>JAAXCT010000091.1:0-1429764 GCA_012490785.1 Eragrostis nindensis
CTTGGATTCCAATAGAGCGGAAAAGGAAAAAAGAAATCAAATGGCTCGAGTTGGGTAGGACAATCCGCCTCTCTTCAATAGAGGCGTATTTTGGGCTTGCGCCTGCGGGGAGGATAAGGGGAGTTCGCTGCAAGCAAAGCCTCTATCGCGCATCCGCATAAATCCCAATCGAATTCAACGAGTGAGCGGCCATTCCACTGCACCAATCCCACTTGAAGCAAGCATGGCCATGGCGGCCATTGGCATTGGCGGCGCTCTAGGCCTCATCCTGCGCCGCGGGGCCGCCGCAGCGGCGCCGTGTCCTGGAGCGCCGTGACAGGGAGGCGCGCGGCGGTCGGCGGTGGTCGTGCGCGCGTCGTACGAGACCGGGGTCGGCGTGATGGCGACCAAGGTGGGGATGATGACCTACTTCGACCCGGAGACGGGGAAGCCGGTGCCGGTGACCGTCGTCGGGTTCCGGGAGGGCGGGAACGTGGTGACGCAGGTGAAGACGGCCGCCACCGACGGGTACGACGCCGTGCAGTCGGGTACAGGCCACGGCGCGCGAGGAGAAGCTCACGCGCCCGGAGCTGGGGCACCTGGGCAAGGCCGGCGCGCCGCCGCTGCGGCACCTGCAGGAGTTCAGGCTCACCGCCGTCGACCCGTTCGAGCCCGGCAGGAGCTCGACTTCGCCGAGCTCTTCAAGGAGGGCGACCTCATCGACGTCTCCGGCAACTCCATCGGCAAGGGATTCCAAGGTACAGTGACCCCACATTTGCAATGCCAGTCATCAGAGCTATCCGCAATCCTAGCATAGTATCGTCACACCATCCTCTGGAGAATGAAGTCAGCAACACGGAAATGTTACTTGCACTGCCGTTGCCATTCATGCCAAGCCTTGCCTCACTCTCTGAATCTTGATTTTGTGATTGTGATGATTACAAGAGCTGTTAAACAAATTGAAGACTGAATGCATCGCAATGCCGATCTTGCCAAGGATTGTGTTGTCCTTGCTCATATATGAATGTTTTTTATTTTATACCGATGACTATGATTGACATTGCGCAGGTGGTATCAAGCGGCACAACTTCAAGCGTGGGCTGATGACCCACGGTTCCAAGAGCCACAGGCAGCTGGGTTCCATCGGTGCCGGGACGACGCCGGGGCGTGTGTACAAGGGAAAGAAGATGCCCGGGAGGATGGGCGGGAACCAAGACCAAGATCAGAAAGCTCAAGATTGTGAAGATTGACAACAACCTCCGGGTTGTGATGATCAAGGGAGCTGTGCCTGGAAAGCCCGGGAACCTCCTCCGCATCACGCCTGCCAAGATCGTTGGCAAGAACATTCCCAAGAACTAATTTTTTTTTTCTACCCTATTGAGGATTGAGTGCCCCCTGCTTTGATGCAAACTCGATGTGTTACTTTGCCAATTACCAGTTTTTGTACCCACGAAAAATCAGATTAGTAAAGCCAATCGTCAGATATGATCGCTATCCTCCACGCTGTTGACAAGCTTGTTCTTCGTACTAAGAGCTTACCAACTGATAGTAAATCATACAAATATTTTAACAACTCAACTAAAAGATGTCTCGTATTAAGCAAGGGCATGAAGTGAAAAAGGTACCCATAATCGCAACTGAGGAACAAAAGACGGGCAGATACAATATAGGCAACCGAACAAAAACAGATTACTTCTACAGTAACAAAAGGTACGAAATAGATACAAGAACATGGATATCTTATATTCTTCAATGCAGAAGATATTTGATCTTCCTCATACAAGTCATCCATTCTTGTAGTCTAAAAACACAAGGCCTACTACCGAAGAAAACAGTTTCTGCGAAATCAGCAAGTTCCAGGAATTATAGAGATTTGCCTTCCAAAATAGTATGTACAAATGGTGCATCACTGGTCAACCTGCACAGAAAGAATGAAGGACCAAACAAGTGAGCAACACAGTACAAAAATCGGTCACTACAAAAAGAAGCATAGATATATTCATCAATACAAGCCACACGCCAGCATAACTATCTTCAATAGTTAAATTACGGCAACCTCAGGGTAAATGCCATCTCTTGAGGCATGAAATTTATCTGATTCTCTATCCAGTAAAGCATGAAATTTATCTTGATACTCCCAGTTGATAACAGCCATTTATCACTCCAATAGCTTTCACAGTTTGATGGTCAGAATTTTTTTTTAAAAAAAAGTCACTCGTTTACTATGTAGAATTGATTTTTCTTTTGTTCAGAGGTACCTGCCAATGGCAAGTGCCATTTGAAGACAGCTAGGACTAGGAGATTGCCCAGAAATGCACTAGTAAACTTACAGTTTCTTCTTTAGCAAGGGCTAGAAACAATCTCTTGAATCTAAAATCTAAATATGGCAAGTGTGTGGCTACAGTTTGCAGAGCGGAGACATTACATTAATCTCTACTACCAACATCAACTCTTTAATGAAATAACTTCAATACCACTTCTTTGATGCTAGGATAAAACATGCAAGGTAAAAAAAAAAAAAAAGAGCAGTGTTCCAACAGTTTCTGGGCCCACTAAGGTAAGAAGAATTCTACCACAAACCCACCAAAAATATCAAACAATGACCAGGAAAATAATAAGAAATCAAAGCAAAAACTTTTACTTGTATAGTTGCAAAAAAGTTAGAGCTTGTTTATAAAATTACCTTATCTGCACCAATGCCAAATCAAGCCAGCTGATTAATCACTTCCGAAATCATCAAAATTAACACCCTCAGATATGGTATCTAGCCGCCTATTTCCTACTTCTGATAATAGCAAGAAAGTCATTAGATCCATGGAGATACTGTATTTGCAGAATGGGAAGCATGAAAAGGAGGATGGTTGACGGAAGGGAGATGGCTAGCCTGTATGTTCTCCACCAGTAGGCTCTTGGAAGTTATTTGTCTCAGACGGGATGAAAGGGGATCGGCCATAATTCTCAAGTATTTCTGCAGAAATTTTTTTAAAAAAATGAAGATGTAAAGCCCCAGTAATGAAGAAAGGAAACCCTATAAATATATAGAGCAGCAAAACCACAGACCTGCACTTTGGCTGAAATCCTCTGTTAAATCTGAAAAGCTGAAATTACGAGGAATCTGGCTCAAGAAACCAAATGACGATGAATCCATGTCAAAACTCTGGCTCACTCACGAGTGGCTGTCCGTTCAACTCAGTGCTGCTAAGGATCCACCAGACACATCTCCAACCGACTGCTCTAGGAACACATTTTCGTTGCCAAAACCAAAATCTGAGTTGCTTGAGTAGCCAGACTCTGTCTTAATTGTTGTTCCATTGTGTCCATTGAACTGCCCAACAACTGCCCACATTTGAATTATGTGCTGCTAACAGGCTTGCTGAAGCATCCATGCCACTAGGAAGACCATGGACAACTTTACCACATAGATAGATAAGGTCACTGGTCACTGGATGAAGCGCCATTTACTATACCACTTCCAACCTACCAGCAAACTATCTTGCATTGCAGTACTTGGTGTAGTGTTGGTAGAAAGCACACATTTTGGTTCACTGGGATAGGCAACAGTGGAGATATTAGAAACTTATCAACTCAACTGTTAGATTAGATGAAATGATTATAACATGATGTCATAAGAATAAACAGCTCTAATAATCATACGATAGTTTAAAGAGGCTGTGACTGTTGGAGAAAACAAATCTTACATGCGGTGGAGTTAGAGCCGTTAGGGGCAGGAGGAGGCACCGAAGGTACACCAGAAGAATGTTCTTTAGTCATAATATGATACTGATCCTCAAGAAGCTTATTGAAGACCGTTATTTGATTCTTCAGCATCAGTCTCACATAGTATGCCTTAAAAAACTCACGATTCTCTTCCTCGAGTTTCTGCCAAACTGGAGAAGAGCATAATGATTGGTGAGTAAATAAACTCCATAATGAGGAAGCACTGTTTCTGAATAAACTTTACAATGATGCGAAAGGAAAATAATCCTAACAAATGAGAATAAAAAAAGTGTTGGGGTTGATTGATCATACAATATAAAAGCCCTACAAACTCAACCATTTGCGGACATGAAACTTAAAGCTCAGTGCAATATTACAAGCCAAAGAATTGGAGGTCTGAAATAGGTTGATAAGTTGCCTCAATCTTACTCAACCATTGATTTTAGGTGCATGACAGAGAACCTTAGAATGTAATCCTGTTCTTTCAAAATCACAGATCGTGATTGACTTGCCAAACTTTGTCAAAGAATTAGATCATGGCCTAACAAAACATGGAAATATTACATTCTGACAACAAATTATCAACTTAGACAATGATCTTTTCGCTCCATACTCAGGTATCAATTGTTCTCAGCCAAAAAGGAGAAAACAGGCCCCAGCTATCAACCTAGGATTGCACAGAAGAAACAATAAACCATGCAACATCCAAATGCAACAAAGGATCTGTTCCAATTTCAAGCACAGTGTGCGCTTGTAATGAGATTATAATCATCAATGCACCAGAACTTAATGTCAACTTTATGGAATAATCTGAAGTGCGCAAATATTAAGGAAATGAAAATGTATGTACACAACAGTATTACCAAGCTCAGTAAAACTAGGTTCTATTTTTGCCTGGAAAGATAGAGTTTCAACCACTTCTTTCTGGTTCATGTAGAGCTGAAGGCAACGTTCAATGAGATTCTGGACCTGCAAAGCAGTTTTTTCGTAAGGACTTCTACCTTGAAGTAAATATGGACCTGTTTCCAGGCATGCACGAGAGACCTAGCACGAATTTAATCGAGACTGTAGCTGCAAATTTTTCTGGCGACACACAGAGGAGAAAACAAATCTGTACTCTTTCTAAAGAAAACAAACCCTTATAAACAACAGCCATAAATTAAGACAAAAGATACTGTACATATTGCCAGGATATATACATCCAAAAGGCAAGGACAAAAGAATGAATTAACTTGGAGGCCAACACTGTGCAGGAATGGCTTCATGTTCTTTCCGAATAAAAAACTGTAAATTGCATGCAAAAGGACTTGATAATGAATATTAGATATCATATAATTCGGCCTATGTACTCCACTTCAGTAACAGCAACATGGATTACATGTTTCCCCCCATTTGTATGCATTATTACGGACAACCTAGCAGCATGCACAAATATGATCCTTCTTCCCCCGTTTCCTCTCTGTTCCTCCCACAACCCCCAGCTCATGCTGTCTGTCTCTTCAAACCCTTTGTGACCTGCCTAATAGTAGTACATGATCTAGTATGCAATCAAAGCCTAATTAAGGGCATGCAATTGGCTGCAGATATTTATAATCCTGCACAATCATAATTACTAAGTCCCAAAGGCAATCAAACATACAAAATCAAGATACATTCCTTCAAAAACTACACAAACAGTATAGCAATAAAGAGAAACGGTTCGAATTAATTGTGCTTCTGCATGATGCACAACCTAACAACTGCCAAAAAAAAGGCAGGGGGAAATGAGGCGAGAAGAGGAGGGGGTCATGGGTGAGGATGCTCACAAGCTGTATGTCCTGGCGCGAGACCTTGCGGACATCCTCTCCTCCCGCATGCCTGATGCTTCTCTCATCCTCTGCCCTAAATCTCCCTGCGACGCCAACCAAAAATGAGAAACGCGAACAAAAACAGTAGCAGACGACGATTAGTCACATGCCCGAATCAACCCCGCCGATTCCAGCAAACTGAAAGAGGAAGCGGAGCACGAATCATTTGATCCGGTTGGTTCAGACCGGAATCTTAAAAACTTTCGCCTTCTCTTACCTTGAACCGGAGGATGAGGCAGAGGAGGAGACTACGAGGACAAGAGGATGGGCGTGCTTCGTGCGCGTGAGTGTGATCGGCTCCCGCCGACGTTGGCGGTGGCGGTGGCGGCGGCGGCGGCGAGGAGAGAGAGGAGGAGGAAGGCGACGGCGCAGGCGATCAGGTGGGACGCGACGCACCAAGACGAAAAGGGGAAGCAGCCAAGTTGTCGTTGGGGTGGGGATGCTAGCTAATGCGCCGGTTTTTATGTACGTGTTATCCGGTTTTAACAAAAACGGGAAGTGGGGGCGTAGTGGCCAGTGGGACGACGGCGCCGGGGTTCCGATTCCGTGCGACCGTGCCTCGTGCCGGTCGGGTCAGGTCAACAGAACCAGCTTCCATCTCTCTTTCTTTTTGTTTCCTTTTTATTGCTCAGTAATTTCAAAAAGGAGAGTGCTATTCTCAAGTGAATTACCCCTTTTCTTCATCACTTTTCTGACCTCTCTTCACCCACGATTTACTGGGTGTAGGCCTTGGGAATCGGGGTTTTGATATCATCGAACAAGCATATATAGAGGAGAAAGATCTTCTTCTTTTTTTTTTGGGCGAAGTAGAGGAGAAAGATCGTAAGCTCGTAGCAGCAGATCAACTCATCGAAGGGCTAGGGCTGTCATGCAGTAAGACAGTGACCAGTCGGAACGTGGAAGATTGTCGGTATGAAAAGAGAGTCACTCAACTTGATAGTCTGTCGAAGCCATGCAAGCGTGTGGCAACCATCATTGGTAGTAGATTTAATGGAGGGATCTGGAGGGTCATCACAAGGTAAGAAATAGAGCTTTGCCTACAAGATTGAAAAAAGTGATAGGCTAGTGCCGTAGAAAGACTTTGATATTGGATATCTATCCAGATGGCAGCAAAATTTGAATGAGGAATGAGCATAATTTGCCCAAGTAAGTGGTAATCAGACACGTACGTTATCACGGTCTTGGAGTAGCATCCACTCATAGCCACCCCACTATCATTATGCTTCTTAAGTCAATCAATTTCATAACCAAACCCCAATTTTAGGGGAGATATCTATTGAACACTTTGTAAACTCAATATCTCTATCGAATCAACTCAATATCGATCACATCGAATCTTGATCTATACTTAGAGGTTTGTAACAACCATAAAATTTTCATCCATAGCTAGAAGCATATTAACACCACAGAGAATCTTGATACCAAGCTCGATCTAATTGTAAGATACTTCCTCTCCTTCTTTTTCATTATATTACAATAACTCTCTTAGATCATAAGTAAACTATCTTAATAACATCAACTGAGAACCAAAGAGAGTATAAATGACACCATCCAGTGGCAGACGCAGTACGTACTTCCAGTGGGCATCATTAACAATACGAGTATATTTTTCTGATATAAAATCCATGATCATGGAGGCCTTCCATGGGAGACATGAAAGTTGTTTTCAAATTTCAAAAGCAATGTCCACGTATTTGCAAGGCAGGATTGATTAACGGCGACAGCTTGTGGGACGAAACAATGCAAAAACAATGCAAATGCACATAACCATGTATGTTACTATATTCAGAAAAAATGGTACAGATGTAACATTTGGGGTTACCCCTGTAGTATCTCACATCGAGGAACGTTGCAGAGACTAACACGAAATGTACAAGTTTCGTACCGAATGGTAGTATATAACACTGCCAGCCAACGCCACCTACAATACAACACACTTGATGCCTATTCTTTTCTCGTGCCATCAGATTCTCCATCCGACGCCACATCAAGAGTCCTAATCTGAGAAAAAGAAGATCTGGTACAAAAAACAAACTTCACAGAAACTTGCAAGCAACTACCTGTCGGGAAGCTTCACAAAATGGAGAAGCCAAAGCTAGATGCTGACAATCACAAGAACAAATCAGGGACCAAAGGAGAAATGACATGACGTCCAAGGATCAATCAGCAGTAGGTTCTGTATCCATGCAAAGATGAATCAGTTTCTGCTGGTACTGCCCGAAGACCTCACTGACCGCAATCAGGTCCTCGTCGTCCACATTCTTAGATGGGAAATGGAGCTTCTGGGTCTGCTCTGGCATTGTGGATGTGTTCATCGCTGGCTCTGATTCTGATGTGTCACCGGTGGGCTCTGATTCTGTCGTGATTTGCGAATAGATCTCGTGGCAGGCTAGCAAGAACATGGCTGCGGTATCTGGTCGTTGGTTCTTGCGGAGTGTGTCTAGAGCCTCCGGCAGTGCTCCAGCAGCAACATATAGTATCAAAGCTCTACGAAAGATGCAGATAATATGTTGGTACCAGGAAGAGGAATAAATTAGTAACTTCGGAAGTTGTCCGGAACCAATTTTACCTCCACATATTATGCTCGCCACGGAGAACATAATCAGCCCACCTCTGCAGCACCCTGTATGAATAAACACCACAGACACGAGTACATCATAGTGTTCCTTAAAGAAAAGAAAAGACTAGCACAAAAAGAAGTGCTTTTAAGCCCTGACAGTTTCAATAAAAAATCACTAATTTCAATTCATCCTTTCCTGCAGAAAACACATCTGTCCATTTATCTGTGAATCAATAAGTTTTCTATCAAGCATATATGATTGAATGGTGCTGCATGCACAGATATGTCACGATGGCAGCTAGACTGATGAGTAATTAAATCATGAAATCCGATGCCATCAGCTTTCTAGTTTACTTTCATCCACCTTGGCCGTGAGTTCACAGCCATGGAAGGATAACCAAGTGGTATATTGCTTAAACAAGTTGAAACCGTGTGAGGTAATAGAACAAGGTAAATTTTGGAACTACTTTGGGCCACCCTTGGCACATATTAACTTGCCATGATTTACCATACCTTGCATAATCAGATCCATGCAAATGGCTTGCAGCCAGAGTAGCAGCATCATTCCAGCACCCAGCATCTTGAAGCTTATAACATAACCAAATGGTAAATGAGGTTGGACCCATATTAAGTTTGATTCACAGAATGTACAAATAAATTTCAGAAAACAAATCAAGTCACAGTAACTAAAAAGATCCTCAGATACAACTTTCATTGAAATGGGCAGACATGTAACAGGATCTAAAAGGGAAGCCTTCTGTAAACAGAGATATATTTGTCATTTCTCTCAACTCCTACCGTTACTTGGATTAAAACAATGCTACAATCGTTGCAAGTATTTTCTTACCTAAATTCGGGGGCGATGTTTCAAAAACTTTATATAATGTTGAAGTTTATTTTTTTTAAAAAAAAATTGGAGGGCACCAGCTGACCATTAAACTATTGCTGAGAATCAAATAGCTCATTAAACATCTAGAGATGGGAGTGTGCCATCAGATGCCTTATTCATTTTTTTAGAAAAAAAATATTATTTATATGCATTTTTAAGAAAATATCGCCCTCCCTAATTATCTGAATCAGAATATCATAGTCAGCAACCCTGCCTGAAGTCATATATAGTTTTTGTTTACTCATGTGACAACATTTGGCTGCGAGAGCAGCAGTGTGCAACTATTTTCAAAACAAAGCAAGTGATTACAACATGAAACTAAGAGCAGCACAACCAGTATACTTGTTTTCACAACTTTATAATATTCCTCAAAAAAACAACATAGCCTTTTGTCCCAAACAAGTTGGGGTAGGCTAGAGATGAAACCCACAAGAAACAAAGACAAGAGAAGCACAAAAGAGGCACACGGCAAAAAGGTAGGATAAGAGGTGAATAGAAGAGAAAAAGAAAAAGAACAAGATCATGGTTCAGGCACGTTGATTGCGAATCTCCATGCGCTCCTATCCACAGCTAACTCCTTGGAGATATTCCAATCCTTCAAGTCTCTCTTAACCGACTCGTCCCAAGTCAGGGTAGGTCGACCTCTACCTCTCTTTATATTATCGACTCGCTTTAGAACCCCCCTACGCACCGCCGCCCGGGGGGGCCTCCGCTGGACATGTCCAAACCATCTCAACCGATGTTGCACCAATTTTTCCTCAATTGGTGCCACCCCTACCTTGTCCCGGATATCTTCATTCTGAACACGATCCCTTCTTGTATGCCCGCAGAACCAACGCAACATACGCATCTCCACTACACTTAACTGCTGGACATGTCGCCTTTTTGTAGGCCAACATTCAGCACCGTATGGCATCGCCGGGCGAATCACCGTATAGCAGCACCGTAAAGTTGTCGCCTTTTTCACAACTTTATGCGACGAGTAAAAGCTTAACTCCTGTATTGTACTATGGATAACTTTCATGCCTGATTTCACGATATAATGATACGGAATTAACACAGAAGCACACATTTAAAATAAACAGTAAATATTTGATATCCTTAATAAATCATATAGCTCCCATATTGTTAAATGTAAGGAGTACAGACAGAAGAAACAGCATGATATGCCAGATTTCTGTTTGCTACAGAACGTGGTACGCGGGTCATATAAGGCGTCATTGAATTTCTGTTCTGTAAAACTGAGCCAAAAAAAGATGGAACAGTAGCAGCGACGCTGTAAATAGTACCTGCGAACATGCTTCCTGGTATCTTCCTACAGCACAGAGTAGATGTGTACCGGATAGAGATTTGTCCGTTCTAACCATATTGGCTGCGACAACCTGCAAAAAAAAATAATGGCAATAGCCATTATGGCATTGACCAAGACTTATTTAGCTTAAAATGAAGAGCAGTGCTCACACTGCCCGAGCTTAATTTTGAGTGCAGGCAGATCCTACCAGGACATAGTTTATCACAACATTATAAAGAGCTAACAGTGAATATGGATCCATGATGGTTGCGTGGACACCCCTAGAAAGTGCACCAGCTTTATAAGAAAAAACCCAGAAAAAAGAGGCGTAAAGTACACTTTCTTAACATGCAGGAGAACTTTTATTGCTGTATTAAAAATTGAAAAATACAAAACTCCTGCTCCCTTTTGAGCATGAGTACTGCTCATAATTAAGAAAATGGGAAAAGATGATCAAATATTAGTAACTAAGTACACTTCATGTTGAAGAAACTGATTTAGAACACTAAATGTACATTTGGCGGTTGAATCCCAAACAGAAAAATGCAATATTTGCATTTTACAATTGGTACTGAATAAGGCATTCTACTATCCTTCATTCCTTTTAAGTCTCAAACTTATTCCACTTTATAGCTCAGTGTTGAAACATTCAGAAGCGGGTTGGAGGTGGGGATTGCCGTTTTTTGCAAGAAAAATATTTGTTTTGTTATCGACAATTCAACTTTTATGTGCTTGCTCCCTGATATTGTACTGACTGTTGCTGCAAACAAAGTTGTGCTGAAAATTCATTTGTATCACCTTCACTGCAAGTTCATGCAAGGACTGAGAAACTGCAGATGACAGCACAACTGCTCTTAATGCATTTGGATAAAAATTTGATCCTTCAGGAGGTGTTGAAAGTAACAATGACACAGCAGCTTCCAGGTTCCCAAGAGACACCTTCTTACACATAACACAATAAACATGCATCAGAAGCAATTACTGTGATATGTCTTGCTAGTGAAACAAATGTGAATTATCTGGTTCTTACTCATGAACACGCTTTTGCAAAGCCTCTTCACCATCAAGCTTGTCATGCCAGGGTATCCTTTCATTTGCATTGAACCAAAGTTGCTCTTGCTTGAATGCCATTGAGCTTAATTGCCCATAATTCTACAAAATGGTTAGATGGCTAAGTTCAAGAAAATAGGCATATTCATGAAAAATAAAAATTAGAGCGCATCAGATTAAATTACTACCACAGCATCTTTGTGAACTTTCCGGCTGTAGATCTCTCTCGTGAAGCTATCCGATTCAATGTGGAGCTTTGATCAGAATCAGGGCGTAAACTTGATTGTGAGATCTTCTCACTTGATCTACTTGTTGACTTATCCAGGAAATGGCGAAGAGCTTGAGGCAGCTGTAGCCAGAAAAGTGCTTCTTGGATATCACCAAAAATTGCAGCAGCAAATGCGAACCTGGCATAAGTTCCCTTGTTCACTATAGATGAATATAATCTGGCTCTTCCGTCATCAAGAATGCAACCTTCCCAGGAAAAACAGTGTTAATATACGTAATCATCAATCCAAAAATAAATCAAGAAGTTGCTAACATACCCTCCTTTCTGTATGGTTCCAACACTTTAAGGAGCAATTCAGCCACTACAGCATCACCCAATAGGAGGAAGTGTTGTCTCAATCATGTAACTACGAAGATCTCCAAAAGTTGCTGGTGCTACCTTGAAGCTATCACTAGCTAATTTATCATTGTTACTGCATTCAAACCAAGAAGGCTTCACACCAAGTTGCAGAATCATACGCAGAGCCTGATACATAAAACCGTAAGTGGCTGAATGCTTGCGTTTCACATTTGATCTTTCAAAATGTTAAAATGCTATGCACATGCATAAAAGGTCACTCAAACTAATCATAACTGTGATTCATGTTTTTTTTTTGGGGGGGGGGGGGGGGGGGGGGGGTGGGGGGGGGGGTGGTGGGGATATGTAAAATGAGGTCGGTGGTGGAGCAGAGGGTCTGCAAGTAGGTGGAGTCAAGCTTCACGAACCCAAAACTGTACAGGTCCCTTCTTTAAAAAAAAAAAAAAATCAAACTGTACAGGTCCTAAACTAATAAAAGGGAGAGAACAAACTTACGACCAGCTTTCGAGTCCTGGAAAGATGATAGCCATTTTGGTACGATTAATTATTAAGTGATTCGTTCAAAGAAGAATATAAAAAATCCACAAGCCACATTTTAAGCACATTTCAGCGTAAAAAAAACATTTTAAGCACATTGACATGATTTAATGCATCTTACCAAAGCATGCGCTGTTGGAAGTAGTACTGGCAAACATAATGGCATTGGCCTAAACCTCTCTTTTGTAGCCACTGGCTTTGATACGGAACTTCCCTTGGAGTCACTAGTGGATAGAAAAACAGAAGTTACAAAACATTTGACATGCACATGTTCTAAAAAGGGAGAAACAAAAGCATCAGATATAAATTCATCACAGCATCATGCTAAAATCCCTATAAAGGAGCTCAGCACGTAACTTAATATTGTAACTGACAGAATTATAAATAACATAATAACAAATTAACATTGGAAAAGACTCGCATGTTTATATGTTTCTCCTGAGCATACCGATGCTGCAAAGGTGATTGTCTGATAGATGTGTTAACAGTGCATCTTAAAAGCTCATGAAGGGCATAAAAAAACCTCTACATGTGCCATGTTGGTTGAGTATTTGCTATTGATACAGGACTCATTTTATAGATGCTAATGGAGTTCTAATACATAACAAATTTAACTATCACAGTGGGAGCCTTTGAGCTGTATATTGCTTTTCTTTTCTTGCTGTACAGTCTTACAGTTATATTTATTTTTGATGAACAAAGCACAGTGGGAGCCTCTCCTACTGTTTTCCGGTAAAAAAATTAAATATCACAAATAAACAGAGTAATTTGAGGTCAATGCACTGAAACAAAAATTATTGTAGGCATGATTAAAATGGCATTTTTCCGAGAAAAAAATGATTGCAATGACATACATGTTAACCTCAATCAGTCGGAAGCTACTATCAGCTCCAGCAATGCATAATACAAGTGGATCATCCTTCTTTGTTCGGGTTGACAACCAATCAAGCTCCAAGACAAGGGTACCAGGAGATTGCGGTTGAAGAAGGGCATTTGCCAAGGGGTCTGGACTATCCTAAAACATAGCTCCTGAACTCAGTACTATAAGAGGCAGATATAGAATAAAAAAGGACAGCAAGAATGAAATAAAAAAAAAGTATAAGATGTTTGAGTTACAAGAGAATGAGGATGAAAAAAGAGTGCAAATTATGCATCAACTTAAGAAAGTATATTAGGGCAGTCCTACATAAGAAACCTTTTCCACAATCAAAATTACAATAAGGGACTGCTACATATATTCTCAACATCCAATAAATGAGACAATGACAAGAAACAAACAACAGAACTATTATTGAGATTCAGAAAAGCCTAGATATAACACAGTGGCAACATTTGTTTGTACTTACCAGGTCAAATATTGAAAATGTATTATCATAGAAGAGCACAGCTATGCGTCCTCGGCTTCGGTCACCATGAACAACAGGAGAGAACTTTATCCTCCTGATGCCTTCCCTGTGAGTGCTAAAAGAAGAAGAAAGGCCTGTTGTAACATCCCACCATCTGATGTTGCCTGATCTATCCCCCATCACCTAAAACATAATGGTTTGTCATCAGAATGCCCCGGGAAAACCTGCCTCACGGATGAAAAGTATTGAATGGAAACAAAGATATTAAAAGATGCTATGCTAAAATATACATACAACATGGGGAAGGCGGTAAGCCATAGCAGTAACCAAACCATCTGAAGACGCAAATGATGATGAGGGCCACTTTGGTCTGCAAAACAGAAATAGGACCATATTTAAGTGTTATTCATATGATGGCCATGTAAGTTGCAATACCGTGATGACTGTTTAATAATTAAAATAAACTATAGAATGCTTATAAGCAGAAAGTACAGGAAATATAATGACATCAAAACAGCATATTTTATTTATTTTCAGTGTTGGCATGTTAAATCTCAAAGCAACTCAGGCTCAACTCAAGAATCGCATATTGATACAAAATTGTTAGCCTCAGTTTAGTAACATTTCTGCTTTATGTTTTATTTATAAAAGCGCCAAGAATCTCTCACCTAACTCCATAAAAGGAAATGCAACGGAATAGTCAACATTTTGTAAATACCAGCAAACCTTTGCATATACAGTAACTGGACATGAAGCTGCATGGTTTGTCATTTGCAATCAATATAGCCACAAAAAGCCAATGATTTTTTATTTTTTATTTTTCAAGTATGAAAAGTGAAATTGCAAAATGAAGATGTAAAAAAACACAATGTTGCTGCTTGCTAGAATAAACAACTAAGGAAGCATATAATTCGGGAATAACAGAATGCGCTTACTGCTCTGAACCAGATAACAAGCATGCATTTAATGGTTCATCAAAAGAATGATGCACTGATGCTCAATTGGAACTGAGCTGGTAATATAGGAATCGGATGGTGTTCACCAAATGATACATGCTAGAACAAAATGGATATGTCACAAGACAAAGGCTGCTTATGATGTTAGTTTAATTGCAGAAAGCTACTAGGGCAGAAATTCAAGTACCTAAAATCTCTAATTCGCCGGCCATGCACTTCAAACACGCCAAGAGCACCATTGACTAATGCAAAAGCAAAACTTTCAGATGTTTCATCAGAACTTTCTGCTCCAGTAACCTCTGTAATAAAGAATAGATTCTGTCATCTCATGTTTGTTGAGTAGGTATTTTGATGGATGCTGAGAAGAGCAGCAAACTCAGGAGATGGAAAATGAATTAAGTAGGCAGGTTATCTAGTGAGCAAAAATTACACCTGCTGATCGCTCCTTGGAGGTTAACGACTGCTTAGATGATGCATTTTGACTTGGTCGAGGTGCAGCTGGCAGTGTCCATTCTAACACTGTAAAAGGAAGCGCCAAGGACCTAAGCTACAACAAGTACAGAACAATCACAGATATCATGCTTCTGAATCTTTTGCCAAATGAAAGAACTATTTGCATAAAGTGCAGCAACAAGGTCACTTTATAGCACTGGTTTTCTTTCTGACAGGTTGTGACTGAACTTGTACTTTGGGCTAAACTAATTTTAACTCCCTTTGTAATCTTGATGCACAAACTAATTGCTACTTCCAAAAGTCAATGTGATAATTTAATGCTTTGCTTTTAAAGAACTATATGGTGGAGTTTTCGCCTCAACTCTCAAGTCTTGCAATCATTTCTTTTTTGAATTACAGAAATATAGGCAAAGGAAGTAGTACCATCATCGGGTTCTTCGTCATAGCCCATACTTCAACAGGAGCGTCACGAAACAAAATCAGAAGGTACCTGGGAATGAATATTATGCTTGATAAACCTTGGTAGATATCATATTGGTACATGCGCATATGTTACTAAAAACATATAACCAACCTTCCAGATGAAGAAGCCCTCAATGCTCTAATAGGTGCACGTTCAGGTTTTTGAAGTACACGAAATGAGCGATTTAGCCCACTTCTAAGGCATGTAATAACAAGTTTATTATTGTATCCTCCAGTTTTATCATTGACCTGTATTAATCAATCCAATGAGAAATAACAAGGACACCGCAAAAAAAACTATCATTATGTCAAAAGAAGAGGCTACGAAGTTGCAGCAGCGAAGCATGCGCACCAATAAAAGCCTACAATTACCTTACCCTAGAAAGAAAAAAAAAATATTACTAGCTTTGATTGCCAAGAGTGAATTGGCAACCACATTGGCAAATTAGAGATCACATGATCTCAATCATGATTGACAAGAGTTAAAACTATCAGAACATTGAAGTACCTGGTTATATGAGAACGAAACAAGACGTGAGTTTCCAAGCCATCGTAACCCTCTCACAGTGCTGCTATGAACAGCAAAACTGACGGAAACTGCATTGGCGACAACATCTATAACTTCGATAGTCCCGTTCTGAGTCCCTAGAGCAACAAGTGGTACTGCTGGAGCAGGATTGTTTCCTCCACCTTCAGATAGGAATTGTTTTTTTATGTTATTGATTTGTGAAATTCAAAATGTGGAGGTAATTTCAAAAGCAAACTAACAGATGTAAGAAAATTGAAAACATAAAGGTAATTGCACTACAAAAACAGCAAAGGGTGTTATGGACATGGACATACGAGCTACTGTGGCAAGTAAAGAAGGGGATGGCACCGCTAGAGTAGTCACAGTAGAGGACAAAAGATGAAGCTGCCCCATCAAATTAATCTGTACAGCATAATTAATATGAGCAAACTGGAGTGGGGAGAAACAAGATGCAAGAGAATATTGATATTAGAATGATGTATGGCTAATACACCAGAACGCCAGTGATATAATACGTTCAAGTATAGAAGTATAAGGTGCTCGCATACCAATGAACGATTGCTCCTACCTCTTAGTCATTATCTAATAATAACAACATACGAAACAAGTTTTGTTCACTGACCTTTACAGCAAAATCAGGTCCACTGGAGCATGTGTTGGCAATTGCAGCATTGCTATGGCTCGGTCTACCTGGTTTCTTCCCAATATTTGTGACAGAAATGGAATCATCAGTTGATCTAAAGTTGAACAAATAATGGCATATCCACTGGATTATTAACTACATAGATTCGCACCTAGATTAGCTTTGTTGGAATGTGGAGACTTGTCAAAACTCAAAAGCCAGGACCAGATCTTGCCATCTTCAGATATTGACGTTAAATATGTCGTGGTTCTTGATACATATCATGGTCTGAATTTGTCTCAGTGATGACAGAATGCGAAAAATGTGTTTGTGCCAAATCCTGACATTGTTTGTCGATGTTACGGAAAATAGACTCTGACTGCCATATTGTAGCCGCAAGAACAGCCGGAGGAGGAACAACAGTACCAATTGAAGGCATGAGCTCCTCCACTGCACACAATAGATGCACTTGTTCACCCCTACAAAAAACAAGAGAAACTCAGAAGAAGAAAACAACATTGCTACTATACCATTCATGTGCAGTTGTACTAGAACCATGCAGATGTTGATGTACAAATGGTTAAAGATAATGTGTACTTACTTGAGCACGCATTACACATTTTCAAGGAAACATAAACAGAAAAATGGTAGCAGCACATAAAATGTACTGTTTGAAGAGTAAAACGTTGTTCCATTTAATGGGATTCGTTTCAATGAAAAATAATCTGCTCTTACTTGTGTACACAGTACACAAATTAATGTGCGTCTGTGCACACACATAAACTGACTGTTTGTTCATATCCAAATGTCAACATACTCAATATGCTCTCATGAATATAGACACGTTAGATGTTTGCCAGCACTCCTGAGGCTCTAAGGAATTCACAAGTTTATCAATAGCTTATTATTTGTTCTGTATTGAACCATGTTCTCTCTATGCATTTAGATAAGATAACTAGTGCTACTACTGATTGTACTATTATACAGCTGCACGTGCAAAAAGGAAATGGTTAAAAAACTTGTCCAGAGTAAGGTCACATAAGTTTGGGTATTCGCCATTCAGTAAGCTCCAATTTACGTGTTTCTTGCTGAAATGTAATCAAATGAATGGTGTGACTCGAACTCACTCCTTGCGTCTCCAGATGCTCAGCTTGCCGTCGAGGTGTGTGCAATAGAGCAGGTCGAGATCAGGATCGGCCATAACATCCGAAAATTTGCCAAACCCCCTGGGTAATGGAGTACTAGAGAGAACAGTGCTGTAACTGAGGTCGAAGACGATGAGCTCGCGCGGGAAGGTGACGAAGAGGATCTGCCTCCACAGCGGGGAGAAGCAAAGCCTCGAAGCATAGAGCGGGAACGCCGCGAGCGCCGGGGCGGGCGCAGGCGCTGACAACTCCTTCTCCAGCTTCTGCAGCTCCGCGACGTCCCCAGCGCCGCAGGTGACGCGGTGCTCCTGCAGCGAAATGTCGGAGTCCTGCCTCGGGATGGCGGAGAGGAGGAAACCGCGGAGGCCGAGCGCGCAGAGGTGCCTGGCATCGAAGGGGTCGCGGCGGAGGCAGGAGAGGTACTCGGGCGCGGCGTCGAACATCCAGAGCACTCGCGGGTTGTTGGACGTCTCCCAGATGCAGAGCAGCGAGGGCCCGTGGATGGAGGCGAGGAGCCAGCCGGAGCCGTGGTGGATCCAGCAGAGGTCCTGCACCCCGCCGCCTGAGCCCGGCGCGACGCCGCGTGTCTCGTCGAGGTTGAGCCAGTGGAGCACGGACCGCGCGCGGGCGTCCCAGACGGCGATGCGGCCGTGGCGGTCCCCCGCGGCGAGGCGGAGCGGGCGGCGGTCGTCGTCATCGTCCTCCCCTTCCCCCGCAGCAGCGCTGGCCAGGGATGGCGCGGCGGGGGGCGCCCACCGCACGGCGGTGACGAAGGACGCGAGCGACGACGAGGGCATGGGGAGCACGCAGAGGAGCTGCATAGAGCGCGGGTCGGTGACGACGACGCTGCTCCCGGCGCCGTGCGCGAGGAGGCCCGCGGGGCTGAGGTCGATGCAGCCGCCGTTGCCGCGGCCCGGCGGGCCCGGGAGCATCATCGCCGTGGCGCTGCCGGCCGCCGCATTGCCGTGCGATCGCGCCGGCGCGGCGGAGGACGACATCGCGTTGGGTGGGGTGGAGAGCAGACCGGAGCGCGGCCTCCAAGCCTCTCAGATCTCGCCGCGAACCACCATTTGGGATCGGATTGGGAAATCGAACAGGGGTCTTCGCTCCGACCCGTGGAATGATGGAAGGGAACCGGAAAGGAAGACCGGTACGGACTGCCGGGGGCCGTCGAAAATTCGCAACTGAACCACCAGAGCTTTAAGATTCACGCGAGGCCGTGCACGTGAACGGACGCGGGTCATCTTTGTAGGCATGCAGCTTTAGCTGGGTCGACCCAACGACCCACGACCCAAAACATGAAAAACGGTGTAATTACCCTGTGGATACGACCCACGAAAGCACTGGGTAAAGCTGGGCCGACCCACTGGGTCGCTGGGTAACCCAGTCGGCACCGCCGCGCCGCCGCCCCCTCTTCGACTTGCTTCGTGCTGCGAGATCCGGCGACATTGTCCTCCGCCGGCGCGACGGCGTGGCCACCGTGCTGTCTGGGGCCATCCTGTTCCGAGTCCTCCCGGCGGTGGCGGAGGCCGCGGCCGGGCCCGGGGAGTGCCTACTCGAGGTGATGCCGACCGGGCTCAGCTTCTGCGACAACGTCGCCGGCACAGCGCCGCGCGCAGCAAGGCCAGCTCACAAGGATCAGTTCGAGAGCTGGGATTCCTCATTCCCTTTCCCATATGCAGACGTCTTTCTTAATTTTCAGTGTCTGAGCTCGTTGTACCAATTGATCTCGTCTCTGAACTTATGTCGATTGAAAATACTGCATCATGTACTGAAAGTTCAGCCTGGACTTTGCATGATCTAAGAGGATTGATGCTTGTTTGCTTGTGCCAAATCTAAGTGTTGTTACTATAATAGCCATGACACTCCCAGGCTACGGCAAGAAGCGGCATCGGCATCCAACACGCAATCAAATTCCAATGCCATCGTCTTCTCTCCCCATCCATACACCTTCCTCCGCCGCTTATCAGAATCATCTACTCCTCCTACTAATGTCCCTCCTCTTCCCCTGCTCGAGAGGAAGGCAGCGACCTCCTTGTCCTCCTCCTCCACCCTTCCATGCTCCCCTGTCGCCGCCGTTTACATGAACGCAGCCGCCCTCACGCGCCTCCTCGCCGCCACCGCGGCCACGCATCCGGCCGAGCTCTACGGCACAAAGGACGAGCAGGGACATTCGCGGCGGTCCGGCGGCCTTCTCATATTATGGTCGACCCATGACCCACTGGGTCATTTATGTCATGCGTTGAGATGGGTCGGATCGACCCGTTGGGTCTCGTGGGTCAGCTGTTGGGTCGACCCAGTCGGACCCACCTGCATCCTGACATCTGTGCCCATGTAGTAGTGAAATTTGCTGCGGCACATTCAGATAGTTCGGCTACATGACACCGCAAAAGTCGAAATTAGGTGAGGCACACTAAAAATTTGCACATTTGCTAAATTTCAGGAGACTGAAATTCAAATTCTTTTCAGTCAAATTTTTCCATGTTGCTATATAGTTATTGTTGGATGTTGCAACAATTAATTTCTCTATTTTTTTGTTTAATGCTGCAAACATGTCCCATTTCTCATGTTGCAACAGTTATTTTTGTATGCTGCAGTAAGTATTTTTTTGTTTATTGCAGTAGTTATTTATAGATGTTCAGTGTCGACTCAAAATTAGAGAAATTTTAGGCGACTGAAATATAGTATCTCCCATAAATTTGTGGATATTTAGCTGCAGCACAATAAAGCAAGGAGAAATGATATTTTTAACTTTTTTTTATCTCGTTGCATGAAATACATTGCAAGTAAAAACTTTGCATAAAGATATACTGTTGCATTTCTATTGCACGCTGTTTGACATTGTTTTAGTACTGTTTTGCCACTGTACCTACTCTGCACAAGCACGCTGGCACAACACGTTGTTCTAGATGTGCACATATAGTCCTCGCAAAAAAAAAAATGTGCACATATAGCGGAGGTGGTACCGCGGTAGTAATAACAGCTAAAAGGAGTATGTAACCTTCTCGAAATCAATCCTTTTTTTTTTTCATTTACCCAAATGTTTCCACGAGATCCTCGCCCCCTCTGATTAAAAGCACTTCATCTTGGATAGGTAAGTCGACCAATCCATCTCGTATGGCTCGCCGGATTCACATTCCCGGCTAATGCTCCCGACGTGACGGGGCGAAGCAGCTCCGTCGAGGTGGACGAGGAGCTTCTGCCTGCGCCCCTGCCCGGCCACCTCGCCCAGCACAAACCCGCTTCTCGCGTAGAAACCTCTGATATAGACGTTCGAGTGCCACGCGCCGGCCAACGCAGCAGCAGGTTGAGCACGTTGATCGAACGTTGTCGGTGAGCAGTACCCACACCTGGATCTGCCCGAACGGCAACGACACGACGACAGACAGCTGACGGCCATCGTCCCCGGAAGTTGCCACGACGAGCTGGCGGTGGCCGCTGCCTTGAGGCAAGAGGCATTGCTCCGGTGGTGGTGGTGGTGGTAGCTTCGTCGTCCACGTCCGATTATCACGCACGTCGACGGCCAGCAGCACGCACGTGTTCTGCCAAGGCCAGCGGCCGATCAACTTGGCGATCCAGTAGAGGACGCCGTCGCCGCAGACGACGACGTCGCCTTGGAAGGAGCAGGTCGTGTAATCTTTCGTCCCCAACTCCGGTGGTGCGGTCTTGTTGATCGGCCCCCACGCGCCGGGCGGCGTGGTGGTGGTGGTGGTGGTGTCGAAGATCTGGTAGGTTACGACGCGGTCGATGTGGTTCCAAGCGAGGGCGAGGATCCGCGCCGCCATGTCGTCATCTCCGCCGGACCGCGTGAAGATGCGGTCGTAGGCGGTGAGCACGACGTACGCGTAGGGGTCGGGCGCGGCGGCGGCGGGGAGGAACGTGCAGTCTCCCGTCGCCGGATTGCACAGGCAGAGGTTGTCCACGGCGCGTCCACCGAGGAGGAGGAACCCGTCGCGGGACGTCACCAGGGTGTCGTAAAACGCCAGGTCGACGCCGGCGGCGGCCGGTATGAAGGAAGAGGCCGGCGTGTCGACGTCTTCGTCGCCGACGGCTGCGGCCACGGGGAGCGCGGGTTTCGTTGGCCCCGTCCCCGGCACTCTGCGCAGCAGCGCGTGGCTTGCGCCGCCGTCGTGGTAGAAGAAGCCGAGGGCGAGGTCGGGAAGGAAGCAATCCGGCCGGGGCCTGAGGCACGCGGCGGCGTTGCGGATGATGGCGCGACGCCATGGCTTGCAGACGCCGCAGCAGCTGACGACGGCGGTGGCGTCCAGGCGGCGGAAGACCACCAGGAGGAGGTCGTCCTGCAGCGATGCCCACATGTCATCGACCTCCTTCGAATCAGACCGTGGCATGGCAACGTTTGATTATGCAACGCAATGCTTCGTTGATTTGACAGGCAGGGTTGGAGAGTTTACATACAAGGCCACCCGGGTTACATGCTATGGTGGTAGTTGGGCTACTCAAAGATTACATGCCGCCAATATCTGTCAGTTGTTTCCCTTCCGTATAATAAGCTGAACACGAATCGATCTGAGCCGGCGTTCCTGGCGACCATACATCATACATGCCGCTACTAGACGGCTAATAAGCTTGGGCCGCGCTGCTCGCCGCCGGCCCGTGCGCTCGCGCGTCGTCCAGCGCGCCCCGCAGGTCCTGCGCCACCTGCGACATGGCCGGCCGGAACTCCGCCTCTTGCTGCGCCACCAGATCAAGACGCTCCTCGAGTCAGTCGCCATCGCAACGATCTCTCACGTCCTCGTGCAAAGGAGTAATTAAGCAAGCAGTAGCACTGACCTGTATGCACCGGCCGATGACGTCGGCGAAGCGCGACAGGGACCGGACGGGAAACGGGCGGCCGAGGCGCGGGTCGGCCATGTTCCGCAGCGCGGCGAGGTCGTGCAGCCGCGGGGTCGCCCATGGCACCAGGTGCCTCTCGCCCCGCGCCCGCGACCTGCGTCGTACGTTCGCGCCCAGAACATGAATTCATGGTCAGTCACGAGCTTTTGCTTCGCTGATCAAAGAGCAGCCAGTGCCCATGTCCCAGCACGAGCTCGAGGATCGAGCAGGCCTACCTGTCGTACGGCTTGCGTCCGGTGAGGAGCTGCAGCATCACCACGCCGAAGCTGTACACGTCGCCCTTTGCCGTCCAAGCTGCGTCGCCCGCCGCCGCTTCCGGTGGCTCGTAGCTTAGCGTGCCGCCGCAGTAATCCGACAGCTGAAACCGAACGAGCAGTCCACATTGTCACACACACAGATTACGGAATCCAATAAACCGAAACGAATTGGTCTTGCGATCGGATTACCTGAAGAGCTACACCTGACGGCACAAACGGAGCCAGGCCGCCTCCGGACACTGACACCCGCAGCTCGCCGTCGACCAGGACGTGTTCAGGCCTGAAATGCCGGTGAACCACCACCTCCCTCTGACTCCCCTCGTGCAAGTACCTCCCCTCGTGCAGGTACCTTAAGAAAAAAAAACATCAAATTCAAGCGCGCCTCGTCAGCTAAAAAACAACAACTGAATTTGGTCATCCAACGACAGATAATTAACGAGGACGACGATGTTGCCATACTCCAGGGCTTTCGCGGCTTCCAGCGCCACGGCGATCCGAGCGTCCCACGGCAGGGTCTCTGCAGGGTGCTCCGAATGAATCGAGTCGCTGAGAGTGCTGTCGCCGAAATGGTTGTAGACGAGCAGCCTCTGGCCGTGGTCGACGCAGCATCCGACGAGTTCGTCAACATTCGGATGACGGAGCTCGTAGATGCCCTGAACAAGCTTCAGGAACTCAGCCACCGGCGTTTTTGCAGTGCTTCCGTCAAGCTTCAGTACTACGAACTGAACAGTAGTAGTACATAGAGATTATCGAGGTGAGAGGAGAATCGCAATTAGAACCCAAGTGACCGGATATATACAAGTTTTTTTTAAAAAAAAGGGATGACTTGGTACAAGTCAGAACTGGTGGATGGGGGTGCAGTAAATTACCTTGCTCGCTTGGTGTTCAGCTAGATAAACTTTGCCGAAACAGTTCTCCCTTATCAGATTCTCATCGCTGAAACTGTTGGTACACTGCTGCAGGTGTGCAACGGTGAAGAACGTGAAAGAGAATTGCGACAGTTGGACTTCTGAACACCCCTGAACATTTTGTTCTGGCACAACGCTATCTTTGCTGCTGTTCTTGAAAGATGGGTGAACAGATGACCCTGCCACCCTGACATGGTCTATTGGAGGCAGCTCTTTCTTCTCCACAGCAGCTTCATTGATCGATGTATGACAAGATAAAACATTAACCAGAATGCCCAAGTATATACTATGTGATGACAAATTTACCCCTTTATGTACCTGAATGACGTTCTTTGCCTGGTTTGGAAACTGCACTTGGTGGTCTAGCAGGCTCCCACACCCAACTCGGCGTGCTCATCTCAGCTCTTCTCAGATAGCCTCCACGAGGAGACCTCTCCCGCCGCCATTTCGATACCGTGAACACAACCGCAACAGCAGCGATGCTGAGTGAACCGGCGGCGAGGATACTGAATCCGGCAGCTTTTGCCGGTGACACCCTGTTGCTGTGTCTCGGAGGAGGGTCAACCTGTGGAGTAGCTGGAATTACGTATACAGGAGGGTGTGAGCCGGAAAGGACTTGAGGCTCGTCTGGTGCAGCTGGTGCCGGCACATGGTTCTGAGGACTCCTAGGAGGCGATGTGGACGGTAAATGTGGCGTTGGCGGAGCTGGAGAGTCTCCGGGGATCGAAGGTATGGTGAAGTGGTTGCCATTTCTTCTGCACAGAATCAAGTAGCACTGGCTTTTGTCAGATAAACAATACTAAACTCTACTGAGATCCTGGAGAAGTTTCAGCCTTACAGAAATTTTGGAACAGAAAGCAGCTTTTCTGGGATTGGTCCTGAGAAAAGATTGTTCTCTACATTCCTGCAAGTTTCAGCACGTCGGTGGGAATAAAGATTGTGTAACAATTGTTCGACAGCAGGAACTAAATATATTTCAATGTGAAGTGATGAATAAAAATTACAAATCTTTCAGGGGAAGATCTCCTAGCACATCAAGCGTCCCAGTTAGCTGGTTGTTCTGCACGTGCCTGCAAGGAGCAAACTCAAAGCAAATTCAGAAATTTACACTTGAACACAATCAACCAAAAAGGACGAAAAAAATGTTGCATGAGGATGTTCTCAGAACTCACAATGTCGACAGTGAGCTCAGCTTCACCATCGAAATCGGGAGGTCGCCACTGAGATCATTTGAAGAAAGGTTTCTGCAAAGCAGCAGAATCAAAGAGCAAACATCAAAGAGCTGCACACCACAGGGTCTGCAAGTTTGGGTGACCGAAGCGTGCGTCTCTCACAGTTTTGTGATTGCAGGTGGCAAGCTCTGCGGTATCCCCCCTCTAATTTGGTTGCTACTCAAATCTCTGTCACCATGATCGATCACAAGATTATCATCAAAGCGAAAAGAACTGATTAACCTCAGAGAACGAAAAAAAAAAATGTACTGCGCTAATGCTCACAGTCTCGTGACAGCGGTGAAGTATCCAAGCGTCTCACTCAGCTTCCCTCCCAGGCCTGCTCCCCGGAGCTCTCTGTCAGGTTGGCAGCTGGCACTCGTCAGTGAAACTGGACAAATTCTCTCGTTCGAAACAGAGCCAAGCTGTTGTCTTACATTGCGGTTACGTTTGGGCCATCACACTGCACCCCTTGCCATGCCTCCTTGCAGGGATCTCCTCCTGAATCCGTCCAGCCGTCGAGGTCCGGCGAGCCCAGCGCCGCGTATAGGTCGTTGATCGCATCAACTGCATTGTTGACGGGGAAAGAAAAAAAAAGTGAAATCAGCCTATGCGAATTGCAAAATCGGCGGTGAGTTCGGATTTATTTCTTACCGTCCTGTTGGTTCGTGTAAGGATCGTCGAACGGGATGGGGAAGGGGAAGGCATGCAGCCGAAGGAAGCAGAAGGCAAGCCATAGTGTCAGTTTCAGGTGTGTTCTGCTTGGCATTGGCTCTGTATTCGATGAGAGGAGCAAGCAAATCGCAGGCACGGCGGTGGCAACTGGCAAGAGCACTAGCGATGAATCACTGGCCCAGAAAATATAGGGTGTGTGAATTTGGCGAGGAATGTGTGAATGTTCTTGCGGCTTATTAACAGGAAGAAAAGCAAGGGTCTTCAACTGACTACTGTGGTGAGATGAAAGTTTGTATGAGCTGACATTGCCTTGCACGATTTGTATGAGCACCGGCACGGAGTATACTACGATCTGATCATGAGCAGCGGATAACCTGGGGTGTCGATGAAGTGTGAAACAATCCGAACCAAAGCTCAAGAAGATGGCACAAAGTGTGACAGTGAAATTTTCTTGCTGGCCACCTACCCGTTGACTGCATTGTGCGGGGCATTCCGTGCGGGTCTTGACGAACGGTTTGCAAGTTATGTAGTTAAACCCTCCCAAACGAAATCATGTTTTGCCTCTCCCCCTTCTGCGTTCATGACAGCGAAGACTAGTTAGTTTTTTTTGTTTAAGTTTTTTTTTCTTTTGGTTGTTGTTGTTTTAGGGAAAGTAAAGACTAATACGTTTTTTTTTTGAGATTACACAGTACAACTCAGACACTCACAACGCACGCACACTCACCCCTATGAACACACGTACGCAAACCCTACCCCTATGAGCATCTTCGAAGACTGGGCCGGCAAATCTAGAGATACGAAGTCACCACTGGCGCCTCGCTGTCGACGGGAGCGTCGCCTACCACTGAAAGAACAAATGCCGTTAAATCCTTGAAAATTCGCTCCCACAGGGAGTCGAACCCAGGACCTGAGAGGTGCTACTCGGATGTCTTAACCACTAGGCCAAGACCTCTTTCACAGTAAAGACTAATACGTACGTTTTCGTTTTGACAGCTTGGGCCAGATTTGGAATGGGCTTGAGTTCGTTCGGCCAGACAAGGCCCATTGCTGCACAGATATCACATGAACCAATTTGGAATGGCAATTCACTTTGATGTTGATGTTATGTGATTCAAAAAAAGGGTCTCATGTCATATGGTTAAGTTAGGCGCAGTGCATACTCTTGCTGTTAATGTGTTTAAGCATGAAAACAACATTATTGATGTGGACATACATACCACTTACCAGCTATCCCCTATGTAACGACACGTTCTCCCCCTACTCAAGCTTATTTAACTCATTGTCGCATTGCAATGCGACATATTGCTCCGTATGATCACTCGTAGTACTCTCTTTTCATACTGAAATATTATATTTCTAACATTTGACCCAGCTAATATAATTTTAATTTAAACTAGATTAGCTGTCTAAAATGTTATATTTATTTATAAGTACTGAGAGCTAGTAGTACTGTCGTACTTAAAGCACCACTTGGTGCTCGCGTTGATTAGTAGGAGTGGCATATCCTTATCTCCTATACCCCGTACCTAAAAGGAGCTAGATATTTGACAGCGCGAAAAAGATATATGAAGATGCATCTCGGACTAAAGCTGGCTGGTTGAAGCGTACACGGACACGTTTTTATGCGCACTACTGAACCTCGGTCAGGGTTTGGTGTGCTGCGCGCCAAGCAAGTGACAGCCCCATTCTTTCCTTCTTTCCACCAATAACCAAAAGGGATTTCGCTTGTCCCCCAAGACGCCAATTCAAAACTCAAAAAAAGTCCAAAGCTGCAAGGCACGAAGATAAGTTTGTTTAATCCTCCATGAATTAAACAAGCAGCGCGGGTTAACCCTGCCGGATCCAATCCTGCTACGGCACATCCCCCCACCCAGCCATAATATTCCGGGGATCCCAGCGAGGGCGGCCAACGGCCCGCCGCCTGGCACCACTTGACAATAAACAAGCTCCGCTGACCGGCGATGTAATGAAAGTAGCAGCTGGGGAGTAAGATTTGGGAAGCTGCGGCTCGACATTGCCGTCGTCGTGGTGGTCGCGTCGTCGTCGATGTTCTGCATGCGCGCGCGTTGATTGTTCACGGTGATGGAGATGGAGGCCGACATGGACAGGGTGCTCGAGCGCTTCGACCTCCTCCTCGACCGCGACGGCGACGATGGCCGGCCGGGGAGCAGCCCATGCGAGCGTGACGGTTGGTGGAGCACTGCTGATGCTGCTGTTCTTGATCCGTTCGTGTCCAAGCACGCGGTTGCTCAATCATATATGGCTGTTTCTCGATGGATCCCTGCAGGGAGCGATCGGAGCCGGAGCGGCGGGTCGTCTGCGGCGGCGGGGAAAGAGGCCGACGGCGGCGAGGTGAAGGAGAGGGTCGCGCGGGCGCTGAGGATATACAAGGATGCGGCGGAGGACGACGAGCTCGGCGGCGGCGGCGGGGTGCTGGTGCAGGTGTGGGCGCCGGCGCGTGACGGCGCCCGCCGCGTGGTGGCCACGCGGGGCCAGCCCTTCGTGCTGGCGCCGCCGCAGTGCCACCGGCTGTTCCAGTACCGGACCGTCTCCCTCACGCACGCGTTCCCCGTCGGGGGCCCCGGCGCCGCCGCGCCCGGCGAGCGCGGGATGCCCGGCCGGGTGTTCGACGCCGGGACGCCGGAGTGGACGCCCAACGTGCAGTACTACGGCAGCGGCGAGTACGCGCGCATCAGCTACGCGCTCATCTACGACATCCAGGCCGCGCTCGCGCTGCCCATCCTTGACCCCGACACCGGCGCCTGCCTCGCCGTGCTCGAGCTCGTCACCACCTCGCCCAAGCTCCGCTTCGCCGCCCAGGTCGACAAGCTCTGCAAGGCGCTACAGGTGAGCGATCGAGCTATTCTCTGCTCAATAACGTCTTGATCTGCCCGTGGCTGGATCTTGCTGGAGATGCAACACTACAACTATCTCATGAAATGTAAAAACTTCACAGCAATCAACATGAATGACACATAGACAGACATAGGTCTAGTTTGAATTTTCCTGCATAAATTGAACTGTTTCCTGTAAATTTGATTGAAACATCCGCATTGCAAACCTGAGCTTACCGTGTACATACCAATGCAATGCAGGCAGTGGCATTGAGAGGTTCAGATATCGGCTGCCCAGTGCCCCAGGTGCGAATGCCATTACAAGAGATTTCAAGAAAACCAAACCGTTTTGTCCATCTCATAATCCATTCATGTCCATCTACTGATCCAATGAAAATTAATCCATTCATGTCCATCTACTGATCCAATGAAATACCATTTCTGACAAACCAGGTTTGCAACGACGAGGCGGTTGAACTAGCCATGTCGGAGGTTTCACGCATCCTGACCACGGTGTGCGAGGCTCACAAGCTGCCACTAGCACAGGCCTGGGTCAGGTGCAAGCGCTGCAGCACCAGCACAGAGAACGCCGCCCTGACGGCGGCCGGCGCGCCGTTCCACCTCGCCGCCGCCGACGACGAGGGCGTTCGCGGCTTCCGCGAGGCCTGCGTCGAGCAGCACCTGCGCGAAGGCCGGGGCGGGCTCGTCGAGGAGGCGGCCACGGCGCGGGGGCCACGCTTCTGCGCCGACGTGACCAAGTACTCCATGGACGCGTACCCGCTCGCGCACCACGCGCGCTTCTGCGGCCTGGCGGGCTGCCTCGCCGTGTGCGTCGAGCTGCGGCGCGGCGCCGGCGCGTCCATGGACGCCGGCGACGATGGCGGGCGAGAAGAGTGCGTGCTGGAGTTCTTCCTCCCGCCGGACTGCAGGGACGGTGCGGCGCAGAAGGCGACGGTGGAGGCCATGGCTGCTACGATGACAGAGCGCTTCGGCAATGGCGATCTGAAGGTGATCGCGTTATGCGGCTTGCAAGATTTGGCTTTTGAGATTGTCGCAGATGATGAGTGCGTGCTACGGCCTGATCCTGCCATCATGGCCGACACCCCCGAGCTTGAGCTGGACGATCTTGGAGGATATGAGAGGGATTCTGAAGAGGCGGACTTGCATGTGGCAGCAGCTGTGGCCAGTGCAGACGTCGAAGCACCCAAGATGGACAATGGCGAACAAAAGGAAGGTGAGGATCCTAAACCACCAGTTGGCAGGAGGAGGAAGAAGAAGAAGATGGAGAAAAGAAAGAATGAGAAAACTGTCAGTCTGGGGGAACTGCAGCAGTACTTCTCAGGAAGGATGAAAGATGCCGCAAGGAGCCTTGGCGGTAAGACGATTTTGTATCAAGAAACAACTATGAGAGCAAACACGATTTCTCTGAAAATACTGACGGGATCATGAGTCAGGTAACATGCATCTCTCTCTTCTTGCAGTTTGCCCGACAACCATGAAGCGCATCTGCAGGCAGCATGGCATCTCCAGATGGCCATTTCGCCAGATCGCCAAGGCCAACAGCTCCCTCGACAAGGTCAAGCGCATCTTCGAATCAGTGCAATACTCATCAAATCCAGTGGTAGCTTCAGCTTCTGCTCAACAAGTTCCAGCGCCTGCTACTGCTCACCATCCTCCTGCAGCCCTGCCATGCTTATCAAGTGCTCTAGGAGTGGCCTCTTCCCAGGGCTCATGCCAAGAGCCTCCCTCTCGGAGGAACACCACAATACGCAAGCCTTTCCATGGCGGCAACACCGGTGTGGTAACCATCAAGGCCAGCTACAGAAGGGACATCGTCAGGTTCAGAGTGCCAAGCTCCGCTGGAGTTGAAGCAGTGAAGGAGGAGGTGGGCAAGAGGCTGAACATGGAGACCGACTCGTTCGATGTCAAGTACCTTGACGATGACAACGAGTGGGTGCTCCTGTCCTGCGACGCCGACTTCCAGGAGTGCCTCGAAGTCGTCGCGGCGTCGTCAACAACATATTCGTCGTCTGGCTCTGGAGCAGCTCAACCAGTGGTCAGGCTGATGGTGCAGGAGGTAGCTGATAGCCATGGGAGCTCCTGTGGAAGCTCAGATTTGCTACAGAACTAGAGCTAAGCTTAACCAAATGTTGTTACAGTCAATTGCAGAACTGGTACTGATAAAATTCACTGCCTCCATTGCATCTTTCCTCTTCTTATGTAGCGTATACCTTACATGAGAAACATCATAAGAGACCATTGTCTGAAGGATTTTACAATAGCAATTTTGGTGCAGCAAATGTCAACATTCTGGGGGTGCATTTCACAAAACATTTATTTCTGTAGACAACAACAAGGTAGCCTGACTAGTGAAAGAAGCACTGAGTCACACTTCGGTGAGGTTATAGGCCTAGTAAATTGCTAACATGGGATGCTAGGTGAGAAACATCTGTCATTCCACGACGAGGATATTGTTCTGCATCATTCCTTCACCAGCGATGGGGTATTCCGCTGATAATCTCCAGTCCCCATCCACCAAGAACTTGATCTCATACCTTCAAGGCACAGTGATTTACTTACAAGAACCCAAGCAAGCTTGATCACCAATGCAAACTGACAAAACTCACCTCCCAGGTCTAAGGTTCAGTGTCGTGGAGAATCTTGCATAGTCCCCTGAATACTCCATCGACATAGATTCACCCTGGGACCAACCATCGAAGGAGCCCATAATTTGCACATCCTGAGGTAAAGCACACAGAGTAAGAAGTAAAGAAAAATACCATGAGGACAAACAGAAAAATAGCGATGTGAGTTGGAAAATGATAAGCTATATATTTAGCTGTCCCATAACCTTGTTTCTGTATAATGAATAAGAAAACATTTGCCTACCTCAGCCATGCCAACCCAGTACACAGAAACTTCTCGGGGTTTTAAAGAGTCAATATCCTTTATCTGTTCCATAACCTTACCATGGACAGCTGCAAGGAAAACAAATAATTATTTGTCAGAAATATTCAATGCTCAACTAGAAGAATAGTAAACTTGTACAGAACAAAAAGGGGACGCTTTGACAGAGTTCTGGATTACTTTCTATGTTACTTGATTTTACAATTTAGAAACAAGTTCTTAAAAAGAAGTTGTTGGCCCGTCCTTAATATATTTATATTCTGAGCATAGAGAAACTTTAAGCGTCCAAAGCAGCTCATGGCGCCGATAACTTACCTTCTAATCTAGAGAGAAGATGAGACTGAATATATTTTCCATTTATCTTCCTAGATCCTGATTGAACATCAAAATTAGCAATCTCTTCAGCTAGGCCAACCAGAGCCTGTCGACATCAATGAAAGAGTGAAGACGTACAGATATATAATACATGCTTGGGTAAAAATACATGCCTGTACAGAAGATAAATGCTTCTTTAAATAGGATGGATATTACAATACTACCCTCCCTTTTAGTCACAGCAACAGCAGGTAATTTTCTTGTTATCAAAGTCGATATGGGTTCATTGTGGCATAAACTTTAGGGCATGTATCCTAAAGAAATGAGAAGAAGTTGAAGGTCTGGTCAGTAAAAAAAGAAAACTAGCTAAGGGGCCATCAAACTTTCATTTGAATAAGAAGCATAAGGCATGCAAAGGGGAATTTCACTAAACCTAAAGATACATAGGACATATAAGGTTCTCAAAAAGAAAATTAAAAATCAGAGTTCGTTAGATATAACCGTTAAAAATGAAACAATAAAAGCTACCGAAACTACCTGCAGTTCCAGTTCCAAAACTGCTAGTTCACTTTTGAACTTCACAACTGCATCATCCTTTATTTGCAACTGCAGAACAATAATACCTAGTTAGTAATAGTATCTTATGAAATAGCATAGTGTGAATTTGACATAATAATTGCTAGGGCTGTTCAAAAGCCAAACCGTCAAACCGGCTAAGAAACATGTAGTTCATTTTTCTCCACGAATTACTGTTCATTTGACTTGGTTACTGTTCCCCTGCAGCTATATCGAGTGTCGCCGGTTTCCTTGCTGGTTTAACCGGACCGTAGATGAACAGCCCTAATAATTGCTATGTTTACTGTTCCCATATGTAAAAAAAAAACTCCAATGCATGATAAGCTTCAGTTTCACAGCCATTATTCCACTGCTAACATACTTTCATTCAAATGCATCTTTTCGCTGTTTATTTTCTTGTGTCTGCTAAAAATGACTAGCTTTTTTTAATGAGATAGTATGTACTATGTAGCATCAAGTGAATTGTCTATCTATTGATTGCACAAAGCCCCACCCACTTCTATAAATACATTGAACTGACTGTGATAAAAGCCAGGAGAGGGTTCGATGTGATTAAGGTCTGACTAAAACAAAAATCTCGCTGCGATACATTTCTCATTAAAACAAACCTCATGATAGCAAATCCTGTGACTGGACAGAGTAATGAAATGTCTACATGCTGTCTTCAGCAGGTTAGGAACTGAGCCACCAATAGCCAGTTATATAGCAACTTATTATTTGGGAGATGTCAAAAGTAAAAAGGAACACAATTCACTATGAGTATTTGATTATGCAATTTACAGAACTGTTTGTAAGAGTGCACGAAACAAACCTGCCTCTTGAGAAATCGGTTATATTGATTTGCTTCACTGAGCCTTCTTAAGAGCTTACGTCGTTCTGAGTCAGCTAAAAGAGACTTTAACTGCGAAATTAGGAGAGAGCGAATCAGTTCAGTTCAGCTGAAAAATCACACAGCAATTATACGGAAGTATCAGGTTTCTAACCAATAAACAAACAGTAGTATCAACTTCAAAACTCAGCACATATAGTCTAATTTGAATGTCCTAGCGACATAACCTAGGCCCTATGGCTTTGAGCTAAGGCCAATGTAAAACCACAGGAAATATCAATCTCTACTCATAGAAAGTACTATGCAGCAAGCCTCAAACCAACCACTAAAATTGCATGTACGAAACATGAAACAAAAAAGAATAAAGAACCATGTGCTTATACAGAGTTACAGACAGATAAAACCTCACGTATTCTGTAGCCATTTCGACTGCCTCTGGTTGTTCAGAAACATGTCCAGTTATTCAGTAATTTGTATAGTTCCTCAGAGTAATGAACTGCTCAGGTGAAATGATGCAATGCGGGGTTCAGCCGATACCTCATCAGAACTTGGTCTTTGGGAGAGCAGGTTTTCTGACACATCAGCACCTGCGATTCCATCGGCATCGCTGCCCTGCTCTGATGAAGATGATGTTGAGTCAGAGGGTGCAGGCCCATCTTCTAAGTTCAAACTTGCTGCGAAAGATCTCCTGGGTGAACGTCTCCCAACCGGTGGCCTCATGGGATATGTCATGGTATTGAACTTGCGATGTTGACTGGAGTTTGTGGTAGCCGGGAAATAGCAACGGGACCTTCTGGTAATGCATTGTTTTTCCGACACCGATTTACTTGGACATGTGAAGTTGTACTCCCTTCCCACATTTCTTTGAAAATGATATTGAGCAGGAAGCACCAGAGCACGTTAAATTAATGAGGAAGAGATAATGGAATTAGCTAATCAGATTCAATCGAATATAAGTTCTGCAAGATTTACATTTAGTATCACCCTAAGATCAGAAAGAGAACACCCTAAGAAACTAAAAATCAGATCAGTAATCAGTCCAAAAAAAACTCTTCATATTTTGTACTCTGTATATGAACACAGAAATTAGTAAAAATCGAAAGAAAATCTAACCTTGCAAAACTTGTTGTTAAGCATTCCATAAAGTCCTCCTGAGAGAGGGGAGGGGGAAAGCACATTACGTCCTGATTATACAATATATACAACACTGCACATTCATCACGAATGGTATAAAATACGAGGTAACTCTGTTTGTGGCGTGCAATTATCGCAAGCATTTACATTACTGCTGCAATCTGAAACTAGGAGATGATGGAACTAGATAAAATCCGATTCAAGTATTCAGAGAGCTTGCACTCTGGTCGGAATTCTTAAGGACGCTTGACATCAAATCATAAAAAGGCAACGGCCATCAATATATCAATCCCTGTACCAACACGAACACTGGAGGGGAACTCTAAAGTTTAAACCTAAATGTTTCAGGGATAAAACGGAAAACTAAGCGACAGTTCGCCTCCTAAGCATCAATCTACAAAGTAAAACTAAAATCAAAGCAACCGGTATTCCAACACCAAGGTTTCCAAGGTGCCGCACCAATCAGGAAGAGCAGCTCTGAAGGGGAAGAGGAAGAAAGCCAAGTGAAACCACCTTCTGCGAATGCAGGATGCGCGAGGGCGGCTTGAGGCTGGAATCCAAGGGTTGGAACGGCGGCAGAGGCGATGTCGGTGCAGGAGGAGAGCGGCGGAGTGAGGGGCAACGAGGGGGAGAGCTCGTGGCGTGGTCGTCGTCGGTGCTTGCGGCCACAACTTTTTGCCTGTTGCTTGCGACTTCTCTGCACGTGCTATGTGCTGGGCGGAGTGAGGAGGAGGCACGGCACGGCAGTGAGCTGGGAAGTATTCATGGGTTGGGCTGAGCCCAAACAGGTCCACGGATTTTACTCGGGTTGGGCCGAAACAAACACTCGGTTCGACGGGCCACTTGGCAGTTGGCGCCACTCGTAGTCGAATAGCGGCATCAGTTAGGCAAACACATCACGAATTCACGAGCACTTTCTACTCTTATACAAGGTTGCGTTTGATTCAGACATCAAAATTCATGTAGATGACGCAGAAATGAAGAATACGTTTGCACTCATGTACATTCGGTGAATTGACGCATCATAATTCAGAATATATACAAGATGAATGGTCTATTCTGAGCACAATGAATGAATATATACAAGATCTGAATGGTCACGCTATAACGACTGGCTGGGGATAGCTTGGTTGACGACAGTACATGCTTTGATGCACATCCTGCATTTTACATTCAAATCCTAAATTAGCCCGAGTCTCTCTGCTACACCAAAGCTGGTGTAGGCGAAAGCAGCAACATGAAGCAGGCTTGAACACCAAAAATAGTCCATCCCACCAGGAAGCACAACACACAAAAGCACTAGAAATCTCTGCCGCATTTGCCCTGAACGCCAAGTCATCCAGTCTTGGTGATGACTCCCGGAATTCATTTATCTTCGAAATTGGCGACGACTCCCGGACACTTTGTGATGCCACTTTCCTGACACTTCGCTTCAGCAGAATGATCATGACCATCAACCTCGTACTGGCACACAAAAATTCAGAAAAATGCAAAAGAACGTTAGACAGTGATTCATCTGATGTACCAAAGGTTGAAATCGACAAACATTGATCCTTCCATCATGGTACTTTTCCTTTTTGGTATAGTGCGTGCATGCAAAATTAGGAATCTAGTGATTATGAAGGACTAAAGAAGCATTGCATGCAAAGGGTAAAAAGAAACTCCACGTACCAAGTGGGAAAGCATATCAATGGTAAGATCCACGTCAAACTCCTGGAGCTTCAGCGCATCAATGATGAAATCCGCAGAAACATTCGGGAACATGCCGGAGAGGTGTCCCACCACTTCCGGGAGGTGAATGTCCGAATCACTCCCCACATATTCTGATGGATCAAATACGCGATCAGCAGTCTCTGCTTTCGATGGAGATTCAGAAGGAACGTCTTGCTCTTCCGGGCTCTCGTCGTAGAAATCCAGCGAAAGCGACTCCGGGAGATCATACTCATCGACAGACTTGTCAGCAGTCTCAATGCTTTCGTCACTGTCGCCTGCTTGCTTCTCAGAGTCCTTCCTTTCGTTCAAGCTTTCTGCAAAGCTACTCATGGAGGCAGGCACAAATGGAGCGGCATGCGGGTTCAACTGAGAAAGACAATCCATTTTTCTTGATTCAGCAGACCTGTCAAATGCGAAAGGAAATGTCGGCATAAAAATGTGCCTGCGTGGCTGTTTTGAAACAACGGGCAGCATACCCATTTTACCCACACAAAAAAGGACCCCCAAAGAAATCTAGAATGGAGCATTCAAATTTTACGCCAGCAGAAACAGAAGCAAATTTCCAGATTAACATAATGGCCCCGCACGAAACATCAGCAATTACAGTTATCACAGCTTTAAAAGATGAACACCGAAGGGCAAGCGAAGCTCAGAATCAAACTAGCAACGGCATTGTAGTGACTCGTCGTCACTAGTCCACAAGCTTATACTCCGTAATGCTTGTAACACAGAAACGGGTCTGGTAATTAACATGTTTGCAAGCAAAAATTGTTAGCGACAATCGGAACCATTAGAGCACAATGCAAGCGCGTCAAAGGGAACTCAAATTGAAATGAAACTGCAAACCATTAGAGCTATCAGGTTAGCCAAAATGGAAATGGAACTCAAATTGAGCAAAACTCCAGGAACCAAATTCGTCAAACACCAAATAAGCAGCGCGTCAAAGCCACCGAGCTTGGAATCAAACAGCACTTGAAGGAAGGACAGATTGGCTTCCCAGTCGACGCGGACGTACCTGGACATGGCGACGAATGAACGGAGACGTGTGGTTCTGGTCGACGGCGGGCGGGCTCGATGGGTTGCTTCGTCGGAAAGGTCGACGACGATGTATGTGATTGAACGATTTGCTTAAGCTGGCCTGCAGCTATTAATGGAATTTTACCAAGGAATTTTGGGCTGAATTTAAATTAGCAAACCCCCACTATCTTTGGCCTTGCCGCGCTGGGGAAAAATATATGGAAAATGAGGTGGCAGCTATGGCACCATTGCCACGGCAGTGAGACAAACGGATGGCATTTGGAGTGCTCCTTGGTCGGCACATATCCTTGCTCGGCACCATGATCAGCCCAGCATCCAGGCGTACGCACAAGAATATTGGGCAAGCCATGCAGATTCCACGGACAATATCATGGAAAGCACAAACATATATTTTTTTTCCAACATACTGTAACAAGAACACCATCCACCAGTAACAATATCATGGAAAGTAAATCTATATTACCAGAATCAATACCACCTTAAAAGCTATCTTAATGGAATTGCATATTTAGCGACATTGCTACTTGTTATGGTAACTAGCAATTTGCCCGTGCTTTGCAACTGGAGAGCCAAGCAAGCACATGACATCCAATTTACATGGTCATAATTAGATAAGTGCTTGGAAGGCACTGAAAAAGAATCCGGGATTGCTCGTAAAAATGGATGAAGGAAAGACTTAACTTCTGTTTTCGAAAAGATCATTCATAAAACAAGAATTATGAACTCCTCTTTTAATGAAATGGCAGAACACCTGCAGATTTGCCCTTCAAAAAAAAAAAGAATTATGAAGGTCTGAAACCCAATGAAAGGAAGAAGGCAAGCAAACACATTTCCTCTTCGATTAATGTCCTGCCCAGTCAGCAAATGACGGTCGTCTCAATGCAAAATTCTCAATGGAACCTGGAATGCACTTATGCACAGATCAACAAATTCAACTGGTTGCATATATTAGTATACCGGACATCTTGTGAGTAAAAATCAACTAATCTCCAAAAAAAAAAATTCAAAGGCCCTTACATATTGTGAAGCATTACAACGAAGTATGTTTGGAGAATGTGTTAAACTGCATAACATTATTATCAAAGAAAAATTCATAAATTTTCTACATAAGGTTTTTTCTTGTGTAGAAGCAAAACTCTATTTAAACCTTGGCAATATATATGTGAAGACAAAATACTAAAAGTTTGAAATAGGGGAGCCTTTGGGTTCTATGGATTCTCTTATCCCCAACCGGATTACCTTCCCCTGTCCATCTTCTATGACCATGTAAACAAAAATTGTACAGTTTAGTTGTCACCAGTCACCACTAAACCAAAAAAATTCTACTTTATTGCTTATCACGAGTTGGCCAGACAACACGACATACTTAACAAAGGCAGTAAATTACAGAACAGCAACCTGGCACTGAAGCCAAAGTGTGCAGTAACTCGCGACTCGCTTGCCGCCGCCCTGGCACCGCCGTCGCCGCCTGTCCCCCCTTCCTTGCCCTCCGGTGTCTCGCCAGAAGCCAGAGAGAGTGAGGATACATCGTTTTTATTAGTTTTCTAGTAAATCGAGTCATCTAGGGTTAGAGTCTTTTTCTACTAAGTTTCTTGGTAATAGGGATTTATCTCATCCTCCTCCTCCCCAGTGGCGAGGGGGCAGGGTGGATTCGTTTTCTCCATAGCGGCTTTATTGAAGATGAGAGCGACATCGGCGTGAGCAACTTCATCAATTCGTCTACATGGAGACTTGTCTTTTCGGGTGGCGACATCAATGCGGAGATGGTGCCGTCGTCATGTAATAATTTTCTCTAGTCTCTTCTCTGTTTTGTTGTGGTTAGATCTGACTACAATGAAGGACTAGGGAGAATAAGTTGCCGATCAGTCTGCCTTTTTCTTCGGTGGAAGAAAGAAGAAGAAGGTAGACACAAGAAAGAATAAGTCTCTCTACTTCGCCTACATGAAGGTTGGCTGTCATTCGTTGGGCATATGTTCTCTGGCCTTTTGCCGAGTGTTTGCTTGTGCAGTCATCTATACGGTTCGTCATACAGGTTTGGAGTTTTTGGGCTATACAAAGTGTGAGTACAATTTAGATGATCGGATTCTGGATATATGTAGTATATTGCAATGTGCTTGTAACTTGATGATGTACTCAGCTATGATTTAATATACTTCTTTTTTTTATAAAAAAAGCAAAAATGTGCAGTATTCGCTCTCTATTCTATGCTTGTGCGGAATGAAAGTCGGACCAAACTGATGTCAATTAAGGCTAATGAATAAAAAAATCGAGTTTTCATCAAAAACATTCATTGCATTTTCACTGGAAAAGAAGTAGAAACAAAATCACAGGATGAATATATACAGCTAAAGATGCAATTTTCCAGTAGTCATTATTAACATAAGAAGCGTAAGCTACCAGTACATATTGGCCTAGATGCTAAAGCACATGGCGACAATAACCAAATAACACACGTGGCTATGCTAGATAATTGTGTCTGGTGATATCAACAACAACACGCTCAAGCGAAGGAAAAAGAAAGAAGCAGAAACAAATAACCCGATGCTAGGATCAGTTAAGAAGTACGATTAAGGAGAGATTAACAGGAAACTACAGAACACGCAACAATATATATATATATATATATATATATATATATATATAGATACACTATATAACTCCCTGGGTGTGAAATAATATTTCACACCCCAGCCAGCCCGACCTGCCACGTCAACCATCAGGGAAAAAAGCCCACCTCCACATCCTCCACTGAACCGGTAAAAACCTATAAAAAAAAAACCAAACCAAGGCGTTCATTTGGAAGGTATTAATTGACAGTTAAAGCTTTTCCAAATTGTGCTTTGATGATACGTTTATATTTAGCCTGGACGGAGGTGTTTTCCAATTGCTCATTCCCTTCCTGGCGTGGAGGTGCTGCTGCTTCGTCCCGGACAGCAGCTGCAGTTGCTTCGTCCCCGATGCCGGCGGCGTCTGGTTCGTCACCTGGAAGGTACACGTTCATTACTTTACCCCGTCTGCTGTAGCTAGCCCCTGACGGGATTTTGATTTTTTCTTTTCCATGCCCTGGTCAAGCAGGCGCCATGCAGATTGCAACCAAGCCAGATGTGTCTAATCTAACCATTTTTTTTGGCAGATCAAAAACCCATTTATTCTTGCGTATGGATTAGGGGTCTACAGCTGCAAGCGCATGTCTTGCCCATCCATGTTTTTGTGCCCTGTTGTTGTTCGTTGTTTTGCTTCTTACACTGGAACAAATAAATCCTGAATTTCTGTTTTTTCTCTGTGTAGGACGTCGCAAGTTTCTAATCATGGCATCATTTTCCTTTTGATTTACTACCTTACGATCGACAGAGGGATTTGCCTGGTTGACAGGGCCAGAGAACCCCTAGCTGCTTATAATTGCTAGCACAAATCAGAGGCGTGTGATTCATATCTGCTGACCCCCTGATGTATTTGTTCCCAATCAAACCTCATCTATTTTAGTTTCCCGATCTAATTCTCCTTTCTTTTTGGTTGCAGACCCTAAAACATTCTGTTCTTCCCTAGAAGACGGATTTGGGCACCACGCTGGAAGAACTTCACTGCCTAGGGATCGCGGATGACATGGGATCCTAATCAGTGAGGCTCGAGTCATCGTCCCTGGCATCTTGTGCTACGCGGCCACTAATCGAATTGAAGCGGCCACTAATCGAATTGAAAGGAATGGAGGAGTACAACTTCATGAATCATGATCTGCGCGAGTAAGGTACTAATCTTCTGTGTTTTGATAAACTGTTTCGGCAGCATATTTTACTTTCGTTTGAGACTGGAACAAATAGATCACAAAACATTATGAGCTGAGTTGTAGAATCTGTTGATGTGCAGGTAGATGATGCTGAGAGGCCCAAGAAGTCCAAACTGATTGTCCAGCGTACAAAATACCTAATTCTGTAGCCAGGTCCTCTGAATCACCGATACGCCCCAGAGGCAGCCGTACCCGTATCCGATACGGCAGGATACGATACGGCGATACGGCGATACTCCAATACTCCCTCAATCAAATCACTGTTTTTGTTTGAAACTCGGGTATTGCCGTATCGTATCGTCGTACCGGTATCCCCATATCGGTGATTCTTAGGCCAGGTCGTCCGACCGCGCCAGGCCAATCGCGCGGGCCGCGCCAGGAGCATCGTCCTTCCGGTCTCTCCCCTCGGCTTCATCGAGCGGAGCCTGAGCCGATCCGCAGCTTTCCTCTCGATTCGTTGCCAGACAAACCGTTTCCTCCAGCCGCACCCACTAGATTGCTCAGCCATAGGTCGCCGTGCCCACCTCGGAAGAGGCCCCTGTGTTCCCCATGGGATGCGGCCCGGCTTCCGTTCAGAATGGAGAACGGTCCTGCTGCAGGTCGTCCCTGATGCCGGGCTCCCGACTCCCGATCCACTTCACGGCCATCCGTCTTTCATCCACTCCTCGAGAAGCTACATCAGACGCTCGTTTGGGTCCATGGCTGATCCGCTATCAGTGCAGTTGCCAATTTTTGCTGCAGCCTTAGGTTGTTTGTTTCCTTTCTGAGGTGGATTCTTTTGGCTTCCTCGATCAATGGATTTGCTTCAATTTATTTTGACAAGATTTGGTGTCGTTTACTCTACAACTCTGCCATGTGAGTTTGGCGATAGCTATGAAAATTAATTGATTTCAGTTTCCTATTGAAATAATTTCTACTTCTACATTTTCTTGACCCGTTAGACCTGTTTTGATTCATCACTGTTGGATCTATCAGGAAAGTGCTACGAAGCTTGTTATGTAAAAATTCACACATTGTCACAAAAAGGAACATGGCCTTGTTCATTACTCTTTAAGTACGAGTATCAGACTATCAAGTGCAAACAAGTGCCATGTCGCAGCTGCATTTACAGATGCTTCAAAAGTAGTTGTCTAACTTACAGGAAACAAACTTCTATTTTCTGAGAAGATTACAATTTTGTCTACAGCCGAGAATTCACACTAAAAATGGCAAAATTCGCTTTTGTCAAACAAGTTGCCTCCAATGAACAACTGAGATGCAAAACTCTCAAATGAAACGTATGAAATCGCAAGAAGAACACAGAAAATGTTATCATTGTAATGCCACACAGCGGCTGTTTGACAAGCTAGAGGTATGAAGTCATCAGTATACAAAAGAAGCAAGAATGTAGTGGTAGCTGAAAAACATAAACAAGCACACTGATAGAAAACAGGATAAAATATATTTACATCTGGAATCATTTTGTGCTATGCCTATATGACTGCCTAAAGGACATCAGTTAGCTTCTTAGACCAGTACTCCAACTCAAATAGCGGCCATGCGTGGTTGCTGTCAAATGAGAGCATGGATCTGGCCCATAATTTGCAGAGTAGACCTTGTTACCTGAAACAATCATAATGAAAACAATAATAAATATACAGCAATTTCACGTTTCTGAAATCGATGAATCACCAATGAACTTGCTATCTGTAAATATAAACAAGACATTGCTAGCTGGGGAAAAAGTCACAGATCAATGGTTTATTGAGACCATATTGGTCAAGATTCAGAAAACACACCATCCTGGACCCAGAAACTATAACCTACACACTGATTACAAACCTGCCAAAATAGAAACCTCTGGTGCATCAGCAAAACCTAGGAAGCTACAAAGCTGTAAATCCTGCGAATGCAGGTACATGTAACCACATCGTTTTTTTTTTGAGGGAACCACATAAACTTAAAAACACTGCTAAGCTAGCAATATCAGATATTCTAAGATGTATTGATAATTGGGAACATGTAGTTTATAGATTTGTTGAGGAAATCAAGTAAGTAGCTTTTTGGCAGATACATATTTTCTTAAATATCATAGAAGCCATATCCACTGTGAGCTATCTTACATATCTGCAGATGTGGTATTGTGATGAACTAATGACTGGATGGTTGTAAGAACAAATAATAAATTAATAATAGCAGGAAAAAAAATGTATTGGACCTTTCTTTCATTAAGGAGTGTAGTGAATGAAAACGGAACTGTTTGAAGCATCCATGCCTCATTCATACATGCTTCCCAAACGTTGTCGTGGAGTTAACACCCTGAATAATCATATCAACAATAGGAAACAATCAAAATACAGTCATTCAGAAAATTAGATTTGGGGAAAAAAACGTGAGGTGTTTGCAGGCTACAGATGCCACTAGGTTTTAACCTGATGCTTGCAGGCTGTATATCCTCGTCAAGCAAAAAATTAAGCAATTTCATCCTTCCCTGCGTTTCCGTGGGAAGCCTTCTCACCTGACATCACCATGGATGAAAAATAATATAAAATGATGTCTCTGAACATTGTGAAATTAAAGAATACGACCACAACAGAAATTATAGAAGGACACGATGGATAGTGAAGCACAGTAAATTTATTTCCCTAAAACAGTACAGTTAATTTAAGAGCCAATCAAGCTATAATTAAGAGAACCATGAACCGAGTATTGTAGGACAAACACGGAATAATTCTGGTAAAACTTATCTCTCATTCATGCATGAGGGAAAGAACACTGGCATGGCAAATGTCGAAGAACCTAGCAATGTGTCCAGTATTATATAACTAACAAACAGCATAGAACAGTTGAGGGGATGCACAAATCCATAACCAATAATCATGACTTTTGAGATCGGGGAAGAAATTGGGGAGCACAGACCTCAGATCTATTGAGTTACTGGGGACATAAATTGGAATCGGGGAAGAATTTGGGGAGCGGAGACCTCCCATCCATCAAATTATCAGGCAAATAAACAACGATTACGGGAAGCAAAACAGAGGAGCAGATACAAACAAGGAATTGCTCTTCTGAGTGTGGATCGCAAATTGCTTTTCAGTATTGCAGCTTCAACGGGGACAGCAGCCAGGACGCCGAGCAACCACCTAGATGCACTGAAATCGCAACAACAATTAATCTAGCGTGACCCAAAACGCACCAAATCGGGAATCAAAGGTAAAGGCATGGACACTAACCTGGTATCCAATTGAGATGGTGGGTCAAACACCACGAATCAAGCTAACGCCATTGATTCGCCGAGAGAAGCGGACGCTATCAATTAACCCCTTCCCATCCAGTTCGACCAGGCAACGGCCGCCCTTGGATCGAAGGCCACAGGGGAAAGGCATGTCCGGCAGCAGCGCATCCTTGGAGCAGGTCCGATCCAGGTCGGCGGCGGCGGCGGAGAAAGCAATGGAGGAAGCAGGAACGGGAAACTGTGGTTGAGCGCCTCACGCAGGTCGTCGCGGTCGTGTCTGGTGTGCGGTTTGACGAGCCGAGCCGCAACGCGCGTGTGAGCCGGGCCGAGCGGGGAGGGTGGGGCCGCGCTAGGAAAGACGGGTCGGTCGGGCGACTGCGTTGGGTTCGGCTACGGAAAAAAATTGGCTGCGAACCGTCCGCATACGTGTGTTTTGCGGACCCTACTTCGATGGCTGCCGTGTGGAGATCGGACGGGAGCAAGAGGTTGGCTCGAATGGAATTGTTCCCTGGCGCGAATCAGCTCGGCTTCAAAGGAATCCGCAATGAGCCGTCGAGCGAGCCGAACAAAGCAGGAAAAAGGGAAAACAAAATTGCCGCAGTCATTGACATCTGAGCCGGCGCTCCTTTCCCCGACAGCGGCGGCGGGGGGCGGCGACAACGTCGTACATGTTCCAGGGTACGCGCGGCTGCTGCTTCACCGGAACTGTGGATTGCTTCTTCATCGTCGTGGCGGGGTCAAGATCCGGTTGCGTCGTCGTTGCTGTGTCCTCGGGCAGGACGAGGCATCGTCGGCGGGAAAACTCGATCCAGCACGTCCATGGCTGATCTGCCCATGGCGTGCTAGGGCACCTGCTGCTATCCTTTTCCTGTTTTCTTTCGGGCTTTCGACATTGTGAAGCCGAGCTGCCGAGCCGACGTCGCGTCTGGAAGCCCCCGAGCAATCCGCAATGCCGCCAAGCGTTCTCCCGTTCGATCTTCGACGACCTCCACGCGGCAGCCATCGAGGCCAGGGCCGCAAAGAGCCGCTCTGCGGCCGGTGCGCACGTAATTTTTTTTCTTCGGCTACAGAATTCCCAATTATGTAGCCAGGTATATATAATACATTACCTATATATATAGGTACCTTATATAACTCTCTTGGTGTGAAATAATATTTCACACGCCAACCAATCAAACCAGCCACGTCACACCTCACCCAACCCACCAGCAAACTAACCGGATCAAAACCTGGACGCACCAGCCCTAAAACCATCCCGAGAACCAGCCAATAAAAAACCTGAAAAAAAAACCGGGACCATTTTTTACAAGCACAAACATACATCAGACCAAATTGTAAAGATTGCATTGATTTCGTGCTCAAGCACGCACGGCCTGGACCTTTCTATTTAACAGTACGTGATTAACGCAAATAACTATGGGTATTTATGGGCCCGTGATAATGAAACGAGGCTTTCCATTCATCGCTGTTGCAATTCCGGCGATTGAGGCGTCCAGGTCTGCCTCGGCCTCTCGACGGTGGCGGCAGTGGCTTCGTCCATCTCGACGGCGGCGGCGGCAGTGCTAGCTCCGGGTATCCATACCTCGACGGCGAGGTGTGCAGGTCTGTTTCGTCCTCTCGATGGCGGCAGCAATTGTTTCGTTCATCTCGACGGTGGCGGCGGGTTTGCTTGATCCTTCTGGAAGGCACAGTCGTGATCCTGGTAGCCGCGTTGCAGACTAGGTACCTGGCAAGTTATTCAATTGTTTTTAAGTCTTTTGCGATCTTATAATTTCCTCACCTCTAGACGAGCTTGAATTTTCTAATCTTGCTGTTGATTTTTCGCTTACGATGGACAGGGATCGGCTTGGTTGACAGCGCCCGAGAACAAATAGAAGGTGTTGAGATTCATATATGCAGATTCAATTAATGATGTATTTGTTCTTGTTCGAACCACATCTTATTCGTTCTCCAAATGTAATGCTCGTTTTTTTTCGCTGGTCATGTAAGGTTCTGTTCGTCCATCAGGATCTCGAAGCCCGATTTTACCACCACGCTGCACGAGCTTCATTGCCAATGGATCAGGACGGTAAGAGCCCAATCTCCTCACAAGGTACACAACCAATTTTCTTTTCTCCAACCAGAATTTTGAAATATCTGCACCGCCTGACGGAAAGCGGATCTAAATTTTCAATTCGTTTGACTGCTCGAAAAATCCTAGGCACTCGATTAGCATTGTTGAACCAGCTTTTGTTGTTTTACAGATGGAGTGCAGGAATCGCCATGTCACAAACCGGCAATTGTGCTACGGAATTGCGACTGGTTCGTCCCCGTTGGAGCCGGTGATTAGTGCGCCCCCTTCGACTCGACGGCCGCCGTGCTTCTTGCAGCCTCCTCCTCTGGCAAGGTACGCATTTTTCCCCCTCTTTTTGTGATCTTGAAATTTCTTCGCCTCTGGACACAATCGATTGAAAAACTTAAATGTCTGTTGTTCTGTGTGCATGTGAGATTCGACCAGAACATGTTGAGAATTCCAGGTACATTTACAGAGAAACTAGCACGTATTCCATCAAATGGAATCGATCACATATAATTGTTTTCCCATATCCGTGCTCCTTGTTTCTACAGATACCATGCCTGTTGGTGCATGCAGGCGAGAGATTGGGATTCAATTCCATCGACTGGTGCATGTGGCGCGACGGGAGCAGTGTGCAGGATCCAATACTGCCTAGTTCTTCTCAATGCACTGATGTTGATAAGATCGGGCAGAATAGAATAGAAGAGAAGCAGAATAGCTTACTGTACTGTATCTTTCTTCTATTCAAATATATTAGATTCAAGGCACACCGATGCTCCAGTGCCTCGATACTTCTCGGCAATAAAGCAGTTCTCTCAAACAGAAATGTACCTATTTTTTGTGAGACAAATGTACTTGTTTTGTGATCTCAATATGTAAAATTTTACCATCACACAAGATGGAGAATGAAATACTAATTTGTTCCAACTATAATTGCTCTGTTATAGTTTCTTTCAGAATGGTAAGTCATATTGGACATCCATGTTTTCTCTCATCCATCATGATTTTTGGATATATGTTGATAATCACAAAGTCTCCATGAAAACTTTGTGATCACACTTCATTTTGTTTTTCTGATCACGCTGTTAGCATTTTATGATCACAACTGATGACCACTTGATTCGACCGGAATCTCTTGTCACTGTATAAACATTTTCAAATATATATGCTTAAGAACGTAACCAGTACTTTGTAATGTTTGAGAGCAATATATTTACGTTCACACTTGATAAACAATAAATTCATGAATCATTTCACTGTTGATAAAACACATCACCAAGTGGCAAGTTCCACCATATATAAGGAATCGAACTAATTTGTTTTTGGTTAAGATTTTGTGATCAGACCATATTTGTTTTTGTTATCACGGTAGTTACCATTTTACGATCATAAATCGCTACTCCCTCCGTCCCTTAATATAGGGCTTTCTAGCCTTCTCCACTTTTCCCTTAATATAGGGCGTTCTAGGTAGGACCCACGCGTTTTCTTTCTCAACCACCCACACCATCCGCCTCCCTCCCTCTCGTCTCGCATCGAAGAAACAGCACCGCCGCCTCCCCATTCTCATCTCGCTCGCCAGCGCCGCCTCCCGCTCCGCTCCGCGTCTCATCGCCCTCGGCCCGCCTCCCATGGCGCTCGCCCACGGCGCCGCCCTCCCATCTCGCTCGCCCGTGGCGCCTCCCGCTCCAATCTCGCGCGGCGTGCCGCCTCCCGCTCCGCAGCTCACAGCAGGATGCGGGCGGAGCTCGCATCGCACACGGAGGCGGCAGGGGGCGGCGGCGCCCCAGACGCAGTGGACCAGACTAAAGGCAGCGGGGACACCGGCGCCATGGAGGATTGCTAGAGCTTCGGCATCACCTCGCGGCGGCAGGAGGAGGCAAGATGCAGTGGGCCCCGCGGCAGGGTGGAGTCTCGCAGGGGCGGCGGGCCTGGCGCCGTGGAGGAGGCGAGGGTCGTCGGGCTCGCCGCCATGGAGAAGAAGACGAGGGGCGGAGAGGCTCCGGCTCCCGTGTCCAGCGCCTTGAATTGACCCGCATGGAGGCGGCAAGGGGCGGTGGCGGGGACTCTGGATTCATGGAGGAGTCCAGCGGCGGCGGTCCCGGCGGCAGGGTCGCGGAGGGCGGCGAACCGGCCGCCATGGAGGAGGCGAGGAGCGGCGGCGACCCTGGCACGATGGAGGAGGCGATGAGCAGGGGCGGGCCCGGCGAATCTTTTTTGGCTGGTAGGAGGGGTAATGCGGTCATTGCAACTCTCTGCTATTTCCTCCTTTCAAACCCAGAACGAACTACAAATAGGGACGGAGGGAGTAGTTAGTAACTAGCGATTTATGATCGTAAAATGGTAACTACCGTGATTTATGATCGTAAAATGGTAAAGTGCTATTTGGATCATAATTAGTTCAAATCAAAGTCACGGACAAGCATTGTTTTTCCTTTTCAAGATTTTGTGACTGGACCTTATTTGTTTTTACGATCTTACACTTAAAATATTACGATCTTACACTCATAATTAGTTCAAATCAAAGTCACGGATATGCTTGCTTTTAGCTCGGTGACAACTAGAAAGTCTCTTGAAGATTTTTATGACCACATTTCGATGGTTTTTGCAATCCTAGTGGTTAAAATTTATGATCATATAAGTTATATAGATAGGTGTGAGTTCAACTTGTTGCTAAATGTTTAAGCCAGGTCCTTTTCCTATGCTTCCCAAATTCTTAAACCAATTATTGAGATTTTATGATCATAATTATTGACTATTTTATTGAGGACTTATTTGTCATACGAACAATCACCTTTGAAGTTGCGGGAAAGAGTTGCATGCTGGGCCTGTGGTTCGAAAGAAAAAAACTAGGAGGGTGTCATCTCGTAGGAACAAATAGACAATTCTCAAATGCATTTGAAGTTTTTATGATCCGACCCAGCAGTCATTATGTGATCATAAGAATCTATTTACTATTACCAAATACATATGGATTTCGTTGTTTCGGTGAAAAAAAATTACAATTCGTTCATATGTTTTTTTTGCAATTAGATTCACTCATGTTTTACATTCACAGATGTTCTAACCTCTCACCCCAAGATGCAATTTGATTCACTCATGTTTATATTTACGTTCACAGATGTACTTCTCACCCAAGGTTCAAAAATGCTCCCCATGAAATCTTTCTCGATTTTACACTCTCCTGTCGTAAAATTCACCCAGCTACGTTGTGTATTTTGTTGAACCGATGAACTGTTTGAGTTCTACAGAAATAAATTTTTGACGTGAACTCAGATTTTACGCTCAAAATATTTAGCTTCATGCCACACGTCATCTTCCCAAAAGGAGCTCGCAGCTTTCTCCAAATATTTTAACATACTTGCCAGAATACAAACGACCTATAAGAACCTTTTGCGGCTGGGCATTCAAATATTTTAATACTTTCCAATTTGCGGCTGGGCATTCCAATTTGCCTTATCGTGGCTTAATTAGCTCCTAGAGCCGACAGCCTAGCAGCTTTAAAAATACAGCGGCGCAAACAGGAAACCTGGAGATAAAATCCGTGGCACTGAACCGGAAACCAACAGAAAAAAACCAGACTCAGGACGCTCAGCCTATATAGGTCCAGAGTGTGAAATAATATGTCACACCCAGGGTGTGAATTAGCGCTGCCCTATATATATATATATATATATATATATATATATATATATATATATATATGCCATCAGCATCACCGTAAGGCTATCTCCAACGGTTCTTGAGACCCAAACCCAAAATGAGTGTTGAAAAACTCCGACATTGAAGACCCAAAAATTCCAATCTCCAACGATACACTCCAAAACGGTACTACCTTCTCCTTCCGGCGGCCCTTGACACGTCGGAAGGGAGCAGGCGACGGCGGCGGCCGCCATGGAGCTGTCGATGAGCGGCAGATCTCCCTCGCGCGCGACTTCTTCGACCACTTCAGCCTCGCCTCCACGCCCCGGGCGCCATCGTCCACCTCCTCGCTCCCTGCCTCCATGCCCCGGGCGCCCAGACCCCCTCCTCCTCCCTCGCCTCCAAGCCCCCTCCTCCTCGCTCTCTGCCCCGTCGCCGGCGAGCCGAGGCTGGGCGCGGGCGCGCGAGGTGGCACGGCGAGCCGGGGCTGGGCGCGTGCGCGCGAGGCGGCGCGCCGACCACCCCGCGTCGCCGCATCTCCCTCCCGCGCTGACACCCCGCGCCGGACCAGCCATTCTCCACCTCGAGCTCCTCATCTTCTTCGCCGGCCGTGCACCCGCTCGTCCGCCGCGGCCCCCCTCGCCATCCACGCCGGGCGACGGATCGAGCCCCGCCCTTGGCGCCGCCACGCCCTGCCCCAGGCTCCGCTCCGCCCCGCCGCGCCTTGGAAGAGGAGGGGTCGGAGGCGACCTCGAGGAGGGCTCCCACCGCCGCCGCGCCTTGGAAGAGGCCGGATCCGGCGGGGATAGACAGGAGAGGAGGGGAGACGCGGCGTCGGGAGCGATGCGTCGCGGGGGCGGTGCGACGCATCTATGCGTCGCTCGGCGGGGGACCCGAAAATGAGAAGGCCTTTTGGGTCTTCCGTTGGAGAGTGTTTTTCCCTCTTTTAAGACTCATTTCGTGTGTAACTCCCAAAATAAGCTATCCGTTGGAGATAGTCTAAGAGGCCGTCAGCTGCGGCTCTGGTTTTGCAAATGTGCGGTGTGCGCCGCAAGATGCCTCGACAGCTGTGCGGCATTGCGTCTCCGCCCCAGCTCCACGTAGATCATGCTCCAATACCTCCATAGGCGTCGAAGTCGAACTCATGGGCGCCCTGTGGAAGATGTAGGTCACTCACACACATAGATCACCGCTCATCACAGCAAGGAGCAAATGCAAAGGACGACGCTACGTCCCGAGAAGTTACGATCGCCGTCAAACAGCTCACAGCTGGCGCCTTCGTGCATGTGAGGAAGTATACGTCATGAGATCTTATTAGATGCACAATTTTCACTCCACCTGCAGCCATCTTTTCTCCATTTAGCAAGTCAAGTTATAAGCTACAGTCATGGCAAAACTATTTTTTCATGGTATGAACTTGCGTGCGGGATGCTCAGATAAAGAAGAGGGTACGATAAAGGTGAAGTATTGCAAGGAGAGACTCGTTAAGGAAGGGAAAAGGGTAAAAATCACACACAGAACTCTACCAACTTCAGAGAACACCTCTTCGTGGTTAAGTGGTTTTCTTTTGGAGAAGATACATGATGCTTCAGCTTTATCTTATCTGGCTACCTGACTTCCCAATATATTTGCTAGCTTAATGCCTTTGCACGGTGACCAGGAGATAGCAGAGGCGGGCCAGGATTTGAAGTATGAGTATTCAAAATTCTTTTGACAACAAAAATTATGGATAGTCACGCAATTAGGGCCTCATTAGGATAGTGCTTTTGCTTTGATTTATGGTCATAAGTTACAGGTGTGTTTGGTTTGTCTTTTAGCTGTGGCTTTTGCTCTCTAAAAGCCAAGAACCATCAAAGGGGTTAGCTGTCACCAAAATCACAGCCAAAAAGCAGCTTTTGCTTAGTTCAAAACTGAAAACAGGTACAGAGGTGCTTTCACTGGCTGTAGCTGTGAGTAACTTCAGAAAAATTACCCACCTGCCACTGTTTACGAACATGCCGGTTCGTTTTCTTCTTCCTTTCCATGGCTTCTCCGTCCTTCCCCACGACCCCATCGCCTCTCCGCCGCCTACGCCGACTCGGGCGAGCTCCGTCCCGCAGGTCTGCCGCCCCTCCGCGAGCTCCGTCGTCCCTCACCGCGACCCCGCCGCCCCATCGCGAGGTCCTCCGTCCCTCCACGAGCGCGGCGCATCCCGGCGCGTGTGCTCGCCGCCGTCGCCCCCGGTCGCAGCCCCTGTCTTCTCGACGCCAGATCGAATCGCCACGGCCCCTGGTCGTCGGCCCTGCCCGACGCCCCTGTTCCCCTTCCCAGTCAAAGCCGAATCAAAGGCCGCCGCCCCTGTTTCTCTTCCGAATCGAAGGCGAATCGAAGGCCGTCGCCCCTGGCGGCCGCCGCGGCCGTGCGTGCGCGTCCAGGACGGCCCAGTCGTCCAGCCCCGGCGTCCGCTCGATGGCGACACCGCACGCCTCGCAGATGACGACGGTGCGGCCTTGGTCCACGGCCTTGGCGCAACTGTGGTCCAGGTAGGTCCGGTGCTCCGTTCAGAACGTCTTGCCGCAGCCATCGCAGACGAACGGTAAGAAGTCGAGTTGGTTGCAGTTGGCCTGGTCGCAGTGCGCGCCAAGGTCCGGGAAGCCTCTGTTCCTCTCCGCGCCACCGCCGCTCTTCTGTCCCTCACAAGCGCGAGCTTTTGGTTTCCCTGTTGCTTTGGCGTTCAGTTGCGTCTTGCGTGGTGAGCGAAGCAAAAGATGTTTCGGTGGAGAAAAAAAGAGAGACCGAAATGATGTTGGTGTAAGATAGTGTTGTGACATCATAATACTACAGTTAGTAGTTTTACGATCTGAATATCAATAGAGATATTGAACTAGATATCTTTTGTACAATGCTATTGTTGTATTTATGTGGATCAAATGTTAATGGGATTGCAACGTTTTAAAAAATTAAAATTCAAAATGATCATTTACATGTTAATCTCCGAAGGACACTGTTTTACGATCAATTTGCATGTACACAGCGTCTCAAACCATTAGGGGCATTACAGATATTTTCACAACTTTTTCATAGCCACAGCAGTTTCAATCAAACGGCTTTCAGCTTTTTCTACAGCTCACAGACCACAGTAGTTTTTTTCACATCTCACAGCCACAACAACTTTTTTCACAGCCACAGCACAACCAAACACACCCTAAGCCTTCTAAGCATTAAAACAACTTGTCGCCATTTTCTGTTTTGTAGTAGTGCGACAAGTTGTTTTGCCCAAGCTGATAAAAGTAGTTTTTTACGGCTCATCCTCCCAATAAGTTGTTTGGATAAGCTGTTTTGCTAAACGGCTTCACTGGATAACTTAGATAATCTGAAATAAGTCAAATACGTTGTTTTGCTAGATAATGCAGAGCAAAAAACTGTTTTTTATAACCCATAACCCTGCAAAAATGGTACTAAATGATCGATATATCAATAGATGGGCTTCTTTTTGTTTATATTGAGAATGTTGAAGTGTTTATTTTTTTTCATGCATATACATAAGATACAATATTTATATAAAAGTTTTTGCAAAAATAATAAGTATTCATTTGAATACCCTTGAACCCATGCAGGCCCGCCCCTGGGAGATAGCCAAGGCGGCGTTAAGTTAATAACTAGGTAACAGATGGTGAGTTGCAACTTGCAAGGCAAACTAGACGATAGAAAGACTGATGTTGCTGGTTACTCTAAAATATCACCGTAGGTCTGTGGCAACTGGCAACATGCAGGAATGCAAGCAGTGACGAATCAAGGGAGAGCTTACACGGCAGGCTTTATGTCCTTCGAGGCTGGAGAATCACAACGCGGCGGAGAGGTGGGAGACCCGGGTTCGTAAGCTAGCACATAGAGTTTTTGTTAAGAGTAGCCCAACCCTATGTGCTACTAACATCATAAGGATGTCAAACGAATATATGCCACATTTGGTTGTAATGCCACATAAGGATGCCGAACAATGCTAGCACATCGTTTGACATCCTTGATGTTAGTAGCATACTGCAGCGAATATATGCCACATTTGGTTGTAATGCAGTTGCGGGCCAAAACAAAAATTCAGACGCCTTTACACGGAATCGAGGGGGAACAATAGAGAGCAGGATTAGTACTCCCTCCATACTCGTTTTTCTGGGCGTCCTGGGCGTTCACAGCGGTTTCATATTTCTGGTCGTTCTGGCGTGGAGCGTCGCTTCCTTCCGATTTTGCCCCCAGCGTCGCCCGCTCCCGAGGGAAAAAAGCATTGTGCTTTGGCTTCCGCGAGACTGAATTAAACCGCGTCGGTTCCCCACGCAAAGCATCGCTCGCACGCCTGTCGCTCGCCTCTCGCTCGCGTCCGCACAGCTTCTCGCTGGCGACCGGAAAAGCGGGTCAATGCTAGCATGTCTCTACTCTACTTCTTTAAAAGAGGAAGTTGGTGATGATGGTGTTCCTGCCACCTTGCGACCTTAGCCGTTTGATGTTCATCTAACGGTCCGCTTTCCGTCGTGTGATGTTCCTCTGCTACAGTATTCGGCGCCGACAGGTGGGTCCCGCCCCCTCCCTCCCGCGTCCAGAATCCTCTCCCCCTTCCCCGCTCAATACCCTAGCCCAAACCCGCTCGCCCGGCAGCCGCCGCCGCCAGGGACGATGGCGAAGCTCGTCGGGATGCTCCTCCCGCTCCGTGTCCAGCTCCATCTCCTCCGGCTCCGTCTCGTACCGCTCGCGCTCGAGGTCCCGCTCCCGCTCCCTCTCGTCGTCCTCGCCATCCCGGGGCCGCTCTCCTCCCGCAGCCAAGCGCAGGTGAGGCCCTACCATCACCACTCCCTACCAGTCACGCCGTACCAGTCTCCTCCCCCACGCGCCGCTGCTCTATCACCCGAGCGCCTCAACGAGAAGCTTCGAGCCCCGCCACCTGCTCCGCTCCGCCCAGTCGAGCGCGCCGTGCCCCAGCCTATCACCCCTGTTGAGCACGCCAGGCCGCGCAGCCCAGGCTGCTCCGTCCTCCGGGTCCTCGAAACAGCCATGGAGAGCTGCCCAAAGCTTGGTAATAGCAACGGGCAGGTGTAGAGAGAAGGACCCTGACCCGACGATGCGAGATGCACACAGCTAGCCATGAACACCACCAATTCCTAACAGAAACACTAACCTGGTGCGTTCTAGCTCCTTCCTCTGCTCTGTTCACCCTTTTAAAACTTCTGTTCGACAGTTGCTTGATGAAAGGCCTAAGCACATCTGTGGGACAAGCACGGCAGGAGGCCGGCATGATGCAGATGCGCAAGGTGGCAAGGGTCAGGGAGGAAGATCATTTTAATCCAACGCACAAAAGTTATTAACCATATCAGTTTAATTCAAACTTCCATGTCGTAGAAGTGAAGATTTGGTTTTCTTTCTGAATTGCAAGCATAGCTGATGAGTTGAAGCAATCAAATTATATATGTTCTATGCTTGATCTGAGAACACTACTGTACTGTTAGTTTTTCAGAATGCTAATGATTAATACACAAACCAACGTTAACTAAACATCCCAATCTTGCATCTGCTGCTGAACAATGAAATTACTACTGCATCTTTGATCATGATGCTTGAGAAATATCTTGCCTTGCAATTTAGTATAAGAAAAAATAAACTAATAAATCATCTATGCTCTGAATAACAGGATTATCTAACGAACATTGAACAGGTTGCACTGATCATGGTTTGTAGTCACAACTATTCATTAATAGACCAAAATGACGCTCTTTCTTATTTTCCTTTTCCAGGAGATTTCAGTTTGATATTTGAACTGTTAAGATATCACTGACGGAAGTGTTAAGTTGTGGCATCTGCACCCCGGCATCTTGTGCATGGCGCTGGCTAGCTCTATCGAATGGCTGGAACTGGAGGTGCTGCTGTTGATCGTGTCCGACATCTTGCTAGGACAAAGGCAAGTTTCATTTTCGCATTCTTATTCCTGCTTAACTCAACTCAATACTTTTTCGATCCACAGTCTTGAAACGCATACAGTAGAAATAGTGATCAAAATTAATTTATAGCTTTGATGATCAAAATGGTAAACTGTGGTCATTGGTAACCTTCTCCAGTTTCTTACATGCCTGTCAATTGTTTGATGTAATTTTAAAATAACACTTGCCGTGTTCAATTTGAGTTTTTCTTTCATTCAATGGTTGAGTTCAAACTGCAAACTTTTAAAAATTGAGTGCATTGGGCAGCTTAGTATTTGTGTACATGTAGACCTCTACTTGCTCCACCTTTTCGAGTTTCAAAGAACAAAAACCTTTTTTTCTTCACCCCCCGAGCTGATTTTATTGCTATTATTGTATAATATATCTGTAACCGAAAGTACTACCACTTAATAGTATCATTTGTTCTCCTGTAACATTGTAAAGTGTAAAGTTTGACCAAGATCATTTTGATACTGTGTAATAGTAGATCAGTTGGTACCATGATCTTATTAATATAGTTTAATATACTATGTATATAAGTTTTTTTTCATTTAAGCACAATGAAACGATATGATAGTCTTGCTGATACTTTGATGCACAATGAAACAATGTAACAACAGGCCACACGAGAGGACAGTCTGAAGTTTCAATCAACCTTGGAACACTTGAGATACTTTGATGCCATCTTAGTACTGATTCTGTGTAATTGCTGTTTTTTTAAGGTTATCCAAACATTTGATTTTGTTGTAATTATCCGTATTGTGTAGTGCAACAGAGTGTTTACAGTTAAGGATTATTCCCCCTTTTTTTAACCGTGGCAAAGCACGGGCGTCCTGCTAGTGCACGGGAAAAATTCGACGCGGCCAGCGCGCTCGCCCAGCGAAAAAATCGGTAAAACACGACGCCCAGCGCACTTTTGCAAATTTTTCGGAAGCGCAACAGCGATCATGCAAGCGCGAGCCAAAATTTCGGAACAGATACAACGCGCATGCACGGTGAGAGAAAAACGAGCGCCACCGAAAACGTGACCCCGCCACGCTCGCATGCGCAGGACAATGCAAAATCGACGTTCCCAGATGCAAAAAAGTAGATGCCACATGGAATCGAACCCGCAACTTCGCGTTTCGGGACAGGAGAAGGCAACCAGTCGGACGGAGAGTAGGTTGTGAATGAAGTTTACCCGAAAGCTATTTAAGGAGAAAACAGGGAGGGAAAATTACCCTATAGTTAATGACTCCTTGGTAAACTAAACTATGTCCTAAACGCCCAGAATTGTGAGTATGGAGGGAGTATATACTTAAGAGTTAGGTAGTAAAAGTAACATTTTTTTCATCAAGTCTGGGGATGATGCCACAGCCTCCCTTGGCCATATAGAAGTTACGCCAAATGTTTGTTCACATGAAAAATATACAAACAAAGACCTTGTTGTTCTCACCAGCGTTGTAACGCATCAGGTCACCTTTTTGCATAAATCAGACTGTCTCTGATGGTACACCGTATAATCAATATTGTCCTCTGGTGAAGTAGGCTTGCACACATTCAGCTGCTGTAGTGAAAGGCGCGAGGGAGTTGCGTGAATCAGTGGCAGACGATATCAAAGCAGGTTGGGTTGCTAGATGTGTCAATGCGCTACATTTAAGCAGACGATATCAAACAGTCATCACTTGAAGCTGGTTTTTTGGCTTTGCTGAAAAATATGTTGGGAAACGAGTAAGCAGTTCGGTTTGAGTTGCTCTGACGCCAGGCGATGGTGACTTCGCACTGGGAGCTGCAACGGTGACCTTGCGGTCCTCGTGGCAAAGAGCCTGAGACTGCAGGGGATTGATAGCCTTCCTAAAAACGTTGGTCATGAATTTTCAGATGTAAGACTGTTATGGGCACTTTATCTTACAAAACCAAACACCAGATTAAACAAAAAAAAAAGTTGATATTTAAAACCACATCATTTCTACGGAGTATAAAGTTTCCTCTCAGCCATAAAACCATGTGACTCCCATGATTTGGGTTGCAAGATTAGAACAGGTATCACAGAGAAACATCGCAGGCAGTGAACCAGCATCATAGCTTTAGTGCAGTCATAACATTACACTTTTCACCAACAAAACAAAAGTTTCCAAGATCTTTTGAGCAGTACATAAAGGCCATAACTACTTGCTGCTCCATTGTTCCACCTGGTTTCAAGCAAGGTTCAGACAACCAAACCATCTACTGCTGTTCCACTGCTGTGGAAAAATAAATTGGAACAAAATAAACTAATCATGTGATCAGGTAAAATATGTGAAAACCAGACACAAATGTGCCAGGGCAAGCATAAATACAACAGAAGGGGCAACAAAAAGAAAAGGTGAGAAAAGAAATAAGGTGTATACCACTCAAAATACTTATCATGCATTAATATTAAGACAAAAGCATTAAGAAAATGCTAATAAAATCCAATCAGATAAGGTCAACATAAGATTCTACATTTTGCAGGTAACCTAAATTTCTGATGATTTTGCTGCGTTCTCATCTGTTTTTCTGCTAACCTTTTTCTGCTGCAACATGCTCTTGTTTGCTGAATCATTCTTATTGGATGGACTCTCTGTGTCATCTTCTTGTTCCAACAATGCTCGCAACTAACATACAAATGAGTGTTAGAGGGAAGTTCCATGACAAAAATGAATTTAACACAATTGAGGTAACATAAAATTTTCCATCAACCTTTTGCCTCCTTTCCATTGTATTTTCTCTTCCTAGTCTTTCTGTCTCAGAGTTAATCTTGTCACATAGACGCATCACAATTTGATACGAGTGTCAATAACAAGTTCCAAAAGAAGGAAAAAAGAGGAAATAACAATTAAACAATTTCTTTGCAATCTGTACCTTAGTACTGTGGTTGGTCTCATCTGTGCCCACAAGGCTGTCTTCTTTTTGTAGATTTTTCATAGAGCGGTTCTTGTAATTGAAAACACACATTAGTAAGGAGTTCCCACAAGCGAAATAAAGTAATAAATAATGAGCTAATGAACCCAATATTTCTCTCAAGTCTCTAAATAGGTATTTTGAAGAATCTTATCTCTTCCACTCCCCGTTGTCCTTTCTTACCAGTTTTTCTTCAGCAGATCCATAAAATTCAATTTCTCCAGGATTGGTCCTTCCCATTGTGTTGTGTTTTTTTACTTCTTCCACTTCAAAACCGATCTTGTCACAAGATTCATCACCATTCTATGTATTAGTAACAAGAGAAACACAAATAGAAGAGTAAATAACGATTTCTTTCAAATCTGTACCTTGGTATATTGGTTGGTCTCATCAGAGTCCGCATGGCTGTCATGAGAGTCCGCATGGCTGTCACCTTTCACCAGATCCTCCATAGAGCAGTTCTTGTATTTGAAAATATACATCGGTAAGGCGTTCCCACAAGTGAAATAAAGAAGTTCTAAATATTGAGCTAACAGACTAATTTTCTGTGAAGTGCCTACCTCGGTATTTTCAACGATCTCCTCTCTTTCCTCCTCGTTCGGTTTCTTTTCAGAAAAACTCTTGTTATCAGATCCATCAGATGTAACTACTTCACCATTGCTCCTTCCCATGGTATTGTATTTTTTAACTTCTTCTATCTCAGAACCGATCTTGTCATCAGATGCATCACGACTGAATGTGTTAGTAACAAGTTCCACAAGAGGAACACAAAAGAGTAAAAAAAACAGTTTCTTTATAGTCTGTAATTTGGCATTTTTCTTGGTTAAATTCATGTTCAGCTATATCCATTAGACCAGCTATTGTGATTGGATTCATCCTAGTTTCGATGCAAATTAGTAAGCAGAGCATGAAGAAATATGGATCATAAAAGTCCTAAATACTGAGCTAACAAACCAATTTTCTGTCAAGATTCTACCTTGGTACTTTGGCTGACGCCGTTTTCTCCCTCCACCTTATCCACTTTTGTCTGTTTCTTCCCAGCAGGGTTCCCTCTGGTAGTTATGCACAACAACACATTAATATGCTTTTCAGCAAAGGAAACATAATCTGTTAAGAATGCTTCATGAATAAAATGATAATTGGAATTTTTCTGCAGAATAACAGAACTTGCAATTATGCAGACCACATAACATACCCTGCAGATTTTCCCACAGCACAACAATCACCACATATGTCAACTAAAACTGCCAAGGTATTAGCCCGTAAAGACATACTCATGGACACATCGCCAATCTTGCTCTTGCCCCTTAAAAGCCGGCAGACCTCCTTGGCCTCTCTCATGATGCCCTAGAAGTTATTTTGCAAGCAACACCAAGACATCCATAAGCAACAGAGATTTAATACTAAAGATTTAGTGGGCCACAGCTTAAAACTTCAGAAGAGGCAAGGCATGTACCGTCATAGCAGCCATAGCAACAAAACGTTCAGGCCCTTTGTAGGTCATAAAGCTTAAGGCACAGTGTCGAATTTCATTGCTCATGCGGATATATAAGATACGCTCAGTGTCCTCCGAGCACAGCCACTTGCACATCAGCTCAGCCTCCACAATGATACACTTGAAACAACAGTTCATATCAGCTTAACGGTGTCGATAGCTAAGAATCATCGATGAACATATGCCCGCAAAAAACGACTTGGCGCAGTTTTTAGATGAAATGAAGGAAACATACCTCTAAAGCGACAGCAGCAGTAGGATATTCAACTGTCAGCGCATTAGTCATTTCATCTGCAACCTTGGTGATCATGTCACTCACCCGCCTGATCTTGCGATCATCAATGGGGTAGTCGCTAGCTATGTCGCTAGACAGCTTGTCCCATATAAACAGAAGATGCCCCTCCATTTTGCCACACTATCAAACCATCATTTTGCAAGTTGTGTCATGCACATATAAACTAGACTAGATAGAAGATCAAGCTAGAAATGCTCGAAACTAAGCAGGATAGCAGAGTGGTGGAGAGTCAGTGAACTACCGAGTTGGCTAGAGCTGCCAGGCCATTCCAAATGTCATCTGCATCACCATCGGCTTCCTTTAGGTTTTTGCTGTAATAGTGCGACAGGTATTCCTTGTATTGGGACCAAGAAGCGCCAAGCCGGCGCGGCAGCATCCTATCCCATCCCCAGGCTTTGTTGAAAAGATCTGCACCAGAATGGGCGATGGAATAATTATGAAGACGAAATAAGGACCAACAAAAGTACGGGGGAGAAATGGAATAGCATCGTCACACGATCAGTAGCAACCTAACCAAACCGACCTACCTGGATAGGCGAACATCTCCAACGGCGGTGCAACCGGGGAATCACTACCCTTGCTCTGCTCGCAACGGTCCGCCATTTCTTGCAATCTGGCCTCTTGATTATTTAGGATTGCCCAAATCCTATCACGCTCGGCGTCATCCACCTCGTCGTCCTCGTCCTCCTCGTCCTCCTCCTCCTCCCCCCAATCCACATCCTCATCCACCCAATCCTCATCCCCATCCTCATCTTCCACACCCCACCAATGGAGCCGCCGCCGCTTACGGAGAACCGAGCGCATTATTTTGATACTAGGATCTAGGGTTTCTAGATGGGTGGGCGATTTGGGGGTAGGGTAGGGTAAGGATTTCGTAGACTGGGGATGAACAGGAGCGCCGGCGGGAGAGTGGATTGAATCCCCATTAGACTCTTGAGGGGTCGATTGAATCCCCATCTCTTTGAGCTCTCAATACCGGAAGCGCAGAGAGCTCCGCCGCTGCGGCAGAGCTGCGTTTCGAAAGGGTAGAAGGAAAGATTACGGATAGCCGCGGCGGTGCCAGTTTATTATTCGGGGTGTTTGGTTAGAGGATGCAGTTACAATTGCAGTTTGAATAGTGAGAGAGAACACTGTAGCGGAGGATTCGCGTACTGTAGCAATTCAGTTGACTGTAGCAGCAGGAGGAGCAGCAGTCGGAGGAAAATCCTCCTGCCGAACACGCCCATTATAAGTGAGATGAGATCAAGGGTTTTTTTTTTTTTGAGAGGAAGACCAGATCTCAAGTGGGAGGGGTAGTGCGTGGGACTGTGCCTATATGCAGGGCGTCTTACGGTTTACATTTGATAGATCGGCCCAATAGCTCATTAAATCTAGGCAGCCTAGCTCAAGTTCGAGTGTCAATATTTTAAAATAGAAGAATCAACATTTTTGTAGTTCTATTTCAACATTTTTAAAATGAAATCAATATTTTTTGAAAAAATGTTGACATAGTGCAAACAAAATATTGACATAGTGCAAAAAAAATGTTGACATAGTACATTCAAAAATGTTGACAAAAATTTTGAATTTTAAAAAATTCAAAAAATATTCATATTAGATCTCATTTTGTAGAATTAATTGTAACAAACACGTAGGTTCAAACGGATTCGAAAATGGACTTACGGTTTGAGAGAAAAATGCGTTTAAAGTTTGAAATTCGTTTCTTTTACTCCCACCTTCCACCCGTCCCAATCAGAAAGCGACACATGGCAGCTTCTCAGCCATCCCCTTCTCCACCTGCGCGAATCTGAGCCGTTGCACGAATCTCAAACACTGTTCTATCAAATCTTAACCATAGCCGCCCTCCATATAGGATCCACCGGGACCTCCTATATGCAGGGCGTCCTATGGTTAACATACGATAGATTGGCCCAATAGCCCACTAAATCTAAACAGCTCAGCCCAAGTCAGAGCGTCACATTTTGAAACAGAAGAGTCAATATTTTTGTAGTTCTATTTCAACATTTTTAAAATAAAATCAACATTTTTATAAAAAATGTTGACCACAAACAAAAAAAATGTTGACATAGTATAAACAAAAAGTTGACATAGTATATTTAAAATGTTGATGAAAATTTTAAATTTTAAAAAATTTAAAAAATATTCATATTGGATCTCATTTTGTAGAATTAATTGTAACAAACACGTAGGTTCAAACGAATTCGAAAACGGACTTACGGTTTAGGAGAAAAATGCGTTTAAAGTTTGAAATTCGTTTCTTTTTCTCCCACCTCCCACCCGCCCCAATCAGAGAGCGACACGTGACAGCTTCTCAGCCATCCTCTTCTCTACCTGCGCGAATCTGAGCCGTTGCACGAATCTCAAACACTGTTCTATCAAAGCTTAACCATAGCCCGCCCTACATATAGGATCCACCGGATCCACCGTAGTGCGGCCCAGCAACAACTGTGGGCCTCTCATCGGCCTGCTTCAGTGCAAGCCTTGTCCGGCCGAACAAACTCAAGCCCATTCCAAATCCGGCCCAAGCTGCCAAAAGGAAACGTGCTAGTCTTCACACTGACATGAATGCAGTAAACGTTATTAAAATCTTCTCAAAAAAAAAAAGAAAGAAGAGTAAACGTTATTAAAAAACAGTCCAGAAGGGAGAGGCAAACCACGGATGCTCGATTGATTTCGTTTGGAAGGGTTTAACTACATAACTTGCAAACTGTGCGTGAATAACCGCAAGGAATGCTCTGCACAATGCAGTCAACAGGATGGTGGCCAGCCGCCAGCAAGAAAACTTCACTGTCACACTTGGCGCCATCTTCTTGAGCCTGTTGGTTCCGGATTGTTTCACACTTCGTCGACACCCCTGGTTACCCGCTGATCAGGATCAGACCGTAGTATACTCCATGCCGATGCTCATACAAATCGTGCAAGGCAATGTCAGCTCACACAAATTTTCATCTCACCAGTAGTCACTTGAAGGCCCTTGCTTTTCCTGTTAATAAGCTGCTATAACATTCACACATATCCTCGCCAAATTCACGCATACTATATTTTCCGGCCCAGTGCTTCATCGCAAGTGCTCTTGCCACCGACGCCTGCGATTTCCTTGCTCCTCTGAATGAATACAGAGCCAATGCGAAGCAGAACACACCTGAAACTGACACTGGTTTGCCTTCTGCTTCCTGCGGCTGCACGCCTTCCCGTTCGACGATCCCTACACGAACCAACAGGACGGTAAGAGAGGGATCCTACTAATTCGATGCCAATTTTTCGACACGCAGAGGCTGATTTCACTCTGATCTTTTCTCCCTCAACGATGCAGTTGATGCGATCAACGACCTATACGCGGAGCTGGGATCGCCGGACCTCGACGGCTGGACGGATTCAGGAGGAGACCCCTGCAAGGGCCAAGGAGGCATGGCAGGGGGTACAGTGTGATGGTCCAAACGTAACCGCAACTCGCAAGTCACAAGTGTTCTTCAGAAAAGGCCCCTTCGAATTGCTCGGAAAAAAAGGGCCCCTTTCGAATGAGCGAATTTCTGCAGTTTCACTGACGGGTACCTGATGCCAACCTGACAGAGAGCTCCGAGGTGCAGGCCTGGGAGGGAAGCTCAGCGAGACGCTTGGATACTTCACCGCCGTCACTAGACTGTGAGCTTAGCACGTTACATACTTTTTTCTTTTTGTTCTCTGAGACTAGGTTCTTCTGTCTTCTCTTTGCTTTGATGATAATCTTGTGATCAACGTGACAGAGATCTGAGCAGCAACCAAATTGGCGGGGGATACCGCAGATCTTGCCACCTGCAATCACAAAACTGTGAGAGATGCACGCTGAAGTCATTCAAACTTGCAGAACCTGTGGTTTGCAGCTCCTTGATGTTTGCTCTCTGATTCTGCTTTGCAGAGACCTTTCTTCAAATGATCTCGGTGGCGAGCTCCTGGATTTGATGGCGAAGCTGAGCTCACTGTCGACATTGTGAGTTCTGACTACCATCCTCATGCAGCATTTTTTTGGAGGGGGTTGTCTTGTTGTGCTATTTCTGAATCTGCTTTGTGATTTGCTTGCACCTTGCAGGCATGTACAGAACAACCAGCTAACTGGGACACTTGATGTGCTTGGGGATCTACCCGTGAAAGACTTGTAATTTATTGATCAGCTGAAACTGAACATCTTACCATCTTAGCAACTCCTACTGCATGTCTCATCGAATATTTGTTCACACTGACATGCTGAAACTTGCAGGAATGTAGAGAACAATCTTTTCTCAGGACCAATCCCAGAGAAGCTGCTCTCTATCCCAAAATTTCTGTTAGACTGAACCATCTTTTACTCTGCCACATGACTTCCGATCATTGTTTGTCTGACAAACAAAACTATGCTACTTAATTATGTGCAGAAGAAATGGCAACCACTTCCCCTTGCCTCCAGTTCCCGGCTTTCCTCTGACACCGCCAACGCCGCTTTTACCGTCCACATCGCCTCACAGAACCCATCCAAACAATGTGCCGGCACCAGCAGCACCACAAGAGGCTCCAGTCCTTTCTGGCTCACATCCTCCTATATGTAATTCCAGCTACTCAGGCTGACTCTCCTCCGAGACACAGCAACAGGGTGTCACCGGCAAAAGCTGCCGGATTTAGTATCCTCGCGACCAGTTCACTCAGCATCGCTGCCGTTGCGGTTGTTTTCACGGTATCGAAATGGCGCCGGGAGGGATCTCCTCGTGGAGGCTATCTGGGAAGAGCTGAAATGAGCAAGCCTAGTTGGGTGTGGGAGCATGCTAGGCCGAGTGCAGTTTACAAACCAGACAAAGAACGCCATTCAGGTACAGAAAAGGGTATATATGTCGTCTCATTTACACTTGTGCATTCCGATTATTGTTTTGTTTTTTTTTTTTGAAGAAAACTGGAGGGAGGGAATTTTGTGGGGATCTCCCCCACAGTTTCCTTTCAAAAAAAAAAAAAAAACTGGAGGGAGGGCCCCTACAGTGCTTTATTGCATTCTATATAATATCGTTTTTTATTTTGTGATTCGTTGATCAATGAAGCACTAGAAGCTGCGAAAGCACTAGAGCACGATACGATCGTCGTCGTCATCATCTCGTGCTCGTTAATTAGCTGTCACTGGATGAACAAATTCAGTTGTTGTTTTTGCTGATATTATGAGCCTGAATTTGATGTTCTTCTGAAGGTACCTGCACGAGGGGACACGAGGGGAGCAAAGAGGCAGGCGGTGGTTCCCCGGCATTTCAGGCCTGAACACGTCCTGGTCGACGGCGAGCTGCGGGTGTCGGTGTCCGGAGGCGGTCTGGCACCATTTGATTACTCCATTGCTAGACATTTCCTATGTTTCAAACAGATATAGTAAAACGTTGACTTAGCTAAATTTAAATTTGCGCATATCTAAAGCGATACAGTAGTAACAATCAACTTTAAACGGTAAACCTAATGCCAAACGCAATGGTGGAAGTCAACCATCTAGAACAGGACCAATGGACCATCCTCTATCAAAGATGTTTGTCAGCTTAACTTGTTCTTAAGATAGTCTGCACAGCAACGTCTAGGATCTTCGTTAGTTGAGAGTTGTACATTAGCAGTTTTGAAAATCAGAAATCAGTCATGCTCGATCTGGCTCTACTCGATACTGACTGTTTCCTTCACGAGAAGGCAAATAGCTCAAATTTTTTTTGCGAAAAATAGCTCAATAATCTTTTACGTTGTTTCTCCGGCCTTGAAACAAGTAAAAAGTGAACATATTTATGTTTAAAAGCCGCAAGCTAAATAAATAAAATACATAAAAAGTTGAATAAGAATATTGTGATTTATGAGACAAATTATTCAAGAACATAGAACAAATCATCTGCATGCTTGGAACAAATGAGTCCTATTTATGCAACAAGCTATTTAGTGGCATCGAACGAATTATCTACATACTTGGACAAATAAGTTGTATCCATATGGAACAAATTGTTTAGTGACATAGAACAACTCGTTTGCACGCATGAAACAAATTATCTACATACTTCAAACAAATAAGTTGTTTTCATGGAACAAATTATAGTGACACAAAACAACTCATTCGCATGCTTGAACAAATAAGTTGTGTCATAGAACAGAATATATAGTGGCACAAAACAACTCATTTATGTACAGCTATCAACTGCGAGGGCATGAAAAATGTTTCATGTACCCCCTTCCAGAAAAAAAAAAATCCATTTAGCATATCGGGCAACAAAGCCCCACCTGACCTCGATAACTCTAAAGACCACCGGCCCGATGTCAGATACATGCGCCGCGCAAGTGCCACAGGCTTCAAGACAGATGTTGCTTACTCCAAGGTCTGCATGCCCGGCTCCCCCGTGCGTTGACAGAATTTCGCGCCAAGACGAGTCCAAGTCTTCTCTTGGATTCTGAGACATGGAAACCCCCGCACTCGAAGCTTCCTATACATTGTATTGGAGTGCTGGATACCCCCAACTGCACGTTCTGTGTGTCCACCGAGGAGAACATTGATCGCCCCTCTTTGTGCCCGGCCATCCAAGACTTCTGGGCCGCTGTGCTGCAGTCGACGGCCAACTTCCAACTTCCAATCTTTGGAAGGTGTCTGCGAGGCATGCTCATTAGTATTCCAATCATGGGACCCTATGTTGCTCAACACTCTGCTCGCCTTGCTGTGGACAGTTTGGAAACGCCGGAACAGGAAGGCGTCCGACGATTTACCCGTCAAAAAAAAAAAGGGCGTCCGACGATGTCGCCATGTCCCTGCCTGCTACTGCGTCCCTCCTTTCCGAGCATGGCAGGTCCGCGCCAAACCGACCACTCAGACGCAGCCGTTACTGAAATAAAACCCACCGTAGTTTCATCAATTTATTTTTTTTTAAAAAAAGCCCCAACCCCCTCGTGCTAGGATAAAAAGATGTGTTAACACTTATAAAAATCAGGAGGTCGGCTTCCAGCTGTGACATGGAACTGGACCAGCCGGCTTGTCTTACTATCTAGCTTCTCAAACTCCATCACATAGAAAGCTACAGAGTTGCAAATCTCACTCGCAGTCGCACCCAACATTTTCTCACCCACGTTAGCTTTGTTTCTAGCGGACCACCAGCGCCACAGAAAGATAAAACTTGGTCTGCACGTCATAATCCATTTCCCAAACCCTGCAAAGGACTTCTTTGCCAGATCTGCAAGTTTCAAGCTTCCTCCTGACATGTTCAAGGTTCAGTTGACACCAGCATTGCCTATTTGCCTGGCACCTTACACTTAAAAAAACAGGTGTCCACAATCCTCATAAAGTCGATAACACGCAGATAGTATCCAACTTGACCCCTCTCCTAGCAAGGTTCTGCCGAACTTGGAGGCTGTTGTGAGCAAAGCGCCACGAAAACATACTAATCTTATTGGAAATTTATTTTGCCAGATTTTATGCCATTTAATCTCCCCTCCATTGCTCAGTTCTGATGTCCATGTTGACACATCCCTCCCAAGATCTTGGTCTCGGATTTGTGCTGCGCTTGTAGCATGATTTAACAGAGAACTGACTCTTCGAATCATAATGCCATGCTGAATGGCATGAAAGTTATTGCTATCAAACATTCTCTAAGGATTTGAAGTTTCGAATGAGTTTCAATAGATGTCACAGTTTTTAGAAATTTTCTAAAATGTTCTCCTTCCTGAATTGCAAGTGTCGGATTATTTTGGAATTAAGAAAGTTTAAGTATGTCATGATCTCAGGTGCTCCTGTTTCTTTTGTTCGAAGCACACGACACCTCTGATATCTCCGTTATACACAAACCAGTGTGTAAGACTTGCAGATTAATAGGTATCACTGAATTCATTAGCATTATAAAAGAACATGCTGCAAATTTATCGTCTATTGATACTTCTCGCCAGTTACACCTTTTTTTTTTTTAACTTTTGGTCTTTTCCGCAGGTTGAAACTAGAGTTCTAACTGCAGAGGATTAAAAATTGGATTCATTCACAAATGCTGACCGATTGTTAGAAGGGGAAGACGTGAAGATGTACAGAGACCTCATGCCGCAGTCCGGGATAAGAGGGCCATCTTTTGGTGTGCTATAATGACAAGTTAACATGTGTTTCACTTGTCAAAACATTCTGGTGCATTGAATGGAATGTCATTTTTTTTTCTGAAAAAAAGAAGAAAAGTTCTGATACTTCATCTAAGATCATCTCCTTGTACTATTCATGTTAATGTGTATCTGGCATTTGGTCTTAAACAGTCTTACATTCAGTTACAGCTGACTAAGGGTATGCAACTATGCATGCATAGTGAACCACAAAACCCATATGAGCTAAAGGTAAAAACATACCGCAAAACAAGATTAATTTTATCTAATGACTCCAATCACTATCTGAAACATTATTGACCTTGCTGGTCTGTTGCACCAGCACCATGGTCGAGCTCATGATGTGGTGTTCATGTCCGGGCACCTATGACAGCTCAACCAGTTTCTCAAGGATGGCACCCTGAGTGATCACACTTTCTCCTATTCTTTTAGCCATTTCAGCTACAGCATCCGCTTTGAGACTCGCGCTGAGAGCCATCGTTGCCGCCTTAGAAGCTTCTATCTGACCTTCCTCACTCTTTACACGAAGAGATTCAACATCCAATTTCAGACCCCTGAACACATCCTGAAGTTTTTGCAATTCTTGACGTGCTGGCGGGAGCTCCTCCTCCTCCGCCGCCGCCACTGCCACCGTTGGGGGCTCATTTACCTCCTCGTGCAGGGCCTCTTGAGAGTCATCCGTAGAGATGGATCTGATTGATTCTTCATAAACACAGTCAGATTTGTAATCCTCCCAATCAGGCGCGTAGCAGTTCCGCTCGAACAACTCATCGCCAAAGGATACACACCAAAGGATAACGACACCATCATCACCACCCGACAACAACCTCAGGGTTGGAGGCTGAAACAAAAGTAAAAACAGGTTCTTTCACATTTGAACTCCTCAAGAAAAACATAATACAGCAAATAAAATCAGAAGTAATTTACCTTTTTATCCCGCTTCCACGGTTCAATAGCAACAGACAGGATATCTCCTTGAGAGTTGTAATGCTGCACATAGTCCCATCTGAATGCAGCCGCAATGTACTTGTTCTGCAAATGAATCGGAAGATTTAATGCCACCTTGTTCTTTGCCATAGAATGCCCCATGCAATTTCTTACTGAAACTACTGACTCTGAAACCAGACACTAACATTACACTACATTAATCTACTAAACAGACAAAATACAGTCAACAATAAATGTCAATATATATCTAGAAGCATAACACCACCATAGATATCAAAGTCAGATCTTACCTTGTCAGACGTTGATGATTCACCAACTTCGTTAATACATATGGACCCTAGTGATGATCCTGTTACAGCAGTGCCCTCCCTGCAACGAAGTATCTTACTTTGCATATCATATACAAAGAATCGAAAACAAATAACAGTATACATACATGGAAAAATCGAGAGAGATCAAGTTGTTAAAATGCTGAATCATGTTCGGACCCCTCCTCCTATTGAATCCATCCTCTTTGTCATTCTCAACAGGAATTTTGGTTAAGTAAAACCTGCAGTTTTCAGATCTCAATTAAATTAATTAGGCCATATAAACGTAAGAAAATCATGCAAAACATCTAAAATGGCTGCTAGTCTGGTTTGAACAACTGTCAGGGATCATAATTTTTTTTTCGAACCAATGAGCAGGAGGTGGGTGCGTGGCTGTCGTGAGGTGGGTGGTGGGTGGTAACGGCTCCATGGTAGAACAAGGAGTTCGTTGAAGGTGCCGTCAGAGATCAGAATTAACTATCAAAGAAGTGGCTCGTTTAACAAACATCCATGTTATGTCTGTTATAAATTCCCTAAATGACTATAGAGGCCATTAATTCTCAAATTGCTAAAGAAATAAGAATTACATACTTCACTTTTTCTGTTGTCTGGTTAATTGAATAGCCACATTTCCAAATACGCATTTCTTCATTTCCATCCTCGGTAGTACAGATACATGCTAGCTGATCTCCGGTAGGACTGAATGCTATTTTTTTCACACCAGCAGCTGGGCACGTCCTCCAAGACAATAAGTTTCCGATCTAAATTTTTTTTCTCAATGCTGATTATAAACTCCTAAGAATGGCCTTAATGGATTATACTTTTGTAACTGGTACAGCAATCCAAATACAATAGGAAAAATACAAAAAGGTTAACTTACTTCCGAATAACCTGTTTCCATTCCATCGACCCAGACCAAACATGAAATTGCAGGTCTCCCTCTTCTATGGAAAACATGAGGTCTGTTGCAGGCTTATACAGAGCAGAAAATGGAGTTGTGTAGGTCGTATGAATAACCTTTATTTGCGCAGGATCATTGCCATTTTGATCCCTGATGATAAAAATTCTTCCTTGAGTGTTGCCCTCAGGATTCACTGTCACAAGAAAGTGAGTTCCTCCAGAATCCCAGGAGATAGATGATAGCTTTGTGCTATTGCACACCTGAAAAAAGTAAGTGCTTAGGGGGTGAAATATCTTTCTGGTGTTAGTGTTCCAGTCAAGGATTAACTAACTGGCACATAAAAAGTGCCACAGGAGAATGTTAGTAAATTTATGCACTAGAACAGCTTGCTTGCTCAAGCTTGATAGGGTTTAGGAAAACTAGGAATTACTATAGTAAGCAATTGGATAATTCCCTACTCAAAGTCCAAGACCAGGATGCTGCCAAGCGTCCATTGGACTTTCTGTATGGCTGGTGCATTTTCATTGAATCGGATCATAGGGGTTCTTATTACAAACATCTGGAAAGATTCTAAACATGTTTATCTCCTATTAAGTTCCACGAAATCATGATCGGATTCTAGTAAACATTTTTAGATGCATGATAATTTGAGCAGTTTCATGGATCCTTAAACTAAATGAGATTATGCAGTCAGCATAAGAGCATTGGCTGGTAATAGACTGCCTATATTCACAAAAGAACAATTGAAAGCCATAAATGGGTCATTCGATTTTATCGGACTCCATTACTATACAGCGAGAAATGCTCAGAACACCAAACACAAAGCAATGGCAACATAAGGTACAACATTGATTCACTAATTTTTGTTCCATTCAAATTACTTGGGTTAACTCGAGCTTTCTCTACAACCAAAACAAGGGAAAGAAATGGGGCAGCAATTGTCCAAAGGTATGAGTTAGCCTAGCTTGTGCTCAAGTCCGAAGGGCTCATTTCATAGTTAGTCTACGTTGTGGTCAGAAAATATAATACTTTGAAATCACTCACTTGATGTCGATATTTTCGCTTGAAACTTTCGCCATTCCATTCAACAAGATCAGCAACTGATTCTCCTTCTTCAGTAACAATCCCAATTGCCAAAACCTTTGGATCTTGAGGATTCCACTTGATGCATCTCACTTCTTCAGCATGGTATTTCTTTTTAAACTGTATTTAAGAGGGGGGAATTAGAGCCAATTTTAACTAATCCACCAGTTAAATTATTTAACAGAATAGATAGCGAAAAAAATATACCCATAATTCCCAAACAAAGTCAACGGGTAAGGGTTCAACTTCAGCAAAGATCCGAATCTGTTTTTTGATAGCAACAGCAAAAACAGACCGCAGGTCTCTTCTCATCTCTCTAGCCTTGGGATGCCATTCCAATCCCAAAATGCAGGGTCTTTCTTCTCCCCTTGTTGCAGGTAACATCATCCTCGTAAAAGTCAAGTACCTCTTGTACCCCCCTTGACTTATACCTGGAGGAAAATGAAATCAACATATGGCATTTGATAAATAATATATGAAACAACTGTCCCTAGTCGTTATTTAGTGGCTGCTATAGTAGCACGGAAAAGATACGCGAAAGTGAACGTGTGGAATCCCTAGAACAGCTCCTGTATCAAAAGAAAAATCCTAAATTCAGCATAGTATTGCGTCAGGAGAGATGCCCCTGAATTGATCAATAAATTCAGCACGGCAAGAATTTAGACTGAATCATCAGGCAACCCTGGGGATAAACACCTGCGCAACGCACTTAAAAATCCTGATACAAAAATCCGGAGCTCACTAGCTCATCTCACACTCACCCTTTCTCTCTCAGTTTTGAGTTACAAGACCAGAAACCTACTAGAGAAAAGCTACTCTGAAAACACGAAAAGAAAAAAACGAAATAAAACGAGATGAGAACGAACGTGTGTGCTCAACGGGGGTGGAAGGAAAGGGGAGACCGGAGAGGCACCGGAGAGTGGCGGGCGATTTCGTCGGCGGCAGGGGAAGGCTAATGCTATGCAAATTCGAGACGAAATCGACCGTGGGTACACACCTTGGTCCATCTGTCTTGTCGCAGTAGATTCCTACTGCACTGCCGGCGAGCACCGGGATCGCCGCGTCACCCTCCTGACTCCTGAGTTCTTTGTTCCCCGCCGCCGCCGCCTCTTCTCGCGGGTGTGGTCCGGTGGAGAGGATTGCGCTTGTGTTTTTCTGTCTTTTGTCTTTTTTGTGCGCAGGGTGAAAACGAGAGCGGACATGGAAGCAGAGTGCTCATTCTATTTTTTTTTTACTTCGGAGTCAGAGCGGAACATTACCGGATAACTAGATGAATTCTCCGCGCATTGCCGCGGAAATTTAAGATAAAATCATGTTAATGTCAGATGAATGAATGTTTTATTATGGAGCATGAAGTAGTGTAGAATATTTAGGTAATGATATAAAGAAATTACATAATTGATTTGTCTGAAGGTAGCCAAATTATAGGTTATAATATTGGGGATGTTAGATATATTTCCTTGTGATGTCGATCCAACTTCCGTGATGAACCAATGGCAATATTATGGCTTGATCTGCAGCATTCAGAGGAGCAGATTGTGTTTGGTTAGCACCAGGCAATTGTGATAAGCTTGAAAATAATCAAACATACAAATATGTTTAAACATACAGATTGAAGGAAGGAAAATAGCTGAGTGTGAAGAACTATCTGAAACACCTCTGGCTGTGTCAGAATCCATAAGCATTTTACTTCTGTGGTTAACCTCATGAGCGGTAAAATGCTTACCAAATTTTTATGAACAAAAACAGCCCTGATAAAACCCGTAACGATTGGGGGTATAATGTAAGCTAAATGATTCAGTTTGCTCAAATAGAAAGATTGCTGCCTAAGTGTTACCAAATTATTATGACCTTGATTTTACCAAAGATATTGCGAAGAAAACATCGGCAGTTCAGTGAATGTGAATACTAATTTCAAAGCAACCAACATCATATATGTATACTGAACCTTGCATGTAGGTTCACTGTGTTACCTGCATGAATGACGAAGAGCAGAGCTGTGGCTATCTTCAGAAATACCATCATTATATGATTATTCAAATACTGAAGGTATAGACCGCTAGCTCTGGATATGGAACCAAACTGTGAAGGGATACAGAATTTGACTCAGATGAAGGGAAAGCAAAGTGTTCAAACACTAATTTGAGTTGGCTACCTTGCGGAGAAGCTTATTGTTCATTAGCTCATAACATAGTTTGTATTGTGGCAATCCAAATTTATATGGATGATAAAAGCAGCAAACACCATGAAACACCATAATTCATCTACACATCTCGCTCTAGCCAAATGAATCAATATTGTAGATGGGGCATGGAAATATTACCTGTGAAAAGGTATGAACAGCATAGCACGTACGCAAAAGCATGCAGGAAACAAAATCATGACAAAATATACAGAAGGGACATTCATCGAACATTAGCTATACGGTGGATTGTTGACACCAAGAGCTGCAAATGAACAGCTTCACCCGGTGCAATTGGAGCATGAGATCGGTGGATTCCTAGAAGCAATGACAGAGAAAGAGGTGTCGATTGTTGATTTGTCATGTGTATTTAGCGGCAATCTGAACAGGAGAGAGATTGAAAGAGGAATTGTTCCATTGATGGTGTTGAATGGTCTCCTGATTGCTTTTTAATTGGTAGGAGTTTCTGAAACCCCCTATCTCCTTGGGCAGTTTCTTGTAGCCTCTACTTTAATTTGTGGGCGTTTCTGTGCTCTCCCGTTCAGCACAATGTAATTAAAGAGAGCCGGTGAGGGAAGAGAGATTTGCTTGATCATAGATGGATGGAATCATGGAGACCCGCAGAGAGAAGAGATGAGACGGTCAAGATGCACTTCCCAACATGATCCAACGTACCAAATTTTTTAGATGACGTGAAAGCACGAGGATTTAGCTTTATAGCAGTTAATGATTTGTAGTGGGTTGCATTTATATAATATATATAGATAATTCATTACGTTTTATATTCTATTCTATATTCTTTGTTCGAACTCGAAGTCGGATACGGATATCATCGTATAGTTTATAAAGATGAAAAATTAAAAAATAGAAAAACAATTAGAGTAAGAAAAGATTACTTTCTCATATCACATAATATTCGAATTCGAGATGGATACCACTCATTCCATATCCTATCCCGCTATTATTTTTCGGACACGGATTCGGGCATGGGTATCGTTGGATAATTATTGATGCATATTCGGATTCGACAGTCGGATATTATCCGTTTCGTTTGCACCCTTTGTGTGTTTCGCCTAGTGCCATATCTGGGCTAGGCCAAATTCTTCAAAAGATTTATGCGTCAGCAGCATTTTGAATGAAGGAATAGATCCAATTTGTTTTAACAACTTTTCCCTTGCCTACATGCTGTATTTGGTAGCCGGATTTCATCTAACATGTACTTTGTAATAATTTCAAAATAATTCAGTAAAATAAGCGTACAAATATCAAGGGATGAGCCTTGAAGGTTCTATGAATTCAAATTTTAAATAGTGCATAAGGAAAGGCAAGAGATGCTTATATGAGCGCATATATTCACATATGGCTGACCCTCGGTGACTCTCCCACGAAGGCTTATTGGCTGGCTCCGTCGTCTCCAGCGGCCTCGCCGTCGATGGAGGAGGGAGGCTCGGCATCTGTTGACGGTCTTTAAAGCACATTTTGATCATCAATCATCTGCATTTTTTGAATCACACCTCCATCGCCAAGAGTAGGCATAGAGCTTACTTCTAACAAATACCACTACTCTTAGTGTATTTCTGAGTGCAGGTACATTTCATATGAAAAGATGGATAATGAAGCATAAAACCACGGAATTTATACTCATCGGATTTTTTCAGAATAAAGACAACTCCCCAAGCCCAAAAACCAAATAAAAAGGCTTCAAGTCTATAGCAAGTGGACTAGGAAGGGAGGCAGCCCAAGGCACGCACCAGAAGAGGACCAGGCCCAGTGGGGGCCAGCCTGGGTCGGCCGACCTAGGTATTGGGGTCGGCTAACCCCGAGGCCCATCCTCTTCTGGCAGTTCCTAACCGACCTTCTAAGGTTGGTTCTACCTACAATCAATGCCAACAATGCCACGAACCGCCTCAAATTATCAACCCTTCAAGCCTATAAATAAAGAGGTACCCCTCTCCTCTCAAAACATACAAGAAATACAAGAGAACAGCTGTACGCTTCATGACCATTGGAGTTAGGGAAACCCCAATGTATGAATGTTTTGGTGATTGGATGAGAACCATGCTTGTGACTAATATCCTTTTGTGAGATCTTATAGGTCACAAATGAAAAAAGCTCCGTCCGTTGGTAGTGAACGCCAACTCACCATGAATCTCATATTCAAGGATGATTGGTTGACTTCATCGACACAAGAACGGACTTGATGGAGTCGCGGAGATGAGATGGATCAATGCTAAGGACATGCTAGATCCAAGCAAGTGTCGCTTGGTTAGATGTTAGCTTGAGTCCATAGGAAAAACCGGACCATCAAGAGTGTTCGAGCTGTTTCTCTTACAGCATACTAGTTGTAGAGATCATTGGATGCATTGTGAGTCTCTTAGGGGCTAGGGTGGCTGAAGAGGAGTGAAGAAACCAAGAAGAATAAGTTTAAAAGGAAGGATCAAGAAGAAGATCGAAGTCTCAGTCCCAGTGAGGACCGGACGGTACGGTCCTAGGGACCGGACCGTACGGTATCTATAAGGAATCAGGACAGAGAAGCTGGTTTTCTGGAAGCTGGAAGAAAAGGAGACCGGATGGTCCGGTCCTTGAGACTGGACGGTACGGTCATCATTGGAATTTCTACAAAGAGAAGGTGTCTCTCAGGTTGCTGGAGAAAGAGAGACCGGACCACAGACCGGATGGTACGGTCATGAGACCGGATGGTCCGGTCCCTATAGAGGAGAAGCAATGGAGAAGAGAAGTTTCTGGTGGCAGAAATGTTGAAGAGATCGGATGGTCTGGTCCTAGAGATCGATCGTCCGGTCAGATGAGGACCGGACCGTATGGTCTATGGTACGGTCTCTACGCAGACTGGGCACTTTTGGACAACGGCTAGTTTGAGGTTGGTGGCCTATATATAGTCGGTTGTTTGCCGCTTTGGGGTGCTCTTGGACCCAGAAAAGAGGGGAGGTGCTGCCAAGAAGCCAAGTGAAGAAAGAGTGAAGCACTTGTGAGGGATTTGGAGTGATCCTAGTGCTTAGGAGAGTAGCAACTTGCATCGATTGTTACTCTTGGTCTATAGCGAGGCATAAACCGGTTAGGCGTCGGTGTTGAGCTTGCCAGGAGATTATGGAAGCCCGCACAAGTTTGTACACGGTCTTGGAGCTTCTCTTGCGAAAGAAGCATCACTAGTAGAGCGCCCTTTGGCCCATCAAGTGCGGAGCCTTATCTCCGGAGGAGTACCCAGGAGAGAGCCCGGCGGGACATGCCCGCGACTTCACTTGGGGAGTGAAGTGTGCTCTAGGAGGGTGTTGGCGGTGTTTATCACTCAAATTTACCGCCAACACCATTCAATAAAAGCCATCAAACAAGGTTAAAATAACTATTTTTATACATTAATGGCTCTCTACCAGTTTTGTTGGAGTATTTGAATGCCGGGAGCAATATGGACGAAATTAACAGGAAAAGGGGGCCAAAGCCCACCGGTCGGCCCAATCATAGGCCGGCCGTCCTACTCAGGCTCCCACTGGAATCCATCTTCCCTCCAGAGGCCTTTTGCAGCTTCCCACGAGGAATTCAAGGCCTAGCCCAACATCAAGCACCCGTCATTTTAAAACATGGGCTTTTAGGCCTAAACTTGAAGGCCAATCAACTTGTACCAACCCCACGCGACGACCGACCTTCTTACCGCCATTAGGAGATGATCAGAGCCGTCCAGGAGAAAGTCGGTGGCCAACCGACACAATCATTGGCCGGCTGGCCAGACTTGGCGCGCCTGTCACTCCATCTTCGGCTATAAGATGTGCAACGTCATGAGGACCCTATAAATACCACTCTCGACCACTGAAGCAACTCGCATGTTGACATACACTTGATATAGTTTCTATAGTAGCGAAGCGCTGCTCGTAGTGAGTGAATTGTAGGGGGAGAGAGTTGGAGGTCTCGGAGATGTCGGGACTCTACCTCTCTGCTGCCTCGAGTATGTTCCTCGCCTGGGAGTAGTCTACCACGTCTTCCAGGCCGGGTAACATGTAAGAAGATTATCGACCGGGTAATGAAGTAAGGTATTCTACTCTATTCGTTCATGGGTTTCAGGTATGCTTTAAATATTTTTATATTTATTGCATTGGCTAGCTTATTGGTAACCTCGCTAGTTGTGACAATAGGTGTAAATGTGGTGTTTAGACTTAGAGTTATCCCTAATTTGCTCTTAACCCCACGAAGGATGGTAGCCGTGAGTGTAGGTGACAGCTACACCGGTCTCTGTAATCCACTACGTCTGGGTTCATGTCTGTAGGGTTCTCAATAGCAAATAGATTCCCAAAGCTGTTGAATCTAGTTCTCGGGTTGCTGCTTTGGCATATCTATTCCCTGAAATGAATGATAGAGTAAGGACCTTACCAAGTTACCCAATCGCATAGCTTCTTGACATTAGATTACCTGGCCAGAAGACTCTTTTATTTATTTACTTGCTTCCGGTTGACGGTCCTTACACCGAGATTTTGACCGTCATTTAGCTTCATAAATAAGAAATAACTAACACTTATTACTAGCATTTTGTTATCAAATAACCTATTTCCACATGTACCTCTAGATTCTAGTGTGCAGGTGGAAAACAGGGAATTCCGGGTGTGTACATGCCCCAAAGCGACAATTCCAACACTTCCATCAAATGATGCTCGCCGCGGGAATATAATTCAAGGATTAAAGGCCCAGAACCTACCAGAACATCAACTGAGGCCATGCACCTGGACAAGAGGCCTAAAGGCCAGGGGAAAGCTACCCACCAAAGCCCAGCCCAGGAGGGGCCAGGCAGGGGTCGGCCGACCTGGCAGGTGGCCCTCCTGGGTCCATCTTTCTAAGGCGGTTTACAACCGACCTCCTGATGTCGGTTCCCCCTGCAATCAATGTCATTAATGCCGGGAACCGCCTCAAATCAACCGACCTTCAAAGGCTATATAAGGAGGGGTACCCACCTCCTTTCAAGACACACAACACAAGAGGTTCATTCCTTCCTCCACACATCAGAGCTAGGGGCTCTTAGTTAGGCTTAGGCTAAGTAGTGGCTGCCCTTTTGGCTCCCAAGTCCTTTGGAGAGTTTGAGGTATATTCCCTTGTATCCTTTTCTCTCATTGTAAGACTTATTTCTTTATCAATGGAATATCATCATTCTTGTAGTAGTTATGTGCTTATGCTAGTTCATCGTTCATCCTTGATCTTGGATAAACGTTCTTCGTTCGTTCATCGTTCGTTCATCGTTGTTCGTTCATGATCATTCATCGTTCGTTCGTCGTTCGTTCATACTCGATCATCGGTTAACGATGATCATTCTTCATCGTTCATCGTTCGTCGCTCGTTCTTAAGCGACGAACGCTTATGCATAACGTAGTGCTAGTTTTGATCCCTTGTCTAAGTAATCGCTTGCTAGAACTAGTTGTTCTTTTTGCTTAGTCATCGGGTCCATTGTCCTGCAAGGGTGCTCTAGGTTTATCGCCTTGCGAGGTGCCTCGAGGGATCTAGAGTTGTGGTTAGTTATGCTAGCATGGTGCTAGGGCTTCCTTTCCACCTTTGGATGCGTGTTCGTGTCCCACGGTTTGTAGAGGTAGGCGGCAGGTGGTGACAGCCCTGTCCGTCCCTTGTAATCCTCCACGTTCGGGCATGGCATAGGAGTATATATGAAAGTCCGGAGGTTGGGGCAGACTCTGACCGCTGGATCTCCCGATGATGGCTTGGCAGTGGAATAGCTTAGTCTTAGCTTGTGTGCAGCTTAGGCTATAGGAGAAGCTACGCACGCTACTTGATGATGTACATTAGGAGTAGCAGTTCTTCTTACTTAATCCTAGACTAACTTAGAGTTGCCTCTCGCCTTTTATCAGAGAGTGGAATTACCTGCTGTGTGTGTCACACTATCCTCATATCTTTTTACACCTTACCCCTGCATTGGATTATGGTTATGATCTATCATTTGTAACACCATGAGTATAAGTACATACTTGTCAACTACGTCTTCCTTTGGGAAAATATAAATAACGATACTCTAGAATACTCTCGGGTGAAATGCTACGACGGGTTATCCGTGCGCTTGTGGATCTTCTTTTATGATTAAATACTAATAATACATTTCTGGCACTTGTTGCTAGTTGTGGATTATTATGTATCCTATGCAAGTAACTTAACCCTAGGTATTTCTGGTGCCGAACCGGGAATATTCACTCTAGGCCTAACCAGCCTAAGGTGGTGTTTTCTGTTTGGTATAAGAAATACCAACACTTCCTACGAACCTATGCCATATTTTACGGCATAATTATCTAGGATCGAGGTTTTTAGTGCACTGTGCGTTCCCTGTGGATTCGATACCCTAGGAATACTCCTATGGTGAAAGCTACTTCGGTATTCGTACGCTTGCGGATTAATTTCTGTTAGGCCTTAGGACTGCCAACAAGCTTTCTGGCGCTGTTGCCGGGGAACGGTTAGTTGTGCTGAAAATTCGAACCTAGAGTCTTCCGTTTAAGGTTTTTCTTTTTGCATTTCTTTTTATTTTTATTTTATTATCATATCATGGATACCTCGTCGATCTTCGACACTGCTGCTCCAAAGGGAGCATTATCAGAGCTATGAGATACGTCCAAAGCTGATCACATTGGTAAAGGAGTCCAGATTCTGTGGGGATGACAGTGAAAATCCGTACACACATGTGCGTCACTTTGAGAGACTCTGTTCTACATTGGTAAGATCGGGTGTTCCGCAGAGCAGTCTGAGATGGATGCTGTTTCCATTCTCCATCACTGGTCGGGCAGAACTCTGGTATGATAGGCACGTGGATGAAGCTAAAGGAGATTGGGCCACCCTCAGGAAGCTCTTTTGTCTCCATTACTTCCCTCTGCACAAAGTCATTGTTCTTCGCAAGAAGGTCATGAACTTTGAGCAGAGAAATAACAAGTCACTAGGAGCTGCATGGGACCGTTTCCTTACTTACACCCAAGAAGGACCAGATCTGGGAATTCCATCACCAATAATCCTTCAACATTTTGCAGCAGGACTCACACTGCATGGCCGTAACTTCTTAGATGCAACCTCCGGAGGGTCCTTCCTATATAAAACAATTGAAGAAGGGTTTGAGGTCCTTGGTAAAATTCTCAGCAATTTGGATGCTTATGAAGCATGTGCTCCGACATCACAAAAAGAAGAAACACATGCTGTAGCAGAAGCACCTTCGTCCCAGTCCACCAGAAAAGGAAGCATAAGTATGTGTACCGACGCCCCAAGAAATGATTCCTGAGCCACCAACAACTCACAAGACAGATCCAGATTTGTTCTACGTCTATCCATCGAATCCAACGCTATTCCAGGATGATCAAGCCTTCTCTGAGGGTCATCAACAAGTTGAGTCCATTCTCCCTCTACTTCCATATGAGGAAGAAGTGTATTTAACAAAGTTTGGCGATACAAGATTCTACCCAGCAGAGAAGAACTGTTATGTCAATAAGGCAGACCTGGAAGAGCTAGATTGGGAAGAGAAAGCAGAGCAAGAAGAGAGAATACAAAGATTGTCTGCTATCTTCAGTGAGGATTGGCTCCAAGAGACAGAATGCTCGAAGGAAATAGTCAAGCTAGATGAAGAGCCTGACAGCATTCTGGTTGACTGCATGCAAGGCCAACAAATAAAAGCCTCTTATGGCATGAAAGCCAAGATAAATATTATGTCAAGACAGCAGGCTATTGACCTCGGGATTGCACTCACTAGCCTTATTCCTTCAGGAAAAGGGCTAATGTATCGGAACAAGCACTACTAAGCTGACGACATCTTGCAAGGAGTGGAGATTGGAATAAACGGGCAACCTTTGCTCTTGAACTTCCATGTATTCGACACCCTGATCAAGACGCCCTCCTCATTGGAACTTGAGTCTCAAAGCTCACTAGATTGAGAAATGAACAAGAAGAATGGGAGGTACCAAATGGGAAGGAATGCCTCTCACTCGATCTCAGACGAACCCTCAACACAAAGTAGAGGCACACTCTGAAGATGAATTCACAGCCATTGAAGAAGTGGCCACCATAGAATTCATAGAGGCATCGCAGTAGGTATGGAAGAGGAAGAACACTTCTTTTCCCAAGAAGAAGATCCTTCCCCGTATGTTCTGCTGAACAAATAGGAAGAAGTTGCACCAATGTTGGTATTTCTTACACCATGAATAAATCCGCAAGCGCATGGAATACCGTTGTAGCACTTCACCCGGGAGTATTCCAAGGTATCGTATTCGTTTTCCCCAAGGAACGGAGATATTCTGCAGCAAGGTTACTTTTACCAAGGACAACAAGAATAATAGTAGTATAGGATTGAGAGGATGAATAAAGATCTAGTTGTCCCGTAGGACAGACGCACTCAAGTTCTACTTGTTTACTTCGGGCACTGGTATATACCTGGTCTGCCAAGTCACGTCAGTCTGTAGCTCTACGACGAACCCGAACATGGAGGATTACACGGGACAGACAGGGCTGTAACCACCTGCCGCCTACCTCTACAAACCGTGGGGCACGCTGCAAACAAAGGTAACTTCTAGCCTAGACACCACGTCTATGCCGTCGATTACTACTCTAACCCCGGTCCTGGTACCAATCTGGAAGGCTAGAGCACTCCTTGCGAGCGATGATCCCGTAAACAAGTATAACAAGAATAACGACTAGTAAATAAAGCTCACTAGATCAATATCACCACGAATACTAATCTTACGAATAAGAACGACGAACGAACTTTGAACGAACAACGAACGAAGAACGAACGAAGAACGAACGATGAACTATTAATAAGATAAATATCCGCCAAGGTACAAGAGAAGAAAATAACTAAAACAAAGCTATCCCTCTCTTCTCCCTTGCCCTATCTCCTATTCTACTACTGTACAAGAGGCTTTAGGCCTGAGATGTGGGAGTGGTGCTCTCCTCTTGGGATTCTTGTGATGTGTTGTGGAGGAGGGGGTACCCCTTTATTTATTGCCTTGGAAGGTCGGCAACTTGAGGCGTTTCCCGGCATTGATGGCATTGATTGCAGGCAGAACCAACATTGGTACGTTGGTTGGGAACTGCCATAGGAAGATGGGCCAGTGGGGCCACCAACAGGGGTCGGCCGACCTAGGTTTTGGGGTCGGCCGACCTGCGGTTGGCCCCCCTGGGCCTGGGCCTTCTCTGGGTGCTCCCTCTGGTTGCTTCTTCCTCTGAACCATCTGTTATGGGTGGACTTGAAGCCTTCTTATTGGAGTTTTGGGCTTCATGGGAAGATATCTTTATGTCGGGGAAATCCGGTGTTTGCAAAGTAGGCCTTTTATGTTTTCTTTTCCCCGTTTTCCTATGAAATGCCGTTGCACTCACAAATTCACCAAGACTTGTGGAAATCAATAATTTCAAGACCTAAATCTACCATTGGTGTTTGATTTGAGGGCAAAAGGTGCAGCTAGTTGACGGTTTATTTTCATTCTAAGAGCCGTCAACAACCAACTCCTGTCAAGCCCAAACCACTACCGCCACGTCTCAAGTAGCTTCCTCTTCAATGATCAAAGAACACCTGTCATAATTAGTGACAAGTTATCTTAGGCAGAGGAGAAGGAACTAATAGCCGTGCTAGAGAAATACCGAACAGTAATAGGCTACTCACTAGCAGACCTCAAGGGAATCAGCCCAGAATTCTGCACACATCGGATCCCTATGGAACCGGAACACAAGCCTATTCGTGAGAACCAACGCCGCTTGAACAACGTCATGAGAGAAGTAGTCAAGAAAGAAATTTTGAAGCTACTCAAAGCAGGGATCATATACCCCGTTCAAGACAGCCAATGGCTCAGCCCCGTACAGGTAGTACCCAAGAAGGGAGGGATGACCGTTGTGAGGAATCAGAAGAATGAGCTGATCCCGCAGCGCATAGTGACAGGATGGAGTGACAGGATGGAGGATGTGCATCGACTACCGGAAGCTAAACAAGGCAACCAGGAAAGATCACTATCCACTTCCATTCATCGATGAGATGCTCAAACGGTTGGCGAAGCACTCGTTCTTCTGTTTTCTTGATGGATATTCAGGGTACCACCAGATTCCTATTCACCCTCACGATCAAGACAAGACCACCTTCACATGTCCATATGGCACCTTCGCATATCGACGAATGTCATTCGGATTGTGCAACGCACCAGCCTCTTTCCAAAGGTGTATGATGGCCATCTTCTCCGATCTGGTTGAGAAGATAATGGAAGTGTTTATGGATGACTTCTCGGTTTATGGAGAAACATTCAGTCGATGCCTTCAAAACCTTGAGAAGGTACTTCAGAAATGTAAAGAGGCAGACTTGGTCCTGAATTGGAGAAATGCCATTTCATGGTAATAGAGGGAATTGTCCTCTGACAAAAGGTCTCTGCTCGAGGGATTGAAGTTGACAAAGCCAATGTAGAGTCGCTTCCTCCTTCGAGAAACATCAAAGGGATCCGCAGTTTCTTAGGACACGCAGGCTTCTACAAAAAATTCATCAAAGACTTCTCCAAGAAAGCCAGACCTCTTACTAGTCTCTTGGTTAAGGATGCACCGTTCGTCTTCGACAGCAAGTGCATGGAGGCATTCAATGAACTGAAACAAGCTTTGATATCAGCCCCCATCATCCAGCCACCAGATTGGTCACTCTCATTTGAGATCATGCGCGACGCAAGCGATTTCGCCGTAGGGGCAGTGTTGGGACAAACCAGTTCCACTTCATCATAGACTCGGGGGCTAGCCCACGTGGGCTCACTGGCATGAGCCCACGTAGCACTTCATTCAGTCAAGAGCTCAGATTTTCTTTGGCGTCTATGAACAATTGCTCGAAGCACTGCCCAAATCGTCCTCTTCTGCCGACAATACTCAGCAGCCTTATTAAAAACAGTGCAATTCCTCTATAAAATGCCTGCCCATGCAGCCCCCAAGTATCAATCACGAGTAGCGCACAAAATGAAGAAAGCCAACACCTCCAAGAAGAAAGGTGCTTCCAGCTCCAATAGTCAGCCTCCAGCTGATCCACAACTGCCAAACACAACCATGCCATCCTTTGAAAACTTAGCCATTATTGAAGCTCCACCAATGATACCTCCTCTTGAAGTTGTGCTGCCTCCACCAGGTCCCTTTGATCCATCTTTGCCTGAGAATAGCCGAGTGTCATATGTAATTCTGAAATTACACAAGAAGAATAGCTGTACACTCCTATGTGTCATATGTAATTCTGAAATCACTAGAAGAATAGCCGAGTCTTTAGGACCTCAAATAATAGCCAGCCCACTGAATTTGGTAAGCGCTGTAGAAAAAAATGCTGAAGCACTCGGGCGGGTCGCAACGGTTACAAAATCTGAACCGTTCAGATTAGGTCAAAGGATCTAACCCATTCGTGAAACGTTCCCGCCTCTTTAAGTCGTCGCGTCCCTTCATCTTCGTCGTCTTCATCTTGAAATCGCAACAGTTCACATTCCGGCCCCATTTCCAATCGCCGGAACCCTAATCCATTCATCTCCGATACACTGCTCCCCCCATCGTGCGAAGAGAGCAAAAGCACAATCATGGCGGGTCAAAAGAGAGCCGCATCGAGGAAGCCGAAGAAGAGTACGCCGCCGCCAGCCGACGAAGGCACCCGCTGGGCGGAATCAGACATGACGGAGGAGAAGTGCCAAGCGCTGACCGATGAGGGGTTGTTGCCTGAGCGGGAAGCGATTGGATGGCGCCCCGCCGCCGATGAGCAATTCCCCACTCCTAGGACCGACGAGATTGTCGTTTTTGAATCTTTCATCCGTCGGGGATTAGGGTTGCCAACACATGCATTTTTAGCTCGGTGGCAAGGCGGCTGGTTGCCAGCCTGCCCACCCGAGTTCCATCCCCAGGATCGACTCCGGTGCGCACCGGGTACATTTCCTCATAAAACTCTCGCTTCTTCCTACTCAAAGCAAGTATTAGAAGAGCCAACCGATCTCACTCGGTAAAAGATCCCCTGTGTAAGGATAGGGAGGAGGGTTAGGAAGTTTTCTCGACCAGGTCTTCTTTCAAAAAAAATGCCTCAGGGTGGCTTACCCCTTGCAGGAGGCATGCATGAGCAACTGCTCCTTTTTGAAACGCGACCTGTTTGGGATTAAGCGCCTAAAACAATTCAACAATCTCTTTCCAAACATGCAAGCATATATATCGAAGCTCCACAGAATAGGAATGACAGCACTCGACCAAGCACAATGTTTGTTTCCGACGGTTATCAATCCTGAGGAACAGTACCATCACTGCGAGAATTGCCCCATGTGTAATGAGATACCAACAGCTAATAAGGTTACTAAATCAGCAACAGCAAAAAATCTGTAAAGCATTCATGGTACTTTGAGATATTAAGCAACCACTCACGCAATTATTGTTCCAATATTGGTACTTCGAAACATGCCAATACAAACACTGATACATGTTGCTAAGTATGATTTTCTTGCCTCAATATTGTACCCAAAAGGAAGCTACATTTTAACTAAATCAACTCACAGGGAAAAAATTAAAAGAAAACTTTCAGGGCGTCTTGGCCTGTCAAGAAATGGTTTTACTTGTTCCCCACAAATCATTTTTTGAAGGGGGCAAATGCAGGTCCTAATTGTGCCTCACAGAGAGAATAAGCTTCAGGGTTTAGTGTGTTCTGAAATTGGTCTTTCAGATTAAGCTTTAAAACTCTTTGCAGGAGACCTGTGCAAAATCTCCGTACTTCTTTGCGACGTAACTTGTTTTCAGGAATATTTGAAAGAACTTCTTGTATCAACTCGCACAACTGAGCCAAGTGCTCCATCAATGCCTCTGATGCATCTGCATCTTCACCAATCCACGATTTCAATATTGAGTCTAGCAACTCCAACGTTTGAGTTCTCCGGTATTCAGCTTTCATGCTCCCAACCTCCTGTAGAACAAAACCAAAAAGCTCACGTCCTATCCATGGATGCCTCCGGACAACCTCCTTGACAAAACCAAGCTTCAGCCGTGAATTCTTGTTGTTGAAGTAGTCAATCAACATAGAACGGAACTTATCAACCACACTTGCATGTTCCTCTTCAGAACAATCCTTCGAACACTCCGCTGGGGAACGACGTTCATCATCATCGACAGCAGCGAAGCTAGATTAATCGGCGCTCCTGTTGCCGATTAAGAAAAACGAAAATAGTAGACGAAACATAATTAACGTATTGATTGTGTTCGGTGGTGGTTCCTGCCTACAACTTCCTAAACTATATATAGTCCGGTTACACAAATAATATCTTAACTTAACTTTTAAACTGACGGGACTCCTTTTATCTCCTAATTAAAATGCCAAACTTAACCACCGTGATCTCCTCCTGGATGAAAACAGAGTCCACCGCAATTCCCTCCTGGCCAACCGAGTCCAGCATCAACACTTTCGCCGCGGGTTCCGTTTCGATCTACAGCACCATGCAGAGTCCACGTTCGGACGCGGCCTCTTTGCCTTCTCCTCTGTACGTATCTCCTCATTCTGTTAGACAGAACCCGGTTGCCTACGTGCCTGGCCTGAGTTTGATTATACCGCAACCGTGCATGATTGCTGTCACGTGCCACCCTCCACCTTGCTGAAGTTCTCGATCCCATGCACAATACAGAGCAGCGATCACCCAAGTCCATGACCAAAATTGGTGTCCAACACATGCCCCCCTGCCCTTTTGGTAATTGATCAATTACTAAAAGGCATCTATCAAGCACATTCCGAATCTTCCTGTCCTTTAACGCCTGTCTCCGAATCTTCCGGTCCCGCGCAATGCCTGGTTCTCTCAAACTCTGGATTAGTGGTGTTCTCCAATCATCATCACTTAGCACTTTAAATTCCGTTTGATAACCAGACCCGGCCTCTGCAACATCATCACGGCCTGAATCAGTTATTTGTCTATCACCTTCCGACCCGGCCTCTGTTGTAACCCGGCCTGGATCACCTTGCTCATGTCCGACACTTGAACTTCCTTCCTGTGACAGCTCGGCTTGAAACAGAACCCAGCCCGAACTATCTTGATCTCCTTGCTTACCCTCCCTATCTCGTACCAACATCAGCTCAGCCCGTGTCTCCTGCTGGCCGGAACCATTGCCATGGTACTCATCAGCTTGCGCGCAACCCATCAGCCCGGCCACCAGTTTTCTCCGGCCTGAACTTCTGATGTTGGCAAACGGCCCGGCCTCCAGCGCTCCTTGGCCTGAACCATCACTACCCAACAACGACTCGGCCTGGTCTCGAGCACGGCCAGAATCGCTGCTCCCGCCGTACTTCTTGTACCGCTCAGTCACGTCCACGCTTTGGTCCGAATCTTTCACGTTCGTAAACGGCCCAGCCTCCAGCGACTCTTGGCCTGAACCGTCCTCATCCGGCAACAACTCGGCCTGATCTTGAGCATGGCCAGAATAGTCACCCCTGCAGCAATCCTTGAACCGCCCGGCCATGTACGTGTGTTGGCCTGAACGATCACCTCCAATCCCTCGAAACAGCACTGCCTCATGATCATCGTGTTTTGTTCCATCATTGTTGCCATTTGCTCTGGAGTACCCGGCCCGATGCAAATCTCGGCCTGAATACTTACGAGCGCTTTCTTTGAACTGCCCAATTTGACCGTCCGGACAGCTCGCCCTATCATGCCCTTTGCCTATTCCTAGCTGCTCACCATCAAATAGATCCACCTTGCCATCCTGCACAAAAAACATACCACGATCCACACGAAAACCGGATGCTTGATGTGCCAATAAATTAGCCATTTTATTCTCTGTGAACACAAGCAAGCTATTGTGGTTTCTTTCTTCACTGACGTGAATCCTGGCCGAGTCCTCCATATACTTGTCTACTTTCTCTATGAATGAATGACTGATTTTGGATTCATTATCTATTGCTTTACCACGAAATTCAGATGGTAAAATAAAAGGCTCCCTCCTTTCCTCAACAAACCTAGCAGCAGACTCCTCATATTCAACACTAACCAGCCTTTCTACTTTTACGCATAAATCAGATTTTCTAATCGTACTATGAGAATCAAATGCATGACCAGATTGTATAGCTACTGATGTATTAATAAAATGATCATTATCTTCAGCACTGATCGGTTTACTTACTTGACCAATATAAGACCTTGACATCACCACCTTCTTGAAAATGTCATTCACCGTCTTCTGAATAAAAGATAGATTGTCCCGGCTTCTTGCATCCTTCTCTGGCAAGTCGTCGAAGGTTGTTGTACTCACCTTCTCGCCGTCGACCTCGGAGCCGATCCCGTCCGTCGCCTTCCCTGCCATAGCTTCTCCAGTCGACGATGATGTCGCCGTCCTCCACGCAAGCGCCGCTGCAATCTCGCCGCGACCGTCGTTCCTAAGATCATGTGCTGCGGCATCACCCTTCCCAGCCATCATATCTTCCTCTTCTTGATCCGCCATGGGTATTTGATTTTTCAGTTTGGCCTTCAAGCTCGGCGGCAGATTATCAACCCAGCAAGGAAGACATCTAGATTTGGTTCGGCTATGATCTCTTAGCCTGTCTTGAAACGTAGCCAGATCCACCACGAATTGCATCTTAATCGGCAACAGGAGCGCCGATTAATCTAGCTTCGCTGCTGTCGATGATGATGAACGTCGTTCCCCAGCGGAGTCGCCAATTTATGTTACCCGGCAAAACGGACGCCGAATACCACAGATGATAGATTACCAGATCAACGCCCTGGCCGGCGACTCGTTTCCGCGGCAAACGAGCAAAGCTTCCTTGCTTACGTGAAGGGGAACGAGTATTTTACTCAGCAAAATACCAAAGAGAACGATAAAATAATAGATGCAAACGAAACTTGGATTGTATTCTCGAGAGGAAGTTTCTGCCGACCCTAAACTATATATATAGGTTACACAAAATAATATCTCAACTAACTATCACCTAAACGTGATTCCTTCTATCTCTAATTACCGAATCTATCAACACTTTGCCTGATTAATCTGCTTCCGAGTCCACCAGGTCTGTGCTTCAAATACTCCGCCCACGTGTCATCTTCCAAATAGCCAGCTAACACAGCACCATGCACATTGCAGGTTCGTTCCAAGCCTTCACCAAATTTTGTATCCAACACCTTTGAATCTTGTTGATTCCCTTTTGCAGTAAAATTCACATGACCATAACAGCCCTTTTCATCCATTATCCCAGAACTTGTGACAGCCCTGATTAACTCATATTTGATCTAAAGTTTTACAAAAAGAAGAGAAACGTGAAATTAGTGCAGCATCCACAACATATAATAGAGTGCAGCGCTCATCTTCAGCTGCAACAACGAACTTGTCGGCCGAAGACTTGAAGTATGGACCCTCCTCAGCATCCGAGGAATGTCATTCTTCAGTATCAGACCCCAATGCACTTCCTTTGGGAGAGCTGTATTAGATCAAAAGTTATGCACATTTTTTCGTACGCAAAATAACAGGTGAACTTGAAAAGGAAAAAAAAAACTCAATGCTTCAAGGCGTACAACTGGTGAGGACAGAAGACAAAATTCAGCTTACACAGGAGGCTTCCTTTTTTTTAGATAACGGAAACTGTTCAAAAGTTTTCGACCTCTGCACAGCACGCAGCCCGGTATTTGTTTCTTTTGTGTCTATTTATTACAAAAATGGTGTCAATCTCCAGATTGACAAGAGGAGCTTAAACAAATAGTAAAGCAAACTATGGAGGACCGAGTCTATTATTAAATCTCCATCCGTGAGAGGCATAAAGCTCCAATGCAACAATCTCCATTGCTGCGCTCACCCCACGAACGTGGTCACGAACCTCCTCAGGCTGCAGCAGCGCCCAATACCGCAACCAATAAGCTCCTCTGAAAAGTGCCTGCATATACGATGTATATTTTATATTATCAAAACAAATCTCATTCCTACATCGCCATATCGCCCAGCACATGGCAGCCACACCTACTAGGATAATTTTACGCTTGTCGGAGTTAATATGAGCAAGCTAATTCCCTGCAATATGTGTTAAAGATCTAGGTGGGTTAAGCCCCGTTCCTGTTTGAACTACACTCCAAATGATTTTAGCATGATGACAGTCAAAGAAAAAGTGTTGGATTGTTTCATCATAATTACAGAAACAACACTTTTGGCTCCCCGACCAGTTACGCTTAGCTAGGTTGTCTTTAGTTAAGATGACACCCTTTACCAGATACCAAAGGAAAATTTTTATCTTTAAGGGTAGATTCAACTTCCAAATTAACTTGTGGCGAAAAGAAGTGCCTTGATTCATTAGGAATATATAAATAGACCGAGTCGAAAATTGCCCAGATCTATGTAGTTTTCAGGACACACTGTCTCGTTCAACAGTTAATCTAGAAGTCGAGATTTTAGCTATAATGTCATTATACTCTGTGAGTTTAATCCCTACCAAGGTACGTCTAAAAGATAAGTTATAAGGCGCACCACCCATAACCCGAGCAACTTTATCATTGTGGTTATAGGAAACACGGTAAAGATTAAGATATAGCTCACTGAACGGCCTTGTTCCACACCATGTATCTTCCCAAAATCTAACTTGGGAACCATCTTTAACATTAAAAGATATACATGATAAGAACTCATCTTTGACCTTTAGGAGGCCCCTCCAAAAATAGGAGTCACCTTGTTTGATCCCGACATGTGACAAAGTCTTGGAACCTAAATATTTATTCCGTATTAATGATTGCCACATGGCATCCTCATTAAGCAATTTGAATAACCATTTGCTTAATAGGCATTTATTCTGGATCTCCAGATCAATGATGCCTAGGCCGCCTTGGTCCTTAGGACGACATAGAAGATCCCATCTGGCTAGTCGGTATTTGTTAGTATTTTTACCACCTTGCCAGTAGAATCTAGACCTATAGAAATTCAATTTGGCGAGGACCCCTTTCAGGATTTCGAAGAAAGACATTATGAACATTGGAAGACTGCTGAGAACCGAGTTCAATAGAGTTAAACGTCCTCCATATGAAAGGTGTTTGGCCTTCCAACAGTTTAACTTCCTTTCAAATCTTTCCTCTATCATTTTCCAATCACTATTGGAGAGTTTTATATGATGCATCGGGATACCCAGATATCGAAACGGGAATTCTCCCACATTGCAACCAAATAACTCCATATAGTCATTTTCAAATGCGGCGGCCTCGCCATAACAGAATAGCTCACTCTTGTGGAAGTTTATTTTTAGACCCGATAACTGTTCAAAGGCGGTGAGTAACAGTTTCATATTCTTCGCCTTTTCTACGTCATGGTCCATAAACAAAATGGTATCGTCCGTGTATTGTAAAATAGACAAACCATCATCCACAAGTGGGGTATAATGCCACTAATTTGTACACAGGAGGCTTCGTGCCGATCGACAGTCCTGAAGCACGAAATTCATGCGGCGGAGACGTCGGAGAGCTGGTCAGCTGGGTTCATCCTCAAATTCGGTGATAATGGTGAGGCGAGGAGGGCTAGTTGAGGAGAACAAAAGCAGAGGATCATAAGGGGTGGGCGTAAGCAAAATCTCAAGGACGATGAAGGTTAAGTGAAATGCTGCATGCTGGCACCTGTCCAATTCCATTTCCGATCCTGAATCCTCCTGGGGTTGGGGTTGGGGGTGGGGTGGGGTACGAAGGCCACGGTGCTCGACGCTGACGGCGGCGGCGATAATGACCCATCTTGTTCTCCGGACACGTTGTTGCATAACAGTTCAGGTAATTTTTGTTTCCAACAGGTTAGGGTTCCTGATCGTAGAAGAAGGTGCTGGCGCTAACCGAGGAGGCGGCGGGGCAGACATGGAAGAAACCGGAGGCTTGGCCGGCTGTATAATCAGAGGCGGCGGCGCAGGGCAATCCGCCAGGCGGCAGCAACAGGTCCTCTGACAAGCGTTCCGGTCACCGACTCGTGACCCTGGCATCACACGCGGTCACTGACTCGTGGCCCCGGCCTCACACGTCAGCGACTGCTCGTCAGAGGATTCGGTTCAAATCCGGCAATGCTTCTTGATTCGGCGCGGTGGTCGGCGACTCGGCGATCTGCATCTTCTCCGCGCCTATCCCTCGACCCTGTTTCGATCTCTTTGATTTGAAATAACAACCTAGGTGGGGTATATATGTAGGAGAAAGCCAAATTACTGCATCGGCGCCGGAATCAAGCGCACACCATGGGCCATTACCGTTCCTAAATTTGGTAGCAAAATCTATCTAAAATGTAATCATTCAAAAATATTTCAGGCGCATAAATATCATGATGCAAACTATCCGTAATCAAGCTTTTAAATATCACGAGGCAAACTTTTCCGTAATTAAATATCATGAGGCAAACCTCTATATGTAGAAGATGCATGCATGAGCAACTGCTCCTTGGTTTGAAACAGGACCTATTTGGGAAAGATCCTAATAAAACAATTCGACAATCTCTTTCCAAACATGCAAGGCTTACAACTCAAAGCTCCACAGAACAGGTCGCAAGAAAAGGGTTAAAAAAGAATGACAGAACTCGACCAATATTTGTTTACGATGGTTTTGAATCCGAAGTGTAATGTGATAGCAATAGCTAATAAGGATTACTAAATCAGCAACAGTGCTGCAATCTGGAGAGCATTCATGGTGCTTTTAGACATCGCGCAACCATTCGCAGAATTCTTGAACATGCCCACACAAAGATAGATACATGTTGCTAAAGTATGATTTTCTTGCTCCAATATTGTACCCAAAAGAAGCTACATTTTAACTAAATCTACTCACAGGGAGTTCAAAATTACAAGAAAAAAATTCAGCTCAAAACTTTCACGGCGTCTTGGCCTGTCAAGAAATGGTTTCACTTGTTGCACACACATCATTTTTTGAAGGGGGCAAATGCAGGTCCTAATTGTGCCTCACAGAGAGAATAAGCTTCAGGGTTTAGTGTGTTCTGAAATTGTTCTTTCAGATTAAGCTTTAAAACTCTTTGCAGGAGACCTGTGCAAAATCTCCGCACTTCTTTGCGACGTAACTTGTTTTCAGGAATATTTGAAAGAACTTCTTGTATCAACTCGCACAACTGAGCCAAGTGCTCCATCAATGCCTCTGATGCATCTGCATCTTCACCAATCCACGATTTCAATATTGAGTCCAGCAACTCCAACGTTTGAGTTCTCCGGTATTCAGCTTTCATGCTCCCAACCTCCTGTAGAACAAAACCAAAAAGCTCACGTCCTATCCATGGATGCCTCCGGACAACCTCCTTGACAAAACCAAGCTTCAGCCGTGAATTCTTGTTGTTGAAGTAGTCAATCAACATAGAACGGAACTTATCAACCACACTTGCACGTTCCTCTTCAGAACAATCCTTTGAACTGATGATCTTCAGAATCCAAAATGTAGCACTCTGGGCTACGGAAGCAACTATTTTAAATCTCGAGCGTGATGCCAATCTTAGAGATTTTGCTACAAGGCTTTCAAGTTTACCAAATTCAATGTCATTGCCTCTTGGATAATCCCTTTCTTTGAATATCCTTTTCTGCAATATACCACCTATACGTTCCTTGAACTGTTTACTGCCATCAGAGCCATGTGATTTGACAAAAGCTCTCATCAAGTTAGAATAAACCTCCAGCACCTGAATGTTTCCTGTTAAAATGGGGCATAAAGGTCACAAGAGAACATAGAACAAAAGTTATATCATTCTATAAGATGTCAGCCGTCGATACTATTTTCTTTATCTCTCGGATATAACCGAACACTAGCCAGAGGCCGGCACAACAAATCAAATAATTACTTGTGCATACACCGTTCATGTAAGAAACAAGACCAGTACTTGTCATCTCTGAATCTCTGATACATTGCAGAGGCCGCCTTACCTGTATCCGTTACGGCGATACTCCAATACTCTCTCTATATCACTACTGTGTTAGTTTTCAAATCTGCGTATCGCTGTATCTCCGATTCGCCGTATCGTATTGCGGTACCGGTGTCGCCGTATTGGTGATTCTTAGCTTGTCATTATATCACTGTATCGCCGATTCACCGTATCGTATTGCCGTACCGGTGTCGCCGTATCGGTGATTCTTAGCTTGTCATTAATCTTAAGTAACTAAAAAAGTAGTAAAAGTGCATTCAACACTCTGCATATGTACTATAGTGTCATGGTGGGTAAATAAGCGGGAAGTGCAGGGTTAGGGTGGTGGTGATGGCAGACGGACCATCACCACCAACTCCAATTTTTAAGATAGTAGAGATAACTTACAAGACAATTCATAGTCCTTCAAATATATGTTTAACTCCTAAAAAACATTTATGTGAATGAAAATATGAACAGAAACTAATTAGGGCTGAGCTCTTTCAAAGCATAATTAAAAAAATAGTGCTCCAACAGAAATCATAAGAATGGAAAATATACACATTAACGACTAACAAATAATCTTTCACCTATGCACAACATATAGACAAATGAAAAAGAAGGAAGAACTTTATGGAAAATACCTGGGTTCCTCTGAAGATATATTTCAAGTAATGTAAGCACACGAAGCTTGAATCGCGTAAGTTGAGTTTGCTTAGTTTCACTACCAGGAAGGTTGTTGCGCTCCTTGAATATCCTTGCAATGTAAGGGTCAATTCGGAACATGGCATCATCGTCCATGCCATCTGAATCATCTGAATCACTCCCATCTTTAGTATCTTCCATGCCATTCCCATATTTTGCCTTATTGGCAGTTTCTTTCAAATTATCTGGATCCTCATCACCTTCATCCGCTGAATCATCTTCCGCATTCTCATCCACATCATCTGCAACATCGTCAATCTCCCCAACCTCTGCATCTTCCATTAAAGTATCATCATCATCTTCTTCAATACCAACACGATCATCATCTTCATCATCATCACTATCTGTTTGATGACGAGAACCTTTCAAATCTATCTTCACCACTCTTAACATATCAAGAAGTCCAGTTTCTGTAATTTCATCACAGACCACACGAAAAACCTGTTGTTTCAAAGAAAAAACAGAGTTAATGCAACCAAGATAACAGAATCAGCAACATACATTACTAGCACGTTTATGTACGCTGTTTGCACCATAGTTCCATGTCCACTCATCTAGTATGGTTATCTACGAAGGACCTTGAGAAACTTTACCCTCAAGAAAAAGGAGGTTGAAAATAAGAAACAAGGCATTGCACCATTTTAAATTTGCAAGCACCTTATCTATGCGTTATTAATTAATTCATGTATATTTCTCAAATATGCCAAACTTCCTATTGAAACGGGTAATATACTTGCCTGTTCAATGGTGAAACACATGGGTCCAGACACATGTGGCAAAATAGAGAGAAAAGTCTGGACAAGTACATCCATATACTCTAGTGACACTTCCTCATTGGGCTCTTCTGACCCATCCTCATCAGAGTCCTGTGAACCATGTTCATTAGATTCTGGTCTGGTGGAGTTGTCACCCTGAGCAATGGCAGGGAAGGATTTCTTGCAACATATTGTCACATCGACTGCAGCCTCCCAGAACTCATCAGGATGGAGAAGAACTTGTAGCAGCAACTGAATAAGGAGATAACGCATTGCATGCATCTTAGCAGAGTCCAATCCAGGAGCAGCTTTTCTTTCCTATTCACAAAGGAACCATAGGAATTAGGTGGAAATTCAGGGAAAAGCATATGACACAAGCATAAGAAAATATTAGTTACAAGATGCTTCCGTTCTCTTTTACTACACTCTAAGTGACAAGAATAGTGTAATAACAAAATAAATGCAGTTAGATCAATCCTAAATCCAACTCAAAAGTTTACTGTGAGTCCACCATTTAATCAAACATATATTTGAATGCATCGCCTAGGCATGCCAAGGTGACAAGGAGCTCCAGGGTTGGTAAAAGGGCCTAATGCGGCCTTGAGGCGACAAGGCATATCCACCATTTAAAACAATGAATAAAAATTAACATAGATTCTACTAATGTCATCTGTTCGGGACCAGACAATTTACAGCCACAGTTTGAATAAGAACAAACATATGCGAAATCAGGAAGAACGTTTGTAAACCTCAGTATTTCACAAATTTTGCAAGATCAATCGAGTAATATGAAAAGAGTGTAGCCTATTTTAAGCTAGTGGGATAGTAAAAAATTACAAACCTCGCGTAAAAGAATTGATCCGATGGCGAGTGATTGCTTGAACGCATTGTCATCATTGCTACTCAACGTCCTGAAAAGGGAAACTGAGGGGATGCTGCATACGGTGTTGATGAAACGCATGAAGTAGCCGCCTAAGTCTTTGGACTTGACCTCACTAGAACCATGCAAAGCTTCATCTTTTTGTGCATCTTCCAGCAAGAACTGAAGTTGTTCAATGCATTCATTTCGCAGTGATGTGGATATAGGAGTCTTCGGCCATTTGAGCTTCTCTTCCAACTCAAATGATGTAACTTCGGTTCCTAAAGATGCTGAGAACAAACCTTGGACTGCAAGAAACTTCAATATTTCAGATTGCACTTGAAACTTTTCTTCAATACACCTGGCCAATTCGGAATCTGAATTTCCTTTAGAAGTGAGCTTCAAATTTTTCAGAACAAATGGAATAGTATTCACCACCCAGCTCTTCAGAAGGTCAGCGTTCCCTTGGCCAAAAGAGTCCTGGTCTTCAGCCAAGCCAGTTTCTGAATTTTCATCAGTTGCTTGACTCTGGTCAGATGGTTCATCTGTAACAGACTCTTCATCCACAAAGAGCGTCATCAAATTTTGCACAAGGCACAAACAATCTTGACCACTTCGGAACTTGGAAACCAACTCTTTAACAACTTTTGTTTTTGTCATGCAGTCAAACCTTCCGTTACTGTACTTCTGCAAGTTAATAATGACAGCGATACATCGATCATTGTCCTGACTTGCAACACTTACTAACTCTTTCAGAAAATGTTTACCAGCATTATACAACCATGATGACTCATTGGATAAGATATCCATCAAGCCATGAACAACTTTGCTGGACAGAACTACTTGAATAGCTGAAGGAGACAACTTTGGGAGAAGGTTAAGAAGTATATTAAACGCCAAATGCTTCCTGTCATGAGAAGAGACCAGTAAAGATCCTTCAATTACAACCTCACAGAAATTACACAGATTCCTATTAGCATCCTCAGGCGAGCTGGCTTTCTTATTTTTCTTGTGTTTCTTGCCAGAATTGGTGTTAGTATCATTCTGAGACCCTGCCTCTCGGATGAGCATCTCCGTGATCACAAGCCATAAACTATGAATACGAGGAAGACAAAAGGCAGATTCCTGCATGAGAATGTCAAAAAATAAGCAACCAAATGGCATCGCAGAGTGCCTTTTGACGAAACTACGAAATGCAAGTTAGTAAATACATCTTGACGAGCTTTTTAATGAAATTCTTAGTAAACCTTCAGATTACTATAAAAGAGTACCTTGAAACAAGCAGCAATTGATTGAAGATGTTCCTTTGCGAAAAAAGCATCAGGGCTGAATGGATATGGCAGAAGACTCCCAAATATCTCCTTCTGAACATTAGTTCTTTCTTGCAACTTAAGAGCAAGAAAGAGTGCATCTGGATCTCCAGCAACAGCAGCTCCAGCGAACCAATCTTGCACAACAGGAGCTTCAATCACCTCGGATATTATAGCTTCATCAGGCAGCTACAACGTAGGGAAAGAATAGCAGATATCAAATGGTTTTCTTTTAAGTAGAACAATATTATTACCAGTGTCGCTGACAAATGAATGAATCGAGGCACTTGCATATTGACATATATAAACCTTGCTTCCATTTCTCCATGATCTAAGTTACAACATCTATCTACATGATTAACTCAATGCAAGCCGTCGCATTTGCCACAACCACAGGTTATAAAATGTTATATGATAATTCATGAGGTATGTGCAGGAGCCAAGTCAAAGACAACTTCTGATAAGGATACAGTGAAAGATGCAACCAATCAAAATTGAGTTATGAACAGTATCAACTCCTTTTAGTCATTATAATGGTAGCAAATTATTTATTTTAGTTTATTTCACGTATTCACTTCCAACATGTAACATTTTCTAGTTCACCTTTAGTTTAATTTTCCTTTGTCATTTTTGGTTTGCTTTGCGAATATTCGGATGGCTCTCATGTTAATGCTGGCCTAATATGAAATGGCATGCAACATTCTCACTTTGACAGGAAATAAAACCACATAATAACCTCGGAACTTGACCTTTAAGGAGGCTATTGCACAAAATACCAAATTCAATATTGTGCATACATACAATGTGTTTATTAAGTATATGATTATGTTTCTACAAAACACGCAGCAATAATTGATATTTTAAAAGCAAATGGACATAGACATAAACAAAGTGCTTATTTGTATTACTAGAGGTCCGGCTGATCCAAATTTATAAATTTAGTTAACTTGTTTTGTTCTTCAACAAGCCATCACGTTTTTGTGCTTGTCAGAAAAGTAATTCATTACCCTGTGAGTCAATCAAAAAAGCTCAAGTTGCTGATCCGTTGAACTACAAGCCAATTTAGCTCAAGCCTACGATACAAAAGACCCAAAGTAGTTGGACCCTACCCTCGACCCTGCGCAAGCGGGAGCTACGAGCACCGGGTTGCCCTGCCCTACGATATACTTGATGGTATGAGGTTTGTCGCACTTGCAATAAAAATACAATATTTAGAGGTTTTTTGTACATGTGTTGAATACAGGACGAGTATGTATTTTATGTTTGATGCAAAATTAGCAGAGCCTAGCAGTACTGTCCTTTCTACTGATCTGTGTGCACCTAACATTACATTCACAATACTGATGATCATGCTATATGAAAAGGCATGATACAAAACAGTTTCAGCATGTCCTCAAGAGATGTACCTTCCTTACTAAATCCAGAATCACTGCAACTGCAGGCTCCGCCAAATATCGCTTCTTGCTACCAAGTTTTACAACCTCACTCACAAAGTCCTTAACAATAGGAGAGCTATTGTCACGCGTCCATTGTCGCGAAATCCGTCCAGACCTAACAAGTGATCCAAATCCAAACAAGCGCCCCAAAAGATTGTCCTTAGCTTCCTAGTAAAGATAATGAATAATGAAGTTAGTTGGCAACTTGGAATCAAAATAGGACAGAACATATGTGCAGCTAGTCATAAGGTAGTGGTTTCTCAACGTACCGGTCCCTTCATGGAAGATGAATATTCCAATAAAGTGGGGATCAACTTCATAATTGCTTCAACACTGATAGCTCGAATTGATTCGAGCACAACCGCCAGACCAAGTGCAAATCCTTGCCGTGCAAACTGCAAACAAATTCCCAAGCCAATGAGTTGATTAAGATAAGAAGCTACGGATGAAATTACAAAGCTTAAACTAAGCTCATCTATGGCTCAGGTAAGCATTCTACCTCTCTAGATGAAGAGATGCCACGAATGAGCCGCCTGATGGCATAACGCACGGAGGGCGCACAGTTCTCCAGACCATCTTCCTTCTCAGCTTCCATTTGCGATGGCCCATCCCCAGCGCCCGCCTCCTTCTCCCCTTTCCGCAAAGCCTTCTCGTGCGCCTTCTGCACATCCTTCAGCTCGGCCACCAGCGCCTGCGCCGCAGCCTCCCTCACCGAGGCCTCCGGCGACGCCAGGTCCCTGAACACGTTCATGTGCAGACCCGGCCCAGTCGCCACCGGAGCGGGCGGAAGACTCACTGGAGCCGCAGCCGCGGTCTCCGGGGGCGGCGGCTGCGGCTTGGCTGCGGCCGCGTCGGATTCAGCAGACTGGCGATGGCGCTCCTTGTCGAGCTCTTTCCGCTGCTTCTTCCGCTCCATGGCCAGCTTCTTCTTCGCCGGCGCCTCCGCAGCCGCCTCATCACGAGAGGCGTCCGTGGCGGTCTCGGCCTCGGGCACCGGGGGCCTCTTCTTGCCTGCCATTAGAGCTCGCTGGCGGCGACGGTCAGCTCAGCTCCGAGGCGAAGGCGAAAGAAACGGCTGGGGTTTATGCCGAGACGGGACGGCGAGGCCTGGGGGCGCTGCCTAGGGTTAGGGTTTTTCTCTCCTATTTTTCTCCCCACGTTTATCAAATTGTTTTTTATGTCTTTTTTTTTTTCTGTCTATGAGACGTTGAACGCGTCAGAATTTTTGCAAGCGGATCAAGCCCATCTTGAGGCCCATTCGTCAAGCCCAAGTAGAAGAGCAGCCCGCATGACGCGTGGACACCCATGGCAGCGTGCTCCTGACGAATGGCATCTCTGACGTGTGGGACCACGAATAAACCGCCGCGACGCAGCGTGCGGGGGAGGGGAAGGGGAAAGGAAGGAGACGAGTGTGCGGGTGCGGCCATGGCGGACAAGCCGAGCCGCGCGCTGGTGCTCTACGCCGCCGGCCACGCCGCGCTGCTGGCTCCTGCGGCGCCGGCCGCCGCCGGGAGCCACCTCGACGCGTTCGCCTCCCGCGCCTCCTGCGGCTTCCTCACCCTCCGCTCCCCGCCTGCTTCCGCTGCCACGACCGGTGCTGCTTACCCTCTCCATCTCTCTGTCAATGCTGACTGCTCAGTTCTTTCCACCAATTGAATGTTCCCTACTGTGCTAACAACTAGGTGCCGAGGCGAATAGCAGCACGATTCTCGAGCTGGCGCAGCTGCTCGATGTATACGATCACCTCTACCCTTCAAAGGTGAGATCCCGCTGCTCCAGCTCGCGTTGAGATGGATGCGTTGTGCGGGAATGTAAGCATGAAATGTTTCTTGAAATTGTGCATGTTAGGATACGGAAACTGGTCAAGAAGCTGCCCAAGTGGATCCACTGGAGCTAGCAGCTCCCAAGCTGTCTGAGAGGTGGGCATTTGGTAACTTGGATGTGTGTGATTTAACTTTCATGTATATTACTTAGTCCAGTGATAGTAGTAACCAGTGGTAGTTCTACTGAAATTTCAGATTTATGGGCCTGAGAGCTGCCATGGTCACTAATTGCCCCCGTGTCAGCTCTTTTGCGGCGAAACTCGGTTTCCATGTATTCCGAACTGAAGACTGTGCCGCAAAATCCGTCTCATCAAGTGCTACTAAAGAAATTGGAGTCATCAATGGAGCATTTGGTCTGCTAGGATTATCAGACGGGAATGTCCAGGAAGCATCTGAATTTGATCTAGTTTATATGCATGTTGCCATGGAGAATACAAGCAGCAAGTTGGGGAAATTAGGAATGAAGACAGATCTCAATCGGCTTGAGAAATTAGTGGGCGCTATCATGGAAGCTGCACCAACCGGTTCAGCGATTGCATCTCGCATTCACGTATCTGTGATGCTGAGCTATGGATCTTCTTCTGAAAATAAGGATGAGTTTGCCATTAAAAACTCTTCAACTGTAACAGATTCTGACTTGAATCTACTGCGCCCACGCCAGAGCTGTACCATGAAAGCAGGACATACATTAGATGATGTCAGGTAGATTATCTCTCCTTGTCCTAGTCCTCTAGCAAATGCTATTCAAGCTTGAAGTGTTGAAGAATACTGTTTTCTTCCATATTATGCTCCCATTTTAATGCATTTGTTGAGTCCTTCTGGATTTGAGGCATACGGTTGTCCTCTTCCCTTTATAGCATGAATGTGCAATCACTTAAATGGTTAAATTACATGAAGTGCCATATCATGCCTTTGATTGATTAAAGCCTAGATAACTTCACTTAGTTCAATATCATATCAGCCATAAATGATTTAGTTGTTTAAAAGCCATCTGAAAATCTTTTACATGTTATACACTGAGGTTTATACAGATCTCTGACTGCTTATTGTGCAGGCTTCATCATCCAATCTTACTGGCACAGTGGCAGGAAGGAGTAACTCGTGTCGATTTGGCAAAAGGGTTTTCTTTTGAGGAATTTATGAAGGTACGCCTCAATCTATTTGTTGATTTACATCGCTGAAGCTTTAATCAAGTGCTATAGATGCATTTCTTGAAGCAATATTCTTTTCATTCATTTTTGGGCCACTTTATTTGCTTACAGTTCAACTTAAGAATCAAAGTTCACATTTCTTATGTTGGTACTCGTTCCAGCATTTGAAAGATTGAGGTGCTTACCTGTAAATTGTTGAAGCGAAATTGGGGATTTAGTGTTTACATTGATTCCTTGCATAGCAGACAATTTGTTGAAATAATAACATTACTCAGTTAACCACCGCTGTATGTCTAATCCTGATGTCCAAATAAGCTATTGTGAAACATAAAAAAAAAATTACATTTATGAAATGCTACTGTAAAAATAATTACATTGTTGCAGCAATATTTGTAGATTGTAGACTTACGAGAAATGCTAATGCGAAAAAGTTGAAAATTAATCATCGATTACTTTTTAGCGTAGCCGTAGTGAACAAATCAAGTTGATTCATACTTCTGCGCTGTTTTTCACTTGAAGTTCTATTTTGTTCATAGCATATTGACAGTGATTGTCCGCTGTGATTCGTATTTTTACTTCTGAGCTGTGCGCATATGCCTTGTTTGACATGTTACCTCTGAATTTGCTGCCCATTTGCACCAACTATCTGTTATCTATTAATGTATTTCCTTGCCGAACTTATTGTATAAGTACCTAAACTTGAGTGATGTGTCAATTCTCTTCACATTCAAATACTTCCATTTTTTGCGCTTCAGTTTGGTTTTTGAGGATGTGTGGCTAACTTCGTCTTGTATTGCAATCAACAGCGTGGTGGAAACCTTGCCATGCTTGCTGAGCGCTTTCTACATGAGGTGGCCTTTAAGGTCTGGAAAGCACCGAAATATGGAGCTTAATTCTGTCTGGGTATATCCTCTGTTGACCATGTGGTGGATAAATAAAAGAAAACTGGTGCCGGATGAGATTTTGTTCTGAAACGGAAACAATAATGCAAACAGTTAAGTGAGTCCTAATATGAGGTGTACTCTGCACCGATGCTAATTGTAAGCTGCTTACAATGTCGCTAATTCCGTCGATGATGATCTGTAGCAAAACAGTACATAGGCTTTTCAGATGCAGAGTATCTCAGGGTTTTTGTGCAATGTATCATTCCATGTTTGTGCAACTAGGCTATTTTAAGTTTTTAACATGGTGGCTGTTTCTGATTTCATCTCAATATACCACTGTAGTCTTCCTGCAAATAGTGTGGCTAGGGGGCATCATCTACTGAATAAGATATTGCAGAGCGATAATAGCAGTCTTAGTATTGTTGATGGGTTACCATTTATCGATTTAGTTGCATCGTCAGGCCCGTGACTTTGTGGGCTTTGCTTTGCCAAATGAGTTTTTCAAGTGGTATCCCTGGTTCCACCAGACATGGCTCTGAACCCCTCGAACACTGTACATGTATCTTCACTTTCTGATGATGATGATGATTATGAAGCCTGAACTGTGCGTTTGTCGTAGATAGAATGGACAAGGACGCGTCTGTCCTAATAGCTCTGGCGCCGCATAACAGTGCCACGAATTTGTAAGTGGATGCCAAGAGAATTCCGCCCAAAGATGCGACGACTCGGCAGGTAAAGCTGACGCATCATGGCCACCAGGTTAGGATGCAATGTTCACGAGTCCTGTGTGCCAAATTTTCGTATCGTGTTTCCATTGATACATGGCTGCAAGGATTTAATCCTCATGCTCAAATATAGCCGCCGGGAAAATCATGCTCGCCAGCCGAAGATTTCTGTGTAAAGTCTTGTTTTTTCTTTCATATGTTTGTCCTACCCTACCCTATTATTGCGTCATCTCCACTAAAAGGCAAACGGAACTAACGAAGGCGACGTGACGTGGTAGTAGCCGTTTGCACGTCGCAAAAGTTGTTAACATACAACGTCCCCTGAAAACCCGTATTGTACAGACACAAAAAAAAAAAGAGTGGTCCATGCAACGCAACTGGAAGTATTATCATAACTAACACTGGTGGCATTAACCATAATAACCTATTGACGAAGCCAAACACAATATACCCGCCAGAAAGGAAAAAACAAGGGCAAACAAACCCCCCAAGAAAATGGGCAGCTTGGGATGCACATCCATCGTGTGTATGGGGTGTTGGTGGTGCCATGGCATGTGCCCACGTAGCTGATTGATTGAATGGAAATGGAATCTCCTTTTCTTTGCCACAAGAAAATAAAAAGAAAAGAATCTCAATAAACTGTCGTACTAACTCGCAAGGACACGATCTTGAGTTGCGAACTATTTCTAATTTATTCTTTTTGATGATCTGGGGAACACGGGGGGAAAGACCAGTTCCGATGAGCATGGCCCGGTGGTTCGCCGGTCGCTGTCCTCCGGTCCAGTTTCTGATATGGAAACCACCAGTTCGACAGCCATTGCACTATGCCGGTGCTGGGACTCTTCCTGGTAAAGCTTGCCATCATCAGTCCCAAAGTTCCTACGCTCCTCCTTCCTCCTCCTGGAAGGAATGATTTCCAGAGTTGAGAAGCAGCTAAAAGTAGATACGACAATGGCGCGCAACTTTTGTGACGAGACAATGATGTACTCGTAGACGTACTTTGAACATGGATGATCGCCGAGAATGACAGCGTGGCGGGCGCAATTTGGCCGTTGTTTAAGCCCGGTTTAATGGCCCACTGATCCACGAAGTGACGAGCATCAGCACCACCAACGCAAACGCACTTTACTTTTGAGCATCAGGAATGGAATCTGTATATCGATCGATCGTCGTATCGCTTCCTACCCGGCTGTCCCATATGGCATCCATGCACAGAGGTTGGTGGCACATGCGTGGAAGCCGTCGCCGCCGCCGCCTGGCGATGCGGGTGTCTGCCTGGTACGGGGCAGCCAGCCGAGAGCTGGAGGCGGCGGGCCACCGACATGACCGACTAGACAGACATCACACCCGGCCCCGGAGTTGCTCATCAGTTGACCTCTATCGTCGCAGTTGAGTTCTGTCCATCGAGAGCACTCTACTACTCCTAGTCTTTCGATCATTTTCTGTTTGGCGAGACTGATGTGGAACATTTCATGGAAACTTTAATGGGGGTGATTCGGAAGACGTCTCCGTCCGCAATTACGACGTGCGACAGCCACGGTTTCGTCGGTAAGCAAAGCACAATACACACACATACACGAGCTTGCTTCCTGCGTTTCCCCACTCGCTACCTGCTGGCTCCGCGACGAGTCAAAGTTCGTGTTAGGTAGGATTGCACTTTCCAAATGTCCAGCCGAAAACGCCACTCGGAATTTCCAAATATACGAGCTGAACAGGTGTCTGTCTAGTACTACCTGGGACCAGGCGGCGAAGTCCCGATCACCCCACGTTGTCCCGCCCGTGGCGCGTCAGCGGCGGCTGCGAGACCTTCAGCGTCAGGTCGCCTGTGGCTGTGCGAACGAATATAACAAGCCAGGCGAACTGGTCTCGGCCGAGAACCGGTGGAAGTACACTTCACTCTAGTTGCGGTGTCTCCTTCAGTTCACAGTTAGTTCTAGTGCTAGAGAAGAGATGAGTGATCATTGGGACAAGTTACTTGTTCGGATTGGCCTTTGATCGATCATTGGGACAAGTTACTTGTTCGGATTGGCCTTTGATCTCTTCTTCACTCGAATCATTGGTGAACCAGTCAACTCACTCACGATCGACGTCCCCGTTTAGATTTACTTTACACGAAGGCACCAAAAAGTTTCCTTCCGTTCCTTTCTGGTTTCTACCTTCCACTCTAGTTGAGATAGTCGCCGCTCCACGTCAGTAAATCCAGAGCGTAAGAAAAACAGTTTAATTTCCGTGGTCGGATCTTTTGTTTACGACGTGACCTCACTCGCCTCACTGATGGTGCACTGACGGCTGGCAGCTAAGGTGGTGAGCAGGCATGGAAACACCTCGTTCCGCACCACTCGGCGTCTCCGATCAGGTGACACAACACAAGCCACCGCGCAGCTCGGCGGAAGGGACGCGTTGACGAAGCGTGGCAGATGAGCCAAACTTTTCTCTGTGTCTGGGCGCACGAGTCACGCCGCGACTCCGTCCGTTCCCCACGCCGCCTCGGTCGAAGCAGCGCCGCAACACCCTCGGCGCCGCCGTCCCTGCCCAACCACGACGCGGGAGAGACCGCAAAGCCTGGGCGGCAAATCGATGTGCATCTTCCTCCTTGAGTTTCTTCCCCTTCGTCCGTCTCCGGCTGCTGTCTGCTGATGCAATGCAATGCGCGCAGCCGTCGCCGTCGCCGTCGTCTAGTTTAGGTGCGGTGCGTTGGCGTGGACGCGTGGTGGTCGTCTCCCGATTGGCCAAGCGAACTGGGCTTTGATTAGTTCGTGCACTAACTCACCAATCACGGCTGGATCATCGTCTCTCAAGCCTAGAAACAATTTCTTCCCCATTTGTTCCACTGAGTTTTCTACATTTTTCCGCGGTCTGGTGTCACTTGACGCATAGAAGAGGCGTGCCTACTTTGAGGTCAATTTTGAAGGCCCGTAGATATATACTCCTTGCTGGTAGAGTATGCGCTGCTGCGAGCCTGCGAGTGGGAACTGAAAGACGAAGGCGCCACAATGTCTGCATTCACAACCATGGCTGAATTTTCCAGCGATTTCAGATGAGAGGTGGGAGATCAGAGATGACAATCTTTTGATGGTGGTACTTTACATCTTAGCATTCTTCATAGACAACAGGCATAAATTAACAACATGATCTTTGTTCCTTCATCATTTTTCCCATACTTTATGTAACAAAACAATGGATCGAATGAATCTTGCTAAAAGGAAGATCAACAAAAAAAAAAAGAGAGAGAGAAGATTAAGTTAAGCTTGCAAAAGGCACGGATAGATACACCAACCTATCTACCTCTCCCAGCTCTGACGGTCATGGCAACCGGTTGAGCGCCTCCTGCAGCGTGCTCCTGAACCTGTCGAGATCCATCCGGATGTTCTGCTTGTCGAGGTACGCGGCCTTGAGCGCGTCCCAGCCCTGCTGGTGCACGGCGTACGGGTCCGTAAGCACCTGGTGGTTCCTCGGGTACTGGTCGATCAGCGAGCTCTCCTCCAGCTTCACGTTGTAGTCCATGTAGTTCACCTCCATGTCCTTGGCCGGGTCCTTGAACGTGACGCCGGTGAGCCACTCCAGCCCGCCGAACGGCACCACCTGGATGAGCACGGCGCCGCGTGGCAGGAACACCATGTTGGTCAGCCCGGCCCCGTGCACGCCGATCATCACGTCCGCCGAGTTCACCAGCCGCGCGAACGTCGCCATGTCCGTGTGCTGGTCGGGCTCCGCCACACGCACGTCGAAGCCCGCGGCCGCCGCGGCGGCCGCCATCTCCCGCTCGTTCAGGAACCGGCGCGAGTTGCGGCGCGAGATGATGAGCAGGCGCGGCTTGCCGTTGGTGCCCGGCGCGCCGCCGCGTCGCGACGCCGCCTCGCGCTCCAGGCCGAAGGCGGCGCGCAGGGCGCGCTTGAAGTCCACCACCGAGACGTGGCCCGGGGCCTTGGCCGGGATCACGCCCATGTCCTTGTGGAAGGTGGCGCCGACCACCACGCGCGGGAAGCAGTGCACCTCGCGGTCGTTGTCCACGTCGATGACGTCGAACCGGGTGAGCTGCCGGAAGAAGGGCGTGAACTTGCCCACCCACCACGGCTTCATCCCGCTGAGCAGGAACTGCACCTTGCGCTTGAACCCGTGCGTGCTGATGAAGAGCGGTACCAGCACGTCCGTGTAGTCGTGGTACAGGTTCCCCGAGAAGCCGCCGTTGGAGAAGAGGAAGCCCGGCACCGAGTGGTTCTTGGTGCACGCCGGCGCGGAGGATGCTCCGGCGAGCAGCGGCTTGAGGGTGTACTGGCGGACGTGCTCCATGGCGACGGGGTCGTGGTACCGCGCGTACGGCTTGGTCTTCCACTCCCGGTCTATCCCGCTGACGTAGATGGTGGAGCTGTTGCCGTCCACACGAATGTCGCCGGACACATCGCACCGCTCCGAACGCTTGCTCGTCATGTAGCACGTCGGCTTCCCCTTCTTGCCGCCGCCGCTGGAGACCACCGCGGCCATCTTCGCCGCAGGGGCGGCGCTGGAGGCCTCCTCTTCTTCATCCTCCTCCTCTTCTGTATCGAACGCAAAATGGGAAGGTTGTTTAGCACAAGTCGCGGTCCAAATTTGAAATTAACTATCCTAGCAGCTCGATTCGAGGAGCAGAGCAGAGCGCTGACCTCCGGGCGTCCTGGCCGGCGACTCCTCGTCGGTCTCCATCCTGATGCTGGAGTTCATCTGCGCCTGGAGCTGGTCCTCCTCCTCAGCCTTGCCGGTTGCTGCCACGCCCACACAGAAACGGAACCATGAGCAACAAGTCCGGCTCCCCACCCACACGACACGGATCGAAGAGTGAAGGGGAAGCAGCACGTACCGAAGGGGGTGGCGCAGTATCTGGCCTTGACGATGCTGAGGACGCAGAGCGACAGCAGCATGGCGCCGATGATGACGGCGTTGCTCACCCGCCGCGGCTCCTGCCGGCTCCGCAGCGACGACTTCATCTCCCCCTCCTCCTCCTCCGCCGGCGCCGCCTGCCAATTCGAGCTCCCCGGGCCCAGATCTGGCGCTCCGGCTCGCCACGCAGCAGCCTACTTGAGGCTCCTCCCTCCTCTGCCTGCTCTCTCTGTCCACGGAGGGAAAGGAGGAGAGGCGAGCTGGCTGGGAATGGGCAGGGCAGCGCAGCAAGGGAAGGGAAGGCTCGAGATGCTATGCTTGGGCCGAAGGAGGAAGGCGACTTGTCCAAGCTGCCGTGCCCAGCTGGATCTGAATTAAACAAGGTGCTCCGGCAGTAATTAAAGAGGAGCTGCCGCCTGTGCAAATGGCATCATCCTGTGGAATGTCATTATTCGTGGGATTAACATTTAACCCAGCAAGTCCGTCCATCTATCCGTAAGCAAGAGCAGCGAGCGAGTCGGTGGAGAAGAGTGGAGGCACGACGGGCGACGCGGTTGACCGGCTCGTGGACAGCGAGGCGGCCCAACCAACCCCGGCCGCCGACAGGCGGGGTCCAGCCGGCGCGGGGAGCGCCGAGTGCCGAGTAGGCAGGCGCGTGGGCCCGCTTGCCGTTGATTCGAGTTTGAGTGGTGGTGGGGACGGGTCGCAGGTTAGGGGCTTGTTAATTTCTGTTTGTTTGATTGATTGATTAATTAATCAGCGGGTGGGGTTTGGACTTTGGACCGGGAACCCTGGACCGGGTCGCGCGTCGGGACTTTGGCAGGCAAGCCGTCTCTGTTCTTCGATGGGAGACGGAAGGTGATGCCAATGTAGACGTGGAAATGGCCGAGGCTTATATCTCGTTCGGAAACGACAGTGACGATGATTTCTTTTTTTTTTTGCGAAAGACAGTGACGATGATTTCAAGTTGAAAGGAGTACGGATTTTGCGCATATTTATTTAGTTTGCGATGTAAGTACTAGTACACTCTGAAAAGATCAACGACCCTTTAAAAGCGAACAGGTGAACGCATTTGGTAAGCCAAATTGGACTGCAAAGTTCCTGGGATCGTGTTTTGGCCGTGGCCGTTGGCCGGTGGGTGATCACCGGCGACGTTGTGTAGTGGAGTACTACCATGCTACACCGTACATGTACACTAGTTGTTGCTACTCGTAGTCGCTTCAAAGCTAAACTTTCAGAATTTAGAGCTGAATCAAACAGGGGCATACGACAACAGTCTGGTACCGGATGTGGTCGTGCGTGCACAAGACCACCACACCACTGCATGGTGCGTTGGCACACAGGTTCAGAGTCAGGGTCGGGCGGGCGTAACCGAACACGGCAGGTTGATCACCAACTCACCCCCCGGTCGCCGCCACCCCGTCGTGTCGAGCACCTCGTCGCACGTTGGTTGCCGCCATGTCGCTGGCGACGATCCTCGATCCAGAACGGCTCCCATTCCCCATCGGTGGCGACTCGCGAGCGGATCCTGCAGCTAGTAACATTCACGTGGCGTTGCAATCGGCATCACGATAAAGTAATCCTCGCTCCATCATTCACTTGCTGGTTAGCTGTTTTATTTCCATTTTGCGGAACAGAGTACTTGTGAATTGTTTGTTTTGTTTGTTCTCGCAGCACGTTGCTGCATGCAGCCTAACTACCCGTACTTACTTCTTTACTAGTAGTAGTTCGCTGCTGGGTTGTTGTTGCCAGCTTAAACAAATGTTTGGCCGTATGTGTACGCCCATACGCACATAGTTGACGAAATACCGACGGGAATATCAGATCGGGCGCGGCGTCGGTGTCCGCCGGTCGGTCAGTCTCGGTCAGGCCCGCAACACCGCGCGCCGGCTCTGCCTCTGCTTGCTCATCCGGCCTCTCGCGTGCTGCCAACGATCAGTTTAGTTTCTGAGGGCCCGTATTAGCATCTTCTTCTGCTGATGCTTCTTCTTCTTCCTCTCTTTTTCCTTGCACGCTGAAAATGCTAAGTTCAACAACGTGATGGTACTGTGGTGGATGGTGTTAGAGCAACATCAATGTATAAAGATCAAGTGGTCAATATGGATGGGGCCCGCTGCAGAGAGGCAATAGTTATAGCAAACCGCACAATGGTGAGTCCGGTCAGTACACAGTTGCAGGTCCCACCACTAGTAAAAACAATTGCCTATCTCTCTCCCTTGACCCTTCACGCTCATCAGGAAATTTCCATCGATCCCCAATTTCCCATCTCCGAACGCTCTCTCTTCCTTCAATCTATTCCACGGAAGCCATTAATCCCTCGATCTACCTCTTCCTCCATCGATTCTCCAGAGGCGTGGCATCATCCTCCAGCGGGGCGGCTTCTACTGGAGCCCGACGTGATGCTCGTCATCACAAGTTCGCCGTGAAGCCGAGCAACGTCCTCACCCACACCTTGGCGAGGTCGCGCCAAAGGCGTCCTCCACCTTCAATGTCGCGGCGACGGCGTCCTCCACCTTCAAGGTCGCGGTGGCGACCTCCAGCTTCGATCTTGCGGCGACGACGGCCCTTCCCCGGGTGGCGCGAGCGGCAACGGTCTATGAGAGAGAAAAGGTGAAGGAAGAGAGGTGCGCCAGGAAAATTCTTTTTTTATTCTATAAGGCGGTCCTTATGGCTAAGGGTAACTTTAGCAATGAATGCTGTATAGTCCGGTTACACAATGTATAATGCCGCTATAGAGACCTCATTTATTGTATAATGACTACTTTTTTCTCCCATTGTGGCTGCCCTTAGCGACATTGCATATTGATTTAGAGATTGTACAACTAGGCATGTTTCCTTGTGACCCTAGAAAACTTGCCTCGCTCAGGCAGCCCCTCCCTAGCTTCCGATTTCGAGCGTTCGTGCCTGGAAGCGCTGCTTGACCGACGAGCTGCTTACCAGGGCAATATCAACCTGACCATCATCAAATCAATAAATAAACGAACACATCTAATTAAACAAAAGTCACATCTAATTAGAACCGAGGTAGGGAAATGATATAAATTATAAAGATATTCCTCAATGAAATACGTCGAGCCACAGTGCGACGAGTGAGGCATATACCTACTAAGTCTCGATTGATGTTATTAATAAATTTATAAAGAAAGTGAAATTTTTAGTTGTATCAAAAGTGGTGACCTACTGTTCGAAACCTTGTGCAAACACTATCCTAGTATCTTTGCAATGCGAATCCATTTTTTAACAAGTGTTTTAACTAAGGCACATTGGGTCTGCTTGGTTGCCAGCCACAACAGCATGTGTGGCAATGCCAAAGCGGTGGTGCTGTTTTACGGCATCACATATACGGCGAGTATATACGAAGCAAAAAATCTACTCATTCGTCGAAGACTTCTCACGAGCGAAAGAAACCCGAGAGACTGCGTGCTCTCACGGCGAACCGAACATGCTTATTATGTGTTAAAGCTGTTGAATTGAACAGAATACCATCCAACATAAGAATGCCCACAAGACCAAGCAAAAATCCAAGAACCAATGTCATACCGCATGTCATGACGAATGGGGGCATATGTCCTCAATACTCAAGAAAAATCTATAATTTAAGCAATTTGTAAACTAATGGCTCCAAAATTCTCTGAAGAATGTCTGATAAAGACCATAGAAGATTTTTTTTTTGCGAGGAAAGACCATAGAAGATAACAGTGACATTTCACATGTTTTTCAAAGAATTTGTCATCTACTGTTTTAAATAAATTTGCACATGGTTTTTTGTTTTTTGTAGGAGCAGCAAGGTAAAAAATTACGGTTCAAAATGTATCGCAAGCGATAATAGAGTATCCGTGTGGCATCATCGGTGCATGTCAAAATATAGATTAGTGCAATGGTGTGTAACAGTGATGTCATACCATTGTCCCACGAAGCGGGCACATTGTCCACAGTTTTGTTACGCTGCTCATGTTTTACTACAGTGCTTACTTAACGGGAACGTATCTGGTGGAAACCAGCCTCTTCGTGTAAACTATAGAAACTTCAATCTGAGTCACACGATGTTATCCAAAGGGGGCGCTCAGGGGAGGTGGGAGGGGTGATTTGCAAAAGCGCATTTGCAAATCACCCCTCCACCTCTACTGAACTCCCAAATCAACCGTTCTACCTCCCCTGAGCGTCCCTTTAGATTAATATCGTGTGGCTCAGATTGAAGTTTCTACAATTTGCACGGAGAAGTTAGTTTTCACTAGATACGTTTCCTTACTTAAATGCTGGTTTGGACATGCTTTGGCAATAGGCGCTGCTCATGACTCATGTGGCTAGCGAAGCTATTTTGTGTCGTGCCATGGTTCTCCAATTCCAGAACAAAAGGAAAAAAAGGAAGGCTCTGCCTGCGGCCCAACATCCAAATCAAGAAAGAAACGGCTACTGGGCCAACATTTCGCGTTCCAGAACGGAGGTCTGACGCGGCGAAATGATTCCCTCCCCACCTCGCTTCCTCCCGCCAATTCCACCAGCATAGCGGCGCACCCACCCATTTCAATTTTTTCCCAATTATTTATTCCTCCTCCTTTTCGCACTCCTCCCAATCTCCCTTCCCCGACCAGTGACCACGAACCCTTCGAAACTCCCACCCCCAGCTCCCTCGGTTCGGCCGCAAGGGGAGGGGATTCGAATCCGCAACGCGACAAGGCCCGCCGATGATGAAGACGAAGACCCCGCGGCCGCGCGCCGGCAAGGCCCGCCGCGCTTCCGCCGCCCCGGTGGCGGCGCCGAAGGCTGTGACGAAGGCCGCCGCGCCCGCCCACGGGAGCTCGCCGTCCGGGGGACTCTCGCTGCAGCTGGAGCAGGTCTCCCTCATCTCCTTCCTCTCCGACCGCGGCGGCGTGGGGATTACTCGCTTTGAGTCGCTCCTGGAGGAGGAGAGCTCCCGCGACGAGCCGGCCCCGCAGCCGCCTCGGCTTCCCCAGGCACCGCCGCCGCAGCCGCAGCCGCAGCCGCAGGTCTCGCCGATGGATGCTGACGAACCCATGGAGGAGAAGGATTGCTGCATCCTCAGCCAGGATTTCTTCTGGTAGGGTTTGATTCGAGCTGTGTGCTGGTGTACTGACAAACAGTTTGATCTCAGATTTACCCTATTCCTCTCACTGCTGTTTGCAGCACACCGGACTACATTACGCCGGAGATGCCGCAGCCGGCCAACGATTATGAGGCTAATAAGGTTGGGAAGTTAAGATTTTTGGTTAGCATTTTTGGAGTGCGTTTCATTAGTTGCATTGTCCGTTTATCAGTGTGCTAAGTAAAACTCTACTGTGCCATCGTGGGTGGTTATCTGTAGGAGAATGAGACCCCTTGCCCCAAATCTCCGGAGAAGTCGGTAAATGGTCGGAGCAAGAGATACAGGACAGGTGAGTGACACTGCGACCCCTCAAACTGATTTCCCATGAATGTGGCAACATGATTCTGCACCAAATCAATTAGCACTCCTTGAAAATTGATTAGTTTGTTGCATTTGGTCCATTACCTTCACTCCTATATAAGTGGATGAATGCCTATGCTTGCAGATTGTTCTCCCAAAGGTTTTGAGTCGACCGACTTCTCTTTCGACCATCATATTACTCCAATACTGTTTGATGACTCTAGCCGGGATGATTTGGAGCAAGACCAGCTAATGCAAGTCATGCAACCTGCGTTGCAAAAGACGAGCAGTTATGTCTCCCAGTCTGCAGTGTCTCTCCGCTGCCGGGTGACGCCTCCACCATGCATCAAGAACCCGTACCTAAACACAGATCCTGTTATTGATGATGTTTACGGCGGGAGGCAATGCAAATCAGGTCTCCTTTATGCATTTTATACCATCTATAAACATGTATATTCCTAATCATGTACTGCTTTCTAGGATTCCTACTTCTGTTACTAGTAAGACTAATGTGAGAGTCATGACATGTTTTTTCAGCCATAATGTAATAAAAAAATACGAGTTACTTCCTCGCAAAAAAAAAAAGGAAATAAAGAAGAAGAGTTACAGTAGCTGTACATCGGCACTCAAATAGAGCTAACTCCTTTTCTTTATATCTGAAGGTTTTTCTCCTTCAATTGGTGGCGGAGGCCTTTCACGGTACAGAACTGACTTCCATGAAATTGGGGTACGCTCTGAACTTGTTGTGCCTATTTTCTTGTGGATAGTATTCACTGCTATAGTGGCATGTTTAATTCCCAGAAAATCGGTGATGGCAACTTCAGTGTTGTGTTCAAAGTCCTGAACAGGATAGATGGATGCTTGTATGCAGTAAAACGGAGCATCAAACAATTGAGTAATGACACGGAAAGGTAGTTTCTTTGCAGTAGCATCAATGCTGCAGTAGTTTGATCATAACTGTCCATCAATTAATACAGCATGTTGCATCTTCCATTGCAGAAAGCAAGCAGTGAAGGAAGTTCAAGCTTTGGCAGCCCTAGGTTGCAAAAAATTAAATTTTGTTCCTTCAATTTGAGGTACATTTGCTGGGAAATTTATAACACCTGTAACATGTCTTTCCAGGATCTCATGAAAACATAGTTGGATATTTCACCTCTTGGTTTGAGAATGAGCAACTATATATTCAGATGGAACTTTGTGATCGCTGCCTGTCTATGGATAGAAATCAACCACTGCAGTGCCGGGAAGCCCTGGAACTGTTGTATCAGGTTCGGATCAGTTATTGATGCCTATTTTCCTTGTTAACTTTTTTTTTTGGGTCAGCCATAGTCTGATTGTAACTTTCTAAACAAGTTTCTGGAAACTTGAAGCTACTCTTTTGTCTTTTACAATGTGTCTGATCTTCTTGCTGTCATCCACTTAGCTTAGCTCATATATTCATTTATTCACTTGAGCTTGACAATATGGTTCAGAAGGAACATCTTCTAGGAAGTAATTATGTAAGTTACAAAACTCATGGAACAAGGTGGCATATGGCAGGTCACATGCCATTGTCCTTGGTTGAATTCAACTTACATGAATTCCCTAGTTTGTTGTTGTAGTTAGGTCTAGCAATCCCGCTTATTTGAACAAAATTCCAAGTCAAATCCATAGAGCAATGCCAAGAAAATATAGAATCTGTGTTCTGTAATCTATGAAGTCAATATGATTTACATGTGCAGGTTTTAGAGGAGAGGTCCACTCAACATTTGTAGCAAGTGAGAAAATGCTTGCCCTGTGTTTTGTCATTTATAATGATTTTTTAACATCTCTGAAGTTTACTAAGCTAAGCGCTAAAACCTTGTAATCATATCCTGTTCACATCAGAAGATAGCATTTTTTGCTTATTTTTCATGGGTATCTTGGTTAAATATCTAAATATACTTTTTACAATTGAAGATCTGCAAAGGCTTGGATTTCATCCATGAACGTGGCATAGCACACCTTGATGTGAAGCCTGATAACATATATATCAGAAATGGTGTTTATAAGCTTGGAGACTTTGGTTGTGCCACACTTATTGATCGGAGTTTGGCAATCGAAGATGGAGACTCACGTTATATGCCTCCAGAAATGCTCAATGATAAGTATGAGAATCTTGACAAGGTTGACATCTTTAGTCTTGGGGCAGCCATCTATGAGCTTATAAGAGGCACACCACTTCCTGTTTCGGGTCCCCAATTTGCAAGTATACGAGAGGGCAGAATCTCATTGCTTCCAGGGTGCCCTACGCAGTTTCAGAGTTTGATTAAGGTATAACATCATATCGCTTCTCTGTTCCAGTTTTTGACTTTGGTTTCCCTACCCACAGTGACAAATCAAATGGTACTGTTTTCCCCTTTTTGGAACAGAAACTTGATCTCTAAGAAATACATGACCATGATGTTGGGAACTGTTACTTTTATTTATTTTTCCTTTGAAATTGTTGTGATTTTATGATACACAAGGAAAAGCCTTGAAATATGCCACACATACTGTGTTAGAACTTTGGAGGATTTTGTTTATACGGCCTTAATGAACTCTGGCAGCATGCATGCTTTGTGCAGAAAGCAAGAAACATTTTTTGTTGTTTCATGGCGAAAACACCTTAACGTCCTGTTTCTGCTCATTTTCAGTCCATGATGGATCCCAATCCAGTGAAGCGGCCTTCTGCGAAAGAGATCTTGAGACACCAGATCTTCGAGAAGCTTCATTCGGCCCCGGCAAAGAAGTAGGATGCCACGCCGAGCAGATCCCAGGAGCAAGGCAGCGGGCGCAGCTGTGCACACCATCAGCTGCTGCCAATTTTGTATATCTTTTGAGAAGACGCTCTAAATGGTTCACTGCTCAGTTCTCTCCATGTTGGTGGCAGATATGCCCTATCTGACCTGATTTTGTATAGATACTTGAAACTAAGCAGTGATCCAATCTTAATCCTGGGATTTGGAGCAAATGTTGTAAGTTATGGTTGTTTTAAGCCAAGCTCGCATTGTTTTGTGATGATTTTGTCGTGGATGCTAGGCTTTATGCAAGGACGGTCAATTTGCCACTGCAGGAACAACTAATTAAACTGTTTCCACGCTGGAGGTTGTTGAATCTTGACCAAATTTACTTTTGATATCATCAGTTTGGAAGTAAATAACCGAAGGATTCTGCAAAATCTATCCAACTGAATTTCTATGTGACAACATATGAATTAGTCCTGGCCGCTAATCATTAGGAAGCTGGCATTCAAATATCAGGATGAAATTTCTAAAATACTCTTGTAACTTTAAAGTGCTGGTCTGAAAGTAACATTGCTTTTGACTTGATCCACCATCATCAATCCCGTCCGTTCATTAGGCCAATACTCCACTTGACTTGATCCGTCTGTCCAGTAGTATTTCGCAGCGGCAGTACCATTTTGCTCGACAAGAGCAGATCTATGGTTACCCACTTCACTTGCGATGAATGATGATACCTCGCCTAGCGCAAGTGAGAATCCGCCGCGGAGACTGCCGCCGTGCCGCGAAGAGACCGGCACCGGCGAGCATGGCGGCCCCACGATGCCGCTGCCCGCATGATGTTGCCGGACCGGCACCATGACCAGGTGGCAGGTGAGGAGGAGGCGCCGCGCTCGTCAATGCATCTGCAGGTGGCGGCGGAGCCTGCGCACTCGCCGGCGTCTGGGTCCTCGTTCCTGGCAGCGTGATCCAACAGCCTTAAGGACCCTGGCCAAGTCGCCTTCTGCGTCCCCAAGAGCATGATGCCGCCGCTCGACCGTAGCCTGAGCATGGCGAGTCCTGCCTGCCTAAAGGTTAACTCTGTCCTAATTAGCTCGCTTATTTCTTCAGTTCTTACCTGCTTTCTCGCTTTCTGGATAGTTCAGTTTCGCACTAGGATCCTTTGGAAAATTCGCGTCCCCATTGCGTTTGTTGATCATGGAATTGAGTACCAAACGTCAGCTTTTACGTTGCCTGATTTCTTCAAATCCATTTTGTCAATTCTCTGCTTTCCTCTGCAAGTTTTCTTCACAAAATGTCTTCGATGCTAAAGTTCTTTGCCTTTTGATAATGTTGCCTTCTCGCTATCCATGGCTGACGAGTGAGGAGTGAGGGTCAAACTCGAGCGCTGCTTCTTCCACAACTCACACTTAGTCTATCGATTAAAAGGAGTAACTAGTACTATATGAAGTTAGTGTACCAGTGCCAGAGTATTTTAACTTCCTTCTAAGCATGATCACACAGCTGTCCTCTTGTCCAAAACTTTCCTCTCATAGTTCACCTCTAAGTGTAATTATCTGATGCTTTATTCCAATCCGGTTAACGCGGTAGTCCAACTTGTTAGGTGACTTCTGGTGTTGGTATTGTAGAACCATACGGCGTTTGTTCTGCTCACGATGTCCATGTGCTTGAATATATTCTTTCCATGGTCATGCGTGCCGTGGGAAATATTCCTTTAGAGTGTCAGTTCCGATAAGTTTTCATATTCTGACCATGCAAGCTCATCTGGATAGGTTTTGGCTGTTGCTTGCTTCAGGAAGGTGCACATCTCCCCTCTGTAGAGCTCGTGCCCTTTTCTCTTACAATATATTTTATCATGAAGTCACACTTATTTGATGGTTAGATATTTTCCTTTGGTGCTAGTTTCATTCTGACGTTTGCTTGGAGGATTGTCCTGCGAAAGCACTGGTTCCTTGTCTTCTGATTTGTTGGCTAATTCCACCGATAAGATGCCTTGCCTTGCACAATGGAACCAGATCCGTTTTAAATTCATATAAGTTTGACTTTCGAAGGGAGATTGCATTCTCATTAGGTTGGGGCAGGATGCTTTAATGAAAACCTCATAGCTAATGACCTTCTGTTATTTTACTTGTTTCCTTGGTTTCTTTTTAAGAGGGTACTATGGTTCACCCAGTTTCCTGCAAAAGTTTGTGCAGCTGCATCTTCTCTGTGGTCCTATCTCGAGCTTTACCAGTGTATTGCTCATGTTGCTGCATGATTACATGATCGTCGGCGTTAAAATCTCTACCATGTATGTTTTCTTTCACTACCGGTCCTTCATTTGCACTCATTTGTATGTTGTTCCTTTTCATTGTTCTTGCTCTTATTTTAACATTGCCATCCCCATTTCCTGCCAGTAGTTTTGTCTATTGAATTGTTTCTGTAAATGTGTTCTGGCTGACTCTTATATGCTTCCAATATTCTTTTTTGTGCTATTGCATAATGGGAGTTAATGCCATGTTTTCTTTTCACATTATTCTAGGCATCTATTTTGATCAAGAGCAGTTCCAATGACTATCATTATTTAGGGAGGACATTCTACCTGAAAATTTAGATATGAAGTTGGATAGCTCCCAAAGCCTTTTGTTTTTTGGAAACTGAATAGTTTCTTCACCAGCGCATTTTGGTGCACCATACACATATGTTGCTGCAACAGATCACACGATGCATAACGGGAACTGCGGTTAAAATCGATGCTGCTACTTGAACAGGTGGCTATTCCTTCGTTTGTTATCAAGGTTGTGTTGGTCTCATCAGCTCGGACCAAAAGTAACATCTTCTGCATTGTCTTCTTGTAGAAGTGGTTAGAGCCTTGATGAAAGGAGGAGCTCTAAAGCATGTAAGATGTGCACGGTTGGTGATGTCTTCTGGCCCCAGAGTTAGAAATAAGATGTTGCATGTTTTCTCGAACTAATATGTGCTGAGCAAATCTGGATGTGGCACGTCTTCCTCCAATGAAAGATCAATTTCCCTTTTGGTGCATTGCTTTTTCTTTTTATTTCCATATATAAGTTGAATGTCACATTTTACTGGTGACATTGCTAAAAAATAATTATTGTCCGAAACAGAAATATTTTACCTACCGGTAACGTGTCGGAAATAGTGCTGATAGCCGGAACTCTGCACGGGGGTTACTTTCATGATCGCAATAAACGTGATCCCCACTTTTTGGATGGCTTTATCCCTTTCCCCTACCTCGACCCACTCTCTCAATCTGATATTTGCTAGTGCCGCTTTGTTGTCATCTCATTCCCCATCCCTTACGAAGAGCTCCGCGCCTCTCCATCCACGCTTTGTATCATCTATTTTGCTTAGCGTGGTAGCGGAAACATTGAAGCGGTGTATCACATCATTCTCCATGTGAATTAACTCGTTTCCGCTCTCTGCGCGACCGTACGTGAGGTAATCTTATTATGTGATTCGACTGATCCTCTGCAAATAGTCTGAATCTAGTGTATCCCCTACTTCATATCTAGATCAGGATAGTTCTGAATTAAAATACTTTATTTCAGTCGAGCTATGTGGTGCTGATGTTGCCAGGTGGCCTTGGGTGTCGGCCTGGAACCCTGGATTTTTAAATAGCGCAATTTGTTTATTTTATTTTTGCACCTCGATTATGTTCTTGAACTTCTTTCTCATATTCCTATATGTTCTGACAACTTTCTGAACAATTACTGCAAAAATCATTCTCCACCTTTTCTTGGCAGAGGCTGTATTGGTTTGATGCTTCTATACATCCGGTTGATTTATTTGTGTATTAGGTTTTATCGTCTGGCAGTCTGTCCTAACATCCTACTGCTTTTATGGGCAATATTGTGCCTTTTTTAACGAATATGATGTGGCGCGGTATATTCACTAACTGTCTCCTTTCTTAACATGGAATTGTTTGTTTTATTGGTCCTTTGAGCTATCATTTTTCTTTTTGCTTCCTCGTTTACACTTGAATTGCTTCCTAACATGTGTTCAAAATACTCCTTATGTGTTCCTGAATAATTATTTCTGTAGTCTTGTTTTCTCTTTGTATATGTTTCTGACTTGGCGCAAATTATAATTTTCAGAGAACATTGGACATGGACTTTTTCACGGAGTATGGGGAGGCAAGCCAGTATCAGATCCAACGGATAATTGGCAAGGGAAGTTATGGAGTAGTTGCTGCTGCATTAGACACTCACACTGGGGAGCGGGTTGCAATAAAGAAGATAACTAATGTGTTTGAGAATGTCTCTTATGCCACCCACATTTTGCGGGAAATCAAACTTCTTCAGTTGCTTCGCCACCCAAACATTGTCCAGATCAAACACATTATGCTGCCTCCTACCCAAAGGGAGTTCAGAGATATCTATATTGTTTTTGAGCTCATGGAGTCTGACCTAAATCAAGTGATTAAAGCAAATGATAACCTGACTCCAGAGCATCACTGTTTTTTCTTGTACCAACTCCTTCGTGCTCTCAAGTACATCCATGCAGGTTTGTTGGAATACTGTTAGCATATTCACCCTGTCATAAACAATAGCCTCATCCCCACGTTTTTACTTATTTATAAATTATTGAACTTTCCTTGCCCCCTGTATATGGTTGCAGCTAATGTCTTTCATCGTGACTTAAAGCCCCAGAACATACTGGCCAATTCAGACTGCACACTGAAGATTTGTGACTTTGGACTCGCACGCGTATCATTTGATGACTCTCGTTCTGCTATCTTTTGGACTGTAAGATGCTTGTCACAAAGTTTGTGTCCATTTATTTTCTCCTTAAGTTAACTATTGTGCATTGAATTTCAAGGATTATGTGGCAACAAGGTGGTACAAGCTCCTGAACTATGCGGCTCCTTTTTCTCCAATGTAAGCTGGTCTTTTTATACCTTCTGATCTTATACTGTACATAATAACATAATGCAAATGCTTGATATTCGTCTAAGGCACTGTTTTTCAAAGAGTCCAAAGACAGCAGCTTGGGCTGAATGACATACATATAATGATTATGAGCGTTCACCTGGTGATATACCTTTGTGCAATTTTCTTGTTGCATTGTTTGATGATATGGTTGTTCTGTCCACAAAAGTGAAACTCTCTCAGAGAACTGCAAAGCTCCCCACCTTTCTGCAAATTCATTTTTTCTATTTTATGATATGATTGTTCTCCACAAAATGGAAACTCTTTGTGGGAACTGCAAAGCTCCCTTGCACAAGGCACTGGTTTGTTTTCTTTTCCGGAACGATGACATACGTGAGAGATTAGAGGTGGCACCAATTGAGTAAAAGATTGTACAACATCGCTTGAAATGGTTTGGACATGTTCAACGAAGACCGGAGGAGGTGCCTTTACGTCGTGGGATAATACAACGTCCTGAAAATGTGAAGAGAGGCAGAGGTCGACCAACTTTGACATGGGCAGAGTTTGTGAGGAGGGACTTGAAGGATAGGAGAGAGTGGAAGCAAGCAATCCACATGCCGGAACCTTGACTTCCCCCCTTTTTTTTACCTTAACCCTTTGGTCTTTTACCTTTTCACCCTTTACTTTCTCTTTTTTTTTTCTCTTTTTACCCTTTTTTTTTCTTTTTCTCTCTTTTTTTGCTTGGTTTGCCTCTCTTGTTGGTTCCTGCAGGTTTCATCTCTAGCCTACCCCAACTAGCTTGGGATAAAAAGGCTTTGTTGTTGTTGTTGTTTTATGTTTTTATTGTATTGTGTCTACAAAGCTCTGGATTATATCTTCCATTTTTTCCCATCTTTATGTAAACTTTTGAATTTCTATGTACAGTACACTCCTGCAATTGATATTTGGAGTATAGGGTGCATATTTGCTGAAATCCTAACTGGGAAGCCATTATTTCCTGGGAGGAATGTCGTGCACCAATTGGATCTTATTACAGATCTTCTTGGAACTCCACCATTCGGATCCATATCCCGGGTATGTCAACATATTTCGAGTTCAAAAATTAGTGAAAGATATGTATGCATGAGTTCCACAATTTTCTGTCCCCGTTAACGTACATGGTAGTTTTCTTCTAGAATAATTTTATTTAAAACGAAGTGGCATATATAAACTTGACCAGAGGCAGTCAGATAAATTTGACCACAGACAGTGGCATGTATAAATTTGACCACATTAGACAGTCAGATAATGTATTTCAGAATGGTAAATACTGACACTGTAAAAGAATAAGACAATCAGTACGCTAACTCCTGTACAATTACATCTTTGTGATTTATTGGCCTTCAGGTGATGATCTCCCCTAATGTTTTCTGTAACAACCACAGATACACAGTGAGAAGGCGAGGGGTTTTTTAGCTGGCATGCCAAAGAAACATCCGATTCCATTTCATCTTAAGTTCCATGGTGCCAATCCTCTGGCTCTCTGCCTTCTGGAGCGTTTGCTCGCATTTGACCCTATAGATCGACCCACTGCTGAAGAGGTATGGTTTTTGGGTCATAAAATGTTATTACTTAAGCTCAACTGATTTTACAGCTGACTAGTACACATTCATAAAGCAAGTCCTTTTTCCTTATATTATGTACAGGCTTTAGCTGATCCATATTTTAGAGGCCTTGCTAAATTGGAACAGGAGCTCTCAGCACAACCACTCTCAAAGCTTCACTTTGAGTTTGAGGGAAGAAAACATACCAAGGATGCTTTAAGGGAAATGATATATCGGGAGGTATGGACCCCTTTATTGTATTGGTGGACTATATATTGCTCAATCAAAATTAGACTTATCTTTTTTCTGAAAGCAAACAGATTTTGGAGTATCATCCACAGATGCGTCAGGAGTACATCGAAGGCGGAGAACATATTAGCTTCCTATACCCAAGGTGCTCATTTTACTATTTATTTCTCTTCCGTTCAGTTGCAGAATTATGTAACGGACATTCAGCAAAATCAAGCTGTTTGCCAATGTGTCTTTTGGTTGTACTTCCCATTTGAAATGCATCGAAAAAGCGGCGGTACCCTTGTACCTGTTGCTCGCTGTTTTCTCCCAAACTATGGGAAAGATTTATTGATTGTACTTCTGAAACATCTACCATCGTCTAAAATGCCACACCTGTTACATGAAAGCCTAGTGTGTTTTGAAACAATATGTAAAGCAACCTTGTCAGTTTACGCATGTAAGAAAAATCTGGTATTTAACAAATTATGCGACAAGTATATATGTTTACGCATGTAAAGCAACCTTGTCAGTTTCTGTTGTTTAGCTAAGCTCTTGGCCCTGTGTCATGGGGTTGTATCTGTTTTGCCACCTGCGAGCACACCAGCACTTTTGCCCTAGTGCTGGAAATGACCATCCTGAACATCATAACAACTTAATTTTGAAACAGTATGATTTATGTAAGCACCTCACGTTCTTATTTTATTGGAAACCGTTGGATGATGATAACTTGGTTTCATACATGTTAGTTATGGTACTAATGCCTCCTTATTCCAGTGGTGTTGACCGCTTCCAGCGACAATTTGCTCATCTTGAGGAGAATTACAACAGAGGAGTTAGAAGTACCCCATTGCGGGGACAACATGCATCTTTGCCTAGGTATATACATAAACCCTTGTGTTACCATTAATCACTAGGAGCTAGAGCTTGTACTGCAGAGTATAGCATCTTTGGTTTTTTGTTTTCCTAGTTTTTCTATATCTGTTCATGTGACAGGGAGAGAGTCTGTTCATCAAAAGATGGCAATTATCAGGACTCCAGCAATGAAGAGAAAACAGCAACCTCTGTCGCCCGAACAACCATAAGCCCACCAAGATCAAAAGAGGGGCAGATGCATGAATCGATGTATCAGAAGGGCACAAACAATTCGAAGTTGCCACCAATGGGTTATCCCAGGAGTCCTGCTACCGGTGCTTCCAGATGTGTCATTGAAAGGAATAAATACAAGAAGGTACTTCCTATTGTCAAAGATTATACCATCACTCAAATCTTGCTCCAGTCTTGCAGAAGTTTATAAGTGCATGCCATTTTTCCTGGTGTTTATTTTAAAGCAAAACACTGATTAATAGTTTTCCATTTGTTTCGCTTCTTAAGGAGAATGGGATCCCTAAGGACGTGAAAGAGGAGGCGGTCGATGAACTGGCAAACAAGGTAACCAGCATGCTCACCTAAGCCAGCATCCAGGATAGACCAGTTCGACGCCTGTTTGGGATTTCGATAGAAATCATGGATACCAACAATTGACTACAACAAGATTTGAAGCCCAAAAAGAAAGAAGTGAAAAGAAACCCGGTCATCTATATCATCTCAGATTGACCAAGCACCATGCTCGGAGAACGAATTATGTTATTAATCTGTCTAGTAAGTTAGGAGTCAACTCTGTTGTGCTCCGTCTCCTTGGTACCGTCTTTAAAAGAAGTAACAGTGTCGATGGTATGCTGCATCATCTCCTTCTGAATGTGCCAGTGTGTCTTAGCAACTGGCACATTGAGTTTGCCATGCGTCAGTATTCAGTTTGGGAATCGGTCAACTGACGCATGCATGTTGGAGTGCGGGGCTGCCGTTGAGTGGGAGCAGGTAAAATCTGCTACGAGCTCTGCTTGGCCAGTGGCACACCAACACGGTTTGCATGCAGAGCCAACTCATGGCATTTTACAAACCCATCTGCAGATGCAAAGCATATGCAGCAAACATCAGCATTAAGCACAATCTCCATCTATCTAATGCACAGAGAATTCTTTTTTGGGGGGAGGGCCTAGGATCTACTGTAGTATCTATCTAACGAGCGCAGGATAGAATTTTCCATTGCCCAGCATGACAGCGTGATGGTGTGTGAGGGACTGAGACGCAGTCAACTGGTGTCTGTATGAGCACGACAAAACCGAACACCCACTCCAACAAGTACCACAGGTCCACAGTAGTACGTGACAAGAACATAAGCCCACAAAAGGGGAATAATTTCTTATTCTCAACAGTAAATCGGAAAAAAAAAATCCTACACTGCTCTATCTGAAACCTAACATTCATGCATCTAAATTAATCTAACAACGTGTAGTGCCACGTCGATTGAGAAAAAAGGTTCACACTCATGAACATAAACGAAGGCAACAACGCTGATCTCTAATCGATCGTCGACAGCCCGGCGAGCTCTGGCCGCGCCGGTCGTCAATCACTGATCATCAGTTGTGGTTCTGCGACGGCCCGGACGGCGGTGATGTAGTGCCGGCCGCCGCCGTCCGGTGCTTCCCCGCCACGACCGCAGCCGCCAAGCTCCCGCCGTGAACGCCGTCAAGCGCCGGAGACCTCCACGCTGGCCCAGCACTACCACCACTCCGCCCCTCGCGCACCGGCCTGGAGCCGCCGCACGGCGGCGCACAGACAAGGAGCACGAGGAAGACGAAGACGACGGCGGCTCGCAGCGGCGGAACACGGTGAGTAGCACGGGAAGCTGCCGCCATGGCGAGAGCAACCAGCTAGCAATGGACGGATCAATAGATGGAGTAGCTATCTAGGAGCTCGCCGGCAGGGAGGAGCAAAGAGACGTGTCAGTGTTCGCGACGAGGCGGGGCCGCTACGTGTATATATATAGACCCAGTAAGCTACTCTACGTGCGGTTTAGGCGGGAGAGATGTGACGCGGCGCGGCGTGGTGTTAGTTTAGCCTTAAGCTTTAACCCGAACTTACTGTTTATTTCTGTGTGGATAAGGAGCATGGATAGATCCGATGCGTGCGTGGCAAGCAGGAATTTGTCAACTTCTGCCCGATTAATTAGTTTTCCGGTGTTTATCATTCTCAGCAAGCTCAGTGCATTATCTATCACTGGATGTTTTGTGTTAACTTATCAGGAATCACATGGACATGGAGCATATAGGAACGGGAAAAGGAAAAGGAAAAGGAATGCAAGAATGGAGTATATCAAACTTTTCGAAATCTTGTTAAACGACAGAAAACAAGAGAAACAACAAATGAACTGTTTAATTATATATTAGGATTCATCCACAAGAAATAAATCTGAAATTGTGGATGCATGAAAAATAAGGAGATAAATATGACGTAGTAAATCTTAATTCGTGTGGCATGTTCTTCGGAGAAGATAAAGACAATTAGCCTGCCATGCAAGACTTAACTTCCGGTGGAAATGGATAGAGTTCGTTCACTCATCGATGGGAAAAGAGAAAAGTCTAATTTGCCTCCTCCAACTATTAGGGGTAGCGTAATTTTCACCTCAAACTATAAAACCGGATATCTGATACTCTGAACTCATCACCCCGGTGCAATTCACCTCCCTGGGCGGTTTTGAGAGCGGTTTTGTCCTACATGGCACTCTACGTCCCACATGTCAGGTGCCACGTCATTTTTTCTTTTCTCTCTCTTCCTCTCTTTCCTTTCCTTCCATGACGAGAGGGGGAGCAGAGCACCCGCCATCGCCTCCTCCTTCGCCCAGGGCATCGAGCCGCCCCGCCCAGAGAAAAGAAAAAATGACGTGGCACCTGACATGTGGGACCCACAGTGCCACGTACGACAAAACCACCCTCAGAACCGCCTAGGGAGGTGAATTGCACCGGGGTGATGAGTTCGGGGTATCAGATATCCGGTTTTATAGTTGAAGGTGAAAATTACGCTACCCCTAATAGTTTTTTTTTTTTTTGAGATTAGCTACCCCTAATAGTTGAGTGAGGTAAGTAGGACTTTTCTCATGGGAAAACGAAGCTTCCCAGGGCCGTGTCGCCTATACTTGGAATGGGCCATTTGTCTGGGCCCTTGCCGTGCTGGATCTCAGCCCATTCATTCCACCTGATTGGAAGTTTGGGCCGCTCACTATCTATCAATTGCCTTGAACATCTAGCTCCGCCTGCAGCATTTCGTCGAGCAGCCTGAGCGCGCCGCTTCCGAGCTCGGCGGCGCCGCGTTCCGGACCGGCATTGCGTCGAGCAGGCCCAGGGCGTCCCCGACGCGCACGGACGTTGATGGGCACCAGGGCCGTCCCAACAATTTTGGAGGCCCTGTGCAAAATATTATCTGAGGCCTTTGACTTTAGTGACAAAATGTCACGATAAACAATTTATACGAGTTCATAATGTATTTTGTAAAACTAAAATAGAAAAGCTTAATCAATAATTGATGGGGAAAATTTAAGGTGTGGCGAAGTTGCTAGCAATAGCATAGACTATGACCAAAAAGAAAAAAAAATACTCTATACATAAACAATAAGTGGCCAATGCAACTAAATAAAAAGACACAAGTGAGGTAGAGAGACAAACAAGCAACGAAGGTTCAATTGGATCTAGGTTCAGCAGCAATTGCATTTGGTTGCTGCTTGCAAGACGCACGCACGCTACAGCCTAACAGGCCATCTCTTCAAAGAACATTGGCCACAGAGACAGCCCATTATTAGTGCGCACAGCCCATTGAGGAGAGCCCAGATAAGAAAAGGATTCACTCCTTAAGAGGTTCGTCCGTCTTCTTCATCCGTTCGTATCTGTCGACTTCGCAGGTCATCAATGGTGGCACAGCGGCAAAACAATAGATACACGTAGAAAACCTGGTTCAATTGTTGGGGGCCCTGTTCTGTCGCACCGTCCGCACATGCCTCGGGACGGCCCTGTGGGCACGGATCTCCAGGGCCCAGCGCGCCGGTGGTGCGGCGGTGGTCGATTGGCCGTCATCGGACAGAGAGGAGCTGCTGCCCAATCCACCCGAATTTTGCGGCCTGCCCGGTGATCAGAGCATTTACAATGCCGCGGAGGGGTGCTTCCATGGGCGGAAGGCTGCGCTGGATGTCGTGATGAGTTGGCAATCGGCGGCGGTCACCATTGACAGCGCCGGGGGATCCCGTCGGCCATGTCCCCGGCGTGGCAATTTTGCACAGACCCCCCTTATTTGGGTCGCGGTTAATAATCGCGATCCAGTATTTTTACACAAAACCCCCTACTTTGAATCGCGACTTCCTCCTCCGCCCGCTCCTGTCTCCTCGTTCCCGTCCTCTCTCTACGTCCACCAACGCCCACGGCCGGCGGTCACACCTCCGGCCACGAAAGCGCGAGGTTCAAAGGAGATTCGTCGCCTCCTGCGGCAAGGGCCGGCCCCGGTGCCCGCGTCGTCGTCGATCCGCAGCCCTCGCTGGGCGGCGTGCGGCACCAGATGGGCTTCGCTCCGAATCCTTCTTGTCAGCGGCCATGGTGCCGGTACGAAGCGATTGAAAATTTTGAGCTCTTGTTGAAGCATCCAGTATTTGGTACGAGCTGATAAGACTATTTTGAATTTGGAGTAACGTATCATTCTTGTGCCCAGCGCGTACTGTACTGTACCAAGAAATGTAAGTGATTTTGGCATTGGTTCTCATTGTATTCCTTTAAAATTTTACAACAAAGCAAGCTGAGGAAAGGAGTCCATGCCGCAGAGCCTCCTCCCCCACCAGGCCACACCACATCGGTACAAAAGAAGGAATGAGACGCAAAGCTAGCCTAGCCTAGGATTGTACCACCACCACCGGATGGAGAAAGGAATCCAGCAAAGACGGTGTGCCCGGTGGCACGATCACGACGCTGCGCCTACGCGCACAGCACAAACAAAAGCTATCGAGCAGATAATCCTAACTCCTAAGAATAAAAAGGCAATCAGACGGTACCTGGACATCTGCAAAAACAAGGCCAATTTGGAGACTGCCCCAGTGAAACCGTATTAAAAAAAAAATCTCCTACAAAAATTCAGAAGTTATAAAAAGGCCTTTAGATCCTCAAACATTAGGGAGTTCGGGATACAGGAAATTGGAGCATATTGCAATTCATTTGGTGTAGGTTTACTACCAATTACCATGGGAAGACAAAATCTAGATGCTGTCATATGGTGATGCAGGAAAGGAAAGCATGTTGCTTTACAGCTTAATACCACACCATCATCAGTGATCTTCCAGTCCAAGCCTTCGAAAAGTTTTACCAAAGCAAAAAAGGGGACCTGAAGAACGAAGGAAAGAAACCGCACCCCCAACTCCCCCTCCCACTCCTCCGCCACACGCCATGGCGCTCGAGGTGCAGGCCTCCCCGTCGCCGTCGCCGCATCACTCCCCGCCGCGCGCGCCAGAGGCGGGCAGCCACGGCGTTGCGCCGGATCCTCCTCCGCCCGTGTCGCCGCCGCGTGACGAGTGGCCGGAGCCGGAGAAGCCCCCCTCCGCCCCGGACTCACCGCCCCCGCCCCTCTCCTCCTCCGCCGTCGTCGTCTCCTCCAAGCCCCACGTCGCCGCCGCCACGTACGTGCCGCCGCGCGCTGCGTCCCGCACCGCCGACCCCGACCCTGCTCGCGGCGGTTGGTACTCGTGGAGCGGCGGCCGCTCCGCCGATCGTGCCCCTCGCTCGCGTCCCGCCCCGCCGCCGCGGAGGCACCGGGAGGAGGAACTGCCGCCTCCGCCTCCGCCGCGGGCGCCGCCAGCACCTGCTCCCGCTCCGCGCGCTGCCCCTGCTCCGCGCGCAGCCCCGCCTCCGCCCGCGGCTAGGCCTGCCGGCCGGGTGGTGCCCGACATCCTGTCGCGCAAGCAGCGCGGAGAGGCGCTGCAGCGCGCCGCTCTTGCTTTCCGGGGCGCGGCCGCGGGGCTCTGCCTGGCGGCGCTCGCGGTGCTCGCGGCGGACACCCGCAAGGGCTGGGCACTGGATTCCTACAGCCGCTACAGCCAGCTTCAGTATGTCAAAATTTGCCCCTTCTTTGCGCTAGGGTTCTAGAATTAGCAATTTGTTTCGCTTATGCGTCAGTGTTCTGCTGCGGCGCAGGTACTCGGAGGCGGTGAACGTGATCGGCTTCGTCTACTCGTTGTTCCAGTTCGCCATGCTCGCGGACCTCATGAGGAAGAACAAGCATTTGATACCCCATCGCAATCGTGATCTCTTTGACTTCACCATGGATCAGGTTCGTGTCGCAAGAGGCATTTGCTCCTTTTAGTAGGTTTCTTCAGGGTTGTGCAACTGCGAGTTCCTGTTATGTGATGTTGCAAAGGAAGAGGAAGAGAACATGCTGCAAACCATCATGCTTAAGCAAAGTATAAGCTTTCTGAACTTGTGAAGATGTCTTTCTTGTGCTTAGTGATTTCGTCCTTTACGCTCCATTGGTGCTGCAGTCGCAGTCAGCATAGTCACGTTCCATAGATGTAAATCCAAATGTTACATTCAATTTGGCCTATGGAATGCTACAAGTAGAAAAGTTACCACCGTCCAACTTGTGATCTTACAATGAACCCTTACCATTGTTAATTGTCATATATCCTAAATACATTAGAGGCTCTGCACTCTGTGTTCAACGTCGCTAGAAACTAGCTGACTAGGTGCGACATGAATTTTACTTTCCTAGATCGTTCTTGGTGCTTCTATATGTTAAAATGCCACAGTGGGCGTATTTCATTTCGCAATGCAGGTGTTGAATGTTGCTTCACTCCCATTGGAGAATCTCCCGAAAAGTGAACTGTTAATGAGGAACAAATTAATATTGGTTATTGTCTTTGAGGAGAAGGGAAATATTCCACTTTTCTGTTGTAGGATTGTTATGTTCTGGCATGCAAATACTGACGTGATCATTGGTAATTAAGCTTTTCTATTGGTGAAACAAGGTTATATGGAGCAAAAGCTAGCTGGATGCTTCCTGATTTTATTATGATGTCACTATATTAGGCTATTAGCTATGTTACTCCCTCCGTTTTTTATTATATGACGCTGTTGACTTTTTTCGTTACTTTGACTGTTAGTTCTATGGGGGGTGCTGGACAGCAGCTTGCAAGTGAGGCTGTGAAGCTCTTCCATACATTGCACACTAGGTGCTATTTATAATAGGGGGGCTGGCTGGCTGCTACTACTACAAGCTTCCAGAACATGCCAGCAGCTACAGTAGGTCGGTGCCACAGTAGGTCGGCGCTACAGTAGCACTTCCACAAGTTTCCGGAACACACTCTACTAGACTCCGGAAACACTCTACCAGATTATTCTACAATATTCCAGAAACACAAGGATTACTTCTAACAATCTCCCCCTAATCCTTGTGTTCCGCACTACATGGGGAGCACGCGCAGGAGCTTCCTCACCACGCGACCCTCCTCCATCTTCTCCGGCGACACACACCACTCGACTTCGGTGACACACGCCACTTCTCTCCGGCGATTCATGGGGAGCACGCGCAGGAGCTTCCTCACCACACGACCCTCCTCCATCTCCGGCGACACACGCCACTCTCCGGCTCCAGCGACACACGCCGTCTTCTCCTCCTCTGGCGACACACGCCGCTTCTCACCGGCGACACACGCCACTCTGCATCTCCGGCGACACACGCCATCTTCTCCGGCTCCAGCGACACACGCCGTCTTCTCCTCCTCTGGCGACACACGCCGCTTCTCACCGGCGACACACGCCATTGAGCGCATCATCCCCAGCAGGACCGACACACGATCCACTGCTGCAGGGCCTCCACTAGCTTGCAAGCACGGACCGACACACGGTGCGGCGACCCAACGCACGCCACCTTGTGCTGGCCACTACCAGCACGCCTCCCGCGAGATCTACATCCAACCTAGGCTCTTGATACCAATTGTTAGTTCTATGGGGGGTGCTGGACAGCAGCTTGCAAGTGAGGCTGTGAAGCTCTTCCATACATTGCACACTAGGTGCTATTTATAATACATGGGGGGGCTGGCTGGCTGCTACTACTACAAGCTTCCAGAACATGCCAGCAGCTACAATAAGTCGGTGCCACAGTAGGTCGGCGCTACAGTAGCACTTCCACAAGTTTCCGAACCACACTCTACTAGACTCCGGAAACACTCTACCAGATTATTCTACAATATTCCAGAAACACAAGGATTACTTCTAACATTGACCATTCGTCTTATCTATAAATATTTGTGTAAATAGCTAAATGTATAAGTTAACCTTAAAGTGCTTTTGATGATGAATCCAATGATATTCATTTCACATTCAAAATTATTTAAATCTATATTATTGGTCAAAGTTCAACGAAAAAGTCAACAGTGTCATATAATTAAAAACGAGGGAGTATTTTTCTGCTCAATTTAAGTTGTTAGTAGACATACCTCAAATTACCTGCATATCATGTGGTCACTTGAAATATCCTACCTTCTCATGATGTCTGGTGTGAGAAACCACTTTCTAAATGATTAACCAATTTTGTTTCTGTGTCCCTGCTTGCAATTTATTAATAAAAAACTCTACAATATATACCCCGAGATAATATTTGCTTTCTAAATATGCGCCAACGTTTTGGTGGTTCAATCTCTGCCAACTGAGACCTATGCTTATTTCTTATTTTGTTTTTGCAGGTGCTCGCATACCTTCTGATCTCGTCATCATCATCAGCTACTGCCCGAGTAGGAGATTGGATCGACAACTGGGGAAGTGACCCTTTCCCAAACATGGCGAACGGCTCCATCGTCATATCTTTCCTGGCATTTGTGGTTTTCGCTATCTGCGCCCTAATCTCTGCATACAATCTGTTCCGCCGAGATCTGTAGCGAGCAGCCTGTTACGTTTACATTCTGGATCAAGTTTTCAGTGTACTTTTGTTATTATGTATTACAATGTGTGTATATATGAACTTGGAAATTGTAGCTCTAGACTTGTAGAAATAATATTGTCTTCGCATTTACTTAGTGATTCTGCAATTTCTGGTGAAGAGTTCGTACATATGTATGCATTGATCTTCCATAATGTCAAGTAAAATTATGAATTGTGAAAGTGAACCTTCTAAAAGCTTAAACTTCTGGAACCAATGCATACAAGTACACCGACCGAACAGAGCAAGACGTTGCCTGATTTCCATTAAGAGTGATAGCATCTAAATTTTGGATGGGCGTCAAGCCCTTCAGGAATCAATATCAATGTGTACAATCACACCTATATAGCCAGCCCTACGCTACACACCAATATTTAGAATGCAGCGCCAGCAAAAAGTTACAACAGCTGGAACTGCGAAGAATGGTAAGAGTACACGCTACACAGAATAGGCTACTTCTTCTCAACATTAATCTCACGTTTTCAGCTTTGACCGGATGGAGTATACTGTCGAATGAATAGGGCCTACTACTTCAGCCCATAAATTCCAGAGTCCTCAAACCACCTACTCCATGAACTGCATGGGTATGCCGTCTACTTGCACTGCAGCTGCCTCTGCAACGGTTTCGAGCTCCATGTCAGCTCCTGGATGGCAGCAGGGAATATCACTGTGGGCTTCCTCTTGCTTTCCTCCAGGTAAGGGAAGTCCTCTGTGAAGTGCAGTCCCCGGCTCTCGTGCCCATAGTTATTAAGGCGGTAAGGCGAGGCGTGGCGACGGACTACCGCCTTACGCCTTACGGCGGTAAGGCGCGAAGCGTGGCGACGCCATATGGTATACCATGGCTATTAATATTTGTCTAATAAATAAGTATCTGAAAAGAAAAGGAGGGTAAAAACTACACAAGAGAGTGAATTTGGCCTGCAGCTCTTCTTGGCCCATTTGGAACTGAAGCCCACCAGTGGCCCAACCCATTCACCCTTCACGTTTACCCTAGGTATAAATATCTCACCTTCACTCACCTCTCCACCGGCCAGGCAGCCAGCAGCCGCCTCTCTCTCTCTCTCTCTCTCTCTCTCTCTCTCCGGCCGCCTCTCTCTCTCTCTCTCTCTCTCTCTCTCTCTCGCCGCTCTCTCTCTCTCTCTCTCTCTCTCTCTCTCTCTCTCTCTCTCTCTCTCAGCGTGCACGCGCGCTTAGGTCGACGAATCAGCAGAATCCAGTGATGAACCAGCAGCCTCCCTCCTCCCTCCCTCCCTCCCTCCCTCCCTCAGCAGCATGCCTTCATCTCCCGGGCAGCGGCGAAGGGGCGCCGGCGGCGCGGAAGAAGGGGCGGCGGGGAAGAAGGGGAGAGGCGACCAGCGGCTAGATCTGCCACCCGCGACCCCATTTTCAAGTATTTTTGCGCTCGATCTCCTCCTCCTCGATCTCCTCCCTCGTTCTTTCTCCCGTAAGGCGAGTCGTCGTGCAAGGCGTCCCCGTCTGACCGCTCCGACGCCTAAGCGTCGCTTCAGCGACGCTTTGGCGACGCCTTAATAACTATGCTCGTGCCTTGCAAGCGCGCTTTTCACCACCAATTTCGCACAGCAGAAGAGGTTCCGCATTTCACAGGCCTCAATCCCCACCATTGTAGGCTTCCACCCCCTCCCGAACAAGAATTCCTCCCACTCTGACTCCAGATCACCAATCTTCCACTCTGCATTCTTCAGCCGGCTTGTCGACCTCACTATACCGACATACTCCCACATCACGGATTGAAGCTCCATCCTTGTCTGCTTCGTCCTCTCAATGATGTCAGATAACACACTGTCCCTGAGTGACAATGGGAGCATAGGGCGAGCCCATTTGGCGGCGAACGAAGGGTCAGTATCAGCATCAACCATGTGATCAATTGAGGGCTGCACCGCTCTCCTGGCAAAGACCAAGGCTTCAAGCAGTGAGTTGCTTGCAAGCCGGTTAGCACCATGCAATCCGGTGCAGGCAACCTCACCGGCAACATAGAGGCCTTTCACATTTGTCTCCCCCTGCAAGCCAGCCCGAACACCACCACACATGTAATGTGCCGCAGGGACGACAGGTATGGGTTGCTGTGTGATGTCCAGGCCATACCGAAGGCACTCGGCTGCGATGTTTGGAAAATGAGCAAGAACCTTGTCTCTCGGTTTGTGGCTGATATCAAGGAGGACATACTTCTCTCCTCGCTTCTTCAGTTGATCATCTATGCTTCTTGCAACCACATCCCGTGGTGCCAACTCTGCACGGTCATCGTACAGCGGCATAAATCTCTCCATAGACTGATTGAAGAGAATTCCTCCATCTCCTCTGACTGCTTCTGTTATGAGAAATGCATTCTCTCTTCTTTTACTTGGCTTTATTGGGAGGCCCTCATCTGACAACGCAGTTGGATGGAACTGAACAAACCTGGCATTGCATAGCAAACATGTCTTATTATATGAGAAGTTCAGATAAAAAGAGCAGAAAATGGAAAACTGATTAAGTAGCTACTGGTAAGAATGAAGCACTCACTCCATATTGGATATTACAGCCTGAGCACGATGGGATATTGCAATTCCATCCCCAGTAGCTACCTGAAACATTGAAATTCAAGGAGCCTTAGAAAGATATTGAGCATTACATAAATTTATTTTCCATCACAAGCAAAGGATAATATAGCATATCCTATCATACAGAACTGAAAGATAACACAAAAATTCTTCAAAAATCCACTAAATTAAATATATTAAAGAGTAGGGTCTTGAATACCGGTGGATTCGTCGTCGTGGGATATATATGGCCAGCTCCTCCAGAAGCAAGCAATGTTACTTTTGAGATGAAACGGACTACCTGGATAACATAACATAAGAAAAAGTTATACAACTCAAGTTATCATTGATAAGATCGGAATAAAATGATAATATAAAAACTCTGGTGATGTACCTTCTGAGTTTCAGTGTCTATCGAATCCACTCCGTAACAATAGATTTCACCGTTTTTCTGCAACAGAACACTTAAAGTTATTCGTTTGTGTTTTGCCCTTTCTTGCTGACAGAAGTGCAAATTAGGCATGTCGTATAGCACACATATTTCCAAAATTGTTAGTGGTTGTAATCTCAGGAATAACCTATGTCACAATGTTAGGAAGGCCAACAGGGATTAATCCGAAATAAGGACAAATTGTCAAAACGGAGGGTATATTTGAGCTAAAAAGTGGTAAAAATGGTCACAGAGCAAATTGTAACTTGAGCACTGCTGAGTGAAAAATTAAGAATGAAGGATGCATTTAAGCGGTCACTATCGACAGACGTTTAGAAGCCGACAAAAATACGGCATCTATCACATGTTGTCACTTACTAGGATGTTTCCTGAAGAGTGAACACTTTAACGACTATAGTCACTCCAGACCAGTTCAAAATCAAATAAGGAAGTTCCGCTGTTTTGTTCCTCCTAAAATCACTACGATACAAAAGAAAATCGACATCCTGGCCAATCACCAGTTTGCCACTATTTTGCATACAGCCAATGGCTATTTGCATGCCGTCAATTTACATGCTGACGAAGGAAAACTCCTAAATAGCAGGTGGCTTTCGAAAGTGACAGAAGAAAAACACAAGCAAGTTCAAGCACACAACAAATCCAGGACAGAGCACCTACAAGAGAAAGAGCTTAACAAGCGCGTAGTCCTCAAAAATAAACAAAACCATTGTTTAAAGATTTTATGACAGTAAAATAGATATAACATGCCGAGTAACAAACAGTCAGCATAAGAACAAAAAATACTAACCTGACATGTCAAGAGATCAATGGCAAAATGGTGGCCAAACAAAGATATGTTCTCATCATTATCAACTGCTTCGAGTAATGCTCTTTCGATCTCTCTTCCTGTCATATCAGCAGAATGAACAATTCTGTTGTGGGAATGTCCACCTTCCCGCGCAAGGTGCAGTCTACCATCTTCACCATGGTCAAATGATGCACCCATGGCAATTAGTTCCTTGACACGCTCTGGACCTTCTGTGCATACAACCTGAAGGACAGCATGAAGGTTATCAATCAAGAAATATGAACTGATAATGCATTTTTGTTAAAAAAAAAGGTGATGCAATGAAGAAGCAACCATTCTAGGGATGATGGATGCAAAAACGTACCCTTACAGACTCTTCATCGCACAGATAAGCCCCTGCAACAATTGTGTCATTCATGTGACTTTCCACAGAATCTGAGGGGCACAGAACAGCACTAACACCACCTTGTGCATAGTTTGTGTTGCTCTCATGAGGCTCTGCTTTGGTAATGATAGCGACAGAGCCGTGCTTTGAAACTTCTAGTGCATACCTTAAACCAGCAACACCGCTGCCAATAACCACAAAATCGAAGTATTTGGTGGTATCATCTTGCAACCGTGAGAGAGTAGAGGCTCTGACGGCACTGATCCTGTGCTTCACATGTTGTTGGGAGAGTGTAGCAGATTTTGCACGCAGGAAACGAGACATACCGCCCAGTCTGTAACCACAATTAGCACGCTGTCATCAGATTAAAAAATTTGACGATGACATAACAGGAAGTAGGACCTGGCAATTTGCAAAAAGTAACCCAATTACTAAGTGATTGTTTTGCACATGTTTAGTCTGTTTTTTCAGCTGAATGCATGAATGCAAAAAGTAACCCAACTGGAACTAGGATACTGCTTCTTCCCCTACTTGCTTCAAAACTAGTAAATAAATAAACAAAATATGTAGGTGGAGATAAAAATTTGAAGCAATGAAAATCAAACGTCTGGCAGCTTAAGAACTTGATTAACGACTTCAAATGTATAGAAAAGGAAGTCTATTAGACTGCACTGAGAACTTGGATCTTCATGGAAAAATATATTGAACATTTGACATCAGCACTTCACCTCAAGATATCAGGCTGGGCGCATCTTCTGAAAGTCAGAAAAGGTAGTCCAGAAGCTTGCATGTGCCCTTTGTCGACATGCATCGCCCCTGCGCAATGGAGACTCGCGAAGCCATTCGTCAGGTTCGCCATCCGGTCTGGGCGTTGCCTGCAGAAACTGAACCAGAGGACAGGGAAGGGATTTAATCAGGAACCGTGGATTCCACCGGGAAGAAGCATCAAAACGGAATTGTTTCACCCAGAAAAGAGCAAAAGGGAAAATTCAGAAGAAGAACATTCGTGAACAAAAGAGGCAATGAGAAAAGAGCTGGAAAGATCCCGGATTCTGAACGCCAAGAACAGGATCGAGAGGAGATCTAAGCGTCCCGGCGGTAAAAAGCATCAGCTTTATGGACTAGAAAGGCTGGATCAGGCGATCGGCGATTAAAGAAGAAATGATCTGCAGGGACGAGCTGTTTCAGGCGTACCTGTGCAAGAACCTCACGTCCTGGCTCCAACGGCACGGAGGTGGCTAGGAATTGAGAAGGATGCGCAGCCTCTTGGCTCCAATGGCAGCGCCGCGCACACGGCCTTTGGGACTCCGAAGCGCGGGGCGGAGGGAGGGGGGAGGTGCGTGCAGCGTGCTGGCGTTTGGCGGAATTTAATTGCGGAGGAGGGGAGACGGCGAGAGAGAAAAGGGCGAAGACAAGTTGGGGAGAAAAAGGAAAGAAGCGGAGCAGCAGGACGTGACCGGGAGAGAGCGCGCTCGGAAAAAGGCTAGGCGAGGAAACCTCCGCGCGCCGCCACATCGGCCGGGCTCGTCGTCGTGGTCTCTCTCTTGCAAGCGCTTTTCCGTTAATCGTCCGTCATCTTCTCGTCCACATCGACGACATCGTTGCGGTGGTGGTGACTGGTGGTGCAGAATGTTCACCGGATTTTGGCGTCGCCTCCTTTCTGCGTGCTTTTCTCTGCCTTGGGGCGGCTCACCTGCGGGCCCAGGGAATCAAGGTGGGCTTAGTTTACTTGTGGTGGATGGATGGTCCGCGGTATGCCGGCGCAACTGCTTCTTGTGTGTTCTTTTTTAATTTTTTGTTAGTCTCAAAAAGGAGCCGTATCAGGAGCCACAACTGGCTGAAATCTTTGATGTGACAGGTTGGACCGTGCATGTATAATTGCATACTCTAGATCACTCTGTGTACGTGATCGGTGATCCAATAAACTTGACTATCTGTCTAACTTAAGGCCTTGTCTGAAACAAATACATGAAAAATAACGAAACAATAAAACAACATGGTAAAACATACGAATGAGATATGGCAAAAGCCACAAAATTCAAAACAGAGGAATGAGATACTTTTTCCTGTTTGGAAGTGGAGAAATGGCAAAATCCATATGACTCTGTCCGAAGCGGAGGGAATAATTTTGTGTTGTGACCATGATAACATATAGACATTTTTATTGGCCAACGTCTAAAAAAAGATAGGTTTTTAGACAATGCAACGAGAGTCTATGCATGATGAAACGACATCACGTATCTCTTTCTTGTCTGGTGGAAAACTCGTCATGCTTCACTGCGCCAGTCTATTCGTCTTCGGTATATCTCATTGTCAAATCCACTTCTGCCATCTATTCACTAGGTCATTGTTTCTCAAGTTCCTCTGTCGCCACTTGACATGTTTCCCTTCTCCGCCGACCGCCGAGCCCTACAAAACGGTGTTTAAATTCGTACTTCGTCGAAAATACAAAAAACTAAACCCTTAATCATAAATCCCGAGAGAGATTTCATTTATAATGTGCTATTTGATTTTAGAAGATGTTAATATAATACAGCTTCTTTGAGACTAAAGGGATCCTGCGCCCCCACCCCAAAGTACCTCATTGGAAAACCTAAAACCCCGGAGGTTAAAATCTGTTGAGATTAGATTTATAATGTGCTATTTGATTTTGGAAGATGTTAATATAATATGGCTTCTCTTGAGACTAAAGGGCTCCCCCCTACCAAAAAAAAAATCAAATATCTTGATGGCTCATTATTAAATTGGTGAATTATGCTAATATAAAACACTAATAAATCAGATACTTATGCACAAATAAAGCTCTAATCTATTGTTACTGCCTAACCAGCCCGCTCGCCAGCTGGAGCTCAAGCTCAGCAGGAGTCGTCTCGTCAAGCATCAACGACAGGCACCGAAGTGGTGGGATGGCCAACCAGAAGCATGGGACTGGGAGTCACGCACCGGCGGCGGCGTAGCGACGGGGTGGGTGGGTGGGTAGGCGGGCGTCACTTCCGTCACAATTCGTTGGAGACTCGCGAGGTCTCTCGACTCTCGAGGCACGAGTAGTGACGACACGCTGGATGCTGGGCTCCGTTTCTTCTCGCTGCAGAACTTCCGGCCCAATGAACTTCTGACTCCACAGAACGGACACAGGACGGACACAGGAGTCAGATGGGCCTTTTCTTGGCCCATTTCTTTCGGCTCCCGGGGAGACCTTGCAACCTCCGAAACACGGATACTTCACCAAACTCGCGTACCGGTATCGGATACCTATTCGGATACTCAGATACTCGGACACTTCTCGGATACCATGCGGCAATCGTGAGATGAGAGGATGAGCCTTGACCGCCGAAAAGAAAGTGAGGGTGCGGGATGAGCCGCGGCCGCCATAGAAAGAGAGAGAGAGAGTGCAGGATGGGAGGTTGGGAAAGGAGACGACCGGCATTCATTCGTGGAACAGATAAAATAAAGTTAATTTCTTTTTATTTCGCCCTTTCTCTTTTTAAATAATTATACAACATATGAATATATAAATCTATGACCAGTGGCGGATCCACCGGGGCAGCAGGGGGGTCTCGAGCCCCCCCTACTGCCCGCCGGACAGTGGAGCCCCTCCTAGAGCCCCCCCTTCATTTTTCTGGCAGGTAAGAGAGAGGTTGAGGGCGTTGGGCTCGGCTGGAGGTTAAAGACAACTCGAATTTCGAATGTTTATGGCTCGGGAATGAAATAGGAGGTCGTTGTGAATCCATTTTGCTCACATCCGCTATCATTGGGCGCTTAAATTTCAATAGCCGGAGCTTCAGTTTGCAACAATGGCGTCCGGTCCTCTGTGTTTCGATTCGATCTGGAGGAGGAAGGAGGAAGGGGTATATGGGCTCCTGGGCTATGCTGGGCTGAGAGCATTGAGCCTACCCTGAGATTGGGCCATTCACGCTGGCTGAGTCTGTATGCGACAGCATTTCTTTCTCTAAGCCTTTCTGATTTTTTCTTTAGTCTAATCCATATTCTATTAGGTGCAAAGTACAAGTAAAACTGCTCAGCGCCTCTGCAAGATCAAAATGAAAGATATGTATTGCAAGTTTTTAGCGGTATAATTTGAAATAAAATTAATCGTCTTGTATAAAAATTAATCGTCTTGTATAAAATATTTTAATTTTGCAATTAGCCTATACCATGAACTACGTCATACCTCAATTTTTCTCTGTTTTTCCCATCCACCATTATGCGCGAGATTCAAATTTACCTCACCGTGTGCTATGATATTAATCCCGCACCAGCACAAGGTTCAGCCTTAGTCGTTAACGCTAATCCCAATCAATCGAAATCAAGCAACCACACATGGTGTCTAGCTAGCGACAGCGGCGACAGATAGGTGGAAAGGTGGCTAGGCTTTTGGACCCGCGTCTAGCTTCTCGACAGCGTCTCATGTGGGTAGCCGGTGTAGACAGACCGTGCGGCAATTTTGTGGTTCACGCTCTGCCGCCATATGGTTCAGGCCCCCCCTACAGTTTTCGTGTGCTATGATATTAATCCCGCACCAGCATAAGGTTCAGCCTTAGTCGTTAACGCTAATCCCAATCAATCGAAATCAAGCAACCACACATGGTGTCTAGCTAGCGACGGCGGCGACAGATAGGTGGAAAGGTGGCTAGGCTTTTAGACCCGCGTCTAGCTTCTCGATAGCGTCTCATGTGGGTACCCGGTGTAGACAGACCGTGCAATTTTGTGGTTCACGCTCTGCCGCCATATGGTTCAGCCCCCCCTACAGTTTCCGTCTGGATCCGCCACTGTCTATGACGCATCTTAGTCTCTGAAACTTTTATTTCTCACATTTTAGTATCTAGAACTCTTCTTATATATATATATATATATATATATATATATATATATATATATATATATATATATATATAGGTACTCTATATAACTCCCTGGGTGTGAAATAATATATTTCACACCCCAGCCAACCAACCCAGCCACGTCACACCCCACCCAACCCACCAGCAACCGGACTAGACCAAAACCCGGACGAACCCACTCAAAAATATCACCCAGGCCGCACCTACATGGTAACAAAACCAGCCAATAAAAAAACCCAAAGAAACCGGACCATTTTTTAGAAGCACAAACACATATTAGACCAAAGTGTAAATATTGCGTGAATTTTGTGCTCATGCACGACCTGCCATCAGAGCAAGGACTTTCCATATGAATATCCGTGATTAATGCAAACAATTATGAGTATTTGATGGGCCCGTGATAAAGAGACGTGGTTTTTCCATTCATTATCCTCCCAAATCTGGCGATCGAGGCATGCAGGTCTGCCTCGGCTCTCGACAGCGGCGGCAGTTGCTTCGTCCATCTCTACAGCGACGACCTCGTCTTCACTGACGGCAGGCGTGCTAGCTACTGGAAGCCGTCTCTCCTGCCAAGGTACAGAACCAATTTTCTCTTCTCCCACCAGAATCTTGAAATTTCTGCTCCGATTGATAGCAAGCGGATCTAAATTTGCACTATTTTTGACTGCTCGAACAATCCTAGGCGTTTGTTTCTTCAATGGAGGGTGGATCGTGCCTTGTTGATCAGGTGCCGGAGAACCCCAAGCTGCTGGTGATTTCAAGCCCAAACGGGAGATCTCGGCGATTGTCGATGGATCTGCAGTTGCTTCATCTTGGACGGCAGGTCGGCAGCGGCCGTTGCTTCGTCACCTGGCAAGGCACACGCGTCTATTCTTTCACCCCGTAGCCTACTCAAAAGGTACGCGTGCATTTGTTTTACCCTGCAAGGATCTTGATTATTTGTCCTTTTCCTGATTAAGCAGGCGCCTAGAAACCAAGCAATCACGGTGGCTGATCCATTTATGCTCTGTGCTCAATCGAGTTAAATCTCCTTCCATTTGGATACAGACTCTCGCGATCTCTAATGCATTCATTTTTTGCAGATCAAAAAAGCCCTCTGTTCTTGCATATGGATCAATCTTGAGAACAAATCCTCTTGCATGCCGGAAGAGCTTCTCAACCAATTGATCGGGGTGCAAGAAAACCCAGTAGAGCCTTCAAATGGGTTGATCCATGGCGGAGCACACAACTGCCCCGGCGACGAAGCGAATCCATTGAAATAGCGACGAACCAGGTTTTATAATCCGCGCCTTTAAGATTTGTGTTTCTCCTGTCCTTTCCACGATGTGCGTTCATCCACAAGTATTTGCATGTACAAGATTTGTGTTTCAGAGCGGCGTGATGGCAAAATCTTAAGGGCGCAGAACACGGAATTGAGCCGAGTTATCCCGACTGGAAGCAAGCTGAATATGCCCTTGCACAGGTTAGTACCTCAAGTAAATTGAATGCTCTCCCATGAAACTCTGTTGGTTATTTTCCTGGTAAATCTTTTTTTTTTTGAAAGATCGTTGCTATTCCTGATAATCTGAGTTGAATTTTGAAGGATCTGAACCTTGCTTCTGTGACGGCGTAGGACCAGGCAATGGAACCAATGGACAGTATGAAAAACTTGAAACCAATCGAGCCCACATTGATTGAGAATTGGAGAGAGAAGTACGAGCTAGAGCCCAGAAGAGAGCAGCAGTGTTTTTCCTTTTTGAAGAAACAAAATTTAAAGTATACTGAAAGTAGATGCTGGATAGATACTCACGCAAATAATACATTTTTATATAGTTGATGATAAGAATGCCTTCTTTTTGTGATCTCATTGTATAACACTTTGTGATGACACACGACAAAAGATGATAGACAAACAGGATTTGACATCAGAATGATTATCCTAGTGGCCTGCAATTCTTCGCTCAGTGATTATAGTCTTAAGATATCCTGATCAACTACAGTCTCAACAAGGAATTTGTGATCGCACTGTTAGCATTTTACGATCACAACAAAAATAAGATTTGATTCAAAGAGAATCTCTTATGACTGTAAACACTTTCCAATATATGTTTAATAAAAGAGGAAGTACGTTTCTAATGTATCTTTGAGAGAAATGCATTTACTTTTTGTGACATAAAAGGGTACCTTTTCCTGATCGCACATTGTGATTTATGATTAGACTTTGCGACCACGAAGGATCATGATCCCTTCTTCCGTTTCCACACATCCTCGACAAACATTTTACGATTAGACATTGTACGTATTTCAAATCGATGATTGACATTTTATGATCACAACTATGGAATATTAGCCATAATGTCTCTGTTTTGATGGACACATCTTCTATCTCAAAAATAATAATATATCCATAAGTTTGAGGATGCAAGATGATTCAGGGGCCTCAAACATGCAAATGGCCTAGTTAAACCATAAGGAGCCTAACCAAATGAGCTACACTCGACTCTCGTTCACGGGCAAGAATGCCTTCATTTATTTATTTTTAAGAATTTGTGATCACACCTACTTGTTTTTGTGATCTCAGTAGCTGCCATTTTATGATCAAAACTAAACCAAGTACTATTTGGAGTTCCTCGATAAAAGAAATATTATCACAACAGGACAGCTTTACGACCACCCCTACTATTTGCACACAAATTCAAAAGTAACTAATAAAACTGAAGTCTTTCTAGTCAAGTTTCCATGGTAAAAGCTATCAAGATTTTTATGATTCAAACATTGTTAGAAAATATCTTTTATTTTACTTGAGTTAACAAAGAAAAATATGAACACAAGAAGTTTGAGCCAACCGTACATTTTAATGAAAATGACATGTTTATTTCAGTGACAACAATTGGTAACATTTTATTATAAAGGGTTTTTCAAATATTTGAAAAACTCACAAAATCTCCAAAACCTCTGTGATCCCGATATACTACCAAAAGCCTAGATATTTAATAAAACCCAAACATATTTTGTGGCATCAAATTGTTAAATCATTACATTCCGTTCATCTACATCTATTGCACTCAACTACATTAACATTTTACATTCACAATATTAATTCATACTCATAAAAGTTATAATTTCAAGGATCCCCAAGTCAGGGTTTTATGATCAAATTTAGTCATGTTTTATGCTCAAAGCTCTACCCTAACATCAATTTTATGATTATCTAAAGTTCACCGGACCAAAAGTTGTTCGGGTTTTTATGCTGACCGCGGGTTCAATTATACGATGACACCTCTGGCCATATACATTGTATATATGTACATAAATGCTGACAAATTTAGCGTTCCAAAATCTCGTTACGGGTATTATTTACGATCAAACTTCTTTGGGTGCAAATAACTTAAGGGTTTTCACGCTTTAAATGAAGTGTTGGCATCTCTACTGTCATGTATCTTTTTAAGATTTTACGATCCCACTTATTTGTTTAGTGATCTCACTAGTTCTTATTTTAATATTTCAATTGGTGAAGAAAACGCAGGCCAGGGACATCAACTTCTTACTACCAAAACTAATTGAATATTTTATTGTGAGGTTTGTTGTTTATTCATTCAGGTTTAGTTTTACGTTCACACATGGCAGTGTTTGCTATCAGGATATTCCAACGCCAAAACAAAGTTAAGGTCAGCAAAACTAATTTTGCGTAAAAAAAGTTCTCACTATTTGTGCTTAGGAAACATAAGCGACTTTTTATTGATATAGTTTTGAATTTTGTGATCAGCAAAACTAGTCATGTCTTTTATCGTGACCAGCTTCACTCTGACACCAGGACACAACGTTATCTATTTTTTATGCTTCAGCATGGAATATTTGCATTCACATCTATTTTGGCATTATAAAAATCTCCACGTTGTTCCTATCGGGGGTTGTTAAAAGAAACTTACCTCAATGCGACAGCTTGCACAGAATCATTCGCCAAATACGTAGGAATTTTGTCGTTTTGGATTGTGAATTTTATGATTCCTTGATATGAAATTTATGATTTACACCCACTCTATTTTATATTTGCCAATAACAAAACTATTTACTATTCGCTAAATACGTATGAACTTTGTGGATTCGGATTGTTAAATTTATGATTCCATGCTATCAAATTTATTATGTAAATCCACTGATTTTTTATGGTCACGGAGTCATGGAACCTCTAAGCTCAAGGTCCTAAAATGACCGAATTAAAAACCTTTTGCGTTTTTACACTCGCAAGGTTGTAAAATTCAGCCTGGCAACCTTTGTATGTTACACGATTATATATGATCAGATGTGGTCACAAATTAAAGTCGCAATTCTTCTTTAACCCAAACGTAAATATTTATTTCAATGCACACGCTGTCTTCACAAATTCGGAGCTCCCAATTTTTTCTAAATATTTTACTATGGTAACTACGATCTTTCCTGAAGTATTTGCGGCTGGACATTCCAAATATTTTAATGCGGTCCAACTTTGCCTCAATACGTGGCTTAATTTGCTCCAACAACCGACTGCCCATCAGCTTATAGAAAAGATCGGTGGACCAAACCGGAAGGCAGGAGGAAAAAGCGCTGGTTTTTTATTGGCACAGCCTCACCAGGGAAGGGCGTCCGGTTTGAATAGTGGGCTCAGGGAGACGCCTCGGCGGGTTGCAGTCAGGCTGGCTGGGTGTGATATAATATTTCACACCCAGGGAGTGAATTAGCGCTGCCCTATATATATATATATATATATTGGCGTATCCCTGTATCTTTGTTTTTGGAAAAATAAGATACCGGAGTATCGCCGTATCGCTTACCGGTATCCGTATCCTCGTATCCATGCAACATAGCTTGCAACTGCAAAAAGGGCATTCCCTCAAAAAAAAAACCTGCAAAAACGGCAGGTTCTCAAAAAAAAAAAAACTGCAAAAAGGGCAAAAACGGCAAAGCGCGTCTCGTTTTGGAGCCCGTGTTCAAACAGTTGGATGAATCCACGGACGGTCGGCGAGAGTCAAATTAAAATTACTCCCGTTTGGCACGGTACAAAAAGAATGTCCATGCCGCTACGCGCGCTCCGACAGTTCACCTTTGCCTGGGCATACCGTATTAGTACTCTTTTTTATTCGCTTCTCTCTGTAGCTGTAAACAAGGTAAAGCCGTGTTAGCAGTACTTTTTTTTACCGTAGAAATGTAGAATCCGTGTTCTCCTTAGTCAGATAGACGGTAGTTGTTGAGAAGAAACGAAGGGAAGGGACCAATTTGGAGAGCATGAGTTTTCTGTTGAAAGGATGAATTGAATTCGCACATGCGAAAATCTCAACGATTCAGGGCCAGAACCACCCACCCGTTAAGCCGCACCTCCTTGAAGACCAAGCAAGCCGTGACTGAGAGAGAAAAAAAAACTACGCCGTCGCTGCTCGTGGCCAGTTGTAAATGCGCGCGCGCGTGTGGTTCCTTCGTGGCTGCTTCTCTCACAAGCAACCGTAGCCGCGTCTCGACGTCGAATCTTCTTCTCTCCTGCCCACAGCTTGGCCACAACACCACCACTAGTCACCAGCAAAGCGGTAGCCACGAAACGGCACCCGGTTGCGGTTGAATTGCGCACGCCTGCCTGCTTGCGCCGCACGCGCTCGCGTCAGCTCACGCGCCTAGCTAGCCAGGCTCCTCGTGATCTCCCCTCCTTTATAAGCGCCGGCCGCCAAGCACACGGCTCGCCAGTAGCCAAGACGCGTCCGCTCCACTCCACCCATCTCCTCCACCCGCCCATCCACAAATTAAGCAAGAGCTCTCGATCACACCGCAATTCAATTCAAGTGAACACAGCAGCAATGGCGCTCCTCGACACCGTCCTCAGCTTCAGCCACGACCCCGACGCGAACCGCCCGGCCAACGACGAGGCCGAATCCGCCGCCTACGACGACGACGACGATGACGAGAGGTTCGAGTTCGCCTTCGCGCCGCCGCTCACGGCAGCGGACGCCCAGGACGCCCTGCTGGCGCCGGCCGACGACCTGTTCGCGCACGGCCGCATCCTGCCGGCGTACCCGGTCTTCGACCGCCGCCGCCGCCCGGACGACCTGACGCCAGCGTCCACGGCGCCGCCCTCGCCCGACACGTTCTGCGCCTGGGCGCCGCGGTCCGCGCCGGGGTCGCCCGCGCGGGAGCGGGACGGGCTCCCCAAGAGCGCGTCCACGGGGGAGGCGCGCCGCTTCTGGCGCCTGCGCGACCTCGTCGGCGGCCGCTCCCACAGCGACGGCAAAGAGAAGTTCGTCTTCCTCCAGTCCTCCGGCTCTGCCTCCGCCGCCGCCGCGCCGTCCAAAATGTCAGAGGACAGGCGGCAGGCCAAGAAAGCTTCGCCGCAGCAGCCGAAGCAGCAGAGCAAGAAGAAGGGCGGCGTGACCGAGATGGACATGGCCACCGCGCACAGGCTCTTCTACGGCAAGCAGCAGGGCGGCGCCGGCGACAGGAAGCAGCAGCACGCCTCGTACCTGCCGTACCGGACGGGGATCGGCGGCTTCTTCGCCACCGCGCACGCGCTCGGCCGGTCGCACCACCCGTACTAGCTCGCAGCCGCGCCGGCCGATCACTTGGCTTCAATCGGGATCAAGTCAAACGCCAAAAACATTATTTTGTTCAGATTCTGTTTTTTTTTTAGAGGAGCAGATAGCTCTCACTCATTGTTTGTTTGCCATTTCCTGTGAATACAAAAGGAATTGCAAGCCATTCTTGACTTTGAATTCGTCAATTTCCCACGATCACGTGCACACACCATCCATGCGCGATTCATTCAAGCTGATTTGCCTCGCAAGTTATCCGAAACCGGGTTGATTCAGCAAAGCGGCCGGATCGAGAAGACCTGATTGATCCGGGTCAAACGCTCGCTAACGTAGACTCGGTTCCAAGCAGCTGAATTGTTGCAGCTCGCCTCGCCACCAGGAGAAGCTTCTTCGGTACAGGAGTGGGGACACCTACTACGTATAGCCTATTTTGGGCATGAGAACACGCGTTCATTGTGTTCATCCGCTTGATTTGACCAGTGTTAATTTAGACATGTGTTTGGTAAAGCTTCATTTGAGCAATGGAACCTCTCCATGAAATGGTGCAATCCTGCTTTTCAATATTTCTTCGAAATCTGATAGTCTTATCGAGCATGACTGATTTTTAAAACTGCTTATGTACAGCTCTCAACCAACTAACGAAGATCATAGCGTTGCTGTGCAGACTATCTTAAGAACAAGTTAAGCTGACAAACATTTTTGATATGGTCCATTGGCCCTCTTCTAGAAGGTTGACTTCTACCAATGCGTTTGGAATTAGGTTTACAGTTGATTGTAACTACTACTTACTTTAGATATGGGCAAACTGAAGTTTACCAAGGTCAACGTTTTACTTTTCTGTCTATATCTGTTTGAAACATACCAATGCTTAGCGTGGGAAATTTCGGTATTCTAACACGGATTAATCCCGGAAGACCACGAATGTCCAACGCTTCAACAAGAAATGACCGAAAGCCATTTTGCAGAACAATCTTTTTTTTTTTATAGAGTTCCAGGGCCAACGGCCCCTGTCTAAATTGCGTTGCAATCGACAACGTCTCTGTGATGGGCAACACGGAGCTGTACTCCATCCTTTGTCTGGTCTCGAGAGAAATGGTGCAAATCGAGCATACCGACAAAGACATAGTATCATACAGCTGATACGGATACACCACACCAACCTTTCGCTTTGATTCAAAGACTGAGGTCTACTGTGAATTCCGCTCGATTCCCAGCAAGCCAGGACAGCGGCTCGATCAGCTTTAAGATAAAAAAAAAAATCCTCAAACGCACGAACAGGTACCTAGGATAAATTTTCAGCAACATGTTTTCCATTTCAATCACGTATATTCACATAAAACGCAAATCGATATACAGGTGATTCGAACAATTCCAGCATGCCATCATTTGATTCATGTGAAGGAACAAACTGATCCAGCTACAAGGTAGCAGGAACATGCAATGCATTACATGGGGATGTAACAAAATAACGAGGCGTGCTAAACACAAACACACACACACACACACACACAAAATAACGAGGCTTATGGTATTCACCGCTCTAAAGTGAACTGTCTTTTGGTAGATTATGTCGCACATCAGGAAGTCTCCAGTTATTTAACTTTAGCTAACGAATTTACACTTTCTTGATCCTGTGCAGGCATGCACAATATCTAAAGCTCAGACCATCAGCTTGGAATATACACAGATCAGATTTACAACATAAAACAGAACCATTGATATCGGTATTATAATGGTTACTTTTGGCTGACCTGTGGAGGTAAGGGAACCAGAAAAATCTGCATCCATTCTCAGTAGGAGAAAAATCGGCTAAGACCGATCCATAATACTGAGAAACAAAATGGCTTTGAAATGCCATTGTCACACCCCACCAAGATTCTAAACTGCTGTATCCACGATCATATATAGAAAGAGTAGGTTTCCAAGTATTGGCCATCAGGGGTAGAGGCGGCACTTTCCGGTTCCAGAGCATACTGTACACTCGTCAACATCACCTGCAACGTGTCTCAGGCAGTACTTGATGCGATCATTCATAATATCCTGCAACAACATGTTCACCGTGGAATTAGTTATCATATGTTACTGACTGATATGAATGACTCGTCAACTGATTCCTGCCAGTTGCCCACAAATAAACATGGATAGAGAAACAACTGGGAACCAAATACTGTGAAGGCTATGCAAGTGTCAATGTCAGCTGGTTTCAAAGAAATGCTTTACAAGAATTTCCTGGCTACCGAATTCCCTACACATAAGAAAAGAAGATGGAGAGATGCAAGAATTCCAACTACAGTTTATGACACTGAATGCTACAAAATCCTTTACAGGGTTTAAATGCCCACTAAACCTTGAGAACTGATTACTTGCATACATCGTATAATAGACAAACATCAAGGTTCACTATTGAAATAAGCCATTATTTTATTTTCAAGGAAAAGAAATAAGCCATTATTTTAACCCATTGTAATTTTGAGATTCGATGTCAACATGGTCAGTACCAAAAGCATGGTGCATTAGATCTATTTGAAGGGTGTAGTTATTTGGAATTGTCAAACCAAATGTCTTTCTTAATGTGTACCATGTTCCAATACACATCAAGAGGACAATAGTTCCAGTGACATATTTGTCAGCAAAGGTCCTTCTTAATAAAATTTTGGATAACCTCTTAAGGGCTTGCAGTTGCAAATCAGTCTCACATGATATCTTGTATGATTTTCTATTAAGCAGTACTGAATATAAAAGAAATGATCAATAGGGGACTCGATGTGCACATACCACCATAAGTTCATGCAGTCCAAGAGGGGCAGTGACAATATAGGGTATGTTTGAGTGATCCTTAGATGCATCTGCTGCTAAAGCAGGGATATCCTGAGAAAAGGAGTACCAACACATATCAAGTCCTGGTCCGTAAATAAATATTATATACAACTTTGTACCAAGTAGATACACATGGTTCCCTAACGAACTACTAGAAGCAATGGAATACAAAGATTTTAGCAGTAAGCACATTTAACAATAAGAATTGTCGATCTTAAATGCAAAGAAGCATACCTGCTTCCAGTGTCGTCCAGGGGAAAGGAAATATGGACAAACAATAACACGGGATGCTCCTTGTTCCACACATTTTTCAAAAGCATCCTTAATGGTAGGCTCAGCCAGCTCCTACATTTTGTGAAACATTGCATGGTAAACTAACGAAAACACAGACTACGAAAATATGAAAAACCAAAGATTGCTATGAAAAATTACAAAGAAAGCGGAGCCAATATTTTATACTGCACAAACCAGAAAGTCATCTGAGTGTCTGCACTCCGAAATAAAATGATGCTAACGGGACCAGAACAAATACATGAATTTAAAATACTTTAATGGAGCTAAAACCAAATCTACAAGGTACTAGTCAATTGTAATTGGAGATACATAGGAAGCCATAATTGCATAGAAGCATAATACTTGCACTACTTTGGGATTTGTTTTGCATGAACAGAAAATGTATGGTCTAAGAAACTACAGTTTAGAGTAACTCAAAATTAAATATTAGACTTGTGTTTTGTGCTTATGAGGCTTCACAACTTACTAAGCGAGTTTAAAGAACATAGATGTAAAGGAGAGTAAATATGATTAAAAAGGATCTCACGTGTAGTCCTGTTGATATGGTTGAAATGGCAACTTGGTAAGTTATATGCTACAGTAAAATGGAAATGAACATATGGTACATCACAAGACATGATCCTGGAATTAAAGAACAGGCAGAAACAACATGAGCATGCCTAGCTGCAGCTGCAGGTTTGCTAGACAAATGGAGAGGAGACAGATTCTATATCCCATTATCACATTCTCAGTTTGATCCATTAGACTCGTGTTTTGAATACGCACAAAGTGCACTGTATGTAAAGAGATCAAACACAATTAGGCATGATACTCGGATTGATGAAGGGACAATGCAACAGCTTTCAAGGAGCGTCTCTACCTAGTTAAACGTATACGTAGTGCATAAATTACTATCTACATTCAATATATGCTCAGTGACAGGTCGAAAATCCCACATCCAAACTCATTTTGGGTTACATGGAATTCATTACAAGTTTACCGGTTGCTAGTTTTATTTCAGAAAATGGTGGGCAGGCCCATAGATAATTTGCAACAAGAGTCATTTGAATTAGGCTAACAAGCAAGTGTTCCAAGAAACAAAATGCATAAAAACGCAAGAACAAATAATACCATATGAGCAGGCTCCACAATTTTGTAACCAGTCCTCGCCCTAAACATTGCAACAAAATCGTCTGCAAATATCAAGATGAATCAGGATTCAGGACAACAAGAAAGCATTATCAAGGTAAGAAAAAAAATGCTTGCAAACTAATACCAAATCATTACTTAGTATGAGATTAGATTCTTGGCGCCGTGACCCATGGTCGACAATTATCACAGCATCTTTCTCCCCCACAGTAAAATCGCCACCTCCAGAAGTTTCTGAACCAGAAGCAGGATCTGGTTTGTAACTCATGGCTAAGCCTCCACAATTTCTTCCTATTCTTCGGAACTTCACAAAATTAAGGGGGCTACCCCCACCGGTGCCCCTGATGCCAACAAACAAGAGGTGATTTAATGATAAAAACCGATATTTCGAGACAGCATAGCATATTGCACATAAATCCGTTTGTTGGTGGCCAAGAAATAGAATGCTGGTACAAAATACACCCAAAAAAATTACCTTGGGAAGGGTTTGTGGGCAGGTGCTGCGGTGGAGGGCTGGAAGGAGACTGAGACCGGGTGCATAGCAGAGGTGAGCTCAGGGCCTGGGTAGACTCAACTTGCAGCAAGAGGCCTTGGCTTCTTGATTCCTCTCCTCTGCTTCAGTCCGGGGCCGGCCAGAGGAACGCCGTGCTGGCCTCGCTCGACCCCTCGAGCAAGAGGAACGGGGAGGGACAAAGAACGAGCAGCCTCTGTTCTGTTCTACAGGGAGAGAGTATTTGGAAGGGGAGCTCCATGTTTTTATTTTATTTTATGAGAAGGGGAGCTCCATGTGCATGGACCCACATAACTGGGCATTCGGCTAGCAGGCCGAGCTTTAGTGGGTCCATTAAAGGCCCATATGATCCAAAGGATCCAGTCTCGCTTCTCTTTATAACTAATCCATCTACCGATGCTGCAGCTGACTTCTCGCTAGGGTTTTTAAGCCTTTGAGCGCCGCGCGCCGCCTCACCCACCCTTCCGCCGCCGCCACCGACTTGCCCTTCCCCCAGCCCCGTCGCCGTGCTCCGCCTCCACTGGCGCTCTTTGCGTTGCTAGCTTGGTAAAACCACTGCTCGTTCCGTTCTGCAGTTCTTTTTTTCTCCCCAACGATCCAGTTTATTTGTGCATTTTTTTTTCTGTGTCGTGCCGTCGCCATGCTGTGCAATGATGATCGTTTGCTTATTTCTGACACCTCTTGTATGAGAAGCGCTCCTCTGATGGGTAGAGCACTTCGCTGAGCAGATTATAGCAACTGTCTGAGCTTACTCTTGCACCTTTATGCATTGGCAGTGGCAGCAACACTTGGAAATTTTAGCACGTTGTTGATCAAAGTATAGCAATCATATCAGCATTGCATAGCATATATCTCCCACTAGCCTTTCAATTTTTTTTTTCAATTTCATATCTTTATTTCTGCTGTGATGAGCACTATGCTTATTTCTGACACCTCTTGTATGAGAAGGGATTATTCCCTTCATTGAGCAGATTAGCAACTCTCTGAGCTCTGCCCTGTTTTTATTATTTGAAATCATCTGCCATAACCGTAGATGATTGGCAAAGTCATGGTACCATTGTAGAATTTTTTCTTCATTTTAGACCATGTTTGTGCTGTGATGAGGTCTTGCTTACTTCTGACACCTCTTGTATGAGAAGGGAACTAATCCCTTCCTTGAGCAAATTAGCAACTCTCTGAGCTCCTCGACGACATGGGTCTTTGTCCTACATTATGAATTCCTTTTTGTTGCTGTTACTATTCTACATTTCTAGTCATTTTCTGTGAAGGACCTAGTATTTTCCAGTCATCAGCGATTTTTGGTGGTGGTTTGTTCTTTGTGTTGAAAAAATGTAGGAGCAGCTATGATGAGCATTGCTTTTTTCTGACACCTCTTGTATGAGAAGTGTGCCTCTCTCTCGAGAAGCCCTTCACTGAGCAGAGCATAGCAACTCTCTGAGCTTCTTCTCTCAACCTTTTGAATGTTGAACTTGATTAGTAATGCGATAATTAAGTTCGAGATGCGTACTTAGTGGCGGAAGTTACCATTTGATGTGGACGCAGAGGATGTACAGAAGTGGGAGTCAGTTATCGAATTCAGATTTTGGATTGTTGACAGATATAGCAGTAGCTTGCTTCATGCAAGTTTTCCCCGGTTATAGTCCTGTTTTCAGAGGATGTCCAACCAGTTATTGTTCTTCTAACAATTATTTTTAAGAAGCAACAGCGGTGCTCTTTTTTATACTGTTGGTATGTAAAGCGGGATTACAATTTGCTATTGTCGTTCAATGGCTCATAAAAGTGCAAATTACAGCAATGGTATGCTTGAGAGCCCACATCGATGAAGAATGGCTATGTTCTGCACTCCAGTTGGACCGTTTGTTGCTGTGTCTCTTGCTGTTTCTGCTGCTGCAATTCCCTCTCGGCTTCCATCTTTCTGAATGCTGTGGAGCTTATCTTATTTCCTGTAGATTCCTCTGGTACCAGCTCTACAACCTCAATCTGCAAGATTAATGTATGTGAGTACGTTCATGTGTTCTCGTGTGTAATTTTTTTTATTCTGCGAGATTTCGAAGGAAAAGGAATTGTATTTGCAAGTTTTTAAGCAGATTTTGAAGGAAAAGGAATTGTATTTGCAAGTTCTTAAGCCAAACCTGCAGTTGTGTGAGGCCTTTCTCTGCCCTCTTCCTGTTGACAGCGTGTCCTCCTGGCAATGTCTCCTTGCTGCTCCAAGAATCATTGCATTCAAACAGCATCAGCTAAACGACTTCTAAATTTCATTTGTATTGCTGAATCATGTTAGAAATTGAGAGTATACTATACTCGGCACTGAAGACAAACCGAACCTGACAATGATGGCCTCAAGAGCTTCATCAACAATGGAGGGGCCGTAAGGGTCCACGATTGGCTCGGCATGAACCTCAAGCTCAGGCTTGATGGACTGCAGGTGCAAAGAGTGAGTTACAGCAGCGATTAGCGCCTTAAGCATAAAGTATAAGACGACACGGCATTGATGCATTATCCCAAGTTCCTACTAAGCTTACTAGCTTAAAATGCTGCGAACGGTGCAAGTAATTTTCACATTCTAGTAGAGATTTGATGCTTCAATGGACCAGTTTGAAATTGCCAAAATTGAAGTGGCCAAATTTCTTTTTTTTTTAACCCCCGGATTGCTAATGATTTCTTTGAGCAAAGTTTCAAACGTGTTGCATAATGAAGATATTTGTTTTCCTGCTTTTCTGGTCATTTCGGCACCATGAAGTGCACATATATGCATGAATCCGTGGAGTTGCATAATGAAAGTCACAGAATATAGATGCTATCATATTTGATAATTGCAGCTCCAGGGCATGCCCGTGTATATGATCTACACATAATCTTGGAATTCAATGAAAACTTCCAACTAACCAACATAAAAAATCTCTGTTAGATCTGGTGGATACCTTAAGATAGTCCTTCACATGTTCCATTCGTTTCTCGATTGGTTGTATCAGGTAAGCATACTGCAAGGGAAAGAAGTTAAAGCCAAAGATGCCCATCAGATAGCTGTACATAATTCTTAAATAGTCTAGATTCTTAAGCTACATGCCATCACCATACGCAGCTCACATGCGTGGTTTGAAAGGAATATGCTGTTCAACCAAGTGACCAAACCCCTACCAAATTTGTGTCAGGCAGCCATCGAATTAGAACCCTGTCCACATTCAATGAACTTGTATAACTGAAATCATTAGAACTGCCCACCCACATATTGAGTTTGGTATTTAATTGATAATGACATTTTGAGTGTCTGATATCGACATATTCCTGTTCTGTAGTGTCTCATTGCAGTGACACACCGGCCAATAGGCCCAATACCTCTATTGGTCTTTCCGGCAAAAGGCATTGCTTATTGGCTAGAGCATTACTAGTAATTTAGCATCAAGTATCAAATGACACTTCCCACAATTTGTGTTCTGCTCTTTTCTTTCCTCTCCTTGATAAAGAAAGAATCACCTGTACTAGTATATTACGAAGCAGGGGCTGCGTAATATTCACCGAGTTTTGGCCTACGAATGGACAAAGTTCATGGTAAAACTCTAATTATCGCGCCCAGTCCATGCTGTGATTATGTGAAGCAGTTGACACGTCTCAGTCTCAAGCTTAAAAGTTGACGTAGCAGCATCAGCTGCAGCATGAACAATATGGTCAAGATTGTTCTTTTAGTAGAAGCAAGTGTAGCTCTCAGCCTCAAGTGCCCTTGGAGTAGAAGCGACCCAAAAACAAGAAGAAAAAAGAAAAGCTCCCACTTATGCATAGATTAATGCTAACAATGCTTTGATCATAGCATGAGCTAACCCTTTATCAACTAAAACGAGGAGGCGAAATATTGAAACGAAACCTGACCTGTTTCTTGGCGAGCATCGGACCGTCGCAGACGCCAATCACAATCCTCTCCCTCGCGAACTCCGCAGCTGCCTGTCGCGTTCGGCAACAAGTTAACATTTTATTCTTTGTTATCGTTTGAAACGAAGTGGAATTTTTTCTTCCATTGCCGTTTTACCAGACACAAGAACAAGAAGCAACGGGACAGAGAAATTAACAGGTAGTACCATCAAAAACATGGACTGAACATAGACTGTTGTTTTAAGTGACGCCGCAAGAGAGGAGATTACAGAATTAGATAGCAAAAAAATCCTAAAAAATGATGGATGGTAAAATTGCCGTGTGTTTTGGATGCCCAAAGTAACACGAGAAGAAGGAGGAGCCGAGCGGAGAAAGAGAGGCCGGCCGTACCTTCAAGAAGAGATGGTGGCCCTGATGCAGGCGGTCGAAGGTGCCTCCGATCACGACGGCAGAGTAGGAGGCCGCCGCCGGTCTTGTGAGTTGTTCTTTTCCTTCGACGTCTGAGCCTGAGACGACGGTGTCCGCAGCCGCGGAGCCCGCAGCAACAGTCTCCACGGCCGCCGCGGGGGGTTCTGCTCCTACTCCGACTGATCCCTCCATGGTCGCGACGGAGCAGCGAATGCAACAGCAAAAGGAGGAGACGGGTGTTGGTTCGCGCCTCGCGCGCGTGGTGCGGCGCCGCTTATATCGCAGTCGCCTTGGCTTCTTTGACCCCGGACGAGCACCTGCCAGGCGCGAACCTAGTGTTAGGTGGTGGTGGGTGGATTAACGCTACGGTTATATAAACAGAAAAGTACAGTTTCAGAGACGGAATGAATAATACGAGATCAGCAAAATCATGGTCGCCATGGCAAAGTTGAGATAAAATATGCGGTCACGTTGAGCGCAACAGCGCAAAATACAGCAACAGGCTGTCAAAGGAGAGCACGGGACGGGTCATGGCCTCATCGTCATGCTTTCCACCCCTGCAACCATGGGCACACACACTGATGGATGTCTGAGGAGGAAGAGCTGATTTTGTCTCAACCTCAGGCAGTTTGAAGACTCTGAACTCAACACACTTCAGATTATACAGTGAGACTCTAAGGATACAGCCAATGCCTATTTAGGAGCCTACGATCAAAAGGCAAAGTACCAGAGACTCATTCTTAGAGCAGAAAAGGAAGAGCATGAAAAGAGTCAGCCTGGCACATTCTGTTCTTTCAAGACGATGCAATTCACCCTTCAGGCTTCACGAAGTTAGGGAAATATTCCACAAATAAAGCTTCACATAACAAATGCCAATCAGGATAATGTAACAGCAACTACAGCTCGATTAGTTGTCGACTGGTCATGACACTCTAGCTGTGGAACAGGTCTTCAGAAACTCGTCAATCTTGGCAGAGTAGACATGGGGGAAGCTCCTATAGTGGTCCACGTGGGGCGACGAGACAAAATTGTGGGCAAATACGCTCCGGCCTAGTGATTTCTGCAAGTCGATGAATCTCTCCACACATTCAGCCGGTATTATTCTATCAGCTGAGCTGTACAGGTAGAACTGGGGGCAGGAAGGCTGCTTCTCTGAGAGGACCGAGATAATCTTGCACAATCGCCTGAACACAGTCAAACAAGTAACAAAAGGTATCAGATAGCAGGCCCATCAGATGCACCTTAAACGCAATGGAATAGTAAACCAGTTATAATAAATCATCGAAAAGAAAAATTAGGCTGAACCAATAATAATCAAGGGAGACAAGGATTCCGTCAGACGGATGAGAAAATTAACGACAAAACTTCTTTTAGATTCTTTGATCGGTCATTGCAACTTTGAGGTTTGAGCATAGCTTGGTAATTTCCCATATCAAATGTAATTTGCACTCATCGGTATGGTGAACCATTGTAGGTTAATGTCTAGAGCTCATAACTGCCCCATTAATAAATTTACATATGAGAAAAGATTCAAGATGATGCCAGTCAAATTTAGAAGAGCGAAATTGCGCTGAAATATGAAAGTAGAATCTGTTATCTATGGATTCATACCAATATAACTTTGATCCCATTCAGGAAATACAAAATACTCCGGCTAATCATCTAGCCATTCAGGTAAATTCAATTTAAGCATGCATGGAGAAACTCTTGAAAAGAGATTAAGATGCACTCATCTAGCTTCAATGCTGCTATATTGAATACGCTACTGAATTGTGCTCATGAATTTTAAATAGTATAACATTAACAGAATAGACAACCCAGTTCAATGGATTTTAGTTCGCACAAATATATGAGCTGTCCATGCGACAACCAGATTGGTGATTAACAACAGCAAATGGACTTACTTGTTCACATCAGGGAGGTGAAGGACAATCTCAAAGAATTTCTGTAGAGTTTTCAGAAGAAAACATTCACCCCATGATGGTTGTGTCACATTAGAGCTAACTCTGTTCAAGGTGCCATTGATAACAGATCCATCAAGAGATTCAGCTGAGGGTCCGGTCATGGAACTACTTTTCTTCAACATAGCAGCAGAGAAGCCGGCAGCCCAGACCTGTATTTAGCTTATATAGGTTAGAAATGGGAACTTCCAAGTAAAAAGGCTTAATTGCATGAAAGACTTCGTAACATATACCACTAGAAGTTCCAAGCTTACTATAAATTGAAAGCTGATTCAGTAAGAAAAGAGGCCAGGTACACCAACCTCAGGTCGTATCTCTAGAACTGGTGCAGAGTCTATAATGCATCCTCTTATTCTCTCAGTTATATCAGCTCTTGACTCCAGGTTTTCAAGTATGGCGCCATAGCTGGAAAGAAAGATAAAAAATGTCGTTTTATATGCAAGTCAACACATGAACATGAGATAAAAGATACTGTATGAAAAGAATCAAACAAGTGCTCCACCAGATATTTGAACAACCACAGAAATGCGAAACCATGCTTAGCTACACGAATACTGCTCACCTGAACTATCCCAAATAAAGGTATCTTTAAGATGACAATGACGAAGACCAAACCAACCATGAATGCAGTTCAGGTGACCAAAAGGTTTTTTTTTTTTTTTGATAGAGTGAAATCCACCAGTAGTTCTGGAACTTGGCCCACATTCTTATTTACGTCCTGGTTCTCTCAGACTTCTTAATTTAAAAAAAAAAGGGCAGCCCGGTGCACGTAGCTCCTGCTTGCGCAGGGTCCGGGGAAGGGTCCGACCACTTTGGGTCTTTTGCACGCAGCCTTTCCCTGCATTTTTGCAAGAGGCTGTTTCCAGGGGTCCCCTTCCCTGGTTCTCTCAGACTTCTTAATTGCTGTCCATAATTTTGGTTTACTTTACCCGTGGAGCTCCAAAACACGTCTGAGAACCCCCCATCCCTGCTTATGTCGCATGCCAACGTGACAAGTTCCAGGACCCTGGTGGATTCACTCTTTTTGATAAAAAGACAATGACCGTAAGTTCATAACACAGTTGCTACATCACGGAGCAGCAATATGAGCGTCACCAAGAATCAGCATACATCATCATGGTCATGCAGTCCTTGGTTCTGTTTCTCCAACATATTTAACCACCTACGGCTAATCTGGTTTGGTGTACAAACAAATACACTAATTCAATCATTTCTGCTCACACTCATTTCCTCCTACGTCTTGGGAAGGGGAAACTTATTCCAGAAAGAACCACAAGGGGATCCATTCTACATTCACAAAAACAAACAAGGAAGAAGAGTTCCTCCAAAGCATGCCGGTACAACGATTTAGTTTCCCAAATAGTAATGGGCACTGTAACATACCAAGCCTGATCTCCTATCACAAACAGTGGCATCATTAGTGACGACACAACTCCTCAATCAAGCACGTTCTATCTACCAACCTCATGTACCAAACAAAAGTTTCATACCAAAAACAGGTGAAACTGCATGCTCGAGCAGAATGCCGGTGCAATCGAATGAGCAAACCATGCACGCGTCACTACAATGCTAGAGGAACTCATTATCTGATTCTGAACATTCCAATTCTTAACTGAATTACCGAATCGACGGGCTCTGTGAGATTACGAGAAGCAAGGAGGCAAGCAGACGAGTGGGGGGTTTCGATTCCTTACGCGAGCCACCCCGTGTTGCTGAATGTGTGGAAGAGGAGCGTGCGGCGGCGGTCGGCGTCGCACCACGCGGCGATCTCGGCGGAGAGGTCGGCGACCCTGCGCTCGACGCGGCGTCCCAGGTCGAGCCCGAGGAGCTCCCGCACGGGCACCACGAACCGCACCGCGCCGACCCCGCGCTCGCGGTAGAGGTCGGCGTAGCGGCGCAGGTGCTTCTGGCGCGCGCCGAGCCAGCCGAGCAGCACCACCAGCGTGGCGCCCTCCCCGGTCCCGCCGCCGCCGAGCGGCGAGGCGGAGGAGTCGGGCAGGGGAGGGTCCCACTCGATGAAGGGCTCGGAGTCGGGCGGCAGGAGGTTGAAGGGCGCGGCGTTTGGCGGGAAGGAGGAGGAGGAGCCGCCAGCGGAGGGGAGCGAGAGGGAGGAGCAGGAGGAACTCGCGCGACCGCGGAATGGCGGGTGGCGGGGGAAGGAGAGGGAGGAGGACACGGGGACGCGCCGGATGCCGGCCTGCCGGCGCCCCGCAGCGGCCGCCGCGACGAGGACGAGGCGGACGGTGGAGGCCGCCATGGCTTTGGGTGGCGACAGCCGACTGGTTAGGCGAAAAAGAGTTTTTATGACGAGCGCTCGAGTTGGGACGGCTCACTGACGCGTGGGGTCAGTACATGCGGAGCTGGGGCTGCGGTGTCAGGGTCCGTGGATCTCGCGTGGCAACGGTTCAGTGACACATGGCCGCAGTTAACTCGCGATAAATTGTTTGCGTACAAAGACAACGCGACACATTGGACGATATTTCCTCGTGCTAGGGAGCATGTGATGCTGGCCTCATCGGCGTCCGCTCGTTCATCATCCAACAATGTTCAGAGTTCAGACTTGAGAACACATTTGTATTGAGTTTTGTTGCTAGGGAATATAGCTTGCGGTCAGTTTTTCCACATTTGCTGTATCGAGTTGATTCAGCTTGAGGTAGCAGAAGTAAACATAGATGACCATGCCCGTGCTCTGCCCCCCAGCAGGCTGTCACCTTACGATGTACGGTACTCCCATCGATTGCACTAAAGTTTCTTGACTTCCATGGAAAAGAAACCGGAAGGAGTGATCTCCTAGCGAAATAAATCAGCGCAGCAGCACAGGTACCCATCATTTCAGGCACAAGGACTTGCAAATGCAAGCTGATCTCGGAAACCAAATGATTTTGTTCACATCACACGATAAATAAATAAGTCCAAATCCAAACCCAGATAACTGTCCGTCTTCAGACCACCGTAAAGTTGCAGCACAGAAGAAAAGGGTACACAGGGGTCACAACATAACTTTCTAAAACAGTCTAGTCTTCGGAAACTCATTGCCCATGGGCGCAGCAGCATCCGAGGCCTAGATGTCCATTGGGGCAGCAGCATCCGTGCCCGGTTCCTCCTGCTGCATGGCGCTAGGCTCTGCGGGAGCCTCCTCGGCAGCCTCCATGGAGTCTATTATTTCCTGGATCCTCTTTGCGTCAATCATCTCAAACGGCTCCATGGTGCCGTCATCTTTCCTGCCAACGATGGCCACAGTGCAGTTGGAGCTGGTCAGCTTCTCACCTTGCAGTGTCTCCTTGATAGCGGAGAGGGCATCCTTGATGAGCTGCTCTGGGGTGTAGTCATTGTAGCCCTCGAATCGGCGCTCAAGGAAAGTCTTTGCGGCTTGTGAGCGAGATCCGATAGCGAATGCCTGGTACTCAAAGTAGTTTCCACTGGGGCAGTTATAGTAGAGGTGAGCTCCAGTCTCATCCAGTCCGGCAACAAGGAGTCCTACACCATAAGGCCTCTTCCATGACCGCTGTGTGCAAACCTGAAACATATTTAAACAAGTGGGTGCATGCATATCAATCTAAAATGGTCAACCAATGCATGTATATACAAATAAACACATGGATTCTGCTTATGAAAATTCTTCCATAAAAGTTAAAAGCTAAAAGGTAATCAAGTAGAGTAACTAAGGTGCCTATTGAAAGTGATTATCAGACTGAACCGGAAGGACAGAACCAGCTTATCTGACTAATGACTGGAACCCAAAACAAAGCACCACAATCGAGACAGTCAATACTTAAGTTATTAGACCAAATATGCAGCAGAGGATGTGCAACAAAGTGAACTAATGAACCCACAAGATTCTGTTACAAAGTGTGGATATGAGCCAGTGCGCAATTCAGCCTTCCAGTGGTCACAACAGATATCTTAACTAAGCACCAGTTCTCTACTCAAACACCAATACTATGTTTACGTGCTACGAATATAGACTACCAAGGTAATAACAAAGCTGTCTTTCAAATGATTGTTTTTCTGTAAGTAAAACATTATTACCACAATGACAAACATGGACAATAATGAACTTTTGTAACGAGAAAATCCATTACCTATCTGATGAATCCAAATCAAAAGATAGAACAGTCAAATTGTGATAACATAAGTATGAAAATATGATCACAATCAAGTTGGATGACGCGCAATACACCAATGAGACGTAAACATAGTAATGATCTAACATTGATAATTATGTTACAAGTGCAAATGTGATAGTGGGCACATTTCAGCTAGTCATAACAGATACTTGTTCTTTGCTGGAATACTATAACCCATTTCAGCTAGAAACATGTGCCTTGCCACGTTGCTTGGTTCATTTTGCTTTGATGACAACAATATTAGAGTAGTTAGACACCAGAATGTGCTATCTGTTGCAACAGTTAATGCTGGATCAGAGGGGTTTCTCCAACTCGGCTCTCCTTCAAGGGCAAGGATTTCCTTGCTCTTGGTATGCCTTGTAGTTAGTTTTTTAAGGATCTTCCAAACGCCTAACATAATTTAACAAGCCTAGAAATATAATAAAGCCTAAGGTTCTTATGTGCTCTAAGTTTATGCTTGAGGGCGTTTATAGAGCAGGTTTGTTTACAAGAAAACATAATAATTAATTTACTAGCTGATGATCTATATTGCATATCATGGACTCGATTACCGTGCTGTAACTGAATTCAACTTAGCTGCATGGGACTAACATAATCATATGGAAAAGAATGAAAAGATAACCAAGTAAATCAAGTTCAAGGCTCTACAAACAGATCATATTATGAATGTTTCACAACTGGGCAGCAATGCCAGGGCAAGCAAATTCAGCAACACTTGCAAAGCCTAAAACCTTATTGGCGTCTACAGTCAGATTCCTCTGAACATCTGAAATCCTGAACACATATAGCATCATAGTAAGGTAACATCTCCAACAGCAATCACAAAACATGTCAAGTATATATCAGCCAAAGACAGGGATGGTGAAGCTGAGAAGTTGAACTGCAAGGAACTTCTCATACTGCTAAAATTGCTTCACTGCTGTAAAACTCTAATGAGACGAAAGATGAAAACCCATCACATCAGTAGATACCCTAATCGCCCAGATCGTAATCGCAGATCGGAGGAATACGCTCCCAATCGGAGCTCCTATCTTCATCCGTACGACGAATCAACCCATGGTAATTCTAAATTTTCACTACTGGTGCGGAATCGTAAGAGACGGGGTCACGAGAGAGGGGAGATGCGTGCGCATCGAGACGGACCTGCGCCTTGTCGGCGAGCCGGAGCGCGAGCCTGGAGACGGGGAGCGGTGCGTCGTAGACGAAGGAGTGGTTGATGCACTCGGATCGGAGGAACCGCGAGAGGACGCGGCCGTCGGCGGTGAGGCCGGCGAGCGCGACCCCGGCGTGGTCGGCGACGCGGAAGACCTTGCGCTGGTGGGAGGAGAGCTCGGACGCGGCCTTGTTGACGGCGGCGAGGACGGCGTGGGTGCGAGATCGGAGGCCGACGCAGGCGGAGCCCTGCTTGACGGCCTCCATGGCGTACTCCACCTGGAAGAGCCGCCCCTGGGGGCTCCATGTCGTCACATCGGTGTCGTACTGGTTCCGGAACATTCTCGAAGCTTCCGCTGCTGGTGCCCCCGGGCGATTTCCTCCCTCGCCGACGAGGGGATCTCGAGTGCGGAGTGTGGTGTAGGGTTTCGGTCCTCGGGGTCGCGGGCGGCTTTGTTCAGGGTTGTTCTTCTTGGGCTGCAAGATGGGGAGGGGGCAGGAGGAAGAAGGGCTTTGCTCGGGCCCACGTGACAGCGGGGTACGGACTAAGATGTGCGGCTGCAAAGCGGGTCCCACATGGCCTTCTTGTTCTTTTATTTTTTTGGAAAAGGAATTTGGCTGTCTGGGCCAATCGACGTAATACTCGATTGGGCTTCATTTCACGTGGCCCGTGACTAATAAAGGTTGGGCTTTGGTTACTGTCCTGTTTGATTCACCCGAGCTGCTACCTCTCAAACAGGGGAATACAGTTGCAGGTTCGCAATTAGCACAAATCTACAGTTTCTATCTTTTGAATTAGAGGATAAAGTACATTCTTTTTTTTTCGAAACATGAGCAGGAGCACTGCTCTTTCATTTAAGAGAGAAAACGATAGAGTTCAAGGTTTGATACAAAATGAAAAAACAAGTAAGGCGTCCGGCAACTCCGGCCCGCCCCGTGCTACATTCTTATTCTTCTACATGTTGTCTTAGCTGGCCATAAGCCGCCTCCCTCACTGCCATCTCCTCCTTGATCATGACAAAAACCTGCTCGGGTTGCGCCTCCTTTTGCTGGAATGTTCTCCTGTTCCTTTCAGGATAAAGTACATTCAAATTCATGTCCCTGTATGAAGTAAAAGATTTGGAAACACATATGAAGTTGAAACTAGTGATGAATCAGTCAGGTTGATGATAGACTGGCAGCGAACGTGTGTGTATCTGCATTGCGTGAGATAAATGAGTCGTCCATGGATTCCAACCATGGATCGCAGCCATATATCGGTGAGTAGTGGAACGGCGCAGCTACCATTTTGCCAGAAATAGTGGGGAGGCCTGGGAGCGAGGCCGGTCAGGCAGGTCCGCCATGCATGCATGAACCGAGGCAGGCAGCAATCGCCACCCTTCTTCTTCCTTCCTCCTCCTCCTCCTCCCCGCCCCCCACCGCCCTCCGCGACCTCCCGATCAGGCCGCCGTCTCCGAGGTAAGCCAATTCGTGGAAGAGTTTAATCGTTATTGACCTTTCCACTTGCATTTTGTTTAGATGTAGTGACCTCACTGTTGTGTTTCCTGACATGATCGATGTAGCATGTTTGTTCATGTCCATACATTTTCGGAAGCATTTCAATTAAGAAAACTTATTAGATTTAAAGATTTGTTTTTATGCTCATTTGTGTATATTTTCGGGAGGAAATCATTGGCAGCCAGCCATGAATAGACTGATTAATCTGCCGTTCTGTAAATTATTTTCCCCGTGGGTCGATCGATCGTTCAGGCCGGTGGTGCAGGGGCGCCGCTCGTCCCGTAGCAGCCGCCGCCGTCTCGCCGCCTGACAACAATAATAACTACAAGGGAGCGAGGGCACCGTTGATTCGCACACATCTCCTCCGCCGCCGCGATGGCCGCCACGCCGACGAGCAGCAGCGCCGCCGCCGCGATGCCGGAGGTGGGCGGCGGCGGCGACGAGCCGCGTTCGACGATGACGCCGCGCGCGACGTCGCTGCGCCACCGCGCGATGAGCGCGTCGTCGAAGCTGCTGCGGAGCTCGCTGAGCCGCAAGTCGATGGGCCGGCGCAGCAGCAAGGTGATGTCGGTGGCGATCGAGGACGTGCGCGACGCGGAGGAGATGAAGCAGGTGGACGCGTTCCGGCAGACGCTGGTGCTGGAGGAGCTCCTGCCGGCGCGCCACGACGACTACCACATGATGCTCCGCTTCCTCCGCGCCCGCAAGTTCGACATCGAAAAGTCCAAGCAGATGTGGTCCGACATGCTGCAGTGGCGCAAGGAGTTCGGCTCCGACACCATCATCGACGACTTCGAGTTCGAGGAGATGGACCAGGTGCTGGAGCACTACCCGCAGGGACACCACGGCGTCGACAAGGACGGCCGGCCGGTGTACATGGAGAAGCTGGGCCTCATCGACACCACCAAGCTGCTGCAGGTCACCAGCATGGACCGGTACGTCAAGTACCACGTCAGGGAGTTCGAGCGCGCCTTCGCCGTCAAGTTCCCGGCCTGCTCCATCGCCGCCAAGCGACACGTCGACCAGAGCACCACCATCCTCGACGTCTCCGGAGTGGTCCGCCTCCCTCTGTCTCCTTCCTCTCCTCCGGCTCGTCGCCAATAAAAATTGCTGATACTGATTGCCTCCTGTCAGTGCCATCTCCCTCCCTTCAGTTTCATCGTATGATATGTTGGGTGCAGGGGTACAAGAACTTCAACAAGGCAGCAAGGGACCTCATCGGCCGCTTGCAGAAGATCGATGGGGACAATTACCCTGAGGTATACTCCTTGTAATCACATTGTTTGTTGTAAGAGACTACAATTTGTCTGTACTAACATCTATTGCTCTGTCCTGTACAATTTTGGCTCCACGCAGACGTTGTGTCGTATGTTCATCATCAACGCCGGGCAGGGGTTCAGGCTCCTGTGGAACACTGTCAAGTCTTTCCTTGACCCCAAAACCACAGCCAAGATCCATGTAACTTGTCACCTCTAATCTGCTCCTGTTCATACTGTATTTTACCAAAGTTGCAATCAAATGTCATGACATTTCTGTACCCTTCTCTGCTCCAGGTGCTTGGCAACAAGTACCAGAGCAAGCTGTTGGAAGTGATCGATGCCAGGTTTGCTCAGATATTTATATTGCGTAGAAAAACAGTAGTGTCATCAACATCATAGGCTCACTTAACTGGCTTCAATGTTTTTTGTCGGATTACAACAGTGAATTGCCTGAGTTTCTCGGTGGCACTTGCAACTGTGAAGGCGGCTGCATGCGCTCCGACAAAGGACCGTGGAAGGACCCTGAAATCCTCAAGGTTCTAAGTTACTCAGATTAAGATGAAAGAGCTAATTGATTATCTGACAATTCAGCTTCACTTAATTGCTTGTGTACTACCTGCTGACCATTTTCTTCAGATGGTCCAATTGGGCATGGGAAGATGTGGGATGAACAGCTCGGACCTTCGCGAGGCCGATGAGAAGATGATCACCGAGAAAGACATAGTGCCCGTTCCCAAGGTGTTACTACTAGTTTTGTCATGTGCAAGGCTTATGACACTCCGTTCACATGACATAGCCTTGCATTTCTGAATACCAGTGTTTCTGTACTCTGCACAACGATGTGTGTCTACACGCATTGATCGTTTGTTCTTTCAAATGTGTTTTTGCTGCAGAAGCAAGAATCCTTACGCCGCGACTCCACGGATTCTCCCAAGGTCCCGCGTGAAAAGATTGAGCATCCGCAGATGTCCCCTCTCCGTGAGATGAAAACTGCAGAGTCGGAGGTACTCCTACTTGGTTGTTTGTTACACAGCTCAACTGGCATGTTTCAGTATCGCTGCAGTACTAAGCTTACCATTGTGTCCTGGCACTGAATTTGCAGGCTCCCCCAGGCAAAGATGGCGGCACAGGTGGTTACAACAATCTCTTCCCCATGGTCGACAAGGACTTCAACTGGAACGGCGAGGTCAGCGCCGAGAAGCTTGCGATCGCGCAAGGTCAGCTTTACTGCTAGCTAGAGTTTCACAAACTGAATTTTCGATCTTTAGCTCTGTCTGAAGAAAGACACATTACATTGTTGGTCAGACATGTACGCGTCGCTGCCGGACGCGTACAAGCAGGGCGACACCGGCGACCGTCAGGTGGTGACGGGGTTCATGGCGCTGGTGATGGGCGTGGTGGCCATGTTCCGGGTGGGCAAGATCGCGCCGAAGCGGGCCATGGACGCGGCCATGGGCATCGCCACCATGGAGGCCATGGCCAAGACCCGGAGGCTGCAGCAGGGGCAGGGCCAGCTGCCCAGGCCGGACACGGTGTCCATCTCGGCGGCGCAGTACCAGGCGCTGCTCAAGCGCCTCGACGACCTCGAGGAGAAGGTGACCGCGCTGCAGGCGAGGCCGCCCGAGATGCCGGCGGAGAAGGAGGAGATACTCAAGTCCGCCGTCAGCCGCGTCGAGGCCCTCGAAACCGAGCTCGAGTCCACCAAGAAGGTGATCACTACCCACGCATTCTCCAGTGTTCTACAATCTCTAGATAAAAATGATGGAACGTGCAAGGGTAACATGGATAACAAGTGTCTCTGTCTGACAATGCCTGCAGCTGTTGGAGACAAATGTTGGGCAGCAGGAGGAGGTCCTGGCTTACATCGAGAAGAAGAAAAAGAAGAGCAAGATGGTATGCGATCATCTCAGCTCGGTTTCATGTTCCTTGTGGCGATCGTTTTCGTCTGATCTGATTAATTTCTTGCCTTCAACAGCAGAATCCGTTCCGTTGGTGAAGCGCCATCCAAGGACAATGTCCATGGACCACGCGTTGCAGTGGAGCGGTGCGAAACTCCTGCATCTCTGTGTTCGTGTGCGTGACTTCGTCACCCGTGTATGTGTTGTTCGTAGCAAAACCAAAAACAGAAGAAAAAAGAGTATATACAGTGAACAAAATTCCCAAAAAAAAAGAAAGAAAGAGGGGGCCCTGCTGCAGCCACACCAACGTGCAAGAATGGAACTTGCGTCTCCTAAACTGAGCAAACCCAAATCCCAGTGCTGTGGCTGCAGCTTATGAAACCAGAGTTCAAAGGGGAAGCATCTTCTGTAATTGCACTCGCAGGATTCCATGTGTTTTTACCGCTAGCTCACGTGGTCCTCTACAACGTCCCTATCACGCCAGCTCTCCTATATGGCCGTACTACCATGACACACGATTCTGAACGAGCGTACAAGGATTATCTCACTGTTACAAGGAGGACTAACCAACGGCTGCATAATCTCCAGAGGTTTGCCGGATCAATAAATGGTCAAAAGGGGTTGAATAAGTTCCAAGACAGATCAATTAGTCGTGAAGACAATCAAGCGTACTCTGCCAGCTACAACGTTCAACCCAATCATCGACTAACCAACCAATCATTACTGTAACAACAACCAGAATGTGCACCAGCACCAATCTATAAACGAAAGTAGTTTGTTGGGGGCAAAAATGAGAGAACAAAACTCAGGATGCAAAAACACATTTTATTAGTCAATATTCCCTCGATTTACAATGGAGGCCTGTCAGACACATATCAGGAAAAATGGACCGGGTCTCCAGTTACATCTCAGATGCCAGCTTTGACATCTCTCAGAAATCTTATCAAGGCTACCTCCAGGACCTAGTAGCAAAACATTGTTTTCTTCTTTTTCTGCAGCAAGAAGGCTAGACAAATTAGAAGACTGATAAAGATGCATGAAAGTAGTAGCAAAGGTCAGTAACATCGCAGTGAGTTACAAACCTGAGCCTTCGCAACCTCCTTACTGTCGATGTATGCCAGCAGCTCCTCCTGCCTGATAAGAGCCTCGTGCAAAGCCTAGAAAGATGTTGCAAATGCATACGGTAAGTGATGATCAACTAGACAGAGAACTGCTGGCAGTAACAAACTGTAAAAAAAGCTGAAGGAAAATCATCTACAGACCCATGTGTGAACTTTTGCATAATATTCTGAAAGAGGCATAAGAACCAAATACCATCGTGTAATTCAAAATTACCTTCTTTGTTACAATTAGTTCGGCTTCCAATGCATCCACGCGGCGGACAGCAGCATTAAGTAACTCTTCTTTCTCACAAGGCATTTCAGAAGGCTTCTCCTGAAGCATCTGAACCTTCTCTTCAAGCTCTCCCAGCCTTTGTAAAACTGCCGCAAACATGTCAGCCTCAGCAAAACCAGGACTTGGTGAAGGAGGTCGAAATTCCTCTTTGTGAATGGAGTCTTGATACAATCTAGAGTAGTTTTCTTCTGGCTCGTTTTTATAGGGCAATCTCCTAACGGCAAAATCTTTGACTGATCGAGCAAGCATCACAATAGCCATAAGAAAAGCCATCAGAGCTGCAACAATTTGATCCCAAGAGCTGTTGGATGGCTTGGTTGCCGTTGTCAAGGAATGGTCTGCATTAAATAAAATAGCTAATGTCAGGTTCTCGCAAACACCAAAAAACGTTCAGACCATAAACTAAATTAACGAACATGGACCTTTTGCTGGGGCAGGCGTCTTTCGAGGTTGCTCTATTTTCCATGTAGCATCCACAGCCTTGTCAACCACAGGTACATCATATTCGGGAACACGAGTAGAAAAGCTGGCAGCCCTGACCGTTTTGACCTGAAGTTGGAGAAGGCAACCTTAATTCGCGGGACATATTAGTCTTGAAAGAGAGAGCAAATGATGGCTGCAGCTAGCATAAACCAAGAGGGAGAAATAAAAGCATCTGTGATGTAATGAAGTTCTCAATGCAACTTCAAACTTTAGGAATAGATCAACCACTAACCTCTTCACGAACTGGTGTCAACTTCGGATGTGAGATGTAACTTCTCAGAGCTTTGGGGGAAGTAACATCCTCAGCTTCAGATCCAGACTCAGCAGTTGATGTGTCACTCCCTCGTATCTGCCATTCCACGGTAAAGCTAAGTTTAACATGTAAAATAGCAGCAAAGTATTGAATCTCCAACACGGAGTACTTTGGACACAGAAGCAAAGTATTGAATTTACAATGCAAAGTATTGAGACTTACTGTGTGGCGCTTGGGTTTGGCATAAGAAATAATTTTTTCCTCGCCATTGGAAATAGTCACAATTTGTCGAGCATAACGTGCCTCACCACTTTGGACTATCTGGTATCAGCACAAAAAAAAGGATATGAGAAAATAAGTGGTAAGCGAAGAATTGATATAGGTTTATCAATACTAGTCCGAAATGAACATGCCTTCAGTATGTTGGGGTCCTTCCATGGTCCTTTTTCAGCCTTAAGGCACCCACCGTACTCAGGACAGGTACAAGTACCTCCAAGGAATTCCGGTAATTCACTGAACAATTTTTACAAATGGAAATAACAATCAGAACCACACATTTATAAAAGCAAGTATTGAAGAAAAATAAATTGAACACCACTAACCTGACATCAATTATTTCAAGCAGCTTACTTTGATACTTGTTCCCAAGAACCTGAAGAAGGAAAAGAATATCTTGTATCAAGTAACTTCATCACACAAAAGAGTATGTTGTATTCAGCAGAAATGCTTACATGTATCTTGGACGTAGTTTTTGGATCGAGGAAGGACTTCACAGTGTTCCATAGGAGCCGAAATCCCGGACCAGCATTGACAATAAACATTTGGTACAGAGTCTGCAGATGCAAGAAATTAAGCTGATATATTTCAAGCAAGAAAAAAGAAGTGGCAAAGCGACATAGAGTGCAAATAGAAGTGAAGCTCAGACCTCTGGGTAGTTGTCGTTATCAATTTTTTGCAGTCTCTGAATTAATTCACGTGCAGTTTTACTGAAATTTTTCAATCCCTGAAAAGGATAGGCAAAAAGTTAGCTCTCAGAAACCATCCAGTTGCAACCACAGAAGCAGTATGGAAGACAATCTTGAGGGGCATACCACACCCTGAACATCCAGAATTGTTGTGCTGGAATCAATGTGCTTTTTGGCGGCAAGAGAGCATGCTGGAAATTTGATCAAGAAGCTTTTCTCAAACTCCTTGACATGGTATCTTACATATCGGTCCATCGTTGTTACATGCATAAGCTTGTTAGGATCAACCTTTCCAAGCCTTTCAATATAAACAGGCCTCCCTTCTTTGTCAACACCATGATAACCATGAGGATAATATTGCAAAACACTGTCCAATTCGCTGAATTCAAAATCCTATGAAGGAAACAATCATTGCAGGTTATAACTTTGGTGACAACGGTGTTATATTAGCCCAAACAAAAATCAAACTGTGCTGTAACTTAGATAACTAACCTCAACAATTGTATCAGTACCATAATCCTTCCGCCACTGAAGCATATCAGTCCACATCTGCTTAGCTTTATCGATATCAAATTTCCTTGCTTTCAGAAATCTATATGAACAAGATTTAGCTAGGTTAGATCCGGCACTTCTGCTAATAAAAGAGAGAGACAGAGACAGAGAAACTCATCAAGCTGACATGAAGATTGCATTAGAACATATAGGTCGTACCTCAGCATCATATGATAGTCATCATGCCTTGCAGGCAACAGCTCATCCAAAAGTAGCGCTTGTCTAAATGCCTCAACAGCTTGCAGCTCCTCTAGATCGCGCACATCTTCGATAGACACAGAGAGAACCCGACTACCACTCTTCCTCCTGTTCTTCTTTAAGGAATGCCTAATCTTAGTCGATGCATCTATTGCCTTTTTCTTCAAAGAGCCCATTCTGGTCTTCTTTTCATCTTCTGAGATTTCAAAGTCTGATTTATGGTCTCTGCGTTCATCATGACTCGAACAACCTTCAAAACCTGAGATATTGAGATGAAAATAAGCCACTGCTAACAGAACTAAGACGCTAAAGTTGCCATTGATTTCCTAAAGAGAACTTCTAAGTCAATAAGTTACTTCAGAAGAACAAAAAAATAAATCCCTACACACTGAAGGCCGTTCCAGTTGGTTTGTCTAAGCGAATCATATGAGCAAGAGAAGTGAGAAGCAGAAAGAAAATCAGCATCAAAAATATCTGTGAACAACGTTTGCAAGTTCCCTCAGCGTTGAAAATTTCCTACTGGTGCTTCTGGACGCCAGCTTATGGATCCTATAGCTAACCAGCGCACTGGTTCAGAGGATGATTGAACAGCTTACTGATCCTAAGCCTAACTAGAGCACTGGTTCAGAGGATGCCGTTATTGAACAGGTCAGGTCAAGCCACCAAGACGTGGTCTCGTGCACAAATCAGTTTGGAACCTTTTCCTTGTAGCAAAATTGATTTTCTCTATTGTAGCCTAGTGGTTGATTGCTTGCCTCGGGACAACTCCCACCCAATGCCCAGAAGTTTATTCTCAAAACTGAACCTAGCCTGTTTAGCCACTCCTTCATAGGAAGCTACGCGGCGATCTAGTAGACCAAAAACAACGCAGTATTGAACCGGTCAAACAAAACACATCGCTGTTACCAAACTACCAGAAATCCCCGCGGCCATACGCACATGCCGCGTGAAATAGGGCAGAAACGACCTAACTCAAATCCAGGGAGCTCGCCGACGCCTCAATGCAGCTCATTGGATTAATAACCTCAGAAGCGGACAAACAAATTAACAGAGTAATAAACCATATTAACGCCGTATATTAAGTTAGGCTAACGCGACCGAACCGATCTCTAAACCCACCAAACTGCCGCGAATCTCCCAGAGAAACCGAGGGCGAGCACGAAGGTGAACAAAAGCAGAGAGGAATCTCAAAACTCACATGGCCGCGCGAGGCGATCGAGAGGGCCCGACATGGGCGGCGACGGTAACCGGATCCTCCCCTCCTCCGGCACGGCTCAGCTGCGAGCGTCCTCCTCCTCCTTCCCCCCGCCTCCGAAGCCTGAAACGGAACCTGCATTCCCGTCAGAAACCCTAGAACCCCCTCCAAAAAATCCCCGAAAAAATCGCAAAAAAGGGTGGAACCAAACGTGTTCCGCCGGAGATCTCCCGCGTCTACATACCTTGAGACGTCGGCGGGAGGGCGCCGGCGACGCTTGCTGGGGCGGGGGGCCGCGTGGGAATCCGAGGCGAGGGGAATTTTTTGGGGAGTGGCGTTGCGGAGGTGGGCGATGGGACGGGACGAGGAAGAGTGGGTGGTAAGTGGGGAGTAACTTTAAAGAAAGGATGGAGGAGCCGAGAGAGAGTTATGGAGCTGCAACCTGCCTTGTGCCTGCTGATAGAGAGAGAGCGAGGAAAAGGAAGGAGGAGGGAGGGGCAGGACGGAAAGTGTCCTCCGGAAATTCGGTGTGGGTTATCTTTATGGCTCCGGACCCGTTCGCGTTTGGGTCCCTGCGTTTTAACGAATTCGAATTCTGTTTCGGCGGCTGCGTCTGAGCTACGAGGCTGATATTATTGACATCGCGCCATGCTAGTACAAATAACTGAGATGTTTAAGAAAACCAGTGACACAACTTTGACAATGTTTTACTATACTGAAAGGTTGTGTATGTTCTTATCCAAACGAAGTTGGCTTGTAAACATAAAACATTGAACGAGAGAGTAATCACACGATGATATCGTGTGACAAAGTTATTATAAATCTTCTGGTTCCAAAGCAAGGTTCTTTAAAGAATACACGCGATATCAACCTGTCGGTGATGTTTACATCAAATCATGCTTTCTTAGGTCGCCGATTAAGAAGCGTTTTCAGTAGTGCTCTCTTTTATTAGGTACTCCTATCGTGTAAAAAAAAATGCTGGTACAACATAAAAGCTTGCACTTAGTGCTAGATCGGTGGCATGCGATTCCTGAAAATCAGAGCGTGTGCGGAAAAAGATCGGCCTTTGGAAATTCGGCCACCAAACGTCCAAAACAAAACGATGCGATATGCTCCCAATGCCGCCTAGCTTGTGATCTCAGCTTGCCAACGAGCATACGATCCACGCAAAGATTGTGACGGTATTTACGAGTTTTTTCAAGGCGGCCATGAACCAGAAACAGCATCGGTCACGTGCCTTCCTCCATTTGGGTCGACAACACCGTGGCGTGTTTTTGTCACACTAGTACCAATGCACGTGCGTCACGCACGTGTTAAAAAGAAATTTATGACTTGGCAGGACAAAAAAAAAAACTTTCAAGATTGTTCCTCTAGCTACCTCAACAACAGCTTGGATGACAGGAACTCTTTACAGCGCCTTGAAATAATCTGGCATAAATTCATCTCCAGAAAGTATATACCGTCATCGAATTAAGTTACCCAACCAGAAACTGAACTGGTAGAATACTCCCATCTTCTGCGCATTTGAAATTGTGTTAGCTGGGCATAAAAGTACTTTATATTGTCAAATAACAAATCATGATGACCACAACAACATTTATGACTAAACCCTTTTGTTATCAACCAAATTACCCCGGTTTTTTACCTAAACTCCGAATCAACAACATGAGCACACTTGAAAGGAATCATGTAGATTTAAAGAAATGGGTTTCGGGCTACTGGCCGCGTACCTTCACGGTGCATGCAAAATTATTGACACTGCACCGAATGAAAAAGTACTGAAATTTAATGATGCTGCAAGTTTAACAGTAAACTCAGCACAGCTGACAAGGTACACTGAATATTCCCGTACTAAAAATAGAGCAACAAATGAATGGAGTAATTAAAAATTCCAGAGTGAAGCAAGAACATACAGGTTTTATATGGTGAGACGGGAACTTTCATTGAGAATCAAGTATTTATTAACTTGGAGTAGCAGCAACAAAACAATAACAGTAGAGCGACGCCAGTCAAAAGCCAGCAGGCACAGTATGCTTAACATTTGTTGTGTTTGAAAAAAAAAAAGCTTAGCATTTGTTGTTTCGATAAAGAAGCTCAACATTTGTTTCGATAAAAAAGCTCAACATTTGTTCTCCAGAGTCTACAACCATCAAAATGCATAGTATAAACAACTGGAATATGAATGGCAATTGTCACTGCAAAGAACCTTTAAAATTCGTCTCTGATAAAGGGGTGGCCACAGCAAGGAATATTAGTCCATCTGGTGTTTTTTTCCCCTTACTTGTAGAAGAGTGATCAATTGCCGTTACAGGCGAGATAAGGAACTATATCCGGAATGACTAAGACTTGGTTGGAGCTACATGCCAGTTGCAATGGAAAAACAAAAATGACAACAAAATCCCGTGGGTACTACACATTCCATGTCTACTGCTAAGTTTTCTCTACTGATATGACTTCAAGGTAACATGATATCACTCACCAGACTACTGTACGAAATCTAGCAACTATATTGCCCGAAGAAGAATTGCATCAAAATCGGCATGTGAGAATATATAACCTTGGTATATGCCATGCTTGTTGTACAATTTCTTAAGATGAAAGGAAGCTACATCAAGGAATTGTTGTTTGATTTCCAGGCCATAACTTTTCTCTTTGATCCCTACATTAAAAAAGATATGTAGCCGTGTTTTAAAAATATATATAATGATGTATTACAAATCAGAAGCTATGAATGGGACCATGCCTTTGAGATTCATACATTCATTCATTTCTGTGAGGATGAATGGATCTATCTGTACGAGAGCATATCAGAGTAGAAACATTCAGTTAGAGAAAACCCCTTTTAAAAAGATAATGGAATAGAGTTCACATGGGCTGGAAGCATTTATTAAAAAGATTCAAAGTGGTAGAGAATAAACGGGGAACCAAAGTTAGAACACCTGAATGCACTTTGTTGGGCACTTGAGCTATCTTCCCAGACAACCGAAAAAATGGATAAGTCAAGCTGTCATGAGGATCAGTTAATGAATTTGGAGTACTATACTGATTCATCATTCATAAGACAAAATGAAATATGGTAATGGACCTCTGGATTCATAAAAGACCATCATGCACCTGTACCTCTCATTGAACGAATGGCGAAACATCTACAAAATAGCAAAACAGGTTAATTAAAATAGAAAGAGAATAAAACTGAAAGCATTGTGACATTTTAAATCAAATCTAAGATAAATTACCGCCCTGGCCGCATTGACTATTTGCTGGGCTTCTCCTCTGCAGCTTGAAATTGCTGAATCCCAATCTGAAAAACCATATTTCAGCTGCTAGATGAAGAACCAGAATTCAGAATAAATTAAACATGTTGTAATAATGGAGGAAACATAGACTGTCAGGTCAAATTGTAAAGCTGTCGCTGACACTTTCACAAAGCTATAAAAAAACATTAACTTAGGTTTATAATTATCCTACATCCACATAAAAAAAACTCATTGTGTGAACAAAACGTAAATTGAGAAATTTCAATGGAAAATGAAGTAAGGTCTTATGATTCCATTCGCCTCTTTCTTCCTCCTCATGACAGTAGCAATTGTACACAGAAGCAACTGTACGTATGAGTTAGAATTTCCCCTTGGTAACCTTATTTCTTGGGGATGAAAACAGCCCGGCAAAATAAAAAATTGATGCATGCAAAGAGGTAGGAAAATGAAATAGATACGCACATGGGTTTGATCGAGCACCTGGCAAGCAACCACGTCTGACCTTTCTGCTTTAGGCTGCAGGGGAAGAGAGGGCCGCTACCCTCTTGTTTCCATGGATCTGCACAACGCAGCCATTGACTGAGGTCGTGTGCGCCGCTGTGTAAAGCACCAAGTGCCGGCCCACCATTGCACGCCATGGCCGCGACTTATTCGACCTCCCTTTGAATCAGATCGATGGCCTACTGCGTAAGGGCAAAGACAAATCGTTGACACATACTCAATTCTAAAAAATGTTAGGAACTGATCTACATGACTAACTAATAGATCCACATACCGTTCATTAATGACATTGATACGCGGTGCATACATCAATCGAGGGAGTAAAATTCACAAGAGAATGAAAGTCAGGAGCTTGAAATCGAACCTCGACGAAACCTAGATCACTGGACGCCCGCCATGTCAGTGCGTCAATGCGCCAATTCCATAAGATCCTCAAGATGATCACCCGCGATTGCACCCGACGAAATCTGATGAGCAAGGATGATCACCCGACGATTGCACCTCCTACGATTGCGGGATCAGATCAAGGTCGTGGAACGTGGAGGGGAGGCCTGCGGAGAACTGTTTTGCAGAAACTGGGATGCCGGGGATGGAATTGGATTCAAACGTTCCGTAAAAACGGGAAGTAATCAAGATGACCATCAATCGGGGAGGTGTGTTTTGCGGGCGGGTAGAAAATCCATTACGGTGAGAAAAGTCAAGCTCGTGTCATGTTTTTTGAACTGCAAATGACGGGAGCGTCACGCTCCGTGACGGGCCCAGTTTTCACGAAGGCGGAAGGCAGGATCTGATGGTCCATTAGTTGGGATTGATTTAGATTAATGGTTGATATACAAGTGAGGTAAATTCTGGCAGGTTAAAATCATTTTCCTCCCAACTGGTTCTTTATTGGTTTAGATACAGACACGTACAGTACGGTTGTTCTCCTTCGCTCGAACGCGACGGCGTTCAGATCGCTTCTTGTGTCACGAGACTTGCGGAATCGCTTCATCGTGTCGGTCTCCCGCATATCCCGACCCTATGCATGAAATGAATGCATCCACGTCGATGGTGATGTGCCGGGCGAGTGACCCCTGTTGCAGATGAGATCGGGTGAGGTACTCCTCAGCATCCATTCTCTCTCCCAAATTGGACACTCCACAGGGGGCTAACAGCAAGTTTGCATCTCCATTTTGTTTCTAAAAAAAAATATCTCCACGTTTGACCTGTTGCGCAGAGCCGGGGCCCAGTGGGCTGTTGCTGCACGTGGCGCGCCCGCACAGGGGGCGGGAACCCCGTGTCCCCACCAGCAGTCGGCTTCTAGACGTTGCGACAAATTTGCAGTTAGGCCCCTGGCAGCAGCGCCCTGTAGGCGGCATCATGCACACCGCCGGCGCATGATGGCAGGCAGGCACAGAGCAACAGCAACGAACAAACGCCCTACTCTACTCTACGGGCGAACCTCCTGCTGCGTCTCTAGCAGCAGCTCGGCACGCGAGCGCACCAGGCCTGGGATTCTCTGCGCGCATGTGAGCAGAACGAGGAGGGGGGCCTTGAATGGTCAAGCGGGGGACAGGCCGTGCAGAAGGGCGGCTTCACTGCCCCGCGACGGACTGTGCCGTGCCATTGAATGGCGTCTGGCGTTCGTTGCCCCCGCTTCCCGCGCAGCGCCGTACCGCTGCTGTGAGGAGCATCATCGGTTCGGTGCTTCTGCCGACGGCTATTTTTACCGAACACACGGTCACAGCACCTCCACTCCACAGTCCCAGTATGTGGACACAGCGAACGCTCCTTTCTCCCTTTTTTTTCTTCCCTTTTTGCGTGCGTGTGCTGTGGGTGCTGAGGGACGGCTTCTGTTTCTTTGACCACGCATGCGTAAACCAACACAGAAAAATGCCTGCGGAGGAGAAACGTTGCAAAGTCAACGTTGGTGCATGCCGTGAGGCGTACTATATAGAACACGCATGCGGAAAGACAATGGCGTCGTCGTCATCGTCGACTATTTTCATCTCTGACTTCATCGTCCCAGATTTTGTCAACCTTGCTCTTCTTCTGGTAAAGAAAAAACAAACTAATAAGGTAGTGTACGCCACTTGACCTGGTGACAAATAAAGTCCGCCCGCCATTGCCCAACCAACTACTGTAATCGCCACAGATCATATATGTGACCGGGCCCCGTGGACAAGCGTAGTGCGCAGGTTCATCAATCGTCGATCCGGCCATTTGTCTCGTTGGTCAAAGACATGCGTGCATTTCATAGTAGCTCGCACAATATGTAATTTAGCTCGCGAATTGCTGGCCCGCTCAAAATGCCAATTTCAGTCGCTTGATGATTGTCAGCCTGCCTGCGAGTTTCCTACTTGGAGGCGCGCGGCAAGTATTATTTGTACTCCAGCAGCCTGCTGGCGCCCCGTTAAAGTTTAATACGCGTATGCTTTTGGCGAATTAGTTTATGGTTGTTGATAGACTTTCGACAGCTCTACGAACTCCCCCCTGATTAAGAAAAGAAAAAGGGTTACTTAGCGTAGCAGCAGCGCCCATGCGGCTGCATCCTTTGACTAGCTAGCTCCTTCCGGCCGGGTTGGCGCCTTGTGCCTGCTGCAATCTGCATGGCTGGTTATCCGGATCCACTAATCCTGCCATTTGTCTCGGTTTACCCATCACCAATCGCATCCTTGTTGCGGTTCGGATACAGATCAAATGATTCTTCCGGTGATTATTAATTAATCAAGCAGCCCCCTCTGCGCTCGACGACGTACGCGATCAAATGTCCACGATCCATCCATCGAGCTGCATCCAAGCTGCTGATGGATATCTGTCGTGTCACGGCCCGTTGGTTGCGCCGCTCATTAATCTCCCTCGCTCTTCGTCGTTCACACGGTCGATGATTAAACAAACGAACGCGGCCAATGATTAGTGCGGTTCTGGGCTGGATGGCGATACCAGCATTTGTGCCTGGAGTATAATGTAGCGACAAACTATAGTACTAGTAGCTACTTACAAACCAATGATGAGCTAGTACTTAAGTTTTACCGAGAAGGACAAGTTGCGCATATGGTGGGAGCAACGACAAGTGGTGCATGGAGAAACAAAGAGTGAAAAAATATGAAGCGCACAAAAAACAAGGAAGATGGATGTAAAGATATAGCTGCATATAGAAGTGAGAATGATGCAACAAATATGAAAATGGTTAGTGTTTAGCAAAAATTTAAAAAGTTAGAATCACAAGTATTGTGAAAACCGAAGGAGTAGCAAACAAAAAACAACCAAGAACGGTTTTACAAATCAAGGTTTTGCTACGCATATTTGCTACGCGAAATTCATGAATTTCTTACTTCAAGCATGCTTAAACATCTTCATGCTCAACCAATGCAGATAGACTGCCACAATTATCACAGGAAGTGTCAAGGGAACGAGTAAGCAGTAATACCTGTCGATTATGCAGCAAAGCAGTTAGTTGATGTTGCACATAAATCACATTACAACTCTGTTACATGAACATCGCTGTCCCGGGAACAGTAAAATATGAACATCATTAACGAAGGTAGATTACAGTATCAGCTCATCGATGAATCTAGTATAAACCGGATGCAGTAGTGTATGGGTGAATACTCTATGCTCAAATGTCAGTTGGAAAAAGATAAAAAATTAGATAATCATCTGTTGTGGTTTGAGATTCCTTACCAATCATTTTGGATGGCAGCCAGAAATCGGTTTACGTATGGTGGAAGCAGCTTGGACACAATGGTAGCGTATAAGAAACTCACGAACAATGTGATGCCGAACGCAATGAACACAGACCCCACCAACTCTTCTCTAGAGAAACGCATATCTGAATCAACGCCATGGCCTCAGATGTGAAATCCTTCGTTGGGATTTCAGATGAGGTTTAAGCGCTTCAGATCAAACGCATCTTTGGATGAACACACCTCCAGACCAACCATGCCTTGCATCCCAAATCCGATCTTGTGCCCCCTGGGGAAGAAGAGCAGAATTGGACCGAACCAGAAGCCCATAACCATGGGCAGAGAGATTAGACAACCACTCCACCATACAACAACTGAAGGGTAGGGAAAGTTACAAAATCTAAAAGATTTCACAAAGCTTACTCACTCCTTTAAGAATAGGCAAAAATTGGTTCTTAGCGATCTTTCGGATATCCAACTAAACAAAAATGCCACCAAAAGCTCAGTTTCTGTTCTGTAATCTAGCATTCTGCTACAAGGTTGAACCTTAGTTTCTGTTCTGTAATCTAGTATTCTGTTACATGTCCATCCCTCTGGTGTTTAGTGTGACTAAAATACCCATCATTCGACTGATTAAGAACATGGAATAAACAAGCACATGTGGAATGATTTACAATGACTAATTACATGTTTGAAGGACACTAAATCAATCTGAAATCGGGGCAACTGCAGCACAAACGCAGGGTGGTGTTTACACCACGCATCAAAATACCATGCGATCACGCCATGATGCTACAATGTTTACTTCCAGCAGCAAACTACACAGATCGGCCATCCTCAACGGTGGGGAAAGAGGTATCTGTGACTTTTATTCCACAGACACACTTCGACCAATTTCAGATGTATCCATATTCTTCCCGTGTTCACTCACATCCCTTACAACCTACCATGGCCATAGAGCAGGATCTAAAGGGGCGAGAGGTTAATCATCTGGGGTTGAGGACGGAGGAGAGCGGGAAGTGCTAACCTCAATTGGATGGCTGAGATGGTTTAGAGGTGCGCGGGGGGGCGGGGGTGGGGGGGGCGGCCGGCGACAGGCGCAAGTTTGCGGCGCAGGCTGGAGCAGAGGGGCGGCGGGCGCTCTGTAGTTCTTCCCTGCGCCTGCGCGACGGGAGCAGGAAAAAATCAGACAGAACGGTAGGAGAAGGGAGCTTTTGGATTGTGAGGACAAAGGACGGAAGACGACTACCTGGAGGCGAAGGAATGGAATGCTAGATTTCAGAACGGTGAGAGCTTTTGGTGGTGATTCCCAACCCAGAGTATATTCCAAAGCTTGAGATCTTTCGGTGCTACTTCCCTCCGTTTTCAAATAATTGACAGCGTTGACTTTACTATTCACAATTTGACCGCTTAATAACTTTTAAAATACTTAGTTACATAAGATAAACATATGATAGATAGATATGGTGTAGATAGCACTTTAGTGATATGATATATTTATGAGTGTCTAATTATACATTAACAAAAAAGTAATGGTCAAAGTTGAAACAGTAAAAGTCAACACTGACAAGTATTCAAAAACGGAGGTAAATACAACCAACCGGTCAACCGGAAAAAGTTAGGGTTCATACCAGGCGTAGAAATCAGTCACAAAGTATCACTCCACGCCCTTTGTGCTGCTTCCTCCAGTGGCTGAACGACGCAGAACGCTGGTTCGGCGGCGCCGGCGCCGTCGCTGGCGAAGAAGACTACGATGTCGTGCGTGGCGGCTGCGAGCCAGATACGGCCTTCGGGCCGGGCCTTTTCCCCAGGTCAGGCCCAGCATGCCCAAGACGACGGTGCGTTCTTGTCGGCGTTTGGTAACCGGCCGACGAGTAGATTTGTGCGCGGTTCGACGGCGATTAGATGGATTGTGTTTGACACGGTGGGTTCTACTGGTTCAGGCAAAAGAAGCCCTACGTCCAGTTTGAGGTTTCGCTCGTGTTGCTCGTAGTAGGGGTTACAAGCCGTGGCGAGAGAGGGATTCGCTCCCAAGTCTCTGTCTCTGCGTTGTGTGCGAGTGTATTTGTTCGTGTGAGAAATGAGCTGTTGTGTGAGCCCAAAACGAAGTCCCTTTCCCTCCTGGGCCCAATTCTCCCTTTTATACAACAAGGAAGAACGGTACAGATGGAGGAAAGAAGAAAAAGAAAAGAAAAGAAAGATAAGTGAGAGGGCGACGGAGGCGGAGTCGGGCCGTCCTTGCTGGCTCCGGTGTCTTCCGCCGCAATCTCCGCGCCAGGTGGTGTGATGATGTCATCCGGGTCTTGTCTGGGCGCTGTGGAGCGCCCATTCCCTGATCCGCACTGTTGATCGCTGTTGGTGTGCTGTTGATACCTGTGGAGTTGGGCGACGGTCACTTCGCGCGCTGTTGCTACTGTGTAGCGTACTTGGTGCATGCATTCCCCGTTCCACGCCTGATCCGGATGCGACGCCCCCACGCGGCCGTACGTCAGGCATAGTGTACCTTCGCACCGCCCAGGAGTGGATATGGAGCGTCTTCTTATCCAAATCTGGCTGGCCGTACACTTGGGTTTGACCAACGCTTCCATGTCGCTGCCGAGCTTGCTTTCCGGCCGCGGTGGTCGGGTTCGCTTCGGGTCGTGTCCCTTCGCCGATCCCGACCACCACCGGGGTACATGGGCGGCGGACGGTGGCTGGCCGGAGTTCGGTAGGAGGCGTCGCTCGACTCCGCGGCGCCCGACTCCTACAGCGGGGAGTCGGGTTCGTTGCCACGTCCAAGGCGGGCTCCTCTAACGCTGGACCAATCGCGGTCCAGGGTGGGGGGCTGCGCTCGTGCAGCCACGTGCGCCCGGTCCCTTAACGGGCCGTGAGGAACGGAGGCTCTGCGGGCCAAAGGCCGTTGTTGTGCCTTCCGCCCGACTGGACCACTCCAGGGGCCCAGCTTTCCATCTCTTAGCTATATACAAGGCCTTTGGGTCTCGGGCGGCTCCCGTACCACGTTATTCCGCGTGTATACCGTATAGAGTACCTAGAAAATAGGTACCCGACAGTAGCCCCCGAGTCCTGGCGAGAGCGCCGTGCTGTCGTCGGGACTGGTACGGCTGCCTGACGTGGCCATTCAGTTCGCCGCCGGGTGTAGCCCCCGAGGCTGGGAGCTAGTAGAGGACTAGCTTCCAGGCTTTTCTCGGGCTTTCACTGCGTAACGCGGCAGCGAGCTGTGTCGTTTTCCCGTAGCCACGATGACCGAGCCCCCGGGCCCCTTCTTATGTCCGAGGGGGAGTGCGCCTATCCTGCGGGCCAACCGGTGCCCGATGGACTTCTCCCTTAGGCCTCTTTATCCGGCCATTTGTGGCCAATCCATGGATTCATGGGACTAATGTAATTTCTTTTCTAGTTTAACGATCTTTCGATCGACTTTGTATAAAGAAAACCATGGAATAAAGAGGCTTATTTCGCGAGACCCGTTTTAGTTTGTGTCGCGACCACGTTGTTGGTCTCTTGTGCGAATGCATGCCTTCGAGCCCCCGATCGTTTCGGGGGTCCGGCCGAAGACGGTTTCGACTTTGTTCGTTTCTCCTTCCGCATCCTGTCGGGAGGATGGAGGATCGGGGCCGTCCGCGCCATTCCTCGATGGTTCGATGGGCGGTGCCATTTGAGTTGCAAACGGGCTCGTTCGAGTGACACCCCGGTTTGCCCTTAGCGGGGACCCGGTTGAGACCAGCGGGGGTCAGTGTCATATGATCCGGGAGATTGTCCCATTTAGTTTCCGAGTCCGTTCGACCGGTCTCGGCGGCTCGCTGCCAGCTCTCGATGAGCAAACCATGGGCTTATTTCGTCCTCGGACTCGGACGTATTCGACAGGGGCCCATATGCTCCGCGCACTTGGGTACTGGCCGCTGGTGCCCCCCTTTGATTACCCCTCACTCTCGTTTTGACCCAGAGCGGCCGTCGAACCCAACGCTGGGCCGGCCTTCGAACTCTTGGGCCGGGAATGGGCCGTCGGAGCGTGTACAGCTCCTAGCCGCTTTACCTGGGAGCCCAGACCGGCTTCCCTACCGATTGGGCCCATGAGGCGTCGGACGCGAGGCGTCGCGTCGCTTCGCCGGCGCGGATCTAGAGGCGCGGCGTTTGGACGAAACGCGGCGACGAGGCGCGCGTTATCTCCACCTGCACACGTTAGGGCGGAGGAAAACGAAGGGACGCGAGATTTAAGGCGGGAAACGGCATAGCGCCGGTTCGGCACATATAAATCGGCCATACCTATCCAGGGGAGTCTTCTCGCATACTCCATCGCCCGTTGCTGTTCGCCTTTCTTCTCCCTTTGCGATCGCTTCGATTCCTTTCGCTCCGCGCCATTCTTCGCCCCAATCGCCACCATTCGCCGCCCGCTTCGCAACCGCCGTCGGTCGATTCGGTCCCGGCGTCGTCCGCGCTCCCTCATCCCGTTGAAACCGATGGCGGAAGAGGGAGACGAGTGGCCGGAGTCGGTGGTGACGCCGAAACTGCTACGCGGGCTGGTTGCGAAGGGTCTCCTTCGCCCGCTCTCCGATGCGGTGGAGTGGATGGTGCCGTCGGAGCGGTCGCCTTCGCCGCCGGACGACTACATCGTCTCGTTCTTCCACTTCCACTCCCGCGGGCTCGGGGTGCCGGCGCACCCCTTCTTCCGCGGACTTCTGGGCTACTACGGGATCGAGGTTCAGCACCTCAATCCCAACTCGATCGGCCACATCGCCGGCTTCATCACGCTGTGCGAGGCCTACCTCGGCATTCCCCCCAACTTCGATCTGTGGAGGTACTTCTTCAGGGCGTCGCTCCAACCCGTCGGCGGGCGGGTCCCGCTCATGGGCTCCGCGAGCTTACGTCTCCGCGTGGAGCGGGCGTCGGGCTACATCACGTGGGTGCATACTTCCTCCAACTCCGGGTGGCATAACCGGTGGTTCTACTTGAAGAACGAGCCCACCGGCCCGCTGCCCAAGTTCACCAACGCCCGGTTGTCCGGGCCCCCCGATTGCTGGCACTGGGGTCTCGGAGCGAGGGAGATTGCAGCAATCCAACCCCTCCTCGACGCCGTGGCGGTGCTGCGTGACCGGGGGGTGTCGATGGTCGGCATCACCGGCCACTTCCACAGCATCCGCGTGCTGCCGCTGATGCGCCGCGCGCTCCCCATGTGGGAGATGACACCGGGCGCCGACCTCCGAGGGACGGCGATGGTGATCGACGAGCCGCTGAGCCACCGCGAGATCGGGGCGCGGCTGTCGGAGGCGGCCGGCAAGTCCGCCCTGCACTTCGTCGACAACGAGTTCGAGTGGCCCGTCGCGGGCCACCCCGCTGCGCTGCCGCACGCCGACGCCATTCGCTTCGTAAGTCCTTCCCCCACCTCTTCTTGATTGATTGACATTTTTTGTTTGTGATAAATGATTGCAGCATTCTTACTTCTCCCTTTGGGTGCAGCCGGGTTTAGCCGTTCGGCGCTCTACAGCCCCCGTGCCTGAGGACGCGGACCGGCGGGCGGTAAACCGTGCCCACGGCGAGAGGACAAAGCGGCGAAAGGATCGCCGCAAGGCCCGCAAGGACGTCTACGAGGAGAGGAGGAGAGACCGGGCGCGTCGCCGTCGGAGAGGCGAAGCGGTCGACACTGAGTCCGAGTTCGACACGGACTCTGCACTCGACCACAGCAGCGAAGAGGCCGGCGATGGCGGTCACCACGACGACGCGTGGATTGACGACGTCATCCCAGACGACGATGGCGCGCAGCCTGTTCCGGCCGGCGGTGTCGCCGGCGAGGGCCAGGGGCCCCCGTCGAGCAGTCCCGGTGAGGTGGTCACGGTCGCCGCGACGTCGACGGCGGCGGCAGGGAGCCTCGAGGTCCTTGTTGCCGTCGCCGCTCCGGCCGGGACTTCTTCACTTGCCGGGACGGCTTCCGCGTCGCCGGCCGCCCCCGAAACCGGCGCGGGGACGACCGAATCCGGGATCGCGCGGGAGACGATCCCGCCCGAGGGACCCGGCGTGCCTCATCCGATGCCCGATGTGGAGGCGCGGGGTGGCGAGGTGCCCACTCCTGACACAACAGCTCGTGCGGCCGCCGGACAACGCTCGGGTCGCCGGCCGACGAAGCCCGCGCGGAAGCGCAAGCGGTCCGACATGTGAGTTTGCTTTATCGTGTCTTTTGCAGTCGTTTGATTTGTCTTTGTTCGCCCTTCTTCTGAATCGCGACGTGCACCCTTGCAGCCCCGCCCCGAAATGGGACGGGACCCAGTTGGCCCCTCACAAGGCGCTGCGTCTCGCCGCCGAGCAGAGTCAGAATCAGGAGGGCTCCGCTCCGCGGCAGGATGACACCGCGCGAAGGCAAACGGAAGTCGCTGCAGCGTCGGAGGAGACGGTGCGGGAGCGCGACACGCCGAGGGTCGACGGCGCGGCGACGCGACAAGGTTCCGCACCCGTCGCGAGTGCAGCCCCCGACTCCGAGGGTCGGGCTGGCGAGCCACGGCCTGGTACCGCCCCACCGCGTGCACAAGGTGTCACCGGCGCAGGGGGTCGGACCGCCGAGGTCCGTCCGGCGTCAGGCCCGTCATCGTCGAGGGCCGATGGCGCCGGTAACGTTGCGGGGACTCGTCAGGGAGCCGCCCCGCAGCCGGGGACTGCGGCCGGTGATCCGCGGTGGGACGCGGCCGCCGCCGGTGTGCCGCTGATCCAACGTCTGGCGCGGTCCGGCTGGGGGCCGGATGTACTGGTGAACACGCCAGAGGGTCCGGTCCCTGTGAAGGACTCGGCGGAGGCGAACGCCTGGTCGTACATGGCCCAGGAGCTCTCCCACACCTTCAGCAGGCTGGAGACAATCAAGACGTCGGTCACGGCGGAGGTCGACGCCGCGAAGGAGCTGATGAAGAACGCGCGGGTTCCCATTGACGTGAGTGGGAGAATTTTCCACCCCTTGTCTTTTTGCTTTGGGAGTTCGTCGTACTTGCCTTTTTTGCCTTACGGTTTTTTCCTGCTTTCCGCAGACTTTGCTTGCAAACAGCAAGCTTAAGTCGAACCTCATCCGGCACCAGCTGAAGGAATACGTCGCGCGAGGCGACGAGCTGGCGCGCGCGCTGCGTGTCTCCGAGCCCATCCGCCGCCGAGCCGAGGCCGCCGAGGCCGCGACGAAAGCAGCGGAGGATGCGAAGAAGAGGGCCGCGGACGCGGAGTCGGCGCTGCGCGGCATGGCCGAGCGCGCCGAGACGGCGGAAAAGCGAGTGCAGGCCCAGGAGCAGGAGCTGCAGAATGAGCGCGGACTCCGGACCGCCGCCGACAAGGCGCTGTTGGAAACCACTCAGCGCGCCGAGGCCGCCGAGAAGAGGGCGGAGGCTGCTGAGACAGCGCTAAGCAGGGAGAGGGAACTCAAGGTCGCCGCCCAGTCGTCGTTGACCAACGTGACCGGTGAGCTCCAGAAGACACAGAAGGAGCTGAAGGGTAAGTTAATTTACCTGTTCTTTGATCATCCCGCCGTGTCGGATTTTGTTGTTTTTAGACCGAGCGAGTGACCCGTTGTTTTGGCCAGACGCACAGGAGCTCCAGGTGCAATCGCAGGCGGCGCTGGCGGATCTTGACCTGCTGCGGCAGGCCATGGAGATCGCTTGCAACGAGATCGGTGTGCCGCGTCCGCCAGACGCTACATCTGTGATCCCGCAGGTTGCCGCGCTCCCCGCCTACTTCCACATACAGGAGGAGGAGTGCCTTCGGGCCGGAGTCCAGATCGCCTTTGCCGTGTCGAGGAGTCACTACGGTGACCACTACAAGATCGACGTGCTGGCGAGAGGTTACGAGCCTTCCTGTAGTGAGGCCGACTTGGAGCGGATCGAGGAAGAGGTGATTCCCTTTGCGCGCCTTCTTGCCGATGACAACCTGGACATGATCCCCTCGCGCCGTGGCGGGGGTGAAAATCAATAGGTTAGGCGGTGATAGTCGGAGTCGGGCCCGTGTGGGCCTTATTTTGTAAACAACGATGTGGGCATGCGCGCCCGTTTGTTTATATGAATTTTCGTTTCGCTTTTCGCAAGATTTTCGTTCGTTTAACTCTTTTCGTGCGGCGATTCGCCTCGAAGACTCGTGATCTCGGAAGATTAACTCAATTCCGACCAGCCGCTCGGACCGACCCTATCCACTGGGGCGTCGGGTGCCCTTGATCGAACTGGCCGAGCCTTAAGCCAATATCCGGGGCTCACGATTTTCGCTGCGATTCGTCACACTTCGAGTTTTAGGACGTCGGTTTTGCGTTCGCGGAGGCCCGCTCTTAGTCGAATTGCGTTGTTTCTCTTAAGAGCATCGCTCCTGGCGCATACAAAATCAACGCGGCACAAAGCCACACCCGCCGGGTGGAGCCTCCGAGGGGAGTGCACCCAGGCGGCTGCCCAAGAGGTGTGTAAAGAAAACACCGAGTTCGTTTGATGTTGATGCATCGGCAGAAAGACAACAAACGAATTTGCAGAGCTAAGGATAGAAGCGACGTAGCTGCTCAATGTTCCAAGCGTTGGCGACGAGTTGGCCTTCCGAGTCCATGAGCTTGTACGTTCCGGGACGCAGCACCTTGGCGATGATGAACGGTCCCTCCCATGGCGGTGACAGCTTGTGTCGATCCTTGTTGCTCTGCACCAGTCGGAGAACCATGTCTCCTTCCTTGAACTCGCGGCCGCGAACTCGTCGTCCGTGGTAGCGGCGCAGGGCTTGTTGGTACTTCGCGGACCTCATCAAGGCGACCTCTCGGTCCTCATCGATTTGGTCGAGGGCGTCCTCGAGAAAGCTTCTGTTGGCTTCCTCGTTGAAAGCACGAACCCGAGGAGCGCCGTACTCGATGTCAGTCGGAAGCACCGCCTCTGCTCCGTAGAGCATGAAGAACGGCGTTTGCCCAGTCGCCCGACTTGGTGTGGTGCGCAAGCTCCATAACACCGCAGGTAACTCTCGCACCCACCGGCCAGCGTGAACTTTCAATTTGTTGAAAATTCTCGGTTTGAGCCCTTGTAGGATCATTCCGTTTGCTCTCTCGACCTGACCGTTGGCCTGTGGGTGCGCGACTGATGCCCAGTCGACCCGGATGTTGTAGTCGTCGCAGAATTCGAGGAACTCGTTGCCGGTGAATTGAGTCCCATTGTCGGTGATGATGGAGTTCGGCACTCCGAAGCGATGGATGATGTCGGTGAAGAATCGAACGGCTTCTGCTGACCGGATCTTCACGAGGGGTCGTGCCTCGATCCACTTGGAGAACTTGTCGACGGCCACTAGCAAGTGCGTGTAACCCCCGGGCGCCTTCTTCAGGGGCCCGACCAAATCCAATCCCCACACGGCGAAGGGCCAAGTAATGGGTATGGTTTGAAGGGCTTGCGCCGGCATGTGGGTCCTCCGAGCGTAGTATTGGCACCCTTCGCAAGTGCGTACTATCTCGGTGGCGTCGGATACGGCCGTGGGCCAGTAAAAACCATGCCGGAACGCCTTTCCGACTAGACTTCTGGGGGCCGCGTGGTGACCGCACTCGCCAGCGTGGATGTCGGACAGTAGCTCTTTTCCCCATTCGATGGGGATGCAGCGTTGAAGCACTCCCGAGTGGCTCTTTTTGTAGAGCTCGCCGCCAACGATGACGAATGACTTAGCCCGACGCGCGAGGCGTCTTGCCTCTGTCTGGTCGGCGGGGAGCTGTTCTCGGAGTAGGCAGTCGAGAAATGGGGTCCTCCAGTCGGGCACCGGGTCGGGCACAGCCCCCGAGCCCCCGACCGCCTCGTCGGCAGTCGGACTCGAGCCCCCGACCGCTTCGTTAGCTATCGGGATGGCGAGAACGGCTCGACCCGAGTCTTCTCCGAGAGGAGGGCGTGTACCTTCTACTGCCGAGAAGTCGACGCCGTCTGGTTGGGTTGTGGAAACGTCCGTCATGGGTGTGGATGGCGCCTCACGCACCGATGGCTTCTGTTGGTCGTGGGAGAAGACGCCGACAGGGACGGGGTCCCGGTTGGAGGCCATCTTCGCGAGGCCGTCCGCCTCTTCGTTGTAGCGGCGAAGTACATGGCTGACTTGGAAGCCTTCGAACTTTTCCTGAAGTCGCCGCACCTCAGCGCAGTACGCCGCCATCTTCGGGTTCGAGCAATTCGACTCGCTCGTCACCTGATCGGCGATAAGCTGGGAGTCGCCGAAGACTTCCAGCCTTTTGACACCAAGCTCGATCGCCGCCTTCATCCCGTTGACGAGTGCCTCGTATTCTGCCACGTTATGGGACGCAGGAAAGTTGAGTCGGACCGCGTAGCGCAGTCGGGACCCGAGTGGCGAAACAAGAACAAAGCCGCTTCCGGCACCTCTTTTTGTCAGCGAGCCGTCGAAAAACATGTTCCAACACTCTTGCTCGACGGGCGCAGGTGGCAGCTGGATCTCGGTCCACTCGGCAGCGAAGTCCGCAAGCACTTGCGACTTGATCGCGGTGCGCGGGGCGAACTCGAGCTCCTGTCCCATGAGCTCGAGGGCCCACTTCGCGGCCTTATTTGTGGCCTCTTTGCTCCTTAACGCCTCGCCGAGAGGGAAGGAGGTGACCACAGTGATCGGATGCGCGTCAAAGTAGTGACGTAGCTTCCTTTTGGTTATGACGACCGCGTACAACAGCTTCTGCAGCTGAGTCCAGCGGGTCTTGGTGTCGGACAAAACCTCGCTGACAAAGTATACCGGTCGCTGGACTTTCAGAGCATGTCCGGGCTCGCCTCTCTCGACCACCAGCGCCGAGCTGACTACCTGAGTGGTTGCGGCGATGTACAAGAGGAGAGGCTCGCGCTCTGCAGGGGCTGTCAGGACGGGTGCGTTCGATAGCACCGTCTTAAGCCGATCAAGCGCGGTCTGGGCCTCGGGGCTCCAAACGAAGTGTTCCGACTTCTTGAGCAATCGGTATAGGGGCAGACCCCTCTCCCCGAGTCGGGAGATGAACCGACTGAGAGCCGCGAGACATCCCATCACACGCTGTACGCCTTTCAGGTTCTGAATGGGGCCCATCTTAGCGATGGCCTCAATCTTCTCGGGATTGGCTTCGATGCCGCGTTCCGAGACGCAAAACCCAAGTAGCATACCTTTCGGAACTCCGAAGACGCACTTCTCCGGGTTCAGCTTTATGCCGCACGCCCTCAGCTTTTGAAAAGCTCGATCGAGGTCGGCGACGAGGTCGTCGGTCTTCTTGGACTTCACCACGATGTCGTCCACGTATGCTTCGACGATCCGACCGATGAGATCGCCGAAACATTTGATCATGCACCGCTGGAACGTTGCCCCGGCGTTTTTCAACCCGAACGGCATCGTTACGTAACAATATACGCCATACGGGGTGATGAACGCAGTCGCGAGCTGGTCGGACTCTTTCAACGGGATCTGGTGATAACCAGAGTACGCGTCGAGGAAACAAAGGGTTTCGCACCCAGCGGTCGAGTCTACGATTTGATCAATACGCGGCAAAGGAAACGGATCCTTTGGGCACGCCTTATTGAGATTCGTATAGTCGACACACATCCGCCATTTCCCATTCTTCTTTTTGACAAGTACAGGATTGGATAACCACTCGGGGTGGTACACCTCTTTGATAAACCCAGTAGCTAAGAGTTTCGATAACTCCTCACCGATGGCCTTGTGTTTCTCCTTGTCGTAGCGGCGCATGTGTTGTCTCACCGGGCGAGAGCCCGGCTTGATACACAGGGAGTGCTCGGCGACGTTCCTCGGGATGCCCGGCATGTCCGAGGGCTTCCACGCGAATATGTCCTGGTTGGCTCGGAGGAAGTCGACGAGCGCGCTTTCCTATTTGTCGGAAAGCGCGGTGCCGATGCGCACGGTCTTGCTGTCAGGGTCGGCCGGGTTGAGCGGGATCTCCTTGATGTCCTTGGCCGGGTCGAACGACCCGGTCGTGTTCTTGTAGTCGGGCCCGGCCTCCTCCGCCGCCGCAGCGGCAGCCGGGAGCTCGTCCTTGTGCAGGAGTGCTTCCGCGACCTCGCAGGCCTCGCGGTCGCACTCGTAGGCGCGCTGGATGGACGTGCTCACCGTGATGACCCCCTTGGGGCCCGGCATCTTCAACTTGAGGTAGGTGTAGTTGGGGACGGCCATGAACTTCGCGTAACATGGCCGCCCAAGAACAGCGTGGTACGCCCCAGGGAAGTCCACCACCTCGAAAGTCAGCGTCTCGGTGCGGTAGTTGACAGCGGTGCCGAAGGTCACGGGCAGATCGATCTGCCCGAGCGGCACCACATGCTTGCCGGGGACGATCCCGTGGAATGGCGCCCGAGTTGGTCGGACACGATCCCGACTGATCCCCATGGCGTCGAGAGTTTCTCCGTAGAGGATGTTGAGGCCGCTGCCTCCGTCCATGAGGACCTTGGAGAGCCGCTTCTTGCCGATGATGGGGTCGACAACAAGCGGGTAGCGCCCCGGGCGAGGCACATGCTCCGGGTGGTCGGAACGGTCGAACGTGACCGCGGAGTCGGACCACTTCAGAAAAGTGGGGACGGCCGGCTCCGCGGCGTAGACCTCGCGGCGGACGAGTTTCTGCTGCCTTCGCGGCGCGCAGGCATCCGGTCCCCCGAAGATCATGAGGCAGCCATCAGGATGGGGGAAGGCATCGTCATCCCCACCCTTGGCATCATCGTCGCCCTTGGGCGGCGGGTCGTCGCGCTCCGCCTTCTTGGAGTTGCCGGCAAGAAACTTGCGGAGCAGCCCGCAGTCCTTGAGGGCGTGCTTGACGGGGTACGCATGGTTCGGACAGGGCTCCTCGAGCTTCTTCTCGAAGTGGTTGGACGCGCCTTCCGCAGGCGCGCGCTTTTGCTTGCGCTCCGCCGCGGCGACAAGAGATGCCTCCTGTCGCGCGACGTTGCCCTTCTTCTTCTTCTTCTTCCTGGGCTGGCTGGAGGGGCCGGCCCCTCCCGTCGACTCCTCCCTCTTGGCCTTGGCCTTGAGCTTGGCCGGAGTCTTGGTGAAGATCGCCCCCACCGCGTCCTCGCCGGACGCGAAGTTGGTGGCGATGTCGAGGAGGTCCTTGGTTGTGCGTGGGCTGCTGCGCCCCAGCTCGTGCACCAGGGTCTTGTTGGACGTCCCGGCGAGGAACGCGCTGACGACGTCCGCGTCGGCGATGTTGGGCAGTGCATTGCACTGCTTCGAGAACCGCCGGATGTAGTCGCGCAGGGTCTCGTCGGGATTCTGGCGGCAGTTGCGGAGGTCCCACGGGTTCCCGGGACGCTCGTACGTCCCCTGGAAGTTGCCGATGAAGACGTCCTCCAAATCCTCCCAGCTCTGGATGATCCCTTCCGGGAGGTGCTCAAGCCATGCCCGCGTTGGGTCGGCGAGGTAGAGAGGGAGGTTGCGGATGATGAACTCGTCGCTGTCAGCACCGCCTGCCAGACAGGAGAGTCGGTAATCACCCAACCAAATAGCCGGGTTCGAGTCACCCGAGTACTTGGTTATGCTGGTTGGTGCGCGATATCGCTGCGGGAATGGTGCGCACCGAATGTGACGCCCGAAGGCGCGTGGCCCCGGAGGCGGAGGGCTCGGACTCCGGTCCTCCTCCGGGTCGTAGCGTCCACCTCGTCGAGGGTGGTAGCCGCGCATCTCGGCTTCGCGCCGAGCGCCACGGGCCTGGTCACGCCTGCGCGCTTCGAGGAGTATGCGCGCATCCCGTACTGGTCCCACGCGCTCCTTGATGGGAGGCATGTTGCGTCCGCCCGATCCGCGCGTCGGCTGCGCTACAGACACCTCCTTGTCGTCGCGGCGGTCGACGGAGCGTTGCAGGGCGCCCAGAACGCGCTGCCGGGACAGCGAGCTCTCGGCCTGCTGCTCCGCCGCTACCTCGAGTAGGCGCAGTAGCTCCTTGCGCTTCCGCTCGTCCTCCGGAGTCGCAGGCTGCGGAAGGTCTCGCGCGAGGGCCGCGGCCGCCGCCAGATTTTGGCTGGCTCGCGGGAGTTGAAGCGGGGTGCCCGCGATGTCATGCACGATGCGGTGCTGTACATCGCGCGCCATGGCGCGAGCGCGCCCCGCGGGGGTACGCCGCTGGGCAATGGCCTGCTCCAGGAGCTGACGCTCCCGCTCGATGCCGCACTCCATGTCGGCGAGCTCCCGCCTCCGCGCGAGTAGCTGCTCCAGTGCTGGCAGGTCCTGCGGTGGCGGTGTAACGCCCCCTACCACGGGCACTGGGCGCGGGTCCGTGCCTCCATCGTCGGATGGCTCGTTCCCGTCATCACCTTCCCCATTGCTGGGGTCGGCAATATCCTCGTCCCGAATCTCGGCCATGAGACACTCGCGGGACGGGTCGAACGTGAGCGCGTCGAAGCACTCAGCAAGGAGGTCCTCGACAGAGTCGTGGTCCTGGGTGTCGGCGGGCTCCGCGCCCACTGACGAGGAAGCGCCAATGGCGGGACCGGGGAGTCCAGTCCGGCTTGGCGGGAAGCGGCACGCGAGCTCGTGCTCCAACGCCTCCATGGACTCCCGTAGCCGCGGCGGCAGGGAGGCTCGACGCTCCCAGGCCTCGTAGCCAGGCGGGAGTGGTGGCCCCTCAACAAGGCAGTTGTTGAGGAGTGCCAGCGCGTAAAAGATACGCCGGCATTCATCTGGCCGGGGGTTCGCACCGAGGTACGCCTCGATGCGCACAGGCAGTGCCCGGGCCCCCGGTCCACGCGAGAGGTAAACATCCGAAGTGAAAACGCGCAGCGGCTCCGCGCCGGCGCTGCTGCGCATCCGCTGCAGCTCGGCGTGGTCCGTCAAGAAGTCCACGTCGCCGAAGCGGAAGACACGGTACGGAACCGTGACTGGGGTGTAGAACCGGGAAGAAGGCGCGGTGGAGCGCCTCCGGTCCCTTCCGCGGACGCTCCCACGAAGCGGGAGACGACCGCGAGATGTTGGCGGCCACGAAGCCATCAGCTGGCGATGTGGTCGTCGTCGAACGCGCTGAGGTCCCCTACCTGGCGCGCCAACTGTCGGCGTTTGGTAACCGGCCGACGAGTAGATTTGTGCGCGGTTCGACGGCGATCAGATGGATTGTGTTTGACACGGTGGGTTATACTGGTTCAGGCAAAAGAAGCCCTACGTCCAGTTTGAGGTTTCGCTCGTGTTGCTCGTAGTAGGGGTTACAAGCCGTGGCGAGAGAGGGATTCGCTCCCAAGTCTCTGTCTCTGCGTTGTGTGCGAGTGTATTTGTTCGTGTGAGAAATGAGCTGTTGTGTGAGCCCAAAACGAAGTCCCTTTCCCTCCTGGGCCCAATTCTCCCTTTTATACAACAAGGAAGAACGGTACAGATGGAGGAAAGAAGAAAAAGAAAAGAAAAGAAAGATAAGTGAGAGGGCGACGGAGGCGGAGTCGGGCCGTCCTTGCTGGCTCCGGTGTCTTCCGCCGCAATCTCCGCGCCAGGTGGTGTGATGATGTCATCCGGGTCTTGTCTGGGCGCTGTGGAGCGCCCATTCCCTGATCCGCACTGTTGATCGCTGTTGGTGTGCTGTTGATACCTGTGGAGTTGGGCGACGGTCACTTCGCGCGCTGTTGCTACTGTGTAGCGTACTTGGTGCATGCATTCCCCGTTCCACGCCTGATCCGGATGCGACGCCCCCACGCGGCCGTACGTCAGGCATAGTGTACCTTCGCACCGCCCAGGAGTGGATATGGAGCGTCTTCTTATCCAAATCTGGCTGGCCGTACACTTGGGTTTGACCAACGCTTCCATGTCGCTGCCGAGCTTGCTTTCCGGCCGCGGTGGTCGGGTTCGCTTCGGGTCGTGTCCCTTCGCCGATCCCGACCACCACCGGGGTACATGGGCGGCGGACGGTGGCTGGCCGGAGTTCGGTAGGAGGCGTCGCTCGACTCCGCGGCGCCCGACTCCTACAGCGGGGAGTCGGGTTCGTTGCCACGTCCAAGGCGGGCTCCTCTAACGCTGGACCAATCGCGGTCCAGGGTGGGGGGCTGCGCTCGTGCAGCCACGTGCGCCCGGTCCCTTAACGGGCCGTGAGGAACGGAGGCTCTGCGGGCCAAAGGCCGTTGTTGTGCCTTCCGCCCGACTGGACCACTCCAGGGGCCCAGCTTTCCATCTCTTAGCTATATACAAGGCCTTTGGGTCTCGGGCGGCTCCCGTACCACGTTATTCCGCGTGTATACCGTATAGAGTACCTAGAAAATAGGTACCCGACAGTTCTTCAAGAAAAAATTGCTTTTGTGGATCTAGGCTGTAAAGTCATGGTCTCCCGGTTTTGACATTTTCAGCTTTCGACGGCCATGTATCATCAAGAGAAAAGTCTAATTTGCCTCCCTCAACTATTGAGGGTAGCGCAATTTTCACCCTCAACTATAAAACCGGGTATCCACAGTCCCTCAATTGTATGGGTGGGTGCAAATCGACTCCTCGGGCGGTATTGAGAGCGGTTTTGTCCTACGTGGCACAGTGGGACCCACATGTTAGGTGCCATGTCATTTTTCTTTTTCTTTTTCTTTTTTTCCCGCTCTTCTCCTCTTTCTCCCCAACGATACGCCGTCTTTCTTCCTCACGCACCGCCGCCTCCACCGCCAACCACGCGCCGCTCTGCCCATTCCGCCCGCAGCGCCGTGCCGTCGGGCAGCACGTCGTCCGGCGTGGCCATTGGGCGGCGCCATACGGCGGAGCTCGGCGTGGCGGAAGAGCAGCATGGCGCGACCGTTGGGCGGCGCCATCCGGCGGAGCTCGGAGCGGAGGCACTCATAGTCGGGGTTGTTCCCTCCCTGACCACGGAGTCCGGGGAACAGGGGCCGAAGTTGCTGCTTTGACGGGATCAGAAGGGTAACGACCACCCAATTACATCTCCACCATGCACGCACCCAATCTCCCATGCATCGGGGATAAATATAGCAACGCCGATGCATTGCTTGTAATCTTTAGGTAGCCCATATGATTGAAGAATACTTAGATCTGTTCTCCGTTGTGTTTACATGTGGTACTTGTATCATTCTCCCATCTACAAGTTCCAACACAGTGTGATGCACTGAACAAATTGCTGGATAAGACGTATAAGATGGATACAACCATGATTAAGTTTTAGGCCAGAGCCACCATATCATATTGTAGAGATTGACAAGTTATCGCTTACAGCTCAAGTACACATCAAACGCACTGAAAGCCCCTTAGGCCCTTACCCTCTGAAACTACCATTAATAAAGATGCTACATTACATTCAGCCCCTAGGACTCAAACTAGAGAAATCCATCCTGCGGGATAACAAATTCCAGATCCTTTAGGTCTAATAGCAATTTCTTACTTCTTCAGCAATCAGCATCCAGGGAAACTACCAAAATTCCAACACACTGATTTGATATATCTAGCTTGGTGCAGGAGCGTCAAACTTCCAAATTTTTATCATTGCTGCCGTAATTCTCCAGATCGTCTTGATATCTGACCATACTGCAGTCTGAAAACAGAAGGCATGGCTCAGTTTCCACAGTCCCCGCATGACAGCAGAACAAACCAAATGAAAATACAAAATGTCATATAGTAAGGCCACTGCTTTTCAATATTCAACAAATCAAATATTAGCACCAAGCTACATCTCAAAGATTTCGGAAATCACAGTCCAGGCATTCTGACCAAGCAGCATCTATTCTCGGCACTTGGTGGCGTTTGCAAGTATGAAAAAACAAATAACATATTTCTGATTGAAGCATAATCTTATTACATCTTCGAGATGGAGAAAACAAATTATTGATTTTATAGGACTATCATTGACTTCAACCCTGTCAGCTATCCTACCTTGATCATCACAGTGAATTCTGAGTTTCTGAAATCAGAACAAAACTGCATATTTGCTACGCGAAATTCATGAATTTCTTACTTCAAGCATGCTTAAACATCTTCATGCTCAACCAATGCAGATAGACTGCCACAATTATCACAGGAAGTGTCAAGGGAACGAGTAAGCAGTAATACCTGTCGATTATGCAGCAAAGCAGTTAGTTGATGTTGCACATAAATCACATTACAACTCTGTTACATGAACATCGCTGTCCCGGGAACAGTAAAATATGAACATCATTAACGAAGGTAGATTACAGTATCAGCTCATCGATGAATCTAGTATAAACCGGATGCAGTAGTGTATGGGTGAATACTCTATGCTCAAATAACAGTTGGAAAAAGATAAAAAATTAGATAATCATCTGTTGTGGTTTGAGATTCCTTACCAATCATTTTGGATGGCAGCCAGAAATCGGTTTTCGTATGGTGGAAGCAGCTTGGACACAATGGTAGCGTAGAAGAAACTCACGAACAATGTGATGCCGAACGCAATGAACACAGACCCCACCAACTCTTCTCTAGAGAAACGCATATCTGAATCAACGCCTTGGCCTCAGATGTGAAATCCTTCGATGGGATTTCAGATGAGGTTTAAGCGCTTCAGATCAAACGCATCTTTGGATGAACACACCTCCAAAGCTTGAGATCTTTCGGCGCAAGTACAACCAACCGGTCAACCGGAAAAAGTTAGGGTTCATACCAGGCCGTTACAGTTGGTTTGCACAAGCTAATCATATGAGGAAGAGAAGTAAAAAGCAAGTCAACTTTCTGACAAAAATAAGAACGAAAATCAGCATCGAAAATATCTGTGAAGAACGTTTGCATGTTCCCTCAGCGATGAAAATTTCCTACAGGTGCTTATGGATCCTAAAGCTAACTAGCGCCATGGTTCAGAGGATGATTGAACAGCTTACTGATCCTAAGGATAACTAGCGCACTGGTTCAGAGGATGCCGTTATTGAACAGGTCAGGTCAAGCCACCAAGACGTGGTCTCGTGCAGAAATCAGTTTGGAACCTTTTCCTTGTAGCAAAATTGATTTTCTCTATTGTAGCCTAGTGGTTGATTGCTTGCCTCGGGACAACTCCCACCCAATGCCCAGAAGTTTATTCTCAAAACTGAACCTAGCCTGTTTAGCCGCTCCTTCATAGGAAGCTACGCGGCGATCTAGTACACCAAAAACAACGCAGTATTGAACCGGTCAAACAACACACATCGCTGTTACCAAACTACCAGAAATCCCCGCGGCCATACGCACATGCCGCGTGAAAGTAGGGCAGAAACGACCTAACTCAAATCCAGGGAGCTCGCCGACACCTCAATGCAGCTCATCGGATTAATAACCTCAGAAGCGGACAAACAAATTAACAGAGTAATAATCATATTAACGCCGTATATTAAGTTAGGCTAACGCGACCGAACCGATCTCTAAACCCACCAAACTGCCGCGAATCTCCCAGAGAAACCGAGGGCGAGCACGAAGATGAACAAAAGCAGAGAGGAATCTCAAAACTCACATGGCCGCGCGAGGCGATCAAGAGGGCCCGACATGGGCGCCGACGGTAACCGGATCGATCCTCCCCTCCTTCGGCACGGCTCAGCTGCGAGCGTCCTTCTCCTCCTCCTTCCCCCCGCCTCCGAAGCCTGAAACGGAACCTGCATTCCCGTCAGAAACCCTAGAACCCCCTCCAAAAAATCCCCGAAAAAATCGCAAAAAAGGGTGGAACCAAACGTGTTCCGCCGGAGATCTCCCGCGTCTACATACCTTGAGACGTCGGCGGGAGGGCGCCGGCGACGCTTGCTGGGGCGGGGGGCCGCGTGGGAATCTGAGGCGAGGGGAATTTTTTGGGGAGTGGCGTTGCGGAGGTGGGCGATGGGACGGGACGAGGAAGAGTGGGTGGTCAGTGGGGAGTAACTTTAAAGAAAGGACGGAGGAGCCGAGAGAGAGTTATGGAGCTGCAACCTGCCTTGTGCCTGCTGATAGAGAGAGAGCGAGGAAAAGGGAAGGAGGGAGGGGCAGGACGGAAAGTGTCCTCCGGAAATTCGGTGTGGGTTATCTTTATGGCTCCGGACCCGTTCGCGTTTGGGTCCCTGCGTTTTAACGAATTCGAATTCTGTTTCGGCGGCTGCGTCTGAGCTACGAGGCTGATATTATTGACATCGCGCCATGCTAGTACAAATAACTGAGATGTTTAAGAAAACCAGTGACACAACTTCGACAATGTTTTACTATACTGAAAGGTTGTGTATGTTCTTATCCAAACGAAGTTGGCTTGTAAACATTGAACGAGAGAGTAATCACACGATGATATCGTGTGACAAAGTTATTATAAATCTTCTGGTTCCAAAGCAAGGTTCTTTAAAGAATACACGCGATATCAACCTGTCGGTGATGTTTACATCAAATCATGCTTTCTTAGGTCGCCGATTAAGAAGCGTTTTCAGTAGTGCTCTCTTTTATTAGGTACTCCTATCGTGTAAAAAAAATGCTGGTACAACATAAAAGCTTGCACTTAGTGCTAGATCGGTGGCATGCGATTCCTGAAAATCAGAGCGTGTGCGGAAAAAGATCGGCCTTTGGAAATTCGGCCACCAAACGTCCAAAACAAAACGATGCGATATGCTCCCAATGCCGCCTAGCTTGTGATCTCAGCTTGCCAACGAGCATACGATCCACGCAAAGATTGTGACGGTATTTACGAGTTTTTTCAAGGCGGCCATGAACCAGAAACAGCATCGGTCACGTGCCTTCCTCCATTTGGGTCGACAACACCGTGGCGTGTTTTTGTCACATACAGACACGTACAGTACGGTTGTTCTCCTTCGCTCGAACGCGACGGCGTTCAGATCGCTTCTTGTGTCACGAGACTTGCGGAATCGCTTCATCGTGTCGGTCTCCCGCATATCCCGACCCTACGCATGAAATGAATGCATCCACGTCGATGGTGACGTGCCAGGCGAGTGACCCCTGTTGCAGATGAGATCGGGTGAGGTACTCCTCAGCATCCATTCTCTCTCCCAAATTGGACACTCCACAGGGGGCTAACAGCAAGTTTGCATCTCCATTTTGTTTCTAAAAAAAAATATCTCCACGTTTGACCTGTTGCGCAGAGCCGGGGCCCAGTGGGCTGTTGCTGCACGTGGCGCGCCCGCAGGGGGGCGGGAACCCCGTGTCCCCACCAGCAGTCGGCTTCTAGACGTTGCGACAAATTTGCAGTTAGGCCCCTGGCAGCAGCGCCCTGTAGGCGGCATCATGCACACCCCCAGCGCATGATGGCAGGCAGGCACAGAGCAACAGCAACGAACAAACGCCCTACTCTACTCTACGGGCGAACCTCCTGCTGCGTCTCTAGCAGCAGCTCGGCACGCGAGCGCACCACCATTCTGTCGGAGTAGCGAGTGCACCCACCGCGCCCACGACACTACCGGATCAGCCAGCGTCCCATTGACATGCGGGCCCTGCGTGCATCGGTCCCAGCTGTCGGTGTAATGACGCTGTAGTTACAGATGCTGTAGGTAGCCGTTGGAGAGATGGAAGCGGAGGCGAGGCCTGGGATTCTCTGCGCGCATGTGAGCAGAACGAGGAGGGGGGCCTTGAATGGTCAAGCGGGGGACAGGCCGTGCAGAAGGGCGGCTTCACTGCCCCGCGACGGACTGTGCCGTGCCATTGAATGGCGTCTGGCGTTCGTTGCCCCCGCTTCCCGCGCAGCGCCGTACCGCTGCTGTGAGGAGCATCATCGGTTCGGTGCTTCTGCCGACGGCTATTTTTACCGAACACACGGTCACAGCACCTCCACTCCACAGTCCCAGTATGTGGACACAGCGAACGCTCCTTTCTCATTTTCTTTCTTCCCTTTTTGCGTGCGTGTGGTGTGGGTGCTGAGGGACGGCTTCTGTTTCTTTGACCACGCATGCGTAAACCAACACAGAAAAATGCCTGCGGAGGAGAAACGTTGCAAAGTCAACGTTGGTGCATGCCGTGAGGCATACTATATAGAACACGCATGCGGAAAGACAATGGCGTCATCGGCGTCGTCGACTATTTTCATCTCTGATTTCATCGTCCCAGATTTTGTCAACCTTGCTCTTCTTCTGGTAAAGAAAAAACAAACTAATAAGGTAGTGTACGCCACTTGACCGGGTGACAAATAAAGTCCGCCCGCCATTGCCCAACCAACTACTGTAATCGCCACAGATCATATATGTGACCGGGCCCCGTGGACAAGCGTAGTGCGCAGGTTCATCAATCGTCGATCCGGCCATTTGTCTCGTTGGTCAAAGACATGCGTGCATTTCATAGTAGCTCGCACAATATGTAATTTAGCTCGCGAATTGCTGGCCCGCTCAAAATGCCAATTTCAGTCGCTTGATGATTGTCAGCCTGCCTGCGAGTTTCCTACTTGGAGGCGCGCGGCAAGTATTATTTGTACTCCTAGCAGCCTGCTGGCGCCCCGTTAAAGTTTAATACGCGTATGCTTTTGGCGAATTATGGTTGTTGATAGACTTTCGACACCTCTACGAACTCCCCCCTGATTAAGAAAAGAAAAAGGGTTACTTAGCGTAGCAGCAGCGCCCATGCGGCTGCATCCTTTGACTAGCTAGCTCCTTCCGGCCGGGTTGGCGCCTTGTGCCTGCTGCAATCTGCATGGCTGGTTGTCCGGATCGACTAATCCTGCCATTTGTCTCGGTTTATCCATCACCAATCGCAACCAATCGCATCCTTGTTGCTGTTCGGATACAGATCAAATGATTCTTCTGGTGATTGTTAATTAATCAAGCAGCCCCCTCTGCGCTCGACGACGTACGCGATCAAATGTCCACGATCCATCCATCGAGCTGCATCCAAGCTGCTGATGGATATCTGTCGTGTCACGGCCCGTTGGTTGCGCCGCTCATTAATCTCCCTCGCTCTTCGTCGTTCACACGGTCGATGATTAAACAAGCGAACGCGGCCAATGATTAGTGCGGTTCTGGGCTGGATGGCGATACCAGCATTTGTGCCTGGAGTATAATGTAGCGACAAACTATAGTACTAGTAGCTACTTACAAACCAATGATGAGCTAGTACTTAAGTTTTACCGAGAAGGACAAGTTGCGCATATGGTGGGAGCAACGACAAGTGGTGCATGGAGAAACAAAGAGTGAAAAAATATGAAACGCACAAAAAACAAGGAAGATGGATGTAAAGATATAGCTGCATATAGAAGTGAGAATGATGCAACAAATATGAAAATGGTTAGTGTTTAGCAAAAATTTAAAAAGTTAGAATCACAAATATTGTGAAAACCGAAGGAGTAGCAAACAAAAAACAACCAAAAACGGTTTTACAAATCAAGGTTTTGCTACGCATATTTGCTACGTGAAATTCATGAATTTCTTACTTCAAGCATGCTTAAACATCTTCATGCTCAACCAATGCAGATAGACTGCCACAATTATCACAGGAAGTGTCAAGGGAACGAGTAAGCAGTAATACCTGTCGATTATGCAGCAAAGCAGTTAGTTGATGTTGCACATAAATCACATTACAACTCTGTTACATGAACATCGCTGTCCCGGGAACAGTAAAATATGAACATCATTAATGAAGGTAGATTACAGTATCAGCTCATCGATGAATCTAGTATAAACCGGATGCAGTAGTGTATGGGTGAATACTCTATGCTCAAATGTCAGTTGGAAAAAGATAAAAAATTAGATAATCATCTGTTGTGGTTTGAGATTCCTTACCAATCATTTTGGAAAATTAGATAATCATCTCCCGGTTTTGACATTTTCAGCTTTCGACGACCATGTATCATCGAGAGAAAAGTCTAATTTGCCTCCCTCAACTATTGGGGGTAACGCAATTTTCACCCTCAACTATAAAACCGGGTATCCACAGTCCCTCAATTGTATGGGTGGGTGCAAATCGACTCCTCGAGCGGTATTGAGAGCTGTTTTGTCCTACGTGGCACAGTGGGATCCACATGTCAGATGCCATGTCATTTTTCTTTTTCTTTTTCTTTTTTTCCCCGCTCTTCTCCTCTTTCTCCCCAACGATGCGCCGTCTTTCTTCCTCACGCACCGCCGCCTCCACCACCAACCACGCGCCGCTCTGCCCATTCCGCCCGCAGCGCCGTGCCGTCGGGCAGCACGTCGTCCGGTGTGGCCGTTGGGCGGCGCCATACGGCGGAGCTCGGCGTGGCGGAAGAGCAGCATGGCGCGACCGTTGGGCGGCGCCATCCGGCGGAGCTCGGAGCGGAGGCACTCATAGTCGGGGTTGTTCCCTCCCTGACCACGGAGTCCGGGGAACAGGGGCCGAAGTTGCTGCTTTGACGGGATTAGAAGGGTAACGACCACCCAATTACATCTCCACCATGCACGCACCCAATCTCCCATGCATCGGGGATAAATATAGCAACGCCGATGCATTGCTTGTAATCTTTAGGTAGCCCATATGATTGAAGAATACTTAGATCTGTTCTCTGTTGTGTTTACATGTGGTACTTGTATCATTCTCCCATCTACAAGTTCCAACACAGTATGATGCACTGAACAAATTGCTGGATAAGACGTATAAGATGGATACAACCATGATTAAGTTTTAGGCCAGAGCCACCATATCATATTGTAGAGATTGACAAGTTATCGCTTACAGCTCAAGTACACATCAAACGCACTGAAAGCCCCTTAGGCCCTTACCCTCTGAAACTACCATTAATAAAGATGCTACATTACATTCAGCCCCTAGGACTCAAACTAGAGAAATCCATCCTGCGGGATAACAAATTCCAGATCCTTTAGGTCTAATAGCAACTTCTTACTTCTTCAGCAATCAGCATCCAGGGAAACTACCAAAATTCCAACACACTGATTTGATATATCTAGCTTGGTGCAGGAGCGTCAAACTTCCAAATTTTTATCATTGCTGCCGTAATTCTCCAGATCGTCTTGATATCTGACCATACTGCAGTCTGAAAACAGAAGGCATGGCTCAGTTTCCACAGTCCCCGCATGACAGCAGAACAAACCAAATGAAAATACAAAATGTCATATAGTAAGGCCACTGCTTTTCAATATTCAACAAATCAAATATTAGCACCAAGCTACATCTCAAAGATTTCGGAAATCACAGTCCAGGCATTCTGACCAAGCAGCATCTATTCTCGGCACTTGGTGGCGTTTGCAAGTATGAAAAAACAGAGAACATATTTCTGATTGAAGCATAATCTTATTACATCTTGGAGATGGAAAAAACAAATTATTGATTTTATAGGACTATCATTGACTTCAACCCTGTCAGCTATCCTACCTTGATCATCACAGTGAATTCTGAGTTTCTGAAATCAGAACAAAACTGCATATTTGCTACGCGAAATTCATGAATTTCTTACTTCAAGCATGCTTAAACATCTTCATGCTCAACCAATGCAGATAGACTGCCACAATTATCACAGGAAGTGTCAAGGGAACGAGTAAGCAGTAATACCTGTCGATTATGCAGCAAAGCAGTTAGTTGATGTTGCACATAAATCACATTACAACTCTGTTACATGAACATCGCTGTCCCGGGAACAGTAAAATATGAACATCATTAACGAAGGTAGATTACAGTATCAGCTCATTGATCTAGTATAAACCGGATGCAGTAGTGTATGGGTGAATACTCTATGCTCAAATGTCAGTTGGAAAAAGATAAAAAATTAGATAATCATCTGTTGTGGTTTGAGATTCCTTACCAATCATTTTGGATGGCAGCCAGAAATCGGTTTTCGTATGGTGGAAGCAGCTTGGACACAATGGTAGCGTAGAAGAAACTCACGAACAATGTGATGCCGAACGCAATGAACACAGACCCCACCAACTCTTCTCTAGAGAAACGCATATCTGAATCAACGCCTTGGCCTCAGATGTGAAATCCTTCATTGGGATTTCAGATGAGGTTTAAGCGCTTCAGATCAAACGCATCTTTGGATGAACACACCTCCAGACCAACCATGCCTTGCATCCCAAATCCGATCTTGTGCGCCCTGAGGAAGAAGAGCAGAATTGGACCGAACCAGAAGCCCATAACCATGGGCAGAGAGATTAGATAACCACTCCACCATACAACAACTGAAGGGTAGGGAAAGTTACAGAATCTAAAAGATTTCACAAAGCTTACTCACTCCTTTAAGAATAGGCAAAAATTGGTTCTTAGCGATCTTTCGGATATCCAACTAAACAAAAATGCCACCAAAAGCTCAGTTTCTGTTCTGTAATCTAGCATTCTGCTACAAGGTTGAACCTCAGTTTCTGTTCTGTAATCTAGTATTCTGTTACATGTCCATCCCTCTGGTGTTTAGTGTGACTAAAATACCCATCATTCGACTGATTAAGAACATGGAATAAACAAGCACATGTGGAATGATTTACAATGACTAATTACATGTTTGAAGGACACTAAATCAATCTGAAATCGGGGCAACTGCAGCACAAACGCAGGGTGGTGTTTACACCACGCATCAAAATACCATGCGATCACGCCATGATGCTACAATGTTTACTTCCAGCAGCAAACTACACAGATCGGCCATCCTCAACGGTGGGGAAAGAGCTATCTGTGACTTTTATTCCACAGACACACTTCGACCAATTTCAGATGTATCCATATTCTTCCCGTGTTCACTCACATCCCTTACAACCTACCATGGCCATAGAGCAGGATCTAAAGGGGGGAGAGGTTAATCATCTGGGGTTGAGGACGGAGGAGAGCGGGAAGTGCTAACCTCAATTGGATGGCTGAGATGGTTTAGAGGTGCGCCGGGGGGGGGGGGGGGGGGGGGGGGGGGGGGGGGGGGGGGGGCGCGGGCGGGCGTCAGGCGCAAGTTTGCGGCGCAGGCTGGAGCAGAGGGGCGGCGGGCGCTCTGCGGTTCTTCCCTGCGCCTGCGCGACGGGAGCAGGAAAAAATCAGACAGAACGGTAGGAGAAGGGAGCTTTTGGGTTGTGAGGACAAAGGACGGAAGACGACTACCTGGAGGCGAAGGAATGGAATGCTAGATTTCAGAACGGTGAGAGCTTTTGGTGGTGATTTCCAACCCAGAGTATATTCCAAAGCTTGAGATCTTTCGGTGCTACTTCCCTCCGTTTTCAAATAATTGACAGCGTTGACTTTACTATTCATAATTTGACCGCTTAATAACTTCTAAAATACTTAGTTACATAAGATAAACATATGATAGATAGATGTGGTGTAGATAGCACTTTAGTGATATGATATATTTATGAGTGTCTAATTATACATTAACAAAAAAGTAATGGTCAAAGTTGAAACAGTAAAAGTCAACGCTGACAAGTATTCAAAAACAGAGGTAAGTACAACCAACCGGTCAACCGGAAAAAGTTAGGGTTCATACCAGGCGTAGAAATCAGTCAAAGTATCACTCCACGCCCTTTGTGCTGCTTCCTCCAGTGGCTGAACGACGCAGAACGCTGGTTCGGCGGCGCCGGCGCCGTCGCTGGCGAAGAAGACTACGATGTCGTGCGTGGCGGCTGCGAGCCAGATACGGCCTTCGGGCCGGGCCTTTTCCCCAGGTCAGGCCCAGCATGCCCAAGACGACGGTGCGTTCTTCAAGAAAAAATTGCTTTTGTGGATCTGGGCTGTAAAGTCATGGTCTCCCGGTTTTGACATTTTCAGCTTTCGACGGCCATGTATCATCAAGAGAAAAGTCTAATTTGCCTCCCTCAACTATTGGGGGTAGCGCAATTTTCACCCTCAACTATAAAACCGGGTATCCACAGTCCCTCAATTGTATGGGTGGGTGCAAATCGACTCCTCGGGCGGTATTGAGAGCGGTTTTGTCCTACGTGGCACAGTAGGACCCACATGTCAGGTGCCATGTCATTTTTCTTTTTCTTTTTCTTTTTCTTTTTTTTCCCGCTCTTCTCCTCTTTCTCCCCAACGATGCGCCGTCTTTCTTCCTCACGCACCGCCGCCTCCACCGCCAACCACGCGCCGCTCTGCCCATTCCGCCCGCAGCGCCGTGCCGTCGGGCAGCACGTCATCCGGTGTGGCCGTTGGGCGGCGCCATACGGCGGAGCTCGGAGCGGAGGCACTCATAGTCGGGGTTGTTCCCTCCCTGACCACGGAGTCCGGGGAACAGGGGCCGAAGTTGCTGCTTTGACAGGATCAGAAGGGTAACGACCACCCAATTACATCTCCACCATGCACGCACCCAATCTCCCATGCATCGGGGATAAATATAGCAACGCCGATGCATTGCTTGTAATCTTTAGGTAGCCCATATGATTGAAGAATACTTAGATCTGTTCTCTGTTGTGTTTACATGTGGTACTTGTATCATTCTCCCATCTACAAGTTCCAACACAGTATGATGCACTGAACAAATTGCTGGATAAGACGTATAAGATGGATACAACCATGATTAAGTTTTAGGCCAGAGCCACCATATCATATTGTAGAGATTGACAAGTTATCGCTTACAGCTCAAGTACACATCAAACGCACTGAAAGCCCCTTAGGCCCTTACCCTCTGAAACTACCATTAATAAAGATGCTATATTACATTCAGCCCCTAGGACTCAAACTAGAGAAATCCATCCTGCGGGATAACAAATTCCAGATCCTTTAGGTCTAATAGCAACTTCTTACTTCTTCAGCAATCAGCATCCAGGGAAACTACCAAAATTCCAACACACTGATTTGATATATCTAGCTTGGTGCAGGAGCGTCAAACTTCCAAATTTTTATCATTGCTGCCGTAATTCTCCAGATCGTCTTGATATCTGACCATACTGCAGTCTGAAAACAGAAGGCATGGCTCAGTTTCCACAGTCCCCGCATGACAGCAGAACAAACCAAATGAAAATACAAAATGTCATATAGTAAGGCCACTGCTTTTCAATATTCAACAAATCAAATATTAGCACCAAGCTACATCTCAAAGATTTCGGAAATCACAGTCCAGGCATTCTGACCAAGCAGCATCTATTCTCGGCACTTGGTGGCGTTTGCAAGTATGAAAAAACAAAGAACATATTTCTGATTGAAGCATAATCTTATTACATCTTGGAGATGGAGAAAACAAATTATTGATTTTATAGGACTATAATTGACTTCAACCCTGTCAGCTATCCTACCTTGATCATCACAGTGAATTCTGAGTTTCTGAAATCAGAACAAAACTGCATATTTGCTACGCGAAATTCATGAATTTCTTACTTCAAGCATGCTTAAACATCTTCATGCTCAACCAATGCAGATAGACTGCCACAATTATCACAGGAAGTGTCAAGGGAACGAGTAAGCAGTAATACCTGTCGATTATGCAGCAAAGCAGTTAGTTGATGTTGCACATAAATCACATTACAACTCTGTTACATGAACATCGCTGTCCCGGAAACAGTAAAATATGAACATCATTAACGAAGGTAGATTACAGTATCAGCTCATCGATGAATCTAGTATAAACCGGATGCAGTAGTGTATGGGTGAATACTCTATGCTCAAATGTCAGTTGGAAAAAGATAAAAAATTAGATAATCATCTGTTGTGGTTTGAGATTCCTTACCAATCATTTTGGATGGCAGCCAGAAATCGGTTTTCGTATGGTGGAAGCAGCTTGGACACAATGGTAGCGTAGAAGAAACTCACGAACAATGTGATGCCGAACGCAATGAACACAGACCCCACCAACTCTTCTCTAGAGAAACGCATATCTGAATCAACGCCTTGGCCTCAGATGTGAAATCCTTCGATGGGATTTCAGATGAGGTTTAAGCGCTTCAGATCAAACGCATCTTTGGATGAACACACCTCCAAAGCTTGAGATCTTTCGGCGCAAGTACAACCAACCGGTCAACCGGAAAAAGTTAGGGTTCATACCAGGCCGTTACAGTTGGTTTGCATAAGCTAATCATATGAGGAAGAGAAGTAAAAAGCAAGTCAACTTTCTGACAAAAATAAGAACGAAAATCAGCATCGAAAATATCTGTGAAGAACGTTTGCATGTTCCCTCAGCGATGAAAATTTCCTACAGGTGCTTATGGATCCTAAAGCTAACTAGCGCCATGGTTTAGAGGATGATTGAACAGCTTACTGATCCTAAGGATAACTAGCGCACTGGTTCAGAGGATGCCGTTATTGAACAGGTCAGGTCAAGCCACCAAGACGTGGTCTCGTGCAGAAATCAGTTTGGAACCTTTTCCTTGTAGCAAAATTGATTTTCTCTATTGTAGCCTAGTGGTTGATTGCTTGCCTCGGGACAACTCCCACCCAATGCCCAGAAGTTTATTCTCAAACCTGAACCTAGCCTGTTTAGCCGCTCCTTCATAGGAAGCTACGCGGCGATCTAGTAGACCAAAAACAACGCAGTATTGAACCGGTCAAACAACACACATCGCTGTTACCAAACTACCAGAAATCCCCGCGGCCATACGCACATGCCGCGTGAAAGTAGGGCAGAAACGACCTAACTCAAATCCAGGGAGCTCGCCGACACCTCAATGCAGCTCATCGGATTAATAACCTCAGAAGCGGACAAACAAATTAACAGAGTAATAAACCATATTAACGCCGTATATTAAGTTAGGCTAACGCGACCGAACCGATCTCTAAACCCACCAAACTGCCGCGAATCTCCCAGAGAAACCGAGGGCGAGCACGAAGATGAACAAAAGCAGAGAGGAATCTCAAAACTCACATGGCCGCGCGAGGCGATCAAGAGGGCCCGACATGGGCGCCGACGGTAACCGGATCGATCCTCCCCTCCTCCGGCACGGCTCAGCTGCGAGCGTCCTCCTCCTCCTCCTTCCCCCCGCCTCCGAAGCCTGAAACGGAACCTGCATTCCCGTCAGAAACCCTAGAAACCCCTCCAAAAAATCCCCGAAAAAATCGCAAAAAAGGGTGGAACCAAACGTGCTCCGCCGGAGATCTCCCGCGTCTACAGACCTTGAGACGTCGGCGGGAGGGCGCCGGCGACGCTTGCTGGGGCGGGGGGCCGCGTGGGAATCCGAGGCGAGGGGAATTTTTTGGGGAGTGGCGTTGCGGAGGTGGGCGATGGGACGGGACGAGGGAGTGTGGGTGGTAAGTGGGGAGTAACTTAAAAAGAAAGGATGGTGAGGAGCAGAGAGTCAGTAGCGTTCGTTTCATTTTAGAGGGTGCTGTAGCAGTCACATCAAAAATACCGGCACGATTTATGTGTACTAAACAAAATCAAATTACAAAACTAAGTCCAGGACTCCCCCCCTCTATTTCGCGAGACGAACGTAATGAGGGTAATTAAGCGGCGATTAGACGATGGTTACTGTAGCATCACTGTGTCAAAACATTGATTAATTAGGCTCGTTAGATTCGTCTCGAAAAATAACGTCTGTCTGCAGAAAGGTTTTGCAATTAAATTTTATTTAGTACCCTTAAATAGTAAGATTCTTTTTACTTTAGAGGGGTATAAACTTTAGAGGGCACTTTAGAGGCCTATCCGAACGGGGCCTTAGGGCATGTACAACGGGGTCTTTATCCCCGTCTCCGTAACACGTATTTTGCAGAAACCCCCCCCCCCGCTTCAGCCCGCAGACGGGTGCCGCGTCGCCTCGCGAGGCGACGGGCATGTCCCGTGCTCCGAGGCGGACGAGGCGAGCTCGGCGCCGTTGTAGCTCCCGTCGTCCGGAGGCGACGGCGCGCCCGGATCCCGCGTGCGCGCGGGAGACATTCCGCGCCAAATCCTGCTTCGCGCGGCAAATCTTCCGTATCAACTTCCCCCAAATCTCCACCTCCTCACCTCCGCTAAATTTCGCATCTTGTTGCCGGCGCCCTCGTCGCCGGAGCCCCCGCGGCCTCCTCGCGCCTCGTCGTGTAGATGTCGACGCCGGCGGGAGCTAGAAAACCGAAGAAGGGATGGACACCTCCGGCTTCGGATGCGGCGTCGACGGCGGCGGCCCGTACCCTAGGTTGCGGCGGCCCCAATTTGGCGGCGACGGCTGGCGGCCGTGTTGGCGGCCCCCAGTTGGCGGCGAATGCTCTCGGGCGTGGTGGCTGGTCGGCTCCGCCGCCCCGTTCTCTCGGGCGCAGTGGCTTCCCCAGCTCGCCAGCGACACGACCAACCGCCGGTGGCTTCCTCGGCTCTGCTGCGTCCACGGATGGATTCCCGTTCCCTCCTTCATCGGGCGAAGGTGGATTCGCCAGCTCCTCTGCTTGGTACGATGCGGACAGCGTTGATCCGTCTCTTGGATCTTGGTAAGTCCTGCCACTCTTCTGTTGCCTGATTTGAGTTTTTTCACAGTTCTAGTTTCTTCGCTGATACTCTTCTGTTGTTAAATGATTAGTGAGAATTTGTAGGTATGACATGATAGCTTGTCAATTTTGGATCCTGCTTGTTTCGGACCAATTTGTGGCCATTGTTTCACACATGTAGCTTGTCAATTTGTGGGCATTGTTTGACACATGTAGCTTTTCATTGTCCAGTTGGTTACTGAAGTGAAACTTTAGGCCATTGTGATTTCTTATTGAAGTAAAACTGCAGCAGAAACTTATATGATTTCTTATTGAAGTAAAACTGCAGCAGAAACTTATTGAAGGATCTAATCAACCACATATGGCAACGTTATGGCAACAAAGAAAATTAATGTAATTATTATATCATGGTTTTTAATAAAATATTGTGTTCATGTTACTCTTATTTATGTTTGCTATATTTTCTATCAAATGGCCATACAATGGTGCACACAAATTTATTTATAGTTGATCTGTAGTTGCATGCACAGCATTAAACTGCTTGCAGACAATGAAGTAGTCTCTGGATTGTATGATCTGTCTGCTCACATGTCTGTATCATTTATTAGAGACGACACCCTGTCTCTGGGTTGTACATGCCCTTATGGAGCTGCAACCTGCCTTGTGCTTGCTGACACAGAGAGAGCGAGGAAAAGGGAAGGAGGAGAGGGAGGGGCCTAGGACGGAAAGTGTCCTCCGGAAATTCGGTGTGGATTACCTTTATGGCTCCATCCCCGTTCGCGTTTGGGTCCCTGCGTTTTAACCTATTCGAATTCGGTTTCGACGGCTGCCGCCTGCCCTCATAGCTCAGGCATTGATATCGCGCCATGCTAGTACAAATAACTAATATTTCGTTAAAAAAACATGTTTAAGAAAAATCAGTTACACAACTTTGACAATGATTTACTATACTGAAATGTTGTGTGTATATATGTTCTTATCCAGACTAAGTTGGCTTGTAAACACTGAACGAGAGAGTAATCTTTTTTTTTTTTCGAATGAAACGAGAGAGTAATCACACGATGATATCCAGACAAAGTTGGTTACATATTATAAATATTCTGGTTCCAAAGCAAGGTTCTTTAAATAATAGAGTATACACGATATCAACCTGTCGGTGACGTTTACATCAAATCTTGCTTTTTTAGGTTGCAGATTAAGAAGCGTTTTAAGTAGTGCTCTCTTTTATTAGGTACTCCTATCGTATAAAAAAAATGCTGGTACAACATAAAAGCTTGCACTTAGTGCTAGAGCGGTGGCATGCAATTCCTGAAAATCAGAGCGTGTGCGGAAAAAGAAGATCTGCCTGTGGAAATTCGGCCACCAAACGTCCAAAAATAAAACGATGCGATATGTTCCCAATGTCGCCTTGTGATCTCAGCTTGTCAACGAGCAAACAATCCACGCAAAGATTGTGACGGTATGTATGAGGTTGGCTTTATTATTTACGAGCCTTTTCAAGGCGGCCATGAACCAGAAACAGCGCCGATCGATCACGTGCTTTCCTCTATTTGGATCGACGACACGACACCGTGGGGTGTTTTTGTCACATACAGACACGTACAGTACGGTTGTTCTCCTTCGCTCGAACGCGACGATGTTTAGATCGCTTCTTGTGTCACGAGACCGGCGGATTGCTTCATCGTGTCGGCCTCCCCGCATGAAATGAATGCATCCACGACGATGGCGATGCGCCGGGTGAGTGACCGACCCTACAGATGAGATCGGGTGAGGTGAGGTGATACTCAGCACCTTTCTCCCAAATTGGACACTCCACAGGAGGCTAGCAGAAATTTTTCATCTCCATTTTGTTTCCTTTTGTTTCTAAAATAAAATAAAATATCTCCACGTGTGACCTGTTGCGCAAGAGCCGGGCCCCGGCGGCTGTTGCTGCACCTGGCGCGCCCGCAGGGGGCGGGAACCCCGTGTCCCCACCCGCAGTCGGCTTCTAGACGTTGCGAGAAATTTGCAGTTAGGCCCCTGGCAGCAGGGACATGATGGCGGCATCATGCACACCGGCGCGCGCGCGCAGCGCAGGGCAGCGCAGGCACAGAGCAACAGCAACGAACAAACGAACAGCAACGAACAAACGCCCTACTCCTCTACTCTACGGCGCCTCTGTTGCGCCGCTAGCAGCAGCTCGGCACTCGAGCGCGCACCACCATTCTGTCGGAGTAGCGAGCCCACCTGGACGCTACCGGATCAGCCAGCGTACCATTGCTTGCGGGCCCTGCATGTATCGGTCCCAGCTGTCGGTGTAATGACGCTATAGTTACAGATGCTGTAGGTAGCCGTTGCAGAGATGGAAGCGGAGGCGAGGGCCTGGGATTCTCTGCGCGCATGTGAGCAGAACGAGGAGGGGGGCCTTGAATGGTCAAGCGGGGGACAGGCCGTGCAGAAGGGCGGCTTCACTGCCCCGCGACGGACTCTGCCATTGATTGAATCGCGTACTACTCCTGCGCAGTGCCTGCCGTACCGCTGCTGAGTAGCATCATCGGTTCGGTGCTTCTGCCGACGGCTATTTTTACCGAACACACGGTCACAGCACCTCCACTCCATAGTCCCAGTATGTGGACACAGCGAACGCTTCTTTCTCCTTTTTTTTCTTTCCTTTTTGCGTGCGTGTGGTGTGGGTGCTGAGGGGGACGGCTTCTGTTTCTTTGACCACGCATGCGTAAACCAACACAGAAAAATGCCTGCGGAGGAGAAACGTTGTTTTTAGTAGCTTGCAAAGTCAACGTTGGTGCATGCCGTGAAGCATACTATAGAACACGCATGCGGAAAGACAATGGCGGCGTCGTCGTCGTCGACTATTTTAATCTCTGACTTCATCGTCCCAGATTTTGTCAACCTTGCTCTTCTTCTGGTAAAGAAAAAACAAACTAATAAGGTAGTGTATGCCACTTTTTTTTTTTTGCGAAAAGGGATGGAATTATATTAAAAGGATAGCACAGTACATCCACACCTTTTACAGGGACACCCCTGGAACAAAATTACAGAAAGGACCTCGAAGAAAAGAAAATTACAAGTAACTCCCTTATCCTCTCGATCCTTCCCGACACCTCCTCTTCTCTCCGCCGGCGACCACCGGCCGCAGCAGCTGGCTCCTCCCTCCCTCCCTGGCCGCGACCTCCACACAACGTTGGAAACGCCGATTGGATGGGCGCAGACGCCCATATCACGAAGAAGGCACCAAGCCGGCCGTCGCACCACCACCGGAAGAAGCAGAGCACGCCAAACCACCACCAACAAGCAAACACCAACAGAGAGAAGCAAAACACCGGAGAGATCGCCGCCGGATGACAACAACGACCACCCGGAACCATCTTCCACCATCGCCACGAACGGCAGCGAGGGGAAACAGGGGTCCTTCCACCCTTTCGCAAAAGAACAGAAGGAAAACCAACTCCACAAAGCCTCACCGGAGAAGAAACCATCGTCGCCGACGCCGTCTTCACCAGATCCGCCGAGGGAGACGCCAAATCCGACCGCCATCAACGAGGATGACGGCGGAACCCTAACCCTAAAAGGGGAAAACCTAGACTACTTACAAACTAGTAGCTAGAGAGGAAGCCGGACGGCAGCTCCGCCGCTCTCCCGGCCCTCCGAAGCCCTACGGGCCGCCGGAGGAAGGAAGAGCAAGGCGAAGCCGCCGCCGGAAGGAGACGCCCGCTTTTCGCCTCCTCGCTACTGTAGCAGGGGGGAGGGTGTAGTGTATGCCACTTGACCGGGTGACAAATAAAGTCCGCCCGCCATTTCCCAACCAACTACTGTAATCGCCACAGATCATATATCTGACCGGGCCCCGTGGACAAGCGTAGTGCGCAGGTTCATCAATCGTCGATCCGGCCATTTGTCTCGTTGGTCAAAGACACGCGTGCATTTCATAGCTCGCACAATATGTAATTTAGCTCGCGAATTGCTGGCCCGCTCAAAATGCCAATTTCAGTCGCTTGATGATTGTCAGCCTGCCTGCGAGTTTCCTACTTGGAGGCGCGCGGCAAGTATTATTGTACTCCTAGCAGCCTGCTGGCGCCCCGTTAAAGTTTAATACGCGTATGCTTGTGGCGAATTAGTTTATGGTTGTTGATAGACTTTCCACATCTCTACGAACTCCCCCCTGATTAAGAAAAGAAAAAGGGTTACTTAGCGTAGCTAGCTAGCAGTTCATCATTTGGCAGCAGCGCCCATGCGGCTGCATTCTTTGACTAGCTATAGCTCCTTCCGGCCGGGTTGGCGCCTTGTGCCTGCTGCAATCTGCATGGCTGGTTGTCCGGATCGACTAATCCTGCCATTTGTCTCGGTTTATCCATCACCAATCGCAACCAATCGCATCCTTGTTGCTGTTCGGATACAGATCAAATGATTCTTCTGGGGATTGTTAATTAATCAAGCAGCCCCCTCTGCGCTCGACGACGTACGCGATCAAATGTCCACGATCCATCCATCGAGCTGCATCCAAGCTGCTGATGGATATCTGTCGTGTCACGGCCCGTTGGTTGCGCCGCTCATTAATCTCCCTCGCTCTTCGTCGTTCACACGGTCGATGATTAAACAAAGGACGCCACTAACCGGCTACCAGTAGCCAGATCCGATTATCTAGCTACCACTGCCACTCTCCCCGTCAACCAACTGATCGTCTTCAACATCCCGTTCGTCACCTCGCGCCCATCGACCTCCACCCCCGCCCGTCCGAACCGCGCCCCAGCAGCTCCGCCGCCTCCCGGCGCCGTCGCCGCCCGCCGCACCCTCCCTACCCCCGCCCGCAACCTCCACCGGCGGCCGGCGGCGCCTCGCCGCCTCGCCGCGCCGCCCGCACTCGCCGCCGCCGCCCCACCAGCCCCGCCCGCCGCTAACCACTCCGACGCGGCTCCCCCGCCCCTGCCCTGCCCACCGCCCTCCTCCACCACCGCGGCCGGCGGCGCCCTCGCCGCCTCGCCGCCCCGCCCGCCGCCCGCAGCCCGCCGCCGGGCCGGCCCAGCCGCCATGAGCTATAGTTCGGAGGGAGGAGGAGGAAACTCGGGGGATACAAACCCTGTGCGATAAGGGATTCTACGGCTCGCTTCCACCGCCCGCCTCCACCGCCGGCGGCCGGCGGCGCCGCGCCGCCTTGCCGCGCCGCCCGCACGCCCTCCGCCTCCGGCCCGGTTGCTGGCTCCATCGAGCTGGCTACCGGTTGTCAAATAGAGTTTTCCTTAAACAAACGAACGCGGCCAATGATTAGTGCGGTTCTGGGCTGGATGGCGATACCAGCATTTGTGCCTGGAGTATAATGTAGCGACAAACTATAGTACTAGTAGCTACTTAGAGCATCTCCAGCAGAAGACCTAAACTGGATACCAATCCCAAAAAACTGTCAAAACAGCTAAAAAACTGCTCCAGCAGAGTACCTAAACGGATACCAAAACCTAAAATTTTTTGGTGCCCACCTAAATTTCTCTCTCCTAAACTCATATTTGAGTTTCCATCCACTGGAAACCTAAAATCTTCACACGCACGTGGGAAGGGCCAACCGCCGTGCTCGGACATTTCATCACCCGACAGTTGCCGCGACCGCATCCGCCCCGCCGCCACCGGCACCGCGAATCCGCCCGCCCGTGCCGCCATGGACGCCGAGGGCCACCTTCCGCCCCCTCCTCCACCCTTGCCTCTCCTCCCGGCCATCCTCAACTGCCACCAAAGCAGCTCGGCGCAAGGCCGAGCGACGCCTAGGGTTGGCGCCGAGCTAGCAGGGGCGAGGACAGGCTGGCTTGCCGAGGCGGGCGAGGCGATGGCTCGCCGTGGGGAGGGCGGCAGAGGCGACGACCAGAGACGGTTGGGCTGGAGGCGGTGATTGGTGGCGGGAGTGACGGAGGACAAGCCTGGGGAGGCGGCCCCGGATGAGCCCACGGAGGCGGCGAGCTTGAGATAGTGGCGGCGACGGATGAGGTTGGGGAGGCGGCGGGCTCGAGGTCGGGTCGGCGGTGTGTGAGCTTGCGCAGGCGATGGGATTGAAGTGGGGGAGGAAGCAGGGACGACGGCGGTGTGGATAAGGCCATGGCCTGGCTTTTTTTGCAAAAAAGACCTCGTCAAAACTTGTAATTATTTGTAGTTTGTATGTGTCTTGATATTTTTATAAAACGCCCCTTGAACTGAAGAGTATTCTCAGAATGCTTTATAGGTATTGAGTTTTAGGTGGTCTGCTGGAGAGGAGGGTAAAAATTTTCTAAAAATCTTCTCTCTCATCTACCTAAAACTTGTTTTAGGTATCCAGTTTTTGGTTCTCTGCTGGAGATGCTCTTACAAACCAATGATGAGCTAGTACTTAAGTTTTACCGAGAAGGACGAGTTGCGCATATGGTGGGAGCAACGACAAGTGGTGCATGGAGAAACAAAGAGTGAAAAAATATGAAGCGCACAAAAAACAAGGAAGATGGATGTAAAGATATAGTTGCATATAGAAGTGAGAATGATGCAACAAATATGAAAATGGTTAGTGCTTAGCAAAAATTTAAAAAGTTAGAATCACAAGTATTGTGAAAACCGAAGGAGTAGCAAACAAAAAACAACCAAGAACGGTTTTACAAATCAAGGTTTTTTTTTTTGACTCGAAAAAATAATTCCATTACTCAGGGGCTGCCATATCAGCAGCGACCAAACCCAGTACATAGGATAGGAGGGGCACCACAAGCGGAGCCTCCTCCTCAACACATTCCCGCCCCAATGCTGCTAGAGCATGAGCTACATTGTTACAGTCTCTCGGGACATTTACAACTGAGCAGCTGAGGAAATTGAAGTGAATCAAGTCTTTTATCTCCTTAATTAAGAGGCCCACCTCGGATGAGTTGAAACTATCTGTCACCAGCGCCTGCTTCAGCAACAAAGCATCTGTCTCCAGAATGACATTGCCAACGCCCGCTTCAATCGCCCCTTGCAGTCCCTGGAGGCAAGCGACTGTTTCAGCATGGAAAGCACTCAACAGGTGATTAACTCTACCTCGTCCTGCACATACCACATCCCCATCTGTGTCTCTCAGAATGTATCCCCATCCACCATCTCTATTCTCTTTGCAGAAAGATGCGTCACAGTTCAGCTTAACAACACCATCAGGTGGTTTCTCCCATCTCAGTTTCCTTCTTGTTTGTCTGGTCAGTTGTTCCTTCACTTCCGCGGCATACACCCGAGACAGCGAAGGATGCTCAACACAACTAAAACGAAGCCAGCTTTGGGCCTATTTTAGTGACTTGTAAATGGCCCATTAAGAAAGATGTGTATGACGCATGAATTGGCCCATCAAGAACATTAGGCCTCAATGCAGCCCAATCAGAACCTGCGCAGACAGTCCAATTGATATTTTTTTGAGGCATCTTTTTCTTTTCTTTTGATCTAAAAAAATCCTTTTCTTTTCTTTTTTGTTAAAAAAATTATTGTTACCTTGGCTCAGTTTTTTCTCCTTTCCGAAATATACAAAACACTGAAATGCACGCACAATACTTGTCTTTATGAAAGCACCAACATGCAAGAGACTGAGCCAGTAAATAGGCTCCTCACTGCTAAGTGCTAACCAAGCGTCGGCTACGACACGAATCCCAATATGTTTTAGTTAAAGAAAATACATTTGACAAATGACAACTATTAGTTTAAAGTCTTTGACATAACTGCCGTGACCACATTCTCTAGAAGATAGAGACAGACTCACACTCGAGTCCTACTGTGCTCCAACTGGCAACAGCACGCAAGTGACTCAACACGGACGCGCCGCGTCGGGTACGGACGAACCAACTAACCGCCTCCGTTCCGTTTTGCCTTGGATCTGAAACCGCGGGAGGAGTGGCGCAGCCGCCAAGTCAAGTCTCCGCCCCGCCGAGGACGAGCGGTAGCTCGACTGGTCAAGCGCTTGGCGTGGGAGCGCGACCACCCGGGTTCGATCCCTGGGATCGGACCTGGGTTTCCTCATCGGGGCGTTGTCCCCAGTTTAATAATTTTAGGTACCTCTCATTCGCGTGGAGCCACAGCGAAGCGACGTGCCTCGTCGCACATCGGGTCCAGGTGGTCCTGGTGATTTCTCGAAGGACGCGTTCTTGGTTGCTGCGTATAGTTGTAGGTCTGGTTGTGTGCGTTGGGGTGTGTTGGTGTGCGTGGTGGAGTGAGTGTGTGAGTAGCGCACATGAACAGATGCTACAGTTGTACCCAGCTTGAGAGGTTAAAAAAAAAAAAAAAAAAAGTCTCCGCCCCGCCGTCAAGTCTCCGCCCCGCCCGCCTTCTTCGTGTCAAGTCTCCGCCCCGCCCGCCTTCTTCATCCCCCACCCCAAGTCGGCAACTCCACACAGTACCCAACGCCAGCCCGTTCGGCGGCTTCCTTTTCCCCAACCAAACCAAACCCCGCCCGTTCAAACCCTTCTCCCCTCTCCTCTCGGCCAAGGGCTTCTCGGCATTTGCTTCCTCCCTCTCCCGAATTTCGAAATTTCGACCCCTCTCTCTCTCCCCCTCGTGGCGGAGTCGGCGGCGGTGATGGCGATGGGCGCCGCGGAGGACGGCGCCGGCGACCGGTTCCGCTCGTGGTACCTCAGCCGGGAGGAGATCGAGCGCGGGTCACCGTCGCGGCGGGACGGCGTCGGCGCGGCCAAGGAGGCCGAGCTCCGGGTCATCTACTGCTGTTTCATCCGCGAAGTCTGCATCAGGCTCCAATTGTGAGTGTTTGCTCCTCTCCTCCTCTTCTGTTCATCCCGGCCGTCGTTTGCCTGAATATACCGGTTTCAATCTGTTAAATTAGGCGTTAGGGCAGCGACAGCTTCATAATTTTGCTCCTAAATCTGCTGTGGTTCTCAGTGTTGCTGTTGTCGTTTCACTGACGAAAGTCACCATTTTGCCCCCGTTGTTGCAGGCCGCAAATTACAATCGCGACGGCGATCTTGCTCTGCCACCGTTTCTACCTCCGCCAGTCACTTGCCAGGAACGAGTGGCAGGTAAAGATATGTGCACGAGTACATACTTTGCCTCATTCATCCATGGCACCGCCCAGTATTTCTCTGCTCTAAGGTTTATGTGAATTGATCTGTTCAGTGACCCTATGTAACCAACCCAGCGGAGGGAAAGGGTAGTCTTTGTTTCTGTACTGTACATGATTTGGTCTCTAGGACATTTCACAGTCCACCAATTCAGGGACCAGACCACACTTATGATTTTTATTTTTGTTTGGCCAAATGTAAATGCATCCTTACCTGGCTGTAGCAACCTATGAAGTCGGTTTAATTGGATTGCAATGGCTTTCACATATTTCAGTGCAAAGTTTAAATGGACTCAGTACTTACCTATTTCACTCTACAGGATCTCTTGCTACCTTTTTTTTAGTTTTCCTCTTCTTTTTGGAAGAATAACTAACTTTTTTCTCTTGTGTAGATTTTGTAAGTGCTCACATTTTTCTTTATGACCATCAGACCCTAACATTACCCGACTATGTACCTTTGTGGGGTTAGTCGAGGTTAGTGTGTGTCATAAGGAAAATTTGCAAGGTCGGTAACACATACACTCGAGATGGCCTCATGTGAGTTTGTCGGCACATTCACATTTAGCTCGGGTATATGGTTCAAATGGTCTCCTGATCGTTTGAGTGGCATATTGCCATGGTTATATTTTGATGAAAAAATATTTCCATGGACTCTTTTAAAACAATGGGTCTGGAGTTGAGTTGCTTTTTTAAGCAATTTTACTTGAGCACCTAAATTTGCAATCATGGGCGAAGGTGTCATTCATTTGGAGCAACTTTATTGAACTTGAAGCAGCACTTTCTAATAATACTTGTATCAGTAAGTATTAGCAGCTTATATGATTACCACTACCACTATCTTTCCAGTAATTCATGTGAGATTTATGTTCTATTCTTCTTTCTGTCACAGGTATTATCCTTGAAAGTTTGCATGCAGCTGAATATAGCAACACAAATTTATACTTTTCTTTACATTCTGTTGATCCTTTTAACACTGGAAAGTTACTAACCCACCTTTGTTCTTCCAGACTATCGCAACTACTTGCGTATTTCTTGCTTCAAAGATTGAAGACACGCCATGCAAATTAAAACATGTTGTCATTGTGGCATATGAAACAATGTATCGGAAAAACCCTGATGCTGCTAAGAGAATCCACCAGGATGTATGTATTAGTTTCAATCTTTTATTGTAAGATTATTGCTGGCCCTAGCCTGTAATTTTTTCTGATATTTTGGGGCCGTGCTGCATAACTTTTTATACAGGAAGTTCTTGAGAAGCAGAAAGACCTAATTTTGGTTGGGGAGACACTGTTGCTGTCAACCATTGGGTTTGATTTCAATATACAGCATCCTTATGAACCACTAAAGTTCGCTCTGAAGAGTCTGGAGATTAACCAGAAGGAAGTGAGACAATTTGCAGTAAATCTCATTAACAATACGTAAGTTATTGAATCTGCTGTCAATTTATTACCTTGGAATTGGCAGTCTTTGTTATTTCTGAACTGGTTCATGTATGCAGGCTTCCAACTACCTTAGCTCTGCAATTCAAACCGGATTACATAGCTGCTGGGTCTTTCTTCCATGCTGCTAAGTTTTACAACATCAAGCTTTCTGAGACACGAGAAATATGGTGGCAGAAATTTGAAGTTGTTCCAAAGCAATTACAAGGTATAGTTTTGCTTATGAAGTTCTTGATTTCTTTTGGCATCCATGGAACAATAGTCATTTACTTCGCAGTACATACCTGACGATCTGTTACACTTGCAGTTGTTGTGCAGCAAATGAGAGAGTTATTAAATAAAAGTGACCCATGCTCACTTGGTCCTGCTATCAAGCCCATTCCTATTCCAACTCCAATGGATAAACAGCAGATGAAAAGCACCCCAAGTCCTGATATCAAGTCTCCTCCTACTCCAACCCTGATGGATAGACAGCAGATGACAAGCACCCAAGATCCTGCCCCAAGGCATGCACAATCTTCAAGGAGAAGAACAAGCAACCACGATATGATAGCGTCGAGATGTCTTCATGCAGACAGTTCGTCTTATAACAAGTCCATTCGCAGTTCAGGCAGGAACGAACAGAATCAGTCACTGCGAATGCACATAGACCATAGGAATATTGCTGTTGATCAAAGGTCAGAGGAACAAATTTCCCGGGGAACTCTGAAGGCTGATCATATGTATCATGTGTCTACTAGACCAAAAGATATGAATGTGACGAGTATCAGGGACTTGGCCGGACAGAAAAGAAGAATTCAAGAGGTAGAGGTTGGAGGGTACCCAGCTGCCGACGATATATCTGACAAAGTTGCTTGGATGGGGAAACAAGTTAGAAGTGTAATTGTTGTTGAAACGAACTCATCTTGGAGGAGACGGAAGATAGAGAGAGGATGATTTATTTTCTTTTTCTTGGTGAAGACCCATTAATTGACTGCAACTGAGAAAGAACTTCCTAAGTTATGAGACGGAATATCTTAAAAGAATTAGTTAAGGGTCTGTAAATTAAGTTTCAGGTGCACATCAAGTGCACTTGGCTTGCACTGAGATGTCGAGAGATGATGTGCACCCCAATCGTATATTTGGGGTGCACATGGATGATGAATATGCATAAAAGTAAGGCATAGCGGGGTGTTTGAAAAAAGGGGGCTGTATAGCCCTGTAAACCATTTTGTAGAAACATGACCGATGCCTCGGTCCCATGTATATAGTTGAATTTTGTAGCATTGTTTTTTTGAGGAATGTACAGTAGGGGAAGCCCCTACTGCAGAATTTTGTAGCATTGTTCTTGTATATTTTAGCTTCTTGTGATAGCTGATGTTGGGGGACGTGGATATCATATGTAAAGTACCTGTGTATCCTGTGAATTCAAGGTTCTTTCATCATTTTTTTTTCCATTCATCAATGTCTTTTTGATGGCGAGGATATTGACAAATTTATGGTCATCTGCACAATCACCCGTATGCATTTCTGATCATATATTTACAAATTCCTGATGGACAAAAAAATATATATATTCATGTAGAATTACTTTATACAGCGTTGAAGGACAAGTGTGCCCATATCAGTTCCATTTTTTCGGACATCCTTTCTGTTTTAGGAGAACTTTGCAAATTTAACCTTTCTATCAGTATAAGCAATTCGCAAATTTTAAGCACCATCTCTTGAGTTTCGTCCGTGTCGTGTCGCTTGGGCCAATATTTGGAGGCAGCTGCTAACTATAATTTGACACATGTATCATGAATAAAAATGATGTTGCGACTTGAAATTGTTGACATGCTCCGAAGGCTTATCTAACCAAAAACAACAGATTCCACCCAAAAAAAAAAAGAACAAAAAAATTACAACAAAGCCTTATCGAACCCAAAAAAAAAAAAAAAGAGAGAAAGAACCTCCAAAAGCAGCTTAGGTTATGTGGGTTCGAATCCACTTGGGTCCGATCCAGCGACCCCAACACCGAACCGCTAAACCCCCATTCGCGCCGGCGCCGCAGCACCCACCGGCGGCGGCGGCTTGTCCGACCGCTGCCCTCGCCGCTGATGTGGAAACGCCTCTTGGAGACGACCAAGCAGGTCGTCACCGAAGGCGCCGGCGCTGCTGCTCCCAAGCCCGCCACTGCGGCCGCTGCCACCACCCCCAAGCCCGCCAACCCCAAACGGGCTACCCCCGCTCCCCCAAAGCTCTCTACCCTCAAGGGACCCCGCTCCAGCCGCCGCGCCGCGGTCACCCCTGCCACCGCAGTCAGTCAGGCCTCCCTCCTGCGCCTCAAGCAGGCCGCGGCCTCGAAGAAGACCACCTTGCCGTCCTCCCTCCCCCACGCTTACGCTCAGGTCCAAGGTAATCAACACCTCGTTCATCTCTATGCCCCATTGCTCATCAACCTCTTCCTCTCAATAGCTTCCTTCTCACTCCTCTCCCATCTCTTGTGCAGATGAGGAGGATCCCCCTCACGCGCTCACCAAGGCACTCATGACCGTCCTAGATGGTAATACTAAACTCACATAGTATCCTGCAACTCCTTAGTTGTAACTGTGACTGTAATTGAAGTTGGATTTGTGATTTATTAGTTCAATGCACAGGGCCTGATGACGTGGAAGAGTCAAGGCCTTCAGAAGCGCCGGTGGAGGATTATGAAGACTCTGAAGGTGCTGGCAATGTTAACAAGATATTGGACATTGAGTGGTTTGTACCACCACAATCGAAGGACCCAATGATGCATTGGAGGAGGGAGGTGTCTCGGGAGAAGAAGAGACAGTACATCTTCAAGAACACAGAGAGTCGCCGTTTCACGAAGCTGATGCGGATGTGCGCCGAAAAGCTGGGTGCAGAGTCAACGCTCGAGTTTTTCGGGAAGCTGGGGAGGGATACAGGGGTCAAGGAGTTCAATGCATTGATTAAGGCTTGTTTGGGAAAGGCAAGGGCTTGCAAGGATATTGACTCTGCCGTGGAACATATCTATAGGGCGTATAACCTTTTCGAGACGATGAAAGACAGGGGGCTTAGAATTGAGCAAGATAGCTATGGCCCATTTCTCTTGTATCTCGTGGAAGTAGGCATGTCGGAAGAATTTGAGATGTTTAGTGTGTTCTTTAAGGATGCAAATCCAAAGTCCTTCTCTAGAATAGCTTATTATGAGATGTTGCATTGTATTAGCCTTCAAAACGAACGAAAAATTCAAGAGCTTTGTCACTCTGTTGAAGATTACAACGAGGAAGCTCACTATGACATAGCAGGTAAACAACTAGAATTATAATAAGGTCGTTCCTCTTTCTTGCTTAGTCATGGTATTGAAAAGAGCTGATTCGTCTTGTGTAGTTCATTCAAGCTCAAACTGACATGCCGTTCTACTGAACATCTCTGTTTTGCAGAAAGTTATATGTTGGCCTTTGCTGAAAGCGGCAGAAAGAATGATATGGTCGCCCTGTTGGAACTACTTGATCTCACGAAAGTTTTAGGCTCAAAGTACATATCTAATATATTCAAATCACTGGGTAGGTTAGAACTGGAGAACTATGCTGAGAAACTTCTTCAGGGGATGAGGTCAAAAGGTAATAAATTGTGTACATCTCTCCCCAAATTTGATTCGCATCCTTTTTATGGCAATAAGATGGACACTAACATTATTAACAGAAGAATATGTCCAGCAAAGTGTTATTTATTTACCATTAGATGCACAAAGCCTTTCCTTCCCCTTTTGCTGTTTAACTGAATTCTGCCCACTGGATTAATCTTTTACTCGCTAATGCTATTGATTTGTTGTTTCAGAATCCGCTGATGGAAACATTTCATCCTTAATTTTGGACTATGCTGCAAATATACCAAACATAACGGTGAGGAATCCTTGTGTTCTTTCTCCTCCTTAAATGAAATGACACACAGCTCTCCAGCATAGTTTGAGAAAAAAAAAATCGAACTACTAGTTTCCTGTACCTTCATAACTTGGTACTAACTTATCAAAATAAATTGTTAGTTTCATATTACTGTCATAAGAAAGAGGAGCATGTCAGATTAACATATCCATACCACAGACCTGCATGACTACATTGCATTGGGAGTAACTATTGTAAATAGTGGAAACCGTCCAACATATTAGTTATTATGTGAAATGGTGACATTTATCTTCCCTATTAGACCATTTATGGCTATATTGCCAACTGGCACATTTTGCTGTTCTTGTTACTATTTTACAATTGATCTTTGTGTAACAATTACACATAATTAATTTTTGATATATAATAAAATTATTTTGCGTTCATGGTTATTACATTATGACTTGAATTCAAAACTACTTTCCAATAATGAATTTTCTTGAAGGTGGAAGATATTGTAGCAGCATTTCATAAATGGCATGAGAAGTTTGAGGTAGTACCATCTATCGCTGCATATGACAAGATCATATCTATCTGCTGCAATTCATTACAGGTAATGATTAATGCATCCAAACTCTCTTGTTTTCCTATTTGAACGAATGATCTGTTAGAGCTTTATACATTTTTTTAGTGCAAACAAGTAAAAATCGTGCCTTTCCCCAGGCATATATACATTGCTTCAATGTTTTCATGATCATGAAAAAATTTTTGGGGGTATTTTTGGCATCCAGCTGGCTTGGTCAGCGTTATGGTTCTAAGATTGCAGCTTGTTTGAGTAAATTTCTTTTGGTTGCTTCAAACAGTAGATGATCTTGTTCTGGATTTTGGTTGATGCATGTTGAGCATCCCATATGTGAAAATTTTCTTGGGAGCAATGTAGTTATAATGTTTTATGTCTTTATTAAAAGGTCATCATTGATGTGTGTCGTTGGTTGGGCCTCTGGGTTCTTGAATGGTCTATAGTGGTGGTCTGGCATTCTCCCCACTCTTGAGCTAAGTGAAGTGGCGAATGTGGCATGCTACATTACTAATGTGCCAGACTTTTTACCTGCTGTTTATTTGAACTCATGTTTGGTATCAAGCTAACATACTGTCTAATTGTACAGTTTCATTTTCTTGACCCTAAAAACGAAAATAGTCAACACAAGCTTTGCATCAGCGAATTGCATGACAGTTTATATGAGCACAACCACTAATGTATCCCTCTTCAAACTGTTATTGCATATGTATGCTAAATTTTGGAAATGAGTTAAGATTTGGTGCTGAGTGTTTGAAGTCATCCATACTTCTAAAAGAAATATTGTAAGTTTTAAACTGAGCTATTTATCTTATATTCGTTGCAGACCAGCTTAGCTCTTGATGTTGCCGATTCCATGTGTAAATCCAATTCCGATGTGCCAATTGAATCATTTCATCCAATAATACAGACTTGTGACCAAAGATGTGAACTTGACATGGTAAGTGGGTGAATATGTAGGTCATCAAGCAGTTGTGTGTTCCTCGCCTTGTTAGTTATAAATGTATTTCTTGTATGGTGAATTTATCATTTCAAAATGCACTGGATTGCTGTTAAGGACTGCATACATTAACCATTTGTTAAAGTATATCAGAATATTTGAAAAAGTAACAACAAGCATAGTCACCTGGAGTACAAAATTTTCCAGTTCAATATCACCTGGCTTCTTTTAGAAATGGATTAAAGAAACTCCGCTCAAGCTATTTTAGTTAATACATTGGTAAAACTACCCTCGCTCAAACTGTTTAAGCATTCGTTATTTTTTTGTTACACTATGTCACCTATCACAAGTTTATAACAAACTCTAAGATCAGGAAAAGACCAGCATGTATCAAGGCCCATAAGGCGTTGCTATAGGCATAAACATGGATATAAAATGACATAAAAGTGGCCCTGCTATACATGGAGGATCAAGAAAATAAGTATTGGTAGTCTGGCATGTGGCAATTAGTTATTTTTCGAATTTATTATTTCCTTGATCTCGAGTAAAATATCTCACTATGAACTGTTACCGTTTGAGCCAATTATGCAGGTTCACCCCATATATGATTTGATCCGTCGGCATAAGTTGAAACTGAAAAGTGAAACATTCAGAAGCATGATAAATTTATTTGTAAAAATGAAGGATGTAAGTCATGCTGCTGGTCATTTGTTATTTTTTGGCATCATGTGAACTGTTGTTTATTGATCATTTGCTTCCAGTTTGAAGGTGCTTACAATATACTCACAGATGCAGAAGAATCTGGGGAGACATCAACCATAAGCCTGTATAATGCTATCATGGTTGGATATTACAAGGAGGTAAATCTGCCCAGTGTTTCTTTATATTGTAGACACTAACGTATTTATTCATATTCTTGAAAGTACTGGGGCCCTAAAATGGCCTATTGGCACCCTTTTTTGTTCAGCTTCAGCCGATATCCATGTTATCCCTGTAGTAGTCATCTGTGAATACCTATAAGGCACATACCTGTGTTTTCTGCTCAGAGTTATTCATATCCTTCATCTGAACAGAAGTCAGCTTTTCCTACATCCGAATAAAATAATGCATGAAGTTGAAAATTCTGCTAACAATGACATTTTGCGTTGTAGACATATCTTGTTTATGCTCCAAGCTCTTCCCTATAACTTTGAGTTTGCACGTTGCGCAGAAAAACCACGATGGAGCACAAATGGTCATGGCCCAAATGCAGATTGCTGGAGTAAAACCAGATTCCGAAACGTTCAGTTATTTGATAATGAACTGTGAGTCTGAAGAGACCATTTCTAAGGTTTGCTACATACCAGACAATCGATTGCCACTGTTTCTGTTTATATATTGTGGTTCGTGGAAAGGTTGGTTTTTGGAGGACAGTGCACTATACCCATTCCCTCTACTGATGTTACCTAAACATATCCCTTGTTAAACAGAATTTCTTTTCATTGATTAGTTCTGAGAGTCCCGAATAACACATCCTGCACCATTACTATGATTTCACAATGTAGTTCTGTTGGACATAATTTTGCACTTGTGTTGTAGATCCCTTTAAAAATTTAGGGTCCAATGTGATGTTTGCTGAATGTATTGACAGTATCACAACCAATTACGGCAAGATGGAATTCTGATGACCAAACATATATATATCGCACTCATTAATGCATACTCAAGACTTGGGAACTTCGACATGGCCAAGCAGGTAAGTGGTATTTGCTGATGAGAATATTCTTTGAGTGGAGCTGCATGCTTTCAGTTCTCATTTATTTCTCAATAACATGGAATGAGGCATGTACTTTGTTGCATCAGCTTCTCTAAACTGTTCTTGTTTCTTAGATTGCATTGGATAAGGAAATACCACGCAAGCACCGCAAGGACATTAAGAGCGCACTTGTAGCAGCACTTGCATCAAATGGGCAAGTGTTAGATGCACTTACAATGTATGACCAAATAAAGGAATCTGGAAGCTCCCTTGAGCCAAAGGCTGCCATAGCCCTAATTGTGGGTTAAGCTGTGAACCATCTTTCCGTTTGAAATGAATGAATCTGCATAATTTCTCAGTCATGCTTATGGGACCGTATTTGCTTTTGCAGGAGCATATTGGAACAGAAGGTCAACTGGATAGAATGCATCAACTTCTTGAAGAGCTGAATGACTCAAGCATCTGGTTTGAGGGGACTGGCAGAGCAATTCTATACTTTGTTCAGCACAACTACCTTGAGTATGATAGATGTTGTTTATGCAGTTGCCTTTATACTACTATTTAGTCAAACTTTTCACAAATGTTTATTTTTGCTATTTTCCCCAGGGATGCAATCGATTTACTTAAGCAGCTTAAGGAGAAAGATGAAATGAGTACTTACATGGTCGTCGATCAGGTATTTACTTGGTTGGATATCCAGTAGTCTTTGGTTTCCTTAGTTTCATCAAACAACAACAACAACAACAACATAGCCTTTTGTCCCAAACAACAACATAGTCTTTTGGTTTCCTTAGTTTCATCAAAGTCATCCAAATATTTTGTCTTAATAATATACTTAATCTCTTGTGGAAGTTTACATTTTGTGTTTAGTTTGATGCAGAGTTATTGCTTGATATCAAATGATCTTGGAAATACCCATAAACTATGGCGTGCAGATGCAATAATTAGCTTTTGTATTTTGGATCCTTCCCCGTCTACCTTTTGCTCAATGCACATTTACTAAAGATTGAATTAAGCAGAGGGTCTTCATGTTGTCTGGTTGATTAGTGTTTTTAGTGTGTTATAATCCTATTATTTCCAGTGTGTTGTTTATCTCTGTTGGCTGTTCCATTCAGTATATGTTTGTTTTTCATGTTATAAGATGGATTTTTCTCCTTTTTTTGGTCATTAGTGAGTATTCCTGACTGCCGTTGAGGCCTCTCTTAATTATTATTTTGTTAGTTGGAAAAATTCCAGTTAACTTGGTTGACACTAAACACTATTGAGTAATCTATTTTTTTTCGAGTGAATTATCTGACTGTGTAACTACGTTGTTGGTGATGCAGATTCCTTTTGAATTGTTTTCTTAAGGGTTTATTAGATGTTCCATGAACCATTTCTCCATGGACTGGATATTTTTCCCTTTTCTGGATTGTTGTAACTTTGTTTACTTGCTTGAATGGGTTTTTGAAGGTTTTTGGCCTAATATGGGATTTAGAACCCACAAATTTGGATCTTGGAATGAAACTTCTCCATGCTATCAAGGAACTTGGGCTTAACATTTCTCGGACAAGCCTTGATTTTCTTCTCAGTGCATGTGTAAAGGCAAAGGATTCGCATCAGGCATGGAAGATCTGGACAGAATACAAATCTGCTGGCCTTCCACACAATGTGCTGACTTCCTTGAGGTTGATTTCTTTATCTCGTACATTAAGCCAAGACTAGTTAAATACACCTTTTTCAGCATATGATACTTTTATGCATTTTTTTCCCCTCAAGGAGCAGTGGAGGCTCCTTTTGGGGAGTTCAACAATATGATTGATGTTCTTGCTTCACGAGCAGTTCCTCTTTATGTGAACAAATACAACATTTATGCCTGCAGGATGTATCAGGCCCTTTTTTCATCTGGAAGCCACAAGGCAGCTAAGAAGTTGCGGGAAACAATATCAAAGGAAGATGTTCATGTGCGCTACATATTAGATTCTTGTCATATGTTTTGCAGTGAAGATTTTAAGCCTTCTGCTACTGTTATGTCCAGTTCAAAAAAAAGCGATCATTCAAAACAAACAGCTACTAACGAGGCTAACAAGGGGTAAGAGATCTATTACTTTTACCACTTCTGTTGTGGTTAAATACTCCAATGAAATGAAATTGATTCTTTTGCTGAAGCCAAATCCGTTCTTACTTTGCTTCCTTTCATTTTGGATCGTAGAGACAAGTTGATTATTTCTGGCATCAAACCATATCTTACTTCTGAACCTGATGAAAACCATGGATTTTAATGGAATAAACTGCATGGTTTAAATGTTATGAATACATTCTGTAGTCATATTAGGCTGATACGGAATCTTCAGGTAGGGTAAACAGATAATGACTGCCCCTTCATAAAAGCCTGAAAATGTCCTTCAGTTAGTTGGCCAAAATTATTTGCACCATTTGAAGGTGCTACCTACATGTATATTTGTTTCTAGCTTGAAACAAGCAATCATACATCCTAGCCACTGTTAAAAGATCATGAGACCACTAGCCATATTTGAGCCCCCTTTGGTGTGACCACTGGCCACCATTCCTGCTTGCCCCACTTGACTTAATGGCCTTAGCCAGTAGAGCCTCTCTTCTCGTAGTGCAGTTCATGTGACCACAGGAGTTTGGTCAGTGAAACAATCACTACCCCACGAGTCTCAGTGTCTTACCAACCAGAAAAAAAGATCTGTTGATCGGCTCTGTTTTTGGGTGCCACAAGTGGGGAGAATTAGCTGTTGGAAATCGATTTGTTGATATCATATGGCATGCGATGGCGAGAGATTATGTGGTTCTAAACGAGGTGCATTGCATCATAGCCTCAGTTTTAGTTCCTGTCACTAGCTGACTGGACACGGACATTACCTTAAAACGTGCATATATGTCTGGACAGCTCAAACCTAAAGAGGAAGCAAGGTACTTTGCATTTCGTCTTTTCTTTTCCCCTTATCCTTTCATACCTAGCTAGTAGCTTGTATGGTTCTGACATAAACCTAACGTAGCAATGTTTAAGAAAATTGTACACTGCCACTATAGAAAGCTAGAAAAGGAACACACACCACCGGATGTAAGATGAATGGTCCAAACAAATTCATGCTTGTGATTATCTGTCCAATGAATGGGGCACACACATACATTGCGTACTTGAAGATACGAAAAGCCATGGCTGTTTAGATATGCCGAAAACGAGATGCTCATTTATGTCCCCAGACGAAAGAAGCTTAAGGCACACGACGGTTTAGCATATACCCGAGTCATACTCTTGGCCTCAATCACAAGGGCTTTAGTACTCACACTCAAGCCTTTTTATTTTCTTATGTGCTTGCACCCCTTTTTCTTTACAGAAATATTTGGATTTCGAAAGGTGTTGGACCAATGTAATGTTTTAATGGAACAGAACATGTTGGAACCAATTAGGCCGTCCTGTCAGTCCTATTCTGACATTCAATACCTTAGGAAGTAGGAACTTCGTGGGATAATATGCAACTGTGTTCTGGTGTGCTAAAGCGACTTCTTGCTAAAAATGATTATAAAATAATGACATATTGGGCCTTACATGCATGCACCTGTTGAAATCCTACGACGCTTTACGGTTTCTGTTAAACATTACTGTTGATCTTTCGTAATAAGCAAATTGGAGGGTAAAACCACCTGCATGGTAGTATATGTTTGGTGCGAAACCAGCACCCACAGGATTCGAGCAGGCAGGCATGCAGCTCACAACGCAGCAGTAGCAGCTGCTATCCCACTAACTGGTTAGCATGCAGCAAGCATCGTGCCAACCAAGATGCAGTATGCGAAGCCACTCCACTCCCAAAGGTGCACAGCCTTTTTCACCTTTCTTGAATCTTTGGTAGGAGATGGGAGGAGATTCCCCTTTTGTGCCATGTGGTTAGGTGTGCATGGTGGGTGCCCCACAAACCATGTCACAAGATCTCTCATCCCTTCCAACCTCCCATGAAATCCCAGCCAATGCAAGTTGGTCACCAGATGTGGGGGTCTGGGCTACTGGATCAAAAGGTCTTGGCCACATTCTCCGACGCAATGAGTCATGCAGTAGGCTTTGTAAATAAAACTGGTCACATGAAGAAGAAGAAAGGATCTTGGCCCCTGCCTCTTGTTTTTGCCAGAAAAAGATACTGGATCATCCGTTTGTAAAATCTCCTGTCATGCATGACGTCGTTCACGGATTATTTTTCAAGGAAATTTTAGTGCACATACCTTTATTTTCCCTTGTCAGAAACCTCCGGTAATAAGCCATTTTCATCGCACGAGCACGCAGCTCACAGTGTAACAACTCAACCGTCCCTGTCCATTTGCATGTTTACGGCTTTAGGCAGGTCAGGTCCACGGAAAGCACACACGCGCTGTTAGTGCTGCCTGCTCAAGGGCATGCATATGCATGGAGTTGTCACGTCCCTTGATCAGGAGCACCACAGCACAGCTAGGGGTTGTTCGTCCTTTGGCTTGTGCAATTATGCCTTGGGTACTAAGTAAGAATTTCATTGGCCAGCCGCCCATATCGATGCATGCTTGGCGAGCTAAGCTAGCTAGTGGTGTCACCTCACGCCTTGCTCGCTGTTGCTCCTGTGGTCACGGCACATGGATCAGGATAGATAACGCCGCGAAGCTTTCCTTCGATCGAGAGCAGAGTAACGCCATGGCAATGGCATGCATGCAGCCCGGATCACGAGTCGGTGATCGATATCCACCGTATCTTCGGCATCCAAGGGCATGTTCACGTAGCCATACAATGCAATGGGCGCTTGAGATTTGAGAACCAGTATTCTTTTGTTTTTTTGTTTTTTAAGAAGCATTTTGTGTATGAAACATATATAGTACATTTTGCTCGAAAAGAAGGTGGCTTGCATCGAGTAGTTGTTCGTGGATTATCAAGGCATAATTGTGTTGGATAGACGCCTACGCTACACTAGCAGGAATTTCATCCGCTATCAACCTACCAGCTAGTGCCGCAGGGAGCGATATATCCGGAACGAGTGGTGTGCGGATCGATCGGTGGGTACAGGAATAAGAATGCATGAATGTCGCCTGAAAGAGTGGTGCAGGTCACTGTGCTGGTCTCATCATCGCTCATGTCAGAGATCGCACAAGCTCTCCGAACCCGGCCACCCCAGACTGCATGCATTGCAATTGGGACAAATTAAGCCAATGCCATGGTTGAGAAACGCCAGGTTCAACGAACCAAATCGTTTGTCTCTCCCTTGCATGCGATCAATTGGCTAATCTTGATCATAATGCCAGCGAACATTCGAGAAGCGTATCAGATCGATGCTCGTTGGCCGCCCAATCTGCTCACGTCAAAGTTCAAACGCTGCTGAAATCCTACTAGTATGAAATTGCGAGCCGTTAATTAGGGCCCTGCCGAAACGTCTGGACTTGATGGCGGTTACGAGGATCAAGACGGATGGCGGCGCCCTGGCCCGGCCATTGATTTCCTGGTCGACCGCGCCGTAACCATATCCACATAGAGGTTGTCGCATGGCTGCCATGTGGTGCTGCCAATTAGCTGGCGTCGTTGCATCGTGTTCTTCCGGCTGGGCTCAAAGACACGGCACCAACGAGTCAAGAACGAACACTACTCAAAGCACGCGATGTCGACATTGTTTTTTTTGCCATGGCTTAACACGCAAGTACGTCCTGGTACGCGTGGAGAGAAAAAAAACATGGATCGAGCAGACAGTTTTTGTAAGACCACACGAGGGCACTCCTCGAAACTCGCGCCAGATCTACGGATCCGTCCAGCGTCCTCCTGCATGCCTTTCTCGGCTGCCTGCGTGCATGCGTGACACGCATGTGCACACCCGGACAGGCAAGTCGGCGCGGGACAAAGCCACACGAGACGACGCGATCCCTCTGTTCTTTCCTTGTCCTTGCTCTTTGCTGTATTCAATCCATCGATCCCAAATTTCCAATTCATCATGGTTATGCTACTTTACCGTCGCAAATTCACGTGGAAGAAGTTTTCAAGTTTCAGATCAAATGTTCAATCTCAAATTAATATTCAGGATTTCAGGAGGTGTACCGTGTACGTCGAGGTTTCATTCTGCCCGTGTCTGAATGATCCGCCGGTCTCCGCTGCCGCGCTTCCATGTGTTCTTCCTTTCCTTTGGAAAGAACGAATACTCTTGTGGCGTAGGCTTCCAGCGTTGCACTCGTAAAAATCCTCTGCTTCAATTCCCCAATTTATTCATCTGTTTTCAAGTTTAGTTTTAGAACCGTACCACCAGCAGAAAGACACAATCACGAGGCCCATGCAGAGGGAAAGAAGGCAGAGGCCTTTTTGCAGAGAGGTCGGCATGGCATGGCGGTTCTCTCTGAAGCTGCTGCTGTATGGGGCGGCTGCACAAACTGCCGCGCCCTTTTCGGCGATCTCATGCTCCAACGACATGGCGGCATGGACTGCTTGCTGTGCATCTCTGAACCTCCCTCATCCTGTCATCCAGCTGATGAGCTGATGCATCGGTGCAGCAGAGTGCCGCGCAGATGCTAGCCGCGACCGCCGGTTCGGGGAAAGCGGGCGGCAGCGATGCATGGGCGAGAGCGCTCAGCTCTTTCCGGGGGGACCCTCCTCTTTGGCCTTTCCATCGCCACATCCAAAAAAGGGGAAAAACACGATCAAAGGAACTCAAAGAGCTCAGGAATTGTCAAGGAAACAATGCATTTTATTTTTTGTATATGTTACGTGTTTGCTCTGAAAAAGGGTGTATGCAGATGTAAGTGTTTCCAGGACCCACCGTATCATACTTCTGCTTTGCTTTTCATCATCTGCGCTATACTTATTTCTTGAACAATGGATATCAAAAGTGAATTATCTGTATCTCCGATCTAGTACATCCTTGGAACCTCTTTTCTCACAACAAGTCAGGAGACACTCATTGCAGTACAGGCCACCAACAATTATCAGTCTCGGTACGTATTTCGTCATTGCGAAATGAACCGAGTCCAATTTGTGAAAGACCCTATGACCATGCATGATAATGGAAGGCTCCGGCTTGGCCTGTAGGAAGAAAGGGAAGGACGGCCAGCTTCACCCACTCGTTCGTTTCGTACTTTCGTGTATGGATGCAGTTCTCAACATGCAGAAGCCTACACAAACACATGGCCGTAGGGTGGGCTGGCTGAGAATGAGATGTGACAATGAAACGTTAATTCACCGCTCAGTAATAATGCTCTAGTGTTACGTTTGCCCTGCTCCTCTCTGCCTCCTGACGACCGTAATTAAACTGAACTTGGGTTTGGGTACAGCAACAGGAAATGGAGAAACAAGGTAGAGTATGAAGCTGACAAAGGGAGAGGTTCAGTTTTAGGAAAATTCAGAGCTGCAGAGTGCGGTGGTAGTAGACGCCAATGGAGGTAAGCCACCCCGCTGGTGAAAATCGCAGCCAGCTGGTCACTCTCACATGTTACTGATGAGCGATGGTGAGATGAAGGGACCGGCTGTTGCGCGAACGGCAAGTGGCGGGCCATGCTTGGAGGGAAGAAGGCGGCGACTGATTTGGTTGGCGGCCACCGCCTGGACGCCTGGCGTCAGACGAGGCGAAGGCATGGATCGAGAACCTCACCTGCGCCGACTCCGTACAAGTTGTTTGAGCCACTGGCCCACTGGTGCTCCGGCCCGCCGCCGGTAGCCGTCCGAGCGCCGAGCCGCCATGGCCAAAGGCGAGACGGAGCTCCATGCCTCAATCCTGGCCGCACGCTTTCGATCCGACGGGAACTAACTACAGAAAACACGTTTTGCATAAAACCCTTTATTTTGAATCGCGATCGATTCAAATATTTACATATTACCCTTTTAATTTGGATCGCGATTATTGATCGCGATCTAACTATTTACATTTACCCTCTAAAATGGATCGTGACTATTAATCGTGATTCAAATACTTACGTATAACCCCCTGAAACGGATCGCGATCCGATTTTCCTTTGCAAAAGAGTCCCTCCGCGACGGCTGACGGCGCCCCCCTTCCCCTCCGGCGACGGCGAGTGGCCGCGAGTGGGTCCCCGCTCCTCTTCCAGCTCTCTGCACCCGTTTCCTCGCCGGAAACCCCCTCCTTCTCCGTCGTCCCGCCGAAGGTGGCCTCGAATTACACCGCCGCCGCACATTGCCGCTGAGGAAGGCGAAGAGGCCGTGAACAACTGTTCTCGGACAGAGTGACGGCGGCCGCTGCGGCGCTCTTGGAGATGGTGCTGCTCCACACAGCTGCAGGCAGCAGGGCATGGCCTCCCTTCCGCGAAGCACCAACTGCACCGACAAACATGTACGGAGTAAAGCACCAATAGCAAATTGGGGACAGCTTGAGCGAAGCATTCTCTGAATTGACGAGGGCATTTCTCGAGTCCCCGAACGATTCCACAGGCAAAGCGAGCTTTAATCTGCCTAGTAGTACCTCCTGACAAAGCGGAAGCGGGGATTAACAATAAGCAGTGGAAACTACCTGCTCCAGATTACGCCGGGAAACAACCCTTGTTTACGAGGACGCAGGGGCGCCGGACGGCCACCTGGCGGCAGCAGAGCAGGAGCAGAGGAGCACGAGGGCGGTGTCCTGCTAGATCGGGCCCGCACGTGCGGGCACGACGCACGGGCTCGCATTGTCCTGCGCGCGCGCACGCGCGAATGTGCGCGGATCTATACGCGGTGAAGCAAAGAATGAAATTTACTTTTGCACAATGCAAGCATCGATGCTGATTCTGAAACGATTAAGATTCCCGGCTGCCGGTTCAAGCCGAGCACTGTAGTTAACAGTAATACCGGCTTAAGTTCGCTGGTTTTCGATTCCATGGTTCGAGATGTTTGCATCAGCAACAGGGGGGAGAGAAAGGAGAGGTTGCTCTGCCGCCGCCCAGGGCAGCTGGAATCGGAATCAGAATCACAACAGACTGTGCGGCGGCGCCTTTTCCGCCTTCTAATCTTTCCGCCAACTTCCTCTCCTACTGGCTCCGAGGGAATTCGATCTCCTCATTCCCACTCCAGTTTCGCGCCCCCTTCTCTTCTACCCCGGAAACGGATTCCCTCATTCCAGGCTCCTCGACAGCTAGTCCTGGTGAACCGAGTGAATCCCACCTCCGCATTCCGCCCCGGCTATAAATCCACCTGCCTTCGCTGCGGCAACACCCCCTCCTTCCTTTCTTCTTCCTCCTCTGCACCCCTCCCCTGCATCTCCCTCATCGGCAGGCAGGAGGAGTGAGAACAGAGAGCTCCAGCACCCAGCCTGCGTAGCTAGCCCCAGGCCACCACCGCCGATCGAGCAGTCGATCGCCACCTCCTCGGGCCGGGGTCGAGGTCGCCGCCGCCGCCGCCGCCGCAGGGCCGGTAGCTCCGATTGGAGTGCCAATCGGAGCCAAGAAGAGAAGACGCACATGCTGCCGTTCGTCCTAGAGTTCCTCATTGATGTCGCCTGTGATCAGTGAGATCCTCCTCTCGGGGTTTATGATCAACTCCACACTCCGGCGACGCACCCACCTTGTCCAGTCCTTCTCCGTCGTCTTCCTCTACTGGTTCTATGTCTTCTCATAAACTCATCGCCCCACGCACCACGCCTCTCTCCTCCTCTTCTTCTCTCTAGCCCCCGCGTCTCTCTGTCTGCCTCCGTCTCCTGCTCCTCCTCGTCGTTTCCTCTGTTTTCGTGTCTCTAGTTTCCTCAAGCTTTTGATTTGCATGCACTTCCCTGCTGCTACTGCTAGTAACGATCTTTAGTACTAGTGTTTGAGTTGCGAACAAGAAAGAAATCGAGCGGCAAAAAAAGAGCTCGGATTTCTTCGCTAGTGTCGTGTCGTGTTGTGTTGTGTAATAAGGAAGAAAAGAAGAGATCAAGAAGAAGCAGAGGAGTTTGTTCTCTTCTGTTCTGTTCTTGCAAGAAAGGAAGGTTCTTGGCAGGAACGAAGCAAGAAGAGATGGCTTCCTCGAGCGGGAGCGGGACTAGCTCGGGCTCGCTCTCGTCGGCGACCGCGGCGCTCGCCGCCGCGGCGGGGAACGAGGAGGAGCTGCGGGCGCTCATGGAGCAGCGGCGCGCGAAGCGGATGCTCTCCAACCGCGAGTCGGCGCGCCGGTCGCGGATGCGCAAGCAGCGCCACCTCGACGACCTCACCGCGCAGGCGGCGCAGCTCCGCCGGGAGAACGCGCACGTCGCCACCGCTGTCGGCCTCACCACGCAGGGCCTCCTCGCCGTCGACGCCCAGAACGCCGTCCTCCGCACGCAGGCCGCCGAGCTCGTCGCGCGGCTCCAGTCGCTCAACGACATCATCGCCTGCATGAACACCAACGCCGCCGCCGCCGGGGCCGTCGCTGCCGTCTCTCTCGCCGCCGCAGACCCCTTCCTCGCCTTCGACGGCGCCACCGCCTTCGACGACGTCCTCAGATCCTGCCCGGAGATGTTCCCGCTTTGCTAGCTGAGCTGAAGCTGAAGCCACCATGGAACAAAGCATCGAAGAAAAAACAAATCATCTTTTTTGGCTTTTGGTGTTTCAGGTTAAAGTACTATAGCTAGTAAGAGGGAACTGAAATCAAATCAAAGGTGGTGAGCCATGAAATTTACTGTGCTGTGCTGGGGTAAGCAACTGAGACCTAACTAAGCTAGCTGATGGGATTAAGGTTAATGAACTATAGTAGTACTAATTAGCATGTGTAGTTCTCAGGTCTGGTCTGGTTACTGCCATGTACTGTGCTCCACTATGTAAAGAACCAGAGCAGTAAGCCTGCTATCTCTGTTAAACAAAGGAAGTGCAATATATAATCTACAGTTTACTCTACATACGCCTTATGTTAATTTTAATGTTTTCTCTTTCATTTCTGGTGTCTTGGAGCAAGATATTTCTCTTTCCTTGTGCCACTTGAGTTTTTTTTTCCCCTGTGCTGTCAATGTTATGAACCTCCACTGTTTCTGATGATGCTGCTTGACTGTTAGCTTCAGAATATCTTTTTTTTTCTTTGGATAGCCAGTACATTTTTCTGATGCCCATAGGCACAACTGGTGAAGTACTAAATCTTACTGTACTATTCAGCCGCAGAAAGAAAATTCTTCGTGATATTCCTCTAGGTAGTGGGAATAATCAGAGTGATAACGGCCAGTCTTTTAACACGGGAATAGAATAAAACGGGATAACTGGCTCAGTTCTTTTTCATTTCCTTTTCATTCTGGGGATTTGGCTGAGTATAGCTCTGATGGTCATTGTGCCTCGAGAAAGAGATTCTCCAAATTACTCCCTTTGTTCTCCTTCACTTTCAGTCATTGTGCCTTGTGTTTGTTTGTTCTTGAGGACCTGATTGTACCAGGAGACCCCTTTCTTGTTGTCAAGGACCAACACTGCTGTACACTGGTACCAGTACATCTCTGCAAGCTAATGGCAGCTGCACTAGTAGTAGCCCTAGTCCTCAGTGCCATCTCATGTACTCAGCTCTCAGTCCCACAGCCCACAGATATTTCACTTCCATCAGACTACAGCTCACATGATCTCTTGGGCACCTACCAAACCACATGCACCACTCAGATGATTCTGCTGCCACTCGCTCACACACATGAATCTGATCTTCCGGTGGCTATAACTGGAGCTGCAGATCACCAACTACTCCCAATCCCCAAATGGCCACTGACAAGCGTAATGCATGGCGTTCATGTGTAGTTACTGTAGCAGTTCATGCATGCAAATGGAATAGAATGGACCACTGCAAATGCATTTGGTGCAATGGACCTGCCTAGTGTGGCTGCTGCACTGCAATGCCTGGGAGGTAAGCTACCCTGACGGGAGTAGAGCCAGCTCTCATACAGAGGGGATTGTAGAAGCCATTTTGCAAAAGGGAGGGACTCAAGACCAAGAAGGTGGTCACTCTCACCTCACCTTCTTGCACCCCAGCCTCCACCTTTCCTCATCTTCACCACCTCAGAGGAAGAAATGTCAAGAACCGCCCGGAATGTTCTCCATTGGGTTGGTCGGCGGCAGATTCACCGACGAAGAAAGCCAGTTGACAAGAAAAGGATCTCATTTCCTGAGAGTATCCGATAAATCGTATGCTAATATCGAGATAGCACTCTTGGGGGCTGAGGTTTGAGAGTTTCAGAGTCGTCAGCATCGTTGATATCATATGATTAGTTTGAATTGTAGTGCATTTTAAATGATACATGTGTCAAGTATTCTTCTTCCTGGTCAAGCGAATCACTTACCTTTCTTCTTGATCTGACTACATGATGTGTTTGTATTTCCGCGGTTTGTTTCTGTTTAAACAAATACAACATTATTAGATGTTGCTTGCAGAAGAAAAAAATGGGAGCTTGTAGACATATTAGGAAATACATCTAGGAATGAATTTTGATTTTCTTGGTGGCAGTATCTCTCAAGATTCTTCAGGTACCCTATGGCATGGCACCAGAGTCACTGCACTGTACTTACTAGTAGTACTTTTTTTTTTTTTTTGCGGTGGAACTAGTAGTACTTTAACATCACTTGGTATGTCAAAGTACTGTTTTTTCTATTAAAAAGGCGTGGAGACTGAATAAAGAAAGGTATTTTTCTCCTAGTACCATAACACGACTTGGTTCTGTTGATCTGTTCTTACAAATCTGTCACATATAATTTACAGAAGATAAAAGGAAAGAGGAAAAGAATCTCAAGGCCGGTGATTGTTGCTTTTGGACCATTACTCGAGTCCAAAGGCAGTTCATGTATTGCACATGAGATTAGACTAGGCAGCAGTAGTCTGCTATGGTGGTTAGAACTTGACAATCCAAAAGCTTCAATCAGTGGCCAGGAGACTGGGGAATTTCATTTTCTTGTTGAATAGACCGGTACACATCCTATATATCAGTAAATAAATATTGTTCAAAATTATGAGAAATAATATAATTGCTTTTCTGTAAAAAGGTTCTTCACCACATTCATGACTAAATGCCAACAAATATCTTATCTGGAAATGCAAAAGTTATGCAGAATAAACATTTCCAAAACGTCAAAGAAGATTAAATGGCTAAATGAGAATCGAGGAATAAAGGTAACCATAACAGTTCTCCACTGCATAAATTAGAGCATAACCTAACAAAGTGCACCTTTGAACCAATTAAACGAGCACCTACTTGGATTTTCTTTTACAAAAGAAAAAGAAAACACCCGACTGAGATTTAGTTTCACAAAGGAAACCTTTTAATGGAAGACATACAAATTTCAGTTTAGGCACGTACACAAATGCCAAATCAAGCTATTGTCCCTTCAAAGGTTTAATTAACAATGACTGAATCTAATCTGGGAACTGTTGAATTACTAATGGAGCAATGTGACCGAACATGAATGCAGCAGCCTTTGTCTGTAACCTCCCCATGAGTGGTAAGCATAAGGCATCACCGGCCACATGGGCTTAGGAGACAGACAGCCAGATTCATGCATGCATAACCCATGATCATAAGCAGTATTCAATTGGGCACAAGTACAATTCTGACGAGGTAATTTGAAAGTGTCTTGGTTTCGGCAATATGGAATCACGAAATGATTATTTTTTTAAAAAAAATTCTTTCAGACCATAGCTTCGTCTGATGGATCATGTTTGCGCTTATCACCATGCTTTGATAAGATCTGAATTACTAATCTACTCCAAAAACTCTTATCGTTGGTTAAAAAAATATTCACCACATATAGGCACTTTGTGTGATGTAATAAGAGCAAACAGAAATGCACGAGGAACAAGTTCTTGAACCTGTTATGAAGCATACTTTATAAAGAAGATCCTAAATTAATCCTCACATAACTGCACCAGATGCTGAATTCTGAAGATTTTTTTTTTCGAGGAAAAAATTCTGACGAATTAACTTTCCCTGTAGAGCATAAAGTGCACAGATTAAAAATTCGAAACCTGGACCATTTGATTCTACCTAAGAATTGTGTAGACAATTGGCAGAATCTGATTATGTTTGTCTGCTTCTCTTGCATTCCATGTTGCAGGTAACCATCGGCAACAGTGAAATATGTGCGATCGTCCTGCTTTATTGTTGTTTTTGGAACACCTTTTCTGCAAATGGAAAAGATAAAACCAAATAATGTGCACACTCACATGCAAATTGCCTCTTGCCTTTGTAACAGATGTTGCTCATTCTGCATACATACTGCTCTGTAAAGCAACCATGCTCCTCTCCACTTATACTACCTTGTTCATTTGTTACCTTCCTTTTCATTCACATTAGTATATGGTTTTGACACGCTATGTCAAGAAACGGAAGGAAGGCGGAAAGGCAGAATTATTGAGCCGATGCATGATAAAAGAGCCTGTCATGATCACTGTGTGAAGGCTATGGTTTGTTTCTAATGTTCAGGGGGCGCAATGGATAGGCAAAAGCAGGTTGTTGCAGTGCCATAAGCATAGGTGCAATGTGCATCCATGGAAGGTGAAGGTTGGAGAAGAAACTTACTTGGAACAGTAAGCCGGGCAGAGTGGCTTGGTGGTCTTCACAAGCATTTGGAGACCAGCCAATGAGATGATTGGCAGGTGATTGGATGCAGAACAAGAAATAAAACATATATTCAATGCTTACCTTATTCCATGGCTATCATCCAAACATGGCAGTTTCAGTGATGTTTTGAGGTAATAAACTTAAGCTATTCCGACAACAGTCACTCTCCGTAATCTATCAAAAGAAGGAATTTTGTGTTTTATATGGTGAGTTGGGAGGACATGGTTGCACATAATTTCGGTTCTATTTAGCACAATCATCCATTCATCCCTTTGTGAGTATTTCATCTTCTGATGCGACTTACTGACCACTAGTACCATTCCTTAATTAATATACATCAACTGACTGGAGGCACCATCATCAACACACGAATTTTGCTCTAGTATGTCAGTATAGTGCTTTGCTGTGTGGTAAAGCAGCTGCAACCTTACCTTGAAAGGATTAAAGCTTCACCATCAGGTGTAAATGCGTTCTTCCATCTTTGAACACCATTCTGTTGCACATGCTTTACCATCTCTTCCGGTGTCGCGAGAAAGGGGAAAATGGTCCCCTTGTCTGGCTTACCCAGTTAATACTCACAAAATACTTGGCAACAACAGTTCTTGTATACTGACACTAGCGAAACTTATCTGACATTTGCTGCGTCGATTAGTTCTTCTCTGATGCAGATTAACTGATTAACTACTTGTAAAGAGTATTATCATACAGCATGAACGCCATCTGGCCCTTCTCTCCCCAGATGGCTCCTTTGATTCCATTTGCCTACATGTACTGTTGAACTAGTGTGTTTGAAAGCTACATATGATCCCTCATTGAGACAAACCTTCAACAAACTGAGTGCAGTGATTGAGGGTGTGTACAGGTCGCAAAGGGTAGCCGATTGCGATATGACATATGCCATGGTTGGCTATAAAAAATGTCAGTATTCGCTGATAGGAAATTTGCCATTCCATACCACAATCATGCCTCTAGCAACATCCTTGTTGACTTATGTGCAACCTTTTGATTTCCATCTACAAGGCAATAAGGTTTTTGTTTGTTTGTCAGATAAATTATGTTCAAGCAAAGAGTATTATGCATTTATGCTACAGAATTCAAGCCATACATACATGCATTTTAAAATTACTTGTAAGTCATTTGGGCACTGTAGGAGCCGGCATTATAGCAATTTAATGTAAAGCAGTGGAAGTTGGCCTTTGATCATGTGCATATGAGAGGCAATGCCGTAATATTGTTTGCATGGGAGAACCCCAATCCCAAATGAGGGAAGCATTCACCTAACATGAGAAAATTAATTCTGTACTAGTGCAGTTGGAGGAGATCAGAGGTTCAACCCTGCTACTTACTCTTAGGATAGTTGTGCTATTTAATAACATGCATATATGCATGTATTTCATGGCTTAAGTTACAAGCTAAGTCTTAATTGTTCAACTAACTGCCAAAGCATTCATGCACATATATATTACTCTAGTAGTGAGGTAATCCATGCCCAAATCTAGTCATAATCTCCCCACCTAATTAAAGAGTTTGAGCCCCATTGGGACGCTGCCATAGAACAACTGAACAAGTCACTGTCTTTAACTTACATCCACCACCAACATCATCATGTATCACCATCACATCGTCTTTCAGCAACTGCATGCATGCCTATCCTGGGAAATAGGATAGCAGGTAATTCCCCTTTTCTTTGCTAAACATGCTTTACTTGATCTCTATCATCTTTACTTCTTTAGGATCTCCATTAGCGAGTCCTTAGCTGCCACGAAATACTTAAAGATGTGAAAAACGAGAAAGGTTATTTTTTATAAAAAAAAATGCTGTGAACGTGCTGATGCTAGAAAACTATAATTATGGCAAGAGCTACGAGATTAAGCAACTCTTTTGCAAAGTTGAGTGCAGTTGACCTAACATAAGAATGTTGATGATTGGATTGGATCAGTGTGCAACGAAAGTCAAAGATTTACGTTCCTTCCCCAGCCATCCAACCGAGCAAAATGAGAACAGTTTCAGTTTAACTTGTAAGGATTCATGGGTCACGACTAATGAACTATTCTTGTAATAAATAAAGTTAGAACAACAAACTTAGCTGAGATGGCCTGGATCAAGTACACGCAGGCCCTTTAGAGCTATTCACACACTTGATGGGTAAGTTACAAGTTTCACTTTCACATAACAATATATTATTAAATATTAAAGACTAAAAACAAGTACTAGTACTGATTCAGAAAAGGGGTTTATGCATAGATTGGAAATTGATTGTTCACTTTTGCACATGAGATGATTCCACAGCATTGTTGCCTAGGTATATTGTTGCATTATTATTAACGATGGATGCAGTACCACAGGAATACACTCATCATGCAACAGTGCTCTTGATCTCAGCAGCACATCCCAGGTTCCCAGGTACTAGCAACCTTAGAAAATTAGAGATGTAGTAAGAAACAATTTAAATGAAACACTAGTACAAGAGTAGCATGTGCAGTCCAAATTATGATGGCAGCAAAGTCAAGCAAATAAAGCATGAGTCTGCATCAACTTCGTTTTCTAAAGAGATGAAACGCTTACAAAGTTTTGCACACCTCCAGAGCTTATTAGTTCATCAATTTGACGAAAATAATTGAAGGTCAAAGCATTGCAAATTTTGCAATACATATTCTCAAGGTATTTACAACAAACAGCATATTTGTATTGGCTGTTTTTTTTTTGAACTCGAGAAAGATTTATTACGGATCTAAAGAAAGGAGAAAGAGAAACATCCTGCTACTTTACAAAAAAAATGTCCAATTGGAACGGCATCCTAGCATTCTATCATAATCTCCCCTCTTCAGTTGAGACTTGTAACGATTCATGTTAATATCTTGTTTCAAAGCTAACAAAATATACAGGACACCAGGAAACTTCAAATGGCTTCAAACAAACTAGCTCTTCCTTTTCAATAATTTATGTGCCTCAGCAAGGACCATTTTTCATGTCTCCAGAGTCGTGAGCGACATCAACCTCTGATTTGGTTCCAGTGTGCCATCGATGTTTATCTGAAAATTAAAAAAGAAAATTAGTCCAAGGGAGAGAGCCTGGAGCATATCCGATCCCTTCAAGCATGGATTCCCAAACAACAGAGGACTATAGATATGCCATATTCAAAGCTTATATAGATGAATCAAATGGTAATAGGGCCTATGATTGATTGAGCCTCAAACCCTCCCAACATATTTGGCAACTTTACCAACCAGATGTATCCTTACACAGCTATCTTGGCAGTAGTACAGCAGCTCGATAACATAGGAAACAAATGCTTCATCATGAACTGTCCGTTCAGAAGTATCAATACTACTATATTTCAAGAACATTAAATCACTTTTCTAAAGACAATCATGGCACCAAGCAAGACATAGTGCAGATGAAAACAGCTGTAGGTGATGAGGGACTCTGCAGGTCAGGCCTTTTGGCGATTTCTGTTCTAATTGTTCTTGAATTCCCAGTTTGATGTGTTCCTACTTATCAGATGTTACAGTAATATTTCAGGCTATCAATTTATAAATCATTCTATGTATATGCTATGAAAAATGCTCCCAGTTCAACATTCCGGTCGTGGTAATCGTACTCTAGTATTTTAGGGCACTTTTGACTTTAGAAAGTTTGTCTATGAATTGTAAGCAAGCATACATGGAGGACCAAATAAATCATTCGGTGTCTATACTACGAAGAATGCTCCTGGTTCAACAATTCAGCTGTGATTGTGCTTTAGTACTTTAGGGCACTATCGTCTTTATAAAGTGTCTATAAATTGTAAACGGGCATACATCACTAGGGGTGTTCAAGAAAAACCGAGAAATCGAAATGAAATGTGGATTTCTGTTCATTTGAACTGTTCACTGTTCATCCACGGTGCGTTTTCCCTCTAGCCGGTTTGGCGACAGTTTCGAACAAACCGGATTGAACACCCCTACTGCCATGCATCGAAGCCAGATAGTCTCTCCATGACATAACAAAGCCAAGGTACGTCTGAATATTGGTCATAGAAGCATCAGCAAGCATACCCAAGGCCTACACAGCACGGATACCACCCAATACGGATATGGCAATTCACCTCTTTCCCAGGAAACTTGATACGCGGATACATTTTACTTTTTTTTTAAAAAAATGGCAGATGTGTTGGTCAAAATGGAGAGGAAACAAGGAGAAACAAGCCACCAGATCTGAAAATCAGAAGAACTGGGAGTTGGGATCAGCAAGAGTACAAGGAAGAAGTGCCGAGGAGGAGAACTAGAGGAATAGTGTAACAAAGCTCCCAAACAGCAATATTGGAGACCTTAAACTCGCTCAAGAAAAAGGTGTTTACGTGCTGCGATGAAGTTTGAGGTCGGGTTTATAAGTTATAACACTAGAAGTAAGAAAGCAAAGCCATTTGCATTATGAACAAATCAATCTTCCTCGTTTAAAGCGATTATTGCTGTTTGGGATCTTTATTACGCTTGCACCTATATGCTGCGAGGAGATATTATCTATAGAAGAAACAAACAAATGGATGAATTAAGCAATTATTTTAAAGCAACAAGCATGACATTACATACCTAATGGTATATGAAGTTTGTTTAATAGAGTCCCAATATCTTCAATTCTGTAACATGACTAGGATCAAGGTCCGGCACTTGGTCAGCTCCTTCAAGATCCTCTACAATATACTCCTGCCAGCATTGGAATATCAAATGTTACAAGCAGAATTATAAGTTTACCAGGGTAAGTGAGAAGAAAATAGGCTATAAGGCGAAAGAAAATGCGCCACGTTTTAAAAGTAATAATGCCATGACGCTATACTATGCAAGAAAGAACAAGGATACATGCTCTAAGATAAATTTTCTGTTCTTTAGCCCTTTTTACTAATGCATTTACATTTTTGTGTGGCACTATAACAAAACCACTTCACCTTTTGGTTTGCTGAAAATGTAACCAAGAGAACCAATTGGTTCAAATATAACTAAGAGAACCTGTTGGCCGTGATTTCATGCTTAATTTGCTGTCAACCATTTTTTGCATTATATAAAACTGAAAAGTTGACAGCAGCACTAACGATGTATACACTTTTTGAAGAATGAAAAAGATCAATCAATAAAACTTGTTTCAATTTTGTTCTCTCTTTCACCAACCTTGGTTAACTCTTGCTTTGCAAGAATATGGTAATGCCGTTCAGTGATCCTCTGCCCACATATTATAGCAATGAAGAACCCATACAGCAAACCAACCAAAACAATAGCCAATACTGCAGTTTGAACAATCATTTCACATTAATATTTTTTTTCTCAGAAAGTGCTATGTAAACACTTGAATTCATGTACATAGACAGCAGTTAATAGGGTATAGCAGGCAAATCAGTACTCGTACAAACATAAAGTATTTTTTGCATTTAAAAGTCGGTCATTATTTGTCCAGTCTGCTGGCTACGTACTGTAGATAATTCTGAGAAGATTTTATCTGTTATGCAGTTCAGGTGAGGCCGTGAGGGCATAAACTTTTCTGTTAACTATGTTTATCTACAAATTATGAAATTTCTTGTAAGATTATGAACAACAAAATCCATAAAAGAAACTATGTTGTGCAGAATTTGTGGAATCCTATAAGATTATATGAACTAGGAAACAAATGATGCTTTCCATGATTACACACCACACCTAGATAAACCATAATTAGACAACATAAAACAATATGTATTAATAGGCTATCTTTATCCTCAGGGCCCAAAGCTGTTCTCGCTATGATAAACTACACAAAGACGATATTTTTTTTAATATACCACAAGATAATAAAGAGGTTAATTACACCATAGCAACAGCAGCTATCTGAAATGCATAATGTGAAGCATGGAGTGCCTTTCTTTAGATAAGAAAATACCAGAACATCAAATAACCATTGAAAAAATAAATCCCCATTAAGTACTAGCTCCCATTCAGATTTACAAATGAATAGTGTTCATGAAAATTTCAGAATCACAGACGAAACTGGAATAGCATACACAAACAGGATTGTAGATACAATTACAAAAAGAAATACTAACTTACTTGCCATTGCATAGAAAGCATATGGATGCTCTTCATATCCAAACATTTCTCGCAGTTCGTCTCCATAAAATCTGTATACCACCATACCCAAGAAAGCAACTACCTATCAGACAATGAGGAAAACCAAGGTTGTAAGATAAAACGAAGAAGCATATCAGTGTGCAGTATACTAGCGACCGTCCAGGCCTTTTTCCTTGAGCAGTCATCCAAACTGTTCTTTTTTTTTATGGATTATAGAAAATATTGTATGCTAGAAAGATGTAACGACAAAGAATAACATATACTACCTCTGGACATTTTTTTTTTGAGGGAATGACATTTTTTTCTTGCCATTAGGACAAGTCATTTAGTACAGATTTGTACTAAGAAGCTTGTCCTAACGACAACAAACTCCAAAAAAGATAGAAACAATGCCTTCAGTACAATTTTATCTTTCATACTGGTTCACTGATAGAAAGCAATTCAATGCATTGGATCATAAAAGGCGTGAGCACCTTACCAGTTGCACAACAAAGAAGATCAGTGTGTGATCTCTAAGAATAAGAAGTTGAAACTTCAATCTTAGCCACCATCTATCTGGAGGAACATTTGCACGAAGCATGAATGCTGCTCGACACTCAGTGCAATGTGAAAATGCAAAACCTTCCTGGGTAATGTGTAACATACGGATAAACGATTAGCAATCATGAGATTAGGTTTGAGCAAGCTAGAACAATGATTAACAAGTCTAAGATTGAATTCATTTTTTTTTTTTTGAGGGCAAAAGATTGAATTCATTTAATAATGCGGTGTCTACACATAAAGTGTAAAGTAACATATGCTCAAGAATCCAACCTTCGTTGATCTCCAGCTATCTAGACATGACCTATGGACATACTTCTGTGTTCCCTTACAACAGCAGGGGGCAATCAAGTCATCACCTACTTGCAATGGGTATGACAAAAATGATATATAACAAGATATTATAAGTCCCTTGAGAACTGTCAAAAACAGAACAAACATGCTGCAAACCTTCATTATCGAGGCAAATCCGGCATTGAGGAACATCTTGAATAACAAGATGAGTTTCTTCATTAGCATCAGTATTTTCATGGTCACCATCAACACTTACTGGCTTGATTTCACAGAAGGCTACATGCTCTCTGGGCTTCTCTGCTAATTCTGAAACTATGGGCTGTGAATATGACACTTCTGCATGATCACAATGGGACACAAACTGCATTGTTTCTTCTGCTTGAGTGCCATGAGAAGCTAACTGCATTATCAACAAAACCCAAATCATATCCAGACATCACCAAGCATGCATTCTGCCAATTATTGATAAAAAAAAGTCCTGCAAGATAATAAATGGCAGGTAAGGTTATCTCCAATAAGTAACAATAAGTAACACAACTGGTTAAACATGTGAAAAAATACTAGATTAAAAAAAAATTTAGAGAAACTTGCGTAGAATGTATCATGAAACATAGGTTTGAAGTATGGATAACAGAACTTCCTGTGTGGTTGAAACTCGGAAATCAGGTTTATGGTGGTGGCCGGAGCATCTGCTAGTGCTTAACATGATGTTTTAGATTGACTTTTAACAAATTCAAATAAGGGAATGACATAATTCAAGTCGGATGTCCTAATAATAGTTCTCTCTGCTTTACCAGTTATATCGACAGCATCAGAGTTTACAACAGAAGTGGCTAAGATTCCTGGTACAGTTAGTAATTCACTGCTATGTGTCTAACTACAATTCACCGAGTCCAACTGATTTGGGGCACCGAATTCTGTTGACTGAAAAGCTCAACATTTGCCACGGTGACGACTACATCAGGATCAATAACCTACGTGAGAATCCAACGAGAGAATCAGATTCCGACAGCATACCTCCTCGAACCAAGTATATACAGCATATGATAAACCAAAAAAAAAAAGAGTAAATCCAGCATCACCCGATCCTAAACCCACTAAACCCAATCATTCTGTCCCGGCTACAGTCAGCATGCTACCTAGGACGCAGCGCGCGTTCCGGGTCTCTGGGTTACAAACCCAGATGTGCAAGGCGGAACTGGAAATCCTAAACATCACCGACTAGAGGGCAAGCAACGAGGGCGCTTACCTGGTGAGCCCGCCCACGGAGACCGGATCTTCCCCAATGGCGGGTCGAGCGGAGCCGCGGCGAGAGATCTGAGGGCAGCGCGAGGGCGATGGGTGCGGCCGGCGGGGGTCGGCGGCGGCGGCCTTCTGGAAGAGTGGAGTTTTTTTTTTTTTTTTTGATAGGTTGGAAGAGGGGAGTTGAGAGAAGGGGACCGTGGAAATGGAGTTGTTGGATTGTCTGGTTGCGCTTGTTCCCTTCTTCCTCTGCATTGACCGAGAAAGTTCACCGAAATCGTGCAGTTCATTTCGATAGTCCAACTGAAATCAATACTACATATTTATTTCATTTATTTAATGAACGAAAGCCACGATAGATTGGTTTTAAATCAGATCGTGTCATGGCGCTATTTCTGAATTTGCAAAAGTGACCTTTTTTCTATGCTAATTCTGACTTTGGATCTCTTTTTCAGACTCCGCATTCTTTGAATCTAAAGCAATGAGTTGCTCCTGTTCCGTTAAGAGTTATTAACGGTGTTAAATCTGCTGGCAAAAGACGATGATACTTTTGCAAAATTAGACCTGTTTTTCTTTTTGATATATTTGAATCATTATGCAGCAAAATTTGATGGAATTTGAATATATTTTATATTAATTCAAATTTGATCAGATGTTTGTTGAAAATTTGACAGTATTTCAATAGTGTTTTGATGAAAATTTGACAACAAAGCCCCGTTGTTCATTGCTTCATAGCCACAGATGAAAATACTCTGTAATAATCTCTCTTTTGACCTTTATATTCAAGCAAAGTCAAATCTTTTCTCTTGATGAACCAATCTAATTAATCCGGTACAGCACAACGAACATGAATCCATCGGCAATCGAGCATTTTTCACTTCGAACGACTTAGAGCATCTCCAGCAAGGCCTCTAGTTGGACCCTACTTTATTATTTAAGAGTTTGAGCTAAAAAATCAACTCTAGAGACCTTACTTGGTCTCTTATTTTGTATGCCCTCTCAAACTCCATCTCCAAGCCCCTATTCTTAGGGTCTTCCAATTCTCACTCTTATTTATGAGTCCTACTATTTTTTTATTAAGTCTCATACAAAATAAGGGTTTAGGTCAGTTTATTGCTAGAGTTGAAACTAGATTTTGAGCCCTCATTTTTATATGCCGGCTTGAAAAACAAAAGTAGGGCCTTTTGAGGTTCGATGCTCTTAGCGAAGGGACGCGCGCACATCAGCTGTCCGAACAGGATGTGCTGCGTGGGCGGCCAGGACAAGCCGGGCTCCCAGCGCCGCACCAGCCCGCGCCAGTCCGCCCGCGCCGCCTGCCGGAGCCCCGGGCCGCGCCGCGCCAGTTCGCCCGGGCACCTGCCAGGGCGCCGCCACGCCCTGCCTCGCGCCGCCTGCCGGAGCCCCGAGCCGCGCCGTGCCGGAGCGCCGCGCCAGTCTGCCCGCGCGCCCGCCGAAGACCGCCAGCCCACGCCGCCACACCCAGGGTTAGGGTGTCACCATCAGCAGGCAGCGCGCGTGGATGTTTCGGGAGAAAGATGGCCTCGTGCGTGTTCAGATGAGAGAGGAGGGAGGGAGGGAGGGCAACAGTCTTGAGAAAGAGGGGCAGACGGATGATTCAGATTCGGAAAGAAGGCCCTGTTTGGATGGAGAAATCATTTTTCATTTTTGTAGGATTGAACTGTTTTCTATGAAATTTTTATAAAATTTCTGTGAAATTTCTGCGTTCTAAACGGGGCCGAAGTCCGAATTTGCAAACTCTAAAAAACCGGTCCAGTTTCAGAATTGGACTTAAAAATAGTCCGGCTTTGCAAATCTCCCTATTACAAAACAAAGAAAGCAAAACTCGGTAAACGTCGATTCAAATCAAGTAAATTCGGGGGAATGAAAAGTAACACTCACTCCTCAGTCCGTTCATGTTTTTCTTTCTCTTTTTATTATTAAAGGAAACAGTCTATTTTATCACGAATGCTCTTTTTCTTACTGGCCAAATTCACTTGCCGTGTACATTATATACGTCAGCCACTGCATATCAATTTGATCGAGAAAAAAAGAGGGATGCGGTGAGTTAAGAAAAATAAGCATTAATATCCCAATTCTCTCTGTGCATTGGAACTCATACTGTACATGCCAGCAGGTTTAGAATAGGACAATCTAGTCAGAGTCACCGCAAAACTATAATGAAAAGGAGATAATTTATCCCGAGCCGAAAAATCTATCTTTGTCTAAACTATGTGTAGAAGTATGGATCTCACAGGAACCTTGTGAGGAAAGTGATTCAATATTCGCATGATTTATATAACTGAGTATGTCAACCCATGCATCTTTAATATTCGCATGATTTTTTTCCCAAAAAAAAGCATGCATCTCCAATTCTCCATGACGTGAGAGCGTAGTTTAGTTGCACTCCATGCGTGCTGAGAACACCAAATAGGTGTTTAGTTTGGAGTTCATACTTGTTTATAGGCAGAGCATGTAGAGGTTTGATCCAGATTCCATGGTTAATTATTGTTGGGACGAGAGAGAAAGACATGCCACATATTTTATTATTGAAAGGCCACTCATTTTATCTATTTTTAAAAGTTGCAAGATTTTCTAGCTTCAACATGGATGTTTAAATCAGGAAATAGCTCAATTTGCAAGGCTGGAGCCTAGATCTATCAGGAATGGTTCAGCTAGCCAGCTAGGTAATTTGTTGATACGAAGAGCCAAGCCTAATTTTGGTTAGCTAACACATAGATCTTATATCTGAAGTTTGAGCAAAGCTTTTCCGCGGGTATTGTTAGGTCACGTGCATCTACTGGTGTTAAGCATGAGCCACGGCAGAGAGAAATGAGTTAGCACCAATGCTAAGGGATGTATGCATGGTGGACTGACTCCAACAAAGACATCCATTTTGGAGAGCCAAATGAATCTTTGCCTCAGCTCTACAGTCTTTTGCATTTCCTTCCCATCCCACCCTTCTCCAACAGAAACTTGCATTTTTCTCTTTCTTCTCCCCCACCCAGCGCGACGCCTGCCTTATCTCTTCCTCCCCTCGCCTCATCGCCCGCGTCGCCGCCTCCTCCACGCGATGAGCGAGCTCGCGCGCGCCGGCGGCCCCGCCACCGCGCACGCCCGCTGCCGCGCTCGCCGCCGTTGCGCCCGCCCGCGCCGTCGCCGCGCTCGCGCCCCCCTACGCGCGCCGCCGCGCGCACGCCCGCCGCCGCGCCCCCCCCGCTGCTCCTCCCCGCCGCCGCGCCCTCCCCCTCCTCTCACGCCCTCCGCCGCCCTCGCCCCCGCCCTCCTGCCCATCCCTCGGCTTCCACTCCACCGCGCTCGCCTCCCGCCGGCGCTCCTCCTCCTCGGTCGCCACGCTCGTCACCGGGAGAGTTCTCGATGGTCGCGGCGCAGGCCACCGTCGCCATGGAGGACCAGGCGCAGGTGCTGGCCTCCCCGGCCGCCATGGTCGTCGGCGTCTACGACGGCCACGACCCCACTCCCTCACGCGGACGACCCGGCTCCCTCCCGCGGCCCCGCACGCCTCCGCCGTGTCGGGCCCCACGCCCCGGCCGTGGTGGAGGAGGAGGAGGCCGTCGTCCTGGCCGCCAGGTCGGCCCGGCCGAGACAGGAAATGGCTCGGAGGAGAGAGAGGAAGCCAATTTTGGCTTCCCTCTCTCCTCTCATGCAAAATGCATGAGCTTTTGGTTACTCTTGTTGGAGATGGATTTGCTATGAACAGTGGCGGTAGGGGAGGCAAAAATGCATTTGCATTGTGTTGTTGAAGTCAGCCTAATGTGGCATAAATGCTAAAGTTCCACCTGATGCTGACTATATTTTTAATAACAAAATTAATTAATTTTAATTATCTTAGTACCTAGAAAAGTGGTGCTAAGTGCTAACGGATAGGCCAACAGGTGCTAAGAGAAAGAGACAACCACCCTTAGCATTATTTTTTAGGGTAATGGATGCACATGCTTTTAACGTGCAAAAGCCATCACAACCAACTTGTTGTCAACTAGCACACTGCCTACCATCAGAAAAATAATTAGCTGTAAACACAACACTGGTGCTAGGTATGAGTGATCAGAGTTTGTCATAAAAGAACCTAAACCAACCCAACATAGCTCAGTTTGCAAAGGTGAAACTTGTTGGTCAACCAAGATATGCGAATAGGATCAATGCAATGTCTTAGGGCTTGTTTGTAGCTGGCTTATTGATGCAAATTATTGTAAATCGGTTTATCGATGTATATTACTCCTGTATACTGGCTTACTGTGGTCCTATTTGTTACAGCTTATATATTATTAGGGTTGTATCATTGGCTTTGTAGTAGAAAAGAGGTAATAATTTGAAATAAGCTACTCTCCACCAACTTTCGTAATATTGTAAGTTGGTCCAGATTATTTAAGTTGTCCTAATAATTTGTTCTGTTTGTTGCAACTTATATGTCACGTATATCAGTGTAAGCTTGTAATAATTTGTAAGCTCACTACAAGAAATCTGGGATTCTATGACGATTTTCTGGTGACAAAAGTCATATTCGTCATAAAGTCTTGGCGTTTTGTGACGATATTTAGTGGGTAGAATATTTAGTGACGAAATTTGGATGTCCGTCATAAAGTTTTCCCATAAAACGTCATAAACCATGCCCATGCTAAATTGTGACCACCATAGAAGTCGTCATAATTTCTCTACAATCGTCACAATGTATTTTTTTTATTTTTTTTAATTAAAAAATGATCATGCCATCTGCTGTCACGTTTGGCCCGCTGTTAGCTCGTAAGACTATCTACTGTATAGTGGGGCCCGCTTGTCAGTTCTATTCACTAAAGTTAAATTGCAAAAAACTGACGTCGCTTTGAGAGGCAAGGAATCGAACATGCGACTCCCCGCCTGAGAAACATAAGTCTTTACCACTACGCTATTAGTCTCTTGTGAACACAAGGCATCATAATAGATTCTTAGTTTCGCCGGCGGGCCCCATGCTTCTACTGTGCTTTACTGTTACCCTGTAGCAATTGTTGCCAGCCGTCGGATTATACCCCGCGCAGTCCATCCGATTTCATCCACGTTGTGTTCGTCTCGAAGCCTCCATCGGCATCCTCATCTGCTGAGCTCCCACCGCCGATCCATCTCGATTCGTCAGCAGCTTCACAGCGGCTGCTCCACACCCTCCTGCGCCGCAGATTGCCTAGCCCCCTGCTCCTCCTCACAGCGAGCGCCCGCGACATCTCCTCGCTGCAACTGGCGGCGGCTCCGTTTCCCCGCTTCTCCTCCAGCGCCTACGGCATCTCCTCGCTCCAACCGGCGACGGCCCCGTTCCCCGGCTTCTTCTCACAGCGAGCTCCCGCGGCATCTCCTCGATCCAACCGATGGGGACCCCGTTCAGCAACACCCAGGTCAGCCGCGCTCCAGCCCCCTGGGGTTGCCGTTTCCGGCGCCAGGTATGTACTTTGCCTTCCGATCTCCACAACTGTTGGGTCGTTCTATACTCCCAGGAGTCTCCTTCCCTGCTGATGAAGGCCATGGATCCAAGGGCAGTACTGTTTGTTCGTGCCCTTAGTTAGGATCCGTACTGGAGCATCATCTGTTTGAGGAACTGCACATACGGATGAATAATCTATGGTATGTCTCCTGCTGAGGATTTATCTATGGTTTGAAAAATTAGATATTTGAATAATACAAATTTGTTTGGCTGATTTTGATTTTGTTGGTAAATGTGTTTTACAGTAAAGAACCTTTTTTTTTCTTTTTGTGGCCGATTGTAGTGTTGTGCTTAGCTGTGATGGTTGTAGTTCCATGATGCAAAAATGGATTACTCAATTTTCTGAACTTTTATCCATGATTGAATAAGAATGTGGATGCCACAGTTTGAGTTTGTATAAATGATTATGCCTGAGTTTTGTGCTGAATAAGATAATCTACAGCTGCTTGCAATATTCATATTGGTCACACCTTTGAGTGCGCCATTATATGTTGGACATTGATACTATCTAGGACTACTTTTTTGTATGTCAGCATGAAATGATTGGTTGGTTTCTTCCATCCAGCTTTACGTCTTATCTCTTGGTGCATCCTTCGATCAATTTGATTCAGTTTGTCCCATGTTTTCGATTTGTTTTTTGCTGACACCATATTCTAGAATCTCAACATTTGTATTTAGTCGTATGAATCTGAAATATACATTTTATTATTATATACTTTTTGGTTTTCTTACCTACCTTGATTTTCCAATCTTATAGCTGAAAAAAACAAACGCCATCATGCAGGTAATGGGTAAGAACGGTTCCTTCCAGGATATGCCTTCAAAGACAAGAATGATTCCGTTTTAACAGGTTCATACAATAGCACGTCCAATTTGTGAAACTACATTCAGGTATCAGTTGTTTATGGTATGCCCATGCCCCAACTTATTTCGAGCTATAACTATTGCATATTGATTTGTTAAAAAAAATTTATCAAAATACACCGATTCAGCTCTGCCTCATGTTTTGAGTCTCTGTAATTTGCAGTATGTGGCAGCAAGCAAGAGCGGCACAGGAAGAAAACTGATCGACTCCCAAATACCCAAGGTACTGCTGATATAAGCTCATAAGAAACACAGTATAATCAGTTTAACATCATGCATTTGTTTCCCAGACTACAATCAAATTTAATTAGGATGACCTGTTTATTTGTCAGATATCTTGAGATGAATGCTACAATAGCTACCATTTCCAAGGTTTATTAGTATTTATTCCGGAATTATATGTTGCATTTTAGTGTTACAAATATTGAAGGGTGACAAGTTACACCAACAGGTAGTATAGTCGACATTTATTCCGGAATTCTTTGCTGTTCCAGCAACTCAACTGGTACTGTATTATTTTTTTCCATGGTCTTATTAACTCAAACTAATCACATTGCTTAATTAAGTTCTGTTACTTCTGCCCTATACATCCTGCTACCTATATATGTGTTTTTTTGTTTGCTTTTCATGTTTCCTGTCTTACATAAATGTGCCTTTCTTTAGGAGAAGTGTGTGAAAAACAAAGTTAATCGGGAGAAAGTTGTGATCCAGCAGAAGACAGGATCTTTTAACTGTAGGGTGTTTTCTATGACTTGCTGTTGGGGCTGTCTGCCTTATTTTGGATATGTTGTTATGTGGTGGACCTCATGTAATTTGTGTGATGTACTGGACCTCTTCTCATTTGGGCTGTGATGTACTGGACATTTTATTTGGGTTGTATGTAATGTGTTGACACTAAGTTTGAATGGGCCTGTTTGACTACTATTTTTTTTTTTGCTGTTGGGCTGAATTTTTCTGTTATTTAGATCAATGATATGGGCTGAATTTTGTTACTAAAATGGGTCAGATGCATTCAAAGTCCAAGCCTGAAATGGGCTGGGGCTGGTGCAGTTAAATGGACTGAGCCTATTATCAAGACTAAATTGGGCGTCCAGTACCAGCCCAATAACAAAAATTCATAGCAGGCTGGGCCCAAAATGGCTGCAGCCTACAAGTGAATTATGACATTTTTTACCATTTTGGTGACAAAAATGATTTGTCATAAAGTAATGACAAAGCAGGATTCGTCACTAAAAATTATGACGAAAAATTTGAATTGGTCACAAAGTTTGTATAGGGACGCATGATAGGTGACAATCGAAAAACGTCACAGATGCGTCACAGGGCTCGATTCGTGACGAATTTTCCATGTTTTGTGACAAAAATGAATTGTCATAGAAGCCCAGGTTTCTTGTAGTGGCTGCAACGAACAGAGCCTTAATTCATTCAAATACAAGCGCACATTTAACTGAAAAATCCAATGATACAACCCATGAAGTCCTAAGAGTCTTCATTAAACTCTAGTAGCGTACAATAGCAGAAATTCTGCCTATATTGTTGCTGCGTTTGTTTTGTTTTTTTTGGAAAAAAACTGATGGGAGTGTTGGGATCCTGAATTCTTAAAATCTATAAATCAGTTTTTTGGATAGTGAGTCTTTTAGCAGTTAAAATCTCTTAAACTGGGTTAAGCCAGATAGGTAGGGCTGGACTCTGGTTTCTCCAAATCTTGATGGATCCAAACAACGTCTTAGAGCATCTCCAAGAGATTTTCATAAAATTGGCCCCATAAACTTATTTTTTGAGCAATCAGAAAATTACGACGGGCAACTTTTCTCTCCTCCTCCAACAGTCCTTCCCTAAAAGTGGATCGAAACACTTTTAATTGGGCCACGTCAACATTAGGGCCACAAAAACATTAATTTCATAGAAAAAAGAGAGATTGGAGCTCTAATTCTTCTCCTGTTTGTAGCTAAAAATGAGGGGAGTTTAGGCGCTATGAAAAACTAGGAATGGTTTTGGGGTCATGTTGGACATGGTTTTTTGATTGAATCATAATATTGTAATTTAAGAAAGGTTTATGGGGTTCTCTTGGAGATGCTCTTAGTACCAGTTTTCCATTTTTCTTGCCCAACAATAATGGAACCATCCCACAAAAAAATATATTTACGGTTGGAGGCAGGCTCCATGACTGCCTGAGTATGTAAGTGCATTGATGACTTTCCAGATTTAATGGTTGCTAATAACTATATACCTTAGTACAATGCAATGGAGCAGCATGCATGTACGTAGCCGATTCTTGCTGCTAATAATTACAATTAGGTTTCGGGTAACTTACAATGTTTGACAAAAATAGTTGGCAAGTCTAAATATACGCTATGAAATGACCGTGAATAGTGTTATAGGTTAGTACTAGCTTTTAATGTTTGCCAAAATAGAGCGGGCTATCCGGAAAGGATAAATTTACGGGTGGAGGAATATTCGTTCTATGATTTGAAATTGCTACTCTATAAATGGATGGACCGATAGTGTGGGGGTTAGAAAGCATTGCATTACAACTTCCCTCTTCCATTCCATATAATAATAAGGCAAAATTCCGAGAGCATCAAGAAACTTACTTGCATCATGAACAAGTGCACGAAGCTCGTGAATGTTCTTTTGTTTCTTACGCTCCTTCAACTCGGATGTTTTGCACTTCATACAAAATGTAAGTGACAAAAATCGAATGGTTTTTCGACTAGGTTCCGCCGTTGGAGTTTAGTTCTAGAGAAGCATTGTTTACTGTTCCTTTGCAAACGATATTGCCACAGAACCGTTGCATGTATTAACGAATCTGAAGCTAGGTCATGCCTGTTTTGTTACCTTTATTTTGAAAGTATAGTGCTGATTATTGTCATCTGACTCCATATGTTTGAACTGATCTTCTTTAATGATTGTTTCTATCTGGCAAACAGGTCAGGTGGCGGACGAACTGAGCTTTCATCCAAGAATATTTTGCAAGACTTTTGAAGATTTCATAAAGTGTCGTGATACTGGAATAAATCCATGCTGGTGTTGTTTTGGGAAAGCACGGGGTCCTTGCTTCTCTACAAAGGCAGCCTGCGACGAAATTTGTTTGTAAAAGACTAGACTTTGAATGATGGATGTAATAAGAAAGGCTTTATGCATGATCAGAATAACAAGTAAGAAAATATATCTTGCGTACCTATTTGACGACGAAGATTTAACATTTTTTTAAAAAAAAAGAAAAAAAAGATAAATGATGTTGCTGAGGAGAAAGTTCAATCACTGACAGGAGCCAAGCCACTGTCGCGGGACCGAGCGACTAACAGCCATCAGGGTGAGCTAGGCTAGATTAGCAAACGTAATCAAGCAGGCAAGAGATCTAGTATCTGAGTAGTGTGCTTTGATTGAGATGATGGCGACCACAAGCATATATATTATGCTTTGTTTAGGACCTGTTTGTTTCAGCTTTTCAGCTGGCTTTTCCAGTTGAAAAGCTGGCTAGCTGAAAAGCTGAAACAAACAGCAAACTTCTGACCTGGCTTTTAGAGTGCTGAAAAGCTGACTTCTGATGAAATGAACTAAAAGCTAAAAAGGTTGCTGAGAGCTGCTTTTCTGACTTTTGGCATGCTGAGAAGCTTAATATATATCACAAAAGTCAACATTAAAATTCTAACAGCCAGCTTTTCAGCTCCTCAAACAGCCAGCTTTTCCAAAAACTCAAAAGCAACAGCCCAAACAAACAGGCCCTTAGATCCTCTAGTTTATAAGAAATCGTCTTTTAGAAATTGAAAGGCTTTTTACACCGTCTGCAGTAAATAGAGGGGCACTCTGGTCATTAACGAGCTGGGTACAAAACAATAAGGGGCATCCACAGTCGTCGAATGTACAATGGACGAATGAACGGCAGTGAGTGGTGCTTGAAATACAACCCCCCCCCCCCCCCCCCCCCCCCCCCCCCCCTCTTGATTTCGAACACTTAAAAATTCGCAACGCTCGAATCTCTATAATTTCAAAGAAACCATCTTCACATAAAAAAAACATCTTTTGGAAACCGGAATACCTGCGAACAAAATTCATTAGAAACCAATTTATAAAAACTATATACCTATAGGAACCAGTTGGCATCCAAAGAGAGAGCACTAGACATGTACGGAATGATGGAGCCGTACGGAATTGTCACAATCAGGCAGCTCGCCGCGCGCGCGTGTTGTCGCATCGCGCACGGACGACGCGCCACAAAAACAGAATTGGCAGTCCGAATTGGGCAAGACACATAGCGTTGTCATGGGGCCGACGTTCTAGTAGGATAGCGTGATGCTGGACCGGTGTTCCAACAAATCGGATTGCGTTTCCAGCGACTGATTCATTCTCTCAACAAGCCATAAAAGTCAGTCCATCCTCCTCCCACACTCGCGACGCCATCGCGAGCTAGGCGAAGAACACTGCACCGCCATCAACGATCCAAGCAGGTACGTTAGCACCATACCTGCTGCTGTTGTTAATTAACCTGTCTATCTAGCTTCTTTATTTCTCCTGCTCCGGCCGTTAATTCCCTCTCCCTTATAGCCCATCATCATTTCTTTCGTTCGAGCTAGGGGCTCCCAACTGCCACCCAGGCCACCTGCGAGATGCTCTTGTTGAGTTAGTGTATTAGTTGGATACGGGCCATATCATGTGTCCGATGTGTTCGCTTTTTCCACCGAAAATTACATTTACTCTAGTGTTCTGTTGTTCAATGATATCGTTGCCGTATATCATAGATGTTATGACCAAAACGAGGTTGGGCTTTGTCAGGTTGGAGATGGGAGGTCGTGTTTTCCTGTGTCTGAGGTTCGTGTCCTTTCTGCTGATGGTGCTGGGGGCGAGCGCCTACAGTTACCACGCTGCTGACATGATGACAACATGGCTATCGAGGTTGGATTAGTTTAATGGTTATTGTGGTCACTTTGTACTGTCATCGCAATAACGTTGTCTGATATTCGTGCAGGATAGCATTTCGATTTTCCATAGCCTACTCCGCGGTAACTGCTTTCGAGCTGTGTAGCCACTGGTTCTGGCATAGCACCGGTCCATTTGCAGGGGGATTTGCGCGACTTGTTCTGTTGGGTGTGGCTATCTTGGACGGGGTAAGTTTATACAAACAAACACATACAGAGAGTAGCAAGCAGAAATTTACTTTGCTGACACGTGTTTCTACACATTTGCAGCTCCTTGCCCTTTGCGCGCTGTTCGCGGCGTCAGCGTTGCTTTTGGGGTCACAACGAGCGTGTACTTCGGTGACGGGTCATCCTCCACGAGCTGCGCGTGGAACCTGACCTACTGCATCCTCATCCTCCTCAGCGGCCTGTCCAATGCCATCCTTACGGCGATAGACCTGGTTGTGTTGCGTCGTCTTTAGGCGCCGCGTCCTGCCAGGCTTTCGCTGTGCATCGTAAACTTTGTTAATTGAGGATCAACTATGTACAAGGGTGGTAGCGGATACAGACGAGATATTCGCCATTGTCAAAACTTGCAGCCGTATTGTAGACTGGTCGCTTCTTGCGATCCCATGCTGTTGTCTGGTCCATGTGGGTGTGAGCTGCTTGAAACTGGTGCCTCAACTTTCGGTTCACAAGAGTTCGAGTCCAAGAATCTTGTGTAGCGTCAAGCATCCTTACGGCTGCTTCATTGCGGTACTGCTGCTCGGTGGAGCCGTTACCACCTTTCAGGCGCTTACCACCTTGCGTCTTCAGTATATGTCAAACGTGCACGAGAGAATTCTATACAAAAATCATGAAGACAAGAACCATTGCTACTGTAACAATCAAACAGCTTGGAAACTCACGAACATTCTTTCCGTTAATACTATTATTAGTATACCAAACCGAACCATGTCAGTTTCAAGACATTTACATGCTTCTGGCAACTACGCACTCAGTGTGCACTGCTCTCCAGTGCCGTCCCCTCACCTGAATCATCATAGATTTTCTATACAATGTTCTTACAAACAACTCCCAGCCCCAAAATTCCTTTAACAGCGGTGGACCGTGTGCTACGTGGTATCCATGCATCAGCTTTGGGAAGGGCGGCTTCCAAGAACCACAAGGGCACTTCAACTTCCTTCTACCTAAGTCAAGCCCTATGCAGCCTCAGCTGCTATGGTTGGTTTTCAACTAAAAGTTGTAGCTCCATGAAATCACTTTGTCATCGGGCTTGAACACTCTGGTACAATCTCTGAGGCGGTTACACTGGATGACCCTGCCAATGTCACATTGCTGCGTGAAGAACCATTTGTTGGTTGGAGTTCCATCTCTCTTTGCCTCTCAGGGGCAGCAGGTCTGTGACCCTCGTCTGCTAATCGCTTCAAAATGTTCATTATTGTGGGAACAAATTTTGTGGACAGCGAGAGGAGGGCTGCAAGCTGTATAACATGCAAGCATAACGATATCAGTATGCATGACCTATGCATGCTTCAAGATAGAACATTACGTGGATCGAATACTCACAAATCCATTTTGGAATTCGTTGGCGATGTCTAGCTGTACCCAAAAGGCCTTCCCAACGAGAAAAACAACAAATATGACGGCCAGGTACAATGGATTCCTGTCATTCCAGTCAAAAGTAAGTCAAAACTAGGGATGTCTTAACCAGCATTCATCTATGATCCTGCAAATAAAAGAAAATACCTCAGCAATGTCATAAACTCGTTGAATCCAAGGATAGCCATTGCGGCAAGTGCCCATGGAGGAGGCAGCCAGTTGTTGTTCCTCTTAATTGCTTCCTGATAAAGTCACAGTAAATGTTTAGCATCTAGACAATCTTTATACAATATACTTAAGCTGAACAATTATACTTCCTAATATTTACAGAGGATTGTGAATAAAACAAAGGACTTTTAGATGAAAGCAGCGACAGGTTATCATAGCAGAAAAATGAACTGCAGAATGGATCACGGGAGATACCTGAGCAGCTATTGCCTGAGTCACTGTGTATTCTGTTTCCGCTTTAAACTGCCTCCACAAAGATTTGCATTGGACAGGGGTTATTAAAGTTTTCTCCTCAGGAACCTGCTCATCAATGACACCTCAGCAACACCCAAAAACATGTGTTTTGTACTTAAAGAAATGAAGAAATGATGGTCGCTACAGGCATTCCGCATAAAAACATATAGAAATATTTCCTGCCCTTTCCCATGAGCTGGATGCGAGTGGATCAAATGTGGATGCTTCTATCGGTAGTCCCAGGTCTTGTGGTGTCAACCAGAGCAAGAGAAAGAGTGTGTTCTCTATGTTGTCACCATCCTCATCCAACCGAACTGCGGCCAATTGAGAAAGTAACTTCATGGACTGTAGTAAAATGGGAGAATAATTTTGAATTACTAAAATAATTCGTTTATGCTGCAAATATGGTACTAACATTTGACATACAGCTGAACGGGCAGTTTTAGTAACTGCTTTTATGTCCTCCTTTCCTGTCCACACCCTTGGCATCGAGTCAGCATCACAACTGAACAAGGTTGAGAACCTGCATGTTTTTTTTCTCCATTATGTTTTTGAATACAGAAAATATGTCTCTTTCGGTTGTACATATGAAGCGAAGCTCACCTATCCTTCGTGCGAATCAAGACCCTTCCAGCCTCTTCTTTTGCCTTTGATTCAACAACACTCCTTCCATGGTTCTCCAGTTTCCCAAGTAGTTCTTTTTCAGTTGTTTCATCAAGTTCAAAAGCTGCAAGAGAAGATTCAAGACCTGAAATAGCAGCTTTTGCCTCACGTTGAAGAAGCTTTCTGATAACTGGCCAGGTATCTTCACTGGCTGAATCTAAAAGAGCTTCGACTGGTTCTGCCAGAGCTTTGGTAAGATGGGCCTGAAACAACATATCTAGGATTAGATAGTGGTTCCATGTTCTGTGACATGACATAGACAAATGGATTCAATACAGGGAGCAACCTCATATTTGGCACAAAGTTCAGATAATTTTGATGAACGAACTGAAGCAACATGTGCCTCAATGTCACGCTTGAGCCTATCCTTAATTTTTGAGAAGTCTCATTTCACTTGATGAATAGCAGCATCTGTCAAGGAATACGCATATAAGTGACAACATGAGGAATATGCATTTAACTTGAACAATAGAAGCAGGTGCAAAACAGAGAAACAGCCTTATTTACAATATGAGTTCTACTCTAGCCGGGTAACACCATGGTTTCATCTATCACCCATGGTTGACCCGATGGGCACCCGTAATTGGGTCAAGTTCATATTTTTCTTATACAACTCAATATATTATCACAAATTTGTAGATTTGCAATATATCAAAAAAAGCATTGCTCATATCTAAAAAAACTAGTAGCGTACAACAGCAGACCAAAATCGTCTTTGCTTGTACTTGCTGTTCATCCACGGTGCATTTTCCCTCTAGCCGGTTCGGCGACGGTTTCCATCAAACCGGATTGAACACCCCTACTGTCATGCATGGAAGCCAGATAGTCTCTCCATGACATAACGAAGCCAAGGTAAGTCTGAATATTGGCAATAGAAAAATCAGCAAACATACCCAAGGCCTACACCAGCATGGGTACCGCCCGATACGGATACGGCAATTCGCCTCTTTCCCAGGAAACTTGATATGCGGATACATTTCACTATTTTTTTTTAAAAAAAAATGGCAGATGTGTTGGTCAAAATGGAGAGGAAACAAGGAGAAACAAGCCACCAGATCTGAAAATCAGAAGAACTGAAGAACTGGCAGTTGGGATCAGCAAGAGTACAAGGAAGAAGTGCCGAGGAGGAGAACTTGAGGAATAGTGTAACAAAGCTCCCAAACAACACTAGAGGAATAGTGTAACAAAACGGTGTCTATGTGCTGCGATGAAGTTTGAGGTCGGGTTTATAAGTTATAACACTAGAAGTAAGAAAGCAAATCCATTTGCATTACGAACAAATCAATCTTCCTCGTTTAAAGTGATTACTGCTGTTTGGGATCTTTATTACGCTTGCAGCTATATGCTGTGAGGACATATTATCTATAGAAGAAACGAACAAAAGGATGAATTAAGCAATTATTTTGAAGCAACAAGCATGACATTACATACCTAATGGTATATGAAGTTTGTTTAATAGACTCCCAATATCTTCGATTTTGTAACATGACTAGGATCAAGGTCCGGCACTTGGTCAGCTCCATCAAGATCCTCTTCAATATACTCCTGCCATCATTGGAATATCAAATGTTACAAGCAGAATTATAAGTTTACCAGGGTAAGTGAGAAGAAAAGGCTATAAGGCGAAAGAAAATGTACCACGTTTTAAAAGTAACAATGCCATGACGCTATGCTATGCAAGAAAGAACAAGGATACATGCTCTACGATAAATTGGTCTGTTCTTTAGCCCTTTTTACTAATGCATTTACATTTTTGTGTCGCAATATGACAAAACCACTTCACCTTTTGGCTTTTGCTGAAAATGTAACTAAGAGAACCTATTGGTTCAAATATAAGAGAACCCCTAGGCCATGATTTCATGCTTAATTTGCTGTCAACCATTTTTTGCATTATATACAAATTGAAAAGTTGACAGCAACACTAACGATGTATACACTTCTTGAAGAATGAAAAAGATCAATCAATACAACTTATTTCAGTTTTGTTCTCTTTCACCAACCTTGGTTAACTCTTGCTTTGCGAGAACATGGTAATGCCGTTCAGTGATCCTCTGCCCACATATTATAGCAATGAAGAACCCATACAGCAAACCAACCAAAACAATAGCCAATACTGCAGTTTGAACAATCCTTTCACATTAATATATCTTTCTCAGAAAGTACTATGTAAACACTTGAATTCAAGTACATAGATGATAGACAGCAGTTAATAGGGTATAGCACGCAATCAGTACTTGTACAAACATAAAGTATTTTTTCCATTTAAAAGTCAAAACTCATTTTTGTCCAATCTGCTGGCTACGTACTTTAGATAATTCTGAGAAGATTTTAACTTTTATGCAATTCAGGTGAGGCCATGAGGGCATAAACTTTTCTGTTCACCTATGTTTAACTACGTACAAAAGGCCCAAAATGGTCGGACCCTGCGCAAGCGGGAGCTACGTGCACCGGGCTGCCCTTTTTATGTTTATCTACAAACTATGAAATCTCTTGTAAGATTATGAACAACAAAATCCATAAAAGAAACTATGTTGTGCAGAATTTGTGGAATCCTAGAAGATTACATGAACTAGGAAACAAATGATGCTTTCCATGATTACACACCACATTAAGATAAACCATAATTAACCAAAATAAAACAATATGTATTAATAGGCTATCTTTATCCTCATGGACCACAAGATAATAAAGAGGTTAATTACACCATAGTCAACAGCAGCCATCTGAAATGTATAATGTGAATAAGAAAACACCAGAAGATCATATCACCATTGAAAAAATAAATCCGAATTCTTTGCTTTTTTAAAGTGTCGGGCTCACTACCATTCCGCGTCTTCGACTTCTATTATTTTCTTTTCTTCTTTAATGAAGTACTAACTCCCATTCAGATTTACAAATGAACAGTATATTCATGAAAATTTCAGAATCACAGACGATACTGAAATAGCATACACAAACAGGATTGTAGATATGATTACAAAAAGAAATACCAACTTACTTGCCATTGCATAGAAAGCATATGGATGCTCTTCATAACCAAACATTTCTCGCAGTTCGTCTCCATAAAATCTGTATACCACCATACCCAAGAATCTGGACTTCACTCCAGATAATCTGCGACTTGACTCTACCTGTGGTGGAGACCATTCAAGAACAAAAACTGCTCTTCAATTATGACTGCTACATGGAGGTGATCATGATAGGTGCATGGACAATCTGGAATCAGCGCAATGATATCATTTTCAACGGTGGATCACTTAGCTTTCCAAGATGGAAACATGATTTTAGATCAGTTTTTTCCCTTCTTTTGTACAGAGCTAATGGTAGGCGTCATGACGCCATGACGGCCTGGCTAGCAACCCTGTAATTGAATGTACAAAAACTCTAACTCAACTAATTTAATAAAAGCACAGTAAGGGAATCCCCTCCTGCTGTCAAAAAAAAGTGTAAAGTAACATATGCTCAAGAATCCAACCTTCGTTGATCTCCAGTTATCTAGACAGGACCTATGGACATACTTCTGTGTTCCCTTACAACGGCAGGGCGCAATCAAGTCATCACCTACTTGCAATGGGTATGACAAAAATGAGAAATAACAAGATATTATAAGTCCCTTGAGAACTATCAAAAACAGAACAAACATGCTGCGAACCTTTGTTATCAAGGCAAATCCGGAACATCTTGAATAACAAGATGAGTTTCTTCATTAGCATCAGTATTTTCAAGGTCACCATCAACACTTATTGGCTTGATTTCACAGGAGGCTAGATGCTCTGTGGGCTTCTCTGCTAATTCTGAAACTATGGGCTGTGAATATGACACTTCTGCATGATCACAATGGGACACAAACTGCATTGTTTCTTCTGCTTGAGTGCCATGAGAAGATAACTGCATTATCAACAAAACCCAAATCATATCCAGACATCACCAAGCATGCATTCTGCCAATTATTTGATAAAAAAAAAGTCCTGCAAGATAATAAATGGCAGGTAAGGTTATCTCCAATAAGTAACAATAAGTAACACAACTGGTTAAACATATGAAAAAATACTAGATTAAAAAAAAAAACTTTAGAGAAACTTGCGTAGAATGTATCATGAAACATAGGTTTGAAGTATGGATAACAGAACCTCCTGTGTGGTTGAAACTCGGAAATCAGGTTTATGGTGGTGACCGGAGCATTTGCTAGTGCTTAACATGATGTTTTAGATTGACTTTTAACAAATTCAAATAAGGGAATGACATATAATTCAAGTCGGATGTCCTAATAATAGTTCTCTCTGCTTTACCAGTTATATCGACAGCATCAGAGTTTACAACGGAAGTGGCTAAGATTCCTGGTACAGTTAGTAATTCACTGCTATGTGTCTAACTACAATTCACCGAGTCCAACTGATTTGGGGCACCGAATTCTGGTGACTGAAAAGCTCAACATTTGCCACGGTGACGACTACATCAGGATCAATAACCTACGTGAGAATCCAACGAAAGAATCAGATTCCGACAGCATACCTCCTCGAACCAAGTATGTACAGCATATGATAAACCAAAAAAAAAAAAAGTAAATCCAGCATCACCCGATCCTAAACCCAATCATTCTGTCCCGGCTACAGTCAGCACGCTACCTAGGACGCAGCGCGCGTTCCGGGTCTCTGGGTTACGAATCCAGATGTGCAAGGCGGAACTGGCAATCCTAAACATCACCGACGAGAGGGCAAGCAACGAGGGCGCTTACCTGGTGAGCCCGCCCACGGAGACCGGATCTTCCCCAATGGCGGGTCGAGCGGAGCCGCGGCGAGAGATCTGAGGGCAGAGCGAGGGCGATGGGTGCGGCCGGCAGGGGTCGGCGGCGGCGGCCTTCTGGAAGAGTGGAGTTGAGAGAAGGGGGCCGTGGAAATGGAGTTGTTGGATTGTCTGGTGGCGCTCGTTCCCTTCTTCCTCTGCATTGACCGAGAAATTTCACCCAACCGGTACAGTTCATTCGCTACGTCTCGTTTGGGTTAGAGGACTCGTAGACCAACTGCAAACAATCAATACCACGTATTTCATTTATTTAATGAACAAAAGCCACACGATGGAGATTAGTTTTTCCCCATTGGGTTTACTTGTGAGAAATCAAATCGTATCATATTACAAAACAAAATCAAGCAAAACTCGGGAAACGATTCAAATCAAGTAAATTCGGGGGAATGTAAGGTAACAGTCACTCCTCATTTCATTCATGTTTTTCTTTCTCCTTTTGTTTATTAAAGGAAACGGTCTCTTTATCACGAATGCTCTTTTTCTTACTGGTAATTTGTTGATACCAAGAGATACCAAACAAGGCAAACCTAATTTTGGTTAGTTAACACATGGATCTTATATATGAAATTTGAACAAAGTTCTTTTACCCCTAGATTAGATGCTATGGATAGTTAACTAGCATGGCCTCTATCTTAGCTATAGCTTCTTTATCCCTTAGCACCCCTTTACGAGTGCTAAGACGATTTGAATTATTTGTTTTCATGACTAAAATGATGTTAGCACCAAGTGCAAACTTGACTGACTCCAACAACGTATTGCAAATTTGAGATGCAAAACAAGGTTTGGCTGTCGTCTACAGGAGCAGAGGCGTCATGCATTTCGTGCCATCTCCAACAGCAGAGATGCATTTCCCACTCGGCCGGCCGGCCGCTCCATGCCCGCCTCCGCGACGCGACGCGCCCGCGCCACCACCGCCTCCTCCACGCGACGCGCTCCGCCCCGGCTCCTCCTCCACGCTGCCGCCGCGCGCGCCGCCTCGAAGCCAGCCCGCGTCGGGCTGCCGCCTCGCGCCGCGACCCGCGTCGGGCTGCTGTCTCCGCGTCGCGGCCCGCGCCGGCCTCTCCGCGCAGCTTCACACCTCCGCCGCGCCGCCTCCAGCCCGCTCGCCGCGCGCCCCGAGCTCGCTCAGCGCGCACCGCCGCCTCCAGCCTGCGCTGCCCACCGCGCCTGCCCCCGCCCGTGCAACCGGGCGCCGGCCTCTGCGCGCCCTGCCAGCGCCGTGCCTCCGCGCGCCGGCGGCCCCTTCTCCCCGCGTGGAGGTGGGCGGCGCGACGGCGACGGCGAGCCGGGACGAGCGTGAGGCAGGGCGATGGGCGACGGCTGGACCTGTGGTGGAGTTTGTGGTCGCCGCCGCGGACCAGGAGCTCCAATGCCGTGTAGAAAAGAGGTGAAGGGGATGGTGAGCTCCATGGGCCATGGCCATCGCGAGCCGAGCTCGAAGACTGTCGCCGGAACCGAGCATCACGGCCCCAGATCCATTGGTGCCGCCACTCATCCTCACGCTCGAATGCTCGATTGAGGCCGCCGCCGAGCTCTGGTTGTACTATCGCCGTGCTCATTCGATTGAAGAGGAAAGCAAGTCCTGCTCTGTTCTGAGGCTAGAAGATACTAAATCGCAAAATTCGCAGCATATGCCAAGAAATCGATGAAATTGATCCTACAATGACCTTCTAAATCTTCCAACGAATCCATTTGAGCAGTCACGGGCATCGATCTGGGCCAAAATCGATGCAAGCGATCGATCTCTGAAGGCAGGGCGGCTGCTGCAATGTGCAAGCACGATGGAACTTCAGCAGCTTCCTGGTACGCGTCGCGAGCTCCCTGGCGAGGTCCTCGACTCGGCCCTGGTAGGCGCGCGCCTCCGTGCCCGGCCGCCGCGCCCCTCCGCCCGGCTCCGCTGCAGCGCCGGCCGACGCGCCGCGCCGCAGCGCCGCGCCCCTCCTTTCCTTCCCCCCCCGCGCGCCACCACCGCCGCCACCCCCGCCTCTCCTGTGCGCGCCACCACCGCCTCTCCCGCGCGCCACCGCCTCCGGGCCCACCTTCGCGCGCGCCGCAGCGAATGCATCGGAGGAGAGAGGGGAGCCAGTTCTGGCTCTCCTCTCTCCTCCGATGCAAAAATGGATCGTGTGATGCCTCAGCTGTTGGAGGTTGTTTTGACGATGCACAGGACAGGATGAGAGCCATATTTGGCTTTGCATGCTATTGTTGAAGTCAGCCTTAGCATTGGTCACATGTTTGCACCACGGATGCATCCCTTATCATCGAGGCTAACTCATGCCTCTCTCCCTTAGCTGCTCTTAACACTATCGGATGCACATGCTCTTAGTGTGCACAAGCCATCACAACCAACTTGTTGTCAACTAGCACACTACCTACCATCAGGGGAAAAAAAAAATCCCAATTTGCAACACTGGTACTAGGTCAGAGACTTAAAACCGACTGATAATGTTTTGCCATAACGGACATAAACCAACCCAACATAGCTCAATTTGCAAGGCTGAATTTTGTTGGTCAACCAAGATCTACGTATATTACTTACTCCTGTATAACCTGGCTTATTGTAGGCTTATTTGTTGCAGTTTATATATCATTAGGGTTGTATCATTGGCTTTGTAGCAGAAAACATGCAATAATCTGAAACAATTTGAAATAAGCTACTCTCCACCATCCGCGCAGGAAAAAAAGCTACTCTCCACCAACTTTCGTAATATTGTAAGTTGGTTCAGATTATTTAAGTCGTCCCAACAATTTGTCCTGTTTATTGCGACTTACATGTTACGTATCAGTATAAGCTTGTAATAATTTGTAAGCCACAACGATCAGAGCCTTAATTCACTCAAGTACGAGTGCACATTTAATTGAAAATTCTTGCGCATACAATCCATGAAATCCTAAGAGTGTTCATGAAACTCAAGCGTACTACTACAATAGACCAAAATCATCTTGTTTGTATATTCAGCATGGAACGGCCAACAACTTGCACGATTCAAATAATCCAAAATACAGGACATCGCTCGTGATCTCGGCAAGGCATTCAAAATTCAAACCTGCACCGCACCACCAAATTCAAAATCCTCCTTTCCCGGGGCTTCCAGACCAATCCAACCGAGGCCGCTCCTGTAGTTAAAGGCAGCAGGCCCGCGAGCCCAACCCCACCACCCGCCGCGTGCCGCGTGCGCCACTCGAAACAAACCGCGCCCACCTCCGCGCGAATTCAAAAAAAACCCGCACCCATAAATCCCCTAGTCCCATCCACCCCACGCACCTCCTCCATTTCAAAACCACCCAAAAGCTTCGCGTCTCCTTCTCCCCCCGCTCCCCGCCTCACCGGCCCAAACCCTAGCCAGCGCCGCCCGCCCAGATCCCGCTCCTTTCCCCGCGCCCCCGTCCGTCGTCGCCTGGCGTCGTCGCCGGCTCCCGCATGGACGCCGAGGGGCTGCTCATGGGCACGGATCCCGTCGGATCGGGCCCGCCGCCGCCCAAGGTGGATGACCTGTATTTCGCTCTTGATTCGAGGTTTGAGGCTGGAGGATGACGTGCTGACGCAGTCGTGGTGCTCTGTTCCTGCAGGAATTGGGCGGGACGGGTGCTTCGAGCGGTGGGGCTGCCGAGGGGAGCGCGGCGCAGCCGCCAGTGGACGGATTGGGAGGTGGGCTCTTGGCACTACTTGATTTTCTCGCGCCTTGGTCCTTCCTGATCCGTGCGGGTCTCATCCTTTTTAACGAGGGATGACCTGGAGCACGTGGGCTCTGACTTGGGTAGTCCTTGTCCCTGATTCAGCTTTGCACCGCGTTGGCTAGTGCACAAGAATTTTTTTTCGAAAGATAGTGCACAAGAATTCTAGAATGCTAGGGTACCGTACGGTGCCCTGTCCAACAGATCTAAGGTTACCAGTTCGTGCACGTTTTTCTACTAGATTTGTTGAAGTTGTAGCTCACCCCTGTTGCTTCTCTCAAGCACTGATATTCATGAATTCACTGTCTTCCAGTAGCTACAGGTGCTTAATCTTTGAAATTTGGAGGCATATAGCGCACAAATGATGAACGCTCAGTAGATTCCTTTTTTACCAATTTAACTGATGCTCTATGAGCAAATGGAGGTTTCATTGTTGCTGGTGTCTCTATTAAATTCTACATATTTACTCTGTAGTGCTGGCTGCATACTCTTCAGCAGCAAGGTAAAATGAAACCTGGCTGCAGCACGCACTTTAACAGTTCGATGAATGTATCTACTGTTTATTAGGGTTCTATTTAAGCCTGAAATAGTAAATTTCAAGTCTGTACTCACCTCACTGCAACACCCTTGGGCACTGTTCCCGTTGTCCCTGAAATCTGAACTGAATTCACGAACGGAAAGTGCTTGTTTTGTTTGTCTGACAATTTATTTGTGTTTACTTTGTGCCTCTGTAATCATGCTCTTGCTTATTGCTTCTGTGGTTCCATCCTGCAGACCTGAGCGGAATTTTGCCACCTTCAGATGAGGGAAAAGCGTGCTTGAATCCATGTAACCAGGAGGTTCCTCAATTAACTGCTGAAGATAGAGTACCTTTGCCTCAGGATGGGGCACTTCAGGCTGAAGCTGCTTGTCTGACCTTGGGTAGTGATTGCAATGCAGCGTCAGTGGAGAAGCTGCATGGTATGGATTCTTTGGCTCTTGGTAAAGAGAAGACTGGGACAGATCTCGAACTGAAGCCTGATGCAGGACGAGATGAGAATAGGACAAGTGCTGTCCATCTTGGATTGGATCTTAACATGATTGATAGTTCTGATGCAGCAGAGATTAATCCCTTCTTCCCATACAAGAAGCTGGGGCAGTCAAAAGTCAGTGATCCATCAGAGTGTGGCAGTACTACTGGTGCCACAGAAGAAAGCGAGTCACACAGAAAGTGGAGGGAAATGAAGCAGAATGGATTTCTCTCTTCATCTCATGCAAATGTAGTGGTGCCTAAACCACGTGGCCGCCCCCCCAAAAGGAAAAGGGATGACGAATTAAAAAAGGGCACTATTTCACAGAACAGCCAGACTAACAAGTCTATGAAGGTTGCTGCTCCTAGTGGCCTATTATCTGGTCTAAACCCTGGAATCATAAACCATGTTAGAAATAGCAAGCAAGTGTACTCTATAATCAAGGCTATGGTACACTCCGAGAAGCTTGAGAATGAGAACCAGCCTGTTTGTACTAGTAGAACTGGTGAAAGAGGAAAAGAAGTTAGTGAGAGAATTCATGATCAGAAATATGGCGCCGGTATGATGAAGTACCAGTTCATGATGAAAGATAATACTGCGGCCTTTCATCAAGGACTGCCTACAGCATCACAATTCTTTCCAGAAGAAGGCGATGATCTTAAACTGCAACTCTCATCAGCAGTCACTATGGCTTCAGATAGGACCTGCAGTACATCAGCTGATGGTCTTGCATCTAATCATGATTACATGACTCGATTGTCAGTAAAAGGTATGATTCAATTGTGCACTATACCTTTTTTTTGCTCTATACCTTTTTTTTTTGTTGTGGCTAGGAAATCATTGCAGCAGAAATATTTGTATCTGACAGTTTTGTTGCTCTTCCAATTATCAGCTGCTAGTGTTGCTTCTCAGTGGTTGGAACTACTACATCAAGACATAAGAGGGCGCCTTGCCGGTAATAATTCTGGAATCTGAATTAATTTCAGTGCTTTATTCTATCATTCCAGCTAATACTCCCTTTTCCATTCTTCTAGCTTTGAAGCGTAGCCGGAAGAGAGTCAGAAATGCTCTTCACACGGAATTGCCCTACTTAATATCAACAGAATTTTCATCTAATCAAGAGAATGAATCATCGATTGCTAATTCTTCTGAAGCTGGATGTGCTGACAAAGCAGTTTCTGATGCACATGTCGCGCGTTGGAGGTCTCTTTTTGTTCAGATGGACAGGGCACTTCAGGAGGAAGGGAAACACCTGGTGAGTTGTTTAATCACAATATTTTGTGATGCAAGAAAGGACTATAACGAATCATGTTTCTCAATCCTTCAAATTCGTGATGTTTAACGCATTGAATTGATCTCGTTAGTTGTTCATTGCAGTCATAACCTTTCATATTTATGCTCCATTTTGTACTGCCAATGCTAGATACTCAGTCAAAATTTGTGTTTAGTTTTTGTACATTGAAGGCTAATACCTGACTGCAAAATGTTGATTGCAGGAGAATCGGTTGAAGCAAGTGGAAGAAATGCAATTGAGTTGTGATAAAGGCCTAAAACACATGACCTGTGATGCTCCACTACTAGGACCAATGGCTGAATTATGGTTAGTTCCCCATGATTTTTCAACATACATGATTGACCTTTTCTTTTCCGCTGTTTTGTGTTCAAAGCCACATGTTTCCCCCACGTCATGCAAGCTTTAGTGTCTAACTGGAGTGCTTCTAATCTGTCTCATCAGGAAGCTGAAGAATCCTGAGTTTTCGGAGAGCGAGTGGGCAGTGCAAGCTGCTGCCGCATCAATATACTCGACTTGCAGCATGGTCATGAGAACCGAAAATGTGCCATGCTTCTGATCTCTCATTTGCAATTAGTTTCTTGCTTTCCTGATTTTTACCTCAAAATTAGGTTCCCTTTCTTCGCTGTAGCCTTGTAATCCCTTGTTACAGTAGTGGCGAGTGCTGCTTGATGTAACGTGAGAAACTTGTATGTTGTTCTCAACTTTCAATTTCACAGGTGCGTGAAATAATATATCATATTTACTTTACAAAGTTCAGAATCGTTTTTCGAGAATGAAGTGTGGGATCTTAAGATTCCATTCCAGTTGGTTTGGTTAGTACTAGTTGAGACATTGATGGTAAATTTCTCATTGTGTTTAAACCTGAGATGCTGTAAGTTTCAACTGAATCTCGTTAGTCTCTCCACATTCCTGGAATCGACCTATGGATGCTTGAAGTTAGGGGCTGTTTGCTTCCCCGCCACATCCTACCACGCCACGATTGTGGCCGCCACACAGAAAAAGGACGCTGCTTGGTCTGGACGTAAACTATGGATGCCACAACATTTGTAGAGGAAATTTGCGCCGAAGGTGTGGCGCTGGAAAAGCGCGCCACCAGCTGTGGCGCCGCCACACTGCGCGTGGCGAATGATGGCGTAAATCCAAACAGCCCCTTAGTTCCATTTAAACCGAAACCTGTAAATTGTTAGGACAAATGGGATCTATCTATAACGTTTTGAAACTTCTATAACGACGATCTTTTTTTTTTTTGACACCTATAACGACGATCTTTTTTTTTTTTGACACCTATAACGACGATCTTTTTTTTTTTTTTTGACACCTAGCAACCGGAGGGAATCAGCGTGTGTGAGAGGAAGTGGAAACAAACCGGGAAAAGGTGGGAAAAAACAAGCACGAAACAATGATAGGCCCCACCTGGCAGTCATAGCGGACCGGACCGTTGACCCGACAGTGTGCCCCACCGGACAGCCTCTTCGGACCTGTTTAAACCCCTTGGCCGCTTACCCTCGCCGGCTGCCACCCTCCCATGTCCTCCTCCCCCTCCGCCGCCCACCTGCTCGCGCTCCTCCGACGCAACGCTGCCTCCCCCGCCGTCGCGCTCCGCCTCTTCATCCACCTCACCTCCGCGGCGTCCCCGCCGCCGCCCGGCTCCACCTCTTTTGTCGCGCGCCTCCTCGCCGCGTACCCCGCCGCCGACGCGCTCCTCCCGCGCCTCATTCGCCACCTCCTCTCGTTCCCCGATCCCTCCCCGCATCTCCTCGCGCTTCTCTCCGCCTCCTCACCGGGCCTCCCGCTCCGCCTCGCTCTCCCCGCCTTCCGCTCCCTCCGCTCGCTCGCGTCTGCGCCGCCGCCGCCCACAACCGTCTACAACCGCCTCATTCTCGCCGCGCTACGCGAGTCACGGCTCGACCTCGTTGAATCTCTCTATAAGGACCTCCTGCTCGCTGGCGCCGAGCCGGACGTCTTCACTCGCAACCTCCTGCTGCAGGCTCTCTGTGAGGCTGGCCGCATGGAGCTCGCCCAGAGGGTGTTCGACGCAATGCCCTACAGGAACGAGTTCAGTTATGGGATCCTGGCGCGCGGGTACTGCCGTGCCGAGAGGAGTGTTGTTGCACTTGAGGTGCTCAATGCAATGCCGGTGATGAACTTGGTGGTGTGCAATACAGTGGTCGCGGGGTTCTGCCGCGAGGGCCGTGTGGAGGAGGCTGAGAAGCTGGTGGAGCGGATGCGTTCACAGGGGCTTGCGCCCAACGTGGTCACGTTCAACGCCAGGATCTCTGCTCTCTGCAAAGCCGGGCGTGTTCTGGACGCATACAGGATATTCCAGGACATGCAGGAGGAGTGGGAGCGGGGGCTGCCGAGGCCTGACCAGGTGACGTTTGATGTCATGCTGAGCGGTTTTTGTGATGCTGGGTTGGTTGATGAGGCGAGGGTGCTGGTGGATATCATGAGGTGTGGTGGGTTCTTGAGGAGGGTAGAGAGTTACAATCGCTGGTTGTCGGGGTTGGTGAGGAATGGGAGGGTCGGGGAGGCACAGGAGCTGCTGAGGGAGATGGCACATGAGGGAATCCAGCCTAATAGCTACACATACAATATTATTGTCTCTGGGTTGTGCAAGGAGGGCAAGGCATTTGATGTGAGGAGAGTGGAGGAGTTTGTGAAGAGTGGTGTGATGACACCAGATGTTGTGACTTACACTAGTTTGCTACATGCTTATTGCTCCAAGGGTAACATTGTTGCTGCTAACAGGATTCTTGATGACATGGTACAGAAGGGGTGTGCCCCAAATTCCTTTACGTATAATGTTCTTCTGCAGAGTCTATGGAGAGCTGGTAGGACCATAGAGGCAGAACGGTTGTTAGAGAGGATGAGTGAGAAAGGATATACTTTGGATACAGCAAGCTGCAATATCATTATTGATGGACTATGTAGGAATAATAAATTAGATGTGGCTATGGGCATTGTTGATGGAATGTGGAAAGAAGGAAGTGCAGCTCTTGGGCGACTGGGTAAGTCATTCCTTAGCGTAGTTAGTAATTCGTCCAGCAGCCAAAAATGTCTTCCTGATCACATCACATACTCTATTCTAATAAATGCATTGCGCAAAGAAGGAAGGTTCGATGAAGCAAAGAAGAAATTACTTGATATGATAGTGAAGGACATTTCTCCAGATTCAGTTATATATGACACCTTTATTCGTGGGTATTGTAAGCATGGAAAGACCTCTTTAGCTATTAAAGTTCTGAGAGACATGGAGAAGAAAGGTTGCAACCCAAGCACAAGGACATACAACTTATTGATTCAGGGATTTGAAGAAAAACACAAATCAGATGAAATCCTTAAACTAATGAGTGAAATGAAGGAGAAAGGGATTTCTCCTAATGTGATGACGTACAACAGCTTGATAAAGTCCTTGTGTGAACAAGGAATGGTGAACACGGCCATGCCTCTTTTGGATGAAATGCTACAGAATGAAATAGTTCCTAATGTTATTTCTTTTGACTTGTTGATTAAGGCTTTTTGCAAGATTACTGATTTCCCTTCAGCCCATATGGTTTTTGATGCTGCTTTGAGAACATGCGGGCAGAAAGAAATGCTCTATCGCTTAATGTGTACCCAACTCTCAACTTATGGTAGATGGATAGAAGCCAACAGCATACTAGAAACATCACTTGAAATGAAGATCTCTATCCAGAGTTTCCCATATAAGCAGATAATTGCAGGGCTCTGTGAAGTTGGAGAGGTGACTCATGCACATAGCCTACTCAAGTTGTTAATAGCTAAAGGGCACGCGTTTGATCCAGCAGCATTCATGCCAGTCATTGATGCATTAATTGATAAAGGAAAGAAGCAGGATGCTGATATGTTGTCGGAGAAAATGATGGAAATGGCAGACTCTGATGCTTTTGCAACTGGTTCTCATAAGATTACCCCTGGAATCCGGAAGCACGAGCGTGACAAATATGGTGAAAGTGATTGGCGTTCTCTTTTGCACAGGTATCACGTGACAACTTCTTGTGCTGCATTTTCAAGTTCTTTTTTTTTTCTTTTGTTTATTTGATTGCATGTGTTCTGTGATGCTCAGTATATAACTTTTATTTTGGAATAAAGTAAATTATAATGCATATCTACTGAAAGATTAGACAGGCATACTGTTCTAGAAAGAAATCACTCCTTCATGTTTTGTCTCTGTGTTTGTGGACTCCTGCTGCAATGACCTGCTCCATTGTTGATGTGCAGAGATGACAGTGCCCGCACGATTATGAGAATTACTAAGAGAGTGCGGACCGGATGGGGTCAAAGAGGCAATGTGTATGAGCATAAACAGCAGCAGAATGATGACTTCTATGTTCTAGAGAACACTGGCTGAGTATGTCGCTTTCTCCCTTAGCAATTGAGTTGCATGGAAAAAATCTGACAACTTACTCGCGAGTAGCTAAATTGACCTAATGTTGGAAGTTTCAGTAGGTTAATAATCGTATGTACTAGATCATTACACCCTCCAGTCACTAATAATGTGTCGTTTTGGACAGTGAGCATGGTCTTTGAAACATAATTTTGACCACCAATTTCTGTTGTAATATAAATAATATCATCTAATAAATCACATGATTATGGATATATTTTGTGGAAAACATACTCATATCTTGTTTATATGGCTGATCTCATTATTCATGATTTATTATTAATGAAATTTAACACAGTTTGACTGTAGCCTTCATGAAATGACTTGTTTTTTCTACTGGAAGGGACTAATAGCATCTAGGAAGGGGCCTTCTGTAGTGACCACTCTTTGATTTGGGGTTTTCTTTCTGATCATTTCTAGATCTTCTAACATAATGATATACTCAGTTTTGACTAAGTAAATATATACTCTCTCCATTTTTTATTTGTTGATGTTCGGACTGCAGCAGCTAGCTCATTTGTAGTTCAAACTCTTATCTGAAACGTCAACAAATAAAAAATGGAGGGAGTACTGCATTTCTGGCCCCTAACTATAGGCTATAATTTGTCTGCACGTGCATAGTCTGGTTTGTTGTATTGTACCTTATTCAAGTATTATGTGTGCAAATCATCCAGTGACATGTCGTGGATGTGTGGTTTTATGATCGTCTTGGAATGATTGTTTATATGAAAACAATATTGACAGTATTGTTGGAAATAATGACAGCTTGTATTCCTCCAAACCCTAGAAGGGTGGGATATATACTCCTATACATGGGCCTCTAGATGGGCCTCTAAACATGGGCTATACACATACACCAACACCCCCCCGCAGTCTGAACTTACCGGCGTAGCGGAGTTCAAGACTGGACAAGAAAGAAATACACACAAGTGTACACACCCCCCCGCAGTCACAACTAGCCACCAACTACGTTGAGACTGGACCGAAACTCCGAGAAAGTCGAGGAGGGGAGACCCTTGGTGAAGATGTCCGCAAACTGGGAGGTGGTCGGGACATGGAGAACCCGAACCTGGCCCACCGCAACCCGGTCCCGTACAAAGTGCAGATCGATCTCCACGTGCTTCGTCCGCTGATGCTGAATCGGGCGATGGAGGAGGAGTACGCGGCCCTACTTGCCAACCAGACGTGGGACCTCGTGCCGCGTCCGTCTGGTGGCAATGTGGTCACGGGTAAGTGGATCTGGACGCATAAGCGTCGTGCTGATGGCTCACTGGACAGGTACAAGACTCGCTGGGTTCTCCGGGGTTTCACCCAGCGGCCTGGTGTGGACTATGATGAGACATTCAGTCCGGTGGTGAAGCCGGCCACAGTTCGCACAGTGCTCTCCATTGCTCTCTCTCAGTCATGGCCTGTGCACCAGCTGGATGTGAAGAATGCGTTCCTGCACGGCACCTTGTCTGAGACAGTCTACTGCAGCCAGCCAGCGGGGTTTGTGGATTCCAGTCGTCCTGACATGGTGTGCCGCCTCAACAAGTCCCTCTAATGTCTGAAGCAGGCTCCTCGCGCTTGGTACTCCAGGTTTGCCACGTTCTTGGTCTCTCGGGGATTCACTGAGTGCAAGTCGGATACTTCACTGTTTGTCTACCGCTGTGGCTCTGAGACTGCATATCTGCTGCTGTATGTCGACGACATCATTCTTACTGCGTACAGTCAGACCTTGCTTCAGAACATCATTCAGTGTTTACAGCAGGAGTTTGCTATGAAGGATCTGGGTGTGCTTCATCACTTCTTGGGTGTCACTGTGGAGCCTCGACCTTCCGGCCTCTTCCTTCGCCAGCGGCAGTATGCTCTTGATATTCTGGACCGGGCAGGGATGACTGACTACAAGCCGTGTTCCACTCCTGTCGACACTCAGTGCAAGCTATCTGCCGACGTGGGGGCTCCTGTGGCTGACCTGACTGCCTACCGTAGTCTTGCTGGTGCCTTGCAATATCTCACCTTCACCAGGCCGGACATCACATATGCCATACAGCAGGTCTGTCTTTCCATACAGCAGGTCTGTCTTCATATGCATGATCCCCGGGAGTCACACCTCGCTGCTCTGAAGCGGCTCCTACGCTACATCCGTGGCACGGTTGACTACGGGCTGGCTCTTCACAGGTCTCCCTCCACTGAGCTCGTCGTCTACATTGACGCCGACTGGGCTGGCTGTCCGGACACTCGCCGCTCCACCTCCGGCTACGCTGTCTTCCTCGGCGGCAACCTTGTCTCCTGGTCGTCCAAGCGGCAGCCGGTTGTCTCCCGCTCTAGTGCAGAGGCGGAGTACCGGGCTGTAGCTAACGGCGTGGCTAAGGCGTCCTGGCTTCGGCAGCTCTTGGCGGAGCTCCACAGCCCGCTCCTCAAGAGCACCCTCGTGTACTGCGACAACGTCAAACCCTCTGATACCATGTTGGAAATAATGACAGCTTGTATTCCTCCAAACCCTAGAAGGGTGGGATATATACTCCTATACATGGGCCTCTAGATGGGCCTCTAAACATGGGCTATACACATACACCAACAAGTATTTTGATGAGACTTGGATAATCATATGGCATGCTTTTGTTGTGCAGGTGATTTTGCCAAATTCTCTAGAGTTGCATGATTGCATATTTTGCTGCCTTTGGGGAGAAAGTTTGTGTTTTAAGAAATTCTGTCAAGAAAGTTTGTGAAGGGGATTTTGTCATACATCTGGCCAGTTATGCAATTGATTTGATGCGTTCAGTTGTGTACTCTTTTACCTTATTGGGAGCTCAGTCTATAGCTGGTAAGTTTATGAATTTTTTCCTGACTTCATCCATCATAAATACTTTGCAGTGTTTGTTTGTACTCAGAGTCCTATTTCACATCAAAGATTAGCAGTTAAGTTGACCTGTAAGATTGGCGTCCAGATCATCACATACTTGTTCCCATACCTGCAACTCTTATATTTAAATTAATAATTTATTTTTTGGTTAAAATGTTGATATTAATTTTCTCCTTTGGGCTTGCGTGCTATTTGGAACTTTCACATTTCTTTTGAATTCTTGTTAGGCTATATGCAGTTTAGTTTTACCTTTTTACGCTTGAATACTGTTGATCAGAGAATAAAGTTTTTGCATGTTTGAGATTTAATTTGTTGTGCTTTCAATAATGTATTCAGACAATTTCTTTTCATTGGTACATCATAAGTTCATTGTGTCTAAACAATCCGTTTCCTGCTCATTATTGTGCAGATATTCGCTGGTGACTTGAATGAAAGCTTGGCTATTAATTCTGCACACAACTGCATTACCCGTCGAATGTCTGACAGATTGGGGACTCGGTGAGTAACATAGTACTACCGAACTGATTTGAGCTACCAGTTATGTTTATTTTGTGTATATTTTCCTTCGGAAAAAGTACACTTTACTCCCCCCAAATATGCCCTTGGTCCGGATAACCCCCTAAAGGTCTTTTTGGTTTCCCCCATGATTTGCAAAACCAGGGCATTTAACACCTTTTAGCAGCAACCAAAACTGGATTTGCTGACGTGGACAGGGATGATGGTGGTTTTGCTAGCTAAGCATGGCATGTGAGCAGCCTACGTGGACTAGTGATGCACAGGCCATATAACCCTCCCCTGTCCGGCTCGCACTCGTCTCGCTCCCCTGTTTCCTTGGCGGCACGCGCCAGTTCATCTCCTCCTCTCTTCTTGCATCGTCCAGATCTACCAAGTTGATGATGGTAGGGTGGAAGAGTTGATCGGCGGCGAATACTCAAGCGAGGTGTGTTCCCCTTCCCCTAGGATCGTACTGGCAACTTATATGCGCATCAAATGTTTAGGGTTTGCGGCTTGCCGCGGATTGTTTCAAAATCGAGTTGATCGGCGGAAGGGGAACACACCTCGTCGCCGCCGATCAACTCTTCCACCCTGCCATCATCAACTTGCTCGATCTGGACGACACGAGAAGAGAGGAGGCGGAGATGAACTGGCACGCGCCGGAAACAGGGGAGCTGGACAAGTGCCAGCCGGGCAGGGGAGGGTTATGTGGCCCGCGCATCAATTGTCCATGTAGGCTGCTCACGTGACGCTTAGCTGTCCATGTCAGCAAATCCGGTTTTGGTTAGTGCTAAAAGGTGTTAAATCAAATCATGGGGGTTAGGTAAACCAAAATAAACTTTAGAGGGTTATCCGGAGAGTAAGGTGGACTTTTTTCTTTTCCTTTCGTAGGCTAAATTACAAGTGCATGAGCTGTTGATAAATGATACACACTTTTAACGTGATATCCAGTACAACTCATGATATCTTCACCTGAAAGCAGCTACGGAGATATTTAAGCACTATTCTTGCACATTTTACTATAATTAGATCTCACATATGGCATTACCCACGCTGCGCAGTTTGCTTGATAAATGAAAACTATAGGTTGCTTTGTTCCCTTCTCATCGTTTCTGGCAACTAGAGGTGACTTACTTGTTCGTTTGTCGGTCACTAAGCTGTTGCGGACCAATGAAGTCAGCAGTGGGTTTGCCACTTCTCTTTGTTTATTGAGGTCCACGCGGAAGCTAGCTAGACGTCGTACGAAGTAAACAACTGAACCGCCCAACCCCTTATTATTGCTGGTCCAAGTTTCCAGGATCATCTATAGACCACAAACAACCTTCTTTTCTGCCTCTCTTTCGAATTTTCTACAATTAGCAATGCTTACACAGGCTTCTGTGTCCCTCTAGAAGGCAAGGGACGGGGGGGCCGAATGAGATCACTTGCTAAAGGCATGGACATCGCCGGCCTACCTTCTGACATCCTCGTGGAGGTGGAGGTGACCGCCAGCATCGCGACGAGGTCGGCGACGCCCCTCATCGATATCGTCAACCTCCGGCGATCGTAAGTCCATCATCGGCTCTGAATTCTGATCTTCGATTTCTATTGTGTGCTGATACAGTAACCCTGATGTGATCGCTGCCTCGCGCATGCAGGTGTAAGGTGTTCCGCGACGCGACTGCGGCGAGGAAGGTCGGGCGGTGCATGGCTGTGCACAGGGAGTGGAAGCTGCACTGGTGGGACAAGGCGAGGTTTCTGTCAGTGCTTCGGCGATGCGCGGCGAGCGGCAACCCTGAGGCATCCTATATCCTTGGATTGGTAACGTCTGAACTCTGAAACACCGATTGTATTAAAGCAGAGTAGCACGGCGTTGTGCGTTCAGAAGATGTCTTTCTTGTTGATCGTAATCAATTTCGCTACCTCGTCTCCATGGTCAGGAGGAATTCTAAAACCGGAGAAGAAAGAAGAGCGGGCTCCAGCACCTCCGCCGTGCCATGGAGCACGGCCACGCCGCTGCGGCCTACATGATCGGGATGATCACGTTGCACGACTCCCGCTCGCCGGACGGCACCGAGCAACTGCTGGAACGATTAGAATGGTTATCTGCTCCGTCATCCACTGGCCCCAGGACGCGGCGCAGGATCGCCTCCATCCGCGGAGAGGCCGTGTCGGTCATGAGAAGGCTGACGATGCGTCGATGGAGGGTGGCTGATCCTCCATCGCCCTGCACAAATCGGTGGTGCGGCAAGGTGGAGACGAAGACGGCCGAGGCCTGGGATGACGGCGACGACGAAGAGAGGAGGTTCTGCAGCCGGACATGCAGGTGGAAACGCGAGTATTGTAAGTTTATCGAGAGGATATAACCATTTGAGATTGCGTAGTAACATGCGATGCTGACAAGGATCCTTCTCCTTCCTATGTGCTAAGCAAAAGCCATGGATTTTGTTGTAATGAAATGTTGCATTTTTAAGCAGCAGTTCGCTCAGGTTTCCTGAAGGATGGGAAATGCATTCTAGAGTAGTGTTGAACTCAATATTAGGAGCAGCCTAATAGGTGACGAAACAATGCACATGTTGTTTACAGTCCGGCTGAATGAAGTACGGAGCATAAACAGGTGGAAATGGTATTATGTTGTGTCTTGCAATTTTGTATTGAGCGATAATATGCATCGACTATTGATAGAAGATTTTTTTAAAAAAAACATCATAGTATTACCTTCGAGAGAATTTCATATTTTCAACTTTTACCTGGTGGCCAAAGACGGCCTTTCTTGTCACGTCCGTTGGATGATGAACGGTCATGATCTACGCAACGCCGGGCTCTAAACCTCCGGAGTCTCTTCGTTCGCTTGTGCCCCCGACAACCATGGCCGCCTCCGCCGCCGCTTCCCCTTCCGGCGACCGAGCGCACCGGCGGCAATGGCGGTACACGTGGGAAGCCCTGGGCCACCTCCCGCTCCTCCGCCTCTACCTCTTCCGCTGCCCGGGTCTTCCCGATGCCGTCCCCTCCGGCCTCCGCGCCGACCTCCGCCTCGACGACTCCCTCCTCCTCCTCTCCTTCTCCCTCGCCGGGGACGCTGTCTCCCTCCGGGTCCCCGTACCGAGGGTGCTCGTCGACCCCTCTGCACCCGTCGAGTGCCGTGCCGCGGGGGACCACGTCGAGGTCCGCCTCGCCCTCGTCCTCCCCGTCGACCACCCCGTCGTCGCTGCCGCCTTCCCCCAGGCCCCCGGCGCAGAGCCGCCAGCTCCTCTAACACTGCGCAATGGTGAGCCGTTTCTGGACTGTCTCCCTGTTAGTGAAATTAGGATTCACAAAACGTTCATGCACAATGCTCATTTTAGCTCTGTTCTTTCAGCTGAAACTGACAATCCAACTTTATAATTTACGCTCATGGATAAACAGATTTGAAGAATCTATCTTCTGGAGACGTTCACTTGTATTGTAAAGCTTGTTCAGCAAGATTGACAAAACAACCGATAAGGTACAGAGCATTTGCAACTTGTGTCCTGGCTCCACTTGTATGGCTCTTTGTAGTCTTCATTAGTCAGTCGGTTTACGCTTGGTATATCTTCATCAAAGATATTTATACAAGCTTGGCCTTCTTAAATCATATTGCTGATGCTGACCCTTATGACTAGTGGCTCACACCTTACACCACTGTCACCACGACATTCCATTTAGCGTGACACGTTAATCTGTAGTTCTGTACATCTATTGCCTCAGTCACATTTTTGGAAATTGAAAGGGTGTCGCTATGTGGTGTTTCATCTCAGTTTACTGTATCTTGCTGAATGTGGAGGGGCTGTTTTTTCCTTGTTGAAAACTTCTCACTGGTTTTAATATTTTAACTGTTGACATTAGATTGTTAGAGAGTATACTAACTCTGTTGCTTGTCATGCCCGAAGCATCTGAAATTGTCGGTAGGAGACAAGGGTAGAGTGGGACATGGAAAGTTTGCTATTCTGTTTTTAACTTGGAAGCTATATGATTAAATTGTCAAATAATCCCAGCTTTCTAAAGTTCCAAAACTACGTGATCTGTTATGTCTCACCAAAGCCGTGTACAATTACAAATAAGTCAATCAGTTTCTTGTTGCAAGCTGCAACTCTAGTTTATTATAAATGTTAGCTAAATATGAGCTGGTGTATGCTGGCTAGCTTCTTCTCATGGTTTCCTATTAATATTTCTATGCCTTGATTTGAGAGTCTGGGTACAATTTCTTAGTGTGCTGAAGTTTGAATTGGCATTATCATAGTGCTGAGTTTAATTATCTAAGTACCTTTTCTTTCCAGGAACATCGTGGAAATGCCATCTTTAAATTGGGAGGATGTGGCGGATAATTGGTTTGGTGGATGTTGCACCTCATTTGGTGGTGCTAGTGAGAAGCTTGTTTCCAACTATATTAATGCATACGGTCGTTTAGAGGGAACAAGTCTACTAGATGCAACATCCATTAGTATAGAAACAGACTATCTCGAGACTGATTTATTGGCTCAGGTACCTTGTTTGACGCTTAGTAGTGATTCTATTGCTCAAGAAGAAGCCATGGCTGATGTTAGTGTAGAGAACGGGCATACCACTGGGAAGATTGATCTGGAAAATTCAGAAGAGCAGGCGAATATCACCTGCATTCAGAGCGAAACCAATGGAGTCGCTCCTCGAGCTGATCAGTCTGGCACTTGTCAGCTGGAATATGATGTTGATGTGAACTCTGAGATAAAAATTACTTATGCGTTGATGTTATGGAAAAACTTAACAAAGAGATTGATCTGTCGCTGGCAGATCCGTGCCGTGGCTGCTGTGCCAGTGAACACAGCCAGAAAGCTGAAGATAACCCTTCACCGATGTCCTTGGAGACCAAAAGAGATTACAAATTAGCAAAAACTATTTCTCTTGGCAGTAGCTTCATAATCAAAGCATCTAACCTGTTGAACGATTTTGAGTGGCTTGAATTTCTCTGTGCTCGATGCTCATCACCTCTAGGGTCATACCCTTCCCAGCACTCGCTTGTTCCAGCAGACGGCCGGGTACGACTCTTTAAGTGCTACACATCTACAGAACTTCCCGCTGCAGGTCCTCATGATGTGTTTAGGTAATTGTCTGCGTTTCTTCTTAGTTTTGAATAAGTGTTAAACCATAACGTCCAGTTCTTGTTATATGCTGAAATAAAAAGACAACAGTTCTAGCTGGTGCTCCGCGGGATACCTTAAACTTGCTTATATGGACATGTATCATCTTTTAAAGTTGATTTCATATTTTCTATAAAAAAAAGATGATTTCATCACTGATATATGGACATGTATCATCTATCTGTGTGCAGGGGGCATACATTGGAAAGGCTTTTTGTCAACCTATTGCTCGAAATTGCAGAAGATGAGATATCTTTTCGTACTGTGGTTAGAGATTTGGAAACTAAGAGGCCTATCCTGCAACTAGTTCTTCTTAGTTCAAAAGCATGGTTATTTTCTAGCTACTGCTATGAAAATGATATGGTTGGTTTACATGGAGCAGCAGATCTGCAGCCTATGGTTAAAGTCTTGTACTCTAATTGTACCGATGCTTCAGAATCGGACATAAGGTATAATGTGTGTTATAACTTGTTACATGTTGGTACCTAATCAAGTACGAAAAACAATCGACGTTTTCCACATGTGTTGTCCATTTAATAGCTTACTCCCATTGGTTTCTGGAGGATGTATCCTGTTTTATTCTCTCCTAACATTGCTGTGAAAAACTGCCTTGCTCAAGTTGATAGCTTCATACTATTTTGTGCATATATTTCAGTATTTCACACTTTTGTGCAATGTATGAAATTATATGTGCACTTCAGCATACTTTATCAGACTTTGTTGCTGTGCATTTGGTGTGTTTTGCAGTTTGTGCCTAGTTATTTACTACTGTGGATTTTGTGAGGATTTGTTTTTATTCCTATTTCATAGCCTTCCTTTGGTCAAATTCTGAGTTCATTTTTTTTTCTTTGTTATTATTCCACTGTGACCTTTTCTTATCTTCTGATGTTTCCAACTCGCAGGATCGTTGAAGAGTGGTCTTCCAAGTATCGGGCCGAAGAGCTTTACATGATGAAACGTCAAACAAATGAACTGATAAAATGCCTGAGCTCAGCAATGGACAATTTTCCAGTTTCTTGTTCATCCCTTGAAGGGATGTGCCTCTCATCTCTGGGACGCTGAGTTGATAAGATGAACATAACTGTATTTTGATTTTCTGGATTCTGTTTTAACGTGAACCAAGTCTTATTGATTTCGAGCCAATAGGCGCTGATAGTAGTGAGATATCTTGTATGTAGAACAGCCGAGTCTCGAACTTGCAGTTTTGGCCTAATTTCCTGCTGATGTCTCCAACCAAGAAACTTTCTGCTCATATGAATTTGGTTTTATTTGCGGACAGTACCACTTCCAAGAATCTTAGCAGTCAGGTCCTGAAACACATTTATGACTACCTACTAGTGTAAACCGCAACATTCCGGGTCCATTTAGAAGCACAGAAATACATGATTGGCTGGCATGTACCTAAAGGTCTAGATGATACAGTAGTTATGAGGTGATTCGAGCACTAGTACAACCCTACTAGTGCACCATTAGTGTACTCTGATACAGTAGGAGAGAAGCACTAGCCCGCCCTTGTGTAACATTAGATGCGGCTTCCGGATCTAATCAGTGAACGAATGGACTTGTTTATACGTGAACTTGTTACCTCAATGTTACTGACCACATGATTCTTACAGACGGCATAATTTCACCATATCTGTGATCATCGTTGCATATATGCAGACATGAAGAGGATCCAATTAGAGTCTGATGAATGAGGTGAGGTGAAAGTTCAAGCGAAAATGCAGTGGTGCCACATGTGCCTGGAACTATTCTGATGTGCATGGGCCTTCCTTCCTGGCATTGGTCAGTGACTCTGTTCGTTTAGCCTGCTGTGTTTCGGCACATGCCTATGAACCACATCATTGCATGGAATCCTTTCCCAAACCGTGAAAGTGCCGTGGAAAGGGCTTATGCATGATCGATCAGGTGCTGTTGCACAAATGGTAAAGCACTCGAGGTAGGATGCCTACCTATAGCTTCAAGGAGAGTCACATGTTCTTGCATCGCATTACATGCATAGCTGGGACGAAAAGACTACACTAGCTTTGCATTTCATTCCGAAGTCCAAATAATGTTGGTGGGAAAGATTTTTTGCGAGTGAGTGATTATTGTCCTTTTTCGAGGAAAAAATAATTGTGGTTGTACTACGCAAAAAAGTAAATGGATAGGATGTCTTTATGTTCAGTTATTATAAAGCTAAGGCTAATGATAAAAGTACTACATTCAGAGTGATAAATACGAAAAAGAAAGATCTCAACTTGTAAGACACTCATGACAGAGTTTAGGTCTCGAACCTCAACGTAACTTTGAAATAGTATGTCGCGCTACATCAGGGATCGAGCCTGATTTTTGTAATGCCCGCCGCATTGGGCCAAGTCATGCATGTATTTCAACGAAGCTTAACTTCTGTTCTTGTCGTTCTCATTTGACATCTCATTACTAGTCGAGATAACATTGTTAATACGGAGAGAGCTCTACAAATTAGCCATAACATTCATTTCGATGTCCAAGTCTTTCTCTTCGATCACACCCGCCAATCCAATAATTGGATCGCCCTAATATATCTTAGTAGATGAATAACGACAAGATTTAGAGTCTTGTTACACATCGACGTGTATGCGCTGAGTAATGACACTTCTCTTGTTTTCTAGTTAAATAAAAATATTAATGGACACAGTGTGCCTTTTAATTATACATGTACCCTATAATGGCAGACACAGTTCAGTGGAGCTAGTCCCTCTAATCATCTTCAGTACGTGCCCTTAACTGAAGCATTCATCATTTTGGACACATACCCAACCCTACGCCATAATGGAAATGGCCGGATCAACTAACCCTAGTTTAATTTCTCTGGCAAGAGGATCTCTGCGGTACTAGTTAGAGATCATCCTAGCATCAAAAATCCTAGCTAATTGTTTTGTCACCCTCAAAAGTCGTTTTGAGTACCGCTTTCATCAGGACCCAGGAACTCTGAAGTCACCATTTTCCATTTTATAGTTGGATTGTAACGACAACTCTGGGTTTAGGTTGTGTATCTTTTAAAATAATCATGATTAGTTGCCAAACTTCTCCTAACTGATCACTCTAACCTTTTGCATGAGAACTGTATTCTCTTTTAGATAACTTGCAGAGAGGAAGATATAATCAATTTTCTACAAAAAAAAAACACTTTTGACAAAGATCACATTCATCAGGCACTCATGCACAGTCATGCACAGTGCCTGATAAACAGTAGTTGTAAAGATGGCAGTGGCTTTTCACTGGGAAGACATACAGAAGTATCCAATTAGTTGGTTGGTTCTTGCACTCATGCACAGTGCCTGATAAACAGTAGTTGTAAAGATGGCAGTGGCTTTTCACTGGGAAAACTAAAATGCTTGACTGTGCAGGTCAAACCAGAACCAGGAGACCTTTCTTTACAAGGCCGGTGGCTTTGAGCAAGCAGCAATGTAGGGGCCCAGGAATGGAGGGATCCAAGGGAGAAAAAGGAGACCACTGAACCCTAGTGGGAGCTGTTATACTAGCATCCTCCAAATTAAGTATCTGTCTAGCTCATCAAAACTGTGGTTCATGCATGCAGCAGTATCTGAACTTCAATATTTAAAGGGTTAGAACATTCGATTATATACCGGCCTATTGAAGCTATAGGCGGCGAGAGTGAATGTGGGTTTGTTGAGCTTAAAGTGAGATGACAAAAGGAAACAAGTTCAACGCTAGAAAACGAGCTTCGAGTGATTGTTCACGGCAGTAATGGAAAAACTGAAAAAAAAAGATTTATGCAATATATGAATATCTCATGAAATTGAATTGTTCCTACCTACAGCTACAGGTGCCCGAAGTTTAACGATATTGTCAAAAACATTCAAAACTTCACGGATCCTTTTGTTTTAGAGGTAACAAGCATGCCCCCAAAAATTATTGTCCATTAATAATTCTTAAATTTTAAGTACTTATGAGTGGATGAGTCTTTATTTGAAAACGAAGCAGAGAAAATGACAACTTGCTAAAGTTCTTGTGTACACTACGAGTACTTTAAATTGGGATCCTAACTAAACTGTTATCTTTTCCCTCTAGCTCGAAGCTCGAGAAAGCAAACGGCTTTAGGAGCAAACTACTGATTATGATTATATCAACTCTAAAGTGATTCGCATGTTTCCAGGGACTTAATCAGATTTCCTGTGCGGATTTCAAATTTGGCGGGATAGAGCCTGATGACATGTTAACTGCGGTCTGGATAATATCGCGCCTGGACAAACAGTTGTTCAAAAAGAGAAAAACTGTCATGGGAATCTGCCGGTATTTTCACAGCAACAACTTGTCAGTTTAAACTTTCTAACATTTGGCGCGACTTTCAGATGGATAGTTGAAACGAACTTTCCACTCCTGATTCGCCGATAAGCAAGGGAACCATCGATGACTTCCCTCCAAAAATGCAAATGCAATACGGAAGATAGTATGCAGCAAAGGAAGATTGCAATTTCTGACATCCAACAGACTAAGATCGATCACAAAAGATTGGCATTACCATGTGCAACAAGAGAATTTGTACAACTGCACTCTACCAATCTGATTCACTCACTCACACATTCACCCCTGGAGCCCTCGATCCCTTGAACTCGAGCCACACGAGCACCGCACACACTCAATTTGCCTTGGCGGCTACGCTGGCAAAGACGGCCTCCAAATCCACGGGCACGCGGAAGAACTCGAGCGCCTCGCCGTGGCAGTTGCACCGGCGACTCTCGCGCAGCGTCACCGCCGTTCTCGGCTTCTTGGGCGCCGGCGGGCATGTCTCCGCCTCCGCTGGTATCCTGCACCCTTTCCCCTTCGGCGTCACCGCCTCCTCCACCTCTTCTTCTTCCTCGCCACGCTCCTCCTCGCCGCGGCCGGCGTGATCGTGCCGTCGCCGGCCGGTCTTGACGGGCTTGAGCGGTCGCCGCAGCGTCAGGGTGAGGCCCGCGGCGAGGACCCAGACCTTCTTGCCGTCTTGGTGATCTTCCGCTCGCTTGTCATGGCGACGCTGATGCAGCTTCTTCACCTCTTGGGTCCCCATGTACTGCTACTCTGCTACTACGCAGATGATGAGTGAGCCTTGTGTTTTTGTGGTGGTATTCTTGGTTGAGTTAAGCAGCGGAGAAAGCGAATGCGGTAGCAATTGAGTGCAGGCAAAATTGAGTGCAGGCAACGGTGATGCAAGGGTGCAGGCCGGCTAATAGGTGAGGTTTTAGCCTTTCGTTTGCTGGCTTCTTTTTCCAAAGCTAAGGGGTTCTCTATATATAATGGTGGCATTGCATTAAGCTGAAGAGGAGAGAGGAGAAAAGTGAGGGTGATTGGAACTTGTGGAACTTAGTAGGATGCTAGTACTACATTTCTTCTATGCAACTGTCCCTTAAAAAAAACACTACTGGTAGAATGACTGTAGCCAAGATAATACGCAGGTGACTATCCATTCTTAAGCAAGTATTTTTTAAGGAACTGGAGGGGGCTTGCACTCCTACAGGAATTTTTATCAAATCAGCAAAAAAGAACATAATATGTCTTTGTGGAATTCAGATTGTTGTTGCATAAGTTTCCCATATAAAGTGAACTAGAATATGATATGAACTTTGCCACATAAATCGACTTCAGTATTTCCTCAAATAAAAAAAGTCGACTTCAGTTGTTTTCAAGCGATATGTAACAGGACATAGCACAAAAGCGCCATCACAAGTTATCAGTATCCATCTTTGCATAATAGAGTCAGGAGGACATCAGCTACAACGTTTGCTTACAAATTTGAGCCTTGGGGGCCAAATTTGCAGCTCCAAGGCCCAAAAGGAGGGAGAAAAGTAAACAGAGTGAGTCTTGGCAGGCATAACATACTAGTACGACGGATGAGACACTCTGAAGCCATCAAGCATCAAGCACAGTCGAACTCGAAACCCACGCAGCGAACGGACATGGTTAGCAGAGGCACGCGCGAAAAGAATGGTCGGTGTTCGAAGCACCGAGCCCGACCGGACCATAGGCGCCATGCATCATCGGCAGCCCCGGCGCGTTTCACGAATCACGGCCTCCCTCATTCAGCCTCGAAAACAAATCAAACTGAAGTACCTAAATTGCCACTCTGAATATACTTTTGCTTGCGTGCGTTGTGCTCTGAAACAGAGTGAGCTGAAGCAGACATGCAGATAATCAGATTCTTCATCTCTTCTCTAGTTGTTGTTTGTTTTCAGTTTGCGTCAGGGAGCTGAGGTAACGATTTCTTTCCGCAGAAGCAGCCGTGTACGTTTCTCCTCGACCTCGAGCACAACACAATTGTTCTCACCCAGGGATCTCCTTCTTCCGGGCAAATGTTCCCGTCCAGAATTTCAGACCAAACAAAGTTGATAAACAGAGAGACTAACGCTTCATGTGCTATACTGATAGGAATCAACGCCTAACAGCGAGCTTCATTCGGTGAAGCATGCAAAGGCGAATATGGAGAGGAGGCCAGACGGCCGGCGCCCGCCCCTCCGACGACCGTGGGGAAGTGGGGCGTTGCCACCCGATTCCATTGGCAGTCGTCCGCAGCTCTGACATAGAGATCGAGAGACGACGAAGGAGAGGGACTGGATACGAAGGGGAATTTGGAGTGGAGATCTAGAAGAGAAGCACGAGCGCTTTGATCCTCCGCGGCGAGGGACATCTCCGTCGCCGCCGTACGGGGAGGAAGGGGAGAGAACGCGGAGGAGCGAATCGCGGGCAGGGACAGACTAAAGAGGGACTTCTGTATTACATTATGGCTGTTAGGGGGTAAAGTAAAACTATTTAGATCGCGATTAATAGACGCGATCCAGTTTAGGAGGTTTTCTGTAAATAGTTGGATCGTGATTATTAATCGCGATCCAGTTTAAAAGTTTTTTTTGCGAATATTTAAATCGTGGTTAATAGTCGCGATCCAAATTATGAGCTATTTTGTAAATATATTGACGGGTAACTTCCAGCCGTTGGATGGCGCAGATCGAAGCCCAGGGCTCTGACGGCCGCGACCTGGCTCCGGCGGCGGCTCGGGTGACTATCCTCGCCTGAGCCCCGTGGGCTCCCTCGCTTCCCCGTCCTCCCGAAACTTCCGGTAGAGCGAGAGAATAAAAGGGGAGGAGATGAGGTAGCTTGGCTAGGAGGCCGGCGGGCGGCGGCCATGGATTTACTCCTATCGCGAGAGAGAGGTGACAGAGGTGGGTGACGCGGCGACGTGAGGCCACTGGCCACATGCGGAGGCATACGGGCTCCAGAGGTGCGTGGTTTCAGAAGAAGCGCGGCCCATTCTCACTTTCGGTGGCCACAATTTCGATGCAAAACAGGCCAACCATTTCCACGCTGTTCATGGCAGCCTGTTCTACATTGACACAACGCCGCATTATGAGAATACTATCTGGAAGAGACTGCGACTGTGAATGCCAACCGAGGTAGCTACATCATTCGTGCCCATGAGGAGCAGAGATTGCAATGCAAGGATCACCTGACAGTTCACTGACTGATCCTGTTGCCATCTCACTCTCGTTTATGTTACGTACTGATCAATGGTCTGCAGTTACTTGATCTCACTGCAAACTCATGCCCAGTGCAGTGAAGACATGATTGTTGCTTAGTGCTGATTGCTTCCTGGCATTACAATCCAAGGCAACTAAACTCCTTCGTTTGTTGGACACTGGTGACTGACATGGGAGCCAGCTCGACTTCGCAGCACGGCGCACTGTCACCATGGCGCCTACCGTTGGGCTTGGCCAGTATTATATAGCTCCCAGATCTTAATCCATCTCTTGATCCAGGTACCTAATTTGGTCCCAAGTCAACAAGAAAAAGGAAAAGCAAGAACTTATGCACCTAATTGCCGCGGTGGGCTCGGTCGCGACATGCGCTGATGCGCAGCGACAGCTCAACCACGACAGGCCAGCCTTTCAGTTTCAGTAGAGAGAGTAGAAGATCACTGGCTGCGGAGCCTTCTGCCAGCACCTATCTTTCTATGAATCTACCATCTATCATCAAGTCAGGAAACAGAAAATAAAAGCATGGATTAGAAGGTCGTGATCATGAAATAGCAAAGGAAACAGTGCAGCATGAACCAACAAGATCTATGTGGAGTTATTTCAACTGTTCTTCTCTGCAAATGCCGGGAATTAGCCACTGTGCCCCCTTTCTGACAGGTTCGAATATACTTGCATGTGTAGTGTTCTGAAGCAGAGAGTGAGCTGAAGACAGGCAGTTCTGCACAGGGTCCACATGTCAGCAGTGGGTCTCCGAAAATTCGCTCCATCCACCCTGGAGATCAAGCCCTTTCCTTTGCTGTGAGGTTCTTCTCTCCCATTGGATAATGGTAAAAGGTCTGCTCCCTCCACATGTCCACTTGCAATTTCAGAAGCTTTTCACCAGAGAGCTCCCTTCTTTCCATTGCTTTCTCCAGGAGTCCAGTCTCCAACCTGGATGCTACAATATAGTCCAATCATTAGTATGTCCGATCTTTTCTCGAACACTTAGTATGTCCGATCTGAGAATGGCATCAGCTAGTACGTCTGATCTAGATATGCAGATCAGCTAATATGCTCGCGGCAGGCAGTCCAGTATCTTCAAGACCCTGTTGTTAACTGCAAACCAGTTAGAGGTCCCTCAATTGACAAGGCTGTCAAGGCAAAACTGTCTGGAAGCATAGCAACACAGATCAAGCATTCTTGCCACATGGTACTATGTTTATCCGCACTGCATGTGTACCCTTAAAGTTACACATGGATGAACTGTATTAGCTGTATAGTCAGCAGCTTTGTTCGCTGCATAGAGGTACTGAACATTAGCATCGCCATCACCAGCCTATCAGTTCATGTAGCTTCAGCTTTGGTTCCATCGCTTGGAATTTAGTGAACTATGTGTTAGATACGTGCACGGTACGTGCATATGCCATTTCCCCCCTTTTTTGAAGGAAAGAAAAACTTTGATCTACGACTCAACAAAGAACAAACACAGGCTGTCACATAAACGTCGCAGACTGCTGAAGCTGCCTAATCTGCACGTTTGGTCGATCATGCAACAGCTAGCAGGCACGCTGAAGCTAGCATGTTTGAAAGGCATAAACTTTGCGAGAATTTCATAATAATTTCTCTATGTTGTAGGAAAGCCTCGAGTTCGAGTGGCTTCTTATTATTTTGTGGCATCACTTGATAGAGAAATGTCATTGCATCCTAATGGAGTTGGCATCACTTGATAGATGCTCTCTCCATCTCTACTTTATGTGACGTGCAGACTCAAGTCTATCTTATTTGTCCTGTACATCGTTCTCAAGGAATTCCCGGGCAGGCTAAATTGCTCAAAATTGACGGGTCAGGAGACGATGAAAAATAGTACGTGAGAAAATTTTAGGTGGTTATGATTTTGGCGGCGGAACATGACAAAATGGCTTTAGCATGGCCGGTGCTAAGAATGGTGTTGCGGGGTATTCGTTTCCTATCAGAGGGTCGTATTCGCTTCTCTTGTTGCCGTCATCCATGGAAAATTAGGCACCTTTCCTCTCTTTTTTGATCTAGCCTTTTCCTTTTCCTTTCCTTATTATGCAAGATCAGATCATGTGCGAAGAAATAGGACATTTTAAATGTATTGTGTCCATATGTAAAAAATGAAATTGTGCTACTTACAGTACTTTCGTGGATCACAGATTTTCCATTTTCGAGGCATGATCACAGACGGTGGTGGCATGGAAACTAAATATATGCGGTGCAGAGGACAGCATGAAAAGTTGAAAACTAACAGAAATTGTGATGCCGTCATGCCGATGCGACAAATAACAGGACATTTTGTATATATCGTCATACAAAAAAAAAAACAGAAGATGTGATGGTTGCAATAGATTATGTATAGATGCCGTTTTTCTGGGTCACAGACCATACATTACCGCAAAAGATAATGACTAGTATGTTTGTGGCATGAAAACTAGACACACGCACACAAAGAAAAAAATTACGGCCTTAAATGCTTATTGGCTTGTGGGACCTCAAGTGACGATTATATTTCAAGGAGCAAAAGCAAACAGTTCCAGGAAACATATCTTCTCAAAATTTTCAAAGGATGATAGAATCTACGTACGATGCTGACTCAGACCTGACAGCGGCACCGGGGCTGCTTGGAACTTTGATGATTAGGATATGCAAATCATACATGTCATCTTCCAATGTTCCCATTAATTTCGTTCTTTCGGCGCCGTGATATGCTAGGATAATAAGCTCAAACGTTTAGCATTACCTGCCTCCGTTTTCCGTAATCCATAGAAGGTGATGGATCAGGCCAGGCGGTGGACTTCTTTTTGCGTGCGATGGATCCAGCATGGCACTTGGGGCTGGCCAACTTGGTATTTTCCTTGTCCAGAGCAGTTGATCATGTGGAATTCTTTTTGGCTCCAGATCACTGTCATCACCGGCCACTTGACTGGATTGAATAGTCATCCTCCTCACTGCCCACGTGTGCTGTAGTCTTCATAAATTAGAATTTCAGAAGGTGTTAAAACTTTTCATAACTGTGAATACTAGAGCAATATGGGCTGACCGAAAAGATAGATATATTGTAGGCCATTGTTCATGGTGTGAATATTAAACGAAGTATCATAACCGCAAGATTCATTCGTTTAATATTCAGGAGTAATGGTATGAAAGAATGATGCATTAACTAGAACAATATTTCAGCAGATGAAATTGAAAGAAGCCACTTATCAGAAGGGAAAAACCTCCGGAGTGCAAGAGTTTACCAAAGGTAAAATTTCCTTCAGCCTGTTCTTCTTTTCACTCGATTTTAACAAAAAGAAAAACAGAAGCATGGGCGAATCCGTCATTCATTTGCATTCTGATGTAAGATGACACAACCATTCCCTAAATAGTTGAGAGAGACTAAAGCATATATGCGACCTAACTGCTAGGAGAAAAGTTGCACCAAAAGGAGCTTATGAAAACCAATCATATAATGTTATACGTAAAGCCAAGCAACAAAGGGAAAAAAACAGACAATATTGTTTACGCCAAAAACTAAACTTTGCTTTTGAGCTGCACCCGGGAAAGAAAAAAATGGTGATACTCCTGACCAATTATCGATCCAATAATTTCACAGAGAAAAGGTTCTGTGGGTCCAGCATTGCAAGAATGAAAACACACTGGTCCAGCCACCACAAACCATGTGCCTCATGCACCAGTTGGCATTTTGGCACCTAATGCTAAGTTTCCATGTTCACTGATCTGCCATTTCGGGTATAAGTTTCTTCAACTTAATCTAGATTGTGCTTAAGCAAGTGCCTACTCCCTGTCAACAGCACTGTCAGTCTGTCATTGCTTCCTAACCGCTGCCCAGCGACAGAAAACTTATTGACAGAGGAAAGTCGGTATAAAGACCACCAGCTTTTCAAGCGCCCACAAGCCTTTTTTCAGGATCAAGCCTCTCCATCTTTCTTTCTTCTTTCTTTCTTTCTTTCTTCCTTCTCCTTTCTTCTTCCCATCCTGATCTGGAGCAATGGCAACAGAAGAGGAAGCCCGAGAAGCAGCAGATAAGAAGGTAAGAAATGCTCCTCTTAACTTCTGAACTTCTGCGGCACTTGCTTGCTTCTGTTTCCCCTGCATGCATGGATACCTAGTGTGGATGTGTAGCTACGTCGACTCTTCTTCATTGGCGTCTATGTCTGTCAGCTGCGTCCTGAGGAATATATTCTAAAAGTCCAGTCGTGTTTAGCCACTTTGCAAGGAAGATCACCATGGTATCTGATTTCCCGCTCGTCCGCTTGAAAGTTCAGTTATTTCCCGCTCGTCCGCTTGAAAGTTGCTGTACGTTAATCTCCTTTTCAATACATGGAGGGTTGTTCATGGCAAGCTGTGTATGATGAAATTGCACAGTGCTTACCTTTTTAGTGTCTGAACAAACAATCTTCAGAAGCAAAGCATCTGTTCATAAAAAATAGCAAAACTGAATACAGATTAAAAGAGTCACCATGTTCTCCTAATTTCTAACAAACTGAGTTAAGATGCCTACCTTTTAAATTTTTACCATATTCTTGATTTCGATTGGAAAATATTTGACCTGCAAAATAGGTTACAATATGGTTAAAAGATCCATGTACTGTATCAAGAAAAATAATTCAGTGGTAAACGAAAATAAAGTTAATATGTGCCCAGCTTTGATCTTTCATTACTGATAAAATGTTTTACTGTAACTACTCCTTGTGCGCGACCTTGTTTTGTTTTCCTGAATTTGGCATGCAAATTCTCTCAATATAGAGAAAATAGTTAAGTGATGATGATACAAGATTTCTTTCTTCAGCAGTCTACATATCCAGATGAAACAGGTGTTAACTATAAGGATAGAAAAGTTTAATAATTCGATCAACTCTTTGTGGTGATATAGATGGTGACAAGGTTAACATGATAAGCAACTAACATTTTATTTACACTGAGTGTCAACCATCTTGTGCTGACGAAAGGAAAAGGCATGAAGTGACCAAATGGTTATGTAAATCATGCAAAACATATAATTGCAGCACTAATCCATTTAATAGAAGCATTCAGTATGCTGAGAAGTTCCTCTTTCATGTATGAATTAAACAAGGCTCTTAAGGTTAAGACTTCAGTATTCCTGTCACCTGCATTGACATATGACACTGTATTACTCTGGAAATGGAAACTCTTACATGCACTGAATGTTAATGTGCCATTCCAGCTCCATTTACTAGTAAAACAGTTGGCAAGAAGAAATGGTTGGCATCATGCAGGATAGTACCCTTTCACTTTTACAGTGATGAAGTATCGTCATGATTGCAGATCAACATAGAAGTCAAGGAACAGTGAATGTATAGATCATCACTTTCCTTTTCTTATCAGAAACATACAACATAAGATATACAAACATACAGTCTAATGTATATGAATAGCCATTATCTATGCTAGCAAGTTATTTCTTTTGAAGCTGGATATCATTATAACAATCCAGGGCCGCCCAAAATGCATTTTTCTAATGCTGGATTACCTGTAATTTATCCAGGAAGTTCAAGTGGAAGCTGTGGATTTAGAGCCAGTCCATATGCAAACAAACCTAGACGGCAAGCTTTCATCTATGGAGGTCAAGGACGTGGGAGAAATCATTGATTCAACTGAAGGAAAGTTGAAGATTCCGGAGGATTACGTTTTAGTAGAAGCACCCTCCGAAATCAAACTTCCTACAGAACATAGCCTAAATGGCACAGCATCTTCTCTGAATGGCCATATGGACGAAGAAGACGAGATTTCAAATGAGAAGCTGCATGAAGACAATAGGAAAGATGAAAAACAGGTAGAAGCTCCATTAGATGGGGAAAGTACATACCAGAGCAGCAAAATTAACCAAGAAGTGAATGATTCTTTAAACCATGGAGAGACCACAACAGAAGATAGCAGCCTTTTGAAGCATGAGAAAGAAGAGGAGCCCAGGGGAGATGATCAACAGGATGAGGACCTGATGCAGGAAGACAAACTGAAAACTGACAGTGATGTTGGTCACCTAGACCAGATTCTTGATCCAGCAAAAGCAACCGAGGACAAGCAACCATCAAGCCTGGCAAATATTCCTGATGTCGAGGTTGTAGCTGAAGCACCTGCTGGAGTCCAAACTCCTGTGGATCCCAGTCTGGATGATTCTGATGCCATTCCAGATACTATTGATGGAAGCACAGAAACAGATGAACCAGCTAAAGAAAACAGTGATATTCATCTTGACCATAGAGAGAGCTTTCCAGAAGATACATCTATAGCCGAACACATAGAAGAGGTGGTCAAAATCAAAGTAGAAGATCAACAAAGTACGCAAGCTGATGCTATGGATGCAGATGTGGAGCCGGAAGAGATGCCTAAATCCGAGCATGCTGATGAGTCAACAATAGAGGCTCAAGAAGTGCTTAATCAAGAACCTTCGGAAGAAACTAATGGCCCAGAACAAGATTCAATTAAAACAAATAGCACTGAAACTACAGTTGTAAAAATGGCACCTAGTTCCAAGGATGACAAAGTGGAAGATGATGTAACAGAAGCAGGATCAACCAGTGGCAGTCAAGAAGTTGATAATGTTGGGTCAACAGAAGAAATCACAGAAATCATCGCAGAGAATATTGTAGAAGTCTCTAATGTGGCAATTGTTGATGAGGAAAACAAAGAAAAGAATATGCTAAGAAATGAGGATATTGCTGAAAAGCATGTGCGGGGGATAGAATCAGAAGACACAAAGAACTTAGAACATGTTGAAACAGACGAAGATTCTGATCAAAGACATGTTTCTCTACTCGATGATTCAGCTCAAGAAGATAATACTCCAGCGTGTGAGAAGCAGCAGATGGAGTCAGCATCAGAAATAAATGAAACTGAAGCCACTAGAAACGAAGCAGTCCCTGAGGAAAGCAATGTCAGCATTTCTGAGGAGCCTTCTCCAGAAGAATATGTAACAGAAAATGAAACAACTCGTGACACCAAAGAAGAAAACATCACTGAATCTTTAGAAGAAATGGAGGGCGACAAAGACACTAAAACTAGAGAAATATCCAACCAAAGCAACATGGATTCTGCTGGGAAGTTAACTCAAGAAAACAATGTCCCTGAAAGTGAGCCAACCTCTGATGTACAGCTGGAGCAGGAGCTGGAATCAGAAGAAATGAAGGACACGGAGCTTCTTCAAGTGAACGAATCATCCCACGAAATAAATGCTGCTGTCTTTCACAAGCAAACTCAAGAAAATAATCCAACTGCAAGCGAGTTGCATGTTATGGAATCAGCAGGAGGTGTGAGCAACATTGAAGCCACCGAAGTGGAAGCAACACCCCATCAATTCAATGATGATCACTCAAAAGAGAAAGTGACAGAAGAAACTATAACTTCAACGAAGCCACAAACACCGGAACCAGAATCAGTCGAAAACATGAATGACATTGTAGCCACTGATCCTCAGAGTATCTCCCAGCAAAGCATCTCTCCCTTTGAGGAATCTGTCCCTGAAGAAGTGGCAAAAGAAGACAATGTGACAATGGAACAAGATGATGGGCATCAGCAACCCCAGGATCTAGAATTAGCAGAACTCAACGAAATAGAAACATATAAATCTCAAGAAATTGCCTCATCTAGCATTGTTTCTAATTCAGAGGAGCTCATTTTAGAAGATAATGCAACAGTAACAGAACCAAGTCCTGAAACTCAAGCAGAGAATTTACCATCAGCAGGAGTAATCAAGGATGATGACTATTTGAAAAGCCATGGTGCTCTTGCTTCTGAAACAGCTCAGGAAGAAAATGTAGAAACCGAGGCACTTGTTGATACATCACCGGTGCAGGAGCCTGATCTAGAAGAGGCCAAGAAAACAGAACCAGTTGGAACAGAAGACAGTATCACACCAAGTGACCTGCCAGAAGAAACGATGGACAGAGAAACAGTGGACACTGAAGCAATCCCTCAAGAGAGTCTTGTTGAAAGCACAATAGAAGTGACTGAAAAAGATGCTTTAACAGCAATTTCCCCACATTCTGATATTCAGCCAGTCCAGGAGCAAGAATCAGTTGAAGATGCTCACACCGACACCACAGAAAAGCCAAGCGAAGCCCAACAAATCGTTGGTTCTGCTTCTGACGAGCTTACTCCAACAGAAGAAAATACAACAATAGCAGAACCAGCTTGTGACACGCCAGTGCAGAACGTCACCGCTCACGAAATCAAGAACAGTGAAGATGCGCAAACTGATCAATTCTACAATCTCGATAGTTGTCCTACTCCTGGAGAGACAGCTCAAGAAAGTAAATTATCCAGAATTGAACCAACTTCTGACGTCCAAGAAATGCAAGAACTGGGTTCAACAGAAGAATCCAGAGTCATGGAAGCTGCGGGAACTGAAGATCGCCAGGAACACAGAGTTTCTACACTTGAGCCAGCAGTAGATAATGAGCCAAATGTTGATGATCAGCAGGCGCAGCAGGACAAACCAGCAGAACTCAGAGACAATGAAGCAATGGAAGCTGCTGAAGAGGTCTCAGAACAAAGTAACATTGACACTCCTGAATATGCACCTGAAGAAAGGAGTGAACTAGGAAATGATCCAGATTGTTGTGTCCAACCAGCACAGCAGGTAGCATCATCCAGAGACAGTGAAGACAATACGCTTTTAAAGGCAGAAGAGATGTCAGACCAAAAAGTTGTCATACTTGAAGATACTCCTGGAGAGGCAGCTAAACAAAGTATATTATCCAGAATTGAACCAACTTCTGATGTCCAAGAAATGCAAGAAGTGAGTTCAACAGAAGAATCCAGAGTCATCGAAGCTGCGGAAACAGAAGATCACCAGGAACACAGAGTTTCTACTTTTGAGGAGCCAGCAGTAGATAATGAGCCAAATGTTGATGATCAGCAGGTGCACCAGGACAAACCAGCAGAAATCAGAGACAACGAAGCAATGGAAGCTGAAGAGGTCTCAGAACAAACTAGCATTGACAGTCCTGAAACTGCACCAGAAGAAATGAGTGAAGTGGGAAATGATCCAGATTGTTGTGTTCAACCAGCACAGCAGGTAGAATCATCCAGAGACAGTGAAGACATTACGCTTTTAAAGGCAGAAGATATGTCAGATCAAAAAGTCGTCACCCTTGAAGATACAACTATAGAAGACAGTGTTGCAGATGAAATCGACCCATCTGTTGGTGAAAAAGAGCATGAACTAGAATCAGTGGAAGAAATCAAGGATATTAGTGTGAATGAAGATAAAGGAGACTTTCATACAAGTCAACCTGACGCATTAGATAAACTAGCTTCAGAAGGTAATATAATAACAACTGAGGCAACTTCTGATATTCAGCAGCTCAACGACTTTGAAACGAAAGAAATGAACAGTATCAAATGCAGCAACGATGGATATATCTCCTGTGAACAAACTAAGACTGCTACTTCAGTGGATCCATCTCCAACAGATAATGAACTAGCATCAGGCGAGCATCCTGTGGAACCACATGATGACAACTTGGGAAATGAGACTGACAATGCAATGGTGGCTCATGGAATGAAAGATGAAACACAGACATCAGTGGACCTAAAGGTACTTGTGTTCTTTAGTCTTACAATAATCTATGTGAGGATAACTGCCGCATAAATACAAGATATAGGTGGCCATTATCTTGTTCAATACTTCAACTACAAGGAAAAATGAAATTTGGTAGTTCATGTGGTATCGCTACTGGTGGTTTTCCTAGAGCACCGAAGACACTGAGCTGAACGGCTTTGATTCCACAACATTTTATCTAGCAAGCAACATAACAAAACCATTATCCATCTTCCTACATAAATAAGTATACTATGGAAGCATTACGAATTCTAAGTTGTAAACATAATTACAGAAAACTAAACAAAATAAAATATATACGCCACTACTCCTTTGAATTTGAAACATAGTTGCAGAAAGACTTACCTTCGTACTACGTACAGGATGATACATTTGATTTCAGTGAAACTGTTCCTACAACTAAGAAAAGCAATAACACGACAGATGAAGATGCTATTCAAAGTTCTGGTGAAGATAAACTGGAGAGTTCAAACAGTAATGATCATATCAAAGAAGAGCAGAAGATTGGAACTGAAATAGGCACTGCAGAAGCATCACAAACTGTTATTGGAGATGACACCCAGGGATCGCAAGATGTTATGGAGAAAGATGATACAATAAAAAGTGATGAGCAAACCAGTGATAAGAGGCAATCTGATGGTATAGAACATCAACTGCAAACTTGCGAGTCATCAGTGGAAGATGAGGCTGTGCAAAAGGTTAGCTTGGATGAGCAACACAAAGAAGATGAGGAAGTTGAAAGCAAGAAAGAACAGCTTCAGGCAGATGAACAGAAACACGAAGACACTAGGGATGATGTCACCATTGAGCCACTTGTGGAATCCAAGAATATTGAAAATGGAACCACGAACAGGACAGAAGAGATTGAAACGTTTGAGGTAGATATCTTTACAACTCATAGCACGTGTTACTCGTTGCATTCTTTTTAATAAGAGACACTTGAAAATAAGTTTCTATTTAATAATATTTTGCAGGCTGAACAAACAGAGGCGGTGGTTAATGAAATTGTCAAGAATGAACAAGCCCTACAAATGTCAGAAGAATCCACCCCAAGCATTACAGTAACAACGGATGACTATGTGGGAACGGATAAAGGGGCTGAAGAAGAAAATAGACCTAACAGTGCTAACACCTCCGACGCCGATGCTAAAGTGGATAACCAAGAAGAGAAGGAGAATACAGAAACGGGCAACATAGGAGCAACAAATTCTACCAATGAACAAGATGAAACTACGAATGAGGTCGGTTCAGAATTTCAGTTAGTGAAGTGTCAAAAATTAAATACTGTATTCTTTTGTTTATAACATCTATGTTGGATTCCATAAGTTCCTACCGCTAGATTTTCAGGTTGGAAATGAAGGTAAAGCATTAGACAACCTGATGAGCAATGATCCAGAACCTTTATTACTGTCAGTCTCTGGTAGTATCATTTTCCTGGCAAAAATGCCATGTTCCGACGACAACAATTCTTGGCACATTTAATTATTAGTTACATGGGATCACTAATAATAAAGAAAGATTATTCATAACAAAACAAATACTGATATGTTTTTCACTATGAGACGATGCATTTTCAAACAAAGCAATGAGCTATTACTTTTGTTGAACAGGATCCTATAGCTGTTACTCACAATGTTGAATCCAGAGAGCATGGTGTGGATAAAGAATGCATAAACAAGATCCATGATGATGTACTTGCTATTAAAAAATCGGAGAAAGCGATGGTAGCTGAAGTGCGAGAAATGCAAAATGAAGATAAAGCTGTTCATCAAGCTGAATCTCAGATCAAAGCTGAAGAGGAAGAGACGTCTCAACTGTATTCCAATGAACCATCCAATGTGGATAATAAAATAGATGATAAAACTCAGATTGCAGATTTAATCCAGGGCACCGCAACTATTCAGCCCAGAGAAATTGAAGAGAGAGGGGAAAACAAGGGAATCAGTTCCATTTCTAAACCTGTTGTGGAAACACCTGAACAGAACAATGTTGAGAAGGACTTGAGCATTCATCAAAAGGTCAGTGTTAATACCATTAATAATTTCCACGCTTAAATGACATAAAATTCATACAATCAAGTTTTCTTGTCGACCCTGCTCCGGGTCAAATCTTATGAATTTTTTTCCCAAATCAGGTTGAAGATGAAAAGTTGGAATCAACAGAGGACAATGCTATCGAACTTGAATCTACACAGCAAAAAGTTGATACATCAAATGCTGACACAAGCAATGATGACCAGTTGCCTATAAGCAATTCCTTAGCAAAGCATGAAACTGAATCCGCAGATGATGTTCTGCAGCTTGAAATAGAAGGAAATGCATCTGACAAGGTTGATGAAGCTGTTTCATATGGGAAAACAGAGGCAAGCAATACATCAGCCCCTGAAACAGTAACATTCAACAAGGAAATGCACGATAAGGTCAGCAAACCAGAACTCATAAATTGTTTGGTAGTTAATTTGATATTACTATGCTAATTTTACATTTCATTTAGGCTACCGAAGCTGAGAGAGGACTGTCTGATGAAAGTTTCAAGACGTTTGATGACACCGGAAGGAATCTTGATATTTCATCAGTAGTTACAGACTTACATAATGAAAGTATGGACGAGAAGATAGAAGAGCATAAGCTTGATCTTCCTGCACATCCTACACAGGATGAAAACACCCATGAACAAGACATGACTTTGTCAGAGAATCCACTCCCTACAGAACCAGAAGAGCAAGAAGAAGAGAACATGCATGAACCAAACTTTGGTGATGACAAGAAAGAAGTTGAACAAGATTTGCCCGTCTCACATTTTCTGATGAATCTGATACTGGGAAAAGAGAATACTGACTCAAATGGACATTCAGAACCTGAGGCTGAAACGAAGCAAGAGGAAACCAGAGATGACAACAGCAGTTTGATCATTCCTAAACAAGAAGAAAGTTTGCCATCTCTTCCAGTAGAGAGTAGAGTGGAATACAAGTTCCCTGTGGAACAAGAAAAGAAGGATGCCAAATGTTCTGAAGAAACACATGAAGTGGCTGAAGAACAAATTCAAGATCTCAAGCTGGGAATAGAAACATCATCAGAAACAGATGCGGAACTCAATAAGAGTTCTCACAATTTGGAAGTACCAACATACCAAGACAATATGAAGGATGAAATTTCTAATGAATTGTTATCGGAAGAAGCAGTTGAAGTAGTTACAAAAATGGAAGCTAAAGATATTGAGATTTCAAACATTGAACAGAATGGCGGCAAATTTGATACTATCTGTCAGGAAAACACGATGGCGACAACAGAAATTGAAAATGGAAGCTTAAAGAAAAACTTAGATGACTTAACCAACACAAAGGCTTCTGAGGAAAACACTCGAGGGGAAGGGCAAACAGAACTCTTGCCTGAATGTTTAAATGACGACAGAAGTGCTGATGCTGTGCCTGAGCAAACACTCCCGCTGACAGACTCAGGTACCGTTGCCAAAAGTTCGCCTACAGAAGCTGCCAGTGTTCAAAACCCTGTCTGTGAAATACATGACAAGATCATTGAAGCCACAAGTACTCCTGTCATTCAAGTCAAAAGTGAAGAAGATAAGGCAGAAGAGAAGCAGCCTGCAACCACAGCCACAGGTGAAGTTGCTGAAGAATGTGTCGAAGTGTCAAATGACAACCCACAGAATAACATAGTCCCTGAAGCAACATCCAATGAGCGCGAACCTCTGATGGCCGAGCAAGTTAGTGACACCGAGATAGCTTTGGTCCATGAAAAGCAAATTTCTGAAGGCTCAAGATCAATATTCATGGACGAGAAAGAAGGTTCTAATGTCTCAGTTCAAGAGTTAGACAACATTCAACCAGCTGAGGAAATTCAGGCAGATGGTTCCAATATGCAGATCAGCCAAGATAAGCAGGAAGCTGCTGACAACCAAACTGAGATGGAGCCAGAAAAACTAGAGGAATCTAATATTCAGGAGATCCAGGAAAATGGTACTGAGCAAAAATCTCCTAAAGAATGTTATAACGAAGGCCAGAAACTTTTGGTCAAAGAGGAGGCTCTGATCAAAGAAGCGGATGTACATGAAACAGCTGAAAGCCATGCTGAAACAGCTGTGGAAACTCGGGCAGATGGTTCCGATATGCAGATGACCCAAGATAAGCAGGACGCTGCTGACAACCAAACTGAGATGGAGCCAGGAAGACTAGAGGAATCTAATATTCAGGAGATCCAGAAAAATGGTACTGAGCAAAAATCTCCTAAAGAGGAGACTCTGATCAAAGAAGCTGAAACAGTGAAGATAAAATCCAATGAAGAGCAAGAATTATCTGGTTCAAAGATCCAGGAACGTGATCTCAATGTGTTTTCACACAAAGAAGCTCCCGAGGCTGCAGAAAGTTTTATGGGCATTGGAAAGCCAGAATTCGGCACAGATGAGAAACAGAGTCCAATGGCTGCAGAAAGTTTTGTGGACACAGCAAAGCCAAAATTCAGCACTGATGAGGAACAGAGTCCAAAGGCTGATGAGGTGGATATGTCAGAACAGAAGACTTATGAAGAAAAGACAAAGGATGAAGATGAAACAAAGAATTTCACTGATGAAGCAATGGAAACTGAAGCACGGGGAGCAGCACAGAAAGCAGCACATAAAAAACAAAACCTATTGTCTGGAATAAAGCATCAACTAGCAAAAGTAAAGAAGGTTATCACGGGTAAGCCTGGACACAAAAAGCCAGAATCACCTAAGTCATAAAACTACGTTCACCTTAGAACATGTGTATATTTTTGTACTGTTAGTGTATTTTTGTAAGTTACTTTATGCAGTAGTGGAATGTTGCGATGGGTTCAGTGAAGATCCTCTTCAGTCTTCACATCCATCGCTTTGGAATTATGTGGTGTTAAAGACGCTTGTATATATATTGGTAGTGTGTAAATGCTATTTTTCCAATTTGCCATGGAATATGTAATTGTTTGTGATGAGTTTAATGTAGAATCAGATATATAAAGATGATGGATCGTTTGATTTTCTTCTTTGGTATGTGCATGTCTTTTTCTGGTCATCATGCAACGTATTTTGAACTTTAGCACAAAAAAATGTGCTAGTGTCTTGCCCTGGTTCTGACACAGCACTATCTTACCTGGTCGAAAGCAAAATACAGTACCGCAACGCCAATCAGGTTATACCTTAATTAAGCAAGCAACAACACGAATGTGGAGAAACGATTCGAAAGCATGACACCAAACTCCTGACAGCAAGCAGCATCGACTCGTTGTGTCCAATCAAGTCTCCAAATCGTGGTACAAAATTTAAGCCGAGAAGACGGTCGAACCTGTTTTGGCGTGAAGACTGAAGAAGGCGGAGCTCCCTAGATTCCCATGCGTTAGATCAGCACCGCGTCGCGAGCCGTCCGTCCCTCGCGTACTCTGCAGTCTGCACTGCAGAATCCCCCGCCAGGCCGCCACCGGGTGCATAATGCAGTGTTCCGTCCTCGGTCGAGATGACCATGAGTGACGAACCAGGCATAGGCGCGTGCCGGAGGTCGAAGAGCGTCTAGCAGGTGGTGGGCATGGGCGCACGGCAGCGGTGACCGAGCGTCGAGCAGCTGGTGGGCATGGGCGCGCGGCGGAGTGGGTGCCGCAAGCGTCACCCCCATCAGCCTCAACCACCCACACGTACGGTGCCCTCAGATTGAACGGCCTTCTTCCAGGCTCTTCTACTTTCGAGCTTCGCGGCGGCGGGCATGGCGGTGGTGGAGGCACCGCGGCATTGCAGCGTCGCAATCTTTTTTTTTTTTTTTTTTTTTTGGGGGAAACGCCTCGCAACCGTTAGTCCTGGCAGCAAGCGCGGGGACGCAGTCGGGCCGTAACGGGCCTAACGGCCCAGTGTGCACGCCCCAACGGAGAAAACTCAGGCATGAGGCGCGGCCTCTCCTCATGCTTTATCTAAATATGCTTGTACTCTTGGAACCGGCCGACATGTGTGGTTTGGCTCCCCTCCTATATCCATGGATGTAAATGTTCTGACCAAATAATAAAATCCCTACTTTCCTCTCAAAAAAAAAAAAAAAAAAATGAGGCGCGGCCTCTCGGTTTGACCATGGACACCACACCATCTCGCAGCTGCAGGTGCATCTCAACAGCGTCCCTCCGTGTGAGCGTGTGGCCACAACCTCAATCGTTATTGTGCCAGCGAGCGAAGCATACCTCACTCGCATTACGAACAGGGGTTCTTTTGAGCAAATAGATCGTCCTTTGGAGTTTTTTAACGGTACATAATTGAAATCATGACACATGTCGAATTAACGACTATATAGTCTAGCTACCTGGAATGCAAAGTTCGATGAAATGTGATAAGCGCCATGGAGTGTTGGCGGTGACAACAGGCACGTATTAGCTTTTGACTTCCAAACTTCCGCACTGGGGTCGAATTTTTAAGTTACAACGGTGAAAATTCGAACTTAAATAAGTAGTATAGTACTGGTAATATTAACCAGACAATTTATCTTATATACATCGACCACAGATGGCCTGTTTGTAACTTTGCATTCTAACTATCAGCTGGGGCGCCACACACATTAATGACACATGAACGAATCCTAAGTACTACTAATCAACGAAACAAAGAATCAAAGCAATAGCTACGACCAATTCACAAACATAAGGCAGATGAAAGAAATCGACAGATTTGCTTCATTACTTGCGCCAACAGCTAAAGGCCAATACGATCCCTGCATCGAGGAACAACTCGATCGCCGTCGAGCGTCTCCTGCTGTTCCGACGCCTTCTTGACATTTACCGTCAGAGGCGGTGGCCTTCTTCTATCTCTTGGCCTTCTTCTCCTGCAGCTTGCGGATGACGGCCGCCCTCAGCGCAAGCAGCCGCGCCGCGTGCTGGCCCAGCTCCGCCGGCCCCATCGCCGCCACGTCCCTCGCCACCAGCCGCCGCGCCCGCGCCTCCGGCCCGGCCCCGCGGAACTCGTGCACGACGGCTCCCAAGCTGTCGCCGCCGGGACGGAACGCGACGGTGACCACGTCGACGCCGAACTCGTGCGCCACGCCGCGGGCCTCGGCCACGAGCTCGCCGTGCTTCGCCTCGAACAGAGCCTGCATGCTCTGCTTCTCGCCGCAAGCCGTGGCCATGGCTATCGCGTTGATGATCGCTTGGTTAACAGAGCGCTCTGGCGCGATTGATTAGGGACGCAATGATAATGAATAAAATATTCTGGCCTACGCCCGATATATATAGTGCTAGGTCTAGGTAGGCTGATTAAGCTTGGTTAATTCGGCTTCTGACTAGGTTTAGCAGCGTTGATCCGGAGGTTTGCTGCTAAGCCCGAGTCGGACTCGGACTGTAACGGCCAACGCGCGCGCCAAATCCGGCACGTGGCATGCTTAAATGGCCCGTCTCGAAGAGAAGATCCGGCCCACATAGTGTGGCCTGTGGCCTGGCGACGACGGCGGGAGAGAGGGAGGAGACAGGAGATGAGGAGAGTACAGTTTGAAGGCGAAAGAGGGAACTCAGAGCCGTCCACTGCAAAATGATTGCACACGATTTCACATACAAAATAAAAACACGTATTGACAATTCCACTATAGTTTCAATAGTACAACATACAGTTCACTCGAACACAGGACCTTATAATCAAAAATTAGTTTACACAATTCAGCAAGCTATTGTTCTTTCAACTGCCTTTTGTTGACAAGCCCTTGCCCAAAAATTCAACAATTGGCTGTTCTGTTTTGTATGTGGTGAAGATACTCCAGGATGAAGATAGTCAACTGTGACTGAGAACCCAAAATTTGCACCAGTTCTTCGGCCATGATTAAACTTACGACACTTTATGGGAGATTTTTATGTAACCCATGAGCCTTCTCAGAGCTTTACCACTGTCAACAGCCTCTATTGCCCGTTCAAGAGCAATATTGATATCCTCAGCACCGCTGCAGCCTAATAGGTGATCGACCATAGCTGCGTTAAGAACTATTCGATCATAGGCTGCACCTTTCTCCCCGCCTAGTGCTGCCAAACCAAGCTCCAAGTTTTTCAGAACCTGATTCAGTTACGACTTATAGTTAGCGAGCTAATAATTATGCCGAATTAAAACATGTCCTCTGCGAATAATTCTGGGTGGCAGCTGTAAACACAAACATTAATAAGCACTGGCAAACCTGACTGTATAGGGGCCCCTTTATTAAAAATCGCACATATGATATGAGATGAAGCGAAAGAAACGGAGCAAACCACAGCGGGGGACAAAGAGCCTTACTGATCTATCAGTTCTTGGAGTTTCAGTGGATGTGAAACCAAGTTCCTGAGCATTCACAACAACCCTGAAGCTCTCCCTAGAAACACCTGAACGATAGATGAATCAGGTATCGATATGTCGTTTTATTTAGCATCAATATTTTTTCACTAAATATGAAATACTACTTCACTAACTACAATTTCACAGTGAACCTAATTATTATTCAGTTGCGGCCCAGGTGATTCAGAAAACTTGATTCATTTCATAGTCACTTTCATGGGCATTCAAAAAGCTATCTGGAATGAGTGTAACATCAGCTATACTTATCAAAGCCATTAACAGAAAATCTTGTTTTATATGAACGGAGTGCCAGATGCCGAGGTGCAGAACAAATCTGAAAAGTTTGACATAAGCTTAGGTAGCACTATCCCTTGCTACATGAGTGTAACAGATGCCCTAACAGCTACCAGTAATTCATAAAATGAGTAGATATTCAGGTACCATCAGTGTCGGAGAAATTTGTGCTGTTTGGAGTCCTGAACCCCGAACAATGATTCACTGGAAGACCTTTTGACGCATGAGCTGATCTTTCTTTGGTCGTCATGGAAAGCGCGCCTTCCTCACCCTACATGAGCACCACACATTTTATTAATTTGTCTTAGCAAGGGTAGCATTCAGTACAATCGCCACAATACACTCCACGATTTTTATTCAAGAAGGCCAATCTAACTAAAAGTTCCCAAAAGGGCACGGAAATAAAACTGTCGAGCCTACCTTTACAACTAGTCCAGCATGAACAGTTCTCCTTCTCATAAGCATAAGCAATGGATCTTCATAGCCCTCGTGATAAAATCCTGCAACCATTGATTCTCTCCCCCGTGCCTGGAAACAAAAGAAGGACAAAAAACAGTTCTTCTCATAAGCATAAGCAGTTAGGTTTTAAGTGAACCATGTATCAATATACCGGCCATAAGTCATTTTGCAAATTTGCAACAGAACCACAAATTGAAAAGGTCGAGTAGCAGTATGCCGTTTCTCATCAATTTAAAAGGAACGGACAGGAACTCCGAAAAACTAGCAGACAGTATAGATCATTGTGTCCTAATTTTCAATAATGTGGATTTGTGTTATTACAAGAAATAACTCCAGTCATCCTGGCTATATCTAAAAATTCCATGAGAAAATTTTGTATAAATTTTCCTCTTGAAATATTACATTGAAAACCTAACCTTAAATCAAGGATTTTGCCAGTCAAGGGAAACAGTAGGTTTCCTGAACTTTTTACTTGGTCATTTATCAATGACCTTCAGCTTTTGCTCAATTATGTGGATCGTATTCATGAGCACAAACGATGCTAAAATATAAATAATTAAATACAGTAAGAGTATCACAGGAACGATGTCACGCTATCTTTTCTTACAACAAAACACCAAATAGTTGCGAAGAGTAACTTACTCTCACAAATTGTTGAACTTTCTCAGAGGTAGCCAATGGTGGTCGTTTTTTAATATGCTCCCTGAGTCCGATAAGTGAATGTCTACAAAGAATACCAAGTCAAAATAATGCTTCTTCATGGACTATTATTTTCTTATCTAAGCATTTTTTTTCTATTCCAGCATGAAGCCAAATTAAAAGTAGGAATCAAATATGCTAAGTAAAACTTTCTTGGGACTAAAAGGCTTTGTTGTCGTTGTTGTTGTGTACATGTTTCTTGCGATTTCTCTTAACCATATTTAAAATTCTGGGTTGGTGGCTTGTGGTGGTGGTGGCTCCGTGGCTTCCTCATTTTGGCGCCGACATGTGGGCCCAGCCACCAGCGGCAGTGAGCCAGCGACTCCTCCTCCCCCAGGTCCAGCTCCCTGTCTCCCACTCCCACGGCCTCTCGGGGAAATAAAAAGGGGAGGGAAAAACACAGCAACGTTGCTTGCCTCCTGCCCGCGGTCACCGTTGATCCGACGAGATTCACCGGAGTCCTTCATTTTCCTTTGCCTGATCTACAGCGGATCGCGTTGAATCCGACTCCACATTGCGTCTTGTACAGCTCCATCCATGTGGAGATCGAGCCATGGGTGGGCGGATCGATCAAGGGAAGGGGACGAAGAAGATGGTCACGGCATAGCGTCCCACATCTCCGACAGCTCCCCCTGCTGCTGCTGCTGCTGATTGGACAAGAATGATGTTGAGATTTCTACTCTTGCAGCAGGATATGCTGGTCCGCTGTCTATTGTTGTGAGAAGACAAAACGGGATACAGATACAGTAGAAGCCAATGCGCGAAGCTTAATCGAATATGAAACCCAATCTGAATCTGAAAATGGGATAGCTGGGACGAGTGTAGCACAGAGATTCGATTTTACATCGCAATGGGAGAGATCCACCATGGCAGGCAATGGATTTAGCGGAAGCTATTGATGAGAGAGAGCGAAACAGAGCAGTGCGTTGCCAGGAAGAAGAGGACCAATGGGAGTATGGGGCCCACTACTCTGGGTTCTTGCTATGCGCAACTGGATATTGCTCCTCTCCACAGCATGCACATCCTTTTTTTTTAGGAGTATTTTCTTTGACACCGACGCACATCCTGTTTACCTCTATAGTTGCCATACGCACCCAGGATGAATGGGCTGACGGAAATGAAAGCTAAGATTCAAAATATGAGTATCAATAGTTGTCCCGATTTTTCAACATTTTATAAAATGTAATTCTCCTTCTTGAAGCATTACAAGTGTCAGTTTACTTTTGAGTTAAGAAAGTTTAAATGAATAATGAGTATTCTTAAGATCCTTTTTAAGTCATTATAAATTGGGCAAGTGGGACTTTGAGATGAAGTAATTATTTATGTGTTCTAAAACAAATATAAATGTTTGTGATTTTTTCCAAATATGTTTCCAATTAGGCAAAATGATGTTTAAGTTCTTTGAAGATGAACATTGCTATTCTCACAAAAAAAAAAGAAAGAAAGAAGATGAACATTGCTATGCGCAACCAACACATATCGAAAAACAACACCTAACGATTAGTGAGGATCAAAGATCAGGAGTAGCATGCTACGGCTGAATGAGGAACACATATTGGTCGTACGACCAACATATAATGCTATAATTTTTAAGGTATATAATTAGAGTGTAGGATAAAATCAAGAAACTTTAATGATTGGTTATCATAACTAGATTTATAGTCCGTAGCAACGCTCGGGCATATCAGCTAGTAATAAGAAAAGCTAGTGAGTTCGTCCTGAAAGTAATATATGCAGGAATATGACAGAAATGTGTCTCTGCTGATTGGAGCATAAAGTTGCCAAGGAAATGCCAAACTTACAATGGTGGGCAAGCTTCCTGGAGACTCAAATATGCAAAACCAGTGTTCTCATCCTTAATGAAACAAACCAAAGAAAAAGCCATCAGATACAATGAGCAGTGAAAAGAAAAGGTTGAAGAAAGAATAGGCAGAAGGCATAACACACACCTCCAACAGTGTTTTGGCCTGAGTTGGAGATAAGTGCGTGTTTGCACCCATGAATTTAAGCATCTGCCCTTCTGTTATGCCACCCTGAAAATCTTGGTCATTAAGTAATACAAACGGTTTTCAAAAGGTAAATGATAGATGAATCCAACAATAGACCACCCTTTTTTTTTGGAAACACATCACAAGATAAAAATTACTGAAAGTACTCTTAGAGATGCTTATTGTTGCCGGATATGTTTAGTAACTACTGACCTTGGGTGGCATCCATTCAACACCATGCAGGAGGCAAGATTCACCATAGCAGGCTCGAACAGCTGCAACAAATAAAGTACTCCTAAAAAAACGTGTATTTCCATCATAGGGTTCACCATAGTGTGTCAAGGACTTGACATCAGCAACCGGAGGAGGACCTGATAAGAAGTGCTGTTAGTGCACCGTTGATTTCTCTATTCAATTAAATAACACAATTGATGTTACCTAGTTCATCATCAAAGGCTAGACAATAAGCTTTGAGCTCACGATCCGTTTCTCTGTTCATCCGTTGTCCAATCAAAAAAGCTGCTAGCAGTGCTTCACTAACCACTGTTAAATTTGTGTTCGGTCCAGCTGGTAGAATATCCTTTAATACGCATTGAACCTCCTCATAACCCAAATGGCCACCAGCTAGCACCTCCCTTAAAGCACCAACAAGTCTCATCTCTCCAGTGCCTTGACCAATATACCGAGGCCCTGTTAAACCATTAGCACCCATGATTGTTCCTTCAGGGTCAGCTATAAACTTCACTTCTGGAGGAAGAACTTGCACAAGGCGTGGCCAGAATATGGTCATGGCACGTCGCTCCCCCTCGCTCCATTGGGTGGCTTCTGGAAAAGAATTAGCTCTTATCGTCATGCCAGCAAAGAATGCACCCAGCTGTGCATTGGATACTGGCTCATCTTTGAGTTCTCCCATTGCTGCACAGAGATTTTGCAAACAAAATTAAAGCCTGACATGAAGATCAGTAGACAGGATAAGAACTAATAAGAATTTGTAAGTTTGGCATCCTCAATCATTCAGCTCTATCAAAGTTGTTAGTGTTGCAGCATGAATGCATTGCCGATCAACCAACTAAAGATTTGTTCTTAAATCAAGATAGTGATCGAAGCACGTATACAAGATTGCTATAAACAGTCTAAAGATTATGCAATGCTATCACTAGCTCAAGAGTGCCACAACAAAACCAAGCTATGAAGGAGCAAAGGATGACCTTTTGGGCCAGTTACTGTTTAGATTTAGACGACCATAACTGCAAAAACCATATGTAAGAATGCAGACAGTAAATGTCATCGGGGTGGCATCTAGCTTCTAAATCCTGCAGTCAAGCATTCACCAAATGACACCAAAATTAAGCAACTACTACATCTGTAAACAACAAAAACTCGCTTACAAGCGGCCCACGCCATTTATAGAGCTACTGACAAAATCAATCAACTTAGCTCTCACTTCCCATACTAATGGTGGCAGCAAAACAGGGTTGAATCTTGATCGCTCCAGACAAACCAGTAAGCATTCTCTTATCCAAAACACCCGAAACAAAACAGAGGCCACGACGCACGACTAGCAGGAGTCAATTCGACTCACCGGAGCGGAGAATGGTGTCGAGGACGCGCATGGCTTGCTCCTCCCCGAGCGGGCGCGTCTGCCCGGGTCCCGTGCACACCCGCGCCTGCGCCTCCAGCACCGTCGCGTTCGGCCTCGGCAGCCCCTCTGGCCTGTACGAGTCCGACACCGACGGGTTCCGCCGCCCACCTTCCTCCAGCACCGCTACCCCCGCTTCCTCCATCCACGACGGAGCCGCCGACGCCACCGCCATCCCCCGCCGGCATCTGCGCCCGCTACCCAACGCCAACGCGCCGAACCGCCTCGGGGCTGGCAACGGCGCCGGCGAGGCCCGGCGTGCGCTCAGGCTCGGACCCGGCAGCTGCGGCCTCAGAAGCGAGTTCATCGTGAACCAGAGTCAAAGCCTTCGAGCTAGAAGGCGAGGGACGAGTCGAAGACGGCCACCGCCGCTACGGGGAGGAGGATAGAACCGAGGCGGGCTGGACCGGACCCAACTGTGGCCTGGGCCCACTCCGCACCGGGAGGTGGGCCCAAGCATCAAGCGAAAGAGCACCCGAAAGCAGCGGATCTCCGCCCGCTTGAAGATTCGTGTGGGCGTCGCGCGTGATCTGGTGGTGGGATCGGACGGCGGAGAGCAGCTGGGGATCCCTCACAAAGCGCAGTGAGAGCGCCGCCCCCATTTCTCCTCGTCCTCCTGTCCCCATCTCTCTCTCTCGCTGCGAGATCGAAGAGAAGAGGAGGCATCTGCCCTAGCGAGAGCTGCGCCGCCGCCCGCTCGACGCCGTATCGGCCATGGCGCTGGCCGCCCGCCTCGCCTTCCGCACCCGTCAGGTTCGTTCCTTGATATCCCTCTGCGTCCCCTCAGGGGAACCCTCGCTTATCGGTAGATCTGATCCGGTGGAGGCAGCCCCGTCGTGCGCGCGTGCGACGCCCGCTCGGTTGCGTTGACGTGGGGTCCATGCTTCTCGTGTGGATTATCGATCGCAATGTTGGACGGAGGTGTTTGTTCGTGCCCGATTCGTTCGATTCGATTCGGTATTTCGATGTTTTGATTGGACGGATAGGAATGTAGCGGAAGCGTATCGATTATGAAGATAGGGTGTTGGAGGTGTTCCCTAGATTGGGAATTGAATGGTAAAGGAACTGAAAGAGGCAGCCCCAACGCAATTCTCAATTTGACATTTTCGTAGATCTAGCATTACATGGAACTTGCATTTTGTACCCCTCGCCGAGCTACCTCGGAGCCTTGCTGAGCCCTTTGAGCTGAATGTTGGCTGTCCATACCAATGTCATGAACTATCCTATATTTCTTTTTAGTTTCTGTTGCCGTTAAGCTCTATACTATGTGTTATGTAGTTGCTTGCATTGAAGGCGGTTAGCTTCCTACTTGTGACCTGCATAGATTCCGCTGATCCTGGGTGTGACCATAAGACTGAAGGCGATAACAATTTATCTTTGGGGATTTGGAGGTTTTTAATTTATTAGCATGATCTGCTTTTGATTTTCAGCTCCCTTTGTTTTGAATGGTACTCAGTCTATGTGTTAATGCTTGTGCAGCTATGCTCTGCTCAAGCTGCTTTGGTGAATGGAGGTGCCAATCAAGTTCGCTTCTATGCCAAGGAAGCAGCTCCGGCTGACCGCCCTCCTGTCAATGGAGATAGTATGTCTCACATTTTTTGTTTTTGTCTGAAGAACCATCGATGCTGCATGAATTTGAGCAATAACTGCTGGGTGCTTGTGTAATTCTCATAAAACTGCAAATCATTAATCCTCCATCTTGAACTCTTTTTGTGGTAAGATGATCGTAGAAGTTTTGAGAAAACGAGTTAAAGATTACTAACTGATTTAGATGATTTCTATTGAATATTCCTGTTGTGACTAACTTGTGCCTTTAATGGGGGATCATTCTATCTGTGCTTTTTCCATGAAGATACAATGCGATTGCTCACTTTGCATTTCTATTTGAATAATGCTCTTTTATTTGTTTTATGGAGACTATGTTTGGAGTAATAATATGTATCTGTTACAGTATTCTCTTGGAGTTGTTTAATTTGGCCAGTCCTAACTTTATTTCTTTTACATTATGAAGACTTGCTGAAGGGCATATTCTTTGAGGTAAAGAAGAAGTTTGAGACAGCTCTTGGTGTCCTTAAAAAGGAAAAGATCACAATTGATCCAGATGACCCAACGGCAGTTTCTCGTTATGCCCAAGTTATGAAGACTGTAAGGGAAAAGTAAGTCAATTTGTATGACTATGCATCTATTCCATGATTTTTAGCTTACCGTTGTATTTTCTTCTGAGTTACTTTGTGTTTTACTTTTGCAAAGGTTTCCTAATGTGGTGAACTGGTGATTGTTGGTAGTCCACGAATTTACATAATTCTAATTTGGATGACTTCCTCAGTCTCATTATCTTGCATTTGTTCAGGGTGTACACCTGTTGATGTTTCTAATGTAGATATTTTGCATATTCATTTATTTGCTACTTTGGTCGACGTTGTTCTGTGCTAAATCCATTTTAATAACATTTTCAAAAGGATTATACTGTTATTCTGTTGTATTACTTCAAAATAGGCATTCCATTTCCTTGTTTCCTTTTGTTTTGTGTAGAATTCATTTAAGCTCAGTGTTACTGACCTTGTCATTTGATTATGCGATGTTACTCAATGCAGGGCAGGTTTTCTTTCTGATTCCCAAAGAATTAAACATACCATCGAGACCTTTACCAATGGCATCCCTGATGTGCGGACTTACCTGAATACTCTTCAGGAGATCAGAATCAAGTACATCTTTTGCCACTATTGCATAATACTTCTATTTATTCTGAGTGCTTAATGTTGCTCATTCATTATTTTTGCTGAGGAGCTAGCTATGGATAGGAGAGAGTGGAAGCAAGCAATCCACGTGCTGGAACCTTGATTTCTCCTTTTTTAATCCTTTTTTAAAAAACCTTTTAAAAAACTTTTTTCACTATTTTTTTCTCTCTTCTTTCTCTTTTACACTGTTTTGCCCTTTCTCGTTGTGGTTGGTTTTGCCTCTCTTGTTGGTCCCTGCAGGTTTCATCTCTAGCCTACCCCAACTTGCTTGGGATAAAAAGGCTTTGTTGCTGTTGTTGTTGTTGGCACCGCATGCTTTTATACATCATGGGAAAAAAATCCAGATAAACCTGTTTTTCTGTAGCCTATCCCAAATTTAGGGTTTCTTGTTCATTTCTAGCACATTCTTCTGCATCCGTACTTGATCACATATTCTAACGAAAGAAAGTGTTACACTTATGAAATATGGAGCATCAATTTACTTCTTATTAGGTTTCAATTAACTAGACATGGCTGTCCCGCCTTACGAAAATATATTATATTTGATTGTGCTACACAGGAGTGGTCTTATAGATCATCTTGGTATTGAGCCTATGTTGATGGAAGCTCTTGATAAGGTTGAGAAGGATATTAAGAAGCCACTTTTGAGGTCTGACAAGAAGAATATGGCTGTTCTAATGGCAGAGATCGACAAGATAACCAAAAAGTATGTCAGTGTCAATATCTTTTTATCTAACACTCAAAAGACCTGCATCTTCATCTTAATAGCGCATTTTTACTTAAGCAGGATTGTGAGTAGAATGCTAGAGTTTTTCATCATGAACTCTCCCAATTCATCCTTTCCAGTTCATGATTATTGGCCACTATGGTCTGCACTATGCAGCTTCATACATGTATAGTGGCATGGTCTACTTTTCTGTTCAATGCTTCGGATTTTAGGCCCGACCCCTTTGGCATGGCCTGCTGTTACTTCTATTTGACTGTAGGCCATCCAGATCAACAGTTAAAATTTTAGGCCAGGGCCTAAGCCTAACCCCTACCTGCAAGACAATGATGCCCTTGGTCCCCTTACTGGGAAACTTTCTCTTTGCATCTTTTTCTTATTCTGCCTAAGCCTAACCCCTGACCTGTGCAAAACGATGTCCCCACTGGGAAACTTTTTCTTTGCAACTTGTGTTTTACCTGTGCTATGTTCTTGTTGTTGATGTGATGCACATGCTGTTATTCTATTTTATGTAACTCACATGCCTTTTCTTTTGCATTTTAAAACTTGTAACAGGCTTGGCTTTCGGAAGGAGGATCTTCCCAAGGTTGAGGAAGAGCTTGAAATGGAAATTGCCAAAAGTGAGCTGACTGAGCTGAAGAAAGAAGTCGTTGAAGCAATGGAGACTCAACTAAAGAGGTGTGTCTAACGGGCTAACGGTCCATTATTTGCTTGAGTGCGCACCTTAAATACTGGTTTATTATGTGTGCTTGTGTTAATTTGTGAAATACCGCTGTGCTTTGTTACCAGGGAGGAGTTCAAAGATGAGGAGATGCCTGATGTTAGGACATTGGACATCAGAAAGTACCTGTAGGCGTGACCGAGGACAATCCTTGTGGCATTTTGAACTGTCCGATCCATCTGCGGTGTTCCTTTGATTTTGCTTTAAGTGACTGGTGTTGTAAGCCACACCTCTATTCTTGCTTTTTGTAATAAGAACTGCACCGGAGTACAAAGACAGTCGACTTTCCAGTTGGATTGCTTACCTTTCTGCTGCTCTGGTAGCCACAGCAACAACGAGGTGTCCTGATGTTTGATACAAACCCGATTATGGTACGAGGCATTCAGATAATGATGATACTTGTTATTTGACCATCTTTGGTTTTAATATCTCAAACTCGCTGTTTATGGACTAGACTCACTTTTATAACGATCGTACTCTCTGAGACAGGTTAACTCTTACGCCCTTTTATTTTTCCTGTTTACACTTTGCACTCAATTCTGTTTTTGCTGCTTCAACTTTTTAGCTGAAGCCGTTTGAAAACTACAAAAAATAAATAAATAAAATAAAATAATGAAAATCAAGTCATGCTTTCGACCGTCTTCTAGTGGTTCACTTTCACTTTTCAGGCCCAAATTCAAGTTCGGTTCACTTGCCAGTTGCCATGTCCTTCCCTCTTTGATGGACAAGGCTAGTTGTTTGGTTGTTTAAAAAATGATTGCTTTGCCTAGCAACCAGGTCAGGATTTCCTTGCCAGAGCCGGAGAGCAAATTTGGCTCTCCTGCAGTCCACTCCAAGGATGCTGGCTGTGTGCTGACGCTACTACCGAAGCAAGCAAGGCTGAGGCTCTACCAACATCTAGATTTATTATTATTATTATTATTATTATTATTATTATTATTATTATTATTATTAAGTAAAATGCATCAGAGTAGTAAATAAACTATTTATGGACGGTCATTTAGATACATAAACTCCTAAATAATCATCTAGACTCTATTTAAAAATGGTTATCTAGGTACATAGACTTCTAAGTGACCATTTAGGTACACAAATTAATTATGATGTAGCTCCTAGGTCCAAAACCTTTCGGGAATATGTGAGAAAAATTGTGGCAACCAATCGCACGACTATCAACTCCGCTCGGCAGCAGGATGGAATGAAGGCCATTCGCCTTCTTTGCCAGGTCGTCACCTCCCGATCACTGCCAAGATTTCCTCACGCGTATAGCACGTGTCCTCTTCATGCACGGTGGCATATTCACATAGGAATTTTTTACGCACAAAGGACTTTGGACCTAGGCAGCTTCAGCATAATTAGTTTGTGGATCTGAATGGTCATTTTAGACTTATATGTACCTAGATGACCATTACTAAATAGTTTGTGGATCTCGATGATCACTTTAAGAGTTTGTGTATCTAGACGACCATTCTTAAATAGTTTATATATCTCGGATGCATTTCACTATTATTATTATTATTATTATTATTATTATTATTATTATTATTATCTACTCTTTCTTTATAAGTGCAACCAACTATGAGTCCTTAATGACTATTTCTCTCTTCTGTGGTGCAGCCACGTCACCTAAATTGTTCTGACCGTTCGATTGGCAGTGCTGTTTCAATCCTGAACGTCAATTTGATTGATTAACAAGGCTGCTTGCCTCTGCCTTAACTTGGTATGCCCAGCGTTGTTTAATGGAGAGAATAAACAACCGAGCATTCACTGTCATTTCTCATTGGTCTTAATCCTTGCCGTCCGTTTCTGACGTTCTGCATGCACTGCACAAATAATAACCCCACCTTCAGGAATCACGGTGCAGTCTTAATCTCCCGTCCGTTTCCGTCGTCCCTCTCTCTTTGCCAAGCCATCACGATATAGGTAGACGATTAGTGAGCCTTTGTATATTAGCGATGGCAATGTTTTCTCCGTTGGGCTGGCCATGACTAGCGCTCGACACCTCCGTTCACTGCCATTGCTTCGGCGGTGGTCACCGCCGACACTCGATGCAACAGCATAGAAGACTAAAAGTTGCTCCTAGATGCATACTGATATCCGACAAGTGAGGATATGGTGGCTCCTCTTCGACCATTCTTCTTTTTTTTTCTTGGTTGTTGCATATTTCTTCAGTCAGGTACACTGTAGACAGTCTGTTGCATTTTTTTTTGTGCTGGACAACTATAATTGCAGACTGTAAGGCAATCACGAGGACAACTAACTATATAGCTGCCGGGCGATCACCTGTTCCGTTGCTCTCCAATTCCATCAGGTGACAGGCAGGGTCCCCTTTTCTTCATCTGTTTTTGCATTTTTTTTCCTTTTTCAGGAATTGGAGTTGTGTTCTTAACTGTATTGTTCTTACATTGCAATAGAATTCAATTCAATTAGATTGGAATGTGATTTAATCATTGTTTGTTTACGCGATTTCAGGTTCTTCTTCTTGTGATTACATGATCTCAGCTGTTTTATGGTACAGCATGTGCGCTTATTTTTTTTATATAACCTTTCAATTTTTCAGTAATAAAACAATGCTTTCTCATTCAGTTCCTCCTTTAGTTTTGCGGTCAGGTCCTAAGGAGCCATCAATCTCAGCGTATACTCTAATGAACCCAATTATCAGTTCAGTTAATAGTTCTCCTATTCAAGATATTTCTTGGGCACAGTGATCAGACCAATACGAACATGGGAAAGTCCCTGATGCTACCAGGAGAGAATGCTTTCAGTTCAAGATTAGCTTTGTTCTTTCATTATTACTTGAAGCCACTTAACTTTTTATCAGCACAATTATTTACTCTAATATTTTTGTTTCCTTCAGCATACGCTTTCTTTCACAAGATTGGTTGCCTGCAGGTGGCTCAGCTTGGCCTGTGGAATGCATGTTGCCCATGTATGGTTCTTTGTATGCCACGCCGAGACTATCTCATGGAATTAATGCAAATACATAACTTATTTTACATTTTTCAAGAGCCATGCATGTCTGAAGCTTGACTAATATTCTTGGTTTATGATTTTAGCATATATTAGATAGTATTTGTTAGTTTAAAGATCATTATTTGCAACAAAAGATCATTAAAATTTAATAAGAACTAAGGACTATTAGATTGTAGTTATGTAAAAAAAATGACAATACACGTGCACGATTGTGATATCATTTCTTGCAATTCCCGCAGCAACGCGCGGGAAGTTCACCTAGTTATCGATAAAGGTCAGACCCACTAAGTTTTCTAAAGCTCAATCCTCATTGCGCCACATCTAAACCCTTAAAGAACCAGTTTAGAGGAAAATATTTTCTACCCTGCCATACTCGACCCACCTGTGGATCTACCGTTGATCTTAATCATCCCACCCTTGATTTCACGTTAGTAGTGGGCCCTGTAACAAAGTGTGACGCTCCCACCAAAAGTTTACACGTTTCCAGTACAAAAATCTTACATTTTCCAAACTTTTCTCACCTTGGATAATTTCCACCCTCCCGCAAAACCCACGCCAGTAGAGTCCTGCCAATTCCGCACTCCCCGCTTTCCAAAATGCAATCGCTACCCGGCCGCAATTCCGCACTCCCCGTTTGCACCGTGATGCCTTCCTTTTTTGCACCGTGATGCCTTCCTTTTTTTCATACGGAGATTGAATTCCCTTCCATCTACGAGTTCGTGTCTTCCTCGACCTCCCGGAGGCAGCAGGTGCAATCACGATCCGTCGACCTCCGCGCCCAGGTTTGGCCAGGATATCGTCGACCTCCGCGTCCAGGCCGGCCGTGATCAGGATCCTCTTCTTCTTCAACGGATCACGGTTAGATTCCCAATTCCCACGTCCCCGGCTTCCTCTCACCGATTTCCCTGGCAGGAACCTTCCGTTTGTTACGGCAATATTGAAAATCTTTCCATAACCGATAGCCGCAGTTCTCATCTTGAAGATCTTTCCATCACGGCAATATTGAAAATCTTTCCATCACCGCAGTTCTCAGGGCCGGCTGCCACACGTGCCCCGTCACCGGCGAGAGGCTCCGCACCGCTGACGTCGTCCCCAACGCCGCGCTCCGCCGGATCATCGAGCGGGTGCTGCGCAGCAACGGCGTCTCGCTCCCGCTCGACGCGGTTTAGGGATGGTAGCGCACTCCAGCATGGATTAGGCATCGATACGCATGCGTGATCCAATTTGGAGACGGCACTGGCGGCGCGGCATCCATCTCGTTTTTCAGGTTAGATTTCATTCAACCTGCATCTCGAGTCTCAACCTACATCTCGATTCCTGCCCTGATTTGATTTTGAAAGATTGTGTTTTGTGTTTACTTTAGTGGATCAACGATTTGGATACGGCATATTATGATTTGTACACTGGGCGAACAAATTGATTTGGAGACGGCAAGTTCACGAATTTGTACACTGGATTCTCAATCCATCTTACTTGAATCTGTGGAGGACGTTGCGTTTTTTCCTCCCTTTTCCTACTGTTAATTGCTGACTTTCTCCATCAAGTTGTGCGTGCATCTGCGTACAGTTAGGTTTGGGGAATCCATCAGCAGAAGGTCTAATTTTGGGTTTTTATTTAGTAGGCGATGGACCTCTGATGGCGCTCATTCTAGATGGATCCCTTCGGAGAGGGGAGCCCCTCTGTGACGGTGATGCAGATGGTACGATTCACTAATTGTTCTTTTCTTTCCATTTGGATTGTCCTGTTAATCATCATGTTGTAGAATCTAAAATAAAAAAATAATATAAGCGTTTTTCCCTTGACTAAGATTGTGCCTCTCTGGTCAATTGGGTAATGGGATTCCTGGTGTCGTCCAGTTTGTATTTGTCAAACATAGACTTATTACCTGATGATCCGAATGACGAATTACCTTTCTTTGAATAGCTGAACATAGACATGGTATTTGTCTGTCGCCGCCCTGCCGCTGCTCGTCCTCTAGGCTGCTCCTGCTCGACGCGCTGCTCGGGACTCGCCTTCCAGCTCTACTTCTACCTCGGCGTTGTCATCGCCGTGGCCGTCGTCGCATCGGCGCCGGCGCCGGCGCGGTGGTGCGCGCGTGGCGGCTCGTGCGGGGCACGGGCACGCGCGCGCTGGTCTACGTCGCGACGACGTGGGCTCTCTCGGAGGCGGTGGGGCACATGTGTCCGGTCGCCGTTGGGTGGATGACGCCGCAGGATGCGGGGCATGAGGAGAAGGCCGTGGTCGACGCTGCCATCCGTTGCCGCCATCACGGGTTACTACTTCGACTGCCGGAAGGTAAGGACGAAGAGGAGGACAAAGCCGGCCATGGCGATTAGTTTCCTGAGCTGCGGAACCTGCCTATCCTACCAACTATTGGTTACTAGCTGCTTAAAAGAGATTATTTGAAACCTACAGTTCCATTTTTTAAATCCAGATGATATCAGGCTTCAGAGTAAAAAAGAACCACCTGAAGTGTTACTGAAGATACTTTGTGTTTTTTGAGTGCATTGATTTACTGAATACAGGTTCATTTAGGCGTGTTTGATTTATTCAGTTGTTTATTTGAGGCACTGAAATATGCATGCAGGTGAGTACCCATCGACGGCCTGAGCAGGATCAGCAGCGTTGTGCTCGTCATCCCTGATTGAAGCAACTCAACACGAAATCAACAGGAGTGGTAATCTTTTGCACAGGTAAGAATTTGAAGTCTTATGGGGCTTAGAGGTCTTGTGCAACTAGAGCGGATTAATATCTTTGTACTCTCACTCATTGAGAATTGAGATCTGTGTTTCATATTCAGTTAAGATTTGATCCGAAGATTATCTTTTATGGTGTTACTGTTTAGAGCTCTTGTGCAACAACTAGAGCAGATGAATTTTCTTGCATTGCATATATTTTGTTTATCATTTATGTTTACCCCCATTTGAAAATGTTGGGTGGAAGAATCTTGTATGTGCGAGCGTATCGCACGTGCAGAAGCACTATTTCAGAAATATTTGTTAAAAATTAACAGACTCAACATAGAGTTAAATTCATTGATCCTTGCACTTTTTTTCCTATGCTTGTTTCATGTCCTTAGATTTCCATTCCACCTAATTCCCTATGGTTCCGTTATGTGTGAACAACATTTATTTTGGGGCTGGTTTCCTTTTGCTATAATGGATCTTAAGAGTATATATTTGTGTCGCAGAGAAAAGCCCCTTCTTCTGCGCATTGGGTGATGTGCTTGTTCTACATATTTATTCTTTTCATGTTTTTTCCCTAAAATTTACCTTTCGAGTATTAACTTCCTATGCTTCAACTGCTAGGGAGTTCCATGATTATTTGTTGGGAATCATTGCTTCCAGAAATCAGAAATGTGACACCATGAATGCATGCCTTTGAATGGAAATTTTGGGAGGTTGGATCAAAATAGCTGAAATTAGACTTTGCCTTACTGACATGTGATTACATGATTTTTGAAATTATACTTTCCTTTATACTTACCCTTAACTGGAATTTTAACTGGAACAATCAATTTATTCACCTGTAGCAAATAATTTCTGCTCCTGGAACAAACTACGTCTCCTTTTGGAACAATAGTAACATCTCCTAATCTTTGGAATAATCAATATCATCTCTCGGAACAATCAACTACGTCTTTATATTTTGAATCATAAGTTTTGGTCCTGCCAAGTGATGTCATTTGTTAGAACACGTGCGTGGCGCACGTGCATTTTTACTAGTCACTTTAATAATCCAGTCCATTGAATCGTTTTCCTTAGCACATCCTGACCGTACACTACACAAGATTTCTCCTCACGTCCTCTCATCTCTCTACCCTTTACATAATGCTATCAGCACAGGAACAGTCAACAAACTGAACGCACATTACTGCCCAACTTTAATCCCTCATTGACCCCAGCCACGTTGCATTTTACTATACACCATCCACGAATAATGGACGTGACTGCGTGTTTCTTTTATGTACCATGCATTCAACTCCCTAATTACAAAGAAAAAAACGATTCAGTTTTATGGCACTTAAACTCTGCTCATGGCGCATTTTATTACATTGCCTGTATTAAATACTAGAATACAAAGAGGCCAGCATTTTGTAGCCTCCATCTGCTGCCTTTCCTCTTCGTCTTATGCATGCAGTTGCTATATATATTCTAAATGGATTATCAAGAGCCATCAGACCTTCTTTAGACCTTGATTATTCTCTAGTATTTTTAACCCTTCCTCCGAGGCTGCAACAATCACCATAGATGGAATTTTTTATACAGTTTTGTTGCTGCCTGCGTGCTTCAGTAAGCAGACTTGAATATTTGTATACATCTTCCTACCTTTGTTATTTCACTTAGGGTCGTTTCATGGTTTCTGATTGCAGGCTTCAAAAGCTTATGTATTCATGCATGCAAGATCGAGATTAGGAATAGAATTCAGTTGTGCTTCAAATGTGATGGGATTGCTGCAAATGTGACACACGGAGTATTACTTTGCTGACAATAGTTGTGTCTATTCAAAATCTTCTTCCGTGTACACAGCAATTGATTAATTCTCTGAGATTGTGAATGATGATATTAACACCCTCCAGTCACTCACTGCGCATTGACCTTTCTTTTAAGTGTTTTGAGAATTATCCATCATTTGTTTTTATATTCATTTGCTCAATTCACTGAAAAACCCACAGCAACGTGGGTATATTGAGCCAGCAAGGCAAGGCTAACATGGGCAAGGGATCCAAACGACGCTCGGGACCCCAAGTATCCAGCCCAAGCTTGACCTGGGCGCAACTGAAATCAAAAACATCATTTCAGCACATCTGAAACCATACAGAGAAGCATCTACAAACGACTTACTACCTCTATTTCAAATTACTTGATGTTTTTGATTTTTTAAGATCACGTTCGACCGCTCATTTTATTCAAAAATTTTGTGCAAATATAAAAACAAATAAATCATGCTGAAAGTATCTCTAATGAAAAAACAAACCATAAAAAGATAAATGACATTTGCACAAATTTTTCGAATAAGAGTCAAACGTGATTTACAAAAGTCAAAAACGTTAAGTAATTTAAAATGAAGGGAGTACAAAACTATTGTCTGTACAAACTTGTATATCAGATCGTTAATTGATTGGGTCGGGACATAGAAGATTTTTTTTTTCTTTTAGAAGAGGACGAGGCCTAGCCCACGGGCAGCACTATACCGCGTGCGTCAACCCAGACAGCATGTCTACTTTCCTTTTTTAGAAAGTTTCATTTCCACCAACTTTCTATTTTGGGAAAGTTTCGGTGCGACTTTTTTGGAAACTTTTGCTTCGAAAAGTTTTGGTGCAACTTTTCTGAAAACTTTTATCTTAAAAAGTTTCGGTGCAACTTTTCTGAAAACTATTGTCTCAAAAAACTTTTCTGAAAACTGATCCACCAACTTTCTACCTAAACTTTTTCCCCACACCCTGGACCCACCCATGTGCCTGCGGTCCCCGCGTCAACCCACGCGTAGTGCGCTGCGCGCGCACGCGCACCAAATAGAAAAATCGCTAGCCCACCCTTGGTCTTCGGTAGAAAGACAAGACATAAAAGATGTGAGACTAGATTTTTTTTTAAAAAAAAAGAAGAAGAAGAAGAAACTGTATGAGACTAAAAATTTCTTCTGATATTTCACTTTCCACTATTGATGACAACACAAGAACACCATTGGTAATTGGACAACTCCAAGCAATGATAATAGAAATCATCGAATAATACATCCGCCAGAAGACAGCGTACAATGCCGACCATGCATCATCACTACTGGTTGACAAAGAAAAAAACTACATGGAAGCATCGGATAGGTCCTTCCTGAACGGCGCCGGCTGGTCTTCCTCCGCGGTGGACGTCAGAGTCCCTCCCGCGCCGGTCTCCACCTGCCCCTGAGCCCTCTCCGACGCCGCCACGTACGTCACCACCGTGTCCCTTCTGAACGTCAGGTAGACAACGGCGGCGAGGTAGGCGGCCATGAGCGCGGAGACGACGATGGAGACGAGGACGTTGGCGTACTTGGGTAGGTGGTTGTGGTCCAGCCAATCCACGTAGGTCCACACTAGGAAGTATGAGTTGACCACGATCAGCGCGAAGCTCAGGACCCAAGCAATCGCCACAGTCTGCACGCAAGCATTGATTGTCAGTTCATCCTAACCAGGCGGCATTATAACTGGTTAATCGTTTCTTTTCTGGCCAAAAGAAATTAACCATTGTTTCTGTAATATCGAAGCTTACGTAGATGGATTCCTTGAGGGGTCCCACTTTCTTGCTGCTGTTGCAGAACTTTAGGAGAGGGATGAGGGCGAATGGAAGCTCGAAGGACAGCACCATCTGCGTCCAAAACATATCTGGTTAGCTCGCTGGATTATTGCTCAAATGACCATGCTGAAGCTGATAATTATGGTTCAGGGATCCTACCGATGAGAAGATGATCAGCTTTCCAGCGCCTGACGGGCCACTGACAACAGCGACAATGAGGCTCGGAGCAATGGCGATGAATCGCGTGATGAGGTTCCGCACCCAGTTCTTCATCTTTAGATCAAGAAACCCCTGGAAACGGGTCAAGAATGGTAATCATAGTCAGCTACATCCACTGGAATAATGCTCAACAATAGACAGCTGATAATTACCTGCATGATGACCTGCCCAGCGAATGTGCAACTGATTGTTGTGCTTTGTCCAGAAGCTAGCAGCGCAATAGCATACACCACAGAACTTGATCTACCCAAAACATTCTGAAAGGATAAGTAAAGAGCGTCAGTTCATCTAATTGCTGAGCTCCTCAGTGAGTGCTGTTTGTACTACAGGGCACATAATATGTCTGAATAATATCGTTTCTTAGGCGCTATATGATAATTTGAACGGATCATCAGCCAACATACCCTGAGCAACAGAGGTGTGGACTGCAGAGTAAGGTCACTACACGTGTTTGCATCGGCTGGAGAAAGATTGTGTCCATTGCAGATGCTTCCCGCGACAACGACCACCGCAACATTGATGAGAAACGCCACAATGAAAGCGAGGCTACATTCGATAAGGAAGTATCTGCAGGCAGCCTGTCCAAGACAAGCCAGCAGCAAAGCTATTAGCCAATCAACGAAAAAAGGCATCTGAATCCTGACGGTGCTCTTTCCTCAGTGCAACTTACTCTGATGCTTTTAACTGATTGCGGTGTCTTTCTTGAGAGGACAAGGGCAGAGTGCAAGAACAAATTGTACCTGCATGCGCGTCGCAATCATAAATCATAATGTCGCGGAAGTTGTAAAAATGGAATCATGGTAAACAGTCATCGGAACAGCAGCTCAAAAAGGTAATAAACTGCTTACGGTGTGATGATAGCGCCAAATAGCGCAATCGCATTGGCGGCGGCACCTTTTCCTTGGAGCGAGGGGACAAACATGCCCTTGACCACCTCTTTCGCAGATGGCCTCAGGTAGCTCAACTCTCCAAAGAAGCATGCCGCCATGGTGAACATGCAGGCAGCTATAATGAACTCCAGTTTACGGGCCTGCATGTTGCACGTATATCATATAGTGAGGCTATAATGAAGATATTCTTGATCCAAATATTCTGGTAGCCACATAGGTATAAGATATCAAACAATTCAGCAAACCACAAATGAGAAAATCATAGTAGGTCGTTGCATACCCCAAATCTCTGCACCCCAAGAAGCAAGAGGGTACTGAATACTGTGAGGATAACTCCAGCCCACACTGGAATCTTGAGAAGTATGTTGAACGCAAAGGCCGTGCCCAACACTGTGACAACAAAACAAAATATGTTACAGATAGAGAACCCAAAAAAAAAAGATCCAGTAGTTTATTGATCAACCTTCAGGAATATCATCAGATATCACGGCGAGCTCTGCAACGATCCATAAAAAAATGTTCACGTAACGAGGGTACTCCTCCCTGCAGAGTTCAGCAAGGTGCCTCCCTGCAGTTCGATAAAGATTATGTACCAATGCATGATTTGATACTCAGAGGCCAGTGAAGATGTTAAGTGGATACCTGTCTTCACTCCAAGATTTGCAGCTAGTGTTTGGATCAAAAGTGCAAAGATCATCCCAACTAAGATCACCCAGAGGAGCTACTTATCGTGAAATTGCGTACAAAAAATGAGACGATCAGAATTACTGAATAGACAAAAGGAAAAGAAAAAAAAAGGGAGAGAAGACGAATCGGTCTGTCTGGGAAGCATTTAAACGGAGTATGGTACATACTACTAAGTACTAGAAACAGCGCTGGTTTCTCGCCATGAAGGATATTTCTGATGCGGGGTAAATATTATATACAAAAAAGTACTTGCTGTAAGAATAAAGCTATGCTAATTCATCCACTTAATCAGCACAAAATTATGAATACGGTGGGAAGGTAGTCAATAAGTTATTTATCAAACTATGAACTAAAATTCTAACATGGATTGATATTGGAATTTCAAAAGAAGAAACAAATTCAGTCTATCCTTTTGCATTTATATTTTTTCGTTTTACTTTTTTCCAGTTGTCAGAGAGAGATCCAACCTAGGAGGTGCTAGGCGGTTTTTCATTAAGAAGAAGAAAGCGACCGAATAAATAGGCACCCAAATTCAAGAGTATGGAGACTTGAACCTGGGTGGCTAGGGGTGCACTACCAACGACCTCCACCACCTAGCCAACTGAGACAAGCTCAGTTTCCAGTTGTCAGAAATCTCTCCCTTTCGATTTTCATGACGCTACGAATGGTGAGAACATTTGATTATGGAAAGAAGCCGAGAACTATGTAATGTACCTCATACTTGAAGTCAGCCCCAGCTTGCATGTCAGTTTCCACTGTCAAATCATAGTTCAGAACAAAGCATTACCACTTCAATTATTTTCTCTTACTTCTAAACAAGACACAAGAATATCTAAACAGTATGCAGCTCTGAGATAAGGATGAAAGCTAACTGTTGCTAGGATCCAAGAAGCCAACTGCCACAAGAGCTCCAGGTCCAACATGGGCCAAGAATTTCCTCCATTTTGGCTATTACATCCAAGGAAAAATTAGCAGTGGGAAGACAGAAAGAAAACCACTGAACATAATGTGAGCTGAGGAACTGCAAACGTAAACACATGCGGTTATGTACCTGCACCCGAAATTGTTCATCTTTTTCGCTATCGACATTCTTGTCTTTGTGCCCTCCAGTGTCATTGCCACTCTGAACCACAACTTCATGGCGAGCTCCTCGTCCAATCTCTCCCATCTCACCAGCCGGCTCCATTTTCTATTTGCTAAAATACACCTTTGTCCGGAAGGGAAGAAGCCAGTGTCTTGCTCTTTCCAACACAGCATTTTCGTCTTCTGTATTTATAGGCCAGACCAGTTGAACACTGCACCATACAAACACCGAAACTTCAATTATAGTACAAAAGAGCAGGGTGATTAGCTGTCATGATGGTTTGTGCCCTGATTCCTCACTTATCAGATGCTTTTGGGATCTGAACTCTTACCTGGGGAAAATTAGGTCACGTATAGTTGTAGTAACTCTTCAAATTGGTGAGAACACAGCAAGAACCGTGGCGTAAAGGGTGCGCTACAATTTACATTAACTATCACAATCCAAAGAGCTTAAGCTATTCAATCACATAATGATCTGTTTACTTTTGGTTCGTACACCTAGACACTATTCAATTTCCGCAAAGCTTCACCAAAGGGGGGGAAAAAAGGTATCAGCAGAAGGTGGCGCAAGGCTAAACATTGAACTTGCTTTGGGAGAAACAGACCCACCAAAAAAATAAACATCAAGAGTTAATGATCAAGCATCTAGAGATAGAATGAAGGAAAACCATATCTAGCCTTCCGTCATATGCGGTGATCTACAAGCTAGAACGTTAAACGTACACCTTAAATCCAGTTCCATAATGGTATTACAAATAGAGTCCTTGAATATTTTGAATTTTGACTCATCTAGGAAGACTAGTGGGTTCTTTTACAACTAAAAAAACTCAGTATCACCAGAAAACCAGTAAGCACCTAGGAGTAGATGCCACCGATGTGCTTATATTGGCGGTCTCTACTGAATATTTTGGAGCTTTGCAGGCAGCTATCTTTTGGTGAAGGCAACCTAGAAGAAGAAGATCAGAACTGGTGCAGCCCACATCCCTGTACTCTATTGTAGCTATGCCAGAGATATCCTAAAGAACATCTGGGGGACGACGAAAGGACAAGGAGCTCACTGCCACATTGCATTAAGAAAGGCCTTAAAACTTTCTTTTTATTTGAATCCACACTCTAGCGTGCAACTAGGAACTCAGAACAAGAGAGTGATATGATATCCGCCTCACGCCTTACTGATTGCTGCTGATATTTCTAAAGCTAGGTGGACTAAAGTTGTGCCTATCGGTGGTTCTTTCCCTTCGGCTTACCTTTCCAATATGATTGGTCATATAGTTACATTGATGTGCATTTTAACAGAGTGATCAACTGTTAACTAAGCGAGGTGCCCCTTCACGCTCCGAATGGCGAGCCTGACTGCCCGGAGTCCATGTGCAGCTACATGTGCAAAAGGTGGCCCAAAGAAGTCATGGGAGACAAGAATTATGGCGAAGAGGGCAGTTTACTGTTAGCGAAGTAAAGTGGTGGAATGCTTATTAACGAGGTTACCATGATTTCCCTGTATCAGATTATTCATGTATCAGTCAGTTTGTCTGCACATGCGAGACTGTAAGTGACAACGTGCACTGATTGCCATTGAGAACTGAGTGACGTAGGAGTAATGACAATGGACATGTGGTGTGGACTTGACCTGCAGTGTCCTCAGACAAGGGCTCATGGAGGACAGACAGACACCAGAATGCCGTGCACGGTGCACTGATTGCCACTGCTAGAGCGGCCGAAGACACTGCTGGGGAGCAATTGGAAAGCGAAGCCCTTGTGCATGACGGCGCCCGTCTCGCACGGCCACACGCGCCGCTCGAGCATTCCGTCGAACATCTGGTGACCAAGCCCGGGCGGCAGTGCGCGCCTCTGGGTTTGTCAAGCATGGCAACCAGCTGATCTGTTTCTCCAGCAGCTGTACCACCTCGAAGGCGGCATCTCCGGCCGGCCGTCGCTGTGGATGACGGCCGCGCGGATCTCGGCGCCCGGAATGACGCGATGCCGTGGCATGGCAGCATGGCGATACGTTCGAGCTCGTATAAAAGTGGCGAACCTATTTTAGGGACCATCATCGTCTTCCATAGTTGACTTATCTCCTGGCTCGCTGTTCGTGTCGAAGCAAAGGCGAATGGATTCGCGTGCCAATTGCCTTCGCCCAGCAGCGAAGCTTCAAATTTTTTATTATTTTTTTGAGACTTTTTTTTATTATTTTTTAGCACAGCTTCAAATTTCTTTTGCTCTGCCCCAGCCTCCACAGCTCAACATTTTAGCTCGGCCTGTTAGTTTTTTTTTTTAGCTCCAGCTGGGCCCGTTAGATAAACTGTTAGAGAGAGATATTGGGCCAAGGTTGCTCGTACAGTTGGCCACTTCCCACTCTATGATTCCGGCACAGGAACTTGAATTGCGATCTCCTCCGGAAAGGATGCAGTCAAAATAAACTGGATTTGCGATTCTACAAAAACAACAACTGGATTTGCTTCCGAGAAAAAATAAATTAATTTACTTCAAAATAATTACATTATTACATTTAGTTGTGCATTTCCGAATCCAAGGCCTTCAGAAGTCAGCTAACATCAAACAATGTTGTCTCGTTCCCTCCGTAACCATTTCTAAAAGGAAAAATTCCGAGACTGAGGAATTCCAGTCCAGCAAAAAATAAACATTTGTGACTCTCTGCCAAGACATTTTTAAAAATTTATACGCACTGGCAAGACATGCTGAAGCTTCCTAAGCTGGAATCCGGTAGCCGAGGTTAAACAGCATACATTTGAAATCGAAAGGGGAACCTTTAACGTCGCTGCCCCAAACGCCAGCAATGCATATCATTCCTGAGCTAAATGTCCTTGGTTGCTACTGCAAACATCAAATGAAAACAGTCCGCTACTACTTACTCCTTCCGGTTTTAAATTGTTGACGTTTGATTATTTTTAAGTTACGTTTGACCATTCATCTTATTCAAATATTTTAAAAATTATCATACATTTTGTTATGATTAGTTTCATCACTAAAGGAAATTAAAATATAACTTATAATTTTACATATTTAAGCTAATATTTTGAATAAGACGAACGGTCAAACGTAACTCAAAAATAGTCAAACGTCCGCAACTTAAAACCTGAGGGAGTAAGCTAAACCGCCAACAAATGTACTCAGCAAGAAAACGGGATTAAGCTGTCGACGGCTGCGTCTGGAGCCCGAACCCGAACGGGAACAGGGGATCGTAGTGCGCGTCGCCGACGTTCATCGGCAGCTGCTCCACCGACCGGAACCACGTCCGCGACAGCTTCCCGGTGAACCCGTGGTCGCCGAACAGCACGTCGCTGACGCCCTGCCCCTCCGTCCCCGGCAGCCACGCCGCCACCAGCGCGTCCATGGCGCCCAGGTACGGCTCCACCACCAGCGGCCTGCCGGAGACGAGGACGACGACGCACTTGATGGCGCCGCACACGTTCTGCATGATGCTTAGCCCCGGCGAAGGAATGGTCAGGTTCAGGTTGTCCCCGAACGATTCGGCGTACGGCGTCTCGCCGACGACGACGATGGCGTAGTCGAATTTGGCCTTGTTCTGCTCGACAAAGCCGGCGTCGGGGTTCTCGGCGTGCACGACGTTGGTGCCGGGGTGCACGGCGCGCTTGATGCCGTCGAGGATGGTGGTGCCGGCGGTGAGATTATTCCCGGTGAGGCCCTGCCATGTGATGGTCCAGCCACCGCACTGGCGGCCGAGGTCGTCGGCGTGGCTGCCGACGACCAGGATGCTCTTGGCGGCTGTCTTGGGCAGCGGGAGCAGCGGCTTTCGCCGGGTTTACCGTTGTTGAGCAGGACGACGGATTTGCGCACTGCCTCGCGCGCCAGGTCGCGGTGCTCCTGCTTCCCGAGCTCGCCGGCGAGGCCAGGGTCGGAGTAAGGGTTCTCGAAGAGGCCCATGGTGAACTTGACGCGGAGGATGCGGCGGACGGCGTCGTCGATCCGGCTCATCGGAATGGTGCCGTTCTGCACCAACGTTGTGAGGTCGTCGATGAACTCCGTGTATGTGTACTGGATCATCACCTGAAACATTCAACCGTTCTGATTAGTACATGCACACTGAAGGGTAGGATCTACCGAGTACTATATATGCGCATACCATGTCGATGCCGGCCAGGATCCCTAGCTTGACCGATAGAACGTAGTCCGCGTGTAATGGGGTCGTCAACTTGTCAATCCCTTGATAATCTGAGATCACAAATCCCTGAAATGTAGAAAAATATGTTCAAACTTCAGAAACTATATTTGGCATGGTTTATATCTAGGCCATCAAAAATAAATAAATTGAAACGGATGAAATGCAAGAGTAAAATAGCATGCATGACATTGACGAACCCTGAAGCGGAGCTTGTTTTTGAGGAAGTCGGTGACGAACGGACGGTTGGCGTGCATCTTGACGCCGTTGAGGCTGGAGTAGGAGACCATGACGGTGGACACGCCCCGGATGACGGCGTTGTAGTAGGGCGGCATGTGGACGCTGAGCAGCTCGTGGAAGCTGGCCACCGTGTTGTTCTCGTTGATGCCGTCGGTCGTGCCGCCGTCGCCGACGTAGTGCTTCGCGCACGCCTCCACGTTACGGCTGCCGGCGACGAACGGGGCGCCTAGCCGTCCGTTCGCTGGAATCTGTCCCTGGAAGCCGGAGATGATGGACGTCATCTGCTGGACGAGCTTGGGGTCCTCGCCGAAGCTCTCGTAGCATCGCCCCCACCTTGGGTCCCGGCTAACCTAGTTAGGCAGAACATGTCAAAGCATCAAATTCACTCCATCTTTGCGGCATGCATGGGCATATTGTTTGAGTTGTGTGTCGAGTTTATCCTTAAATTTTCTACAAAATTCATGTGTTCCAAAAGTGCTTGAATCTGACAAAGTACAAGTTTTTTAGTTTACATACCGCAATACATGGCGCGAAGACGTATAGGATTCCGGTGGCCCTGACCTCAAGTGCAACCGCTGCCCCAATCTTTTGCACAAGCTCTGGATCCCTGTATAGTCAGATTACTACTAGTTCAAAATATTGCTAAATAATTGTTAGGTGTTTGATTATTTTAGAAAAAGTATTTATAGAATTCGCTAGTTGTGCTAGCTTGAGGTCTTGATTAATTGGGCTAGATTTTTTTATCTTCACAAAAAAGTATCTGAATTGTACACATATATCTTTTTGAAATAAAATAGAAAAATAGATCTGAAATACTTATACAAAGAAATAAAAATAGAAACTTAAATGGGAAACGAGAACGGACCCAAATCTAGAGTACGCATTTTGCATATAGATATCACTTTGAAACAAAAATAGAAAAATTTGAAATGAAGTTTTTGGTACTTGAGGTAGAGTAGAGAGTACAAAGAAATTAAATACTAGACACGTAATACGTAAGTGTGAAATGAGGAAGAATCCAAAGTAGGGTATACCCGCGTCAGCACCTCTTATCCACAAGGTGTGCTAGGTTCGCGGTTGCTTTTCAATTTAAATTTTTTTTATTGAGAATCATGTGAGACTCGATTTATTTTTTTTATTGAGAATCATGTGAGTCCCACGTGGAATCTTGCTAAGCTACATCGATTCAAACGGGTCAAATTGAGCGAGTTGGGTGTCAATCTCGATCTATCAACTCATTACTATAAGAGCATCTCCAACGAACGCCTTATATGAGCTCTTATATGAGATTTGAGGGGAAAAGAGGAAAAACTGGTCTCCAACGATCTCCTTATCCCTCTCCTAAGGATGAGAGGGCTCTCATCCAGCCCTCTCGGACTCTCATCCGTAGGAGCTCCTTCGCCCCCCCTCATCCCACAACTGCAGCAACTGCCACCCTCCCGCGCCCACTCGGAATTGTCACGGCATGTACGACCACGTACCCGCTTGCGTCGCCGCTGTTTGGTTGCTTGCTCGACGACGCCGAGCGCGCCATGGAGGTGGAGGAGCATCCACAGCCCTCGCCGTGGGTGGAGCAGGCGCCCGCCGCCGCCGCGCGTGGAGCAGCCACCCGCTGCCGCCGCCCCGCCGCCGCGCGTGGAGCAGCCGCCCGCCGCCGCCGCCGCCTCCGCCGCGCGTTGAGCCGCCGCCCGCCGCCGACGCGCGTTGAGCGGCCCACCCCCCCGTCGCCGCCCGCCCCCGCGCGTTCCCGCCCACCCGCCCGTCGCCGCCGCCGCGTGGAGCCGCCCCCGCGCCGCCGGCGTCGCCGGAGGGAGAGGAAGGGAGGGAGGGGCGCAGTCCGGTGGAGGAAGGGAGAGAGGGGCTCCGGTGGAGGAAGGGAGAGAGGGGCGCCGGTGGGAGTGGTGGCGTGGGAGGGGAAGAGGAAAGGATAAGGTTGGTTAAAAGAAAATAATAAAATAAAGATAAGGGGTCACATTTGAGAGGATTGTTGGAAATGGAGGTGAAATATAAGGGTAAATCTGGATAAGAGGCCCTTATGTTGGGAAATAAGGGGGCAAAAATAAGGGGATCGTTGGAGATGCTCTAAGACTTTAAATTTATCCAAGTGGCAGCTTGATATTATCATTGATTTACTCTATACTATGGCTCCTGGAGTCCTTGTGTCCTAACGGTTATAGAACATAAATGCATCCATCTTGCATGTTCCGCTTGTACTAGTACGTGCCTACTTTCAGTCGCGCATCGAATTCCGCATGTCATGTACCACTTTCATTTGATGTTCACTCTTTTAAAGACATTGTGTTATCTAGAAATATGTTCCTTTAAAGATGTACTAAGTATTTATAGAAGAAATTATAAACTTTTAGATAAAAACAGAAATAGATTTTCTGTGAAAATAGATATAGATAGGAGAACGTCATTTGCATCCATACAGAAGGGTCACCTGGTGCAGCCAAGGGCGATGTTGTGCGGGAAGATGGTGGCCTTGTAGACGTTCGGGGTGTTCGGTTAGAGGATGCAGTTGCAGTTGCAGTTTTAATAGTGAGAGGGAAACACTGTAGCGGAGGATTCACGCACTGTAGCATACAGTTTACTGTAGCAGCAGCAGCAGCCGCCGCCGGCTGGAATTCCAGCAGCCGAACGGGCTGGTTGTTGTGGCCATGGACGGCGTCGATTCCGTAGAGCATTGGAATCCCGAGGCGCGAGGAGAGAGCGCCTCGCTGGATCTCGTTGACCATCTTCACCCACTCCGGTGCTGCCGCGTTGGGAGCCGGGACGCTGCCTCCGCCGCTCAGCACGCTCCCTGCAATGCAAACCAGTGTACTACGTGATGAGAGAAATACTATCCACTGGATAGACGTACGTATTTATATGGTATTTGTATAGAAAGAGGTAAATGTACACTCATGGTACACTGCAGTGTTTACGTATAATCGTATGTGCGTATGTACCTATGGAGTAGTTCCGCATGACGTCGGCGGTGGCGTTCACCAGCTCGATCTGAGACATCTGCCCAATTTTCTCGGCCAGAGTCATCCGCCGCAGCAGGTCGTCGATCCTCGCGTTCAGCGGCTGCTTCGGGTCCCTGTACTTGGCATACGCTTCCCCTCCAGCTCCGGCTGTCACTGCCGCTGCAACGACGGCGACGCAGGCACAGTAGTAGCACAGGATAAATGGCAAAACGCCGCGGTTCCTGTGGACCCCCATGGCCACCGATACTTCTCCGGCAGCTCAACGCAAAACGTAACTTCGACAGACCAGATGCTCAATGCTGGCCACGTAAGAATTAATTCCGACGAGGCGACGACGTTAGCAAATATCGATCCATGCATACGTAGGATTGGTATGTAGGAAGAAGCAAAGAGAAGCAGATGACCAGTACTTACAAAGTGCCTGTAACTGCTGAACCTCACTGAAGGCTGGATCGTCACTACTCACAAGCTCGCAGCTCACGGTGCGTGGAATGCAGCTCTTGCCCCGCTCGCCCTTGCCTTCTTCTATGTTGCACAACAATCTACGTTATATATATACTGTTAGCCTGGCCATAGATGCTCTGCCTTTGGTACAGATACTTATGCATGGCAAGTTGGAGTGACCAAGTGGTTGTATAAAAGCTAGTCTCTGGCGCAACTTTCCTCGGAGCTCTCACATACAAAACGATCGGAAGCAAATACGAAAAGATAAAGTACAGTACATCTAGGAGCTCTTGCAAATTTGCTATTTATTAATTTCAATCTTTGGAGTACTTGCCGGCCGTTACGAACCTTGCCGTATTTTGAACTGTAATCTTGGATGGTTCTGCATCTCGCCCTTACCCACTTGCATGGTTCTGTGTATATATATACATGCGAGACTCTGTTTCTCCCTCTGCTACTACGGAGTAGCATCTTACTCTGCCAAGTGTTAAGTTCCCTCTCAACACTCAAAAGTTCAATAACACAAGAAAACAGTGAGCACAAACATGTCCCGAAGGAGATACCTTCAGGAGCTAGCTTAATTTATTCTCTCTTGAGCTAGATGAACCATGAACGGTAGGGGAACAAGCTAAGAAAACAACACAAATCAAGGCGTACAACATTTTCGGCGTCAAATGGAGTTTTCCACTGGAAAGTATATGAATAAATTTAGCTCAAATTTGAACTAATCAATTTCCGAAGTTTCCAACGGAAACCCCCCATCCCAAATCCCAATCACTAGGAACCTTTGGACGGCTGCGTGGTGAGTCCGAACCCGAACGGGAACAGCGGGTCGTAGTACTTGTCGCCGACGTTCATGGGCAGCTGCTCCGCCTTCCGGAACCACGTCCTCGCCAGCTTCCCGGTGAAGCCGTAGTCGCCGAACAGCACGTCGCTGACGCCCTGGCCCTCCGTCCCCGGCAGCCACGCCGCCACCAGCGCGTCCATGGCGTTCAAGTACGGCTCCACCACCAGCGGCCGGCCGGAGATGAGGACGACGACGCACTTGATGCTGCTGCACACTTTCTGGATGATGCTGGGCCCGGGCGCCGGGATGGTCAGGTTCATGTTGTCCCCGAACGTCTCCGCGTACGGCGGCTCGCCGACGACGACGATGGCGTAGTCGAACTTGTCCTTGTTCTGCGCGACGAAGCCGGCGTCGGGGTTCTCCGAGTACACCACGTTGGTGCCGGGCTTCACGGCCTTCTTGATGCCGTCGAGGATGGTGGTGCCGACGGTGTTGTTGTTGCCGGTGAGCCCCTGCCATGTGATGGTCCAGCCGCCGCACTGGCTGCCGAGGTCGTCGGCGTGGCTGCCGGCGACGAGGATGCCCTTGGCGGCCGCCTTGGGCAGAGGCAGCAATGGCTTGTCGCCGGGCTTGCCGTTCTTGAGGAGGACGAGGGACTTGCGCACGGCCTCGCGCGCCAGGTCGCGGTGCTCCTGCTTCCCGAGCTCGCCGGCGAGGCTGGGGTCCGGGTTGGGGTTCTCGAAGAGGCCCATGGTGAACTTGACGCGCAGGATGCGGCTGACGGCGTCGTCGATGCGGCTCATCGGGATCGTGCCGCTCTGCACCAGATTGGTCAGGTTGCCGATGAAGTCCGTGTACGTGAACGGGATCATGACCATGTCGATGCCGGCGAGGATCCCCAGCTTGATGGACAGAACGTAGTCGGCGTGTTCCGGGGTCGTGATCCTGTCAAGTCCTTGCCAATCCGAGATCACAAAACCCTGAAATAAAATGTGCATCGATCAAATCATCACATCTTGCTTACAGACCACCAGTACTACGTACACAACGAACTGTTTCATCATGTCAAAACAGCTCCTACGACGTACGTACGTACCCTGAACCGGAGTGTCCTTTTGAGGAAGTTGGTGATGAGGTCGTGGCTGGCGTGCATCTTGACGCCGTTCCAGCTGGAGTAGGAGACCATGACGGTGGAGACGCCCCGGGCGACGGCGTTGTAGTAGGGCGGCATGTGGATGCCGAACAGCTCCCTGGGCGTCGCCACCGTGTTGCCCTCGTTGGTGCCGTTGGTCGTGCCGCCATCGCCAACGTAGTGCTTGGCGCACGCCGCCACGCTGTGGCTGCCGGCGACGTACGGGACGCCCTTGGGGGCCTTGGCCGGGATCTCGCCCTGGAAGCCGGAGATGATGGAGGTCATCAGCTGCACCACCTTGGGGTCCTCGCTGAAGCTCTCGTAGCAACGGCCCCAACGCGGGTCCCTGCACACCTGATCGATGACAGGTTTGGATTTGATTAAAAGTCAGTTCAGATTTACAATATGGTTTGCTGCAAATGGTGCATTATCAGTCCTCAATTTGAGCAAATAAAGCTTTGATTTGTACCGCGATGCATGGAGCGAAGACGTAGGGGATGCCGGTGGCCCTGACCTCCAGTGCAACCGCGGCTCCAATTTTCTTTGCTAGCTCTGGGTCCCTGAACCAGCTCAAGATTATGTCATGGTCAAATTATTGCAAGAATCTTAACTCAATTTTAGTAATAGTTTAATCTGCAGGCACTTTGATGGAGCATAAGGCATCCAAGCAGAGAAACACTCCAGTGTGCAGTGGGCATCGACATTATCAAGTAAAATAAACTCGTTAATCAGAAATCTTCACGTGACACCGTTCTATCACCGCCCAGTAGTGGAATCAACAAATATATCAGCTATACGTACGTTGAGCTAGCTAGACAAAAGGTCAACTCTCATTAATTGATGCCAAGCATTGAGATTTGGATCTATTCAAATTATGGATCTTAGTACGTACTGCAACTATCTAGGAGTAAATATATGTACATCAGGCGAGGAGATAGAGATATCAATAGTTTTCAAAGTATATATACAAAGACCGTACTGCACTCTGATGGACTACTATATACATATACTAGAGATGTATAGTTAACATGAAGCGAAGCTTATATAGAAATGTACTACTAGTGTACCTAGTGCATCCGAGGCCGACGTTGTGTGGGAAGATGGTGGCCTTGTAGACGTTGCCGTGGCCGTGGACGGCGTCGATGCCGTAGATCATGGGGATTCCGAGGCGCGTCGACAGAGCACCGCCCTGCATGTCGGTCACCATCTTCACCCACGCCTCCGGCGGCGCGTTCGGCGCCGGCACGCTGCCTCCGCCGCTGAGCACGCTCCCTTAATTTATTCACATGCGGTACGTAGATTGATTAATTAGATCCACGTGAATTACATACACATACGTTAGTTTGATGCATGTACGTAATTAACGTATCGTACCTATGAAGTACTTGTTGATGACGTCGGGCGTGGCCTTCTCCCGCTCGATCTGGGACATCTGCCCAATCTTCTCGGCGAGCGTCATCCGCTTCAGCAGGTCCTTGATCCTCTTGTTGAGCGGCTGCTTCGGGTCCTTGTACCTGGGGCCGCCGCCGTACTTGCCATCCCCTCCGGCTCCGGCCACGCAACTGCACAGCTGCAGCAAGATCAGGGCAGCTGCAGCGACCACCACCCTGCAGCTGCGACCACTACCTGCAGGGACCTCCATTGCTGAAGCCACGGTGCGGCTAGCTAGGAGGTGCAGTGGAGTAGTGTAGTGTGCTTCTTTGTGCTCGCCCTGGGTGTGTATTTATGGGACGGGTTGGGTGATCATCATCAAGCGTTCATATAAACAAATAGCGTGAGTAAATGTCTCGATAATTAAGGTGATCGATCACGTTGGCTTGCATTGGACTCTGCACATATAAAACGTTCGAAAAGTACTGAAATGAACATTTCTTTTAGCTAAGCAGCGAGTTGCAGCAAAAATAAAGCTAGGTCAAAGTAGGTTTCTACTCCATTCATTCTGAGAACGTGTAATAATTACTATATACGTTTCCAAGCCTGGCAAAAAACCAAAAGGGTCGATCGATCGAGGCTTCCACGATCTGCACGATGAACAGATAAGCAGTGGAAATACTTGGCGTATACTAGTACGTAGTGAAACACGACACAGGGCCAGTTGCATGACGCAGTCTTAGAGAAATGAGGATCAAGCGAGAAGACGGCGCGCGTTTAGTCAGTCATGAGCTAGCTGCAGCAGCTCAGAGATCCCGAGAAATGCCGTCGTCGGCGCGCGATGGGATCGAGCGTGATCCACTTGCTCGTTTCGGCTTCCGTGTCAGAGTCGTCAGCGTGTCTCTTGGGCCCAAACCACATCGTCACTGCTGCACCAGTGTCCAGTTCTATCCGCTGCATACATACTACATATAGGATGCCATTTGATTTGAGCAGTTTGCCGTCCCCAGGTACTTCGGATGCGCGCACAGGGCGGAATCCAAAACCAAACGAACGAGAGCGGCGATCGGCTCCCGCACGTACGACGACGCTCTTGCACGGCTCGGCCCCCTCCCAGGCGACTGTCCAGCTAGATCGGCATGCATGGTGCGTGCCATTGACAGGGAGGTGGCGTGCATCCTGCAGGGTGGCACCAACACTCTCAAGAGCACAAGCAGATCGTAGTGGAAGACATGAACAAGATGGTTACGTACTAGATTTTGGCGTGGTGCTCGAGGCGAGCCAATGGACATCGCGCGCGCGAGAGAGAAGCTAGTGATCGCGAGCGTTCCTGGCGCCGGCCGTAGCGGACAGTGCGTCGGCGTGACGTCGCCCGAGCCGTGGGCGTCCGAGCGTTGGCTCATGGCTAGCGTAGGCCTCCGCGCTGCAGGCATCTTGTTCATGTAGAGGCTGCACCACGGCTTGGGCCTTGACTCCGACGCACAAACTGCCGATTGAATGACGGGCCCGTGTGGGTGACGCACAAACGGACGACGGGCGGGCGTGCTCGCCGGCGACGAGACGAGCAGCCGCTCCAACTTTTGCCACACGGCGCGCCGGAGATCACGACACACATACGCGGGCGCGCGCCGCGGCCGCACGGCATTCGCAGACACAGCACATGCGTAGAGAGTTTCTTTACATCCATCGACGATTTTAACTAACCACAAATTAAGTGCATGCTAACTAAACCAGATCCCCATATCAAATCGACGGTTTTGATCAATTAAGCACAAACGCATGCATGGAGCCTCTGTCTAAATGAATTGATCAGTTCAATGCGAAAGTAGCATTGTTGCTGGTTACTGCTGCTGCATCTAGCTGCAGAATCTCGTCCAAGGTCATCGGAGGCGGGCAGTCGGGGTTGCACTTGGGGCAGTTGTACCGGCACCTTTCCTGCTCAGGGTAGCATATCTGCCGAATCTTCCTGTCCGGGTCCGGGTTCTGGCAGCACCAGCAGGTGTCCGAGAAGTCGCAAACGCACTTGCGGGTGCAGAAGATGAACTTCACCTTGCCCTCCTCTTCCGGCGGCGACGGGCAGAACGCGTGGTCAGGGTTGTACACGATGCTTGTGTTGGTAGTCGTAGCAACAACCTTCGAGCTAGCAGCTGTGCTTCTTCCGGCCTCCTCCAGCGGCTCAAGACGACCTGTAGTTCATCGGTTGTATATGTATCTCATCAGCTCATTGTTAAATTACTGACACGGAGACAGCATGATGTGTACTTACATTGTGCAGGCGACGCTAGGAACCCAAGGAGCGCGACCAAGATGAAGACAGAGATCGACTTCGCACCCCTCATCATGTTTGGATCTTCAAATCAGTACTCTCCTAAATCATGTATGTTGGAGCCTTGGAGGGGGTTTAGATTGGACTTCTTCGTGAGCAATGGCTTCGTTCAACCCAACACACATATATAGGGGAGAGAGCGCAAAACCTTCTTTGGCAACTGGTGAGATGCATCGACAGGCTAATTAATTTGGAAATGTATGGAGCAAATATGGAGAGTATCATAAAGGTTAAGTACGCATATTTACGGACACGTTTCCTTTACATGTTGGATCTGCTGGATATTGTGTGCAAATATAACTTGGGCTACCAAATAGTCGCGAGGAGTTGCCAAATATGTTAGATTGATTTGTAGAAAACACCTGAAATTTCCAAGATAACGTTAGGTACATATCCAGACGAATATATGCCAAATATGCATTAGACCTGATTGAAACTAATCACGTCTGCAGCCCAGCCCTAAACAAACACAGTAGCTCGTGCTCTGCTCTCACTGTCAGACATGCAAACTCTGAGTAGAGTGTTAAAAGAAGGCAGCGCACAGGAGAGGAGATTGCGTCGCGCGCAGTCACGACCCTCTCTGACTGGAGCTAGATCATATCGGTTCCAAAGCGGCACGGCAAAGTGGGGGGACTCAAAAGGTAGTTGCGGTAACTTGTAAAGACCAAGTGCTTGACCCAGATTGACTGAAGCGATCGATTATTGGTCCTCCTTGTCATCGCATACAGAACCAAACGTGCATAGCATAGCATAGCATAGCATAGACCGCTTATGCATCAGCGGAAAGCGCTTGGGTCGCCGACCGAGCTTCATGCCCGGCTCGCTCGACTGGATCGATCAACGTGCAACGCCCTTGACCGTGTGGTCCAACTTTGTCAGTCGTGAGACGCACGCACCACGCACAAGCCACCTCCTCAGTCGCTGGCCGACACGCTGCGGGCAGAAGGAGAGCATCGGCGCACCGGTCCGGGCATGGAGGCACAGTGCAGCGACCTGTCTTGGGCGGTACGAAATCGAAATGGCAACACCGATCCGATGACGCACGCACCCACGGGCGGCGTCGGACGACGTAACAAACTCCCCAACCAACCCACTGCCAACTGGAGAATTAGCCCCTAAACCCCCGTGGTTAGCACAAGCGTCGAGGTCGAGGAGGAGAGCGCAAGTGCACAAGCTTGAGGCTCCTCTTGCATCCTTCTACACCAGGCTCCATATGGGTGGCGTGCACAGCTCTCACGTCACGGTACCATCCAAAGCCACCAGCGCCTCGGACGCCTTAGGAAGCGCGCTTAGCTATTTCGATCAGTGCCAGGTTTGCCCCCTTCTCCTCCTTCTCCGCACTTTCTACTCAGGCACTCTCTCTTGTGTTTTCTTCTCCCTAGGACAACGATGACCTCTACTTTCTGCCTTGCATTCAAAACAACATCAATCCTTTTCAACCACCTTAATAAAATCCTTGCATTCAAGACAACATCAATCCTTTTCAACCATTATGCCTTTCATGTGCCTCTTTGGCTGCGTAAAATACCTTCTACGTTTCACCAAGGAAGAACATTGCTTCCTTTTTTAGGTCTTATAAAAAAGGGATATATCAAGTTTCATGAAAGAATTATAAACCGATTCAACATGTTGCTTCCTCATATTGTGAAAGCTATATTTATGAAGTCTTAATTGTTGAAATTTTATGTTTTTCAACGTATTTTATCTTTATGACAGGGGCTATGTAATGACATTCTGATTGGCTGCACTATTAACTAGAAGTTTCTGACTTGAGAGGGGTAGAACCTGTTGGTATAAAATGAATATGGTTGAGCACTTTATTAATATGTGTTTTTTGTAGCTACGATTTTCACAAATATCTTTTCTAAATAGACAACCCATTTTGGAAAGTAGAGACTATTCTAGATCAAGATTCACCATGATTTATGGAGCAAAAAAGGATTTCTTTGGAACTAGATAGATATTCATGGCAGGAAATATCTAGGTACTCCCTATTTAATTGTCATCATATAGTTTTCTTACAAAGAATAATTGCGTTCTCAAGTATTGACGTGACTTTAAAGAAAATCTTCCTTTGTTGCCTCAGTAGGTTGCTCCGATGACACCCCCCCCCCCCCCCCCCCCCCCCCCCCCCAGTTTTCCAATCTCTTGCTTCAGAAGATGTTGCAACTTCCATCGACGGGCATCTCATGCAAGACCAGTTTGTAAGGGAGAAAGAAGAGTCAAACAAAACACGGTGTAAATAAAGAAACATATACATATACAAAAAACAATATACATGAAGAAAACAATTCGTTTGTGATAAGTAGAGAGTGCTCTAGAACAAGATTCGCCATGCTTCACGGTGGGGAAAATAACTCTAGTGCTAAATATTTAGGCATGGGAAGAAATATAGGTACTCTCTCCATTTAAGTATAATTGTCATTCCGTCAACATATAAGACAAATGATGGTTGAGAATCGATAATCTAAAGCAAAACATCGACTGAAAGGTTTATAATGATATAGTACTTTAGGACCCCTCAATGCTAGGTAGTGAAAGAGGGATTGAACATAAGAGTTGAGGAACCAAATACTAACCTTAGCTGCAAGTAAATCACAGAGGTCTTCCCCCTCGACAACCATCAAAATCCTATCGCCTGGGCTTCACTCCACAATCGAGCACCTTCTTCTCCATGGGAATTTTCTATCAAAGAATTTATTTATTTATTAGTACACAAAGCACCAACTGTTTTCCTAACTTAAAAACATTATAAAGAAAATAGGAGTTACCTAATCAAATGTGACTTCACACTCGATCTCACAATGCTAACATAAAATTTGGAGTTGAAGCAATATGAGGTTGAAAAGGTCCATGGTATATGTGAGATATGCACATTATCATCTTTGAGTAACTACATATATTACAAACAAAGATTTGGTAAATTTCACAATTATTGTAGGGGAAATCAAGTATCTCGAAACATGAACATAATAGTAAGCAAGTTACTATCTGAGATCGAGAGTAATTTAATAGGAAGAACTTTATACCCAACCTTAATCAATTTCATTTTCGAGTACCTATAAGGCTAGGATCGATTACAATGATCGGTTTGCTATGTCCCAAATCAAAAAAAATTACACAAAATTGCACTAGAAGTTTGGGTTCTGAAAGCTAAACGACAATCCTTTGACCCGTAAGATTGCTTTTATTGTTAGAAAACAGATAAAGATATTTGTGATGACATGATAATAAAAGTACTTTAAAGGATTGAATCACGTTTTCAATCTAAAATGGCAACCATCGATCACAAAGTTTTGGCGGATATTCTTGCAAGAAGAACTCAATTATATCCTTACTAAGATATTCATGGCATGTTCAATACAATTATTTAGGATTTAGGCTGCTATGCTTTATGTCTTAATCAGCTGGCATTATATAGCTTAGTGCCCAACACAATCTGTTAACGACCAATAAACAAACTCTTGATACTTAGCTTTTTTTTGTTTTTTGGAGGAACACTCATGATACTTAGCTAACAATGTCTATCGAAATAACCTTTTTTTTTTCACACACAAGAGATCCTAACAACTCTTAACTATATAAACTCATACTAAAAAAAATTCTGAACTAAACTCTAATAACTAAAATCTAGCCACTTTTTATGGCGCTTGAAACTGTTACTCCTTTTACACCTCCCCCTTCTCGCGCAACAGCTTGTTCTCGAGCTGCAATTCTGCGTAGTCAGCCTTGAACCCTTCTAACAGGTACCAAAGTAGCATCAGACGGTGGCTTTCCTTGCCAACACACTAACAACTCTCGGAATTTGCCATTCTCCGGCGTAGCTTGCATCAGATGCAAGCTAGACTTTGCCATTATCCGTCGATTGCTGCGCCCAGAAAATTACCAGCAGCAGTTAAGCCTTGCCTGGCCATTGTAGGAGAGAAAGATCAGCTTGTTGACGCTCCTTTCTTGCCCTCATGGGTCGTCTTCTTGCCATTCTTCGGTGCATTTGGGGTCTGCACATGGTGGAATTGGGTAGGAAAAAGGGTGGATTGATGGTGGTGATGGGATTGTACATAGAATTGGCTCTGAATACGAAACATATGGTTGTGATAGGCTGATAATGCACAAGAAACAATGCTAACTCACCCTCCCATGTCTCCCATGTGAGGTTCTGAGATTGAGTTAATTTCACTAACAAACTTGCGAGAGGTTAGTTGATCGTGGGCTTGGTCCGGGGCTTTCTCTCACGAGCTGGGCTAAGCCGTGTCCATTGGGCCTGACAACTCGCAAAACAAATTGTAAGCTCTGAATTGCTGTGTCCATTGGTTACAAGCCGTGTCCATTGGGCCTGATAGCTCGCAAAACTGAACATACCATATTACATTGTATTGCAGATCAAGGAAATATAACCAAGAAAATTGTATTTGGGTCGATGTACCCCCTAGCTTTATTTTGGAGGCTGTGGTGAACAATGTAACTTTGTTTTCTAATCAATAAAGAGCGTCGAGTGGCTTCTCTCTCTCGAAAAAAGGAATATAACCAAGACAGGAAGGAGCTACTTTTTTTTTTTTGAACTTGCGAAGAATGTACACAGAGTCGGACAGGTTTTACCATTCCATATCCTCGTCAACGAGCTATACACATGCATATCACACACACAATAAGGCAATAAGCATTGAACCTCAGCTATAACAACAAATCCTGCTAAACACGAATATATGCACTTGCACTCATCACATTAGCCACACACGAACAAGATGAAGACAGAGATCGACTTGAGTCCCCTCATTATGTTTGGATCTTCAATTTTCTCCTAAATCGTGTATGTTGGAGGGTGTTTCATTTGGACGCCGTGAGCAATGGCTTCGATCGACAGCCGAACACATATATAGGGGACAGAGCGCAGACTCTTTTTTGGCAACTGAGATGCATCGACCGGCTAATTTGGAAATGTATGGAGTAAATATGGAGAGTATCAGAAAGGTTACCATATTTATGGACACGTTACCATTACATTTTGGATCTGCTGGATATTTTGCGCAAATATAACTTGATTTGTAAAAAATTTCTAAGATAACGTTAGATGTATATCCTGCGTACCGCATTGGGCCTGATTGAAACGAATCACGTCTGCAGCCTGCACCGTGTTCCTGAACAAATCGTGCTCTGCTCTCACTGTCAGACATGCAAACTCTCAGTAGAGTAGAGAAGGCAGCGCACAGGAGAGGAGATTGGTGTGTCGCAGTCACGGCCCTCTCTGGCTCGCGCTAGATCGATTCCAAAGCGTCGCGGAGACTTGCAGTAAAGACCAAGTGCTTCATCCAGATTGACTGAAGCGATCAATTAATTAAGCGGTCCGGGCCTAGCGTGGAGGTGCAGCCACACCGATCCGACGACGCACCCACCGCGCCGGATTTAACAAACTCCCCAACTGACTGACAAGTCCCGAGGACGAGAGTGTGAGGGCAGAGCTTCCTTGAGGCCCCGCGGCAATGGCGGTCGTCGCGCCCCCGTCCCCGCTTCCAAGCACCCGCCGCCCGCCCTCCACGCTTGCCTTCGCGTGCAACGTCCCCTATCTCACTGCTGGCACGGTGCCCGGCTCCACTGCCGCGGCGTCTGTCATCATCCTCATTGCCACATCCGACAGAGGTGACGGCGCCGTGCGGGTGGTTGGGATGCCCAGTGGCGCCAACGCCACGGGGTGAGGATGCGGCGGATCGGCATCGTGCACTGGTACTGCCGGTGGCCGCTGCCACAGCAGTTCCGGCAGCGCACCACCTCTTTCTGGGACGACCACTGGATGCCCGGTGAAAGCCTTGCAGAGGTTTTTCCTGCTCTGTACAGTCACTGCACACAGCCGCATGTCTCTGTCCGGGAGGTGGTGGAACTGGGCCTGCAGAGCCTTCTTGTGCCGCGGCTAACACAAGCAGCTGAGCGTGAACTCGAGGAGCTCGATCGAGATGATTGTTGATGCCCTTGCCTTATCGGATGCCCCAGACCAGCGACTATGCGCTGCTGTTGAATGTTGATAAAGGTGACCGCCTAAGCTCCGGCACTGTATACCGGGCAGTGCTCTTGCCTCACAAGCTGAGGCCGTTGCTTTCCACAAATTTGTCTGGCAGAACCGAGCTCCTCCTCGTGTCCAATTCTTCACGTGGCTGTTGGTTCGAGAACGCATACAGTGCAGAATCAATCTGTTTATGAAGAACATACTAGATGAGAATGCCTGTGAAACCTGTCACCTCGCTGCTGAGAATCCTAATCACCTCATCTTTGAATGTGAGTTTTCCCGCCACTTCTGGCAAGCAGTCCAAGCTACAGTCCCAAGCAACCCACAAGTGACCCGGCTATAGGAAGTTGCGCGTCCTCCGAACGTCTCGACCAAGTATTTCTCCACTTTTCTGCTGCTCTGTTGTTAGCACCTGTGGAAGCATCGCCACGATGTTGTGTTCAGATCATTACCCCCATCACTGCCACGCCTCCTTCAGGATTGCAAAGCTACCGGCTAGGGACGATGTACTTGCTGATTCATGGTGTAACGCTCTCTGCCTCCCCATCACTACCAACTTTTTTTTTTCTACCACATAATATTAATCATATTATGGCGGGTTGGCTTTCTTCAAAGGGGGTTAAAGAAAAGAAACTAATCCTTGTAGGAGTGGCAGCTATGTTCTGGTCGATATGGCTATGCCGCAATGATATTGTTTTTAACAAGAAAACATCGATTACTTTAATGCAGGTGATCTTCAGGGGCACATACTGGTTTCGCTTTTGGAAGTTGTTGCAAAAGGAAGACTACAGGGAGGAGATGGTGAATGTGTGCCATATGTTGGAAGTGGTGGTCATGAGTGTGTTCGCCAAGCATGGGTGGCCGTGGCATAATAGGCTTGATGCTTAGTCTTTGGTCTTTGTGCCTTTTATTCTACAAAACTTTGTAATAATGTTCACTAAGTGGGCTGTATGCATCTTGATGCAAAAGGCCGGATTCATTTCCTTTATCTAAAAAAAAATGTAACTGTTTTTCTGCTTTGGTAGCTTGTACAACAAAATGCTTGGCCTGTTCATGACCCGTTTTAATGAAAATCTCAGGTGGGGATGCTCTCCCCCTCGTTGACCGTCAAAAAAAAAACCATCCGACAAAGGTGGCAAGCAAATATGTATTGGAATATTCTGTTGTTATTGTTGTGAACAGGGTTTGGAAACGTGAACAAATTGTTCTTTTGCACGAATTCAATATTGCGAAACTGAGATGAACTAGGAAACTAGCTGATTACATTGACTCATGCTTTTATCGTGCTCTATACTAGCTGATTTTTTGTAATTTCTGTACTACTTGTACGCAATTTTGAGAGAGGTGCAATTTTTTATTGCCATGATTACTCAAATTTTGTACTCAACACACAAAATTCAGACTTTCTACTTGACAAGTTCGTAAAATATTGCAGTGCTACTGATTTTCGAACTCAAATATATCTTACCTTTCTAGGAGCCCATATGTGAGCAAATTAATTGCAACATCATCTAGTGATGGAATTTGTAAGTAACTATTGATGCATATCATTTTTTCAGTCCATGACTTATGATAAACATAAATATGTATGCAGATATGTGGGAAACAAGGGCAAACTCTCCATTATTTTGGTAACAACCGTGATTTACCTAAGCACTTTTTGAAAAAATAAAGATTTAACTAACCAATTAAATAGACAATGTATCTTTTTTCTTCTCTAACAGACGATGAAGGGACTAAGCTTTAGCTCTCTTGTTGCCAACTTTCTTGCCCCTGGGACAATTTCGATTTCGATGCTATTTTCTTCATAACATAATTTATTATGTAAAACAAAAGCTTTGTAAAATGAATCACTTTGAAAATTTATGATGAATTGGGATATTGTAAGGAGTGCAAATTTTAGATTTAGTTTCAAGATATAGAAACTTATTTGAGGAGGTTCAGCACCAGATAAATTACACAAGTTATACATCACCGAACTTTTATTTATTTTAACTAATAACTTTGTTGTTGGTCCAAGGATTTAGGATAGTGAATTTCATAAATACAAGCTCTTTTTATAGCTTTAAAATTAAATGGTTGTAGTATTAACGCTCGAGGTTTTTAGATTTATTTTTCATATAAGATATTTGCATACAAGAGTGCTTTGATATTTCTATGTTGCGAATTCTATGTAATGTATCAACGATGCCAAACACACTGTTTTGTAGTAATGCAGTATTTCATGATAAATTCACCTAAACCTTTGTCACTCACGTAATCACGTTATACTTGTCACGGCCGTACCATTAGCACATCAACCCTGGGCCTGGTTCCGCAATTTACTTTGCAGAAATGTGAACTGCAACTAGTACAACTAGACAATAGTATCTACTTCTCTCTAGATGTTTGTTACATAAAAAGAAAAAAAATATATATATACAACATTTCCTAAAATTTAGAAGGTCTGATTAGCATAAGTTTAAGGCCTTGTTTGCATCTAGCTGAATATAAGTTTAACCAATTTAAATGCAAACGGCGCTCCGAAGAAGACCAGTGAAAACAAATTTTCGTATTCTTGCTCCAGTGTGAAACCTCCGAGCACCAACGAGCATCTTGTGAACTAGCTATCTAATTTATAAAAAGCGATAGAAAGGACAGTCATCAAACAAATCATGTTTATGTGCCCGTACGTTATTGATCTGAATTGGCCAGCCTGTGCATGTGCCGATCAGCAAGCTCGCCGGCGGTGAGGCGGATGGGTGTTGGTTCACCGGCGGCGAGTTCGGACGGAAGACATACGGTGCGTTCAGGACTCATTTGCAGATGGCGACGATGAGTTATTAGCGAGGACAGTCACAGACTGATACTATCTGGTAGCAATGACTACGTACGAGATGCTTTTCTTTTATTCAGATAAACAAAAAACAGAGACGTACGTACTGCTGGCGTGCGCTTGAGGGCTGCGACTGAATCGCACGAAACCTTGCTTAGTGCCCGCTCGACTCCGGATCTTCCTTCCTGCGTACCGGCGACCGAAAGGACCGCACGCAGCAGCGCCCTTGCGGATCAGTTTCGACTTGAGAAGTGTCGGCTATGCAGCGGCCTGTCGTCGGGGCCGTGCAAGGCGGGTACGTACGTACCGACGACAACGGATTCGTGCCTGGATCGGTGTCTACGATACCACACCTCATGCTGGGCTTCGCGACCTTGGGGTGTCTACGATTCCAAAAGGCAGTGATGGAGGTCGATTCCAAAACGCACTCTCGGTATTTAGCACACGTCCCGAGGAGGAGAGTGCGAGGCGCGGAAGCTTGAGCCAGCAATGGCGGTTGTCCAAGACCTCCACCCTCGCCTTCTCGTGCGATGTACCGCACCTCGTCGTCAGCACGATGCTCGGCTCCACTACCGACACGTGTCTCACCATCTACGATATGCCACCCCTTACACAGGGCTTCGCGACCTTGGAACAGCATTGACCTCAACGGCGTGGTTCAGCCGCCTCTCCTTGTCCAAGTCGATGGAGATGGTCTACTCCCCTGCTTCCCTCTACACCGGGCTCATCGCCGGCGGCCTTGACTTGGAGGACGTTGCTCTTTGGTGGCCGGGTGGGAGGCTTTGGTAAGTGCTGGAAGTAATGTCACAATCGCAATTCCTCCCTCGGTCCTCCTTCCTCAGATCCCCTCTCTCCCCTGATTCATCTCTCACTAGTGGTTTGATCCGTACTACGTGGTGATTGAGAGGGATCGAGTTCCACCTGGAAGTCATATCTTGGCATTAGCGCTGCAAGCGGGGCGGACGCGGGCTGCCCGCGCCGCAACGTGCTTAGCGGCTTAAGCGGCGGCCCGCATGCCGCCGCAAATGCTTTGCGGCTTACACGGCGGCCGCAAAGCGCGCCGCATCCGCCCGGAGAGGCTGTCGCGCATGCCGCCGAGACCCGTTCTACTCTGTATAGGTTCATGCTGAGCGACGCGGAGACCCGTTCAGTTCAGTTTCAGAAAACGAATAGTAGGTCAGTTCAGCTTCAGAAAATAAATTCACACACGAAGGCTGTTTCCTCTCGTTTTATTCATGCATCGTCAGACATATGGAAGGTTGTTTCAGTCTAGCATACGGTACGTTTCCCTGAGCATTCTCCTTACTCACAGTTATAGTCACTACTCGATAGAGGCACTACCTATTCGGTTTATTGATAATTTTTTAATTATCAATAAACTGATAATATCCTATATATGAGGCTACTCATATGAAAATGTCTTCTATATACAAACTGGGATTTAGTTTGTATAACTAGCCAACGCGTGCGAGCCCGAGCGGTCAGAGCAGAGGCTCCGGGAGCGAAAACGCTCCCGTCGACCCGGGCTCGACGCCGCGGCACCGCGCGGCACTGTAGCTCGCTACAGTGCCGCGCATGTACTGTAGCCCCGTGGCTGGAATATGCCCGCTGCAGTACAGAGTAAAAAAATCCCCTCGTCCTCCCCGGGTCAAAGCACATGGTAAAGACTCGCGCCGAAGCTCACAACGGCCAGCTGAGTCCCTGGGTAAGATCGGGGAGGGGGTTCGGGGGTTTTCTCGACCTGCGTGAGAGGTTATTCTCCTTAGTAAAATGCCGTTGGGGGCGGTCTTCCCCCGGCAGGTCGAGTTTTTGTTTGTATAACTAGCAATTTGCCCAATAACTGAATGGATTAAGCATGCACTACATAGCGTAAGCTAATAAATTTGCACCAATTTATGATGTAGTATTGTCGAGGTTTTAGGGCCTCGATAGATTATAATGGGTAGCGAAGGAACCAAGAATACGATAGTGAACACGAGACACAAGGTTTAGACAGGTTCGGGCCTCCCGGAGGATAATAACCCTACGTCCTGTATGTCGTGGTATTGGATTGATTGTCTTAGATGGAGCCCCTGCCCGCCTTATATATCCGGGGGATCAGGGTTACATGGAAAGTATCCTAGTCGGTTACAACTCGGAATTACTTGGAGTACAAGACAAGAGTCCTGATCTATCCCGCCGACTAGCCGCACCTTCCTTTTAGCGTCATCGGCTACTCGGTTTCCTCTGGGCCGGACCGACTACCCTTGTCAGGCTACTCGGCCCTGCTGGTCATGAGGGTACCCGGGGGTCATGGTAACGACAGTAGCCCCCAAGTGCTTTTTGATTGATCTTGATTGCTTCCCGACTAGGCTTCTCTCCATATACAAATAGATCTTCAGGTTGACTGATAAATTAAAAAGGACTTAACCTGAATCAAGCCTGTTGTAAATTGAGATACCTGGCCCCGAGTGACTCAGGGTGTTGGTCGTATCTACGCACCCACTTATATACCGCAAGAGCACGGTGTACAGTTGTAGTCTTTTTCCCCTAGAAGAGTATTCCAAGGTTTAATCGAACCACAAGGACCTATGGGAATTAAGCAAAATCGTCAGTAAAAGAGTTAGCCAAGCTTTCTAGTGAGCGTGAGCGTGGGTTTCAGGAAAACAGGGTGTTGTGCCGATCGGCACAGGGGATGTGCCGGTCGGCACCAAGGTGAAGTTGTCCGAAGTGTTGTCCGAAAAGCCTAGGAACAGATTAGATCATGGGGTAAGTTAGCCAAGTCTGCTAGTTGAGATCGTAACCGAAAAGATTAATCGAATAGCATCATAAACGGATTACTCAATTATTGATAACCGAAGATCGATAGGTCAAGACCCCTTTCCGACGAGCCCTGTCACGACCAATCGCCGTAATCGGTAGCCTCTTCCTACTCTACACCTCATCTCAAGGATCATCGCGTATGCATTAGCGGCTGTGGAGGTACAGAGACAACGTGCAATTATGACGCATTACAAGATCCCAATGCTACTTTAACCACGATGGAGATAGTGAGAGAACGAATCTTGTCACTTCTTTTTGCCACCACAATCAAGATAACATCTAATACTTAGTCGTCACTAAGCGTAGGAACAAGCACATGTAAAGACCATAAAATCCAGGCAATCAATGATCAAAACCAATCATCAACATGCTCAACCATACTTTGATAATACATAGTGCAAGATACATCACCATCTAGTCGGCCTACCTTGATGGATCACCTCTTCAACCAATGGTTCTTGATCTAACAACTAGAGAACATGAAGAACGGGGCAAAGCCCCGGTGGCTCTAAACTTACTAGCTGTGTTGTCCCTCTGACGGCGGATCCTGAAACCCTAGGGCTTTTACAAGTTTATATAGGGCTGTACATCAGGAAGGAAAGGATTCTCGGGAAAAGAGTCCTTGTGCCGATCGGCACATGGGTTGTGCCGATCGGCACACCTCGTGTCCAGCTCGGGTTCCTCCCTAAGTCGGTTCCGAAGTCCTAGGTAGCTTCCATGTGGGCCTTCCAATCAGTTTTCTTCGAGATCAAGTCTTGTATTGCTCTTTCAAATCTTCGAGTATCTTTTATCTCTTCGTGATGAATATCTCCCAAGATTGGTTCAGATAGCTTCCTTCTAGAATAAACTGAATGGTGGGCCAGCTTCAGTGGCCTTGGGGTCCCATGTGCCGGTCGGCACATGGCTGTGCCGATCGGCACAGTGGGCCTTTTCTGCTGGTTCTCTTCTCTTCAGGTCCAGATCAGCCTCAATGTCCAGAATGTCGTCCTTTTCATCTGTTTCTGCAATAAAGCTCCAGAACGACATATATACAAATATGGTGCTATTATCAAGGGTTAATGGCCTATAATGATGACATTTATGCTCTAAATAAGGCGCAGTTGGCATATAAAATGGTATGCTAGAAATCGCCAACAGCTCCCCCACACTTAAACCTTTACTCGTCCCGAGGAAAGTCAAGAATGAAAATCAACTTGCATGTAGTCACATCAATCATAAAAGTATTTCAAATCTACACGAGCTGAGCATTTAGTCATTGTGAGATTAAATCAATTTAGTATTCATCAAACATGTTCATAATATGGGTATTGAACATGAAAGAGTACTTCCCAAAGCAAACCTTGAAAATATTCAACTTGATGCGCATGACTTTTCCACTTATGTGAATCACCAAAAAGGTATTGTGAGCAAAAGAACTATCCTTCTCAAACGATCAAGTTAACAACTCAACTTCAATCTCTCACCTAAATCACTCAAAAGCCTAGCCTACTTTATCGATATATGTATGTGTAAGGCCATATGAGTAGCTTGGTGAGGAAATTCAAGGAAAATAGACATAAATCAACAACATATTGCAAAGCTAAGAAATAATTCTAATTGGTTTTACTGAGACTTGTCAAAAGGCCATTAGAAATTGAATTGAGAAAGAAACTCACACCTTTAGAACAGTGGACATATACTTGTGTGAATGAACAATCACAAGTAGAGAACGTAATCTTTTTAAACAGGTGACAAAGCTGTCCTTTCTTCTTTGCATATCTATCAGAAACTTCCTGGCATTTTCGAAGGATATCGGATGCAAAGAATTGTGGACATGATTGGAAAAAGAGATTCTTGGCTACTAATCAATGATAAGAATTCAAGGGAATTCACTCTTCCCCCCACACTCAAATTTTTGCTAGTCCCGAGCAAAACAGTGCAAAGTACAGACTTCATTTTCTCTTTTTTTTCTTTTTTTTTTCTTCTGTTTTTCTCTTCTCTCTTTTTTTTTTTCTCTGTGTGCCGGTCGGCACAAAGCCCGTGCCGATTCGCTCTGGATTTTTCGTTGGAACTGCTGTGTCAGATGTATAGCCAAGAATACAGTAGGATGTGGTCAAGAATTGATATTCGAATCAAAGAATTTGGTTCTCAAGTATCGGATACTCGGCGAATTATGCATAATTCCAATGCGGTAATTTGCATAGCTCGAGTGGGAATAGGCTAGAAAATCAACACGATACGCGAAAGATGTGGCCAATTTTCCAAGTCTCATACCCTAAGAATTAAATCTTAACCGAGCTCAATCATCAATCATAGTCTCTACTTAGCAAGGGCTTAAATTGAGTCACATATATTTGGCATTGGTAGGCACAACCGAATGATATGGAGTAATTCTAAAGCTCACAATAAGAACGTTTGAATTTTATAAAGAAATAGGTACTAAGTCATGTCATCCAAAATCGATCTTTTATTAGACCTTGCATGGGAATTTTGAAATGCACTACGCCACATATGAAGTATTTGCCGGATACATTATAGTGAAAGTTCGGGATTTTATTTATGCTCAACATCGCTCGATTATCATTAACACTTCTCAAGATAGACATACATGCTCGTATCATCTTTCAAATAAAGCATAAAGATCATCATCATATTGGATTTGAAAGCGCGGGCTACATGGTGATGTATCATTCTAAACATACTACTAGCACACTTGCATAAATAAAACTAGACTACTAGCACACATGCATGAATAAAAGCACACAAACAAACTAAACACACCCGATACATGGTTTCCCAACCCGCTCACACACACATAAGGAAATAAATAAAAAGAGAATGCGAAAGGGAAAGAAAAACGCAAACCGGGAAACCGATACAAGTTGTGCCGTACACAACACTCTACCCATCGAATGGAGGTGGCTGCGTGTAGTCGAAGCCATAGTATGCGCCTCCAATCTTGCGAACTCATCGATCATCGCATCGGTGTTGCTCCGCATCTCGCCCGCCAAGTTGTCGATGCGTTCAACGTATTGGACGTTGTTGTCGATGTACTGATGCATAGGGGCAAAATTCGCCCCCGGAGGACCTGCATGAGCATAGTAGGGTGCCCCCTGGAAGTGCTGAGGGTAGACAGGGGGCATACTGAAGTACCTGGGGTTGGTGCCGGTCGGCACCTGGCCTGTGCCGGTCGGCACAAAGCCCGTGCCGATCGGCACGGGTGCCTGCTGCGCTGGTTGATGCTGCGCGGCCGTTGCCGCGTCCCAGCTGTCCCAGTCCGCCGCTGCGCTCGCCGAAGACTGGCCGACGACCTCCTTTCTCCCGCGCTTGGTCTTCGTTACCTTGTGTCGCTCGCGAAGGTCGGCCTCAAGCCAATTCCCTCCGTCGATCTTGTTCGGGAGGAAGAGGGCGAGCTCGGGGCAGGGAAGCTTGATGCCGGTGCCGCACACGTAGTAGCCGAGCTTGGCGCTCCCCGTGATGGTCTTCCCGCGCACCATGGACTCGTCGATGAGCGTGGACCTTATCCAACAATCATCCCTCATCATGAGGTTACCTTCGGTGACTTGGAAGATGATTGTTTGGAGGTAGCCTCCAAAAGCTAGTCTCGCCTTAGGGTTGGCCCTTTGGCTAAACCAACTCCCCACCATCGTCATGACGGGGTTGCATTTGCACGGACTCGCAATGGCGTTGTAGAGCCAATGCAAGTCCGGGTCGGAGATGTTGGTGGTGTCGAGGCGGCCGGTGGTGCGTGCGGCCATCCACCGGTGGAGGATTTGGATCGTGGGGTTCTTGATGTGCCCCCTCTTGCGCTCGTCCGCGTCGGCGATGCGGCGCCAAAATGTGTCGAGCATCTCCGTAGTCGCCGCGCCGTATACGGGGGCCTCCCAATCAAAACCGAGAGCATCGGAGATGCCCTCAATTGTGATGGAGTAAGGCTCGTCCCGCACACGGAACTTGATCTTGTCGTCTCCTTGCTCGTCCACCTCGCGGCTCATGGTGGTGATGAACTCGGTGATGAGCTCGATGTCGAAGCTGCTTGCTTGATCGTGGAGGGTCTCCCATCCAAGGTTGAGGAGGCATTGTTGGAGGTCCGGCCATACCCCGACCTTGGAGAGGAACTCCTCATCCATGTCGATGTTGGGGAAGATGCGGCCGCGGATGTTGGTGTAGTAGAACTCCTCCTCACGGCTCGTGGGTGAACCCCTCCCGAACCGGTGCCGGTCCATATGCCGGCTCGCTCGGCTCGGCCTCCATTGACGGTCCGCCCGCCGCGGCGGCGGCGGCGGCGGCGGCGGTCGCGCTCCTCGTGCGCGGCCTCGGTCCTCGAGGGATGCCGATGTCGCGGTGGCCGATGAAGAAGTCATCCCGCCCTCGTGGCGGTGTCATCTCGACGGAGAGCTCGGGGCTATCATAGCCCACCGAACTTGCCCTTCGCGCCGAGGTGAAGGAGCTGGAGTCGCTGCCGGAGTTGTTGTCGCCAGCTTGGTGCGACCCGCCGGAGTGGTGTGATCCACCGGTGTGGTGTGATCCACCGGAGTGGTGCGACCCGCCGGAGCTGAACCCCCGGCGAATCTTCTTGCCGGCGCTCTTGAGCGTGGAACCAAACCCCTTCATTTCCTGCGAAAGAAAGGAAACGGATCGCGCAAATGGAGGAAGTGGAGGAGTGGAGAGGGTTACCAGGGAGTTGTGGTGAAAATGGAGGAGGTAGTGCCCCCTCTTATAACTCTCCATGGCGTCCAAGGGAAGGAACCCGCGCCGGTTCAAATTCCCTGCGCGCGCCGGTCGGCAACTGTGCCAAATTTCACGGATTCCGTCGTACCTCGGCTGCCACGCCTTCTTTTCTTCTTCCCTATGACTTGTACAGTGTCGGATGTCGGGGAACAGGGGCGCACCTGCAAAAGATTAGCTTTCCCATGGTGTGCCGATTAGCACGGAGTCCGTGCCGGTCGGCACGGTTCAAATTTGCACAGATTCGCACGTACCTTGGCTTCAGCAACTTCTTTTTCCTCTTCCCCATGCTTGATACAGTGTCGCATGTCGGGAGACAGGGGAGCACGTTCGAAATTTGAATTTTTCAGGTGGTGCCGATCGGCACGGGTACCGCGCCGGTCGGCACCTTTGCTCCATCCCGAGGCTGGGTGCTCGGTGTCTCCCCTGTGCTCGGCAGCTGCATGGGTGTCAGTGATCTTTCCTCCTTCCAATGCGCGCAGACTTTGATGAACCGATTCAAATTCTTGGTCAGTGCGCCGGTCGGCACAACAGCGTGCCGGTCGGCACTGTGTAGTCCGCGCCCGTTTCAAACTTCGTTGCTTTGTGTCGCCAAAATTTCAAATTTTCTTGCGGATGTCAGACTTCCTGTAGCGTCGAGATTCTTGGAGGTGGCGTTTCCATGCTGCGCCGATCGGCACCAACTAGTGCCGGTCGGCAACTGTGCCAAATTTCCGCCAGTGCCCTCTTCTTTCGCAAAGATCATCCAGCATATTCCTGCGACACAGAAAAATACCAAAAGCACGGAAATATTCTCGGAACAATTGTTGCACTTACCTTTCCAAATTTTCCTTCATCAAATATTCCGCATATTTTCTTCTCTTTACCCCATATTAACTTTCACCTTCAGTTCGGGGTAACGTCCAGGGCACGATTTGGCGTGCTTGCTGCTGTGCCGATCGGCACAGCCTGTGCCGGTCGGCACATTCCAGAATTTCCTCTTTTTGTTTCTTTTCTTCCTGCGCTGTTAGCGAACAAGCAAAATACAAAAACAAAAACTGCAGAAAGTAAACAGACAGCGCAGGTGTTCACACAAAAGTTAAAGCAAACACTTGGACTAACAAATTTTATTTCGGGAGCATTATTGTGGATTACAAGCAAACAATTTAAAGGCCGGGTTGCCCTCCCGGTTAGCACTAAATCTCTAATTCACGGGTTGCCCTCCCGAAAGCACTAACACACAAAGACTCACCCTATGACTCGCTCCCGAATTTTGGGTTGCCTCCCAAAAAGCGCTCTTAGTTTTAAAAAGGTCGTAGAGCTTGACCTCCCTGCATAAATCACTTCCTTAGCGTCGCTTTACGGGAAAAAGTTGCGACACTACAAGGTTCTCATGTCTCTTCTCCTTCAATGATAGGACATATCCTTCCTCCAATTACCCTCGATTGCTTTATGGTGCGGAGACTTATTTTCTCAACGGTACGGCCTTCTTCTCCCTTGGGGCGAAAATTAAATGTGTAGGAGGCTCCACTTATGTCGAAACTTATCTTTCCACTCCCCACATCAATGTTCGCCTTCGCTGTCCTGAAGAATGGCCGGCCCAAAATCAATGACGTCTTTGTCCTTCTATCCATATCAAGCACAATGAAATCCACAGGAACTATATGATCACCAATTTGGACAGGCACATCTTCAGCAATTCCATCGGGATAGCGAACCGATTGATCGGCCAACTCCAAACACATGGCCGTAGGCTCCAACTCTGGCAAATTCAAACTTGCAAAGACATAGCGAGGCATGACACTTACACTTGCTCCATGATCGCATAAAGCCCCTTCAAAGATTTGAGCTCCAATCAAACACCGGATACTAGGAGATCCGGGGTCGGGCTTCTTTTCTGGTGTAATGTCATTAATAGCTGCAGTGCACTCTCTTGTCAACTTCACTACTTCTTCCGATGCTAAGGACTTCTTGCTTTGCATAATATCCTTTATGTACTTAGCATAGGTAGGCACTTGAAGAGCATCAAGGAACGGGACATTGATATATAACTTCTTCATAATATCGACAAACCTGGAGAATTGTTCATCATGATGTCGAATCCTTTCTGTCTTGGTCAACAGCTGCGTATCCAGAAAGGTAGCAGGACCATGTTCCTTGTTCTCAGTTCCCTTTTTCAGACCCGAGAGGTCAATTTCTTCTACGTGCCGATCGGCACCATCTCCGTGCTGGTCGGCACCTTCAACTGTAGCGTGCCGATCGGCACCAGAGTCGTGCCGGTCGGCACGGGGTCGTCTTGCTCCAGCTGCAAACTTCGGATCTTCAGTTTGCTTCCCAGACCTCGTCTCGATGGATTTCAGCTGTTCTGCAGAGCGGGTATTACCAGGAAGAGCTCCTTTCTCGCTTTTACCGACTCCGCTAATTGGGCCATTTGTTTCTCCATCATCTTCATGAATTGGAGAATTTGCTGATTAGAACTCCCCACTTCGATAACCTTGTCATTGATTGTCTCAAGCACACGATCAACTTCCTTGAATTTGGCTTGAGTGTCCTTGTTGACATTATCTTGAGCTTGAAAGAACTCTTGGCATTGAATACGAAGAGGGATGGCATTTTGCATAGACGATGACGGGGTGAAGCTACTCCTTTGTTGCTGATATGGAGTCTTCCATCCTTGACTCTTGACATAGTTGAGCATCTTTACATCTTCGGGGCAATCCTTGCTCACATGACCAAGTTCCCCACATTCTTCACATGTGGAACGGGCTTCCGCTAGCTTGACGGTCTCTTCCTTGGGAATATGATCAATCTTGTCCAATCTCCTTTGTATGGTGTCAAGCTTGTCCATAAGCAATTCATCATAAGCTCTTTCCACCACACTCTTCATCTTTCCCGTGGAAGGTTGGAGGCTTCTACTTTCTCTCTCACCAACCCATGATTGATTTTGCTCTATCTTCTTGATCAAAGACGTGGCTTGAGCGGGTGTCTTGTCAAAAACGATCCTCCAGCCGAAGCATCTAAGTGTTGTCGGGACAAAAGATTCAAACCCGTGTAGAACCTCTCCACTAGCTCCCATTCAGCAAGACCATTGTGCGGACAAGCATCCTTGTACTCATTGAATCGATTCCATGCTTCTCCAACGCTCTCATCAGCAAGTTGAGTGAATCCAAGGATCTTGTTCTTCAAAGCTTGAGTCTTGCCTGGAGGGAAGTATTTTGCCAAAAATTCTGCAGAAAGTAGATCCCAACTAATCTTGGTCGCAGTAGGTAGCCCATGGTACCACTGCTTAGGACGCCCAATAAGAGATAGAGGGAACAATCGCACCTTGGCTTCATTGTCATTCATATGTTCCAATTGAAAGGTACCGCAGATTTCATGAAAATGTTGCAAATGCATATTAGGATCTTCAGAACCTGTGAACGGTTGCTGACCAACCACAGACATGTAGCGCTCCAGCCGAAAGGGTCGAGCTTGTGCAGTGAATTCAGTCTTGGTAACATTGTCCAAGGCAGGCTTGAGACGATTAGCAATTGGTGTTGCGTCTCCCATGTCTTCTTCTTCAGGAACTTCTTCTACCTTGTCTTCTTCCAAAGCTGCAAACAATGCCTTCGGGCTGAGTGGCTCGCTGCTGTCTTCTATGTCTCCCACTGACTTGCTTTTCTTTTCCGCCTTACGCTTGCGAAAGAGAATCTCTGGATCATCGAGGTAATTAAAGGGTTTATTTGACTTAGCGCCGTCCATACCTGTCTGTTAAATAAAACAGGACATATATACTGGAAAAGACAGAGAAATCAAAGAAAGAAAGCTCCGTGCCGGTCGGCACACAGGTGTGCCGATCGGCACAGTGACCAATTTCTCAAACTTCAAACAATGCCTAATTCGAACAAAGGTCCCCGGCAACGGCGCCAGAAAAAGACAGCTTGTTGGTCGTATCTACGCACCCACTTATATACCGCAAGAGCACGGTGTACAGTTGTAGTCTTTTTCCCCTAGAAGAGTATTCCAAGGTTTAATCGAACCACAAGGACCTATGGGAATTAAGCAAAATCGTCAGTAAAAGAGTTAGCCAAGCTTTCTAGTGAGCGTGAGCGTGGGTTTCAGGAAAACAGGGTGTTGTGCCGATCGGCACAGGGGATGTGCCGGTCGGCACCAAGGTGAAGTTGTCCGAAGTGTTGTCCGAAAAGCCTAGGAACAGATTAGATCATGGGGTAAGTTAGCCAAGTCTGCTAGTTGAGATCGTAACCGAAAAGCTTAATCGAATAGCATCATAAACGGGATTACTCAATTATTGATAACCGAAGATCGATAGGTCAAGACCCCTTTCCGACGAGCCCTGTCACGACCAATCGCCGTAATCGGTAGCCTCTTCCTACTCTACACCTCATCTCAAGGATCATCGCGTATGCATTAGCGGCTGTGGAGGTACAGAGACAACGTGCAATTATGGCGCATTACAAGATCCCAATGCTACTTTAACCACGATGGAGATAGTGAGAGAACGAATCTTGTCACTTCTTTTTGCCACCACAATCAAGATAACATCTAATACTTAGTCGTCACTAAGCGTAGGAACAAGCACATGTAAAGACCATAAAATCCAGGCAATCAATGATCAAAACCATTCATCAACATACTCAACCATACTTTGATAATACATAGTGCAAGATACATCACCATCTAGTCGGCCTACCTTGATGGATCACCTCTTCAACACCAATGGTTCTTGATCTAACAACTAGAGAACATGAAGAACGGGGCAAAGCCCCGGTGGCTCTAAACTTACTAGCTGTGTTGTCCCTCTGGCGGCGGATCCTGAAACCCTAGGGCTTTTACAAGTTTATATAGGGCTGTACATCAGGAAGGAAAGGATTCTCGGGAAAAGAGTCCTTGTGCCGATCGGCACATGGGTTGTGCCGATCGGCACACCTCGTGTCCAGCTCGGGTTCCTCCCTAAGTCGGTTCCGAAGTCCTAGGTAGCTTCCATGTGGGCCTTCCAATCAGTTTTCTTCGAGATCAAGTCTTGTATTGCTCTTTCAAATCTTCGAGTATCTTTTATCTCTTCGTGATGAATATCTCCCAAGATTGGTTCGGATAGCTTCCTTCTAGAATAAACTGAATGGTGGGCCAGCTTCAGTGGCCTTGGGGTCCCATGTGCCGGTCGGCACATGGCTGTGCCGATCGGCACAGTGGGCCTTTTCTGCTGGTTCTCTTCTCTTCAGGTCCAGATCAGCCTCAATGTCCAGAATGTCGTCCTTTTCATCTGTTTCTGCAATAAAGCTCCAGAACGACATATATACAAATATGGTGCTATTATCAAGGGTTAATGGCCTATAATGATGACATTTATGCTCTAAATAAGGCGCAGTTGGCATATAAAATGGTATGCTAGAAATCGCCAACACAGGGGCAGCAGGGCCTTGAATTAGGCATATTAGCGATTGACACCCAATACTGAACTGAGTCAGAGAATTGGATGAATCTGAAAAATAATGGCCGACTTAGTCGGTTGCAGGTTCATAAGAGATCGATAAAGGAATTTGCATAAAAAGCCAGTTCTCAGAACTGACAAGATCCATAAAGGAATTTATGATGAATGCACGTAAGTGCATCATATAGATGTAGCCCCCGAGTTACTGTGCAATTCGTAGAATTGGACAGAAACTCAAAGCAAGCATGAACCAAGATATACTGTCTTGATCTGAGTGAATAAGTGCATCATATAGATGTGACGAAAAATTGCATCTATTAGACGCTGAACTCCCGATCTCATGTGCACAGGACTGCTTAAACAATCGATCAAGGTGAGTCTTAGCCAAGAACTTGTCATTCCGGACTAGTAGTCTGGGTCCATCTGTCTCAGCTCAGCCGAGGATGATCACAACCCGTATGTTTATATATGGATGCGCGCCAGCGCATCTGTATATATAGATGTAGCCTCCGAGCTCCAGCTTAATTGAGGCCATTAAGGTGAAGATCAAGGAAATTTCTAGGTAATCATCCGACAAAAAGTCAAGGACGAAGCAACCCGTGTGCCTGGCATAGAGCCGAATAAATCTGATGGAACTCACGCAAGTGAGTCCATATGAACTAGCCCCCCAGTCTGTGGACAATTGGAACAATCGTGTACAGACTCAAAAGAGACTAGAAAAGCTGGAACATAAAAAACAAAGCCAAAAAAGCCTGACTGATAAACAGCCGAGTAGATTTGTTGGACTCACGCAAGTGAGTCCATATGGACTAGCCCCCGAGTCTGTGTATAATTATCATAATTATGTACAGACTCCAAGGAGAGAAAGTCTTTATGTGAAAAAATTATATGTAGGCAGAAATCGGCTCCACACATCATTACCGAGTGATGAGAGGAAGAATTAAGTGCCACAGTATCCAACGTCAGCCGAAGCTTATCCACCGAGTCACAAGAACATGTGTAACCGAATCGATTCCGTCAGTATTGTCTTCACTCCACAGAGGGAATATGACCAGCTGCTTTTTCAGGCGAGGCAGCGCGATCGTCAGGCACCCCGTGACTGTCCAGATTCCAGCACCTCAGCCTTAAAAAGTCCTCAATCGGATTGAAGCAAACACGAGCTCACCACCATGGTAGGCAAAAAAGCGAACAAGAGAGGTTCCTCCTCCGCGCCAGCACCGCCTGGAGGGCCAATCCCTCTTCCACCAGCAGCCCCCGAGCTGCCATTGCTGCCGCCACCGGTAGAGATGCCGCCGGTGATGGATCTGGTGCCGTATGGCGCACCACCGCTGGTTATGATGCCGCCTCCACCAACTGCACCGGCGCTGCCAGAGCTCATCGTCATCACCTCCTCGGATGAGGAGGACGGTGAGAACCGCCGGAGGTGGCCACCGGGTCGTCACGACCGCCTGGACAAGCCATCGCGTGTGGCGGACCGCACCAGGAGCCGTCGTGGAGGCTGAAGCCGCAAGGGAGTGTGGGGAAGATGCCGGGCGCCCAGATCCAGGGGTGGTCTGTTGCTGATGGTGCCCGAAGAGGAGTCTCATGTCTGCATCTCGTGTTGTGTTCTTGTAGTCGTGTTGTAGTTCTTGCATCAGTTCTTGTTATGCATTGTAACTCATTCTGTTCAGTGAAATAAGAGACTCCAGCGTTTATGTGTGCCGAAAATCATCTTTGCCGACTGAACTTGATTTGTAGGTGTCGGCCGAGTCAATCGAAGAGACTGGCCGAGTAGTCACGCCCGAGTAGTCGAAGGGGCGCCAGTTTTCCCGCGTTCAGAAACCCTAACGAGGTTCCGTACCGGGGAAGCCAAACGGTTAGGCTTGATCTGAGCCGTAGAGGCAAGATAAGGTAAATCTCAGCCGTAGAGGCGCATTCAGTTTGGAAATAAAAGAAACTGTCTCGCCGCCATTAAACCATTTCACATCACAATCGCATTCCAATCCTCAGATCCCTCATTCCTCAACACCAAATCAATCCGCGAAGAACACTGAAATGGCCCGCGTGAAGTGCACCGCCGCTCCGATTGCCGGCACAAGCAGTGCGGGTGGAGGAAATGTTGCGGGTGAGCAAGGAAGAGGCGCTGTAGATGCTATGGTCGTGACCGCCAGAGGCGCGAGTGCAGAAGTTGCTCCCGAAGAGGAGTATGCAGTCGCGTGGCCACAATCCGTTACCACGGATGCCCGGCTCCAGGTCTTGGTGGATTTGGGTCTGCTTCCGCTGAAGGAAATCATCGGGTGGAGAGCAGCAGAAGGTGAAATCTACCCGTCCCCCGGTCCAGGTGAAACAGTTGTCTTTGAATCATTCTTTCGCCGTGGATTGGGGCTGCCAACGAGCAGATTCTTGAGATCGCTACTTTTCTTCTACGGCATTGAGTTATGCCATCTGAATCCGAACGGGATTCTGCACTTGTCGATGTTTGTGACATTGTGCGAGGTGTATCTGGGGATCGAGCCCTATTTTGACTTGTTCAGGCATCTGTTCTTCCTGAAGCCGCATCCATCAGCCGATAACCCAGCCACTGTTGGAGGAGCCGGGATTCAACTCCGCAGGAAAGACAGATTCTTTGATTACGAGTTGCGGACTTCAAGCAAGGGCTGGCACCATGAATGGTTTTACTGTGCTAATGTCATACCAGCTCTGCCGAAGTTTGTTGGCAAGGCTCCGACCTATAACTCTATCTGGAAGAGTAAGCCAGAGAAGGACATGACGTCCGAGTTGGATGCCTTAGTGACGACCATTGCTGAGCTGAAGACACCTGACTTTGGAGTCACTGGTCCAGCTATTGCCATCAACTTTTGCATCAGAAAGTTTCAGCCTTTGAAGGCAAGGGTTCGACCTGCTTGGACCTGGAAGGGTCCAGGAGACAAGGATCAAGAACCTATCCCTGGAGGATATCAGGAAGCGCAGAGATTCCGAGTGATGGCTCGAGGTCAAGAATTCTTCACCGCCAACTGCAATGTGACCATGTTGAAGCCAGACGGATCAATGCAGTGGGTAGGTTACTGGAGAAAGATCCCCAGACCTGCGGTAAGCGATTCTGCCGAGTTAAAATTTGAGATATGCAGCTTAGCATAATAGCTAAAAACTATCCTTCTCTTTCCTTGTGCAGGAAATGGAGAGATACAAGAGTCGGGGACTGGAGCCCCCAGTAAACGATGACGGCTCTTTGAGAGCCCTGCCGGCCAGGGACCAAGATTTGGTCTTAGCCGATGACGATAAGTCGGACAGCGATCTGAGCGCCCTTTTCGCTTCACTTCCTGACTCGGATGATGAGGCAGCAGAGAGTAACAGAAGGGCAGATGACGAAGGGGCCCCCGAGAATGAAGGGAACTCTGCTGCCGAGTCCGACATTCCGAAGGAGCCCATGCCAAACCCAGCCGGTGAGTCACTTTGTTCCCGAGAACGGCGAAGCAAAACCAACCAGGACCGTGACGCTCGTCGTTTGGGCTTGGAGCATGCTGCAGGTCAGTCTTCTCAAGAGAGCTTTAATTCTCTCCAGCTCTGAGAGTGAGGGCGAGGCTCTCAACCCACCAACAGGGAGGAGTAAGTCGCCCGAGAAACTGGCGGAGCCAGAACCCAAAAAGGTCAAGAAGACCAAGGATCAGGTCCGGCGTCCGGGGTTATATCCCCAAAGAGTAGTCAAAGTACCCAGTGTACATATTGTCGTAACCCATATTTTCAGATATTCCCGAAGACTTAATCTGGTATTTTCCGAAGACTTGTATCGCACGAAAGGAAACTTGTAGATAGACTCCGAATCTGTTACTACAGATCGGAAGTCTTGTAGAACAAGGCAAGGACTCCTAGAGGCGGTAACAAGTACTATAAATATACATGTAACCCTCCAATGAGAGGACATCGGAACATTGCGTTGTAGATCATACATACCACCATATTCAACACGACAAACACTGGACGTAGGGTTATTATCCTCCGGGAGGCCCGAACCAGTATAAAAACTCTCTCTGTGCCCTAGATCGATACCTCGATTGATCGTTGTTCCCCGAACCAAATATTTGCCGTTCTCTTGATTATTCGAGCGACGACAGAGGCGCGCCAGGTAGGGGGGCAGCGCTGAGGATCCGTCTAGCGCATCAGATGGCATTGGCGGACAAGATGAAGTTCCCAGCGGGTGCCGAATTCAAGTTCGGGTCCTTCACGTTCGTCGCGGACAAGGAAGGAAATCTCCAAGAAAAGACGTCGTCGGCGGCGCAAGAGGCGTCCCCGGCGGCCATGAAGGCTCCGCCCTCAAACGGATCTGCTGAAAAGAGCTCGTCGGCGGCGCCATGTGTGTTGCCGGCGGCCCCCTGTACTACGTTCGGGCTGCGGAATTCCGCGGCCGAGTTCCAGATCGCTTCGCGGGTATCGGGCTCTCCGTTTGGAACCCGCCTAGAAGACGGATCTACCTCGGATCCGCCACCTAGCTCTGCCATAGAAGCGAGGATGCAAAAGATCGCTCTCGACATCACCGAGGGGCGGTATTTTCCTGGGTTCGGGCTCGGTTATCCTGACTACGAGTCCGACTTCAGCGACAGTGACTGCCCCGAGATCGGAGATCCAAATCAGGGTCACAACCCGGCCAGAGAAGTCTTCATGGCGGGACGTGACGACGAGGCATCCAGTGATTTGCGCACCATCTGCTCGATCAGATCTCGATCGGTTGCGCCGTCCAATGTGACGCCGAGAAACCTCAACACCGACTTCGACGCCGTCCGGTTCCAGACCGCGTTGGATTCCCTCGCGCGTATGGCCCCTGACGGAACACCACTAGCTCCGATGGTACAACAAGTTGTAGAACTTGCCGGCCGCGTGATCCCACCGCAAGATCAGGAGGTCGCGGCGCCGGCCAGGACTCCAGTACACAGACGCCTGGGGGCTACCAATGACCAGAGGGCCGATTCATCCTCGCATGGATCGTCTTCCGATCACCCTAGGCGACATCGGCGTAATCTGGAGCCGTCGGATGCAAGACATCAGCTAAACCAGCGGAGGAACCAAACTGGCAATCCCCCAAGGGGGGAACCAGACCAACAAACTCCAGGCGTTCCAGCTCGTAGAGGGACGCGCTCAGAGACGGCTTCTAAGCCGCCCCCGTATAGGGCTCTGGGTAGCTATCTCCGAACTGTTGAGTGGCCAGCCAAATTCAAAGTGGGGTCTATTGACAAGTACGATGGCACCATCAACCCAGAAGAGTTCTTGTCGATCTACTCCACGACGATAGATGCCGCAGGAGGAGATGAAAGGATCAAGTGCGCCTATCTACCCACCGTCCTGACCGGAGCAGCGCGGTCGTGGTTGCTAAACCTCCCGGCATATCACTTCGACTCTTGGGCAGAACTGTGCGAGGTCTTTAAGGGAAACTTCCTTGGATCGTACAATCGCAATGCAACACCAGAGCAGCTCCGAGACTACATCAAGCGCTTCTGCCTAATGAAGAACACAATTGCAGACATCTCCGATATAGAAGTAATCCTCGCCTTCCAAGAAGGGTGTGTGGATGTGAAGATGGTGGAAACCATAGCGGAGAACGAGCCGAAGACCACTGCAGAGCTGTTCCGATTGGCAGAAATCTGTGCTAAGGCTGCTGATGCTCGTGCTCGCCTCTCCGATGGCCGGGGCAAGGCTCCGAAGAAGAAGTCAGAAGACAGGGAGGTGAACGTGGTCGATCGGTCGGGATCGGATCGCAATCACTTCCGCAAGAAGCGAGGTCGTCCCGAAGGCGTGGCCAAATGGTGTCCGATTCATCGCTCCCCCAACCACGAACTAGAAGAGTGCTTCGACTACCTCAAGCTCGAAAAGAAGCGTCTAGAAGAGGGCAAGATCTCACGGACAGTCAGAGAAGAGGATCGGGGCCGCGAAAGCCAAGATCGAGAACACCGAGATCGGGAGAACCGAGATTGGGAGAATCAAGATCGTGGGCGCCGTGATCGGGAGTACCGAGAACGGGAGCCCAGGGAGCGCGATGACCGGGATGAACGCCCACGCTACAGGAGTCGCAGAGATCATGACGATGACGAGGAGGAGAGGTACCCGGAGATCAACATGATTTTCGGAGGGAGCTCCGCTCTGTCATCCAAGAGCCAATACAAGAAGCTGCAGAGAGAAGTGGCTATGGCGGAACCTTGTTCTAGAAGACTAGAGTGGTCGGACACTCCGATCGCGTTCAATGCCGATGACCACCCGAAGACTCTGCTAAGCAACCCAGAGTTGCCCTTTGTCGCCAAAGTCATCATCCACAGGAACAAGGTCGCGAAGATGTTGATTGACAACGGAAGCGGTCTCAACTTGTTGATGAAAAAGACGTACGACCAGATGGGCCTGCCGATCACCGCTCTCCGACCAGTTGGGGAATCATTCCACGGCATCCTGCCTGGGGTGTCTTCGCGTCCTCTTGGGAAGATAGAGCTAGCAGTGACAGTGGGCCCGAGAGAGAATAGAAGAACTGAAGTCCTGACGTTCGAGGTAGCTGACTTCGAATCTGCCTACAACTGCATCCTGGGAAGGCCGTTCCTGTTCAGGTTCATGGTGGCCGCACACTTCGCCTACGCCATGCTCAAGATCCCAGGACCTGCAGGTATTATCACGCTGTGCGCTGATCAAGACCAGGCCGTGAGATGCGACGTCAATGCGCTCATCATCGCTGGCCACTTTGACTCGAAAGATCTTGACTCACAGCGCCAGCCAAAAACTCCTCGAGAAGATCAAAGGCAGATAGCAGCAGTTGCCGATGCGAAGGCTTCAGATGCGGCATCTCCGTCGACAGCGGCCGCTCAAGCGCCAGCAATGACTGTCGACGGGCCAAGCACGAAAGGAGATGAGCCTGCTAAAAAGGGCAGCAAGCCGATTGGCCTCAGCTTCATCGACCCCGGCAAGAAGACCAACGTCGGGGACAACCTCGACCCTAAATAGGAAAACGCGCTCGTAGCCTTCCTCCGGGAGAATATCGATGTGTTTGCATGGCAGCCGTCTGATATGCCCGGGATCCCCAGGGAGGTGATCGAGCACAAATTGGGGATCGACCCGGCTTTCAAGCCGATCAAGCAAAAGCAGCGAAGGTACACGCCGGACAAACGCGACGCCATACATGAGGAGGTCACTAGGCTTCTCAAAGCCGGGTTCATTAGAATGGTAGACTATCCTGAATGGCTAGCAAATCCTGTACTAGTTCCTAAGCCAGACAAGTCCTGGCGCATGTGCGTCGATTACACTAGTTTGAATAAAGCTTGTCCCAAAGACGAGTACCCTCTTCCGAGGATAGATCAGATTGTAGACTCTACATCCACTAGTGAGCTATTAAGTTTTCTTGATGCTTATTCTGGATATCACCAAATTAGCCTCAATGTCGATGATCAAGAAAGGACGGCCTTCATCACGCCGTTCGGGATATTCTGCTACATCACGATGCCCTTCGGGCTGAAGAATGCGGGGTGTACTTATCAGAAGTGTGTTAACATAGTCTTCGAGGATCAGATCGGGAAGAACGTCGAAGCCTACATTGACGACATCGTTGTCAAGACCAAGAAGTCCGATGATCTCCTGGCAGACCTGAAGCAAACCTTCGACAATCTGAGAAAGTACAAGATGAAGCTCAACCCTGCCAAGTGTGTTTTCGGGGTGAAATCTGGAAAGCTACTGGGGTACATGATCTCCGAGCGAGGGATTGATGCCAACCCAGTGAAACTTGCGGCTCTTGAAAAGCTGAAGCCTCCGAAGACCAGGCGAGAAGTCCAGAAGCTAGCAGGCATGATGGCGGCCTTGAACCGGTTCATTTCAAGGTCGGGCGAACGAGGTATGCCATTCTACAAGTTATTGCGCAATCAAGATGGTTCTCAGTGGGATGACCAGGCAGAAGAGGCATTCAAGGAGCTCAAAGCTTATCTCAAAAATATGCCCACCCTGAAACCCCCACAGCCCAATGAAGAACTGCTACTCTATGTTGCTGCCACAGATTCAGTTGTTAGCGCTGCGCTGACAGTTGAACGGGAAACAGACACTGGGCCCAAACAGTTCGCTGTTTATTTCGTCAGTGAGATATTGAAAGATGCCCAGACGCGTTACCCGATGGTGCAGAAGCTCTTATATGCAGTACTGATGACATCCAGAAAGCTGAAGCATTACTTCTTAGCTCATCCAATCAAGGTGGTCTCGGATAGACCGCTCCAGACTGTTCTGCATTGCAAGGATGCCATCGGCAGAATTGCTCAGTGGTCTGTAGAGCTTGGTCAATACCAGATCGAATATGTCCCTCGAACAGCCATCAAAGGACAAGCTCTGGCGGATTTCATAGCAGAGTGGACCGATGATGGTGATGACGACAAGAAAGATCCAGATCACTGGGTCATGTATTTTGATGGTTCCTTCACGTTAAAAGGCGCCGGTTCCGGAGTTGTCTTCATATCTCCGGCAGGAAAAGTATTGAAGTACGCCATCCAGCTGCTCTTCCAAGCTACGAACAATGTTGCAGAATATGAGGGCCTCGTGACAGGTCTCCGCATTGCCAAATCTCTCGGTATCAGCCGACTGCTCGTGAAATGGGATTCACAGTTAGTCGCACGGCAGGTACAGAAGGAGTATCAATGCTCTGATCCGAAGATGGCCGATTACCTTGAAGAAGTTCGGAAGCTGGAGAAAGGGTTCGATGGTCTCGAAGTACGATACGTACCACGGCTGGACAATCGTGACGCTGACCATTTAGCGTGCATTGCTTCATCACGATCTCCAGTCCCAGACGATGTGTTCTTAGAGAAGCTCCACAAGCCATCGGCGGCAAGCACACACGATGAAGTGGAGATGATGGTTATCGACGCGGGAGACGGCTCTGTCGAAGACTGGCGTATACCGGTTCGCCTGTTTCTCGAAAACAGTCCTATCCCAGATGATGATGCGGCCACAGAACGATTGGCCCGCAAGTCCAAGCACTACGTATTGATTGACAACGTGCTCTACAGACGAGGTCTCAATGGGATTCTGCTGAGGTGTGTCTCTACGGAAGATGGCATTCGGCTACTGCATGATATACACGGTGGGATCTGCGGTGCACATGCAGCTTATCGCACTCTCATCGGCAAGGCATTCAGGCATGGATTCTACTGGCTCACGGCCAAGCAAGACGCTATTCACCTCGTGCAGACATGTAAGTCCTGTCAATTCTTCAGTAGGCAAAGTACAAGGCATGCTCAAGAGTTACATACAATTCCTATTACATGGCCTTTTGCTATCTGGGGAGTGGATATATTGGGACCGTTTCCTAAAGCCAAAGGAGGGTACAAATTCTTATACGTCGCCATCGACACTTTCACCAAGTGGATCGAGGCAGAGGCAGTTGTGAACATCACTGAGGTTGCTTCCATCAAGTTTATGAGAAGTATAGTCACAAGGTTTGGAGTTCCCAGAAAGTTGATATCAGACAATGGTCGACAGTTCATCGGTCGCCGGTTTGAGAAGTTTTGTGCCGATCATGGTATAATTCACCCGACATCTTCGGTGGCTCATGCTCAAACCAATGGTGCTGTCGAGCGAGCCAACGGGATCCTCATGAAGGGGATGCGTGCACGAGTCTACGAGAAGCTAGCAGCTAAAGGCAAGAATTGGATCGAAGAGCTACCGACCGTTCTGTGGTCAGCACGGACGTCTACCAGTCGAGCTACAAAGGAAACTCCATTCTTCCTAGTCTACGGCGCTGATGCAGTACTGCCACCCGAGATTCACTTGGGGGCTCATCGGATCACCAATTTTTATGAAGACGACCAGCCAATCTCCAGAGAGGTTGATCTACTGCTCCTCGAAGAAGAACGCAACACAGCACTCCATAACGTAGAACGTTATCAGGAGGTTCTGAAGAAGCAGTACGCCAGCAAAGTGGTCGGTCGACATTTAGATGTGGGAGATCTGGTGATCAAGAAGGATATCAAAACCAAGGATAAGCACAAGTTGTCTTCTCCATGGGAAGGACCCTACATAGTAGTTGAGGATGCGGGCATGGGGGCTTATGTCTTAGCCCATATCGACGGTGATATATTGCCCGGAACATGGAACACTGATCAGCTTAGAAAGTTTTATGTGTAATCCATTGTTTGATGAATAAAAGTGTGTTCCGTTTCTCCAACTACTGTGCAAGGTTCCGAAGGCTGACCCAGGTCGGTCTACTAGTTTGGCTAGTGTCTTAGCCACATGAGGGTTATAAGGCATCGGTACGAACAGCCTCTTCAGGCAAGATTGGTCATAAGGCTTAGCCACACTGTGGTTCATAAGTTAATTGACCCCCATGATGTTCTAGCGAGGGACCCTTAGCCCATGAGGTTAATAAGTGGCTCTCCCTAGGCCGGTTGCACGATCAACCACCCAACAGACTGCAAGTCTTATGCCATATGGTGCTACATGATAGCTTGGCCAATGGTTCATAAGTTTCGTAAGTCTCCCCGAGTGTCTGAAGTAAGAGCCTTAGCCATCGAGTTATAAGTGCCAACTCCAGACCACGTTGCAAGATCAACACCCCCATTATTTAGCTTGAAACATAACTTGCCATGAGCAAAGTCAAATGTTATACAGCTATCATGGGTTCCAGATACGGAGCAAACTCCAACAAATTAGTTCAAACGTAGCTTGTCACAGGCAAAGCTAAGCGTCACTGAATTAATGGACATCCTTCTATGATATTTAGATATTGCATATTAGTGATACTGCTTTCCTGCATACAGTTACAACTGTATCCAAAACAGCAGGGGGCTGGGCTACTATGCATATCTAAAACGAATTAACAGGAGCCTGAGCTCCAAAAGTATATCAACATATTGTTTGATTGCAGGGCTGTACAAGTATTTCAAGGCTTCTCCTCGTCAGAAGGAGTTACTTCTAAGTTCAAATCCATGATGAACTTGTCGGCTGTCTCCATCAGACCATCAACAAGTGCATCACGATCAGCTAGATTACAAGTAAAGCCCTGCTCTACAATCTTCACGTCCAGTTCAGGATGACGGTTCTTCAAAGCAGCCAGAGCAAAGGCACAGCCATTGACTAAGCTATCAGCAACCTTGTCGGCAAGCTTGGCCTTCTCTGCAGTCAGGATCTTGTTGGCATCCTTCAGTTTCTTCACCTTCCCCTGCAGACTTTGGATCACTTGAGTCTTGGCTGTGTTCTCGGTGCTTAAGGCTTCGTTTTTTGAGTTCAAGTCTACAACAACAGAAGATACAAGAATACTTCAGGGGTATGCAAAAGGCAAAGAGTAAACAGCATATGATAGGAAGAATTACCCTCCGCTGTTTTAGACAAAGCATCTCTTTCCACACGCAGATCCTTGAGGTACTCCTTATGTTCAGCCTTTAGATTGGTGATCTCCCTAGTATGAGCTTCCTTTGCTTCGTCATGGGTTTTGTTCAAAGCGATGAGAGCCGCTTCAAGTTCTCGAATCCTATCATCTTTCCCAGATGAAGCATAGGCAGCCTCAACATCAGAAAGTTTCTTCTGAAGAGCGGCAAGTTCTCCATCCTTCTGTTTGATCCTGTCAGTAAGGCGCTTGCAAGTTCGCAAATGCCACTGCCTGGCAGCGACGACCTCCTGGCTCAGCTTGTCAAACACTAAGCTCTCCCCGACTGTCCCGGATGTGGAAACAGAAACAGTTAGAGCCTGTTCGGGCGCTGATTGTACGATCGGGGCCGGAGGGTTGACAGCAGGAGTAGGTTCAGCCGAAGAAGATGGAACACTACAGCATGATCACATATCAGAAGATCGGATGAAAATGTTTCAAACAGCAAGGGAATTTAGCAAGAATACTCACGAAGTATACCTCTTGGTGCGGAAGCGTCTTCTCTTGGCAGCAGGGCTAGAAGTAGATGTCGCCTGGGAAGACAAGACTTGAGAGATTTTGGAAAATCCTTTAAAGAGACTGCCGAAAACTATTTCGATGGGTACCTGATCGCCGGTACGAGGATTGGCGACGCGAGTTGGAGGCAGTTCAGGGACATCGGGAGCTGATGAGGCTGCTGGAGTTGTTGGAGCTGCAGGAGTAGCTGTTCGGAAGCGCTTGCGAGTCGTTGTCTTTGACTTCGCCCCAGCTGGGGGCTTCGAAGACTCGACGGCAGGCGGGGGAGGACCAGTGGCTTCGACACCCACCGGAGCATTACCGGACGTGGGATCGACAGCTGGTCCAGCCCCTTCGGCTTCTCCTGGTGCCTCAGACTGTTCGACAGCAGCAACAACAGCCACTTTTCGCTCAACCGAGCTGGTAGCGTCATCGGCAACGGCAATATCCTTCTCCCGATCACCGTTGTCTTCTTCATCACTGTCCCCGATGACTATATCAACATCAGGTTGGACATCATCGGAGCCAGGTTCATAAAGGTTCTGCAGAACACAAAATCAGTATGGCAGAAAATATATCTTCAAGTAAATTGAGGCGATCTGCGATCAACATACCTCGGGAGGTGGATTTTCTGCACTATAAGGAAGAGGCACTGTCGAAGGCTTGGCCTTCGGTCCAGTACCCATGATATCATACACTCTCTGGAAGACATCGTCTTCGGAGAGTTCGACAGCTGTAAAGAAGAGAAAAAGATGACATGCTTATCAAACAGAAATCAGATATCAAGTATATACTGATATGTTGATGAGTGATGAACATCTACCTCCAACTGGTAGCCAATTAGGTTCGCCAGGACCTGTATAATGCATAGCCAGAGGATCACGCTTTTGAAGAGGGAAGATGCGTCTGCGGATGAATTCTTCCACAACATGTTCTCCTCTCAAGCCCAATTTGATCAATTCATTGACCCTGGCTATCATCTTATTCAATCGAGGAACATAGGTCGGAAGACCCTTGTCCCACTTCTCATGGTTCGGCATTAAGCCGTCAAGCTTGATTGCATTATTCTTCTTCTCCATGTCCAAGATCAGATATTTGGTGATGTATCCACTCCAGGAAGACTTATACTGATATGGGATGAACTCAGATTTGTTCCTCAGTACAAAGCCTACTGAAAACACCATCATCTGACCCTTGTAGTATCGGGGCTGGTGATAATGGCGCCAGAGACTCAAGCAGGGGGCTACGCCCAACCAACATTCACACAAAATAGCAAACATGCTAAGCATCATCACAGCATTGGGTTTGAGTTGAACAAGCTCGATACGGTAAAATCTACAGATCTGCTCAAGAAACTTAGAAGGCGGAAGGTTGAAACCACACATGAGATGAGCCTCAAATACCGGGATTTCCGTGGTGTTGCAATGATGGTACTCCTCTTCGCCAGTGTTCCGACGAGTCAAGAAAGCCGAGATCATCCCCCTTCTCTCCAGTTCATCCAAATACTCCAGGGAAAGAGAGGATTTCTTCCAGTACTCCTGGAGATTCGGGATTTCTCCCTTCTTCATCTTCTGCTACGCCTGGGTGAGAGAAATGTTGGAGTCGTGGGAGTCGGAGGATTGGTTCTCGTTGGGATTGCCGGAGATTGTGGCGGACGAGGATGCGGCGGCCATGTGAAATGTTTAGGGTTTGAGGAAATGGAAAAGAGTGCAGACTAAAGGATGGAGGAAAAAGAATACGGCGTGAAGGGCTTAAGTAAAACCCGGCGTGACGGTTCGCCTCCCCATAAATGCGGGATTTCTCTTCCTTGGGTTACGCGCGGCATATACCGAGGTGATGCTCTTTTCTGTTATTAAAATAATGCGTCTGGATTTGCGCTTGGTTTTTGGAAGGATAACTACCTGGTTCTGAGGTAACAAGTTGGAATATTTTCTGGGATCCGTTGCCCGGAATAATTAAAAGTGTTCGATTAACGATCCAGATCGGAAAGAGCCTTCGGTGCGTGAAAAACGTATTGAGTAATACTCCCGAAGAGTTCTCGACCAAGTGATCTGTTAGTTGCTACGAAGACTTGTTTCATCGAGGCGCATCGGAGAAGTCAAGCTCAGGTATCTCGAAGACTCAAGCAAGGTACATTATCATGAGAACAAGAGAAGCCAACATCACAGATGCAATATCGTTCAAAAATTATAATCTTGGATTGAAGGCAGCCCTTGGTGTGTCCAAGGGCGCGTCCCAGGACAACCTCAAGAAGGCCTACCGGGAGGTAGCCAAAACATCTTACGAGCAAGACATGCAGAAAACTATCTAGGTTCTACTCTCCGACCTGCTTGACAGAAGAATAAAACAGGAGAAGAAGAAAAAATAAGGAAACCTAGGCTACTGCAAAGAGAATGGCATGATAGCCATCCCCTTATCCCTAGTTCCGCCGATCTTCGGCATCTTCAGGGCCTGCAACAGCAGCATCAGCATCAACCTCATCCTCTTCATATGTGATGAGGGGAGAGGAGGCTTCGGCAGCAGCAGCAGCGGAGCCTGCACCTACGCTGCCCTCACCCAGAGTGATAAGCGGGAGGGGCGCCTCGGTGGTGGAGAGGGGAGAACCCTCGTTCAATGCCATGACCGGGTTGATGACCCCGGTAGGAAGGAGAGGATCTTCTGCGGCGACGGGAATGGAGCCACCCGCCTGACTGGATCCGGCCTGAGCGCTCGTCCAAGGAGCCCAGCCAGGATTGTACAGGACCATGGCCTTCTTCTTGCTCGGCTCGTCGTCGTCGCTGCTGTCGCCGTCGTCGTCGTCATCGTCGTCGTCGGAGTCGTCGAGGAGGATGGGTTTGGCGTCCGTCGGAATCCCGCGTGGCCCCTTGTTCAGGGCGACGTGGAGGCGGCGTGCGAACTCTTCATCCCCCGCCGTGTCCGCCTCTAGGTCTACGACCTGAGTTGGATCTGGAGGAGGACTCGGAGGAGGGAGCCCGTAATCTTCCGCGGAGAGCGGAGGAGGAGCAGCAGCTACCGGCGGTGGGGCGCCGGCGGGATGTGTGGAGGAGGATCCCGACCCGCCGGCGAGCTCGTCGTCGAACCACTTCATGAACTGTGGAGTTGTGGGTCTTTTCTTGCCCATGGTGGATGGTGGATGCGAAAGTAATACTTGGGGGCTCCGCCGTCCTAATCATTTATAGCCAAAAGGTGGCCTTTTGGAAACTGAAAGGTCAAGTGCAGATTGGATTTTTTATGTTTCTTCCTGGGAAACCGCGCGGCGACGCGGGGAGTCCAGGAGAAACCTTGGTGGGCCCGGTTTGAAGAATAAAGACAAGAAGCTGAAGGGTCACGTCAAGGTCTTTTCATATTTAGAAGCGGAATCAATGCCATGGCTGGATCAAGAAACAGGGATAAGGATGGGAGTTGTTTATTATTTCCTCCGAACTCCCTGGATTGACGGTCCTCTTAAAGACCTGGCGTTGGCAAATTTATTTAAAGGAAAGGTAATTCCGATCACTCAATGCGGTTGTTGTGGCTCCGAAGGCTCAAGTTCGGTCAGTTGCTCCGAAGACCTATGCGTTCGGCTATTCCGAAGACTGGGTTCGGTGAACTGTGCCGAAGACTCAAGGGTTGAAGACAAAGAATATCTGAAGTATGTGTGCTCAGTGAAGAACATATCCCTTGTCAGAAGTTCGCATGAAGACAGGATCTCTTCGTATCAAAGACGAATCGGCCAAGGGACATGTTCGGGGGCTTATGTCGTAACCCATATTTTCAGATATTCCCGAAGACTTAATCTGGTATTTTCCGAAGACTTGTATCGCACGAAAGGAAACTTGTAGATAGACTCCGAATCTGTTACTACAGATCGGAAGTCTTGTAGAACAAGGCAAGGACTCCTAGAGGCGGTAACAAGGACTATAAATATACATGTAACCCTCCAATGAGAGGACATCGGAACATTGCGTTGTAGATCATACATACCACCATATTCAACACGACAAACACTGGACGTAGGGTTATTATCCTCCGGGAGGCCCGAACCAGTATAAAAACTCTCTCTGTGCCCTAGATCGATACCTCGATTGATCGTTGTTCCCCGAACCAAATATTTGCCGTTCTCTTGATTATTCGAGCGACGACACATATAAAACTTCTTTTATGCACCTTATTCACCGCTAAGGGTTCTAATTTACTAGCAGGAAGCCACTCCGAGTCATTCGGATGCCAATCCTGAAGTTGCGCCGACTGGCGATGGGGGTGTGATTCCCATGGAGACACATAATGTCTCGGTTGTCTCTGGTTCAGCCAGTGCTGGTGACACTGAAGTGCCAAATCCTGAGAAGGACGTGGCAGCTAGCCATGAAGGCAACACATCTCCTCCTCCTCCGTCACCTCCAAAGGGGGTACATAAGAAGAAGAAGCAGCCCGTGATCAGAATCCGGGTGTCTGACGTGTAAGTATTTGTATACTCCTCAATGTCAATGAATATCGACAATGCAATAATTACTGTCATGTTGATGGCTTTCGCAGCCCTCCATCTCAAACGCTGCCTGTGGAGAAAACTGATACTGCGGCGCCGAGTGACAAGTCAGTTGAGGAGACTACTTCAACACCACAAGCCCCCGCGACTGAAGATACTCAAGGAGTGGTGCAGCAGGAGGCTCCGGCGGGTAAGGCGACTCCCCAACAAGTTGAAGGGACACAGGGCCCGAGTCAACAGCAATCCTTAGCAGACCCTGAGTCGGTCGCTACAGAACCTGAAACTCAACTTGTCACCGGTCCGAGTCATCCTCCTTCATCTCCAGAAGAGGAGATCCAGCGGGGCCAGCACAGCTTTGAGAGGAGAACTCCTAAGGGCTCCTTTTCTTTCAACTTCCAAGGAACTCAAGTGGAGATCAACGAGAAGGAAGAGGAAGAGCAGCAAGACACGCTGGAGGGCATGATGTTTGACATGATGGAACTTCAGCGAGTAAGTTATGTTCTTGTGCTTTCCGTCAACCCATAAGTAAAGCGCTTATAGCATCTGGTTTTTGTCAGAAAATTACTGACGCCAATAAGGCCAAGACGAAGTTCTTGAAGGTGCTGAATCCAGCCGCCGAGTCAGTGTACAATGCTTTAGCAAGCAAGAGCGCACTGATAGGCAGTGAACAAGACAGTATTGATCAGCTGAATCTGCAGCTGGCCGCACTCAAGGAGGAGAACGCGACACTCGAGAAGACCATAGCAGGTATAAGTCGAGTCAAAAACTATCATGTTTGTCCTGGATGTCTCTGACAGACATTTGGTATTGTTTTCAGCCCAACCTAAGATGACTCAGGCGGACACGGAGGAGCTGGCTTCTTTGAGGAAAAATGAGCCACTGATGAGGGGCAAACTTGAGGAGCTGAGAGCTCAAGCGGCCGAGAGACAGAAAGAGATGCAGGCCGTCGTTGATGAACGAGACCGGCTGCAATCTGAATCGGCTGCTCTCAAGTCCGAGTCAGATAGGTTGACAAAGCTGGAGGCAGAACTCAAAGGTAAGTGTCTCCATACTTTGCGAAAAACCTATTGCTATTTAGCCGGAAGAATCCGACTTATTGTTGTCCTACAGGTGAGCTCGGCACCTTGAAGACTGAAAATGCGGCCCTGTACCAGAGTTCAAATGAAGTGTTCCAGTATGTGTGGCCTGATCTTGAAGATAGACCTAAGGGTTCCGTGGCTGAGACGCTGAGTCAGGTACCACGGGCCATGAAGGCTCACTGCAAGCAGCTGGCAGAGACTGCTTCTCGCCATACCCTGAGTGTGGTCAAGTCGCACTTCCCGCTGATGGACCTGTCGAGCTTGCAGCAAGGATTCGCCCTTGGGACTACCCAAGAGAAGGCACTGGAGCTGATGAACGAAGCCACAAGGTGTGGTGAAGAACTGGTAAAGGATCTCTCTCTGTCACCCTGAGGCTGGCCCGAGTGAAACTCCTGTAAAGATACAATATACTGTAAATAAGTAGGAATATATGATAATCGACAAACGAACCTATGGGTCCTTTGTGAATATGATATTTTGTTGAGTCGGCTCAGCCGCTCTCTGTCGATCTCAAGAAAAGAATAGCGTCTTATGTTTATGCACTCAGTGTTGTCGGCCAGCCGAGTAGTGTTGGACTGTGAGTCGGCAGACACGTTCGGGCGATGGCGTTAACTTTTGAGTTTCACAATCAGAGCAACCATCTTAACTCAGGGATCTATGAGATTGACATAAGTCAAGAAATTAAAGGTGAGTGTCAGTCGGACGAGTCTCTTTGGACTGTTTTCAGAGACCAGTTGTCGCCTTATGTTTATGCACTCTCGGTGGAGCTTCACAATCAGGACAGACAAGGCTTACTTAGTCAGCCAGAAGAACTCGTGACATAACTCGGTAATTATGAGTGATATTTAGCCCCCTGGCTCTGTCAGCAGTAAGGCTGTTACTGGTTACAGAGTCAAGAAAAACTTGTAGGGAGAAAAAAAATGCACTTTATTGTAATGAGGTACACAAGGTAGTTACAAGATAGAGTGAAAATTAAACAAAGAAGCGACGTAGCTGAGTTATGTTCCATGTATTTGGAAGAAGTTCTCCGCTCTCACGCCGCAGTCGATACGATCCAGGACGAGTAACTTCATGGACGATAAATGGTCCTTCCCAGATAGGCAACAGCTTGTGTCGGCCTTCTGTCGTCTGGATCTTCTTGAGTACTAAATCCCCAGCTTGAAAAGCCCGGTCACGTACTCGGCGCTGGTGATAGCGCCGTAATGCTTGGAGGTATCTCGCCGACTTCCTCCGCGCGTCATCCCTCATCTCCTCGAGCTGATCGATGGACTGCAGGCGCTGATCTTCTGATGACTCGGCCTGATACGCCGTGACTCTCGGGGAGCCATATTCTAGTTCAGAGGGAAGAACTGCTTCGGCGCCGTAAACGAGAAAAAATGGCGTTTGCCCCATGGGTCGAGTGGGAGTTGTCCTAAGCGCCCATAGGACGGAAGGTAACTCGTCGACCCACCGGGAAGCATATGATTTGAGCCTGTTGAAGAGACGTGGTTTGAGTCCTTGGAGAACCATGCCGTTGACTCGTTCAACAGATCCATTGCTCTCTGGGTGGTACGCAGAGGCGTGGCAAAGCTTGATGCCGACGTCGTCGCACAAGGCGGCGACTTCCTTGTTCTTGAAGTTGGTGCCGTTGTCAGTGATGATCCTATTAGGCACGCCAATCCGGAAGATGATGTCGCGGATGAACTGGACTGTACGACCGGCTGACTGGTCTCTAATGGGTACAGCCTCAATCCATTTGGTGAACTTGTCCACCATGACGAGTAGATGAGTAAATCCACCTTTGGCCTTCGTGAGAGGGCCAACCATGTCAAGCCCCCAGACAGCAAACGGCCAAGTCGGAGGTATGGTCTGGAGAGCTTGAGCCGGCATGTGTATCTGCCGTGCGTAGAACTGACAACCTTCACAGGTGCGAACTATATGCTCAGCATCAGTGACGGCTGTGGGCCAGAAGAAGCCTTGGCGATAGGCTTTTCCAACGAGGGAACGAGATGCTGCGTGATTGCCGCAAACGCCCGAGTGAATGTCCTGGAGAAGTTGCTGGCCTTCTTTCCGAGTAATGCATTTCATGTAGACGCCGAGTCCCATGATGTCTCTTCTGTCGGCGCTTTTTCGGAAGAGTTGCCCGTCAACGACCTTGTATGACTTGCTCTTCCTATGAATGGCTTCGAAATCTTCCTTCTTGTCCGGGAGCTTGCCATGTACAATGAAGTCGATGTAGGGAACTCGCCAGTCTTCTTCTTCCGGGGTCCCGGGGTTGTCTACGACCATGGCTGCTAAAGCGTCAGGCCGCGGCTGCAATGGCTCGGCTAGTTGAGAGCCGGGTTGTTCCCGCTTGATGAAGGGTGCGGAGACGATTTCCATGAAAACTCCGGGTGGTACGACGCTTCTGCTGGAGCCCAGGTTGGCCAGCATGTCGGCTTTTTTGTTAAAGTCACGGTGGATGTGGAAATAATCCAGACCTTCGAACTTTTCCTCAAGCTTGCTGGCTGCCTGGACATAAGCGATCATGTCTTCATGGACACAGGACCACTCTTTCTTCAGCTGGTTGATGACGAGTTGAGAATCGCCTCGCACGATCAGGTGCTTGATGCCGAGTGACACGGCAATGCGTAGGCCGTGTAGAAGTGCTTCGTACTCGGCCGCGTTGTTGGAAGCCTTGAAGTGTAGCTGTAGTACATAACTCAATTCATCACCACGAGGGGAGACGAGTAGGATACCAGCACCGGCTCCTGAGAGTTGAAGAGAACCGTCAAAGTACATGACCCATTCTTCAAACTTCTCAGGCTCCGGAGGGACCTGTGTTTCTGTGTACTCAGCGACGAAGTCGGCCAGAGCTTTAGCCTTAATAGCCGTTTGTAGCTTAAAGGTGAGATTGTAAGTACTCAGCTCGATGGCCCATTTTGATATTTTGCCGGTGGATTGCCGGTTATGCAGAATCTCGCCGAGGCCATAAGACGTCACCACGATGATCGAGTGGTCTTGGAAGTAGTGGATCAGCTTGCGCGATGCCATGAGCAGGCCGTAGACAATCTTCTGGATATGAGAGTATCCGATCTTGGATTTGGTCAGCACCTCGCTGACGAAATAAACTGGGCGCTGTACTTTCTGTATCTGGCCCGGCTCTTGTCTCTCCACTACAAGGGCGGCGCTGACCACATGAGTGGTGGCTGCGATGTAGAGGAGAAGAGGTTCTGTTGGCTCCGGAGGAACCAACGTGGGGGGTGAACTAAGAAACTCTTTAAGCTGAATGAAAGCTTTCTGAGCTTCCTCGTCCCACACGAACTTGTCTTGCTTTTTGAGTAGCTTAAAAAATGGTAGACCCTTCTCGCCGAGTCGTGAGATGAAGCGGCTGAGGGCTGCCATGCATCCCGAGAGCTTCTGAACGTCTCGCTGACACTTCGGGATTGGCATCTTCAAGATTGTTTCGACTTTTTCTGGGTTAGCCTCAATTCCACGGTGGGTGAGGATATACCCGAGTAGTTTGCCGGAGGGCACACCAAACACGCACTTGTCTGGGTTGAGCTTCATGCTGAAATTGCGTAAGCAATCAAACGTAGCTCGGATGTCGTCAATAAGGTCGTCCTTATTTTTGGTCTTGATGACCACGTCATCGATGTAAGCCTCGACTTTCCGCTTCTTAAGAAGGCTTTCCAGACACTTCTGGATGCAACGCTGATACGTTGCTGCAGCGTTCTTAAGGCCGAAAGGCATTGTTAGATAACAATAAGCGCCGAAAGGAGTAATGAAGGAAGTTTTGAGACAATCCTCCTCTTTGAGTCGGATCTGGTGGTAGACGGAATAACAATCAAGAAAACTTAATAATTGACAACCGGCAGTAGAGTCTACAACTTGATCAATCCTAGGAGCCCGAAAGGATCTTTCGGACAAAACCTATTGAGATCTGTGTAATCGACGCACATGCGCCACTGCTTATTCTTTTTCTGAACAAGAACTGGGTTAGCCAACCAGTCGGGGTAGAAGACCTCCTTGATAAAACCAGCAGCTAACAGTTTTGTTACATCAGCCCTAATGGCCTCCCGACGATCCGGGGTAAAGCGACGGAGCCTTTGCTTGATAGGTTTGGCTGTCGGGTCGACACGTAGAGCGTGCTCGGCAAGATTCCTGGGAATACCAGGCATGTCAGAGGGTTTCCAGGCGAAAATGTCCCAGTTTTCCCGAAGAAACTTGACGAGCGCGAATTCCTATTTGTCGTCCAGGTCAGTCCCGATGTTGGCCGTCTTGGACGGCTCAGCCGGGTCCAGTGTGATCTTCTTGATCTCGGGGTCGAGGTGCTTGACCCGGAGCTTGTACTGCTTCTTCTGCAGCGAGGTCGTCGTCTTGAGCAGCGTCTTCCTCGATCGTCAGCATGGACTTGCCTTCTGCAGCTTCTTGGAGCTGAGCAAGCTCGAGGCTCTCGGACTCACAAGCATAGGATTGCTTGACATCTGCCCGGAGTGTGAGGACTCCCTTAGGAGCTGGCATCTTCAGAACTAGGTAGGTATAGTTCGGAATAGCCATGAACTTGGCCAATCCTGGCCGGCCAATGATGGCGTGGTACGCCGACTCAAAATCAGCGACTTGAAAGCAGACATACTCCTTGCGATAGTTGTTGGCGTCACCGAAGGTAACTTGCAGGGAGATCTGGCCGAGTGGAAGAGCAGAGCGGCCGGGAATAACGCCGTGGAAGGGAGAGTTACTCGTCTGAATGCTCGACCTCGGTATCTTCATCTTGTCGAGTGTCTTGACGAAGAGGATGTTGAGAGCGCTGCCGCCATCGATGAAGACCTTGCTGAGTCGGACCTCATCAATGATGGGTGAAAGGATCAGTGGGTACCGACCTGGCTTGGCGATGAAGTCGGGGTGGTCATTGCGATCAAAAGTGATGGGCACTTCTGACCATGGGAGGTAGCGAGGAGCGTCAACCGAGACAGTGTTGACTTCTCGGAAGGTCAGCTTCTGCTTCCTCTTTGACTCGTACGCGTCAGGGCCGCCGAAGATGTGTAGAACAGCTTTGGGCTCACGGTAGTCGTCCTGGTCCTTGTCGTCCTCCGGCTTCTTGGGCTCTTCTTGCTGCTTGGACGTGTATGTCATGAGGCCTTTGAGGCGCATACAGTCTCGGAGCTTGTGAGTGGCTGACGGTCCGCCATGGAAGATGCAGGGTTCGTCGAGCATTTGCTCGTAGTTGTCCGGCGCCCTGGGACCACGCTGTTGTTTCCTGAACTTGGACTTGTCGGCGAGGGCGACCAAGTTGTCGCCCTTGCGCTTCTTGTCTTTGGAGCCCGAGTTGTCGTTCTCCTTGGACTTGCCCTTGTTGTCCTGCTATTGGCGGTACGCGTCGCGGTTCTGCTCGGCGCAAAGCTCGTTGCCAGCTGCAAACTGGTCGGCGAGCGCGAGCATCTCTCGGACAGTGGCCGGGTAGTCCTGGCCGAGTCGGTGGAGAAGGTTGCGGTCGGTGCATCCTTCGATGAAGGCTGCAATCACCTCGGAGTCCGACACGCTTGGAATCTCATTCTTCTTCCGAGAGAAGTGTTGGATGAAATCCCGGAGGGACTCTTTGTCCCGTTGCTTGACCTGTTTGAGGTCTCTGCTCTTAGCAGGTCGGTCGGCAGTTGGCCGATAAGTGTCAATGACAATGCGGGTGAGTTGATCCCAGGAGTCGATTGACTCGGCAGGAAGGTTGGTTAACCAGCGCCGAAGTGGAGATGACAGCATGAGGGGGAGGTAGCAGGCCATGACAGCTCTGTCGCCACCAGCGATTTTGACGGAGAGCGCGTAAGCCACTCAGCTGGGTCAGTCTTGCCGTCGTATTTCTCGATGTTTGTCAAGCGCATTGACTCGGGAAAGCGTGCCGAGTTGCGGAGACGTCGAGTGAACGAGCGAAGGCCATCTATTGAAGATGGATCTCCGTCGAAGTTGTGATCTCTCGGGGGAACACCGTGGTGCTCGGGCCGATCGAAGTAGCGGTCGTGGTGACGGTCATTGTCGCGACGAGGTGGAGTTCGGCGACGGTCGTCGTCACGATCACGCCGGTACTCGTCGTGGTGACGCCGTTCTTCTTCACGGCGCCTGTCGTCATGTTGACGTCTGTCGTCTTCATGACGCCTGTCGTCGTTGCGACGCCTGTCATCATCGCGACGCCTGTCGCCATCACGGCGACGGTCGCGGTCATCTTCCTGGTTCTGGTTTGCTCGGGGCGGTGACGGCGGTGGTGACCCGCGGAGTCCGCCGCTGAGGAGCACGTCTCGGAGGAGACCTTGATGGACGGCGCGGAGAACGTTGGCGTTCAGGCGAGCCGCGTCGTGGTGGAGATCTCGAGGGTCTTCGGGGAGAGCGTGAGTGCCTGGGCGAGTTGCGCCGATGTGGGGATCCCACACCGAAGCGATCCCAGTCATCCCGTCGGGCACGTTCCTGGTCTTCACGTCTCTCACGGCGCAGAGACTCGATGTGGCGCCGTGCATCGTAGTCGGGCCATGGGTTGGCCTGTCTGTTGGCGTCCGTGGGACGGTTGGCCGGGTCTACCTGTCTGTCGGGAGAACGCTGACCGGTCGGGCGGTCGGCGATGGCCGGAGTCGGCTGCCGGGGACGGTCGCGATCCCGAGAGTGAGTATGAGAGCGACGGCCGCGTCTGTTGGACGACGACGAGCTAGCTGTTCTAGCTGAGGAGTAACTCTTCTGTAGAGCTGCTGCCTCAGCATAGCCTTTGGCTCGCTGGATGAGGGCCGCAAGGGCATCTGTGGTGACTCGGGGGTCACGCATCGCGACCTCGACTTCATCGAGGATGGTGCGATTGGCCACCATGTTCTGTTCAGGAGTCCTGAATGCTTGGAGGCCGTTGACGTCGACAAAGAGGCTGCGTTGAGTCGGTTGTCTTCGTCGGGGGGGCCGGCTGGCATCATAGGCGTCTTGAGGTCTGTCGTCTCCTTCCGGGATGGTGGAGAGGTGGCCAGCACGGTTGCGCTGCTCATGAAGGGTCCGGCGTGCACCAGCCGCTGACGACTCGGCAAAGCCAGCGCCGACTGGTGTGGTGACCGCCGCCGCATCTGCGATCGCCGCCGTTGTTGTAAGAGCGACGAGATCCGCCCCTGGAAGAGGCGGTGGTGGTGGCGGTGGGTGAGCCGGAAGTGGTGGTGGAGGAGGCAGCTCTCCGTCGTTCTGCCCTGGGAGAAGGGCGAAACACTCGTACCGCTCCGGCGATGATGAACCGCCAGAGCAGTAACCAGCTTCTTGCTCCAGGATGTGGTGTAGGGAGTTGAGATCTGACTGGCTGTCTTGAAGACAAGCCACCAGATTGAAGGACTCGTCGCCTGGAGCCGCTAGCAGATCCTGCATGTCCCGTTGGTAGATAGCAGATGCGTTGTTGAAACCATAAGGGAACATACCAGGAGGCCGAGTTATATAACTCGGCTGAACTGGGTGAAGACGAACGTTGTCCAGGGCAGATCGGATCTCGGCTAGCGAATAGTCCGAGTAGGATCTGACCCAGAGTCTGGAGAAGCCGAGCTCCAACTCGGCGAGAGTAGAGTCCGGCTCGATCTCAACCGCGCGACTCGGCGAGTCAGCGAGGGTGAGATTGCTGGCGATGTCGGCGACGAACTCCAGGCTTCCGAAGCGGATCCGAGTGCCTGGAGCGAAGTTGTTGACGAAGCGATCCATCGTACTCGACGAACAGGATCCCGACGCTCCCCCTACCTGGCGCGCCACTGTTGAGGTTTTAAGGCCTCGATAGATTATAATGGGTAGCGAAGGAACCAAGAATACGATGGTGAACACGAGACACAAGGTTTAGACAGGTTCGGGCCTCCCGGAGGATAATAACCCTACGTCCTGTATGTCGTGGTATTGGATTGATTGTCTTTAGATGGAGCCCCTGCCCGTCTTATATATCCGGGGGATCAGGGTTACATGGAAAGTATCCTAGTCGGTTACAACTCGGAATTACTTGGAGTACAAGACAAGAGTCCTGATCTATCCCGCCGACTAGCCGCACCTTCCTTTTAGCGTCATGGGCTACTCGGTTTCCTCTGGGCCGGACCGACTACCCTTGTCAGGCTACTCGGCCCTGCTGGTCATGAGGGTACCCGGGGTCATGGTAACGACAAGTATGTCTGAATCTTATAAAATAGACATATGAGAACATGAACAAACAACCTCATCTTCAAGAAACAAGAAGCACTTCATGGATTCATAGAGCAGAGTCGCACATGAAAGGGCATCATACAAATTTTGTCCCATAAAATCAAATTACACGGCATGCTTGCGCAGAATGTGGATGCTGCTGTCTAAATAATGCTTAGAGTTCTGAGAATAATTAAGTGAAATCCCAATGCAGTCTACCAGAACTATTGTAGCTGAGGTCTGATATTCAGTGGCTCAATTATCAATTATGCAGTTCTGATCGAGAATAATGTTAGATTATTACAACATTAGCACAAAAACACTGAAACAGTAAGGTCAATCGAAGCATGAACACACTGCGAAAGAAGTATTATGCACATGTTAGAAAAGCAAGCATGAACACACTGCATCACTGTAAAATGAAGGCTTAAATTGTATTGCAAATGAAAGCTAAAATGCACTGAATGAATGGTTTTCAGAACTTGAACAGTCAAGAACATTATCCAAAGGAACACTGCATTCTGATCTAAATGAAGTCAGGAATTGCAATGAGTCATGTAGCTCAGGGGAGATGGCGATGTGGGAAACGTCCTATAAGTTCAGCTGGGTCCATGCGCCCCTGGTTGGCTTCGACCAGGGAGTCCACGGCCACGGCGAGAGGCGGGGACACGGCGGGAGGTAGGGAGCAGGGGACACCGGTGGCGCGACGTGGGGAGCTGCAGACACCGGCAGCGCGAGGTGAGGAGCCGCGGACGGCAGCACCCGCGACGACGAGCCGTACCAGCAACCGGCGGCGGCGATGCGAATCCGGGAGAGTGAATGGAGGTGGCGGTGCGCTTCTACCCTCGGGCCCTGGCTGCGGCACCGGCGGCGCGCGGGCGGAAAGTTTGCAAGCGCCGCGGGTCCTGCGAGCCGTGCCGCATCGACCCGCTCAGGTCAAGTGGGCTTCTAAACGGACTGTGTGCGGGTTTGCGGCGCGGGCCGGCCCGGCGGCGTTGCGGTCAGGCCCGCGCCGCTTGCAGCGCTACTTGGCATGATGGAGGACTACTTCCTCCGAAGGACTCATCAAGAAATACAACTTTTGAAGAAAGTACATGCATGGCTCAGGACATGCGGCACGTGTGAACTAGTTTGCCGGACACCGTCGTCGTGGCAGCTTGACGGTGATATATCTATTTGTCTACGTATTAATGAATATTGCACTGAATGTGTCTTTTGATCGTCAAGAAGAGGTTTTTGATAGTTCAACAATGCCTCGCTAGATATTATGATTTTTGTAGAAAAGTACTATGCCTGATTTACATTCACTTTTTTCATATTTTTTTTGGATTGTGAAGTATTTTATCAATCATTGTATTTTGTTAATTATGGGAAACAGTGACCTAAAAGTGTCTAATTTGAGTTCTATATACTTGAAATTGACATTTATTTAAACTTAATATAATAATAACAGATCGACCCCTTGCACTCCATTGTTATCACGGAGGGAGAGCGGAGTAGAGATATGTAGGTGAGAGTTATAACAAAACTAGATGGGTGAAATCACTTTAGATATGTATAGTTTGATAATAGAGTAAAACAAACCACAAAATCAACGGCTATATGAGTTATTCCGTTTTAGGTATAAGGCGAGTATATCAACCTTGACGAAAGAATTCTAAAGCGATTCAACAGGTTGCTTCCTCATATTGTCCATGTACCTTTATGCAGATGTAGTTATTCAAATTCCATGTTTTTCAAGGTATTTATAGTTGTCGTGGTGACCATGAAATGACATGTTCATTAACTGCAATATAAACTAGAAGTTTATGACTATGGAGGGGCACAACCTGCTGGTATAAAATGAATATGGTTGAGTAGTTAGTTTATTAATTTTTTTTTGTAGATACGATTTTCTAAATCTTTTTTTCTTAAAAAATATCTCATTTGTGACATGTATAGATTATTTCAGATCAAGATTCACCATGACTCATCATGGTGCAGACAAGTGTTCTATATAACTAGATATTTAGGCATGGTAGGAAATATCTATTTACTCCCTCCATTCAATTCTAATTGTCATCACGCCGGTCAGATTTCGTACAAAAATAAGACGTCCTCAAGTAGCAACTTCAAAGGAAGGAAAACCTTGCTTTGTTACCTCAGCTACCGCCCCCCCCCCCCCCCCCCCCCCCCCCCCCCCCCCCCCCCCCCCCCCCCCCCCCCACACACACACACACTCTCTTTTCCACTAGTATCAATGGTAGGTAATCAGGGGTTATCAAAATGAGGACAAAGTGATCATAACAGTTATTTGGAAAAGAGGAATACATGGATGTTATACACGATTTTAATTATATAATCATAGTCATCAAGCCTTGTCGAGAGATGTATCTGCATGAAATGTATTTATGCAAGTATTTTGTAGCACACCAATAATTGTAATGATATGATATACTAAGCAAATGAACAGGAGTTTTAAAAGAATTAGATATAATGATTTTATATACTTGAGAAATTGTATTGGATCAAAGGAGGGGAGATCCACATAGGACTGAGTAGTGAGGGTGTAAGGTTTGGGATCTTTAGGAAAATGGATCAACCACTGTATGAGTTTTGTGAAGGCATGAGATGCTTTTTGCGTCTGTCATGGTGTCCATTTGATAACAACATCCTAGCAGGCTGCACTAACAACAATACTATTGTGACCTTAAATGTTAAGAAATTAAAGGCTAGGTTCGGACTTCAATGGAGTATATAGTTTATGTTTATCTTTTTCTCATTTACATTGTTTTTTGTTTGACTTTTCCTTCTCCTTTTTCTTATAAACTAGGTCTTGATGAGTTCCTGCTGACGGAAATTGCTTTAGCATTTACTGGACCAAGAAGTTGGAAGACAGTTTTGCTATGTCTTGTTCTGAGAAGCTAGATGTTTACTACTGATCTCTTGAGATTTAGGCAAGCAATTTCTACTTTCTTTTGTAGATAATGGGTCCTCGATTCCGACAATTATCATGCTCTAGACAAGTGAATTGGGGTTGCAGGTTAAGTGATGCTCATGGTCGGCACATGTACAAAGTGAGTCGAAGAGGGTTTAGAAGAGACTTCTCGAGGTTTAGGTGCTTTTTTTCGAAGAGTGATTGGGAACTTTGGGATACTAAAACTTTGGGATACTAAACATGGCATCGATCATACCTATAGTTGACAAAATCACTTTGACAATACTTCCGGCTGGTTCTACATACATGGCCGCCTGCATATTCGTTCATTGAATGAATTGGCTACCTGCTAGATTCGTTTTCCAGATATACTCTTGCTGTTGTGTTGGAGATGATATAGTTTCTGTTCCTTTCTCTTGAAGTTTGGAGTTTGCTGCAGACGTAGTTTTGCAAATTTTTTCTACCACGAAATATGTATGGTACTTAAATTGAGCTAGGTGATCTGGCATGCGGCTTGGTTTAGCTCAGCAAAAGTGGGAAACCTACTGATCCTGAAATTCCCAGCTCCACGAGGGCCTCTGCCGCCGTTCTCGCCACCTCTTTGATGTCCATCTCGGCCAAATCCTATCGGCGGCCGGCCTGCGCCATGCCGTGACCGGAGAGAACCGGCCGGCCCCGCGCTGCCGACGACGTCCTTCCCAAACTCCCCGCCAAGGCAGTCGTCGATCACGAAGTCCTCGGCAGCGATCCATTCCACCACCGCGCCACATGCAGCTTCCGCCATCGCCGTGTTGTCCGCTGCCGACGAGTCCTTGTCGTCGTAGCACCGGTTGTGCATGCATCGCGATCTTGAATCTTGATCATGCGCTCTACGGCGTGCCGTAGATTATATATGGGGTCGGCGTAGCGGCCGAACGTCGGGAAGCCGGCCTCCGCGGCTTGGCTTAGCCTTCCAGTAGAAGAGGCTCCGACTGCAACCGCAGGTCCATGCCGGTGACCACCGTCCTGGCGCCGGCGGTTAATTAGTTTGATTAAGATATGGGACGCGTTTCAACTTTCAAACTATTATTACTTGCCCAATAATTGATCGGTGCAGGGAGCCCAGCACCTGAGCCAAACGAGCAGGACAGAACTTGCGTTGTTCCTGCCTCTGTTTGGAAACTAATTCAAACGAAAGAGCTCATCAACTGAGTCGGACAGGTGCTGCACCGACTAGAACTCTGAAACTGTGTTGAATCGAAGTTCGACTGCCTACTTGTGAACTTATAAGGTTGCCCGAAATCTGAAATTGAACATCACCTCACCTATATAAACGATCGATACCGCCACAAAAGCATATATACACTTGCATGGTCACATCTGCCACACACACGAGTTCACGACAAGTCAGTTCTACAAAACAAGTACTAACAAATATCATCTCCATTTCACCAATCAGTCAACCTATACACAACCACTCCTTGCCCCCCCAGTTCTCTGTTAACTTTTCAAAAACTCCGAACCTGTATTGCTTCCATGTACATGAAATTAGCTATACGCTGTAAAACGAATGTGCCCCTCTCCTGAATTCTTTCCTTGGAGAGGGCACTTGCATAAGAATCTTGAAAAGGGGAGAAGAACTCCATCCAGGCATCCACCATGCCGCCAGTGTTCCGCTGCTTGCTTGTGCCACTGTCGACGTTCCCTGAATAAAACTGCTCGCAATTGAGGAGGAAGACACTTTGTGCTCTACCCTCTCACGAACGAGCCTGGAAACCACTTCAATAGCAGGTGGTGTTTCAATTTGATCACCAATCTGAACACAACATAGCACGGTATTTGCATGACCGCAACAGCAAGGTACCTGCACATCACGTGCAACAGCAAGGCACCAAATCTGTTAGGTTGATAATCAAAATCGAGTAAAGTGATAGAATGATCCCATAATGAATTTTAGTGACATTACCACAAGGGTGAAAAATTAGATGACAAGTCGAGGAATGGATATGGCCACCTGACAGAATAACCACAACACTGATTTTAGTTCAACAAAAATGCAATTATGAAAGACGAAACAAGCTGACAAAACTTACCAAATTGGAGTAGCTGCATGGACAATCCATTGAAAAATGACGTATAGTGCAGTCCAAAGGAAGAAGTATGCTATTCGGAACCAGGGGAACCGCTGTAAAATCATGTTAAAATTGAAATGTGGTGAGCAAACTGTAAAAGCGTGCAGGATTATTCTTGAGTGATCATCAGTTTCAGTTGTTATGTGCTTACCAAGCTATTCAAGGCAGCTTCACCAAGCAGGAAAACGGCATTAACGGAATGCATTCCAATCAGCAACTGTCAAAAGAAAAAATACTGAATAATTAGTGTTGATTTGTTCAATACCTAGATGCTATGCAATCAAGATTTGAAACATGTGTACTTACAAAGTTGAGATTGTAGTCTTTGATGGTGAGGAATGGGAAAATAATGAACCAAAAAACACAGTCTGTGAGCATGACAGCGCCTGCATTTGTCTGTTATAAAAAAAGATAAACAAACTTATGGTACCTGTGTGGCTAAATAACAGTAAATTCAAAAAATTCTTAAAATTACAGTATCTTTGGGAGACGTTAAACTTGACATAAGTTTCACAAGTTGTGAGGAAAAGGAAACAGACAACTCCAGTAATTAAACAAAGACAATTCCGGCCTCTTATTCTAGCTGTGAAAAATCCTCAATCATAATGCAGTTAAGATATAACCAGATAGTACAAACTAAAAGTAATGGGCCTCATTATCTGAAGCTACTGCACCTAGGTCATCATCCTTGGTGCTATATATTAATTTTCTCATAAAGCAAAAGTGAGATTTCCACACTGTCCTATGCCAGCCTAGGTAGACATTCAATCACCATTTTGATACAATTAAGCCTAGCAAAGCATATCAAAGGAAATAGGTTGCCTTTATTTCTGAATCCTGATTCCACAACTAAGAGTCAACCCCACAGTTGAAGAATATTGGGAAAAGGTGATTCAGGCCTTCAGGCCTTCAAGCAAGAAAGGAAATATGAGGTGTGCAGACATAAATTGCACGGTTTCTATCAACTTTTTTTTAAAAAAAAAAGAAATTGAATTGAACAGTTGGATAGGGACCAAAGGCAAGATATCATGGCTCATGTAGGAGACAAAGATGCTATGTGGGCACCTGTTCTATGGAAACGAAATCCAGTTCGTGAGCACACTACTTTATTCATTAGTGCATGATGGTAACTACCCAGCACTAATAATTGCACCTGAAAAGCAAAATGAGACCCCTCCATGTATGCAATGCAAATCAGAAAATGTCAGTGCAGAATGCAGATGTCCCCGTCCAATAAGAAACCTGAAAAGGTTCCAAGTGGATAATACTTCAAAGTATTTGGTGGTGTGGCTGCCTCTTTTACCTGATAGATGATCTGGAGTAGGTAACCCCAGAATCCAGCAATCTCTCGAACGCCATCTTCTTCGTCGAAGCTCGGTTTAGTAACCATACCACGGGCATTGTAGTTTGTCCCAAGCTCCATATCTACCGGCGCCGTTGCAGCATTCTCATCGGCGAACCTGCTGCAGCCGTAGATGGACAGAGCTGTCGCAAGCTGAAAGAATTCACAGAATGACAATTTTTTCAGACAAGGATTGCAAAAGTTTTCGACATGCATCATTAGCTTGAAGAATTCAGTGAATAGATAAATTATTTGGTTGTGGTTGTGAAAGAGAGGGCCTACCCCGAAGTAAATCGTCACCAGAATGAAGGTCCACCTGTGTGACAGACAGATCAACAACCACTTAGAACAAAGAAGCTGGGGGACAAGCGCTACTTCTAACAGCAGAGTTACAAAGTAGAAACACTAGCATCTATAACATTTTTGTACCAGATTTCTTTGCTACCAACCAGTCACAATCTTCAGAGTGTTTTTATCAAGGAAAAAGGTACCCTACAGATTTTAAAAGGATATAACACCAAAAGGCAGGAATTCATATATGACTAAAATCGTAACAGAAATGTTCAGGTCAGCAGCCGGTTTAGTTGGAGTGGGTATTCTTGCAACACTATCCACTTAGGAGTACTCCCATTTTTGAAGCACTGAGAAGCTTGACCACACAGACAGATTGCAAATCATACTCTATGTTGTGCCTATGATATATTGTTAACATATCGTAACACTGCATAAAAAAGTTGTTTTTCTTAAATGTGCTTCAGAAACATCCACAGTGAACCCATTTCTAGCAACGTGTTAAATTTAAGCAGTACAGCACCGACGAAAACAAAACTCTACAATGCACTAGAGAATTGTACTATTGAGACGGGAAAAGAAAAGACCAAAAGATGGGGATCGCTTGCTGTGTAAGCCAACTAGAAAATTGTTGCCAGCCATCAATGGTGCATAGTAGTAGTATATAAGAAATGTACTGAAATTGCCTGATTCTCCCATTATTGTTTTCAATATACTTTTCGAAAAAAGATTATTATTTTCAAGAACCAGATTAAAATCACAACAGAAAGAGAACAAATGCCAAACTTCTTGACCAATTATTTTTGTCAGTAAAGTAAAAGAAAGTGAAATATTTACGCAAATTGCATCTTCAGCATCAAAGCAAACAATTCGTTCTTTGTCTCTCAAACTGAGAAAAGGTTAAAGAGGAAAGGAACTGGTAACAAGTGACTTACTGAGTGTAATAGTAGAAGATGTTGCCACCATCGGAGATGATAATGACAATGAGCAGGCTGAGCAGGACGAAGAAGGAGATGAGCCTGTATGCGAGCAGCCACGCCGGGTGGATGTCCCGGAGGCACGGCCGCCACGCCTCGTCGTCGTACAGCACCCCGGGCGGCCTCCCCTTCGCGCCGCCGGCACTTTCCCGTTCGCGGCCGCCAGCTCCCGCCGCCGCCGCCGCCGCCGGCGACGCCGCGCCGCCCGGCCGGCGCTCGGCGCGTGGGCCCTCGTGGCGCCAGATGAGGTAGGCGGCGAAGGCCATGCAGACGAGCACCCAGAGCGCGCACAGGCCGACCCGCCACTGCACCCAGTAGTGCAGCACCGTGGTGTCCGCCGTCGCCATCGGCTCATACGACCGCGCCGACGAGCCCCCTGTCGTGAAACGCATGCCCGGCGTCAGCGTCCTGACCCGCCTCTGCTGCTCTGATCTCTCCAAGGAAACCAGCAGCCACTTGGCGCATCAATCAACAACAGAACACGCGGACAAGCTCCGGCGTTCTTGGCACGCCCAAAACAGATCAATCGCTTCTCACGGAACAATGGCAATGCACACAAACACACCAGTTGAATACTGAAACAGTGCCACTAGGCCTAGAGAGCGCTCAGTTTCTTGAAGCTAAAGAAGGAGGCAGGAGGCAACGCGAACGCGAGGGGCGTGAGTGTTCTTGCGGCCACCCAACAGCGAGGTGAGGGCAGATTGCATGCAGGGCAGGGAAGGGATGAGTGCATTGACGCGCAACAAACAAGCCGGTGGTGTGGCGAGAGAGGAAGCCGAAAGATGCCAAGCTTTGCGTCACAAGCTAGGCGTGCCTTCCCTTTCCCCTTCTTCTCCTCGCCTCCTCTTGTGATCTTGTGTATCGCCAATCAGGGCAAGCAACAAGGAAACAAACAAACAACTTGGAGCACGCCTGTCTGTCTGTATCAGAAATGCAGAATTAGGATTGATGAAGCAGTTGAGCTGATAGTATTACAGTGCAGTGCAGGCTGGCTGGCTGGGCAGAGTATATGAAGAAGAGGGGATTAAAAGAGTGGGTGCAGATGCTTGCACGCAACAAGGGGGGAAAGCTACAAAAGCTAGGGAGGAGCTAGAGGTGAGGGTGGGGGTGGGGGAATGTGATTCTTTGCTTCTTCCTCCTTTGGAGAGAAATCTCGAGTTTTATACATATGCACACACACATTGGGACTCACACGCATACCCCAGTCGATTTGTTTATGGACTGTAGAATCTCCCTTGCCACAATCAACTCTCTCAACCTCTCTCTATCTCTGTTGCTTGCAATGGCTGGTTGGTTGCGTGCTGAGATGGCAGAGAGAGAGAAGGCTGTGGTTTGGAGAAGGGGTAAAAGGAGATGGCTTCCTTTGGCTTGTGGGGGAGGCCATTGGCATTGGCATTGCCATTGTGGGACAGCACACCAGTACAGCGCACAGTAAGCTTTTGGATTGACCAGGGTCAGCTGGTGGGTCCCCCCTCCTCTCACTCCCCTGCATGGAATGGAACCAAGGCTGCTTTTGCGCCCGACAAATCCACGGCCACGCCATGCACTGACGACGCGGTCCGTCAGATTTCAATTTTCAAGCATGCCAACAGAACAGGGAACCTTTTCTTTTTTCTGTTTCAAACCTTCACACTGCATGGTGGCGACTCCACAGCTGTTTCATGGAATGAGAGGAGGAGGGAACAGAAGTAGGAGTACGACATATGTCTGCAGGGAAAAAATCTATATTTTTCCCATGACTGAACTGTAAATCAGCTTTGACTCCTAGTCCTTAGTCTTGAGGATTTACCATAATTTACTTACAGATATTTACATCTCAGATCGAAGAAGAAAAGATGTCTTATCTTGCAACTATTCTTCGATCGAATAATGAAGGCTTTCAGCCGTTTTGTAACGAATCTTGGGGAAAGGTGATTTGTCGAACATTTTGCAGGACCGCAAACTTGCCGGCCAAGATTTGGAATATGCTCAAACTCAAAGATAAGGTCACTCACACCCAAAGTATCACCTCCCTTGCTAGCTCTTCTGGAGTCGCATAAACCTACTCCGTACCTAGAGAGGATAGAACATGCTACAAAGCGGAAAAAGGGCCATGCCATGCAAGCGCTATGATACTACCATTTGACAATGCAAACCAGCAATTAGCTAGCTAGGGTTAATGATGCATTTTTCTGACGAGATGTGTTTTTCTAGTATCAACTTGGTGAGCAGATGGATGGAGACATGGAGAAAGGAACAGGGAGGGCAGGTGGCAAGACGACGGCCCTGATTAGCCAATGAACGGATTGTCTTGTTCCATGCATCGCCGCTTTTGCACGCGGCATCTCTGCAGATCTTCCATATCATCTGCATCATCAGTCACCACAGGCAGGAACAGAAGGAGAAGAAGGAAGGGTCGTTGCGCCATGATTCTACGGCGACCCAGCAGATCATGGAAATTTGACACAAGGTGTGATAAGATTGGCAAGCAGAAACACGGGATAGCTGTAGGGTAGCACGAGATGAACCGGCCAGGGGATTAAATTAGTGTTGCGATTAGGAAGGGCATCATGATCATGATGAGTGACACAGGGTGATCTTTGTAGGGCAATGTGTTGATTAGGAGTTGGAGATTCTCTACGGTTGATGGCTTTATGATGGATCGATCCCAATGTGTGTTTCATGATGCTATATCGGCTTGGGATAAACTACTAACGGGCTAGTGGAAAAGCGGAAAAGGGTCGAGCAATAATGAATGCATTTTCATTTTCATTTCCGTGTTCAGTTCAGCGGACTTGTCCAAGATTACATTTCAAACAGTGATATGGCACCAGTTTTTTTTTAGGTTTACATATATGAAGCTGCCTCCATGGGAAAATTTAATTAAAGCTCCCAAGCACAATCGACGGTTCACCACTCGCTCGCAACTACCGCGACAATGTAACCTGATCAACCAGGTCCAAGCCCTTTTGTTTCGTGAAAAAAAACTATCATGGGGGCTGCTAATTGGAAAAAGGAAACAGCAGTCGGAGCACAGAGGATCACATGCCCTGAAGAAAGACATGTGACTTGCAAATCCCAACTAATTTTTGCAAGGACACAAAAGAATTATAGCAGAAGGTCAGACATCACTCTCTCAATAAACAAAGAACAAAGCAAAAAATCTGAGGAAACAAAGGGGTGAGGGGGAAAAAAGATAAAGGCAAGAAAGCATGCAAAGCAGCCCCTCCTGCTCAGTCAGCAGCACTTATACCAGCTTGCCACTCTGCTCATGACCAGTCGACCACAGAGAGCTGAAGCAACATCCTCCTACGTATGCTAACTACCTAGTACCACATGTCAGTGTACCAATTAACAAGTCATAGTAGTAAGCACTATACAAAGGTGGTGTATTTGCAAAATAAAGCACAAAGGGCAGCCAAGGAAACATTCACATGGAAAGTCGCCGTCGCGATCTTGTCATCTACACGTCACACTGAAGCTAGCAGGTTCTAATGCCACCCATCCACAATTATGTACTTAGCAGTAAGAAAACATAAATAAGCAATTCACTCCAGTTTATAGCAGGGTAAAAAAGGAACAGACTTCGTGAATTCTATCAGATATTTGGACGAGAAAACACAAAAGAAGAAGAAACAATCGGTCAGAGGGTCGATGGTGATAATGGAATCTACTCGCTAGTACAGTGGCTTTCTACAATAAAAACCGATACTGTTGCATGCACACCAAACGAAAATTAAATAGGACCATCAGATGCAAGACGTTTTCATGAATCAGTTTGTGGGGGCTAGTATAGTGCAGAACCGGCATTTAAAACGGGACGGTTTGTTCAGGCAGGCTGCCCGTGCCTGCATGACACGGGAAGGGAATGAGCAACGGCAGCAGCAGCATGTTGCTTCTCGGATCGTTATCAATGGTCGATCTGCTCCAATTCAATGCTCGCTGCTTGCTTGGTGTAGCAAACGCAGAGGAAGAGGAGAGCCTGGTCTGGTGTCACAGGGAGAGGGATGCCATGGCCATGCCCCCGCGAAAGCAGAGGAGCGGAGACAGCGTCGCTTTCGGTGCAGTGGTGTCCGCATCGGAGCACGGGAACGAGAGGAGAAGACCCATGCCATGCAGGTGTGAGTGTTGAGTGGGGCGCCTGTGCTCGCGTTGCATGGGGCGACGTGCAGAGTGGGGTGCCGGATCCATCGGGGGCCCACGTGTACGGCCAAGATTAGCTGCCTCCGAGACTTTGCTGACTACTCCTAATTAAAAGCTCGGGAGCATGCGTCTTCGCGCCAATGGATATTTCTTCTTGGGTTTCTGGGTTTGATTGAGGTGATGGCTGACGTGCCGACTGATAATTGCGCAATAATGCAGGAAGCTTCCGTGTTCAAGGCCTATACGTGATGCAGTGCCAACGTCAGGACCCCCTCTCCCTTCACTCGTCTGCCATTTGTGATGCGGTACCACAATTCGTTGATCAAGTTTGTCGGTTCAGAATTTCAGATGTGTACAGTTTAGTTGTTCATCGTATTTGCTGGCTCTTTCTGGATCGAGTGCGTATTCATCGAAACAGAAGCGGCCAACGCCGCGCCAAATCTCGGTTTTTGGTAAACTCGGTGGTTCAAGCAATCTGAAGCTTGAGAAACAAGGTTACCCAAACACACACGCCGAGCTCACAATAATACTACTGTCGATCAAGCTTAAGAAAAGAATCGATTCTGTCGAGCTCGAAAAGTATTAACTGGGTGGACATTACGTTCACATGGATTGTAGTACTACACTAATAGACGATCAGATGGCCCGCGTCTACTGGTCATGGTCAATGAGTCTAAACAAAACGATCTGAACCGTCCAACCAGAGGAGCAAACGTACCCTGGACACGAGGAGAACCCCTACGCAGCTAGAGGACCAAGCTAGTCTCTGAACTGGACACCCTCTGCCGCGCGCTTGCTGCTGCTCAAGTTAATCGGCCAATATATATAGCTGGATACTGTAATATCGAAACAAAAGGCAGTTCGATCCATTGGTAATTGACTGATTTAACTGAAGCTTGTACTTGTACAGTAACTCCAGTCGCACAGTGCCTGCTGGGTAACTCCAGCTAAGCTAGCTGTACCGTGCGTAGCATGCATGTGAGTACTACTGTGACAAGGATCACACTTCCATGGACGGATTGATGGATCTCCTACTGCTCACCACTAAACGAAGCTAGACTGGTGAGCCGCTAATAATGGATTTTTGGATGTGTATGTCACGTTCCAATGCACACGCCATGTCCAAACATAATGCACAACGGGTGGCGCCAAAACATGCATGGCATGGACCATTTTTCTCTGCATGATTTGGCGGGTAACTTACGTGCGTACCTTCCTAGCTAGCTTGCTTACCCCGCTGTTTACGGCCCAACGCCCGGACCTGCCTGCCCCCCGTCCTGTGAGTCATCCATCGATCATCGCCATCACGAGAGAGCAACAAATGTCTCCGCTCCTGCGTGTCTGCATCTAATTCCATCTGTCCATGCATCGTTCAAAACAAATGGGGAAAGCGATCTCTGAAGCGGGGAGGCGCGCGGGGGGACCCATACATATGCATGCATGCATGTGTCGTGCTGTGTATTTATGTCAGTGCCGTGTTAATCTCATTGGATAGGAAAAGATGATGCTTGTCACATTGGCTCTCGATTCAGTTCTTTTTTTTTTAAAGAAAAAAGAGAGAGGATCTCTAAAAAATGAGTTGTGAAGCACATGACTGAACAGGGCTGATGGAGATAACAATTTTGGTGATGAGGACAGAGGGGGCTTGTGCTTATATATGGTTTTGGATAAGACTAGCACAATGGCATCAGAAGTTTCCCCGCAAAAAGAAAGAAAAAAGCATCAGAATAGTAGACCGATCGAACTAGCAGGTGACCATGCAGGCCAGCTGGAAGAATCTTTTATGCTTTGAGTTTGTGTACTCACTGCACAAACTTTACCCTATGTGTGTGTAGTTATATACTACTGCCAGCGGTACAGTTTAAGACTAGCTTTATACTGTCTGCTGAGTTGTAAATGCAGATGGAAAGAACAGATTCATCTTACCACTGGCGTCAATTGCTACGGTTCGGTCCTTAAAAGCATGCACTCTCCTTTGTTTAGTACTCCCTCTGTCCAGAAATATAGTGTACATCTAGTTTTGTCCTAAGTCAATTTTGCTGAACTTTGACCAACAATATCTAAAAATATATATTATTTCAAAGTAAGGTAGTTATATATTATGAAAGTTCATTTCACGACGAATCTAGTGAAAACATTTTTATGTTGTCAACCCTTACGGTTTTCTAGATATTATTGGTCAAAGTTCAAAAAATTTGACTTAGGATAAAACTAGATGTACACTATATTTCTGGATGGAGGGAGTACAATATACTCGGCTCCACTGCAGCAGCACAGCATCAGCTGCTGCGAAGAGGAGAGGATTGTTGTGTCGTGAAACGAGTGTATCCTTTCCTCTCTCTCTCTCTCCTTTTTTTTTGGAGTTTGTGTATCCTTTCCTTTGGCATACGAGGAACTACGAAACTGCTAATTAATACGGCAAACACAAAGGCAGCACCAAAACAGTAACCTAAGGTCAAGCAGTAAAAAAATAGCAAAGCTGGTGATAATACTCCCACGCCGTTCCCATCTTTCTAGATCGATCCTGCTTTCGATCACACTATCACTACCCTTGATCGTCGAACGTAATCAATGCCCTTGATACGATTATCATCCCGAGCACACTTACGAACAGTGTCATGATGGGTCAAAATGTAAGTTAAATTTTACGTACCCCGGCGAGCAGTAAGAAATTTAAAAGAAGTGATTACTGGCAAAGATCATCGATCTACTCGATCGGTGTCCTTGGTAAATACATGGCCTGATGGATCCGGTGGGTGCAAAAGGCGCATGATTTGCGGTGGCGATTTGCCGGCACCCATGATGCGGCACGCATCGAAATCCATCAAAGATCATCTCTGCCAGGATGGAGGTGAGAGAGGCGTCGTTGGAGGGAGAGGTAGACGGACAAAGCCCGAGAAAGAGGGGGGGTCGTGACATAGGTTTTGTCATTAAATTAATAAAAATATATTTAAATAGTAAAATTCTCTTTGATGTGACGGGTGTTAAAGTTTAGAGGGGGTGCGCCGAACGCCCCCGCAGTTTCAGAACTCAGGAGGAGGAGGAGGAGGAGATGCAGGCAGAGGCAGGAGTGCATGTGCGCCAATTGGCTGGCAACTGCTGCTGCTAGTGTTGATGCGTGTCCTCTCCGGCCCCTAGAGATTCTTTCGCGCGGAAGAGACAAACGCGGGTCGCCATGCGTGCCCATGGGTTTGGGGAAAAGAAAGACCGCAAATTCATGCAGGAGGTTGTGGGTTCTCTCTGGCTTTGGGTGGTGTGCGCGCTGTTCCCATGGCAGCTTCTCCTTGCCCCGTCTTGCCTTGCCCAGAAAGCAGTGCGCGTCCTCGATCGGCCGGCGTTTGGTTTTGCAACGCGGTGCTTGGTGTGGCTTTACTAGCTGGTGGTCAAGCTGCTGGGAAACGAACAGGTGCAAAACCATGCTTGGCTGATCGAGAAAAAACGACGTGATACTAGATCAAGCGAGTGTTTTCGGTCAGCGGCAGGTTTCCGTTTATTCAGCGAATTAAAGCCGGATGCGAAGTGCAGGACATACTACTACCAGTCCTGAAACAGAAACGGTTCATCGGAATTCCGACAGGGATCACGCGAACCACACACAAACTGAGATACGCTTGCCTATCTCGGGCGGGGGCGATTCGCCGGAGCCCGCTGCTTTCGCGACGCGAGAATTGCCTGCCTGGTCAGATACGTACAGAAAGGAACGCTTGACTGACGCGACCAGATATTCTCTCTCCCTCTCCCTCGAGGAAACAGGATGTTGTATGCACGCTGGATTCGCTCTCGCGGGCCGGCGCGGCATCCATCGGTCGGGTCTCGACTGGTTTGGAAGGTAGCGGCCGTAGCCGAGCGGAGCCGAACCTAGATTCCGTGGCGGTTCTCTGTGCCCCATCTCTCGTAATCAGAGAAGATCCACGGGGTAATCCCTACTGTACGTCGTCGCTTTATCATCCTCGTAATCAGCGAATTGTAGCTGCGTCGTCTGCCCCCAAAACTTTTAGCAAAGCAGGCGCCTAATTAAGGGGTTGTTCGTTTCTTTAGGCCTAATTTTAGTCCGCCTAGAATCTTGTCATTTAAGGATATTAAATAAAGTCTAATTAAAAAACTAACTACAGAACCTTATACTAATTCGCGAGACGAATCTAATGAGGGTAATTAAGGCGATTAGACGATGGTTACTGTAGCATCACTGTAGCAAAACATAGCTTAATTAGGCTCATTAGATTCGTCTCGTCAATTAGCACCCATCTATAAAAAGGTTTTTTAATTAAACTTTATTTAGTACATCTAAATAGCAATTAGTGGCAGGTCTAAATTTAGGCCTAAAAGACACGAACAGGCCCTAAACTAGTACTATTCCCAAACTTTGAATTTGTTCAAGTTACATTTCGATTCGGTTCAGTTCATCAGTTGCCTGGCAGAGCTTGACTCTGCGCGGTGTGTGCAAGTTTCTGAGCTGCTAGCCCACGGCGAGCCAACTCATCGGCGACGCCTAGCTCGGTGAGACAGACGAAAGCGAAAAAGGGAAGCTGCATGGGCCAGGAGGAGCATCATGCCTCCCATTTCGCCTACGACCTGTCACCTCACCTCGTCGCTTTGGTTTCCATCACACTAGCCTACGGCTGTCCCAAATAAAGAAACAGTCGAGTATCTCCTAAAACTGAACTGGATGATGCATGTTTTCAATTTATAGTGGTACGTCTAGGAGTATGAAACTGCGATGGTCATTTCGAATTTTCGGTGTATCATCATCATCATCTAGGTCAGCCCACAGTGATGAGTGATGACAGTTATGCACATTAATGTTACTGGCACACTCGGCCTGCTCCGTGTTCAGGACGAGAAGGAGAAGCTCTCTGTATATACTGTATGTTGCGCTCTGTAATAATTTTAATATATGCAGGTTTTGTTCATTGCGTGTCAGCAGGGCCAGAATTTCCATTCTTTTCTTGCGCTGCCTCTGCATGATGCATGCTCTGCACATGTCGCTCACAGCGTCGCAGTAGCCTGCGGTGATCTTTTGCTCAAAGTTACTTTCTCTAACCCAAGATGCTGCCGCAGGCCGGCCAGCTTTTTACTAGTGTAGTTTTTACCCCCTCCCCAAAGGGTATTAAGCTACTATCCGGTGTTCAAGTTGTTAATGATTCTAGATTTGGTTGGGAGTAGCAAGCAAGCTTAGCACTTTTCTGAACTTTTTTTTTTAGAGACAACGCGCAAAGCTTTTTCTCCAGTTAAGTGTGGATACATGGACAGTAATCCTTTACTACATATTGGCCCATGCCCTTGAGCAGCCCATGTACAAAGCGCTGGGCTGGGCTCTCGTTTTGAAAATGACGAAAGGCACTCGGGCTATAGCTCTCAGTCCTACTATACACGTGTCGCGCTAGTACCAAGCGAAATGAATTCACTCTGTAAAACAAGGCGGAGACTAAAAACCAAGCAGATCAAAGATTCAGCGATCGGCGCCTTCTCTAAAATTCAACAGACGCACACACACCAAGGAACAAAGCAGGGCAAAGTTGCAGGAGAAGGGTTGGGTGTGCACAGGCTTACCTGGCAGCGGCATTATCTCGGACTTCATACTGAAACACCTTCAGCTCCGGCGCGCCGCCTCTGAAAACTGGATCCGCAAGCGCCGCCCACCGACCGACCGACGGAGTGAAGCTGCGACTGCGGAGAAGACGACAGATCAGGACGATATATTACACCTCGACCGATCAAACGAACACGGCAATCGATATGCACAAACATACCGATTAAGTTAACCAGTCTAATGATAATGATCCATGGCGGCGGCGCAGTTCTACTAGTACACAGCTATATATATGTAAAATAAAATATCTAGGAGCTTTCCTTTCCAATTCGCAGTATATATGGAGATATATAGTATCTCGATCGCTTGCAGCAGGAGAAGGACGGAGGGAGGAGGGAGGAGGAAGGAGCAGCATCACATCCTTGTGAGCGCCTCTTGCGAGTATATACACGCACTAGTGCTGCTGCTGGTTGCCGCGCATAGCATGGCGCGGATCGCGTGAGCCCCGCTCCCGGTTTGCCCGCCTCTTTCTCTCCTCTGCTGGCCGCCTCAAAGTTAAATCGGAAATGCTGTAGCCAACTCCCTCCCTGTGTTCATGTACAACAGCACGGCACACCGGATAGCAACAACGTACGGTGTGCTGCCGTGCCGTCGATCTTGCAGAGATCTAGCGATCCGTTTCCACCAAGCCACGCATTTGGCCCCTCTTGATCTGATCACAATCCTTTCCGTTTCGCTGCTTTTTTTCCTTCTGAAAACGAGGTCAGGCCGACTTGGCATGCGGCCTGGCCAATCATCTGAACCGACGGCATGCGTTTCAGCGCAGTTGACGGAAGCTGGAAAACAACTGGCCTTGGCGTTGGCTACTAGTGCCTGATGATAGCACTGTACTGTAAAGATGATGCGCTTTTCTTCTGCGCGAAAACCATCTCCCCGTTCACGAGCTCACGTCACACATATCGTGCATTCATCCGTAGTTCTCTGTTCTATTTAGAGGACTCTCTTTCTTTTCCTTTCTTTCCTTTTCTTTTTTCTGTGAGAATATAGTGTCTGTTGTTTTAACGGAAGCCCAAATACATCACGCTGCACAAGCCCGAGATGGGACTTCGAATTAGGCCGACTTACTGGAGAGACACCCAGCCCAGCTAGTGCTTTGGGCCATGATCCTTGGCGCGCAAGGCCCATTAGGGGTGTGACGTGGCATGATGGCGTGCGTGGCAACCCTTGGGGTGGGGGGCGCTCCGCCTACTCCTCTTGTTCCTCCTTTCAGCCTCTCTCCCTGTGGGCGCTTTAAATTAAGCAACGCGAAACCAGCAAATCGCCAATAAATCGCCGGAATTCCCAACGCCCTCCCCCCTCTCCGCGGATTCCTCAATCCCTCTCCGCCTGCGCCGCCCCCGGCGCCGGAACCGCTCCGCTGCGATCCGTTCCCGTTCCTCGCGCCCAATCCGCACCCTTTGCTTCCCCGCCGCACCCAAATCGCATCGCGTTGAAGGTCTCGGTTCCTGATTTCTCTCTTTCCCCCATCTTTTCGGGCGCTCGTTCCTGCGACGGGGAATCGTGATCGGATCGCCAAGGGTCCGGCTTCTCGTCAGTGGCTCCGATTCGTGCCTGATCGGTGGGCATCGTCGCCGGGCTCGGCGTAATCCGCGGCCGCTTCCTCCTGGTATGGGCAAATTTTTTGAATTATTCCCCTTTTACTTGCCGTGTTCCTCGTGTGGAGGTGATTGGAGGTGGAAATCGCTGTGGTTTACCCCTATAAACTTTTGTGATTTTGGCAGGAGAGGAGTGGAAATGGACGGGGAGGCGTTCCGGGTGGGTGGGCACTTGGGTTCGTCGCACGCGCCCTACCCTTCTAACGCTATGGAGAATACGAACCAGAATCAGTTCTTCTTTGATGCGCGGTCCGCGCCGCTGCAGCTGCAGCTGTTCGGGAACTCCGCAGGTAAGACTCGTTGCTGCATTTGATTGGTGTCCTTGCTCTTGTGATCCTCCTGTTATACATTTGATTGTTCAGAGCCGAACCATTTACTATTAGCAGGCAGGTTCGTAGGCAAAGGCGATTCAGACCTTATCGAGTAGTATGTGGTGATATGAAACCAAAATTTGATTGAGCCTGGACATCGTTTTGCCAATATATGGACCCAGTATTGTAGCCCCTGCTCCAAAATCTGACCTGAATGAGTCTGCTAGAAGAATGTTAATGTGGAATATTGCTCCATCATAAAATGCAGCACGCTTTCTCATCGCATCACCGTCCTGAATAGTTTTATCAATATCAGCTAGTGATGCATGTAATCAATGGCAATGTGACTGACTATCAATCCCTATGAAGTTATGCTCGGACTCATTTCGACCATTTTTATAACAATTAAGCACCCTACTTGCTAATAGCCGTCATATTACCCTGATATTAGCATGTACGGTGTCAGGAAATCTAGTTTGTTGCACTGCATCTTCTTGCCATGTATATCATTCATCCCATGATTCTGATGGTAAAAAGTAGAAATCATTTACCTTTGTTCTGTCAATGCAGTTCCTGCTGGTTATTGTAATTACACTGGAAACAACCACGTTTCTGTTATGAACCAAGCAAGAAATACAAACGTTGATAGAGGGGATGAAAAGCAGCTCAAGCTCCAGATGTCATTGAACAACTATAATCAAGAGGAAGCTGGTCGGTTAGCACGTGTTGGCAATCCAAGTGCTGTATCAACTGGTCTAAGGCTGTCCTATGAGGATGATGAGCGCAATTCTTCAATCACATCTGGTAGTGGTAGCATGTCCTCATTGCATACCACCATGTCTTTTGCTGATGATCTTATGGCTGAAATGGACAAAGAAAACAAAGAGATTGACTATTATCTAAGACTTCAGGTAAACAGTCCATGCTATTTCATTCATCGACCAAATCTTAGTTGTAATGTTCGATGTATCGTCTTATCATTGCAACATTAAGGTTGAATAGAACTTGTTTTCTAAAAGTTCTTAATATGTTTAGTTCATAGTGGAAACACAACACACTGCAGTGTAATGTTGTTGGAACTGTTAGGTAATACAAAGTTCTGCTCTAGTTATATGCGGCGTTTGTGAATTGCATGTTACTGGGTTTTGATTTTCCTGCTATTGTCAAGTTCTATGTAGAATTTAGTATATACATTACTCTATAGTATGTTTCGTACATAATGTGCTGGTTCTGCTGGCTCTATATTAGGTTCTGTTTCGCACTGCCTCACTTGGTGAACTCACTCATTAATCACTAATGTGTTTGGTACTAAATATCTTTCTTCAAACGAACTGACTACTTCCTGTAACTCCTTTATTATCACTGATCTTCTGCATTACTACGTGGCTCCTTTTTCCCACAGGAGGAACAAATTGGTAAACATCTGAAGGAGGTGAATCAGAGGCAGCTGATTTCTTTGATGGCAAACCTCGAACGAGCTGTAGGGAAGAAGCTCAGGGAGAAGGAACTCGAGGCAGAGGCAATGAACAGGAAGAGCAAGGAACTGAACGAGCAGATCAGACAAGCTGCCTTGGAAGTCCAGTCATGGCAGTCAGCGGCGCTGTACAACCAGTCTGTCGCCAACAATCTGAAGAGCAGGCTCATGCAAGTGGTAGCGCAGAACACCAACCTTACCAGAGAAGGTTGTGGTGATAGCGAAGAGGAGATAGCTTCTAATCATAATGTCAATGCTACACCTGGAGGCTTCTTCCAATCAAGCGTCCTTGGAAGCAAGAGTGCGGCTGTGGGGCTGGGGGCTTGCAGATTGTGCAGGGGAAAGGAGGCATCGGTGCTAGTGATGCCATGCCGCCATCTTTGCCTGTGCCTTGATTGTGAGAGGAATGCTGATGTGTGCCCTGTCTGTCGGTTCCCCAAGAGTGGTAGTGTTGAGATAAATATGTCATGACAACAATCTTATATGTACAATACATTGGAGAAGCAGTATGCAGAGTAACAGCTTCCCTCCTTTCTCCCTCTCTATAGATGCTAAGCAAATTCCAACAGTGGTGTAGATGGTAGTTTTTTTTTCTTGAAGTTCTATACCAGACCCAGCTGTAACCTGTAAGTACCCCGTTGTGGTTTCAGAAGCTAAAGGAAATCAAGTTTGCATCATCCATATATGCTTTGTGCTTTTAGTAATATAATATAGTCATGCTTATATAGTTATATATCGATTACGCTGTGGAAGAACTTATGATCTGGTCATTGAGACACATGCTGCATCTCACCTCAAGCTGTGGCCCTCTAGTTGTAGCTGTTGTTAGCACATCAGAATTGAAACCTCTAGTTCATCAACACGAGTAGCAGAGAATGATGGTATCATGTTTCTTTAGGTCCTCTGGATAATGATGGACCAGTAGATAGATGCCTGTATTGCTTACAGAAAAGAAAATCAAAGTTAGCTAGAATTGCAGTTGCAGCAGGAATAATGTGTGGAACAAGCCTAGAAGCGCACGCAATGCAATGTGGCCAGGGCCCTTGTGCGAGTAGGGATGGGTTGAGTGCATCTCAAGATAGCGCCTGAATCGTCACTTGGACGACGATGCGTATGCGCGCCGTATCATCTGATTTGGCACCTGGCGTAACAGAATAACAGTTTGTGAGCACGAAATGGCCTGGTGCTTCGAACAAAATCTCGAGAAGTACAAAACCAGTTTGATCTTGCGCCAAATTGTAGCCACCGTACTTCTCATCCTATTCATCCCTTCTTTTCTTTTACGCCGGCTCTTGAAAGAATTATAATTTCAGTCCATGGTGATTTATTTCATGAATCCAGCGGAGGTTGTGCAGTGAAGTCGCATCGTGGATAGCAATGATGAACTGTTCATGGCACTCGCTCGATGCAGCCCACCTGCAGATTCGGAGTATCAGTAGTAGGCTTCACTTTTGGGTAGTGTGATCCCTGAAAGAATACGCTTGTCGCAGGCCATCGACAATAATAGAAAGCCAACAGAAATTCCCGGTTAATTGTTTTCGTTTTGAATGTATGATGTACATATTGGTTGACATTGGCGCCTCGCTCCAACAGTGACGAAGGAAGTTATGGAACACGGCCAGCTTTTGTTATTCCTTTTCGCAGGGCTATGAATCTGCCCACGGAATCTAGTTAGTTATAGGATACATTTCACTGAAATATTCGGTTTGTTCTTTTTCAGATCGTGTAAGTAATATCTTTATTCCTGCCTCTTTCTCGTTTGGTTCCAGAATGAGAAGCTTGCGGAGTTGACGCATCAAGAATCTCTGCGCGTGTATACGGTACAGTACACGCCATGGCAATGCCAGACTAAGTCCTCGTGTCATGTGAACCTGTAAAGTCGCAATGCCTTGGCGTCCCAAAATGTGATATACTTTGGAGTCTGGAACACATAGGTTCACGAAAGTTGGTCGTATTTTTCGTCGCAGTGTGCCTTATCAAGCTGTTAGTATTGCCTTGCAAGAAATAAGCGAGCAGAAATGGACACCACAAAATGATGGAAAATGCCAAGGGAATGGAGGGCCTCCTCTTCTTTTTCAGAGGATGAGTAAAGCATAAACCACACCTCCCTCTGTCTGTCTGTCTGTCGCACGCAGATTATTGTTCACTTGCACTTCAAGTCCTCCTCGTCCTGCTCGGTCGCCTCCTTCACACAGCTCATCACATCATCGATCTCTTCTGCCTCTCCTACCCTGGCCTGTACTGCTATAAATCACTACACGCTTGCAAGCCAAGCCATACGTGTGTACTCACGCACGCATGCAACCAATCATCTGTCTCTCCCTATAGACAGCTGCAAGCTGTGTTTTGGTGCTCGTGTTCAATGGCGACAGGGATGAGAAGAGGCGCGATAACCATGCTGTTCTTGGTGATCATGATCGTGGCCGTGGCGAGGTCGGCGGTAGGCGGCGTCGACGTCGACGGCGGTGGCGCCGGAGGTGAGGACGGGGAGAGTTTCTTGAGATTGTGGACGGACGGGGGTGGAGATCATGGTGAGGAGGATTTCCTGAAATGGGAGGAGGAAGATGATGAGGAAGAAGAAGACGACGACGACGACGAGGAGGAGGATGACGCTCACATCACGATGGTAGGAAGCAGGGGGACGGGCCGGCCGCCGACGGGGAAGAACGTGGTGAACGTCGACAGCTTCGGCGCGGCGGGGGACGGCAACGCCGACGACACCCAGGTGCGTGCCTCCACGGCTGCTAGCTGCTGCTGATTCATCACCCTCATCCATCTACTTCATTCGATAGGAATCGACTGTGCCAATACTTTAGCGTGTGGCACGAGAACGGTGAAGGCTTATTCAGAGCCGTTTCTTGCAGGTTTTACCATTGCTTTTCGACCTTTTTGACTCCAAAAGTTCGATTCATGACATAGTATCTAAGGTGTCCTTTTCTCGAGAATGCGGGCGATTGACTGATCAGATCAGGATGCTTAGTCAGTTTTTTTCTTCTTCCTTTTTTGATGCTTAGTCAGCTTGAGGCATGTATAACCCGTAGTCTAAAATTTCTTTCTGAAAGAAGATAAGGTCTATCCATTTGTGTGATATATTCCAATCACGAGTCCTAGATAGGTACATACATTTTCTCTTCATTATGTTTGTTGGTTCTATATCAAAATTGCCACCTGCGTGTAACTGAAAGCTGAGAATAAGATTCAAGAAGCAAGCAACTTATTTTCCTTTCTCTGAAAAAGAACATGTTGTCATGCTGAATACGAAGGAGACCTGCACATTTCCTATTAGGCATACAGTGGGGCATACAAAAATGAGAGGCGAAAGCTGTTGCTCAGGTTTTAAACGGAGGGCAGCGTCTTGACAAATGATTAACATACAGAAGAAAAGGATCCCGAGGTTGCGATTTCAAAAGGCCACACACTTTCTGTGTGATGATGGGTCGATCAGCCACGAAAGGGAAATCTGATAGCGATGCCATGCCACCAGATGCTCTCTCTGCAAACGGCTGTTGCTTACCTTCATCACTAACTCATCCGTCCGAGCAGCAGCGTGCAGATCTCGCCGAGGGATTCGGTGCGTCAAGAAACGGAATACGATCTAGTCTGACATATGACTTATAATGCCTCATCCAGTTGCATTTTGTTTGATACTATTTCCTTTTCTATGTTCTGAATAATGCTCGGCAAATGTAACGTGTCAGTAATAAGGCCTGAATCCTTTCGGTCTTCACTGCACTGCTGGTGGCAATTAAGATCGATGTTGATTGATATGTAGGCGTTCCAGAACGCGTGGAAGCAGGCGTGCTCGCTGGACAACGCGGTGTTCCTGGTGCCCGCCGGCCGGCGCTACAAGGTCGGCGCCAGCAAGTTCATGGGGCCGTGCAAGAAGAAGATGATGATCCAGGTGAGCACAGTGACAGACAGAGTAAGGCTAGCTTTTCACTTGAGAATTCAGAGCCAGAGTGAACTGATAAGGCAGTACTACCGCCTGCACAATCATGCTTGTGCAGATCCAGGGGACGATCGTTGCGCCGGAGGAGCCGTCGGAGTGGGACCCACGGAGCCCGCGGCTGTGGCTGCTGTTCGGGGGGCTCGTCGGCGCCCGCATCGAGGGCGGCGGCGTCATCGACGGCTCCGGCTCCAAGTGGTGGGCCAGATCCTGCAAGATCGTCAAGTCCAACGTACGTAGTACGTCGTCCCTACCTACTAGTGCTTCATCATAGGCTCAGAGCTTTATTTCCTTCACTGATGCTGTTCTTCTCGTACGTGCGTGGCGAATCGGCTGTGTGCTTGGTTGCAGCCCTGCAGAGCCGCTCCGACGGCCGTGACGATCGACTCGTGCCTCGGCGTGCGCGTGCGGCGGCTGCGCGTGCAGAACGCGCAGCAGATGCACCTGACGGTGTCGCGTTCCCGGAACGTGCGCGTGGCGGGGCTGCACGTGGAGGCGCCGGAGGACAGCCCGAACACGGACGGCATCCACATCGCGGAGTCGAGGGGCGTGACGGTGCAGAGCTGCCGCATCGGCACCGGCGACGACTGCATCTCCATCTCCAACGCCAGCTTCAACGTCCGCATGAGCAATATCGACTGCGGCCCAGGCCACGGCATCAGCATCGGGAGCCTGGGCAAGGACGGGTCGTTCGCGGCGGTGGCGAACGTGGCGCTGGACACAGCCCGCATCCACCGCGCGCAGAACGGGGTGCGCATCAAGACGTGGCAGGGCGGCAGGGGCTACGTCCGCAACGTGCGCTTCTCCAACGTGGCGGTGGACGGCGTGGACCACCCCATCGTCATCGACCAGTTCTACTGCGACGCCCGCACGCCGTGCCGCAACCAGACCTCCAGCGTCCAGGTCTCCAACGTCGCCTACCGCCACATCACGGGAACCTCGCGCCGCGCCGACGCCATCAAGTTCGCGTGCAGCGACGCCGTGCCGTGCCGCGGCATCGTGCTCGGCGACGTCGACCTGCGCCGCGCCGACGGCGGCGGCGAGGTGCAGGCCGTCTGCAACTGCGTCATGGGGTTCGACGAGGGCGGCGTCCGGCCCGCCGTCGACTGTCTCAGGACCAGCGCATGCGGCGGCGCGCCTGATGATCACACCGACGACGACGACGACGAGCTGGGAAAGGTCGAGGCCATCCGGCACACCGAGCTGTGACCAACCCAGCTCCGATCCTAGTAGCGCTGAACGAAGATAATTAAGCCAACACCCTATTAATTAGCGAGTCCTTAATTTGACTCCGCCGTTTGCCACCTACTCGTAACCGGCAGTGATCCTAATGAATTTTGTGTTCGCTGTGTTGTTTGTACAAATTCTCACTTCAAGTGTGACATGACATCCTAGTATCAAGTTGCAGCCTCGACGACGCTGAATGGTTGCCGCGCCGGGCGATGGCATGGCGCAGGGGAGACGAAATGCCGAACCAGGGGTGGTCGCCAAGTGAAATAGCGACCGTCCCCGGGGTCATTCTGACCGCCCGATCACTTTCCTGCGGGCAGGATGAGCGCTAGCCCGTCCAGCTACGGCCCACGTGCTCCCTTCCAGCCCATTAAGATAGCATTCGGCCCAGCAATCTTACCCGCGCCGGTGGGCCTCAGCAAACGACCGCGTACGGCCCGGATCTCCGCACCGACGTGGGCGCACGGCTCGCCGGCGATCGGACGGCCGCGGCCGTCCGACGCCTACCGCCAATAGTTTTTCCCGTGGCCGCGGCACGTGCACCGAAACGGTAGGGCCAATATCCCCGTGTGGCCGCCGCCGCCTCGGCGACGTGCGGCTCCTTTCCTCCCCCTCGCTTCCATTCCCCTGACGTCACCAACCACCACCACCACCACTACGCCAGCCGAGGGAGCCGCCTCTCTCTGGGCCACCAAACCACGCGCCCGAGGCGGCGGAGAGGAAGAGAGAGCCGCGGCAATGGCGGTGGTCGGCGTCCTCGCACTGCAGGGCTCATACAACGAGCACATAGCCGGTAGGCTCACCGATTCCGCCTCCCCGTCCTCGCTTCTCCTTGTGCGCGCGTTCCTTCTGCTGATTTGGCCGGCCGGGTTTGTGTATGTTTCTGTGTGTGCAGCGCTGAGGAGGATCGGGGTGCGGGGGGTGGAGGTGCGCAAGCCGGAGCAGCTAGTCGGCGTCGACTCGCTCATCATCCCCGGCGGCGAGAGCACCACCATGGCCAAGCTCGCCAACTACCACAACCTGGTGGGTGGGTCCTTCTTCTGTTCGTCCCCTTGCTTTTCCCTCCGTTGACGATTGATTGGTTCGTTGAGGCATCGCTCGTGGGCTCCTGGCTCTGGCTTGGGATGCTTGGTCAAACACTGAAAACTAAGGATCGACCGATGAATTGTGTATGCTATGACATGTTCTGAGGAGTGTGAATGATATCATGCGATATTTGATTTATGATGTGGGTTGGATAGCAAAACACAAACATAGTAGAACATTATTGTCGAGCAGATAAGGTTTCTCCTAGTGTGGATAATCCAAAAACAGGGGGTGAATGTACAAGCATTTATTTGATAGCAATTGCTAGTCAATCTAGGGTACATTCTGTTATGTTCCAACTGATGTAAGTATTCCTCATCTCATGGAAAGTTGTTCTTGATTTGGTCAAAATAAAACTACCAAAGAAAAAAGAGGTCCAAATGGATTACCATTTTGCAGAATTCAGTATTTATCTTCCCACTTTATAAGCTTGTAAATGAAACCTCCTAAATAGAAAGTGTGAGAATCCTGTTGCCGGCACCTTCTGTGTAAGGAACAGGGCTTATAGCCTTGAGGGCTGATGCATAGTAAAATGTATGTTCTTGGCATCTCCTTAGCAGATAGTTTCACAAGCTGCTGACCACTAAAGGTTCCCATTTTAATTTGAATAATGCTAATGAAGGTGATTTTTACTGGTGATGTGAATATGTGATGTCATTTATAATTTGAACTCTGCATTTCAGTATATGTCTTTGTACTGCAGTGTTATTTACTGTATTGCAATAGCACTTTGTCAATCTCTTTATACACACTTTGCTTATGTGATATCTGCTTATTTACTTGTGGCTAGCAAAATCTCACTTCCATATGCCGTGCAGTTTCCTGCGCTTCGAGAATTTGTTGGTGGAGGAAAGCCGGTCTGGGGAACCTGTGCTGGGCTGATCTTCCTAGCAAACAAAGCAGTGGGTGTGTGGCTCACCATTTAGTAACTTTATAGTATTCATTTGATGAATTTACTTAATAGAAGTTCATGATAGTTAGATAGCATTATTCGCAGGACAAAAATTGGGAGGCCAGGAACTTGTTGGAGGACTAGATTGCACTGTCCACCGTAATTTTTTTGGCAGCCAGGTAAAGTAGGATGACCATCTTTTTCTTGATGTCCCAACTAGTTGGCACTTAGTGTCTGTAATGTTTTAATGTTTTCGAGACAGCTAGAAGTTTAATCAAGAACACGTGCACCATGTCTGACCACAAACTGTTTGTCTTGCAGCTTCAAAGCTTTGAAACGGAACTCCTTGTGCCAAAGCTTGCAGAGAAGGAAGGAGGAAGTGATACCTGCCGTGGTGTATTTATACGTGCACCTGCTATATTGGAAGTTGGATCAGATGTTGAGATATTGGCTGATTGCCCAGTTCCCACCGACAGACCTAGCATTACAATATCATCTGCGGATGATGCTGAGGTTTGTATCTTGCTCCCTTCGATGTAATATGTCATTGCTCTGCAAATTATGACATTCCTTTCTGATACTTAATTATGACAATCATATTTTGAGCAAAATGTATTTTTATGATGAGCATGGTGGGTACTTGTTATTCTACTAATGTTCATAGCTTCTCAGGTTGTATTATCTAGTACTAGCTCCTACTACTTTTTCAGTGAGCAGTGCATTTGCTGTTTGGCTGAATTATAAGTTCGCTCATGGACAAATATAGGAAAACAGTTCTAAATGTGAAACATGTGACATGATGTGGCCATGTGGGCATGCTTATATCTCTTATATGGTTATTATAGCAGTGCCCTGAAATGATCTCTACTGTCTTGTGTAGTATGTTGAACGTTTGAGTTTGGTTTTGATGTCTGACATACTAACATACTAATTTTCTAACTTGGTGCAAATGAAATATCGAGAGGACCGTGGTAAATGAAGAAATCAGAGTGGTGTCTATTTTTGTTGTTAGGACACTACAAGACTGCTTAAGCATTCAAATATCCAGTTCCTTGCTATTGTAGTAGTTATTTATCTTATTAGTGTGCTGCATGGCTGCAGCATTGTGACTGTTTGATTCTACCTTTCTGATTTTTGGCTACCTAAAGTTACAGGAGCTTATGTTGCTAAAATGTGTGAATACTAGAGTAATAAGTACCCCCTTGTTGGAAATTACACATACTCGTGTTACCAGTCCTGAAACTGTGATTGCATGCTAGTTTGGTCTGCATTTCTTCTGTCAACTTACCAGCAATACTCTTGGCAGGAAGAAGTATACTCTAAAGATCGCGTAATTGTTGCAGTACGGCAAGGCAATATCCTAGCCACTGCTTTTCACCCAGAATTGACATCTGACTCCAGATGGTAAGCGCCTTCATTTCATACCATGTCATGTGTTCTCCATTGTCTTAGCACTCTTGATGCTGACCCTGAAGCCCGTTCCCAACACTCTTGATAGGCATCGCTTCTTCTTGGACATGGATAAAGAGTCCCAGACAAAGGCCTTTTCTGCACTATCGTTGTCTACTTCAAGAGATGCAGAAGGCATGCCAAAGAATAAGCCTCTTGATCTGCCCATTTTTGAGTAGTGCTGGAAAGAAGACTGTCAAAACACTGAAGGAAAGAAGAAAAGGAAATTGACAATTTTTTTTCATCATTCAGTTGGTGACCACATACCAGTTGAACATATTCAGACGTTACCAATCAAAATAATGACAGTGTGTGTTTCTGTAAGCAAATTTTCATATAAAGCAAATGGCGGTCTGAAACTGTAACATTGCTGTGCAAAGAAGCAGCTCAGTCGAATAGATGATTATCATGATTTTCCCCCTTTATCTACACCTGACCAATGAATACTGTCCCCATTCCGGCACAAGACATAAGTGTCTTTCTCTTCTTTTTTCAGCTCTTGGTTTATGTTTGCCAAATAAAAAGATATCAGAGTAAACGAGTGGAGGACGTCGTACTCGTATTTCTAGAACATTGTATATTTGTCCTTAAAAGGGACGTTATAAATTTGTGTTGGTAAGTTGAATGAGATGTTTGAATTGTCTTGATAAAAGCCGTAAAAACATCCTAATGTGCCGGTGCGTAGTGGTTGTCTTTACTGGACCACCATTTACGAAATGCAGGGACCTACTTCTAATAAATTAACAAAAGTGCAAGGCCTTAGGTGCGAAAGTGCTTGGTCTCCTCCTCCCCGTGTCCCAAATACAAAGCGCACGAGTCCGTAACCCTAATAAACCCCCAAAACCCTTGGTCGCCTCCACTCCCAACCAATCCTCGAAGCGAGCGCGGAGAGACAGAGAGAGAGAGGGAGAAGAGCTCCTGCGGCGATGGCGGCGGTGGCTAGGGTTTTCCGCGGGTGCCGTTTCCTCATGTCCCCAGCGGGGCCGGCTGCGGCGGGTGCCAAGAAGCCCGCAGCGGCGGCGGCGGCCGCGGCCGCGCAGGCGGTCAAGGCGGATGCGCCGAAGCGGAAGGTGAACAGCGGGATCACGAAGCCAGTGCCGGTCTCCGACGCGCTCAGCAGGTTCGTCGGCGCAGACCACGTCTCCCGCTCCGGCGCCATCAAGCTCATCTGGGACCACATCAAGGCCAAGGGCCTCCAGGTATCGCGTCGCTATCACAACACAACCCCTCCCCTTGTCAGTCTCCTGTACTTCCACTGCAAATTAGTTGGTAATCCAAGTGAATCGGTTGCTTGCTTTGTGATCTCGCCTTGTGTGGTGCTAATATTCCTGTTTAGCAATATTGGATTGGATTCGGGGACGATGAAATAAAACCTGATTCTTTCGATTGGTACTGTTAGCGCCTCGAAAAGGATATCAATCGGAGCTTGTGATGTCAGATTTGGCGTAGAAGGTTGCTATTTTGTCCCTCTGCTTTATTTGCTTTTGGATCCAAGTGCGTTCTACAAGTGCCAAAAGGTTCAGGTCATCCCTTTTGCCCTCTATCAATGGGTCATCTGCACTAAAAGTAAATTTCTGATTTGGGTTTGTGGTGATCTTGCCGGGTGTAGGAAGTCTGTCAGTTACGCAGAATCATTTTGACTTTGTAGCCCTTATTTAACTTTGCTTTTCTTGTAGAGGATTCATGTGTGTGCTTTATACAAAATAAAAGAGCAGGGCACATTTCTGCTCGAATTTTTCTTGTTCAGTCTCATGTGAACAAAAAAATTGTTTTGTCATTGTAGAATTAGAATTCAGGCACTTGAATGCAGTTTGTTCTTATTGTAACGTTATTATTTAGCATTCGAATGTTTTTGGTGTGTTCTTACATTTCCTTGTGGAATACACCCAGAGATGTGTGCTTAGCTAGATACTGTGCTTAACCATGGGTATACATCCAGGCAAGAATTGATTCATACGATCTGTTTTTTCTGCGATTAAGTTTTTCTCCTTTCATTTCATTCTGCACTTGCAATGGATCACAAAAGTATTTATTGAAGTAAAGTATCCTCTCTTATGTCTCTTGCCTGCTTTCTTACTTTTCAGAATGCTCTGTAGCGATGTAGCTCATGTGCACTCTTTACCTCAGTACAATGTACTAGAGACATAAATGCTTGAATCAAACAGTTTGTATCTTGTATTAATGCTTTTCATTGCTTGCAGAACCCTGCAAAGAGAACAGAGATCAACTGTGATGAGAAGCTCAAAACCATATTTGGCGAGAGGGACAAGATCGGGATGCTGGAGATCTCCAAGTTGCTGAACCCTCACTTCATCAAGAAATGAGTCAAGCAATCAATGAAGCCAACGATTGGGTGCTTTTGTCTAAGACTTGTGTTGGATAGTCTCTTATGTGATCCATGTTAAGTCCAGATTCCAGTAGGTAGTTAAGCCTAAGTCGTGTGGTGGTGTCAAGACTCCAGACTATGTTCAGCATTCGGGTTGGAGATTCTATCTTGCATGTAAAGAGGATTCCCAGTGTTATGCTGTGTTTTGCTCCTGCTGAGGGCACTTGCAAGTTGCATGCACATTGATGTGGGAAATGTTTAATCTGCTAATGGCACGTCTCATGTTATTCTAATGTCATCCAGATTACGGTCACAACTAACGTGTTACGTTGAATCGTGAAATGTTCGTTTCAGCTTACAGCGTGTGTTAACGTACTGTTAACAGTAATGGTATTGTGCAGCTAAATGTTGCCTTCTCCTTGTGGGAGAAATGGTCGTTTCCCACCAGAAGTGGTATTAATTGATATGATTGCTTTGCTTAATATGTTCTGTGTCTGGCTGGCTGTACTGGCATGCTTAAGTTGAATCATCCTCTGTACATTGAGCCATGATATACACACTGAAAATGTCTGGGTAACAGTGTGCATCACTTTCATTTCTCGTTCTTCCGTTCCTCTTTTTTGACCAGAGCTTCTGGTTAATCAACATGCTGACAAATTCCAGAGTTGAATTATCCTCTGTCCATTGAAAGTATGCACAGCTGCAACAACAATTTCAATCCAATCTATTTTGACAGGTCACAGCTGTTAATAGAAATCTATAACGCGCAGCTGTTCAGGATCTTGTTGTGATGCGTGGAATGACCAATACTACGCAAACATGTCATGACTATACGGATTTAGGCCGAGAAACATTCCCTTAACTCAGTTCAGCATCGGTGGCTTGCTTGTGTCCCCTCAACTCAGAAGATGATGCACCCACTGCTCTAGGATTGCCGGCGAGCCATACCAAGGTCGTTCCTCATCGTCAGAACCCACAGGAGAGTGGTACACGCCGTCGAAGCTTATGTTCAGTGCGCCCTCCAGATGCGCAGACATTTCTGGAACAACGCCGTCTCCCCACACGTCCGCACGGCCACAAACCTAGTTGAGAGTTTGACATCAAATGATTTTGTTTCTCAGTGGTTTCGCAGTATTGTAATTCTAATATTCTATCTCAGCTGATTGTACCTGTTTGTAGCCTTGTCCGACAAACCGCGCTCTAATGGTGGCTCTTGAAGGAGTAGATTTGTCGTTGGTACTGATAATTACAGCCTCACCTCCACCTGAAGGAGTGTCCACCGCGAGAATCTCATCTGATGCAACTGCAGAGTTCCCCAGAAGAGGAGCACCTTGAATGTACCTGTTAAGGAAATCAGAGATGGTATGATATAGGAATTGCTTCAGTATCAGACTAAGAATGCCTTAGAGAAGTCTGTCCCTAGCTCATACGCTAAAAGTTACACCCTCCTGTTTTTAATTAATGATGTTAGGAAATCGGGACATCTTTCTTTGCTGAAAAAAATGAACATTAGACGTTGCCCTAATGTCATCATAAGAACCTGAGGGAGTGACACGGCAAGAAAAAAAAATGTGTGTTCTATGGGACAAACATCTAGAATGTTACAATTTAATACAACTAATGATGTAAAGATTTATAAGCCTAGATTTAACCCAAGAGCTCTTTTGTTGGTGTCAACTGTCAAGTCTGACAATAGCAACATCTTAAAACATTACTACTGTCAACTCTAAAGGGAAATAGGGTCATCACATTAATTGGCCCATCATCCACTTTGCAGTGCAATCACAATATCTTTAGTTTTTGTATTGTTCAAGTGATCAGCCATAATGCAACCAAAAATAAAAAACAACAACTTACTAACAGTAAAGCAGAACCTAAAATTCTTGCTAAAAGGGAAGTACCTTCCAGCAATGCACACATATCTTAGTTCAGGCGTATAAACTGCCGGAGCGCAATTCTTCTCGACATAATTCAGCAGTCCTCTAGTCTGGTCAATTACCCCAGGTACACCTTTTGGAGGAGGCCTAATAATTAGAGAAAGAAAAAAAAAAGGTGAACGAAGATCAAATAGGAGAGAATACTCCATTCTGCCTTTAATTTTGACACTAATAATTTTATGGAATAGCCTGACATGTTATCAAGTTGTTGCAAAAAAAAAAAAGTGATAATACTGACCACACAGGAGTTATCTTAATTTAAAGACTCATATACAGTTGGATTCCAGTGCAGTTAGGTTCTGTATTGCTTCACAGGTAGGAAACTGAATTGTCAAGCATGTGGTCATAAGTATGAAGTTGATATCCAAACAGATACGTAGAATCGTCACTTGAAAAAAATATTGCAAAAGGTATATCGACATGGTTGTGAGAAGGTAAGTTTGGTTGATTAGGAGCAAATAAAAATCCCAAGTTAAAAAGGTCTAAGCTCAATTCCCGCAATATAAAGTCTGCAGGGAAGGAATCACAGATACTTTCAGCAAGAAACCACAAAGTAAAACTGAAATATATTCTGCTATACTTTACTCCCAACTGTAAATTAGGAAAAAGAAGCATCTCAAGAGAAACCGTACAAATGAGGAGTGCCAAGTGTGAGCAGCAAACTAATATCAGAAGCCCCAAACTCTTCCATGTACACGCGTGCGAGCCAGCCCCCAGCTGAATGGCCTATCAATGATATCTTCCCATCTGCAAATAGCAAACAACTAAGAATTCATACAAGTCTTATATTACTATGACAGGAGTATACTTTTGTTCCATAGTTCTTCACAACTTCAAACCGGCATGAACAATCAGAATGTAACAGTAAATGCAAACAAATTTCGAAGCATTGAGCATACACATACAGAGCACCCTGAATGCAGAATGCCTACACCTTCCTCAAAGACATAATAAGCACCGATAAAACGTTGCTAGATTTATTACTGGAGTGGAATGACGCACCTGGAGCACCCAGTTCCTTTGCCTCAGCCACCGCTTCCTCCACCCTCTTCAGGTACCTGCGAAATGCGAGCAAGGTGCTCGGTGAAACGCCTCAACGCTGATACTGAACAAGCACCGCGTTCCATGTCAACGGAATGCACCAGAGGACCAGAGAGAGGAAGAGGAGGTGCTGACCAGTCGAGCACGGGTCGCGGGCGGAGCGTGCCGCGCCAGTAGTTGCCGTCGACGAGCCCAGCGGCGTTGCGGAGCCAGTCAGGGCGCGAGACCCGCGCGACGACTGCCGCCGGGAGGCCGTGGTCTTCCTGCAGCGCCGCCGCGAGCCGCGCGTAGTCGCCCGTGTTGTTTCCGAGGCCCTGCGCCACTACGACGACACACGCCGCGCGTCACGCACACGGACGAGCAAAAAAAAGGGATGAACGGTGGTACGCGCACGCGCGGGAGAAGGGAAGGGAAGAGGGCGCAACTGGGAGGATGACGGCCGGCCGCGGCGGCGTGGCGGGGGCGCCGGCGGCGTCGGGGGCGAAGCGCAGCCGTAGAGACCCGAGGAAGGAGAGCATGGTGCCGCCGTGCCGGTGAGGTGCCAAGTGGCTCGCCGTGGCGCGGCGTGCGCCTCTCGAAGCGAAGCGATAGCGCTTTCCCGGTTCAGGGTGAGGGAGGGTCGACCGAACGCATCGGCAGCCGTTGGATCGTGAGATGGATGGCTCAGACTAGTCTCGATTTCAAAATGAAGTACTATATGACCTCTTTGCCACTGTGGGCTTTGATCATGATCGTCGAAGTCGCGACCAAATTGTCAGCGCTTATGGTAAGCTCAAGTTCTGCAACATTTTACCAGTACTACTTCGGTTGTTTGGCTCGCAAGGCGCAACTACTCCTATGGTCATGTCGCGACCAAATTGAAAGCATCCAGCTTTGTCTCTCCACGGCTGGCTGGACCACGCGCGGCACTTGATCTGATTTTTTCGCGGCAAAGAAACGCCGGCGTGTTGCCGAGTTGGACGCTCTCAAACAAGCGGTGCGCGAGCGTGGCAGGATGAACCCCACAGAAATCTCGAGGTCTCGTCCACAGCTTCCTCCCTCCTGCTGACGGAAAAGTCTCTCACCTCACAAGTCAGCCACCGGAAGCTAGAAGACGCAACGGATGGGGGGTGTCACTGCTGATGCGTCCGTCGTCACGGCTCCCGTCCTCACGCGCCAGGTACGTTGCACCTGGACGCCTTCCCGCCCCGCACCCGCGCCCATAAAAGGCACCCGGTTCCAGCACCAAACAACACAAAGCAAAGCAAAGCAACGAAGCTGCCGAGGAACCGAAGCGAGACAGCCTGTACTCCTCCTCTTGCATACTCCGCTCGCTCGCCTCGTGCAATCCAATGGCGCCGGCTATATCCTTCGGCTTCGCGACGCCGGCCTCGGGCGGGGCGATGAAGAAGCGGGGCGTCGACACCGGCGCCGAGGAGGCGGAGCTGCTGCGGCGGCGGAACGCCGAGCTGGAGCGCGAGGTGGCGGCGCTGCGCGCGGAGCTGGAAGCGGCGCGGCGGCGCGCCGAGACGGCCGAGGAGGCCGAGGAGCGGCTGTGCGTGCAGCTGGGCGACGCCGAGGTGGAGGCCGTCGAGATGGCGCGCGAATACCAGGCCCAAGTCGAGGAGCTCGCCAGGGAGCTCGCCGCCGCGCGCGGAGTTCCTCCGGCCAGAATCTCGTCGTACTAGTTCTTCTAGCAGCAAGACTGTGATCAAGCGCATCTTGCGATGCCATTGACTCTGCTTGGATTAGTAGTTCTTTAGGATTGAGAGACATATATATATATGCGTGAAACATGTAGTAGTACAAATGTAGAGTTGAATCAAATAGTAAATCATAAAGCTTTTTTTTTCTCTCTGATCAGCACCAATTGGGTCTGTGTGCTTGTGAAGAATATGCGCTGGCTGGTGTCTGCTTGAGCCTTGACCCATGAGCATGCATTTCCTCCCATCATCAGTGTTCTCTGAAAACAAATTTCTGTCCTAGAACTTTGCACTTGAAGCTTGTGAATTGTGATGTTGAGGAGGCCGCTCAAGTATGACCACGAGTTGAGATCGCCATGTGCTGTCCTGACTAATTGAGATCTGTGTGTTGCTGCAGTTTTTCCTTGTTTTTCTTTCTGCTCCTTAGTGCTGCCAATGGATCCGTCGGCAAGTCCAAACATTTTTTTTTTTACTCTATAGTGACGACCCTAGGCAGTACTCCTACGTTGTTGGTATTCGAAGTTTCAATTGCTCGGTTAATTTGACTTTAATTTTCTTTTTAAACAAACAAACTTTTCACTTCAAAAATAAAATGAGGATAGATATGGGCCTAGCCTGCTAGCCATTCCGCCCTGCCCACCAAAGGGCATTAGTATAGGTTTCCACTTTCCAGTCTGAACCCAATGTGGATTCCAGGATCTCGGCCCAAGGATATTTCCTTCCCCTGTCGCTCGCAGCTGCTCGTATCAAAACGGGTAAACAAGGGGAACTGCTTCTGAACCTTTTTTTTTAAGGAGCGAAAAAAAAGACGTTAAAAAATACAAAAATTACATAAAGAACATTCGTCCTCTGCTTTTGACAAATTTTTAAGTGAAACTTCTTTATACAGAGAAAACACCAGAAAGGGAGTAGTGGTTTGACTCATTCAGCATTCAGCATCCAAATCAAATCAAGGCATATTGGCCTTTACACGTTTGCATGATACACCCTAACCATCCATCCAGCACTGGAAAGAACGGAGGCTTATTCAGCATAAGAATTTCACAAACGAAAAGAAAGGAAAACGAAAGTTGGCATCTCTCTTTTTCGCGTGTCCCTGGTCAATACGAACACATCATCATCACCTGTCTTTCCTGCGCGATCCAGCCCAAAATGCCAATTTCGATGTCATCCTTTTTGGGTAGCGGCACAAACACAAAAGGAGAACCTTTTTCTGAAACATGATAAAAAATATCGCTGTGCCGGCGAACATGTACGAGAGTAGAATACCGGCCGCCAAGATACTGTCGCGAATCGCACAACGGCATACACGTTATCATATTTTATGAAAATGTATTCTTTTTTGCTAGGATGCGTCCAAGCCATTCAGTTGAAGCGATTTCTTTTTTCTTCTCGTTCATGTGAGGGCCAGACGAGTCCACAAATGGCAGAAAAAAAGCATCGCATTCATTTCACACTCCGCTTTATTCTTGGGCCATTGTGTGATTGTGTATGTTGTGTGTGCCCACAAGGTTCATGTGCCTCCCATGTGAGCAAGATTCTCTTCTCTGCACACAAAAACATTTTCTTCACAAAATAAATGTTAATGCATTTTCAGTTCAAAGATATGGGCATCTTGACAACTGTTCCATTGATGGAATATGATTCTAGGGAATTTTAGGTTTTTGTCAATAGTGGCATGTGATACAGAGATGCTACAAAACCTAAAAATGAAACTAAGAATAGGAATAACAATTGAAGAGTGGAGAAGATGATGTAAAGCTTCTAGAAGTCCCCATGGATTTTAGTTTTATTCAAATATATCTATTGTTGATTTTTCTTTGTATATGCGATGTGCAAAGTTTTGCCCGCTGTTGTATATATTAAGATAGAGTTGTAATATCTACTAAATTATGATTTTGCGAATGTATTTTTCAAGATGAATCTACACATATAATATTGGTCAAAGAACTATTTATTTAAATAGGGAGAAAATAATTTACAATAGCAAACAAAGCTTTGATATTAGTCCAATCGGTGCTGAAAATGTATATAAAAAGCTTTGATAATTTAGAATAAAAAAGCTTTGTATATAAAGCAAATCAAAAGTTTTTTGTTGTGATATTTTGTTGATTTATTTACTGGTCTATTTGTTGAATTTAACTGTCGCAATTTGATTTTTGGGAATTACTAAAAGGACATTAGTTTTTTTTTCCCGCAAAGACTAACACTTTATTTTAACTTTATTATGTACTTTCTTATCTGCAAACCACTAGGTCGAATCATTATTGCTCGTCATCTCTGCATGATTGGTACATTTTCTGGCTCCAGTAACTCATCCTTGAGCTATAACATCGAAATTGGGTAAGTGGACATGATCAAAAACCATGGGTATCAATCCGTTGTCCCAATCCCAATTGTTTCTCCTAGGCAAAATTATGATCAGCTCCTGATCATCTATACCCGAAAAAGAAAAACATATCCCTTAACTATTGCTATAGTACGCCTTATTCCTCCCCAGCATCATCAATGGCTTCACAAACTCATGGTCGTTGGCCCTTTTGCTACTTTTTTCTTTTGTGACGATGATCATAGCCAGGACGTTGACCACTGTTCTTCTCATTGCAAGCAAATATACTGTTGTACGTGCCACTGGAGGAGCCAGATCAAGCGGCAAGGAGGGACCGAATTGAGAACTAGTTGATTAGCATGGTGATTAATCATCTAATCAACCAAGGAATTGTCAAACCTAGTACGCGCCACTGTCATGGATGATCACTGTCAACCAGTCTATCGGAATATTATGCATTACTAATATGAAGCTAATATTTGTTGAAAATCTTACGAGGGAAAAATGGGATTGACAGTAGATGGATGCACTCACCATAAGGAGGAATGAGGAAAGCCGGGAAGCGAAAAATAGCAAAGCCTCGAAAAAGAAAAGTCTCCCTCCCTTTCCCAAAAGCCGCCTGGCCACCCGGGGCACATGCTTCTCGCTGCGCGCGCGGGCCCACCTCCCCGGTCTTAATATGCTCGGTCGCCGCGAATCCCCGGCTCTCCGACTATAAAACCCCCCCTCGTCCTCTCTCTCTCTCCACCACCACCCACCAGCGGCCGCAGAGTCGCCGTGCCTGCTACGCCTCCTCTCCCACCAAGCGAGCTGCCCTCTCCTCCGCCGCCGCGCCGCCTCGGGCTCGCTTGGTGCAGATCGGGACCCGCCGCCCGCGCCACCGGGACGGATCCCGCCTTGCACCAAGTGAATCGGAGCCGGCGCAGCGATACCCGCCGCCCGCCGTCGTGCGTACCGACACCGCCGCTTGGCTTGTTACGAATCACCGATTCTTATACTGTGCTGTTAGCTTGTTTGTGTTACTGTCTCTGATTGACATGGATGGGATGGGACGGTCTGGTAATTTTATTTCTGCGATTTTGTATGGGGGCGCTCTGTAAGTTGGGGTAGGCCGTGTGTGCGGATCTCTGCGTAGCTTTAGCAATTTGGATCTGGATCTGGTGCCTGATTTCGGTAGCATATGCTCTGATGGATTGGATACACGATAGCCTGATTTAGCAAGATGAGTACATACCACCAGGCCTAGCTGGGAAACCTTTGTCCGTTAGAATTGCGCCCGTTCAAGGGAGGTCTCGTCTGAGGGATGCTGCGGAATTGGTTGGTCATGGCGTGAATCTTTGTTTTGGATCACTGATATGCCATGTCTATGGTTTCGGGTTGATTGAACTGCAGAAAGATTTATTCATCTAGTAGGAGTAGTTGTTACTTCACTGCTGCTATTGTCTACTAGGCATTTATTATATGGTCTGTGTATGGCAGAAACTATTGCGAGGCAGCCATGTTACATGCTTGTGCATATGCTTTATTTAGCACATCTGCTGTACTTTGAAGAGTGGTCTCTGTGACATATGCTAATTCTGGAAATTTGAAAGCTTCCTGGTTGATTCCGAGGCATATCTTTTCTGTTAGCTGTTGCTTGAGAGATCCATTGGAAGATTTTTCTAAAGGAGAAACCTCAGCTTGTTTCAGTGTTAAGCAGGTTTAGGCATCCTCTTTTGTTCTGTAACCTTAGCACAGCACTGAATTATGTTGAAATTGGCTGATTAGGTGGGATGCAACTAAGGATATTCTCTTTATTTTTCTTTCTTTAATCTTGAGCTACTGAGAGTTGAGCTGATGTTTAAACGATTGCGGGTTTGTATTCATCACTCTTTGTTTAATTGTAAGCTACACTCTAGTCATGCAAAATTTACAACGAGCCAGCTCCAGTACTAGGTTACACCAAATAAGCTGAGCCTAGGACTTGAAATTACTTGGCCACCCCCACTACAATTATAACCTATCATTGTGCTTAGAGGTGCATGGATAGCTTATTCAATGAGTTCGATTATTGAAATTTTGGCGCTATATCTGATGGCATAATGTATGCATGTTATTTGAAACTTCCCCGATTATGCCAAATTCAGTTTGAAGATTTACCCTTTTTTTGTTTGGGTGGGGGTAGATTCTCACATATTCATGGCACTATACCAATTTTATGCTGAAGAACGATTCAAAACATTCCATATCAGAGGGTATGCAGTTTGAGTACAGAAGGAAGCTGTCAATGATGTACTGATTTGGCAACAACTCAATGAAATTGTTTGATGCCTGTTTTTTCTGAGTTCTTAAATATGTCATGTTCTATATTTGGGAAATATATGGAGTTGATATTTTTTTTGGATGGATGCTGTAATCTGCTTTGCCTCAAATGGTATATCTAGACTAAATTAACGAGAGATGAATAAGCATCTAGATTTTGTTGAACTGTAGGGCCATTGATTGGTCTAGTTGTGTAGGTAGCTTGCTAGATGAACCTTTTTCCAGTAAACTGCACTGGTATCAACCAACTTTCCCTGTTATTTACGACTGCCTATGTGATGTGAGTCCTATTTGAAGAATGAACCCTAGAGCCTAGAGTCGTGGAGAAATTTTGAATGCATGTATATCTTTTATGTTTCACTTAGCACCATAACAGCCAGGGTTGGCCGAAAGTTGTCTTGTAGATTTGACACGTGATTGTTTCAATGTCTGATATAGATGTAGAAGCGATTTTTTTTTTAACAGCGGCGTAATGGTAGCGGTACTTGGTTGGCTGCAAAAGCGGGTTGACCAGCCTAATTAGTGGTTCTTGAACCTAGTAGCATGCTTAAGGTTTAAGCTAAGACTCATATGATTGCGATTCCAGTTGTCGGATCAGTATGATAGACCTAATGAAGTGCTGTTTCTTTTGAAATCGGCTCCGTATATTGATGAGTTATGACTTTTCCACTCGAAGGTATTTATTTTTACCTGCTATTTGAATCCTATCATTTTTACAGTATCATAGGCTATAGAGCATACTATATAGTTGTAATGCTCAAGTGGGCATTGGCTTCCTTATAAAAAAGGAGCCTGGCATTAGGTGTCTTAAGAATATATGCTCGGAGATCAAGATTCTTTTGCCATGAGGAAGAGGGAGAAGAGACAAGGTAGCCGATTGGCACTAGCTGGCGCCCATGGCTGGCATTTGAACTTGTTCCAGAAAAAGTGGATTCCCTTCAATTTTGAGCTGTTGATGATCAGTGAGGTGTGGTAATTTTTAGTGGTTGGAATATTCTGCTAAGCCACGACACCGTCCAGGCGATCATGTTCTGAAAAGCTGTCAAGGAATATAAATATCTGAATCTGACACGCCTGGATTGACTTGAATGAATGAGCAGAGCATGCTGGAATTCCAGCACTGGGTAGCTGGTACTCGTACGAAGGGTCTGATATATGGTGGTAAAGATTTTACAGTTTCACTTCGTCTTTTTATGTTACATCATATAGTGTTTTTTGGTTCATCTTTTTATATGATCTAACATGGTTTCACAGATTTCGTGAAGATAGATCACATGCTCTAATTTTGTGTAATAAAGATGAAATATCAGCACACTATCTGTATTCCTGTCTACATGTAGCATTACATGTCTTGTATCCATTTCATGCGACACTAGGGGCATGTTTCAGCAGGCCGGTTGGTGGGAGGCGTTCTTCTACCACAGGTTTGGGACATCCTTGGTCAGAATTCATGCTTGGTTTCTTCTTATTGATGTATAGATATATAGAGCTCTACTAAATTTGCTGCTTGTATGCTTTTCATCAGGGTCAGTGGGAATTCGGATCTGGCGGCCAGTTGATCCACTGCTTGGTACAGTTGAATTATCAACCTGGACAGTACAAAACTGAATACTACTAGTACATGACAACTTGACAAGGACGCGGTACTTGATTAATCTGCGTGCAGTAAACATGATGGGCTCTCTTGATTTGCTGGTGTCCTTTGGCCTCCAGCACATGAAAAGCCTGAGCTCCTCCTGCAGCAGCTCGTGTTCGTGCTCATCAGGAATGGTCCCCTCCCATGCCGTCACTCTCCATTCATCACCCGGAGCTGTAGATTCTCTGGGAAACTGTCTTCAGAGGTGGTGGTGTTGCTCTCCCGTTACTGTACTGTGCTGGATGACTGTAGCAAGCACCATCGTCTGTTCAGAGGTTTTGAACTTTGAGTGCTCAGTAATTTCTTGAACTTGGTCATCTGCCAAGAAAAGACAGATTCCGGAGAAAACTCTGATCAACGGTCGGTTTGTAACATGAATACGCTGCTGAGCTGTTAAACATTTTATTTCAAATCCACAATGAAACGATCCGGTTCTTCGATTGAAAACTGTAGGCTCCGGTGGACCAACTGTTCTGGAGTAAACAACACTCAGATTCCAAGCCTGGTTCACGTTCTTGATAAAAAAAAACATGGAAGAGACTGCATCTCGCTGTGAATCAAGTTATTTGATGGGGCGACTGAGGCCGCCATGTTCACAGCACCTAGGCATTCTGTGTCGACGAGATCTTTATAGTAGCTTTTTAGCCACAGTATCACTGAGCTCACAAATATTAAAAATGTGGCAAAGTTCAACATGAAACTGGTACCCATGGGTGTTCATCAGTCAATATAATGCAAGTGAAACTGTGGGTATTGATTGAGCTTCATGAATATTTTTACATTTGCTACGTTTTCGTTCACACAATCAGATATATTACAAAGTGCAGTGCAGCTTATTCCCAGCTTAAGTCAATAATGGATAAAAATGAAGAATGGTTGCCAATGGAATAGAACCTATCAACTACAAGATTCGCCATTTGCTTCAACAGCGGCTGAATCCAAAACCAAGCTCCTCCATTTCGCTACTGGGTCCACATTGCTAAGGAAATTCAACCTTCTCCGTTCTGAGGAGCCTCCCCTGTTGACAAAATCACAAGAGTTAATCCTTTTGGCAACAACTATTACTTGCATAACTCCCAAGTCTCAAACAGATGGAGATCATCATGAATGTTGTGCTTATATGGGCACCTATGTTGACATGAGAATGCTACGAAGTGAAACAATAAAAAATGTAAAAGAAAGTTTATACTAACCGTGCATACACTTAACAAGGCTACTAAGCTCTGAAAAGTAAATATCTCGCTGCGAAATGAATTGAGGTTGCTGACGGTATGCAAAGAACGAGGCATGATGACGATCAGGATCATTCCTAGGCTTCGCTGTGTTAAGGATCTGAGAGTACATCTTGCTATCAAGACATGGTAGAACACTCTCTATACATAGAGACAGTCCCTGGTCCCATGCTGCATTCATCACCTGCACGGTTTTTTGTTTTTAGCCAAATAAGCCCAAGGGAGCATAGGAAGCATGCAAACATGTCTAGGAGAAAAAAAAATTAAAACATCTCGCCTGCCAGGTTAAACCTTCTGGATCCGCAAATGCTTCATCATTAGCCTGAACTGTATATTCTGGTCCATAACAAGTCAGCTTGAGAAGTATAGAATGCTTATTGAGCATTCTGAAAACTGGAGTGTATCCATCTCTGTTTGTAGAATTGTAGAATCCTGCTGTAAGCTCTGCAGCATGGCTTGCAGTTTTGTACCACCAATAGATAGAAGGTATCTGATGAAAAAGAACAGTCTTGTTACAGAACAACAAAACAAGCAAGCAAGGTTGCAATATTGCAATGCATGTGGAACAACTGTGGACTTATTACCACTGTAAACTAAATTTTAGAAGCTTATGCTGTGATAACAGAAAAAACCTTAGGCTTATGCACGCTAATATGAGAAGGTTCCTTGATAGTATGAGACAAATGGTGCTTCAGAGTCCAAAACATACTAGTATTACACACCTTCACAACTATTTTTGCTCCATCAAATGCAAGGGTAGCAAGCGAGAGCACCTGGTCCACATGATCCATGAGGACTCCAGAATACCAGTTAAGGAAAAAGCGCCCATAGTAGCTGTCATAATCACCTCCATCACAAAAGAAACCAGTTTCATGTGGTCTTGAATTATAATAACCAGCATTATCAGGTCCACGGGCCCAAAACAAATGGCCCCGTGACACCGCTGATTGCCGTAGATTCTTTTGCATGTACCTGTCATAACACTGTGAACCATGCAAATCAACAAAAGATATGCAGCCAATGCATTCAGCATGAAATGAAATGATAAAGTTGCATGCAAGGCACTGTTAGACATTGAAAACATAGCCAAACCATTTCAAATTTGGGTAACAACCAAAGAGTTAATGCAAGTCATATCTTCGAAAGTTGAATCCAATTACTAAATCAGGTAGACATAGACAGTGGCTTTTACATGGCTCCAAATCTGTTTCGAGCATGAAATGCAGTTTTCTGGCATGTTTTAAGAAATTTCGTGGGACGTATCCTTTTCTATACTAAAGCCAGATCTCAAAGTCATTTGAAGCCACAACAGCTGTAGCAAATCGAGATACCCCATGCTCACCATGGCGAGGCGGCATAAGGCACAATGGTATTTAGTAAATTATAGGACACACATACTGAATGCTAATAGACTTTGTTCAAGCCAGAACGAAACAGTGCAAATGTTTGTACTTAGTATCTTTAATTAGGTTGAATTTATATATGGAATTTAGGTACAAGTAAATACCTGAAATTCACCAATACCAGGATATCTCCAGCCCATTCTTTCTGGGCTTGAAGGGTATCTTAGCTCCCCAGAAGCACCCATTCCAATTTCAATAGCGAAAATAAGACCCTCTTCAGTTAGATTTCTGAATTCCATATGGAAGCTCCTCATGAAATCAAAATAGACCTGCAGATAATGTCATTAAGCCACAGTATACTAATTTCTCCAATTATATTATGATACAGTAAAGAAAGAAGAACATAAGATGTTTTGTAGAAATATGGGATTTTTATACAAGGAGCATATATTTAAATTTGCGATATTTTATAATTACCACCGTGTAGAAATATGGATAGACAATTAATGCATTGAAACTATAGCTACGAAATAATTCAAAGCTATGTAAGGAGACTGGTTGCTCCCATGTGAAGTAATAGACTTAGATGGCAAATAATAGGAGAGAAGAAAAATTACCAAGAATTACCCAATACCTCAATGCCAGTTCTCCCACAAAGGACTCGTTCTTTGTCAATTCCCCAGGAAAGGCATTCTGTATTTCTCCTACCTTCGCGATCCGTGAAAAATATATCCTGGTTCTCTTGTCCAATTTCCATGATCCATTTTGGGAGAGAGATTAACACATCTCCGGATCCAGTCTCCCCAGACCCGTGAAACGACAGTACAACCTTAAAGACATTTGTTGATGAACACTCGTTAGTCTATAAAAGTCAGCCCGATGAAAACAGAAGAGAAAGAGGAAAGTTAGGAAACTTTGTCTAACTTTTAAAGGATGCCAAATACTCTGAAGCATTATTACATCATGGTTTAAAATTGAAAACACACATGTAAAGTCAGAAGGTTTAGTTATGTTTTCCTCGACTTGGAGGTCAACAGTTCTTTTTATGTCAGGATAATTGAAGTGTCTTCTGTTCATAGGTTTTTTCTAATTTGTACATCAATAGAATAACTATAACATCATATTTAACAATATATGTATGCTTTCTGTTCAGAAACACCATATTCTTTGATATATCTGAGTAAACATAAGAACCGGTAATAAAAATGCTCAGTTGACTTAGAAGATGTTCCTAACCTGAACTTTAAGCTTGAACTCTTTAATTATACCAAAGAGGTCCCTGTAGCCAGACCACTCATACTTGCGAGGAGTCCAGGCTTCCACGATCCCCCACCAGCAGTCAACAATAACTCCATCCACATTCAAAGACTTCAGATGCCGCAGTTCAGCTCGAACAGATTCTGGGTCAACCAATTGGCAGTGACTGTTGATAATGCCTATCTGCAGCGAACAGCAACACTGATCAAGTATGGTACGGCTGAGAGGCCACAAATGTCTAATATATAATTGACGGAAAAAGTAATGTTGATCTCCGTCCTCATGATTTATTCAAGCACATGTGCGTAACAAGGATGGAAATATGTACAGATGATACTGGCAAATCAGCTTAAATATCGCTTATGAATTGTGCTATATTAGAAACTCAAGCTACACATCAATTGATCCAATAAAACAAACTCACTTCTCTGGCCACGAAATACACAATCAGTCACCAACACCATATATGCACAGGAAAATGGTAGGTAAAAAAAAAAAAAACTTTCACCAACTATGTTTTCATATGAGGCATCAAATCAAGAGGTTGGCCTCGAACTTACTCGCAGAGAGGCATAGACCGGTATATATGGAGTTCTGGTGTAATCATCCGCCAACACTGCTGATGATCTCATTAACTGCTACAAGCTCAGCAAAAGAAGAACGAAAGGTTACCACTCAAGCAAATCTGCTACACAGGAAATACTGGAATGCAAATATTCAAAATTTGAGGACTTGACAATACACTTCCAGAAGAAAAACTGAGTACGCTTTAGTCTCTTATAATGACAGGGCGCTCCAAAAAACGTAATACGATGGGACTGGATCCCTATTGAAAGCTGGAACTAGAACTTGGTGAATGCTATCATGAAAGGAATTCATAGACCTCATGAGTCAAGTTATTATAAAGAATGATATGCCCTAAGGTCCAGATACCAGGATGAAGTAAAAGATCATTGTCAGAACAACTCTTGTTGTCTGGTGATGTACAAAACTATTACATAAGTTACACAAAGAGGAGGTTGAGCTTCTGTATCACTATATCCGCATAATGGACTTACTCCAGCGAAAGATGTACCTCACCTGATCATTGTCCATACAATTAAGAGAGTTGACAGAACTTGAATTGCCGTAGTTCTCATTTTTTATGCTTTGCTCTGCCATTACAACCGAGTCCAAGGACGATGGTGACAGACTATCATCTGTGTGTAAGAGAGAAGCTTGAGAATCCAATGGTGTTCCGATGGCATAACTGTTAAGAGTGTTGGTCAAAGTTGGGGACTCCACAGGAGCAGGATAAAATGTTCCCTGCTGCAATCAATTGTGGCTCGTTAGGATAGCAATGCTAAAGCTTTCTTGAAAAACTTACATTAGCATCATACATGAATTGGGAACTAGCATAATGCTTGATTTAGCATTAGCATGCCGAGACGGCAATACCTAGTAACCACGAAGCAAAGTCGCAAGCATCTGAGTAACAGAGGCAAATCAGAAAAGTTCGGAGAGGGTGCACGGACCAACTGAGGAGGAGGGAGTACTTGGGTTGATGAGCGGAAGGTGGTTCCATCGGGTTGCACGGTCCATCCGGCGGCGCGGGCGAGGGCCGCGAGGACGTCGTTCATGTCGGCGCGGGCAGGGAGCGGGAAGTTGCCGTGCTGCCGCAGCCCGGCGAGCATGCGGCTGGTGATGGCGCGCCGGTGCCGCTCCCGCAGCTTTGTCCGCTCCTTCTCCCGCTCGCGCTCCCGCTCCCCGCGCCGCCGCGGTGGAGTGGACCCGGCGGAAGGGGAGGTGGCGGATGCGAAGCCGCGCGGGCGCCGGTGCGGCGGCGGAGGAGGCGAGAGGTACGCCTCCTCGTCCGGCAGCGGTGGGTGCGGGTTCTTCATGCTCATGGCTCGCTGCCGCCCGCCGGCGCCGGCACCGATCTGCGACGGCGAGCGAGATGCTCAGCAGCTGCTGGGGCGGGCGCTGCAGTGTCGAGGGGAAGTGTGGACTTCGCTGCAGTTTGACCGCCACTGGAGCGAATCCATTTGCCACGCGTTCACATGATCGTGACCGTTGATATTTCATCAAACGGCTTACGCCGTGATGGGATCAGGCCCCACGCGTCAGTGACTGTGCATTGCTGATCCCCGTCCGAGTCCCCCGTCCGTCTTCCGTGTCCCTGCAATCGTGGAGACCCGCGCAACTGGGAGACTGCGCGCCTCTTTCCACTCTGATGCTTCTGAACATGCTAAGAAGCTTCCAGAAGCTTCCGCATCTGCGCCGCCGGCACCGTCGCGCTTCACTTCTCCTCCACCGTCTCTACACCCGCGCGCCTCCGCCGCGGCCTTATAGTACCGGCGACATCGTCCGATGGAACTCCGCCATCAACGCGCACCTCCGCGCTGGCAGGGTGGGCGACGCGCGCCGCCTGTTCGACGAAATGCCCGAGCGGAACGTGTTCACGTGGAACTGCATGGTCTCCGGCCTCGTCAGGAACCGGATGCTCGCGGATGCGCGCAAGGTGTTCGACGCGATGCCGTTCAGGAATTCCGTCTCGTGGGCCGCAATGCTGACCGGCTACGCGCGGTTTGGGAGGGTCGCCGAGGCCCGGGAGCTGTTCGACCGGATGCCTGACCGGAACGTGGTTTCTTGGAACGCGATGATGTCGGGCTACTTGCGGAACGGGATGGTGGACAGGGCCCGGGAATTGTTCGACATGATGCCTTCGAGGGACGATGTGTCATGGCTGACGATGATCTCTGGATATATGAAGAGAAAGCGCGTCCGTGAAGCGAGGGAGCTCTTTAGCCGTGCGCCTTCACCATCTACTTCAGTGTGCAATGCATTGCTCTCAGGTTATGCTGAACATGGTTACTTGAAAGATGCAGAGGAGCTGTTTGGTCAGATGCAGAGACGGGACCTTGTTTCATGGAATGTCATGATCACAAGTTATGCACGGTCTGGCATGATGGAAGCTGCGCAGAGCCTTTTTGATGAGATGACCGAAAAGGACACCGTCTCTTGGACAACTGTTGTGCGCGGGTACTTGCAGAATGGAGATGTCGATGCTGCATGGAAGGTGTTCCAGGACATGCCTGACCGTGATATTCTTGCTTGGAATACGATGATGGGTGGTTTCGTGCAGAGTAAGCGGTTGGATGATGCATTGAGATTGTTCTCTGACATGCCAAGTGCCGATCTGGTATCATGGAATACAATCTTGCAAGGCTACGTCCAACTAGGTGACATGGATAGTGCAAATACCTGGTTTCGGAGAATGCCAGAGAAAAATGAGACCTCGTGGAACACTTTGATCTCTGGGTACAAAGATGAAGGAGCTCTAAGTTTGCTGTCAGAAATGACCCGAGGAGGATACAGACCGGATCAGGCTACTTGGAGCGTTGTTATTTCTATATGTGCCTCTCTTGTTGCCCTTGTCTGTGGAAGAATGATCCATATTTGCACAATCAAGACTGGTTTTGAGCATGATGCTTTGGTGATGAGTTCATTGATATCTATGTATTCCAAGTGTGGGCTAATTAATGAAGCTTCCCAAGTTTTCCAGAGGATTTTGCAGCGGGATACAGTGACATGGAATGCCATGATTGCGACCTATGCTTATCACGGTCTGGCTGCCGATGCTTTGGAGCTCTTTGACAGGATGATCAAAGATGGATTCAGTCCAGACCATGCTACCTTCCTAAGTGTGTTATCTGCTTGTGCACACAAAGGATATCTATATGAAGGTTGCCACTATTTTAGAAGCATGCAGAGAGATTGGAACTTGATTCCAAGATCCGACCACCATTCTTGCATGGTTGATCTCTTAGGAAGATCAGGTTTTATACATCAGGCTTATGATTTTACCAGAAAAATCCCTTCTGACCTTCAAATAAATGCGTGGGAGACACTGTTTAGTGCATGCAATGCTCACGGGGATATCCAGCTTGCAGAACTCATAGCACGTAATGTTCTTCAGTCTAGACCATCTGATGGAGGAATGTATACACTCCTGTCAAACATATATGCTGCAAAAGAGATGTGGAGCTGCGCGGCTAGTGTTAGAGGTTTCATGAAAGAACGGGGATTGAAGAAGGAAACCGGGTGTAGTTGGATTGAGCTGAAAGGGGAGGTTGTTTGTTTCTCATCAAATGATAGTGCCCATCCTTTGATTGAGAATATATGCCAAGAGGTAGCTAATATTTCTGTATTGATAGAAGAGGCAACTTGATATGGTCCTCAAAAGTAATTCTGAGGGTTAGGTGTCCATGAGATCACCCAACTTTCTTGCCTTCAAACACAGTTTTATTGTAGAAGCCAGTATATGTCCTAACTTAAAGTCATTGAAAGCATGGCAAGGTACAAGTGCTTAATCATTTTCTTATTGAAGATTCGTTCAATGTCATGATTGTGGAAACGGAATCATGGTTGAGAGAAAGCAAGGTGATGTACTGGAACTTAACCTTACACAAATGGTATATATTTAATTTTTTCCAGCTAACAGTTAAATTTGTTGCATGCAAAAATACATAACTACCTTTGTCTCCTATCTTCGAAAACATGATTTTGAAAAGAGTAAAATAGAAATAGTACAAGGTAGGGTAAATCCTTGAACCAATAGCAGCATACTCAGACAATAAATGTCACTGTTATAAGAGACAAGATATCCCCTCCACAGCATCTTGTGACCACACATTCTGGCCCCACAAACAGATCGTACTCCAATTTCTCTGCATTACCACACATTTAGCCCTCTCTCTCTCTCTCTCTCTCTCTCTCTCTCTCTCTCTCTCCCGCAACCCAGGCTACAGTAGCTATGAAGATAAGTTATTGCTCCATCTCCAAGCCTCCAATTACACTAAAACCTTCCTGCAAACAAGTAAACTGTCCCAGATAAGTTGTATCTTCTTTGTTCTATATTCGTAGCATATCTTTACATCCTTTTATCTTTTTTCTTAGGCACAGAGTTGGATACTGCCTACAACCAACGGTGGAAATGGCACCGGTTGTATGCTCACCATGGCAAGTAGGAATTCGAGAATCGGGTTCCAAGTTCGTGCTGTAACAGGAGACCCAGACACTCGCAGTGCATTTGATTCAAAATTCCCCAGTGATTACACAGAACTTCTAGTGCAGGTAATTAGAAGGAGAACTTAAATCTTCAAAACTACTTTCTTCGACCTTAATGCATTGGCAGTTTTGAATGCCTTCCTTAGTTGCTGCAACTAGTGAGCATTGTTACTTTTAAGTATGAGTCGCACTTCAGCTGATCGAAAGCATGCATTTTCTGTCTATCGTGGTTGAATTACATTGGAATGAAATTTTCTGGGATCATTGCCCTAAGATTATTCTCATTATTCTGCTGTACGTTACTAGATCAGCACAACAGCAATGTATGCTTTGTTGTGCACATGACAAGTTCATTGTGGTGTTCATGTTGGTTGCTGGGAACACAACTTTATTCTCTGATATCCTGATTCTATCTTGCAAAGTTACTATTGTCGATAGTTGTTAACATGTGAAGTGACTGAGTTATGCAAAATCTTGAACCTCTAAATAACATGATACTAAAGTTGGGAGCTGTAGTTTTCGATAGTGCCCACACTTGAAATGAGTGGCACAGTTTGAGCTACCAATGTCGGTAGTCGGTATGCTATATATGGCTACCTGCCAAAATATCATTTGCATTTAGCTGTGCCCTTTATGTGACAACAACTATTTTTACTTTTCGTCAAGTTTCTTACGGAAGGCAACTATAAGAATTGCCTAACTGGATGACTAATGGGTAATGCTTGTAGTGATTTCAGGCTAAAGAAGCTGCTGAATCAGCTCTTAAGGATGGAAAGCAGCTACTGGTCAGCCTCAATCTGATCATCTAATTGGCTTCATTTTTCACATTTCCCTGTCAAGAGATTATGATGTAACATGTTACAGGAAATTGAGTTCCCTACCGCAGGACTACAATCTGTTCCAGGTTTAAAAAGATTTCGTTTCTGTTGACATCCCTTTGCAATAAACCCTGCACCGGTTCAAAACACTCTGGTTTGCTTCAAATATTGCTCTCAGGTGATGGCGAAGGAGGAAATGAGATGACAGGAAGCATGTTTCTTATCAGAGAATTTTGTGATCGCTTTGTTCCCGCAGAGAAAACTACTCGTACCAGAATTGTATGTCCTATCTGAGTGTTTTCTAGTGTTAATTGGATGTATATCTGCTGGTTTAGTTTGCAAATTGCTCTTGCCTCTTATTTAGAAGTGTCAAAATTGTGACCTAGATTATGCTCGAGTTTTATCAATTGATTGGTTGTATTTTTCCTACCAACATGTTTCAGTTCTTTCCCGAGGCAAATGAAGTTTCCTTTGCAAGACAGTCAGCCTTTGAGGGATGCTCATTGAAGCTGGATTATCTAACAAAACCATCCTTATTCGAAGATTTTGGTTTTACAACAAAGGTCAAAATGGCAGACCGTGTGAGACCAGAAGACGAGATATTTCTTGTGGCTTATCCCTATTTCAATGTCAATGGTTTGCATTGCTCTTTCAACTTTGAGCTCGCCAACAGTTGACCTGTTTTATCAAATATGAGCTTACATCTTTAATTATTGATGATGATGTTTGATAGAAATGCTTGTCGTTGAAGAGCTTTACAAAGAAGCAGTTATTGGCACCGACCGAAACATGATAATATTTAATGGAGAACTGGATCGAATAAGAAGTGGATGTATCCTTTTTGCATCAATTTTACTGCCAATAAGATGCCAAACATATGATCTTGTATCAAATAGATCATTATGATTATTCTTGCTGCCTAAGCAAACATATTACCCTTTATAGCCTGTCATGGGAGCATTTTGCATTGAAAAGTACTTTTCTTAATAGGAATGATCTTCTGCTCACTATGCTAAAAAGTGTGATTTTATTTGTGGTCACTTGTTTAATGTAATATCTTTCCTTGACAAACAAAGACTATCCATCATTCTTCTATCCCAAGCTAGCAGCGCTATCCGAAACATTTCTCCCAAAGCTGGAGACCGTTTACTATATTCACAATTTCAAGGGACTCAAAGGAGGAACACTTTTCAGGTTTTCATTCTGATCCTGTGCTAGTTGTGCTATATCCAAATCTAGCACCATGCATTTTCATGAGCAAGGTTTACTAGAGAAGCATTTAAGGATTTTTCATATGGTTTTTGCTCATTAAATAGTAGCTCTTGCGAGAATTGAAAAATTCCATGCTTCGTGGTGGATTGAACTTATTTACAGTAATTTAGACAAGACTAAACTGACGTTCCAGTGGGGTGGGCCTGGAGCCCCAACCCAAGGGGTCTTCGAAAACCCATTTTACCCCTTAATTTATTGTAAACCCCAAAAAAAAACTACACAGGTTTAGCCTTGCCCTTGACTAAGCTAAGTCGAAAAATTAAGGCCCTTTTGCCACCCTTAAATCTGATATGGTTTTATGATGATGATACAAAGACTGATAGCATTCTTTCAACCAAGCTAAGCATTTTATTTTGCCTAACACCATTTCGGCAGGTGTTACCCTGGGCCTTGGAAGGTCTTGAGAAAAGCATCATCTGGCAGCTACATCTGCTTGCATCAACAAGCGGAAATGCCATCGTTGAAGGAAGTGGCGCTCGAAATTCTCCCTTCAACCTAGTTAGGATCTTCAAGAGTTACATTCTTAGTAAAAGATAAAAAGAAGCCATCAACTGTTATATGCACATGGTTCGTGTTTTTAACTGTACATATGAAGGTACAACCGTACAAGGGATAGCAATGCGCACATTGCTCCAGCCTTCAATTGCTTTGGTTTACACTAGTTAGTGCTGACTGTTGGGTATTTCCGCTGTCAAAAGACATCCATGAGCCATGTGGTATGTGTTGAGAGATTACTACTCGACACACCATGTTAAGTGATGGAGATTTTAATGTGGCATCGCATCACTCATTCCTCCTGATTCTATTTGCTTTCTCTCCTTTTTTTTCCCAGATGATTTATGTCATTCTAGAACAAGATGCGATGCGCAGGACATTGCTTATAGCTGTGGTTTTCTACTTTAATTACTGCGTTCTGTTTTTGCGGATTCCTGCGTCTTTCAGTTGGTCGTGCCCTTTTGTGCACCTTTCTTCAAAGTCAACCTCAGTGGCCCCTTGTTCTCAGATGTCTTTTTTTTTTTTTTTTTTTTTTGCGAATGCTTGTTCTCAGATGTCTCGCACCTTCCTGTTGCTTATTAGGACAGGAGCTCTAGGAACAGAAAACTGGCGCGACTCCGCGATCACATCTCCTGGATCTTCGTCCAATTCCAGCAGCAATTAAAGGGATGACGGTTGAAAGCAGAAGTCTCGTGCCTAAAGAAAATATAAATTGATGAAACATTTCCACGATAGATAGAACAACAACAAAGCCTTTTTCTTTCAATCGAAAACAGCAAGCTAAACAAGAATACCGGTTCCCATTGATCAACGACCTTGCAAATTCATGATGTCCTCCAATCCTAAGCTCCGATACATCGATACAGTCCGTTAATTTGCCACGCAGAGTAAGTGACTAATTAACTGCAACTTTTCCACACGGCCACTTCTCCTCGCAGCTAATATACTTGTGAGCAATCACCAGCTCCCCCAAATTCTAGAGGAACGGTCGGTACTCGCTATGACATATCTGGAAGTGCAGGTTGCGCCAGTGTGCCCTACAGGACGAGGATCTACATTTGCTCTCTCCACTCCTGGTGACTTCCATTCCTAGGCTTAGAGCGTCCCCAACAAGGAGCTAAGAGACCACATATATAGTATTTTACTAGAAAAGAGAAGGAAAGAGAGTGCTGCTAGCTCTTGTTCAAGAGCTAACTCTTAGCATAAATGAGCCACTTTCATGCGGATCCCACACACAAAAATATCAAAAAATATCATCTAAGAGCTAGTAGCTGACTCTAACCATTGGGCATGCTCTTAGACGTAGGTAGAGAGATGCAGAGGGAGCTGAAGTTTGAGCAGTTCAACTTTTAAAGCATCGGCGGGCGCCTCTTATTTATAACCAATTAAGCAGGTCAATGTTACTTCAGCTCCTTTTCTTCCTATTACAGTTGGGGCAAATCGATCTCCTGCAATTACATATTTAGCACATGAAACAACAACCATTCCAATTACTCCCTCGCCATGTGCGAACTCCTGCGTGCCAAGCTAGGGGACAGCAAGATCTTCCAGATATTTGTAGATAACAACAAGCTGGTGGATATGTACGCACATAACGGAGTGCACATTATTACGACGCCAACCCTAAGGGAGCGGCGAAGGGCGCCACTCCACTATCCCATTTTGAGCTCTGCTCCGTAGCTTAAATCTAGTGATCCCTTACATCCTTTCCCCCACTAGCGTTGGGGAAAGAATGCCGGGGCTTGATCTACCTTTGTTCCTCCCAACTCTTGCTCCAGCAAGTCAGGATTATCAGCCATGTAGATGACTGACTGAGCGACGGGTACTCGAACCTACAGAAAGAATTAAAAAGGAACCGGCCTGATGAATATTTGCATGCATGGTACCAAAAGATAGAACAATAAGCTAGGAGTAAAATAGCACAAGCTTACCCTTGCCGTCAGATTTCGAGACACGGCCCTACAAATTCCTGACCTCTCCCAGGCCTAAGCCCTGACGAAGAGACATGAAGAAGGCGCTCAAAGTATACGTAGGAAGAAATTGCTCTTCCATTCTTTTTCCTTTTTGAGACCTAACTAAATGTTCTTTCATTCTAGCGTATGGAAGCATCAGTCATGTCCCATTTATGCCGGACATGGCCTTTTTGGTTGGTCCAAAGCAACTTGTATAAATTTATTAACTTCCAATGTCCTTTTTCTTGTATAAAGGGCCGGGAGAAATAAAATCATTTTGTGCGATTAGTGCGCATATGGGCTTCCAATACGTATACGAACTGCCACCGTTCCAACATCAGCTACCCAGGCGTCAACCGTCCGATTGCCACGCAGATTGATTGACATGCTCTTCGCCTAACTGCTTTTTCTTTCTTTTGGAGGAAAACTACTGTGGGGTTTGCAGCCTGAATTTTTCTCATTGCTAAAGAAAAATACCTCTAACAAAAAAAAAAAACACGCGGAATGGGAGAAGCACAACTAATCAACTATTATGTGATTTCAGCCACAATAAACGAAACAACCTGAACAATTTCGATTACATGGATCAAAGCACCATAGCAGAGCAGAGGAGGAGGGGCGGCGGCATCACTGGATGGTCTTGTTACACCACAAACACGGTCACACCAAGATTCAAGATGCAGAGACGGGATCCGCCGGGAGCTCGGTGCGGCCACACGTTCATGTGGAACCAGTCTGGTAAAACGCCTGTTGGAGCAGAACGGGAAGCCTTGTCAGCATTACTCAGCTTCTCCTCGCAGCTGCTCCCTAGCAATCACCAGCTTGAGATTCTGAATTCTAATGGAAGCTATGGCCTTGAGAGTATGTGCTGCTGGTTGTGTCAGTGTGCCGTACAAGACGAGGATCCGAATATGTTCACCACAAAGTCCTGGTGACTCCCATGCCTAGCTAGGCTCAGACGTAAACAGATGGAGAATGAGCTGAAAGCTGAGACGGAAGCAAAACAAGCAAAGCGACTAGGCAGGACCTGAAGTTTTGTCATTTCCGTGTAAGGCGTGAAACTTTAAAGCGTCGGGCGTCTTCTATTTATATAGCCCAATAGGTCAATTTTACTTCATGGTCCTCCTATTCATCTTAGAATTGGGGCAAATCGATTCCCTGCAATTATTTTAGCACATGAAACCTGAACCATGCCAACTACTCCCTCGGCATGTGCACACTTCTGCGTGCCATTTCTCTCTGCATTTAGCGCATATTGATGTAGATTAATTCCATAATCGGTGTCGCTCAAGGTCAAAATATGTCATTTTCCTTTTCAAGGTCTTTCATTTTTCAATGCCTAAAGCTAGCTGGTAGATTTGTATGTGCACGAAAAGACATATGAGTACAACATGTGGAAGATCCATTTGGTGCCCTCAAAAGTCACATTAGGACGTGGTTAAATCTTGAGTCTTTTGTGTGCCGCTTGAGGTCAAAGCTCGAGTTATGCTCCGAAGTGCTGAGCTAAGAATATCCAAACAAGGTGCTAAACTGCTCATCTGTCGCTTATCGAACCTGAAGGGCGACCAACTTGGCCTGCTTAAACTGAGGTATCAACGGAAGGCCCTGTTTGGAGTTGCATAACTACCTTATTTTACCACATAAACAAGGACTTCGATGTCTGCGTGTAAGTTTTGCTTAAGCTGATGGGCAGAACAGATTCCAGGTGCCTCCCAGGCCTAAGCTCCTGACGACGAAACGTGATGAGCATCGAGCCGAGTACCGAATCAGAAGCGACACTGGCCGGGCAGGAAGAAAATGTTTTGCGGTTCCTAGTTACTCCGTACTCCTAGGCAACCTCTGGAGCATGGAGCGTCTCTCTCCTATTAGTATCTCGACCTAGAAAAAAATTGTATGTCCTTGTTCTGATCAATACCAGAATGCACCGCCTCAGGTTTGAATGCGTGTCATCTACCGACTTGAGCTAACATGTGCACCCGCTCGGCTAATTGCCACATACAGTACTCCGATCCATATGTATATATGTATATGTTTCGTGTTCCAAGTTGCATTGTGCAGTTAGAGGACGTGTTACGTTGTTCCATGGCCTTGCTTGTCTTGCTGACGGCCGGGATGCTCTCCCTCCCTCGGACTACGGATTTAACTATTTTGTTCGTTTCATGCACACAACCATGGTCCATTTGAATTTTTCTTTTCCAGTTAGTCCTACATATTTCCGCTATGTAATCGAACACAAAAAATGTTCCATCTCGTTTTCAAGCTGAAAGCATCGACTGGAAACAAAAACGTTAGTCCTAGGATACCCAGTGCAAAAGCAAGACATGGTTTCTCTCATGGGCATCAGCATGTCTCTGTCACAAGAAACGTTTTCCAGATGATTGGCACAACAAAAGGCCCGTGGACGGCAGCGAGATCTCCCCTGATGGTTGATGGTCTCGGCCGTCTGGTCACATAGGGGACAATGTTCAGGATGTGGTAAGCTATCGAGACTTGTACAGTTGGGTTGCCAAACAGAGTGATTTTTCGTCATGGAGCTTTGTTCCAACACGACTGCTTTCTCCGCCCAGTTGCTTCACAGAACATGTGATCCTAAATTCTAACGGCCGCTGTGACACGTCTGCTTTTTTTTTTTTTGAGATAACGACACGACATCTGCTGGTAGTTGTGCCAGTGTGTCACACACGCCACTGCTCTCTGTTTGTTCTCCACAAACTCCCGATGACTCTCATGCCTAGGCTCAGATGTAGAGAGATTCTAGGTGGGGAATGAGTTGAGCGCTGAGACGGAAGCAAAATAAGCAAGCCAGGCAACAACTGAAGTTTTGTAAAAAAAAAAAAAGTACGCTTTGGAAGCATCAGCTGATCTCCTATTTATGCCCAACTGATAAATGCTTTGCATGTTAGCGAAAAGAAATGTAGACATATGCGCTCTGCTGCAAGCCGAAGCCCCCCTGCGCGTTTAGAGTGCATTGCTACAAGCCGGATATCAATGTGTTCCATTACCTACCATGAGCTATTAACGAACACACCACACAGATTGTATTCAATGGCTACAATTGTATACAATCTATGTGGTGTGTTCATTATTCGTGCTTTCTGCCGAGCATTCTCCATCCATATTTTGCAGCGAACTGATTAAGTTTCGTTGTACGCACAATTGACTTTGCACATACCTGATGAACAAGATAATACCTGCTGAGCGAATTAAGTGGTTATACTGTATTGTTTAAGATATAGTTCACCTTTATTTATTTATTTCCATTTCCTTCAAAGTTTCTTCTGTACTTGAATTGGCTGAAATCTGTAAGACATGGCTCGGATCTTGGTCATTTGGTCAGGGCTAAATCGAATTACTTTTCAATGTACATTTGTAGCTAGGTTCGCTCCTGAATTTTGCTCCTGACTTTTAAGAAAATAAAAGCACGTGTTAAATTCCAATCGAAGTCCCTTGCAAAAAAAAAAATTCCAATCGAAGTGCACTTCATTGCTCTTTGGCCAATCTTTTTAAAACGGAAACGAAGAAACTGTTATCGAAAACGAACAGTGGAACACGAGAATACGAGGACGCAACGAATTAATTTGTTCCCCTTGCAAAAAAAAAAACGAATTAATTTGTTCTGCGAACAGCAGTAGCGTTTTTCTGTTTAATCCTTGGAATTTAAAAACTTCTTTGTACAGACGCGGCCTCAACATCCACCTGATCTCGCGCCATGAGCGATCATGCTCATGGCGCCGCTAGGACTCCGCTCCCGAGCCAACTCAACGCACTTGAAGCCCCCTAGCACACAGGCGGAAACTCTGACTGGAAACTAGCCAGAGCGAAATAAACGGATACATGCGTGCAGAGGTTCAGCGACAGAATGTAGATCCAGCTGACACTCTCAGACGAGGAGAAGGGATGGATCTAGGAAGCATTGTACAAGGAAAGACTCTCCAAGCGGCATCAGCCGAAGAAGCTGCGATTAGCGGAGTGCATGTTGTGTTCCTGGTGCCTCCTAAGCCAGGATGACCTTTCATGCATGGCAATGGAATTGCGGCATTAGTCTGTATTCGCAGTCTAGTCTCTACACATGTTTGTGCATATTCAACTACTCCAGCTTGTAGAGCAGACGCTTTGGAGCAGTATAAAGCATGGTCATCGATGCTGGATGGCGACCAACATGGTCCGCTTAGGCTGAGCTATCAAGAAGGCTCTGTTTCGAATTGCACATCTGTCTTGTTTTTCCATGTAAACAAGTCTTTTGTTTTGGATTTAGTCCCATGAAACTTTTGCTTAAGCTGAACCGTCAAGCGACTCGATGGTGTTGACCACACACTCGTTCTTTTACAATTTATATGCCTTCACTTTGCAAAGGCGAGCTACCCTCCATATGCCCTTGTGTTTTTGCGTCCCTAGTTGGCTTGTTGTAAATTGTTAGTGACGGGGAGTTTATGCTACATCCGCCTTTGCAAAGTGAAGGCAGACAAGTTTGATTTCTCAAGACTATCTTGTTTGTCTCACGTAGCTCTGAACACGTGATTTCTTGTTAGATCTCAATTTCAGCAAGACAGGAATCAAGAGTTGGGTTGCTGAAGAGAGTACGTAAGAGATTCAGACCAGCTTCTCAAACCCGCTGCTTCATCTTCGAACAGCTTTCTTTGCGTCTCGGCTAACAGCTACCCCAACCATGACTTGTAATTCTCATGGTCGTGATGACATGACAGGATGAGTAAATCACATTGCAGCCCTGCGCACACCGCTTGTACAGTAGGGAATTGGGTTGCTTCTTGTGCCGATATGTCATAGAAGGCGGGATGCTCTGTGTGTTCTCCGCATGTTCCTGGTGACTCCCATGCCTAGGCTCTCAGACGTGGGGAGATGCGGAAATGGATGCGAGGCGAGGAAGAAAAGCTCTGTCATTCCTGTGTGAGGCATGCCACTTTTAAAGCGGGCGGCATATCCAATTTAACCCCCAGAACAGAACAAATTTCACTTCATGCATGGTCCTAAGTGTTCTTGTTAGAAATGGGGGGAAATAGACTTCCGAGAATCATTTAATCAGCATGTCTTTCAGATTTCCCCTAAACACCTATTCTTTCAGTTCTGCTGATTTCACGCCATGAGCAATCATACTCAAGGCGCCACTAGGACGCGGCTCCCGAGCCAACTCAGCGCACGTCGAGCCACACTGGAAACTAACCAGCGCGAAATACACGGGTACATGCGTGCAGAGGTTCACCAACAGATTTTGGTTACTCGCAGAAGCCATCCCCAACGTGCTGAACTGCTGATTTTGGTCACTCAAGGAAGCATTGTGTAAGGAATGAGTCGTCAAGAGGCGCTTGCTGAAGCTGACGCGATCACTCTTGTGCGTGCTGAGTTCCTGGTGCCTCCCATCCCCTAAAGCACGACGGCACCAGGATGCCTTTTTCGTGCATATATGGCAGTGGAATTGCGGCACTTTTCTCTTGTTTGTGCATATTCAGCTATAGCTTGTCGAGCGCAGACGCATGATGGCCTCCCTGTATATACGCACGCTTTGGTACGTCATAGTACTCCGTACTGCAAACGGCCCTGGTTGGGCCGTTTTGCTCCGCAAATGGTTCACGGTGTGATCAGATAGTGTTGGTTTGTGTTTGGTTGGGCTGGCCTGTAATCCGTTCACGGTGCGAGCAGGTCCGACATTCAGAAGCCTGATACCGCCCACATACCAGCGTCGATCGATCCCGTTACGGGATGCAACCCCATCGATCTCCCTAGACTCCTCTCTCCTCTCCTCGCCTCAGCACCCTACGGCGCCGCCGCTGACATCCCTCGCGACCCTCATCTCCTCGCCTCGCACCCGACGGCGGCGGCGCGCGGCTTTCCTGGCTGGCGAGGAACCTCCGCCTCTCTCTCCCTGTCCGTTAGACCTTCTCCAACTTCTAACCATAGCAAGTCCCGGGTTAAAGGGGATTTTTTTTTTTAAGTGATCGTGAGAGCACAGGAAGACGGTATCCAATGACGTTACCACGTGCAAACAAACAAAACGGGGAATCAGCGATCCCGCCGCTGATCACGCTGAGATACGTTCACGTTGCCGTTTACGTTACCATTCGTGTAACCAAACAGCACCTGTGTGGTAATAACCCTCAGATGAACAATGTCAACAATCCTTTGCTTGGATTTTGTACTGTATATTTCACTTTCACTACGTGAACTCTTGTGTCTTAGATCGCAATTTCAGCAAGACAGGAATCAGGAGTTGGGTTGCCGAAGAGAGCACGTAACAGACGAGCTTCCCAAACCTGCTGCTTCATCGTCGAGCTGCTTTCTTGCCATCCCGGCTGCTTGGCACTCTCAACCGCCACCCCAACCATGACCTGTAATTTTCATGGTCGTGATGACATGCCAGGATCATCATATCACCCCTGCAGCTTTCCGCACACCACTTGTCCATGCAGGGACTGGATTGCTAATTGTGCCAATATCAATATGTCATAGAAGACGGGATGATCTACGTGTTCTCCACATGTTCCTGGTGACTCCCATGCCTACTCTCTTAGACGTGGGGAGATGCAGAATGAGCTGAGAGCTGAAACGGATGCGAGGCGTGGAAGAAAAGCTCTGTCACTCCTGTGTGAGGCACGCCACTTTTAAAAGCAGGTGGCATGTCCAATTTAATCCCCAGAACAGATCAAATTTCACATCATGGATTGTTCCTATATATTCTTCTTAGAAATGAGGGGAAAATAGACTTCCGGGAATTATTTAATTAGCACATGAAACCTGAAGCATATCAACAATACCTCTCTCACTGACTCGCTCTCAGTCTCAGCAATCAGCATGTGCGCTTTTCTGTGTGCCAGATTTATCTGCATTCAGAGCATATTTCTCCAGGTAACAACATCGACCAACCAAGATTTTATTTTTCCCTCAGAAGTTGCGTCTACTACTTAATTCTTCCATCGACTCATGCTAGTGCAAATGTTTGGTGATTCGAGGGGAAACATTTTTGGTAAGAAGATAAAAGGAAAAGAGGCATCCATGATAACCTTTTTTTTTTTTTTGAGGTAACTACGGTTGGGGGCGTGCACCACCCACAGGTTAACAACGTGTTCTAGAAGCATGGCAGCAAGTAAGCGACGTGACCAGTGTCGTCAAAGTTTTCCCTGCTTCTGCGCTTCCATTCTTCCCACAGGAGGACCAACACGACCGGTTGTGTAGAAAGCAGAGGAGGACACCGTGTTTGAGAAGATGTTCAACAGTGACCACTGCCTGGAAGGTGGAGAACACAGCCGACCAGAAGCTTTTTTTTTTTTTTTTTGATCACAACATACCTATATTTAGATTAAGGAAAACAGTACAAACATACGTACGTACACAGGTACGGTGTACAAGGATACGGACAGCTGTCCACCCAAAGTGCAAAGAGGTCCCTCAGAAAACAAGAAAATACAAACAGAACCCTGGACCTCAAGCACAACTAAGACGCCAAGATCCACCTCCGCCGGCGACCACCGACGGCTGCAGATCCCGCCGCCTCCTCCACAAGCCCAGGACCGGGAAGAGCTCCAATCGCACGAAGGCTTTGAGAAGGACCGGGAAAAGACACTCGCAAAGCGAGATGAGCAAGAGCTGACCGCTTGTCCGGCCGGGGCCGCGCCCCGAACTCCTCCCGGCATGGAGCATGGCTTCTGGCCGACCAGAAGCTTTGGATGGAGGGGCAAGTGCAAACAGGGGCTCAATGGCTTCAGTAATCGAGGGGCATAGTGGGCAGTTGAGAGTGGAAACAATGTCCATCTCGTGCAGGAAGGAGCGGGTGCGTGTGCTCCCATGCCGGACGATACAGGCGAACACTTCATTCCTATTGGCTGCAAAGTTTGCCCAGTTCTGGTTTTGCCACCGAACTGGCTCATCTTAGGTCCATGACTCCTTTCACTCCTGCACAAAACAAAAAGAACTCGACTCGGTCAAGACATTGCACAGCTTTCAGGTGGGTGCGACACAAGAAGGTTTTTGCTTGCATGTGTAGAACAACAGTAGAAACGTCCTATCAAGAAAGAACAAGAAATTGCAAAAGAAAATAAAAGAAGCTGAACATGAGCAGCAAGTTACCATGATCAAGAAGCGCCGGGATGTACAGATTCCCAGTGCCTCCCATGCCTAAGCTCAGACGCAAAAAGATGAAGAACGAGCCCTGTACCGAATATAAGAAGCAATACGAGCTGGGTCTGGGCAGGAAGCTAAGAAATATGTTGTCGTGGTTCCATGTACATGCAATGCGATGCGAGTATGTGGCCTCTGCAGCATCTAGTATCTCCAATTTATAAGTCGACCTGATCTTTGGAAGGTCTAAAGGCTAAAGCAACTTATATCGTCCTTTCTCTTCTTGCAATTAAGAGAGAGTGGTTTTTACAAGCAGATGGTCGATCAGTTGGTTTTTACGTGGGCTGTTCACAACCGTTGGATCTGACATACTTTTTTTTTTGGGCGAAGGATCTGACTTCTGACACACTATAATCCCCATTACTGTTAGCAAATGAATCGTTTTGATCTAGTATCAAATCTGCACACTCATATGTCAGCTCATTAGCTGATGTGATGATTCAGTATGACAAATTATAATTACTTCATAGTACAGTGTATCATAATTTTGAATTCTATGGGGTCCTTCCTCCGTCCCTCAATAGGTGTCGTTGTTGACTTTTCGACATCATGTTTGACCACTCGTCTCTGTCACAAGAAACGTTTTCCAGATGATTGGCACAACAAAAGGCCCGTGGACGGCAGCGAGATCTCCCCTGATGGTTGATGGTCTCGGCCGTCTGGTCACATAGGGGACAATGTTCAGGATGTGGTAAGCTATCGAGACTTGTACAGTTGGGTTGCCAAACAGAGTGATTTTTCGTCATGGAGCTTTGTTCCAACACGACTGCTTTCTCCGCCCAGTTGCTTCACAGAACATGTGATCCTAAATTCTAACGGCCGCTGGTACACGTCTGCTTTTTTTTTTTGAGATAATGACACGACATCTGCTGGTAGTTGTGCCAGTGTGTCACACACGCTACTGCTCTCTGTTTGTTCTCCACAAACTCCCGATGACTCTCATTCTTAGGCTCAGACGTAGAGAGATTCTAGGTGGGGAATGAGTTGAGCGCTGAGACGGAAGCAGAATAAGCAAGCCAGGCAACAACTGAAGTTTTGTAAAAAAAAAAAAAAGTACGCTTTGGAAGCATCAGCTGATCTCCTATTTATGCCCAACTGATAAATGCTTTGCATGTTAGCGAAAAGAAATGTAGTTGTGCCTAACATATGCGCTCTGCTGCAAGCCGAAGCCCCCCTGCGTGTTTAGAGTGCATTGCTACAAGCCGGATATCAATGTGTTCCATTACCTACCATGAGCTATTAACGAACACACCACACAGATTGTATTCAATGGCTACAATTGTATTCAATGGCTACAATTGAATACAATCTATGTGGTGTGTTCATTATTCGTGCTTTCTGCGGAGCATTCTCCATCCATATTTGATTAAGTTTCGTTGTACGCACAATTGACTTTGCACATACCTGATGAACAAGATAATACCTGCTGAGCGAATTAAGTGGTTATACTGTATTGTTTAAGATATAGTTCACCTTTATTTATTTATTTATTTCTTTCCATTTCCTTCAAAGTTTCTTCTGTACTTGAATTGGCTGAAATATGTAAGACATGGCTCGGATCTTGGTCATTTGGTCAGGGCTTAATCGAATTACTTTTCAATGTACATTTGTAGCTAGGTTCACTCCTGAATTTTGCTCCTGACTTTTAAGAAAATAAAAGCACGTGTTAAATTCCAATCGAAGTGCACTTCATTGCTCTTTGGCCAATCTTTTTAAAACGGAAACGAATAAACTGTTATCGAAAACGAACAGTGGAACACAAGAACACGAGGACGCAGCGAATTAATTTGTTCTGCGAACGGCAGTAGAGTTTTTCTGTTTAATCGCTGGAATTTAAGAACTTTTTTGTACATATGCAGCCTCAACATCCACCTGATCTCGCGCCATGAGCGATCATGCTCATGGCGCCGCTAGGACTCTGCTCCCGAGCCAACTGAACTCAACGCACTTGAAGTTGAAGCCCGACTCGCACACAGCCGGAAACCCCGACTGGAACCTAACCAGAGCCAAATAAACGGATACATGCGTGCAGAGGTTCAGCAACAGAATGTAGCTCGAGATGACACTCTCAGACGAGGAGAAGGGATGGATCTAGGAAGCCTTGTACAAGGAAAGACTCTTCAAGCGGCATCAGCCGAAGAAGCTGCGATTAGCGGAGTGCATGTTGTGTTCCTGGTGCCTCCTAAGCCAGGATGACCTTTCATGCATGGCAATGAAATTGCGGCACTAGTCTGTATTCGCAGTCTAGTCTCTACACATGTTCGTGCATATTCAACTACTCCAGCTTGTAGAGCAGACGCATGATGGCCTCTATATATGCACACACACACTTGGGTCCTGATTTGAAGTTCTGAAGCGTATGCTTAGAGCACTGTATATACGGCATCCGTCAGTGCTGCATGCAGGCAGGGGCAGTAAAACTCAACATGTGCGTAGTACTGCAAAAGTCATCGACGCTAAGTTGTGCTAACATTTGAAGTGCGTTATTACAGCGGCACTGCTTTGCGTTATACTGCTCCAAAGCACACTGAGCCGGATGCTGTGTTACTGATCGATGCTGGATGGCGACCAACATGGTCCGCTTAGGCTGAGCTATCATGGGCCTCATGGCTCTGCTTCGAATTGGACATCTGTCTTTTTTTTTTTCCAAGTAAACAAGTCTTTTGTGTTGGATTTAGTCCCATGAAACTTTTGCTTAAGCTGAACCACTAAGCGAGTCGATGGTGTTGACCACACACTCGTTCTTTTACAACTTATGCATGTTTGCACTGTCAGAAGTCGTTTACGAAGCTGCGTGACGAACAGAGTATTGGCTCCTAGGTTCAATAATAATGCGCCGATTTTTTTTTCTTGTGAAGTTTCCATGCCCGATGCGATGCAGACTTCAGAAGAGATGTCCATTATGCCTTTTACTCCTACTAGTTACTAACCCCGTGCGACACGCACGGCAAATATTGTTCTACGCGACGTCACGGGCATGAAACACAATTTCAATATACTGTTCAGCCCAAAACGTCATGGCATTGTACAGAAACATTAATAATATGATGTTATTTATTGTTTCCACCCAAACAGTTATAAGATGATATAATATATTCTTGAAGCAAACATAGCTAAAGATCATTTAATATTGTAGAAAACCAAAACATTCACATACTATTCCATGCAGCATATATCGTGAGTTGTTCTTATGATATCACGAATAACAAAAATATATTTTAAAATGGTTTTATGATATCATGATAAAGAAAAATTAACACATGATTAAATATATATTTCAAATAGCAAACATCAACAAAACGATGTTCTTCATTGGATGTTGGCCCCTCTTTATTTTAAAATGACAAAAGAAATATGAACTGTACATAAGCACAATTAACTGCCAATATCTCCATACATGTATTAATCATATCAGTATCGTACCTCTTATCATGGTCAGCAAAATATAAAAAGGCATGAAGCTGGCTTTTACAATATATTTCTTCGGAGACTCGTCAGTGGTGGCAAAATTTTTAAGGCTATAGATGCATGTAGTCTTTCTACTCCAGATGATGCGAACAGAACAATAATCTTGCAAGATTTTCAGACCTTAGAAGCCACCATTCTCCTTGAAAACACGCGCCACAAAATACTTCTGCACAACGCACAATCAGAAAACTAACAAAGGGAAAAATAACACATTAGTAGATTGCGCTCTGTATTATTCAAACAAGCAGATCAAAGCACGGTCTGATTTTCCGTGTATATCCTCAGGAATCAAGGATGGACAGATTAGAACCCAACCAAACTATGCATCTGGGGGATTGAGCAGGGTCCAACCAGTCTGAAGGATTCTGAGCAAGATGAACAGTCAAAGCTTGATTTTACCTCATGAACTGGTCTGGTGATTGAATCCTCATCCATACATGCTGCCTCTGCCTGTTGGTTATTTCGAGCATAGGTGCTGCCTAAACTAATTTCGCTGATCAGAAAGGAAAAAATAAAGCACTATGCAAATGAAAAGAAAAAGAACAGTACTATGCTGCATTATGTTAACGACACACCTTGCGTTGGGCATCACAGCGATGGCATCCCGGGCATCGCTTCTCGCCGGCCACCACCTTGTTGCAGATGATAAAAACAACTGCAAGGTATATGTCAAGCCTTCTAATAATCAAATGATCAAACCAACGGTTCATTCAAATATCATATGGTTAGATTAGAAGTTTGTGTCAGTTCTAGTAGTTGATCCGTTTTCCCTCTCGGCAAATAATGCTTGCAGGAACTGACAAGAAGAATATAGTGGCATGATTCAATTACAATGGCAAAAACAAATTTACAAGCATGACTGGAACGGTTTGACTGGTAACATTTAGGAAGCATCTAACACTAAATAAATTCACGAACATGCGCGTGTAATCCGGCGAAGCGAGCGTTTCTAGCTGTTTCGAGCGAACGACGGAATGATGAAGCAGTGGTACTTACAATCCCGATCCAGGTTGTAGGAGAAGCGGCCAACGATGGGGCATTCGGCCGGCGCGGCGTCGTTCTTCGCCGCCTACGGAATCATCACGGCATCATCGTTTCTCTTCATCGCGCCGCGAGTGAGGAGGCACAGATCCAGCCGCCGCACGGTTCCCTGGCCGGCTCGCCCTGCTGTCACCTGGAGAACACGACCGTGGCGTCCAGCTGCGCCGCTTCGCCGGAGATCGAGCTTGCCGTGGTCGTGCTGTGCCCCGTCGTCGTCCTCGCCGCGATCGACCTCGTCGTCAAGGAGGTCAAAGTCGTCCTCGCCACGAAACGACCTCGTCGTGGTCGCGCTGCGCCCCGGCGTCACGGTCGCGCTGCGCACCATCGTCGCTGGTCGCGGTCGCGCTGCCGTCGTCGTCCTCGCCGCTCGCCGCAGATCGACCTCGGACAACAGGAGAAGGCGGAGATCGTCGATTGGCGAAGAGGAAGGAAGTCCAAACCCCGGTTTGGTAGGTTTTGCACAATTGGAAACTTCAAGCAATCAAGAGACGGATTTCATGGACGGTGGGTCGGGCGTGCGGGTAGAGAAATTCACAGGTGGAAAAAAATGGTTGCGGCAACCCCGAGCGTAACGGGAACGAAATCCTCTGCAGTAGCAGTTAAAACGGCACACCTTGCCGTTTCACCTACGAACGATGCACCTGGATGCCTGGATCAGCCCCAGAGGCCCTTAATTAGGCCCACTGAACTGATAATCTGACCGACGACAAAGATTATGTCTGCGGACCATGTCAAAATTCGTGCCGTTCTCAAGAATAATTTGTACTGCGCCGACGAACACTGGCACTGATAATCTTTATATGGTTCACAAATTACCATTGCCGCCATTAGTCACCAAATTGTTATTGCCGCGGGTACCAGATAAAGATATGAAGACATCGCTAACGTTAAGCATCACCAGCGATTGTTTCTGTGAACTATATCAAAATGGTTGTCGCTGGTGCTCATCGGCAGATGCTGCTTTGCGCTCTCCTCATGGGCGCCGGCACCCGACATGATGCTTGTTTCCAAGTGCCTCGAGGAATCAATTGGAGGAAGAAATCAAGGGGAACCAAACCAGAGAGAGGTTTCGAGGCCTAAACACAGTTGCTGGGATTAGATTCATAGGTTAGGGAGTTGAATTGATTGATGCTGTCCCGGCGAGCCGGCATGGGGATGACGATCGAGTTCGAAGACGAAAGGTGCTGCTGGCACTGCTTACTGGGGCCATGCGGGAACAAGAGAAGGCTAAAAAAAAAGGAGCACCCACGAGCCTTTGTTATGTAGGGACAACTAATCATCGTTAAACATGATATGAACGCCTCAGATGAAGGACGGCACGGCTGTGCCGTTTTAACTGCTACAGCAGAGGATTTCGTTCCGAGCGTAACCCCTCCGTAGTCGGTTTTCAACGCAAATCGGGGTGTAGCACATCCTTTGCTAACGTTACGGGCCCGCCTGCAGGATTAAGGGATCGGGATCGAGGGTTAGGAGCTGGTGGACTCAATTAAATCAAGGGTGAGTTTAGAGGAGGGTACACAAAATTTAGGTGGAAGAACATTGGTCGCACAACTCGTGCTTTATTTTACTCCTACACAAAACAAAAGAACTCAATCGAATTTGCTACTCTTTTTTTTTTTTTTGGCAAGGGAATCGAATTTGCTACTCAACTCTGGGCCGGGTGCCCTCGCCCTCGCTGGTCACTGTAGCGTGCCAAGTTCCCAGTACCAAGCAGCTCAGCGAATCAGCAATACATCAGAGAATCCTTCTTCGCCATTCTGGTTCCTTTCGGCACAGCTGCTTATCCGGCCAGCTGCTTCAGGCGAGTCACCAGCTCTCCCAAACGCGGTACATGTGAACCTAGATTCTAATGGCTGCCATGACAAGGCCTGTGTTGCTGGGTGTGCCAGTGAGTCGCGCACGCTACGGCTCTCTGTTTCTTCTACACAAACTCCCGGTGACTCTCATGCCTAGGCTCGGACGTAGAGTGGAGAATGAGCGGAGCACATTCCCGTGTGATGCGTTCAATTTTTAAAACTTCGGGTGTCTCCTATTTATAACCAAACAGGTCGAATTTTACCTCATATGGTCCCTTTTTTTTTACCTCATGGTCCTATTCTTCTTGGAATTGGGAAAATCTAGTTCCTTCAATTAGTTATCACATGAAACCTGAACCATGGCAAGTACTCTCTCCACATGTGCGCACATCTGCGTCATCCATACTAGTAGCTTCTTGAGCTCAAATTGTTTTTTTCCAATGTCTTTAAAAATTGTCCAGTGCAAGAAGCTGGTAGATATGTAAGTGCATTGAAAAACTATGAGGATCATTTTTCAGTACAATATCTGGAAGATATCTTTTTATCCACTCATAAGTTGGACCTACCCCTTAATTCTTGTATCAGGGCATGACTCAAAGGTTGATAGTCTTACAGCTTTGACTTTCAAGTTTGGTTCTGCATCTATGAACTGGTCATGTTCTTGCGAGTCCTCTTCAACTTCATCCTACGCCTAGCAGCTTCTTGTTTCATAGGAATTTTGAGGAAACAAATATGAGTTTACTCCCTCAACTATTTACCCCTACAGCAGACCCAGACGGAAGCATGGTACCTTGCACATACAGAAAACCAAACAACTTGATGAAACACTAGCATGATAGAACAGTAAGCTAAACAAGAATAATCTTACCGTACTCGTCATCGAGCCAGCCCTACAAATTCCTGATGTCTCCTAAGCCTATGTTCGGATCACTTTAGAGGGTGCTGTAGCAGTCACATCAAAGATGCCGGCACGATTTATGTGTACTAAAAAAATCAAATTACAAAACTAAGTCCAGGACCCCCCATCTATTTCGCGAGACGAACGTAATGAGGGTAATTAAGCAGCGATTAGACGATCATTACTGTAGCATCACTGTGTCAAAACATTGATTAATTAGGCTCGTTAGATTCGTCTCGAAAAATAACGCCCGTCTGCAGAAAGGTTTTGCAATTAAATTTTATTTAGTACCCCTAAATAGTAAGATTCTTTTTACTTTAGAGGGGTATAAAGTTTAGAGGGTGTTTTAGAGGGGGAACCGAACGCCACCTAAGCCTATGTTTTGACGCAGACACATGAGGATCTGAGAGCAGAAGCAAATAGGGTAGGCTTTGGAAGCGTCAAAACATAGGCTCCTATTTATGCCCGACCTGGCCTTTTGGTGCCAAGGTAACTTAGGTGCCGTTCGGATCACCCTCTAAAGTGCCCTCTAAAGTTATACCCCTCTAAAGTAAAAAGAATCTTACTATTTAAGGGTACTAAATAAAATTTAATTGCAAAACCTTTCTGCAGACGGGCGTTATTTTTCGAGACGAATCTAACGAGCCTAATTAAGCAATGTTTTGACACAGTGATGCTACAGTAACCATCGTCTAATCGCCACTTAATTACCCTCATTACGTTCGTCTCGCGAAATAGAGGGGGGGTCCTGGACTTAGTTTTGTAATTTGACTTTGTTTAGTACACATAAATGCTGCCGACATCTTTGATGTGACTGCTACAGCACCCTCTAAAGTGATCCAAACGCACCCTTAATTTATCTTTGCAAGAGAGGAATAAACTTAAATTAATGATAATTGCTTTGCACATTAACGAAAAGACATGTAGTTGTGCCTAACATATGTGCTCTGCTGCAAGCTGAATATCTGTGTGTTCAGACTTAAGAGTGCATTGCTACTAGCCGGGCACCAATGTGATCAACCTACCATGAGCTATAGCTCATACATGAATTCAATCTATGTGATGTGCTCATTATATTATCCGTGCTTTCTGCTGTAACGGAGCGAGCATTCTCCATCCGTTTTTGCGACAAATGAGTATTGTTCATGATTCGATATTTGCACATACCTGATGAACAAGGTGATAAGTTAATTAGAGAACACCATCCATCTTTAATATTTTAACTCTTTTTTTTTCCCGGTTCCTTCAAAGTTTATTCTGTACTTGAAATCTGAAAGACATGCTTGGCTCGGAGCTTGGTCATTTGGCCAGGGCTCAATCGAATTACTTTTGAAAAGTACATTTGTAGGGCCAGGGCTCACTCCTGAATTTTAAGAAACACACTTCATTGTTGTGCAATGTAGTAGTATATCTCTTTCACCAATCTTTTTAAAACGGAGACGAAGAAACACTGTGGAACACGAGAAGGCGAGGAAACAGCGAATTAATTTGTTCTGCGAACAGCAGTATAGCGTTTTTCTGTTTAACCTCTGCAGGAATTCCAGGACTCGTATCTGTACAGACGCGACCTCAACGTCCTCTTGATTTCGCGCCATGAGCGGTAATGCTCTTGGCGCCACTAGGACGCGGATCCCGAGCCAACTCAGCGCACGTCGAGCCCCACTAGCGCACGCCAATACTTTGATTTCTCGTGACACGCGGGTGCATGCGTGCAGAGGTTCACCCACAGATTCTGGGCTTCTGGCTCCAGCGGACACTCTAAGACTCGCAGAAGCCATCCCCAACCCCAACGGGGCTGTTCGGCTGGAGGCTTTCCAGCCGGCTGCTCCTTCTTCTCCCTCACATGGCTACAGTACTGCTTCCAGCAGCTACAGTATTCTCTCTCAGAAAAACTGCAACTGCAACTGCAACTGCAACTACGAGACGAATAGGCTGAACGTGCTGATACATTTCACTGAAGGAAGCATTGTGCAAGGCATGACTCGTCAATAGGCGGTTGATGAAGCTGACGCGATCACCAATGTGCGTGCTGAGTTCCTGGTGCCTCCTAAGCCTCCCATCCCCCTAAGCACCACTGCATCAGGATGCCTTTTTCATCTCATCCATGCATGGCTGTGGAATTCTCTTGTTTGTGCATATATATTCAGCTATAGATAGCTTGTCGAGCAGACGCATGATGGCCTCCCTATATATATATACACACACGCACACTTGGGTCCTGATATGAATGAAGTTCTGAAGCGTGTAGAATTCAACATGTGCATAGTACTGCAACTATGTGGTAACAACATTTGAAGTGCTTTATTATTACGGCGATACTGCTAGTGTTATATTTCTCCAAAGTACACTGACCTGGTGCTGTGTTACTGCTGATCGATGATGGAGGATGGTGACCGACATGGCCTGCTTAGACTATAAACTATAAAAGCTCTGTTTCGCATATATTGCACAGTGGTCTCCTTTTTTTCCCATGTAAACAGGTTTGGATTTAGCCCCATGCAACAACTTTTGCTTAAGCTGAACTATCAAGCGAGTCGATGGTGCTGACCACACACTCGTTCTCTCAAACTCGTCAGGACGGGCAAGACCCCGTTGCTTAAGCCTAACAAGTTTGATTTCTCGTGACCTTCACGTACGGCCTTGCTCATCCTGATCACTTGGGCTATGAATTTAGTGAGTTTGAGAGACGCTACTAAACTGCTACAGATTGCACGACTATCTTGTTTGTCTCACGCACAGATGAACAGTGTCCAACAATCCTTTTGCTTGGATTTTGTACTGTATATTTCCCTTCCACTACGTGATGAACACGTGTGTCATAGATCGCAATTTAAGCAAGACAGGAATCAGGAGTTGGGTTGCCGAAGAGAATACGTAACAGATAAGCTTCCCAAACCTGCTGCTTCATCGTCGAGCTGCTTTCTTGCCATCTCGGCTGCCTGTCACTCTCAACAGCCACCCCGACCATGACCTGTAGTTTTCATGGTCGTGATGACATGCCAGGATCTTAGATCGCAATATCACCCCTGCAGCTTTCGGCACACCACTTATACATGCAGGAACTGGATTCCTATTGGTGCCAATACCAATATGTCACAAAAGACGGGGTGCTCTGCGTGTTCTCCACATGTTCCTTGTGACTCCCATGCCTACGCTCTCAGACGTGGAGAGATGCAGAATGAGCTGAGAGAGGCGAGGAAGAAAAGCTCGTCATTCCTGTGTGAGGCATGCCGCTTTTATAGCAGGTGCCATATCCAATTTAATCCCCAGAACAGAACAAATTTCAATTCATGCATGGTCTGGTCCTAAATATAGTTCTTAGAAATGGGGGTAAATGCACTTCCGGGAATTATTTAATTAGAACATGTTTTTGATTCTGTTTGTAGATTTGCTCAGCGTGCCTGCCGCTCGCCATTCACCAACTAGCAGAGGGGGCGCTGGTGGGGTGCCACTTCCGGGAATTATTTAATTAGAACATGAAACCTGAAGCATATCTATCAATACCTCTCTCACGGACTCACTCACAGGCTCAGCAATCAGCATGTGCGCTCTTCTGTCTGTGTGCCAGATTTATCTGCATTCAGAGCATATTTCTCTAGGTAACAGCATCGGACCAACCAAGATTTTATTTTTCCCTCAGATGTTGTGTCTACTACTTAATTATTCCATCGACTCGTACTAGTGCAAATGTTTGGCGATTCGCGAGGAAGTATTTTTGGTAAGAATATCAACATTCGATAAAAGAAAAACCAAGAAGAGGCTTTTTTTTTTTTGAGGAAACTAAGGTGGGGAAGCTCCCCACCTGAATTTTCTCATTGAAGAGCATCAGCAGTGTGCTTGCAAACCGAACCGTGGGGAGAGAGAATGCTCACTATGGTTCGGTTTCAACACTGCCGCGACCGAACCATGGCAAAAGATTCTTCCGTTCGACGCGTAAACTCGGTTCGAACCGAGGGAATCACAACCCGCGTCTTTCCTCTCAGATGACCACAAGCGCCTGGAAGCAAAGCAAGCAAAGCTCATTCTTTCCATTTTTTTTTTATTTAGTTCCGGGTCCCACCAAATCGAATGCAACACTGCAGCTACCGAACCAACATTTGCATGCGAACCGAGCGACAGAGTTGAACACCAAATATCGAACCAACACTGAGAAACAAAGTCCTGTACATTCGAGTCGACGTAGACTTGGTGGCGTGCACCACCCACAGGTTAACGTGTTCTAGAAGCATGGTAGCAAGTGAGCGACATGACCAGTGTCGCTGTGTCGGCGAAGTTTTTCCTGCGTCTGCGCTTCCATACTACTACAGGAGTACCCACAGGAGGACCACTTGTATAGAAAGCAGAGAAGGACACCGTACTCTCTCTCTCTCTCTCTCTCCTCTCTCTCTCTTTTGAGACTGGAGGACACCCGTACTTAAGGAGATCTTCAACAGTGAGTCAGTGACTGCTGCCTGGGAGGTGGAGAACACAGCGGACCAGAAGCTTTGGATGGAGGGGCAAATACAAACAGGCGGTCAATGGCTTCAGCAATCGAGGGACAGAAGCTTTGGATAGAGGGGCGAGTGCAAACAGATCGTCCATGGCTTCGGTCATCTAGGGCAAGACTGGGCAGTTGGGAATGGAAACAATGTCCATCTCGTGGAGAAAGGAGCGGGTGCGTGTGCTCCCATGCCGGACGATACAGGCGAACACTTCATTCGTTTCGTCTGCCAAGTTTGCCCAGCTCTGGTTTTGCTACCGAACTGGCTCGTCTTGGGTCCATGACGCCTTTCACTCCTACACAAAACAAAAGGAACTCGACTCTGTCAAGACATTGCACAGCTTTCGGGTGGGTGCGACACAAGAAGATTTGCTAGTACTTGCGCGCATATATAGAACAACAGTAGAAACGTCCTGTCAAGAAAGAACAAGAAATTGCAAGAGAAAGAAACGAAGCTGAACATGAGTTAGTTACCTCCACAGCATTTTCATGTGCTATACAGATTCCCAGTGCCTCCCATGCCTAATTAAGCTCACACGCAACGAGATGAAGAATAAGCCATGCACGTACCGACTATAAGAAGCAATGCACTATTGGCTCCTTTCCCTTCACCTACCTTGGTTTGCCTCTTGGACTTAAAAAACCGGAAATTGAGGATTGTTTACCTTTGGTGCATAAGGTGGAAAGAAGACTTGTCAACACCTCAAACTTTTTGAATCAGGGGGGCAAATTGCAATTGGTAAATTCTGTCCTTACTTCGATGACTATCTACTTCATGTGTTCTATTAAAGTGCCTGCGACAATCATCGAGCAAGTAATTAAGTATTGCAACCACTGTCTATGGAGAGGCTCAGATTTGAATGCTAAGAAGACACCACTGGTAGCTTGGCCAGTGGTGAGTAGGCCTAAGATGGAAGTGGGACTGGGAGTCCTTGATCTCAGAATTCAAAATAATGCTCTGCTAATGAAAAATCTACATAAATTTTTTAACAAAGCTGATCTACCTTGGGTTCAATTGCTCTGGTTTAATTACTATAGTAATGGTGAATTGCCTGGGTTCAGGAAGAGGGGCTCCTTCTGGTGGCGTGATGTTCTTAAACTTCTTGATCATTACAAGGGATGGTCTCAGGCTACTCTAGGAGATGATTCATCTGTACAATTTTGGTCAGATATGTGGGCAAACTCATGCCTTCAACATAAATTCCCTGAGCTTTTCTCTTTTGTAAAAGATACTAGAATGACAGTGCAGAAAGTTCTGGCTACCCCACAGTTACATCAACTCTTTCATCTGCCTTTGTCCCAGGAAGCTTATCAGCAATACAATGAATTATCTGCAATAGTAGAGTAGACTGTACTGATTGATGAAAAGGATATATGGAATTATATTTGGGGCAACTCTACTTTCTCTTCTGTAAAGTTCTACAGATTGATGATAGGCAGAAGGCATATACACCCTGCATATAAATGGCTATGGAAATCTTCCTGTCAGTTAAAGCATAAAGTTTTCTTTTGGCTGTTTATCAAAGATAGAGTTAACACCAGGGGTTTACTGAAAAGGAAGAATATGGCTTTGGAAGCATATGATTGTGAGCTATGTATTTGGCAGAAGGATGAAACAAGAGAGCACCTTTTTCTTAACTGCAACTTTGCCAAGAGATGCTGGGAATCGATTGGTTTATCAGTACCTCAAGGGGCTACTCCCTTCAGAACCATCATGTCTTTCAAGAGGGCTTTGGCAGTTCCATTTTTCATGGAAATTGTGATTCTAATGACTTGGAGCATTTGGACGACCAGAAATGATTGGATTTTTAATCAAGTGGCTCCAACGGTTCAAAACTGCAGAATGAAGTTCCTGCATTTCTTTTCGCTGCTGTTGCACAGAGCGAAGCGCAAGTATTTCCCAGAGATTGAAGAATGGCTTGGAGCAGTTTCTTAGTGTTTGTTTTAGTTTTGTTGCTTTGCTGTTTTGCTTTCTTTTTCTTGTTATGTAAACTTCTTTTTTATATCAATAAATTATAATCAGTAGGGGCTGTTGCCCCTCCTGTTGCTTCAAAAAAAAATATATAAGAAGCAATACGAGCTGTGTCTGGGCAGGAAGCTAAGAAAAATGTTTCGTGGTTCCATATGCATGCAATGCGATGCAAGTATGCGGCCTCTGCAGCATCTAGCTACATCTCCAATTTATAAGCCGACCTGATCTTTGGAAGGTCTAGAGCAACTTAATTTTTTTTTATCTCCCTTTCTCTTCTTGCAATTTTTTTTTTGATCAAACATACCTGTATTCATTGATAAGGAAAACGTACACAAACACATACGAATACAGATACTTGGAAGGATACCAAAGACAGCTGCCTAATTAGCACTAAAGCCCCTAGAAAACAGAGAAAACACAGATAAGCACTTGGAGCCAGTGCTAGCCGCCAAACCGTGGAATCCGCCGCCGCCGGTCGCCACCGCCGGCCGCCGAAAACCATCACCACCATCCGTAGATCCGCCGAAGCTCCATCGCCATCAGGCTTTAACACGAGCCGAAGAAGACACTCGCCCTCACGGGCGAGATGGAGACTAAGCTGGTCGAGCATCGGCCGGGGATGCACCCCAAGCTCCGAGGACCCTGGATCGAGACATGCCGCCGACGAACAACGCCGCCACCGGGAGATCAAGCTCGAACCACTCACCTTTCTTCCGCAAGCCCCGCAACCGCCTTTGCACCCTTGGACAAAAGAGTCGGCGAGTCCATCGCCCTTCCAGGCCATAGAGCCGCCGACGGCCTCTCCTGTACAAGGACCCCCTCAGGGGACCCCACCTCCACGAGCTCGTCGCCAGCGCCGGAGAAGAACGCCGGAGAGACGGAGGAGAGCTCGAGAGGACTTATTCCATGGACGCACCACCGCTGCCGCCTCGCCGATGCGCCCCGGACACCAAACCCTAGACCTAAACCTAGGACCTACAACACCAGCCGACAGATCCGCGATCTTCCCCGCCATCTGACGCCCCGAGGGCCGCCGGAGACGAGCAAGACCACCGGATCTGCCGGCGGCGACACGAAATCGCCTTTTCTCCCCTCCGCTCAACTGTAGCGCCTGGACGGTTCGCGAGAGGAGAGAATGCTAAGGGGGTTTGAGTTAGATCTCTTCTTGCAATTAAGAGAGTGGTTTCTACGAGTAGGTGGTCAGGTGTCTTTTCTTTAGAGGGAGTAGGTGGTCAGTTGCCCAACCGCTGGATGCCTGGACTTGACACCAGTGGTTTTTACGTCGGCTGCTGGCAACCGTTGGATTCACAGCTCCCGCTTAGATGTTGCATCTACTGCTTAATTCTTCCATTGGCTAAGTGGTGCAAATATTTTGGTGATTCACAGGGAAATATTTTTTTCTAAAAAGATCTAACATTCGATTAAAGAAAAAAAATAACTTTATCAAGTACCTCTCAGCATTCAGACACATTTGTACATGCATGTCTCACCCTCAGAAAGTTGTTCACGAAGCTATGTTACTGGAAATTCATGGCACGAAGGGATCTGCCGGGAGGCCTCTAGTTGGGATGGCGAGCGCCACGTACTTCGTTGCTCATCCGCCGGGACAGAGAGATCTACGGCAAGAAGTTCTGGTCTTCACGCGTGCGTTTTTGTTGAATTGCACGTTCTATTGATCTGATTATGGAATGCACGGAGATGCGCTCCGCTATGGCAACCCTTGCTTGCGCTTCCAAGTTTCGGACTAGCATTTGAACACCGTCCCAAGGAAGCGTTGTACTAGGAAAGAGGGAACACATGAAGTTCCCTCATTGTTCCCCATGCATACTGAGTTCCTGTTGCTCATCCCAAGGTGCCTTCCATGGCAGCAGCAGCAGCATTGTGACACTATTTTAGTCCTACAGCTTGTCGAGCAGCCGCAAGGTCTCTATATATACACAAACACACTTGACTAGGTCCACATTTTGAGAATTGCAGTGAAACATAAGTTTTGAGCAATGCATCCATCACTGCTGTCTGCGGTAAATCTCAAACGTGTGCACGGTACTGCTGAAGCCGTGTACACTATTAATTTGTACTCTACTCACGTTAGGAGTGCATTGTTACTAGTATTATACAGCCTGTTTTACACTCGAAAGTGCCAACCCGGCCTTGAGGCTATAAATTTATAGTTTGGAAAGATCTGACAAATCAATATAATTTTGGAGCTTCAAAACTTTTGACAAAGGAATTTTCCATGCTGGCTCTTGCAATATTTGCTCTCCAAGCCTTCTCCTCAGTCCTCCCTCTCTTCAAAACTGTCCAGCAGCTCTGAAAGGCTCTACATCATCCAAAAAGCCTCTCTATGCGAAAGTCACAGACTGCCATCCAGGCAAGATCGATTTTCCAGCAGTCATCATGGAAAAATTGGCGTTCCAGTGTTCCACTTTGGTTGCTTCTCACACCCTCCAGCTACTAGCCAACAGTCGAGCAACGTCCCCAGGTTCCCGGTGCGTCCCATGTCTAAGCTGAGGCGACGCAACGAGATAAACAGTTTAATGAGCCGAGTATTGACTGGATCAGAATCACCACAAACTGGACAGGAAGAAATTTTTTCAAAACGTTACGTGACCTCTAGAACGTCGAGCATCTCCTATTTATGCCTCGACCTGGGCTTCAGGCAAAGTCCAAAGAAACAAAAAAAAAAACTTCCTTTTATCCCAGAGAACCTAAAACGTAGAGCCTGACAAGTGTTAACTGATCGAAGAGGTCGTGATCTTTCCTGCTCACCGGAGTGCATTGCCTGAGGTGTGAATGCATGCCATCAACCGACCATGAGAGCCCAACATGTACCCGCTCACGCAAGTGGCACAACATCAACATGTACCCGCTCATGCAGCGGCGTACATAACGTAGTAGCAGTACATGTTTATGCTCCGCCATTGCAAAATGAAGGTAGACAGGTTTCAATTCCCACGGGCTTACACTTCTTGGTGACGGCCGGGTTACGAATTTAACTATCTTGTTTATATCCATGAACAGAAACATGCATGTTATTAGCATCTTTTATTTGGGTTCAGTCCTACATATTTCACTGCGTTATCACTGATGAATGTACACGTGCTTTTGTCTTACGTTTCAGTTTCAAGCATGCAAGTATTGAACGAAAAAAAAAAAGCTTTAATACATCATATCTACCAACATTTTCTTTTGTAAAAAATGTTATTGGGCTATACCCTAGGGAGTTCTGGGCATCTGGCATCAAAACTTGAGCTGCCAAAAGTACAGACAAGCTTCCACATCTGCTGCTACTACTTCGCCCAGCTGCTTTCTTTAATTTCAGCACAGCTACTACTTCTGAACTCAGCTGCTTACGGATAATGAAAGGCTAGACCAACAAAAAAACAAGGTCATGCGATTCTAATGGTCTCTCTGTCGTGCGCTTTGATTCTGGTTCTTCCATTGTGTAGTACAATGAGAGTATGCCTAATTGTTCACCGCAAACTCCCGGTGACTCCCATGCCTAGCTAAAGCACAGACGTAGAGACGAGTTGAGCCCTAAGGCGACCAGGCAGTTAGCCATTCCCCAGTGAGTGAGACGTGCAACTTTGAAAGCGCTGGGCATCTCCTATTTATAGCAAGCCAAATGGACTGCTGTAATTGTTTACCAGATGAAACCTGTGAAGGCATGTCAAGTGCTCTCACTCCGCATGTGCGCTCTTCTGCATGCGACAGCATTCAGAACGTATTCCGGTCAGAAGTTGCACCAACTACATAATTCTTCCATTAGGATCTCATGATTTGATTCTTGGAACTGACAAGGATGCAGATTATTAATGGCAAAGTGTCCAAATATTGCTTATACACAGTAGCAGTGTCTTAAGGTCGTTTAGCTCTTTTTTTTACTAGTTAGTGGAGCAAAGACTAACAACTTGCGCATGAATGCTGCCATATCATGGCATCCAAGTACTAACTGAAATGCATTGCATTCCTCCAAGAGTAAAGTGCACCGGTGGTCCTCAAACTTGTCATGAGGTGTCATATAGGTCCATGAATATGGTGCAATTAATAACACCTCTATTTTAAGAATAGAACTTGAAACTCTTGGCGTCAAGGATGAAAGGATTGAACGAATAAAAAATTTAATGCATCGTTTCTGTCAACAGAAGTATTTCAAGAAAAAAAAAAGGGTCTACACTATGGAGTTCAGGGCATCAGCTGGCATCAAAACTTGAGCTGCCAAACAGGCAAACAGAGGAACAGACCAGCTTCCACATCTGCCGCTACTTCGCCCAGCTGTTTTCTTTTCAGCGCAGCTACTTCTTCTGAACCCCAGTGGCTTGTGGACAGAGACTGGCTATCGGAGAATGAAGAAAAGGACCTGCGTTTCGATTGGTCGCTCTGATGTCAACTTTGATTCTGGTTCTTCCGATGTGTCGTACAAGAAGAGTAGATCCATTTGCTCTTCGCATATTCCCGGCGACTCCCATTCCTAGCTAAAGCTCAGACGTAGAGAGACATATAGACGAGTTGAGTACTGAGGCGAAAGCAAGACAAGCAAACCAGGAGGTTAGCCATTCCAGTGTGATCAGGCGTGCAACTTTAAAAGCATCGGGCATCTCCTGTTTATAGCCAAAAAATCGACTCCTGCAATTGATTAATTTATCCAAATGCTCACTCATGTGCGCTCTTCTGCATGCCATTGCATTCAGAACGTATTTCTGTCAGAAGTTGCACCTACTACACAATTATTCCAATAGGATCTCAAGATTTGGTTCTTGGAACGTACAAGGATGCATACTATTAGACGATAAGGTGTCCAACAAATTAATCATAGTTGGTTCCAGAGAGAATGTGCGTAGGAATCATTCACCCTTTTTTCTCTAGTCTAGAGAAGTACTGTATTCATGGTGCGCAAGAACACAACCATGTGCATTCAAGTTTCGTTTGTTGTCACGTACTATAGGCGGCCACCATTTTACGGATGTGAATTGTGAAGCATTTCCTTTGCGCATGAATGTCGCCATATCATTGTAGTGGTATATCCAGGTAATAATAACGGATATGCATTGCATCCAACAACATCGCTCTCCATTTTATTATAGATCGATCGACTTTCCAATAAGGCAAATATCGGAGGCAATATAATATATAATTCCTCTCCTTTTAAGCTTAAGAGTAGAACTTGAAGCTCTTGGCGTCAAGTATGATCTGGCGGAGGCCACCAATGGGGGCGGCGAGCATTAGCATCACTCCCATCACAATGCAGATTATGTTGACGATCCATGTGACGCCGTACTTCTTGGGCTTGCGCAGCTTGAGCCAGATGATGCAAGGGATGAAGTAGGTGGTGGGCGCGAATCCGAACCCTCCGAAGAAGCCGAGCAAGCCGTCGAAGAAGGGGAAGGTCATGGCGACGAGCATCGTGGCCGCGACGTAGGCGGAGCGGACCGAGAGCCGGAGCCAGAACCCCGGCTCGAACCCGTGCTTCTTGACGAGCAGGGTCTCGAGCATGTCGAACACCGGCATGGCGTACACCTGGTAGCTGCCGACGACGTGGACGACGACCATGAGGTTGGCGGCGGCGACGAGCCAGCGCGGCCGGTCGAGGCTGATGAGCACGTTGGCGTCGACGGCGCTGCCGAAGGCGTAGTAGCCGGCGAAGGCGACGGAGAAGTAGCAGAGCGCGACGACGGCGTAGGCGACGACGACGCCGCGCCACATGGGCCCCTTGGACGGGCGCTCCGGCGACGACGGGATGGTGGCCTGGATCTCCAGCACCACGTTGTGCCCCGCGTACGCGAACGCCACGGCGCCCAGCGCGTTCAGCGCGCCGAACACCTTGCCCGCCGGAGTGGAGGCCTTGAGCCCGTAGTCGACGGCGCCGGCGGCGTTCCCGGCGCCCTTGGCCGCCGACGCGAGGAAGGCGATCATGGAGTAGGAGAGCGACATGGCGGCCGCCGCGGCGGAGACGGCGGAGATGGAGTTGAGGTTGGGGAACTGCGACAGCGGGAAGTGGACGGAGGCGAAGATCATGATCCAGTAGGTGAGCCGGATGCCGTGTCCGCCGTCCTTGCCGCCGTTGCCGGAGACGAGGAGGAGGTCGTGCACCTTCTTCAGCGACTGGCCGCCGGTGACCATGTAGACGATGTCAGTGCCGACCTCGACGATGAGCTGCTGCGGCACGATGATCCACAGGCCCAGCTTCTCGCCGAACGCGTGCTGCCCCAGCTCGTGGTACCGGTCGAACCGCCTCCCGCCGGGTGTTTCCTCGTGCATCTCCACCATCTGCCACAGCGTGTACAGCGTCACGGCGAAGGACGCCGCGATCACCGCCGTGCCGAGGCCCCACCCGAGGTGCGACATGGCGAACGGGAGGCCCAGCACGCCGGCTCCCACCATCGCCGTCACGTTGTGGAACGCCGAGTAGTACCACTTGGCGTTCCGCGACGACGTGATCGGCAGCCACTCGTCGAGGTTCTTCACGTTCTTGAGCTTCTTCACCGCCGTCGTCGTCTCCGTCACCACCGCGTGCTCCGGCGCCATCTTCTTCTTCTCCCTCGCCGTCGCCGGGAGGCCGGGTCGTGTCGCGGCCGCGCCGTGCGTGCCCCGGCGATCGCCGTGATTGACGCGGCTGTTTTTCGATCTGAATATGATCTGTCGTGTGGGAGGTACCCACCGGGCTCGGCTCGTGCCAGCGCGCATGTTTATGGACGACGCGGGCAGTACTTAAGGACTGTAGTTAATTACTGACCTGTGCCAATCGCCTACTGAGCTGTAAGTAATTAATTACTGACCTGCATGCCGCCGTAACATCTGACCGGCCGGGCCCACCAGTGAAGAGTCAACGAGCCGTTGCTGAAACGGGACGCGCCCGCAGCGCAAGGCCCGTGCTCCCAGGGCCGGCAAGCCGACACATCCTGCACCGCGCCCATGCGCCGCCCGCCGTGTTGACCTCTCGGACTCACATGTCAGCGAGACAAGGTTCACCGTGGACCGGGCGCGCAAGAGCCAGCGGGGAACGCAGCCTCGTGGGGCCGCCACGCGACAAGAAGACGGAAAATTCCAGATCCCCCGCCTCCGTTAGAAACCAAACGACGCGAAACAAATCAAAAGTGGAAACACTCACCGAAAAAAGAAAATCATTAAATCGAGAATACGTACGCTGAGCATCCCTCCCCCTGGGCTGCTCCTCTTCCGAGTTCCGATTTGCGGCGGCTCCAGGGCCGCTCCAGGTGCGCGGGATCTTCCGCTTCTAATTCGTAGCCGCACTGGTGATACTCTGCCTCTGTGTGCGTGTGCTCCTACTGGTGTTTCTTATTTTTTTTGGCAATTTTTTCGGTTATTCTTTTCTGTTTCATTCAAGTTTGTTTCTGTGGTACGGGTTTTGTTTCCTCACCGAGACCGGATTCTCGACGCATTTCTGCGCCTCAAATTTACCAGTTTGTTGAGGAATCGGAGTGGTCTGTTCTTGGGATTCTGCATAGATTCAAAAGTGTTTGTTTTTGGTTGGTGGGAAATGAAGCTTCAAGGACGCGACTGGGGGAGAAAAAGATAGCCGCAGGAGTTAGGCTCGCTTTGGGCGTGGTTCAGGATAAGGAACGGATAGGTCGTAAATTCTTGGAAGTTCTTTCCCCTCTCGCAGCCAGTTCGTGATGCGCGAGAACAATGTCGGTTGAGTTGGGGACTAGTTAATTTCTCTAGTGATTCTAGTGACTTTAGGATCTCAATTCCGTGAATCTTGAAGGTTAAACGAGATGTGCAAATCCCAAGTAAGCGAGGAGGGAACAATTGTACTTGTTCTTGATGAAATGTAGATCGAATGAAGTAGGTAACCTACCTTTTGTGACATATTGGAGCTACCAAACATCCCAATACCCACGTTCGTGGATGATATTCGCCAAATGTATGGCGTTTCTTTATTTCTGAATTCTGGGTGGAGCTTAATAAACGATAACTTGTGCTAAGATAGTATGCCAAATAACAAAACAAAACTTAGCTCGATTTCTTATTCGGATGAATAATATACATCTGATTTGAGCTTTCTAAACTAGGATTAGCTCTTGCAATATATTAATTTTGCCCTATTTAGATGCCATCTCTGTTTAAGTTATGAAACTTTCTTCGTGTTCGCTCCATAGTCTTACCTGATAAAGTTCTGAATAATGCAGTTGATCACAAGGAGACAATGGAGTGGTCTGATGCTGATATCTTCTACTACTCTCCAGTTTAAAAGAAGGAAAGTTTGATAATGGCCCCGGGAAGCAGAATTGTGACCGAAGTACCTGAGTCAGATAGTGGATATGAAGCGTCCTCTGAGGGACTAGGGAGTATTAGGCTTGACATAGACTCTACACGTAAACCGTGGTCTACGACACTGACCAATGTTGCATTATCGTCACTGACTGGCTTGAATGATCTGCTCGAATGCCCAGTGTGTACAAACTCAATGCTTCCACCTATACTACAGGTTTGTGGCATGATGGCTTATATTCTGCCCATATACTCCATTGCTCCTTTTAATACGTTGGCACGAACAGGTTGCAATATTTGTTTTGAGATCTAGCTTGATTAGTCAACGAATTGGGCATCACTGTTTGAATATTGCAGTTTCATCAGTTTAAGATGTGTAAACGTGTCATTTTATTCTGATGTTGTTCGAATCACAGTCTGAATGTTTTTATTTTCATATTCTAATCAATGAAAAAAATTTGTTTGACATGCTACCTCAGTGTGGCATCGTTGTGTTTATCATGCCTGTTACAATCTGGACTCTCCCACTTGTCAAAATATTCTAGAATTTCCACAAGCTGATGAAGGAATCAAAATATTCTAGAACTTTCATAGTTCCATATGTTAATGAAGGAACAGGAATGCAGATATTATTTTCTTGGTTCCCTCTCCATGTATATGTCGATTCCTGCATAATTTGGAATCGATGCATATTTTCTAGTTTGCTTTATGTGTGCATAATGTTGTCCTAGCTGCTGTTTCTGAAGGGTTTATAGCGCTTACTATGTTAATCGCAGGTTTCTGTTCAACAATTTCAAGTTTGATGGTTATAGAACTGAACCAAAAAAAAATGAGAATGGCTTATAATCTACTGATTCCTTAATTCTTCTTGCAGTGTCCAAATGGTCACACAATTTGCTCTAGCTGCAAGGTTAGGGTAGAGAATCATTGCCCTACGTGTCGCCAGGAACTGGGAAATATCAGATGCTTAGCTCTAGAAAAGGTGGCCGAAAAACTTCAGCTTCCATGCAGATACCAAAGCATGGGATGTACAGAGGTCCATCCTTACAAGAGCAAGCTCAAGCATGAGGAATTCTGCAGGTTTAGGCCTTACAATTGTCCATATGCAGGATCAGAATGTTTGATCACAGGTGATGTTCCCATGCTTGTGTCTCATCTCATCAACGACCATAAGGTGGATTTACATGATGGCTGCACATTTAACCACCGGTATGTGAAGTCCAACCCTCAAGTGGAAAATGCGACATGGATGCTCACTGTAAGTGACTCTCTGCATTTCGAATAACTGAATGGTTGGATCTGTGGGAAACATAGCCGATTATGCGATTTGGAATGCATGTTTAGTACATCCACTGGCAATCACTTGGATACTATTTTACCTAACCTCTGTGATTGTTTAAAAAATCGAAAAGAACCATGATCTGTGGGAAACATATCCAATTATGCAATTTGGAATGCATGTTCACTTGTTCAGTACATTCACTGACAATCCACTTGGATAGTATTTAGCTAACCTCTGTGATTCCCTTAAAACAAAAAAAAATGAAAATAACCTCTTTTGTGATTACCTTTGGTGTTGTGGTCAAATCTCCATAATTTGTTTTGAGCCTTTCATTTCTTTGTTCCGGCACGTGGAAGCAAGCAATCCACGTGCCGGAACCTTGATTTCCCTTTCTTACCCTCTTCTCTCTCTCTTCTTTCTCTTTCCCCCTGTTTTGCCCTTTCTTTTTTGGTTGGTTGGCATCTCTTGTTGGTTTTGCCTCTCTTGTTGGTTCCTGCAGGTTTCATCTCTAGCCTACTCCCACTTGCTTGGGATAAAAAGGCTTTGTTGTTGTTGTTGCTTTCATTTCCTTGTTCACATTCATAAGCATCTTTAACCTGATGCTGCTGCCTCGGCAGGTTTTCAAGAGTTTCGGGCAGCACTTCTGCCTCCACTTCGAGGCGTTCCTGCTGGGGATGGCGCCGGTGTACATGGCGTTCCTGCGGTTCATGGGCGAGGAGAGCGAGGCGCAGAGCTTCGGGTACAGCCTGGAGGTCGGCGGGGAGGGGCGGAAGCTGACGTGGCAGGGCACGCCGCGGAGCATCAGGGACAGCCACCGGAAGGTGCGGGACAGCTACGACGGGCTGATCATCCACCGGAAGATGGCCCTCATCTTCTCTGGCGGCAACAGGCAGGAGCTCAAGCTGCGGGTCACCGGCCGCATTTGGAAGGAAGACTGCCAACCCGGTGGCACGCGCAGCTTCGTGGTGAATCCTACATGCTCTCTTTCTGGGGGCTGAGTACTAGGCCAGGATGGCTACGAGCAGGAGAGGAAGAGCTCTTCCAACTTTTGCTTGTCCCACCCATATGGGTTTGTATGATGTTGATGATCCTGTGCATCTTTTTTTTTTTTTTTTTGGCGAATGATCCTGTGCATCTAGCTGACGTGTACAAAGATTTTTGGCACGCGTGTGGCCTAGACTCCCTTGAAACTTGATTCACGAGGTAAAAAGACCTCTGCGAAAACTAACTGTCATTTTGATTCTTAGCTGGACCGAGTTCCAGCGATCATGAGGCGTCGTCAGTGCGAATGCTTACGAGTCAATGATGCTGCGCAAGTGCGCTGACAGGTGAAACTGAAATCCTCGTGTGTAACAGTACAGGCTCAACAAACAGAAGTGTAGTAGCGTTGAGAACACGAGAAGCAAGTACATCGTTTGTGATTAGGAATTGTGTTTTTTTTTTTCTTCGCGAGTTCAATTAGAGTTATTGCGTTGTAGTTCTATATATAGAGTGCTTCACCGTGTACAACAACGACGCTTTGGCCGAGTGGTTAAGGCGTGTGCCTGCTAAGTACATGGGGTTTCCCCGCGAGAGTTCGAATCTCTCAGGCGTCGTCTATTTTTTTCCCCTCACTGCTGCCAAACGCATGCAATGTGCTACTGCCTACTGTGTTCATTTATGTAGGAAATGTGCAGTTCCTTTTTCAAATATATTTTTTTCCACTGAATACACTAACGATAACGTATTCTTCCTTTTTGTAGTATTCTGCCTATCTGATGTTATGACTGAATCTGGTGTTATGACTTGTAAGCACACAGAACAGATGCACTCTCGCCACCCGGTACAAAAACACAAACATTTCCACAAACCAACCCTTTATTGACAAGCAATCAGCATTCAGAGCATTCAGCAACAGTTATGTGCAGCACATCTCAATTCTCAAGATACACACGAATTACATGCCGACATACACACCCAACACTTTGTACAACAAATGAAGTGTGAGTTCCTGCCGCGTGATGAGTCGGCCCATAAGAACACGAGCAAAGGAATGCCATCTGCAAGCAGCCGCACCAAGGAATGCATGAACCGGGGCATGTTCTTGTGGGCTTGTGCAGATAAACGGATGATCGTGGCATGCAATTGGTTGAGGCATTGAGGTTACTGCACAAAAAGGACACATATTTCAGAATTAAACTAATATTTTTCCCCTTAGCCTACCGCTAGTCAATTGACTTGACACAACACAATAATATACAACCATAGAGCAAGGTAACACGGCAAAATACCCACATAGGTCCATGGTAAACTGAGGTTCAGCAAAATATGCCAGGTGCGAGAAGAGAAAAGGCAAATGAGCTGAGGTTCGGCATAAAGAGATGCCAAAGATAAAAAGAAAAACGCAGTTAAAAAAGAGAGCACATAACGAAACAGCACCTCCAGTTATGATTTAGATGGAAGGACCTGCCACTGAAGTTGCATGACCCGTGTCTTGCAACTGCTTCAGTGTGGATGCCAGCCAATCAAGACCATCATACAGGCCCTCACCACGGAGTGCGCAGGTCCCCTGTATATGCCATATTCTGTTCCTGAGGTCATGCAGGCCCAGCCCTTCGCTCACCTCTGCTGGACTCATTGCCCCTCTCTGCATGAAGAGGAAAACATATCAGTCTGCGAATGTCAACATGCCCATCGCTCATTCACCCTTCCATACGTAAACAGCTGAACCTCCCATTTTCGATTAGTGTCTTAAAATTTAAAAATAATCATTTTGCCTATTCCAAAAAGCTTGAGGAGAGGAAAAACAGTTTCAAAGTATCCCAATATATGATGGTATGCCTCCACAACCTTGCCAAGATGAAAAAAACAAAAGGCGACGTGATAAAAAGAGAATATGTGATAACATGATAATCAACAAGATTGGAATTAAAGAAAGAAAACAAGAGGTCATGAACAGCTAGGCAATTAGCCACTAACACTTCAAATTATTGGTTTAACTTACCAGGTCCTGTTTGTTTGCAAATACTAAGATTATGCTGTTTGCCATCAAAGGGTCCTTGATAATGGTCTGTAAGGGGGAAATAAATGTATGCTATTAGGACCTCAGATTCTCAATAAACATACAGAAGGTTCTGTAGTGATGGAGCTAGCATAACCTGAAATTCTTGTCTTGCGTCTCCAATCCTTTCTCTGTCCAAAGAATCAACGACATAGATCTACAGAAAAAATTACAAAGCTGAAACACAATCTTAGCAAGAAGACTTAATGGTCTTCAGTTATGTTCAGTGCATCAACTTGGCAAACTTCACCATTACTTCCTCTTTTTTTTTTTTTTTTTTTGAAAAGGTTCTAAGATTTGTGAATATGGCAGGCTGTCCATATCGAAGAAAGAATTGAGAAATCATAGAGATACAAAAGGGACAGACGATACACCGAAAAGCTAGCCAGGTATCTACAGAGTTTCATGTAGTAAGTGTCATTACCAGTGCATCAGAGTTACTGAGGTACATCTTCCACAATGACCGTAGTTTTTCTTGTCCACCAACATCCCACACAGTGAATACGACATTCTTATACTGAACCTTCTCAACATTAAAGCCTGCAATAATAACAGTGATCATGACCTACTTTACAACATGGCTATAAATTGCCTAAAGTAGCATAATTCAGGAGAATTTGTTCACCATCTCAAACAAAAGGAAAGAAAATTCAATGTCATGAAAAAAGTTAGTATTGGAATATATGAATAACTGACTCAAAATAATCATTATACTCATCTTCATAACAGTAAGCATGGAAGTACAACAGAAAATTGCATAAAATGACAGAACGTGTCAAGTTTAGTTTATCAAAAAGCATGACACCAACACTGCAGGGTTATCCATTTGATTTCCAGTTTCCATCTATTTTCTTCCAAATTAGTATTCCCATGAGTTTCCGAATCAAGAACGAACATGAGTACTAGCTTTGAGCAAAGTCATTTCAGTTGTGGTACAGAGAAATGTTCCGGATCAATACCAATAAAAAAAAAGGGCAGCCCGGTGCACGTAGCTCCCCTTGCGCAGGGTCCGGGAAGGGTCCGACCACTTTGGTCTTTTGTACGCAGCCTTTCCCTACATTTCTGCAAGAGGCTGTTTCCAGACTTGAACCCATGACCTCATGGTCACAAGCACAGCTTTAAAGGGCTCCCCTTCTCCGGATCAATACCAATAAGGAAATAAATATTGGATTATGCTTTTGAGCACAAGTAATCCCACTGCTTCAACTGAATACAGATGGTATTGTTTCCTTCTTTATGCAATCTGAATCAGCAGTCGGACCACGTAAAAGATTTGGCATTGAATTTTTTTGGTTTGATATTTTATTTGCAAATGAGCGTAAAACAAAGCAAGCGACAGCTTAATGGATACAATCTGCATGGCACACCAGAATCATTCAGCATTTGGACATAGATAAGTATGTAAATAATGATATGGGTTACCTACCCACAGTTGGGACTGTTGAGAGAACCTCTCCCATGTGCAGCCGGTACAATATTGTTGTTTTACCAGCTGCATCCAGACCAAGCATCACAACCTACGAGAAGGTTGTCACAGCGTCACTGACAGATTCAGATAAACATGGAGTAATAAAACTTTGGAAGTTGAACATATGGAGCTGACCAAATGGTTCAAGTCAGAGTAAACTGTTGGGTATGTAGGATATGTGGTTGGGCAGCATTTCAAACTTCACTAAGTTTCTTTAATAAACTAGATGAATTTCCTCAGCAATACCTATATTTGACTGGATGCCTAAGCAACTGAGTTATTTCCTATGTTAATTTGGCATTAAGAAAATGTAACTAAGTTGGGAGTCAGTATTTGGTACAGCGGTACACCGTACACCCGTCTAGTGCTAATGTGCATTGTTGTAGAAGTGTAGTGCTATCTCAATCCACTTCCCCTGAGATTGCTCACTTCACGGAGCGTATGGCGCAATGAGCAAGCACAGGATTTGAATGACTACTGCACGGATAAGATTTAAATCTGATAGTCCCAAACCAAGAGGAAAATTATAAGAACCCCACCCCAAGCAAGACGACACTCTCTTGGACAAATCCAAGAACTCGGAACGAAGCTCCCAATGGCATATAGCACCATATCAACCAGTAAGCCACCAATCAACATGCTGCCCTTAATAGGCTCAATATCAGCCCAAGAAGCATTCAGATTCTATACGAAACATTTCATTCTAGGCAGACCTAACTAAATTCATTTCCAAAAGCAAGAACCTATCTCACTGCGAAGTTACAAGGAGCGACGCACACGCCCGTGTCTAGTAGAGGTTGCAAGAACCTAGACGAGCCTGAAAAGCACGAGAAATGGAATTGGAAGGGGAGATCGTGTTACCCTCATCTCCTTGGTGGAGAAGAAGGCGTCGAAGAGCCTGCGCAGCGCCTGCCCCATCCCCGGCCGCCTTCCCTCCTTCCCTCTCCCTCCTCGGGGTGTCGCGGAGCTCGGGAACGCGAGGGTGGAGTGGATCGCACTCGCAGGGGTCCGTCCAGTGGTTGGGCTGGTTTGGTTGGTTTGGTGAGGGAAGAGAGCTGAAACGGGAGGAGGAAGAGGGAGATCGCCAGTGTTGCTTGGCTTGCCTGCTCCTTCTTTGATTTCTCCGTTCGGTGGGTTGCCTTTTAGTTATTCTGGTACGAGACCCATGAAAAGACAACGCACGCAGTTGAAATGTGTTTGTGACTTTTTCTTTTTGACGGAAATGTGAGTTTGTGCCTTGATTTTGTGCTTCTGTTGCTTGATGTAAGGTAGTCTTTTTTAAAAAAAATTTATTACAGATAGTTAAGCCTTGCAACTTACTCGTTACAATGCTCGGAAAACAACTTACTCGTTAAAATTGGGTAGCTCAGTTTAAATAATTTTTGCTTTTGGAAACGTACAAAATTTCGTTAAGTAATTGCACATCCCACAAAAAACATCATTATTGGCAATGATGCATGGTGGTAACCCTTTTAGCCATTTCTCTCCTAAACATAAATACTATTAGCTTTACAATTTGTTGTCTTTTCCTAAAGCATGTTTGATTTATACTAATACGAAATAAGGTAACGTGACATTAAAATATAGGCATTGCATGGTAAACTATTATAAAATAAACAATACTAGAAAGAAAAAAACAATCATAAATTTGAGGAATGCAATTACAGCCTAACATATACTGAAACATACATAAAAACTTTCAAATTTACTATAAAAACATAAGTTTAAGAAAAATCCCACAAGTTTATGAGGCCTGAAATTAATATTGACAAGACATGTATTTGTGATGATGCTTACACTATATTTTTGTTTTTACTAAAAACATAGAAGTATTTTCTTTAGGAAGATATGTCGACATCTCCTTCCTCACACCCATCGACCAACCCCCCCCCCCCCCCCCCCCCCCCCCCCACCCCCCCCCATGACTCAGACACCTCGTCGCTCGTCGCCCCCTTTCCGCCCCCGCCTGCAACCTCTTTCCCCCTGGCTGTCGTCGCTCCACCAGTCCCCCGCCATCGCTAAGTTGTGGGCCATGTGACTTCCTTGTCCATGCATCATCTATCGGCATCCATCGCCATGGACATGCGATTGGGCTAGCTTTCTTCCATCTTTCCAAAGTTCCAAAGAAAAAGTTGCAAACTCAGAAAAGAGACAAGGTGAATCTGTTGCAATACAAGAGATTTCAAGTCCCTGCCACCGGCTGTTCGTCGGTATATAGATAAACATTTTATTATTTTTTAATACAAGTTTGTGTTCTATAAATTAAGCATAGCTAGTGGTTACACGCTATTCTTATCGTTAACCACAACCCCCGCACAGGAGAAACACACCTGAGCGGTACGGAGAATCCCACATTCCATTTTCGTGTGATCCTTAAAGACCCCAAAACTAAATTATCTATATTCGGGAAAAAATAAAATAAAGAGAGAAGAAAAGTCCCAAACACCCCCTACGACTGCGACCTGCCCCACCGAATCAATCCGCAGACCTCCCCGCGATATCAGCCGGCGCCATTGCAGATTCACGGCGAAAGGCGAGGTCTTCAGGCGGGGGAAGCAATTCGTGCAGGGATTATGTCGCTCAACCCCTCCAGACGTGTAGCAGTTTGGATCCCCAGGTAGCATTTCGTCCCCTCTTGGTTCAGGTTTTGCCCATGCGGGTTTCCTGGAGACGGCGTAATCTGTTCCTGCTGCTTGTTAATATTAGGATAAAAGGTTGGATGCTGCAGTTTCTTATGGTTAAGAGTTGAGTCGGTGTCAATTTTTGCGGAGTTTCTTGTGTGGATTAATCAGTTTTTAGGGTGCTATATGGTGGAATCCATCGTGACATTGGCCGCAGGAGACGATAGTAGGATCTTGCGTGGGTCTGGAGTTTCTTTGGATAGAGTAGATACACCTATCTTATTTCGGTTTCCTTGATTTTGATTGCTCTTGTTTTGATTTTTGTGAAGCATTCTCGGCTAGTTGGGAGGATCGCTACATACCATCCAATTTTCAAGCCACCAGAGGTCCCAAAAATATTGTGAGTTTAGTGGGCTTCCGACTATTTGGAGTTGGGGGATATGGTGATCTAGGGTTTGGGGTGTACTGCCCATTTGTGGTTTCCTGATTAGGAAATCAGGAATGGGAATGGACTACTACAACATCCTCAAGGTGAATCGCAATGCCACCCTGGAGGACCTCAAGAAGTCCTATCGGCGGCTTGCGAGGACGTGGCATCCCGACAAGAATCCAACTGGAGGTGCAGAGGCTGAGGCGAAGTTCAAGCAGATAACCGAGGCCTACGAGGCAAGTGAATCTTGCACATACATTTTTCCTTGCATTGCGATGCATTTAGGAAGCATATGTTTCATTATCTAAGCATGTGTAGGAGAATAATAGCTACTTGCCATTTTGTGTAAATTTAATGTTGCTGCACTGCTGCTAGAATGCTTCCTGTGGGAACATTTGACACGCATTCATTTCAGAAATACAGCTTCCGGAAGTTGAAAGTTTATTTTACTCAATCTCGTTGTAAGTTCCGCATGTAGCATGGTGATGAAATACACTGCCTGCCTCACGTGAGGCGTCTTGTACTCTTGCCTTACAGTTCGTGCAATGCAAGATTAATTTACTTATGATTTCATCATTGAAACGCAATACGGCAAGTAATTACAGCCGCTTTCCTTCTTCTTTTTGGGTCATTGACAGTTTAAGGCATTATATCTATTTTACTTTCAGCCTACTATATGGATCTCAAATGGACATGTTCAAGAAAGCATCAGTCAAAATCTGTTTCCTGTCTCGCTTTTAAGTGTTTCCTTAGTTTCAGACTCTCATTTTTTTCTTCAAGAGCTGCGCTGCTTAATTTTCTTACTCTGGCAATCCTGTTTAATTCACTCAGGCACTAAGTGATCCAGAAAAGCGTGCAGTTTATGACCAGTATGGCGAAGAAGGCTTGAAGGGGATGCCTCCACCTGGTTCACAGAGCCGGACCTCCACGGCTGCTGGCTCAAGTGGTCCAAGTAATTTCCGGTTCAATCCTAGTGATTCAGATGATTTCTTTGCTGAGTTCATGGCAAGCAACAAGCATTACTCCTTCGACAAAGATCGAACACGATTCCAGCCAAGACCGCATTGGACCTCAGCTAGGAATACTACAAGTGAAGCTTCTTCTGCTCAACAGAAGGAGAGCAGTGCCAGTACAAGGCAGCTAGATAAGCCACTGCCTGTGGAAAAAACATTGCCATGCACCCTTGAAGAGTTGTACAATGGAACCAAAAGGAAGATGAAAATTACTAGGAATGTTGCCAAGCCAGACGGGTATGTCATAGAACTCTTCTGGTATTCCTATATCTTTTAGTAACATGTTATGGCCTAGTGTGGTCGTATGGTGCTACCCCCCTCCCTCCCTCTTCCTTTTTGCTGCATTGGAGTCGAGGCTTAGAAATTTGGGCATGTGCAGATACAATTTTGCTGTCATAGTTTTCTTGGTTCCTTCTACTGCTTTATATTTTACTTCTGCGTTATCATTGATTTTCATCTTCCTTTACATACAGCAATACGTGTATCATTTTTCCTCCTTTTCTTTTGAGTTATGTACGTTATAACTTGAAGATTTATGTCGTGTTTGAATTAAACACTTTAATCATACAGTTCTTTTAAGGGTATATACACATGTTTAGCTAGAATATGTAAAAATGGTCTTTTTTTCTCATATTTGGCTACTTTTCACTGCATATCCTCATCAATGAGTAGAACATACCACATACTATTTTTCATTAGGTCCGGTCAAGTCTTCTGATCATTCGAAAAAGGAACCCTGGGAAGTTAAAATTGAGGCATTTGGCACCAAGGACATGTCTAATGTTTGCCTGAACTCTAAAACACTCTTAACCCTGATGGGCCTGCTAGCTGGTGAATACACAATGTGGTTTGATTGACTGGCATGTAAATATGTTCTGGAGGAGGAAATCATGCCACTTTAACATCTTATGTGGCAGCCTAGCTGTACTCTATTGCTTCTTGATGATGAAGTTCCACATGTGCGCATTCGTTCTGAGGAAGTGAACTGCCTTCTTGATTTAGTTTGGCATGTATGAATTCTTTGTGAGCAAGATAGCATTTGTTAATTTTGTTACTTTGGCTTTTTATACCGTCAAAATGGATATGAACCAGAAAGTGCCTTTTTTTTTTTCCCATGGCAGCATGATTAGCTTGAGATACTGAGCCATTTCTCTGTTATATTTATTAAGTAGAAACAGAAACTACGATGTTTCCCTAAGTCTTCTCACCCTATGCAGGAAGGTGGAAGTTGAGACAGAGGTCCTAGCAGTCGAAGTGCTTCCAGGTTGGAAAAAGGGAACCAGGATTACATTTCCAAACAAAGGGGACAAGCTGCATGGCCAGTTGCCACAGGACCTGACCTTCATTCTCGAGATGAAGCCCCATGATGTGTACATTCTTGAAGGGAACGACCTTCTCGTAAAGCAGGTGATCCCTCTGGTGGATGCTCTTGCTGGGACGGCAATAAATCTGAAAACTCTTGATGGCCGGAATCTGCCTGTGAGGGTGGAGGAAGTGGTGCGCCCTGGATATGAGGTTGTGCTCGAAAATGAAGGGTGGCCGATTAGAAAGGAGCCGGGGAAGAAGGGGAAATTGGTGATCAAGTTTGATGTGACCTTCCCGACGAGGTTAACGTCCTCGCAGCGGACAGCCATCAGGCGAATCATGGATGGCTAACCGGAAAGAGAACGTGCAATGCATTCTTACAGAACGCAGGAACAGAGGCTATCTTGGCGGTAGACAGATAGGCATTTCCATGGATACATTGGGGGCATTACTAATTTTATTTATTTACTCTTGTTAATTGTATGTGGATCATCAGTAGAAAAGGTGAACAGTTGAGCTGAAATATGATGCTAATTGAAGCATATTGTAAGCTGATATCTTTATTTGTAGGCCAATGCTAATATATATTGTAAGCTTGAATTTTCCTGAAGTCATTCCTTATAGAGTGGTTTGCTTAAGTAGATGCTGGGGATCATTGTCTATATGTACTCACATGAATACTGTGGATTGAAAAGAAAAAGGAAGGAAACGAAGCGAAATCCTTTGCTTTTACCTCCTCATCTATCTGTTACTACTATGTGTCAAATGCGTAGGATCAAAAAATGCTTAGGATCAAAACAAAAGACAAGAATCTTAGTGTCACTGATGATGATACACATAGGTGGAGTGGAGGTGGCACTATGATCATTTGAATTTTGACGAGACCTTTGGTGTTCACGTCGTCTCGAATGATTTTTTTTTTAATGATCTTGAATGAATTTACTTGCTTGCATGTCGAGCTTAGCAAGCGTGCTCCAGTTTGTAGTGTCTACGTACTGGGACTAATTTCTTTGGTTATTCAATTCTCTCGGCAGAAAACAAATAGAAAAGGCTTGGTCCAAATATACAGTCAAAGCGAGGGAGGAGTTTGCAATTAAATTCAGGCGGGCCAACGCAAAACCCCCAAACCCCGCACTTTCCCTGCTGCTGCTTCCCCCACCCGCAGAGCCGCTTCCTTCGTTCGACGCGCCGCCCGCCGCCGCCGCCGGCGACAGGAGGAGAAGGTCGCGGCGATGGATGGCGGTCCCGACGACGAGTGGGAGGACGAGGACTTCCTGGCCGAGCTCTTCCTCAGGTCGGACGAGGCAGTCGCCTCCCGCAACCCTAACCCCACTCCCGCTCCCGCTCCCGCTCCGGCTCCCGCCCCCGCCCATGACCCCTTCGCCGCTGCGCCCATCTCATATCTCCCCGCCGCCTCCGCCTCGGTTTCATACCTCCCCGCCGCCTCCGCCCCGGTTTCATACCTCCCCGCCGCCTCCGCCCCGGTCTCATACCTCCCCGCCGCCTCCGCCGCTTCGCATCCATCCCCTGCACCTCCCTTCTCTCCTCCGCGGGAGCTCACCCAACGCCCGCCGCTCCCCCTGCCGCCAGCTGCTTCCTGCGACTGTGATGCCGTGGTTGTCGGCCCCGGATTCTCCCCTCCGCGCGAGCTCTCCCAGCGCCCGTCGGCTGAGGAGGGCCACTGCGCTATCGTTGGGTTGCCAGGCCCCACCGTTGGGGACCGCATCATCATGGGCACTGGTGGCAATGTGGGTGCGAAGAGGGAGAGGGAAGCGAGGGAGCTCGATAAGCTCAAGGTGATTAGCCCGTATGTGTGTGTGTGGAGCTGTTCATTTGGCTTTGCATTTGTGGTCTGATGATGTTTTTTCTCTTGTCCTTTCCAGAGGGAGTACAATCGAGTCTCCAAGCAAATGAATGACTTGGTGTGTGCCTTGTATTATCTCACTATAAATATCCTGCATTTCTGTAAATTCTTTGAGCCGTGCATTGTGCTCAACCTTTGCCGGAAGTTAGATTAAGATGAGAACCGACGCTGGTGGCAAACTATGTTACATATGCCAATCAATGGGTATTGTTATAAGTTATAATTCGTATGAGCAGCTCGTGATAATTGCAATCCTGAATGCAGAAAAATGAATGCAGCGAGCTGAGGAAGGACAGAACAAAGAAAGATACTCAGATCAGAGCTCAAGAAATGGAAATTCAAAATCTGAAAAAGGCAAACATGTAAGTATACTGCTGGTTTTAGTAATTCACTTTATTTCATTGACCGTAACGCTGACAGTTAACCAAGCTATGCATTTTATCTGTACCTGAAGAATTTGGACATGACTAATTGGTTCTGACTAATCACCGCCCTGGATATTTGGGGTCGAGGCTCTTGAAACAGTACTTAAGGCACATGTTTTGCTTACTGCATTTTAGTTCATTACAAGACCGTGACACTTTCTTTTGTGTGTATTTAGGGGATTTGCTGGCAAAGATGTTTGCAGTGGAGGAATGAATATTGATCAACCTGTTCATGTCCCGGCAAATGGGACTTTGCATGCAGCGGGTGCTTGGGCATCAGCAAGAGCAGACAAGTCAAATGGCAAAGTTAAGGAGGCCCATTTATTGCAAGAAGATTTGTGCTTGAATCAAAGACATCAAACTGATCTGCCTGAGGCCTTGGAACTGAAGCAGCGCACCGTGATTGATAACAGTATGATTCTCTGCTTGATTTGATGCTGTTATTTTTCTTCCTTACACGCCACTTTCCATACTTACTCGATGATTTGATTTCTTGATGGACAGCAACAAGTGCATATGGAGGAGTAAATGCAGAGGTGACACACCTAGCTTATTGCACCCTTTTTTGTCATATCATGCCAAAAGGTTGCATAAACGATATCTTCTGTTGTGGATGATAGGACACTGCCCACCTTGAAGGAAGAAGTGTACAATGCAAGGAGATTAAAACAATAGGAGTACAGACGGATAGTACATGGAACAGCGAACATCTTGACAGCAAGAAAGTACTTCCTGAGCGTATCTCTAGCAATCTATGTGCAATCTGGGGCGTGCCAACTACCAGTTTGTCGGGTAGGAATCTGATCTCAAAGATCATTGTTTCTTGTTCAGAAGAAATTTTGGCACTTCTCCAATGTACTAGATTGCCGGACAAGTCTGATACCTCTTCCGAAACAAGGTCATCCTTGAATGATGCTATTTCTCAACTATATGACATTTTTGTTAAGGTATGGATTAAATGAAAAGTGCGTGCGAGTTTTACTGCTGCATCTTGCACTAACATTCATTTCAAGGGTTGAATGATATTTTTTTCAGATTTAACTTGAATTGTAATTGTCAAAGGCTAATGATACAAGTGGAGTTTTCTCCTATTTTTCTCTTTCTGCTGCATCAGCATTGGTGTAGAACTTGTGTTGACCAAATATTAAATCACCTGAACATTTCAATATGGAACAGCCACATAGTCCAATATGAGCCCTTTTGAAGTACTGATGAATTTTTAATTAATTCATTTCTTTTTCTGCAGATGAGTAGTGAGAAGATACCAATACAAACATTTCTTGAAGCATTGTTAAATCTTTGCTCTTTTGAAAATGTAAGAATTGGTCATCCGATTTCTTCATGTTTTTCATACCTGTATTTCCCACATTACTTAACTGCTATTAATGGGTAATTGGGTATGCTAGATTCATCCTCACTGATTAATAGTAACAGATGTTGCAACACTTGATTATGACCAAGTAGTTTTAATTAGCTTCATGCTGATATGTTGCAGAACTGATCTTTTCACTTTCATTGTTTTAATAACGGTGGACTCTTGGAGCATTATGATGTTGTTTCCAATGTTATTCGTAGTCATCATACAGAGAAATGAATTTATTGTTTTTATATGTGATTACTTATTGGTGTGAAGTCACTTTCCAGTTAGTCTTTTTTTTAAGCATGTTTTTATATCAAAGAGGGAGGCCCCTAGACAGCATGAGCTAACAACGAACCTGCACCAAATTATCTAGAATCTGATCTGCAACCCGTTCTGCAGTAGTCCTATACGTCTATTGTGTTGATTTATTCAAGTAGAACAAAAGGCTGACAAGTTAATTGATTTCGATTTGGAAAAATTTTAGTCTTCCACCAGTCACTCTTGGAAACAACAATAACTATAGCTTCACACTTGCATGGCCTTTGTGTCTATCATCCCTACGGATACACTTTGTTTTATTTTTGTACACCATTGCTAGATTTTACTATACCAATTCTTCATACTTCTGCTTACGCTGTGGATTGTGGTTGCTACAGTGAGTACTACTGTCATTTTTTGTTTCCATCACTCGCGTCCTTTAGCTATAGATTATGCTATGCATTTGACCTGCTCTATATTTCAGGCTGCTATAGTTGGTAGAATTTTGCGGATATTGCAGAGAATCTTGCAACACCTGCTGAATCATGGAACCGAGTCAAATGGAAGGTACAATTTTCCTCCTTTACTGAGTACATTTCTGTTGCCAGGATAAATGTATTTCTCAGTTGAGAGGTAATTATGGTGCTTAGGTTTATTATCCAAATTAACTGCATTCAATATCTAATTAACACCATCTCTAGTCTGTATTTTATCTAATTTTAAATGACCCTTTGAGAGATCAGCAGTGCTTCAAGCAATATGTGTTGCTCTGATATATTTTGCAAATGCAAATGGAATATTGTAGTTAGCCAGGAGTTGTTTTCCATAATTGTTTCTTCTCCCTTTTATTCTCTTGGATTATAATCGTAGGCTCCCATGCTTATGAACTTTAATTTGATTTTCTCAGTGTACCCTCAGGAACAATGTTTCTGTTGAACCATATGTGGACGCACACACGGGGAACAAGCACGAGGACAGTTCTACTGTGCTGATTAGGCCTGAAGCCGAAGTTCTACTGAGACGGCGTAAAATGTCTCTTCCTTTTACTTTCTGGAGTTCAGTCTTCACTCTAATGCTTCAAGTTGGGGTCAACTATTCAGAAGAGAGCATTCGTATTGATGCATTATCCATAATGATTCTAATTGCAAGGACAACTGATCCCATAGAGGAACGTGAAAAGTAAGCAAGCATGCAAACATTGTTTTCTTTTTTAGTTGGCAACGTTGTATGCTACTGACACTGCTGCCGCTTTTCAGATTTGAATTTACTTCTGTAATGGAAGGGTTGCATCAGCTATTGCGGAAAGAGAATGGATTACTTGTCAAAAAGCATTCTGTCCGCCTACTATTCTTGCTTTTGAATTGTAAGTTCTTTGCTTATATATTTGTTTCTTCATATTAGCTTTAGAAACTAAGTGTTACATTGCATGAACTGTTCAGGCCAGGGGAAAGTTGCAACATATGCATTCTGCAGAATGATTATTTAGTTAGTCCTCCTTATGTTCTTATTTATTTGATGTTTCTTGGCATTCCATTGTCTTCAAAAAGTAATTTTGATCAGTAGCTTTATAATACTAGTAATGCGGTTTTTAGCAAATCTATAGGGTTTTTAATATATTGAAAATCAGATTTCAAGCTAATGTTGATCGTTACCTGTCGTATCCTTGTAATGCAATTAATATGATTTTCATCTAGAAAATCTATAGGGTTTTAATATATTGAAAATCAAACTTTCAAATGTCATAAATAAAAGGACATAGCCCCACGCCCCCAAAAATAAATAAATAAAAATGTGGGAGTACCTTCTGATTCCATAAATAAAAATTTCCACCTAATAGTTGTTTCTGGTAGGCCCAGCGATGTTGAAGTTGCTGTGTGGTGGAAGCAAAGATGGTTCTGGACAGATGGAATCGGAAGGAAGTGAAAATGATAGAACAAAACGAGCTATAAGCTCAGTTCTTGAGGATTTATCTGAGAGCTTGACTTGTGAGGCAACATGTTCTCAGGTATGCTTCATATTTTCTTTCGTTATTGAGGCTGGAAATTGGGTTTTTTTTTCACTTGTTATAAATAAAGGAAAAGCTTTGCATGGTGTTCCCACAAGGTGTCTAGCTACAGACAGTCCATGTTCAGCATAACCTTTATCTTTTATTATTTTATTTTAGATTCCAAAACTGAAAACCACGCCTGTATTTTCAGGGAATTGAGCTTTGTCGGCTTATTATCATTCTATTAGCGTATATAGCTTCCAGTGGCAAATTGGGATATGAAGTCCTTATAGGTTCAGTGACCAACCGTGGCGCCAGTTTTTTAGAGCTCATCATGGAAGTTCTTTCATCACAGATGCAATATGAAACACAGGAGTTATTTAAGGAAAGGTAACTTCAACTTTCTGTCCCAGTATGTGCATTCCCAGCTCGTTAAATCATAGCAGGAAATTGTAGCTGTATTTATGTTTGTACTTCCTGTCCTTTTTGTTTGCAATTTCTATATTTTTAAATATCTACACGAGTACACAAAGTTTATTGAGTAAAGATTTAATATGTTATAGTATGTCTTGCACATTGTAAGTATGTGTATCTATATGATTCCACTAAAGAAGTTTAGAACGCTTTCTTTCATCTCTTCTGAATTGCAGAGGCACCCCTTTAGAAAGTAACTAACCTATGAAATTGTTTTTTTATAACAACATTTATTTAAAATATGACCAAATACCACAGTTGCTTTATACAGTGAAGTATCATAGAATTTTGTTAAGGAGTGCCCATCTATCTTTAACTCATGTGAAACAAATTTTTGATTTTGAATCAGTAATCAGAAATCACCTTAAAAATTGTTCTCAGCTATTTCTCACTTACTACACAAATATGGTTTGCTGTAGGTGTTTGTTGATGAGAGAAGCGCTTATCCTTCTAAACCGTCTGGCATCACATGCTAACTTTTCGAAACCAACTTTGGAAGTGCTGACGGGCAGCAAGTTATGTGCAACCTTGACAATCGATGTTGCAAACCGGTTGCCTCAGAGCCAGATGGGAAGCGATCTTGCTGAACTGGCCCAAAAGTTCCGGTCACGAGTGTACTCTTTCCTGGAGGAAAAACCTTTGACAGCTGATGGCTCCAATCCAAATGCTTCATTCAAGGGTTACAAATTCCAGGAACAACAAAACTCATCTGTTAACCGCTCCAATCTCAGGTAGCTGGGGCGATAACATGGAAAGTGACTTGGGCCTTGATGCCTGGACGCCTGGTTTCTTGGTTCTCGTTATCTACTAACCTGTAAGATCTTACCTTTCCGGATTCGATTGGCTTGGCTGGGGCGAGTAGATAGCTTTTGGCTGGTGGTGTATATAGAGTTGCTTCCTCGCCATTTTGGGGAAATTTAGTCCTGAGGCAAGGCGATGGAAATGTATATCAGTGACCATCGCAGCTTTTTGCTGGTAATGGAAATTCAGCTGCCTTTATTTGATTTTTTATAATCCTGGGTGGTATTCAAAGTTAACTTTTGAGCAAAGGCAATGCTGAGTCCTGCCGTTGCCCGGATTGCTTGATGGGAACCGAAGTTTCTACTCTGGCATGACTGGCTGTCTGGCTGTGTTTTTTTTTTTTTTTTGGGAAGCCATTTTCTGGCTTTGTTGAATCATGCGGTCAGAATGGTGCTTGCACATGTTTAGTAACATTCATCCATTGCTTCATACGTGCCGAATTGACATGTAACTGTCAAGTATAACATTGCAACAACACTCCACATTGTGTAAACACAATTTCACAGGCAATGAAAAAAAGATTTATTGATTTTTGGGAATCAGGAATCATAAAAAGAACCACCTTCCAAATAGACCAAAAACCTTCATTCAAACAGAGAGCGGAAACAGAAGGCGCACACCCACGACTTTGAACGTGAGGTGGAGCTCGTTTCGCTTGCAAGCTGTTAATTAAGTGTTAACATTGTCAATATGCAATGTCTTCATTACTTTCGCTATATTTTTATGTTTATTTGCTAAAAGTACAAACACCAGGACTGCCAGGCTTTAGGCGGTGCTTAACTGCCTGCTTAACTAGTTTGATTAATTAATATAAACTTGCGTGTTCCTAAGATTTACATTAACATGCATGTCGTCGCGTGAACTTTTTTCCCAGTAAAATCCTGAAGAGTTAATAGATGGTAGTGGTACTGCTATGTAGCAACAATAACGGCTAAGGAAGAACTGCACAAACGAATATTCCCTTTCATTCCTCTCTTTGAATTGACAATACTTTAAGAGAAATAGCAATGGCGTATTAGAAGAATCCTGAGCTAAACAGGTTGAGGTTGCTTGTGAGAATGTATCTCTTAAGGCTCACTCCCAGGCCGGGCATCAGAATCAGGTTGCTTCTTGGAGCTGCCATCGCCATCATTCTGTTCATTCATGTCAGGTACCGAATCACTGGCTCCCCCCAGCCTTTCCTGCAAATATTAAACACCATTTAGGCTAAAACATCCAGCGTGGAAAATAAAATATCTGCAAAGCACGATCAAACAATAATATGCATAACCAAGAATCTGAGGTAGCATGACGGAGATTGAGCTATAATTATATACCTTGAGGGATGCATTCTGTGAGAGTAGCTGCTCATACTCCTTTCTAATCCGTTCAAGCTCAGCCCTAAGAGAAGAGTTCTCCGACCTTAAAGATTCAGCACGTTGGCCAAGCTCTTCACATTCAGCCTGGAATAAGGTCACGAAGTCTGAGATGCTTCAACAAATTCTCTTGAACTTGGAAGAGGGTTCCTCGCAAAAAAAAAAAAAAAAAGGAACTTGGAAGAGGGTTTAAGCTTTCGCATTACACGGTACCTGCTTGCGTAGCCGGGACCTACGTGCTGATTCTCGATTCGACTGCTTTCTTTTCTGCTTCTTCAGCTCCCTTTCATCCTTGATGTTGCAAGGTGCAATTACAGTTCATAGTCATGACATTTTCCAACATTAATGTACACACACACGAGCAATAAACAAATAAGTAGCTTTGAAACTCAGTATCCTTGTTACCACGTTATGTTTACAATTAACAAACACTATCAAGCACGATAAGAAGCACCAAAACTTCACATAACAATTCAAAAGGTGGAATCTTTCATATTCCCATTCACCAAATACATAAATCTGAAATCATTCTGGAACCCTTATTACTTACTGCTAGCTTAATTTTTCCTGTTTAATGGACGGTGTTCCAAACAACAGGAAGTTTCAGCTGAGAAACAAGGGGTCATCAAACAGTTTGCTTAGTGTGGTAGTAACACGATTTCCTATTTGGAGCTATATACTCGATCATCAATTTGAGCTGAGAAACGATGGGTTATCAATTTCTTAGTTATATCAGTACGGTGGACACAGAATCCTAGTACTCGGTTGTACAGAGCAACAAAGACTCTAAAACATAAACAGAACATATCTTTCAGATAAAAAAGGTTCTTCAGATCAAAAATTCAATATAGGTATAGTTAATAAAGTGAATCAAATACATGTGGAAGAACTTATACCCATTGGTCTCGGGTTGAACCAGCTGGTGCTTTGCCATGCATTGCAGGGACAGCTGCAGAGCCAGGAGCAGCCCAGTAGTCCATTCCTATATTCAAGTTAGACGTGGAGCCAGGAACTCCAACCATTGCACCTGGTTGCATTGGAAGCATCGACATGGCTTGATTTACCATTCCCTGTGATGCTGAATAAGACGTGCCATTTTGAGAGCTGCCTGCATATTGATAGAATACATCCTCCATCTTATGCAAACAAAAAAATGCAATTCTTTGGTCTTTATCATGAAATCAGAAACAAGTCTTCAGGTGCCTACCGTCTTCCTTCCCACCGTTTTCCTTTGAATGTGAATCCTACCCAGAAAAATATATATTCAGGTGTCCGAAAGGAGAGTTAATATAAGAAGGGGAACTACAGATAAATTTTACATTTTGGGAATTCGCATCACTTCCATCACTCTCACTCTCACTTCCACTCTCACTGCAGGTAAACGTTATATCAATTAGGCTGTAGGAGAACTAAAGAAATTGTAGGTTATGACACATGGCTAACAAATAAAAACCTGTGAGAGGTAATCCCATTGGCAGATGGACCAGATGTTCTGCCAGGCTCACTTTTCCCTGAAATTATTATCATAAATCTAATCTCAATCCACATGCTCCAGTTAACCTTGATATTCACCTTAAATAAGACTCACCGTTCATCTCTGGAGCACTCGGTGCAGCTCCCTGAAAGACATATTTCAGGATTTCAAGAAATAGTGATGACCGAAAAGGAAAATCCACAGTTGGTTACTTACAGGGATTTCAGCATTTCCATTTGTTGGCATAGGATAATGGTTAAATGGATGCATACCCTACCATATATAGTTAATAATTCGCACATAATATGTCAGTAAACTTGATACAAAGGTGTGAGTACAAAGCTAGATTTGCAAATTGAACTTATTAGACATGAAAGTGTATACCGGAGGTGTAGAGGGGTGGGCATATACTGTTCCAGGTGGATACATCACATAAGGTGGTGGCGGCGTCCCGTAAGGTTGCACCATGGGCTGCAATTAAGGAATATTATTTTGGATTAAAAACACGTGTCCCCACATGATGTATGACACATATAATTACGGATTGATGATTGCAACTGACAGAAGATGAATTTTTATTCCTTTCTTTTCTCTTGGAAAATGCTTGATGTTTCTTGATGCACATACGCTACCTTATTTCACTATAAAGCAAGAACCCTCAACTGTTCAGGTGGCTAAAGGCATCAAGCTATAATTTCGTTCTGAAAACATTTCTTAGTATATGGTTACGACATTCAGTAGCATTAATGACTGGCCACAGTAAATGCTCAGGTAAAAAAAAGAAAGGAAAAGAAACATTTAGCAAGGTGCTCTCGTGGGCTACCTAACTGGAAATCAACACACATATTATCAAACAAATAAAAATGCATCATTAATCATTTATTTGACCGCATTAGAGAGTAAGGCTCAGATATAAAGGGCACCTGAGCTCCCCACATGTAGGGATGAGCCTGTGGATTTGCAGCGACAGGTGGGGGAAAGAACCCGTGTGGTGGCATTGCTGAGTAGGCCTGTCAAGGGATACAGGTAAAGAAAAATTACTTCATAAAAATAACAGCGCATAAATGGAAACCTGCAAGTCCATCATTCGTAAAAACACAGTTTTTAGGAAACCTGAAAGCTGGGCCATTCAGGGTACACTGAAGCTGTTGTGCCAGATGTAGTGGCCGGGGCTTGATCCTGAGAATGAAAAGGTAAGAAATTAAAGAAGGGTGACCAGACTATCTGTTTGTCACTGTACAAAAGATGAAATGATTTGAACTAAATATATATTTTACTTTATCAGTGGAAGTAACTAGTTTATGTAGCTAGACCATATTTCGCTTTATCAGTGGAAGTAACTAGTTTATGTAGCTAGACCAGGGTTTAACAGAACATTTTGCAGTAGTGTAGTCCAAGCCATTCAAATGCTGCCTTCACAGGCATCCGCGATTACACTTAAATTTCAATAGCAAGATTGAATTACTATCAAAGTTAACCAATGTGACTCGAAATAGTTCTTCAGGCACACAATCTGAGAAAAACAGAACGGGTACTTCTATTACTTGGTACATTAAAGCATCAAGTCAAAGCATATCATATTTAGTCGACATGTTTTCTTAATTGGGCTGCAGCGCAATCACCATTAGATTCTAAAAATCATCACTGTGGCCATTAATTGGGCTAAGATTACAGCTCTAGAAAAAAAATCAGCATTTATCTCTTTAGGAAAATAGTACTAGCAAAAATTAAGCACTGAAAATGTCATTGCGAAATGTAAAGATGTTTGATCACTGTTGAAATACTTGTTCTGATGCCTTTGAAGCCTTCGAAGGTGTGCTAGGATCATTGCTTCCCATCGGTTGACCAACAATGCTTCTATCAAATCAACTTCTCCGATCACTCAATTACAAAATACATGAAAGACTTCTGTTGCATGAACACAAAAAGAAACACCACTTGGTAAGAAAAGAATTTCATGAAAGGCAAATATATGGTGCAAAGGAAGACGTAAAGAAGAGCGAAAAGTTTTACGATTTGCAAGAACAAATTCCTTGTTTGATTCCTTCATACCCAGATACAAGACACGAATAGGATTAAAAACTGCCAGTACCAATTTTTCATTGTGACGCACAAAATGAATTCTCACGCCCATATTTCGTAGTGGATTTTTGAAGAAAAAAAACATCAATCTTATACCCCACTTAATTAACACCACGATTGTACTTACCTTTAAAACACAACGAATATATTTTGATTTCGAAAAATAAGAAGAATACAACAATTAATTACGAATTCACAATGACTAGATGTTCGCACAAAAAAACACGTCGGCGTAATGCAAGAAAATAAAAATAACGTCAAGTAACTCCATCTAACCACTCACCGGTCGGTACAGGCCGGCTCACGGGGAGCAACTCGCCGGAGAGGACAGCAAAGCAACCCCCCGTCTTGCGGTTGTTGCCGGGGCTCCCGCGGAGGTCACAGGAAAATGCAGTGTCGGCCGCACCGATGCGGAGGAGGAGGAGGAGGCGCCGGCGGCGAGCGGGTTCCAGCGGCGTCGGCGAGGCGGAGATGGGTTTGGAGGGAGAGGGAGGAAGGTGTCGGAACTCGGAGGAGATGGATGTCGGCTCCCTTCCGTGGACCGGGTCCTCCGTGGACCGTAGGCAGGCTCGCCGGCTCACGCGGCGGAGACGTGTGGGCCGCCTCCATCCGGGTGGACGTGGGGCCCACGTTGGGTGACGATGATTGGAAGCATGGGCCTCCGTGGATGTATCGTGAGCCAGAAGCTGAGCAACAATTGGTAGTTGGATGGATAGATAGCCTGGCTGGCCCACCTGGGTCGATGGGCGCACTCCGCAAGCAACAGCCGTCTGCGCCGTCTTTGGCTCCTGACCATATCTTCTACTCGTACTCCGTAGAATTCATTACTCATTGTTTCAGAGCACGTCTTCTCAATTAATATACTAATTATCTGGTCTTGGAAAAGTGCCCTTTTGAATATTTAGGTGGTGTGGAAGAACATCACTTTGACATGTTGCTTGCATAGTGGCATCAGTATGTTTGACCACTTGTATGAGCTAAATCAAGTACTAATCGTGAGACTACCTGTTTTCGGACAATAGTTATGAAACTACTTTCGAGGCTTATCCACCCATACCGGCTACAATGTTTATCGCGATATGCTGATAGGTGACTGCACGTAGCCTAAAGTAAGTGGTAGGTATATGATCTTTTCTCGTTTCCAGAAATTCGAAACCGTGAACTGAAAAAAACGGCGGGCACGACTACAATAAACGTATTATTTTATGATCATGTCATACACTTTTTGATTGGCTTGCCGTTATCATTCCAACAACTTATTTATATACTAGAGTATATATAAATAAGAAGTATATTGTACTATAGTAAGCCTTTTGTTAAGATGAGAATAATGGCATATGTTTGGCTTGGCCACATGGTATGTCCACAAGTCCTGAAACAAAAAGAAAATAAACACTGAAAAAGTTCATTAGATAGATACGGAATACTCGCATACAATACTACTCTCTCCGACTTGAGTACTCAGTTCAGCTGTGTGCTGTCCAGACATCATGTATTTGTTCCCCCCAAAAAAAAAGACATCATGTATTTAAGTCTGGAGTTAATACCATTTAAGTTGTCATACGCCCAAATAATAGTTGTACTTCTTTCGACATGAGAGTAAATGCATGTGGTACTCTTTTTAACATGAGAATAAATAACAATGCACCACTGGCCACATGGTATGCTTTAAAAAAAAAGTATGGAAAGGAAAAGAAACACGCACAGTTCGTCAGCCTGTAGATTCATAGAACTCAGCGTACATAGCACAGTAAATACTTAGCTCGATAAACATCACAGAAGGACCCAGTGGCTCTATAGGCAAGCACATTACCGCTTTCTGCATTTCTAGAAGTAGCTTCTTTACTTCAGTCGTATTCGGTTCAATAATGTACAACTACTACTGGTACAAGGGATCTGAATCATCATGAGATCAGGCATCCCAACACACTGAATGAAGAATGATTATGCATTAGCCGTGAACTCTAAATCCGCTCCAAGGATGCTCCACGATAAGAAAGCTGGTCACAGAGCCCTGCACACCTTTCGCCATCGTGAAGCGGTCGACAATTCTTGAGAAGACAGGATACTAGAACAGAAGCTTACACTTCACTCACACCCACTGTAGTTGTCCCTGGTATTCCAAGCTATGGCGGATGTCGCCATCGATGGCAACTATCTGCTTTTTCAATGCTATGGTAGTTGGTTTCGTATTGTATTTCACCTGAAACCTTCCAACTGGACTTGCAACATTGTTCATTGAGCTCTCTGGAATAATCTCGTCCAAGAACTCATCAGCTACATCACCATCTTCATCCATCCTCAGCCTCCTTGTATACCATCTAAAGCCCTAGTTAAATGAAAAGGAGCATATTATGATGATCATTTACAAGTTCGATAAAAGGGAAGGTAGCAGTAAAATTAAGGCACTTGAAAATACTGTAGGGATCTTGTATTTTTCTTTAACAAAAACAAAAGGACATATTGAAAGCACAATTATCCATGAAAAAGAAAAGAACTCTTGTTCAGTTATATCATTGTTGTTCGATAAAAACAATGCACAAGCTAAACAGGAATAAAAGGCACATCATCCCTATATCCAATTTCAATAATGGGTGCCCTTTTTATATAGGGTATCCCTTGCTTTGGTAAGCAGCACTGTTGAAAAGGATTACTACTCAATCTGATTTGTAAGCTATGCTGAAGGATTTAACATGACTGTAGTCCAATGTGGAATATCTATTTTGATAGTTTTATGTCCTAAAATAGTAGCAACACACATGGTCTACCTAACAGCAAACGCATGCGCACAGCATCCTACAAGGATATAATTGTCCTTTTCAACAGGTTACAATAGAGAAAATAGTTAATGGATCAAGAAATATTTCCAAAGAATACTAAGGAAATTCATTGTAGGAGTCTACACAAGGAGAAATTCTATGATCTGAAAATCCCCGCCACCAGCTGTTTAGGAATCAACTAGGACAAACTATAAGCTTCATAATGCCAAAACCAAAAGGTCTGATTCTACAAAAACACCTCTCATTCCTGTAATTAAGCTGGAATTCACAGATAAAAAGTCCCAAGAATGGTATTGATGAGTGTAACTGTGAAGCTTTAAAGGTAAAGTTACATAAATGCTCACCAAACATATTTTTTTAATATTGAAATGGCCAATATCTAAACACTACGACAATCGTAATGCCAGTGCCCAGATAATTAAACATCCTTTTTGTGAACACTATAAGAGTCAATGAACCAAGTAAGATAGATAGACATGACAAATCGAAACAAGTCAAAAGAAATCTCAGCCAAAATAACCCTTAACGTAAAGTAGGAACGAGACACTGATTACGTGATTGGACCAAAATGATGATGAAAAAGAACCAATTAGCGCCAAGTCTAGACGTGTGGTAACATTATATAATGGAAAATCAAAGCAGCTAAACTCATAATACTTCACCAGGATATGGTCATGCTTGGTTTTATCAGTTTACAGTATTTTTCCTATTTGGAGGATATGCTCCATCAATCAATGATCTTTTAGGTCAAAAACACACCCGTAGGCCCTCTTATGTTCTGAGATACTTTTATCTAACATCCATATAATTTAATGTGATGGTCTAAATACCTGGTGGTAGCAATGCAACCCACAGATACCAACATGTGTTACCTTACACTTACAGTGAAAGAAACTTGGCCTCAAATCGTTTCTAAATACACAGCAAAAAACTAACTGAAGATTATCTATCAAAGGTCATTCACATTGCTTATTGCTTATACTAGGCCGTTCCTACTTAAACATATTTAGGATGTAGTCTTAACTCCTTTCACCTAGCTCAGAGGCTTTCACTAGTAAATTTAAATGCAGCATTGTTTCCTAATTCATTGTGTCTTCCATCGATATAACAAGGGGCTGTTACACAATAAAATGCTGAAAATGTACCAAACCAACTGCCTTTGAATCATGACGACTGTAATAAAACTTACGAAAAAGAGCATCCTTTAATGCAATCTCTTCATCTCCAGACAGGGAGCCAGAATGCACTCCATAAGAGACAGAATAAGCCCCCCCCCCCCCCCCCCCTATGAAATCGTCTAGCACTGGTAATGCTACCGTCACAACCATAAAACCTCCAATTGCACAGAATTTGACAGACCAGAAGAGTAGACAGCCCCTTAATATCTAAGTTTTGCTTAAGCAAGTCATGCAAACCAGGGAGCGAAACGAGGAATAGCTAAGAATTACCACCGCCATGATAAATATTAGATCACCAATTTACTACTGAAAGAAATAGGATCCTTGAAGTAGCATAGCATCCAAGTATTAAGCTAGTTCGAACTCCCACTGTAATTCAGGGAGCCATCACAATTCCGACCAAGGTCACACCTTTGAGCATCGGATATAACTAGACACATCACCCAAAAAAAGGTTCTTTCCACGAACCATATCCCGTTGACTATGGAGCACAGCTACAACTGATGGCATGATTACAAAAGGTAAGGTGATCTCGCTACCTGCACGCCGCCGTCGCCCTGGGGGCAGGGCACAAGCACAGGCCCGGGCCCCTGCCGCTCGACTGGGACAGGGACCTGGACGCTGAACCCCCGCCTGGTCCCGTGCGCTGCCGCCGCCGCCGCCGCCGCAGCTGCTGCAGCAGCCCTGTCCTGCTGGAATTCGGCGGCGGCGGCGGAGGATGAGGAGTCAGGGTGGTCGGCATCGTCCCGGGAGATGCCGAAAAAGCCAGAGATCCGGCGAAAGATGCCCATCGGCGGCAAGGTTCCCGGCTTGCGGATGCAGGGCTGATCCGACGGAGGAGGGGTGGGAATGTCAATGGCTCGCCGACGCGACAGAGATGGGGGATGCGGTGTCGCCTCGTCTCGTAGTTTTTGGGTTTTACTGCGTCGTGGGTGGAAGACGAGGAGCGAAACTGCACATCTCCTTTTTTTTCCCCCCTTTTTTTGGGTTATAAATGCAAAAAATTTTTGTTTCGTTGTTTCGCAGCTCTCTTCTTCTTTATTCATTCTTTCCCCCCCTTTGGTTTACGAGGTGCGAATGTGGGATATGTAAGTGAATATTCCGGTAAATAGAGAGGGAGAGGTAAATGTAATTCTCCTTTTTACCAAACTATGCTAACAAACACCACAAAAAAAAAAACTATGCTAACAAATAGAGTGACAGTTACTTAATCAACAACCAACAAATAAAGTGACGATTACTCTCTCCAAATAAAGTATTGCTAATAGTTGCATGATAATATATTCTAATGGCTGATTAGTGCTAGTGGTACATCCAAGTCAGATCACTCAGTCCTAACTATATAGCAAAGTTCATCACATCAAGTGAACGTGATGAGATTATTGTTGCTTTTCAAGTGTTATTAGTGAGTGATGCTTTACACGAGTATGGTCCATATTTTTGCCGATTGTGTTTCTTATAGTGCGAATTCTGTAGCACGATATGAAAACCTCGGGCTTGATTATTCTCGCATACAGGGGAGTTGTTGTTTGCCTCCCTGATTCTCTGCGTTGATCATTGCACTTGGATAGGGATCTTTAATTCTTTTCCCAAGTAGGATGAAAAGCAGGGAATCACTTGGAAAAAATTAATAAAGGACCAGGCTAAAAATAAACATAGAAAAATATTTTATTTTGCAAACTAGGCCACCAAGCAAAGTTGGTGGTATGGTGGTGTAGCCACATGCTCCATATGCATGCACAGATGATATCACACTTATTCCTCACTGTATCTGTATGTTCATGCACGTGTGTACGTAGCACGCATAAGTAGCTAGATGCCACGACCATAGGAGTGATCGATATGGTACGTGGAGAAACGAAGCAAGTGATCGATCGATGCTTCTTGTGATTATTAGTTGGTGATGGGGATGAGCCTGCCGTATGCCTTGCGTTCGTTGTCCTTGGGGATGGTGATGGTGAGCACGCCGTTGTCGAGCGACGCCTGCACGGTGTCGGTGTTGGCGTTGGGCGGCAGCCGCACGGTGCGCACGAACCGCTCCGAGCCCCGCTCCACGCGGTGCCACCGGTCGCCCTTGTCCTCGCCGGCGCGCTGCCGCTGCCCGCTGATCTTGAGCACCTTCTCTTCCTCCACCTCTACCTTCACCTCCTCCCGCCGCACGCCGGGGAGGTCCGCCATGAACACGTGCGCCGTCGGCGTCTCCTTCCAGTCCATGCTCGCCGTCGCGAAAGGCGGCAGCCCCAGCGCCGGCGCCGCGAACGCCGTCAGCGAGATGGCGTCCATGAACGGCTCCAGGATGTCGATGCTCACCGGCTCAACCTCCGTCCCGCCGCCGCCGCCGCCGCCGCCGCCCGCGCGACCGCCCTTCTGGTTCTGGTTCTGCTGCCTGCGGCCCAGCATGCTAGTGATCATCGACATGCTTCACTAGTTCGACGAGTGTACTCCTCTCCTCTCCTCTCCTCACTTGCTGGTTGGCTTAGCTTGTCATGTCGATCTAGCTTGTCTATTTATAGATGTGCAGAGGAATACTTGGTTGCAGTATTTGCCACTGTGCCTCATCAGCTTCTAGGACCTTGTATACCTCTTCTGTGCTGGCAATGAGAGATTCTCTGAAAAAGTTTAATCTTTCCATATAATACAATAAGTTTAATTTGTTGGTTGTACACTGAGTTCAGTCTGATGGGCCGAAGTTAATGATAATATGCAGAGTCAGAAACCACTTCAAGACATGATTAACATGATTATTATAAAAAACATTTTACGTGGTCCTTTTTGAGTTGACACCGTAGGAGCGGTGGAGGCGTGGAGCACTTGTGTCAAAGATCATTACTCGCTGGTAATCAACAATCTTATCCCTCTCAATTAGGCTTCAGGCATGGCGTTTCTTCCCAGTTTCTCATTTCTCCTCGAGTGTGTAGGACAAGATTAGGTTCTCATTTGATTTGCCCGAGAAGATATGTGTATCCGTAAGAGGATTCGTTGTTCGATTGCAACATGCACTGAAATGGGAATTTCTAGAGGCGCCATATTCATCACTTCTTTCTGGGAACGAATAAGCATAACCCTCCCAGAAGCGAATAAAGCAGCGTATCAGACCAGATCGTACACTTGAAGCAGAGATCATACGGTCTTGCAATCATATACTGCTTGTAATCCACGTTTCATTGTTCTAGAAACCTAACCAATTTGTAAGTCCGGCTCGATGGGCAATAAAATTAGTCCATGTGCCTGAACGAAATGCAGTAGTTTGGAACATTAAAATATCAGTGTTGAATTAACTGAATCCTCAATTCTCATACAGCAAACATCAAGCACGGATGGAGTACACATGTCCATAATCAAATACCAACTACTATTGATCTGAGCGTTTGTTAGAGATCTATTGGCCAAAACTCGCTGAGGGGCAACAATTTCAATTTCCCCTCGCGCTTCATTATTATAACATGACATATTAGACGTCTGTTCTGGGCCAGAATGCAGTGGGGCAATAATCTTCATGTTCCAAAAAGACACTATAGATTTCTGCCTATGAAGAAAGGTATCGATCCTTACACCATCATCTGTGCAATGTCCTTGCGGAAAACACCCTCCATCAGAAGCTTCCTCTTCACGGTGACCGATGGGAACGGCGAGTAGGAGATGCGTCTGCACTGGCTGCTTGCGCTGATTTTGTTGGGCTGCGTCATGGTAGGCAGAACTGGGAAGGACTTTGGTCGAATGTTCAGGCGCGAGAACAACATCTTTCCACTGGAATCGTTCGGAGACGTTTTGGAGGTGGTCTTCTGAGCTCCTGCACTCCTGCTACTGCTCGAAAGATGTCTGAAGTGCTCTGAGCTGCCATTTGGGGGGCCTGGAGGACGGGGTCGAATCTCTGCTGATGGCTTCATGCGGTCAAGCCAGCGAAGGATAGAGTTCCCAAGGTTCCGACCAACTTCAAGGTCCCTCTGCTGAATGTTCTTGTGCACTGACACTGCAACATTGAAGACATCCCGTGTTCGCCTGCGGGACAAGAGAACGGAAGAATTAACTAATATAGTGTGATAAGATGAAATAAGCTTCATTGGATCTTATGAAATGCAATGAAATCATCCATCAAATTCATTCCAAGTGTTTAGGAGGATAGTTCCTTTACAGGATCACCAAAAAGGAAGAGGAAACAGAATGGCAGCTCTCGAAGCTGCTAATCTGAATACTTCAATCAGTTGCCCATAAATGTCACCGGATTTTGTTCAAGTATGTGTGCAAGTTCTAAAATGGGTATATCAGTGTCAGCAAACCACTACCACTACCGTAGAACATGGCACCTGAGTCTAAATTCTTGAAGGCGTATAAACACCAAGTAGAGATACAGTTTAGCAATTGGAATCACAAGTGTAAAAAAAATAAAACTAGAGAGCTACTATGACCATATCGGAAACCAGCTGGTACCAGAATAAGAAATGTGATACTATCACTAGCTCTACAAATCCTGTCCCAGTGTTTAGAACAAACTGAGTAAATGCCAGAATACACAAAACAATAAAAACTCTGCAGGATGAACTGATTAATACAATCCAAACACATAGCAAAAGTACAAAGATTGGATTGCTAGCATTTATGCTAAAACTCATTCAAGACAACACAAACAAATGAAGTTAGATGGATACATTTGGCTCTTCAAGGGGTAAGTATGTAAAGTGACGATTCAGGTCATTTAGCAACAAGAGCATTAGGTGCCAGGAGCGAACAAGCTTGAAATTTGAAATTAGAGGGTTAGCATTTCTAAAATGTTTGCCCACGAAGTCCAATTTTAAGCTAGCGATGATGCAAAAGGAAGCACTCCAATGTTAAGGAACCCATGGCTATTTGCGTGAAAAATAGATTCTTGACTGATCGATGACATGGCACAACCTGTTTATGTAAGCTAGATGTTTGTAATTTACTACATGGCGTGAACGAAAAGCATACATTTTGCAGGAATCGTGGTAATAATCTTGTACCCTGAGAAACGATAGGAAGCTAATGGGGCAGTATAAAGGGGACCATTTTAGCAATTAGTAGCATTAAGAGGAATGATAACTGATCGTGATACACTCTTTATCGAAACTTGGAGCAGCAAGGATGTGTGAACAAAGGTTTATATTTTACAAAAGGAAAAAAGCGGATGGTTGAGTAAAAAGGTGTCCAGATCGTCGGCATTATCCAGCCCCTCCTGTCACAGGTAATCCACCTGGGGGACTAAAATACTTCGCGAATGCGGTCTATGAATCTAGCGGGTAGCGAGTTTCCGAGCCCCGGAACCGGATCTCTGGCTCGGATTCGACCGCAATCGAAACTGATTCCACGAAGCGCGCGTCACGGCGGCATTGCGAAGGGGCTGGGGATGAGAGGGAGGGGCAGAGGAGTGTCGGTACCTGTAGACGAAGTCCCGGATCCTGGGGTGGTTGGGTCCGATGAGGCGGCGCTGGATGCGGAGCGCGAGGCGGTAAGTCCGCTTGAGGCCGAGGAAGTAGGCCGTGATCGCCGTCAGCTCCCACAGCACCATCTCGCCGCCCCCTTTCCCGTTCTAACGAGCGAGCGGCCGGACGGCGAGCGAGTCAGCGGCGAGGCACGGGAACGCCGGCGGCGGGAAGAGGAGGGTTTTGAGGCCACTGTTTGAGGCGGCGGCGGGAGGAGGAAGAAGTTTCGGAAGCAAGGAAGAAGAAGAGGGGGCCGCCGCCCTCGATGCTAGAAAAGGGTACAGAGAGAGAGAGAGAGAGACAGAGGTGTGGGGCCCACAAGCTCGGGCATCTGTTTGTTCTAGGATCTTCCTGGAGGAGATGCCGTGTGTCTAGATCGCGCGTCTTCGTGTCTTGCAGCAGGGGTTTGGGTTGGGTTTGACATGTGCTTGTGCTTGCAAGAGATTCCACGAGATGCTTTCTTCGCCTTCTCCCCCGTCCCGTGCATACCTCGCCTCACCTCACCAGCTATGTCAGCAGCAGATCAATGGATTTGTGATTTTGGACCAAGGCAACGGCTCCAGGGAAAAAATTTCAAACAAAATTCAGAGGGTTTGGTCCAATTTCCCCCATGTTTTGGTCAACACAAAAGACATCGTCGTCGCCTTCCATCTCTCTGTTGTTGGGCCAGAATCTGGAACATCGTCCACGCTTCGCAGGCTGGCCCAACCAGCTTACCTACTTGGGAGTTACTTGGACTGGAATGGTTTGCAGGCTGGCCCAACAAAAAAATGCTCTGTTATTTTGCTCTGCTCGCGGTCGCGGGGGATTTCAGTCGAATCGAACAGCGGGAAATTGATGATGATCAATTGTTGTTGCAAACAGAACCAGAACTATATTGTTGTTGAATGGAAAAATTCCTTGACCTGTCTGTATTCCATAAAACTAGCTAGATAGCTACACCGATCGATCAGTCGATCACACTACGCTGCCTGTGATCGGCCTGGGCCCGTGTCCCTGCTGGCGTCGAGGGCGGGGCCGGCGCTGCTGCCCTCGCCGGAGCGCGAACCGGAGGTGGCCGGAGTCCTTGAACCTCCGGCGCTCGGATTCGACGACGTCGCACTCCGGGAACGGCACGGGGTAGCGCAGCGTGTCGTAGCAGTAGGAGTAGACCATGTTCTGCTCCCGGAACCGGCGCATCGCCTGCTGCTTCTCCAGCGTCATCACCGCCGGCTCCGACGCCCGCAGCGCCTCCTCCGCGGCGGCGCACCCGAGCGTCTCGCCGGGGAGCGTCACCATCCGGACGGGGTCGACGCGGCATCCGGCGAGGGCCAGGTCCGTGAAGGAGGCGACGAAGGGCCCGTACCGGTAGTTGACCTTGTAGCGGCCGCCCGAGGTGGCCCAGTTGGAGGCGTCCCAGACCGTGGCGTAGAGCGACATGGGCTTGGACGGGAAGTCGCCGGCCATGGGCGACGAGCGGCGGACCTCGCGCACCGGGACGTCGTCGACGTAGAAGGCGACGGCGGCGGGCGTCCAGAGGATGGAGTAGCGGTGGAACTCGGTGGTGGGGTCGAAGGGGAGCACGTACCGCTCCTCGCGCCCGCGGTGGACGCTGCCGTTGCCGTACACGTTCGTCTGCACGCGCCACGGCTTGCCCCGGATGTTGCCCAGGAACTCGAAGTCCAGCTCGTCGTGGCGCTTCTCGAACACGTCGCCGTTCGACGCCTGCACATATGCTCTTTCTTCGTCATCGATCATCCATTGTTTTTTTCCCACATCTTCTAAATGTATATTACATGCACAGATATATATTCACACCAACGGAGGGGCTGGGCATGCATGCTATGTATAGAGAGAGAGAGCGACGGACGGGCGACTGACATAGAAGGCGACGACGACGCCGGCGGTGTAGTCGGAGGGGAGCTTGATGGACGCGCTGAAGAAGCCGTGCTGGTACATGGACGACGAGATGAAACCAGAACCTGCATGTATATATGCATGCACCACATTTGATTGCTGCTTGTCCAATTGTTGGTGCAGAAATGAAGCTGATTAATCAGGAGTACGGGGAATTACCGGTGGTGCGGTCGAGGAGGAGGCTGACGGTGCGGTCGTCGGCGGAGCGGAGGATGTTGTCCTGCCCGAACAGCGGCGTGTACCCTTCCTCGAACGAAATCGTCGTCACGTTGATCGCCGGGAGGCCCGCCACCACGGACACGGCCGCCGCCAGCACCAGCACCAGCACCGTCGCCGCCGGCGACAGACAGCTGATCACCATGGCTCCCCCGCGCGCGCACGTCTCCTAACTCTTCTCGGGAGGGCCGACCGGCGGGCAAGCGACGTCGAAGACCTCGACGACGACGACGATCGATTCGAACTCTTATTATATGGTGGTGATGATGATCGATCACCTCGTTTGGGAATTTTCGGGGGAATTGCTTATTGATTGATTGCCTTATTTTGGGGTGGTGATTGAAACCGGAAATGGCCGCCGCGTCACGTGCTATATATGGGCCGGGGCTCTCTCTCTCTCTCGAGGAGAGACGTCTACATGACCGTGCAAAGAAAGCGCAGGTAAAACCGCACCAGCCAGCCTGGCTTTATCCGTCCACGTCAGGAAATCGTGTACATTCTTTTTTTTTTTTGCGAGAAGGAAATCGTGTACATTCAACGCAATTGATACACGGTACCCGACGATTCTGCATAAATTTATATAGGAACAACTTGATTGATTTCACAGGAAAATCCCCGTGTTTGCAATACGGTGTGATGATTTTAGGACGAAATCAATAGAAATTCAGTGACGAAAGGGTAAGAAACTTTGAGTTCTACTGTTGGTAGGACCAATGCAAATGCTCAGCTTTGTGATGGTCGTATGTCTGGGTCAGACCCATTTCCGGAGCACTAGCGCTTACCGTATCAGTCCCTGGATCAGACGCTGATACGACGCTTACACAGAATGACATCACAGTCTCATACCCTTCATAAAATTACCAAGTCTCATACAAGCCCTTTTATTATACAAAAGGTCTTACAACAAAGGCCAGCGGCCTGACCAAACAGACAACACACCGATTAGCTGCTACAGCAGCAGCACTAGACTACTACTCCAGCGGAAGACGGAACGGCACCACTCTAACAGGCAGACTTGCGGGCAGGCTGAACCCTAATCTTCACCTCCATCAGCTTCTATCTCTGGCTCATCATCTGAATGATTGAAGCAAGAGTGAGTACTTAAGGTACTCAGCAAGCCTAACACGAGGGGTAAGTTATGCAAGGGAGTTCATCAAAGGATAGGCTTGTGGTTTATATCAACGAGGCAAGAAAGCCAAGTTTATGCAAGGTTGTTTTGAAAACAAGCAGTTCGCAATCTAATCAAGTATCTGTAGAGATTAGTGGGGTTGGGCGGCCCTGGGGGAGTTACTGTCCATCCCGCCAGTGCCTCAAGTTTTATCACTGGCCGTCAACCAGCACACGGCTCCAAACCGGTGTATTCCGAAAACACGCCAAGGATAACTCACTCAGAAAACTAATCATAGTGTGGCCGATGCCTTCGCGTTGTCCAATACCGTGGAACACGGCTTTCCGGAAAGTTTCTTAACCTTGGCCAAGGGTGCACAAATTTCCCCACAAGGTGGTCCAGTCCTCCCTATCGTCATAGTTTGGACTGTCCCACTAAAGGTTCCATACCTACTTCGTACCACCACGGCATCCCCCACGGACATCACCAGGGGCTTCACAATCATAAAATGGCCAGTCATAAATGCCGGATCTCGAACACCCACCAACGAACGAGTCTTCTCCTGGGACTCCGTTGCAATCTCCTGCCTCCGGGGGGTACCGGGTGAGTACTAGTTGGGTGTGGTTCCAATTCCCATCCCATACTGGGCTTGTGGCTGCGCGAGAGGTGCTAGGCAAAGGCGGCACAAGAACCGGTCCTTATACGACCGAACCAGGCATCTTCAATAGCCAATCCACGAGTGGAAGGGCGTCCCAGAGATAGCCTCCCCACTGAGGACTACCTCGCCTGGTCCCGCCAGAAAAACATCCCTCACTAGGGTTGCACTTATTATTAACCACCCAATTTCACATTTACACACACCACCAAAACGCACGCATTTGACACGAAAATCATGTGAGCAGTATTAATTAAACACATATGGTGAGAGTCCTAAGCGGCAAAGCAATCCAACATGTCATTAAGGGATTTAATGACGTTGGTTCCTAGGGTTAACAAGGGATCAGGATATATTCAAGTCAAGGCAGGCAATCAAATATTGCATAGGACCATTCTAGCCTTTAAATTCATTTAAATATCATGCACATTTATTTGTAAACAGCTCTAAATAGGATATTTTGCAAACATAGGATCAATATGATCAAAGGGAGTTAGACTTGCCTTCAACAAGATCTTCTTCTTCTAAGTCCTCGTATACCAGGTCCTCGGGTTCTTCAACGACTTGATTATCTAGCGATAAAAGAAAATAAATCTACCGCTCAACAAACAATTTAAACAAGCAATAAATAAAATAAAATCCAAATGAACTCCAAAAATTATAGATCTGATATGATTGGATAGATGGTGATTTTAGATGAATTTTGGTGGAAAGATCACTGAAATCAGAGTTTAAACGGAGGAGATATGGATTAAACAAGTTTAAGAAAGGAAATTGATCAGGATTAAGCTAACTTAATTAAGCATAGCCATAATCCTAATTAATCTGGAGTGATCAAGGGTTGGAAAATGATTAGAACGGAATATAGGATTTTTAGGAATTTTCTGGGATTTTTCTGTTATTAGAAATTGCTAGGAATATAAATGCGTGTACACTAGTCGGGTGCACTTAGCATTTTCCTGAGGGAAAGAGAGGCTGACAGATGGGTCCAGGGGATCTGAGGGCTTATTTGCAAGAATAGAAATATTATGAGGGCTTATTGGTAAAAACAGAAAGTTAACAGGGACCTATCTGTAATTTTGGAAAAGTTTAGGGGCCTCGGTGTAAAAAGATAGGGGCCAAAGTGTAAATACAGAAAAGTACAGGGACTTTTCTGTAAAAGATAGGACTAAAATAGAATTACTGAAAAGGTCAGGGGCGTATCTGCAAAAGGACAGGGCCCTGGGATTTTATGGAAATTCCTGATTTATTTTCTTATTGGAAATGGCATAGACCAGGTCCACGACCTGTGGACCGGGCTCATGGGCTGGGTCCACGGGCCATGGTGGACCGAGCGAATCTGGGGCGTTGGATGGGAAATAGACGGTTGAGAGAGTGGGAGGGCGGCGCGCGCGGCCGGCGGTGACTCGGCGCGGCGGCGCTTTTGCCGGAGCTCGCCGGAGTTGGCCGTTACGGCTCGCCGGTGGCCCAAAATCGGCGCGGATGGGCTTGGGAGGAAGAGGAGATGATGGCGAGGGTAGGGGAGGGTGATGTCGTCGTGGAGAGGGATGGGAGCGGCGGCGCGAGCTCGCCGGACTTGGGCGGAGCGGCGGCGTGCGAAGGGAATGGGGCGCGTGCGCGGGGAAAAGGGAAAAGAGCGAGCTCGAGAGGGAGAGAAGAGAAGGGCGAGCTCACCTCGACACGTTTTGTGCTCGAGGATGGGCTGGAGTTGGCGCGCGACGAAGAGAAGCGGCGACGACCTAGGTTCGTCGTCGATCTCCTCACCCGAGGAGCGGCTGCGGAAAAAGGAGGCGATTCGGGGTGGCTCGCAGCTCGGAGAAGCTTGGAGGAGGTTAGGGAGAGAGGGTCTCGCTCCCGAGGCGGCGAAGGAGCTCGCCGGAGAGAGGAGGAACAGAGAGAGAGAGAGGGGAGAAGATGAGCGAAAGGGGAAGGGCTTGGCCCTTTTTAAGGACGGCAATGGCGGTGGCGCGGCTGAACGTGACGGGCGCGCCAAGAAATCGCGATGGCGGTGGCGCCAGTGAGGCGGTGCGGCGGCTGACGTCGGCGACGGTATGGGCGGCGGCGGGATTTCCGCTGGCGTGGTCGGAGGAGGAAGGAGAGAGAAGGGAGGCGGGCTGGGCTGCGCTGGGCCGGAGAAGGAGTTGGGCCGCGACGGGCTGGTGAGGGAAGGAAGCGGGTTGCGCGAGGCTGGGCCGGGAAAGCGGGCGCGGCCCGGAAGAAAGAAGAGAAAGAGAGAGAGGAACTGGGCCGGCTGGGGAAAAGAGGAGAGGGTGGCCCAAAAGAAAAAAAAAATTTGATCTTTTCTGGATTTCGAACTTTGAAGAATTTCAAATTCGAACAAAAACGAAAACTGATCAAACACGCAAAATAAATCCAATAAAATCTCAAAAATGCATATGATGAGTTTCGTGCAATTTTTCAAAATGAAAAATTTTAAAATTGAGGTGGTTTGGCTAACTTTAAATCACTCACTTCATTTTAATTTGTTCTAAATTTGAAAAATTTCAAATTTTTAGTGAAATTTAATTATGGGCAAAAATTGGGGTGTGACAGATCTACCCCACTTAAAGAGAATCTCGTCCTCGAGATTCGAGCTACCTAGCGGGAAGGGAAGAGCAGAAAGATCTTTGTTCTTGTATCTGTTTCCAGATGATCCACTGATTTCCATATTGCTAACTTTGGAGCGAGAGGAGAGCCTACCCCACTTAAAGGATTTTAACCCAGGGATACCAGGTTATCAAGGTTTCTTGAAAAACAGTTGAAGACCATATGCAGTAGTAATTCCAAGTTCCGAACGAAGGCAAAGCTCCAAAATCCAAATGTGACTTGTAGACGAGTTGGGTTGTTAAGGTACTCACCGGGGACCACTTCTGGTGCTCCATTAGTTTCTCGAGCGTTGATATGGTTTACTCGGCTTCGACCGATGGTTTGGCTACTCCTTTGCTGTTGTCCGGAGGATTGTTGTCCACTGCGTCCAACTCCTGATGCTGCAGTCCTATTGCTTGCCTGATGTGACTGAGTTGGAGCATTATTCTGATTCAGGTAAGGACATCTAGCAACCATATGGCCTGGCTCGCGACAGTGAAAGCAAGTTCTCTTGTCATTGTTATAAGGCTGGGCAATGCTGGAACTGCTCCTCTGCTGACTACCAGAATTTTGGTTACTATATCCTGGTGCTGAGCTCGGTTGATTGGACGCTGAAGTTCTGTACTGCATTGTTGGCTGATACTTCGATTTCTGAAAATTATTATTAGACCTTGATTTCTGGTTTCTCTCCTGCTGCTTGAAATTCTGAGTATTGAATTTGCGCTTTCTGTCCTGCTCAATGTGGGAGCGTGCATCCTCCAAAAGAAGTGCACGGTTTATGAGAGTGTTGAAATCTGGATATATGTGAGTGACCAACTGTACTCTCAAACTAAGACTGAGTCCTTTCCTGAAACGATCCTGTTTCTTTTTGTCAGTACTGACCTCTTCAGGTGCATAGCGTGCTAGCTTCATGAACTTTCTAATATACTGATTCACTGTCATAGCTCCTTGTTTCAAGGAGCGGAACTCTTCAGCTTTCATTTCCATAATACCCTCAGGGATGTGGTATCTCCTGAATTCCTCCTGAAATTCATCCCAAGTGATAGCCTCAGCATCTTCTGTAGCTTCACGATAGTTATCCCACCATTCGCTTGCTGCTCCTGTGAGCTGGTGAGACGCCAGGATAACTTTCTCTCTGTCATTGGCATTAACCACTTGCAGTTTCTTGATTATGCCTCTTAGCCAATCATCTGCTGCTAGAGGATCTTCTTCAGCACACTCAAAAGTTGGCGGTCTGAGTCTCATAAATTCTGACATCTTGGTCTGTGGACCTGGTGTACGGTCCAGAAGTCCTTGGGCGATAATCTCCATCAGACGGGTCTGATTATCCATTACAGCCACTAAGTTGGTGACTGGTGCTGCGGGTATTCTTCCACCTCTTCCACCACCTCTTCTACCACCTCTACCACGGTTCTGTTGTCCTCCACCTCTGTGCTGATCATTATTTTCTCCCACCTCATCTTGTACTTCCTGTTGATTTTGACTCACTTCCTCTTCCTGGTAATCTTGTTCATTATCATGTCTGCCTCCACCTCTACCTCCTCTTCTACCTCTGCCACGCTGATTATTATTTCTTCCTCTACCACGTCCACGCCCTGCATTGTGGACATCATCCTGATTATCATCTTGAGCATTACGCTCTCGGCGTTGGCGCTGCTGAATTCTGGCAGATCTTTTGGGAGGCATCTGCTTGTCGGGATAAGGAGAGATGAGAAGGGATTTACGGAAAATCTAGAGCTACGAGCAGAACAAGATAATGGAAAAGAATTTCCGAATATCTTGCGCACACTCAAACAGAAGAATCAGCATCAATACAACATACAGCAAACATAGCATCATAACAGGGGCTCGATCACACATATTCAAGTCCTTCTATATAGCAGGACTCGACGGTTAAACCTAGACAACAGGACTCGACAGCAGGGTGCCACTAAGTACAACGGCACTCCACACTCTAGTTTGAGAGCCGCTGTTGCTTGATACTGACAGGTCTTCTGATGGCTCGTCTCTGTGGATTTTTGGTTTTGACGGAAGACTCTTGTACTTGTGACTTGTAGTCATCGGGACTGGAGAGATCAGATTTCTTTGCTGAGGGCTTCCCAGCGGGTGCGACCTTTTGGAAGGAGAAATTTTCCAAAATGGGAGAGAAGTACATAGAAAAAGTTTTGCAAATAGTTTTTAGGTATAAAATAGCACTCATTCTCACTCGATCCGTCCTAGGGTTCAACCTACGAGCAAGTATGGCTCTGATACCACTCTGTCGTACCCCATTTCTGGAGCACTAGCGCTTACCGTATCAGTCCCTGGATCAGACGCTGATACGACGCTTACACAGAATGACATCACAGTCTCATACCCTTCATAAAATTACCAAGTCTCATACAAGCCCTTTTATTATACAAAAGGTCTTACAACAAAGGCCAGCGGCCTGACCAAACAGACAACACACCGATTAACTGCTACAGCAGCAGCACTAGACTACTACTCCAGCGGAAGACGGAACGGCACCACTCCAACAGGCAGACTTGCGGGCAGGCTGAACCCTAATCTTCATCTCCATCAGCTTCTATCTCTGGCTCATCATCTGAATGATTGAAGCAAGAGTGAGTACTTAAGGTACTCAGCAAGCCTAACACGAGGGGTAAGTTATGCAAGGGAGTTCATCAAAGGATAGGCTTGTGGTTTATATCAACGAGGCAGGAAAGCCAAGTTTATGCAAGGTTGTTTTGAAAACAAAGCAGTTCGCAATCTAATCAAGTATCTGTAGAGATTAGTGGGGTTGGGCGGCCCTGGGGGAGTTACTGTCCATCCCGCCAGTGCCTCAAGTTTTATCACTGGCCGTCAACCAGCACACGGCTCCAAACCGGTGTATTCCGAAAACACGCCAAGGATAACTCACTCAGAAAACTAATCATAGTGTGGCCGATGCCTTCGCGTTGTCCAATACCGTGGAACACGGCTTTCCGGAAAGTTTCTTAACCTTGGCCAAGGGTGCACAAATTTCCCCACAAGGTGGTCCAGTCCTCCCTATCGTCATAGTTTGGACTGTCCCACTAAAGGTTCCATACCTACTTCGTACCACCACGGCATCCCCCACGGACATCACCAGGGGCTTCACAATCATAAAATGGCCAGTCATAAATGCCGGATCTCGAACACCCACCAACGAACGAGTCTTCTCCTGGGACTCCGTTGCAATCTCCTGCCTCCGGGGGGTACCGGGTGAGTACTAGTAGGGTGTGGTTCCAATTCCCATCCCATACTGGGCTTGTGGCTGCGCGAGAGGTGCTAGGCAAAGGCGGCACAAGAACCGGTCCTTATACGACCGAACCAGGCATCTTCAATAGCCAATCCACGAGTGGAAGGGCGTCCCAGAGATAGCCTCCCCACTGAGGACTACCTCGCCTGGTCCCGCCAGAAAAACATCCCTCACTAGGGTTGCACTTATTATTAACCACCCAATTTCACATTTACACACACCACCAAAACGCACGCATTTGACACGAAAATCATGTGAGCAGTATTAATTAAACACATATGGTGAGAGTCCTAAGCGGCAAAGCAATCCAACATGTCATTAAGGGATTTAATGACGTTGGTTCCTAGGGTTAACAAGGGATCAGGATATATTCAAGTCAAGGCAGGCAATCAAATATTGCATAGGACCATTCTAGCCTTTAAATTCATTTAAATACCATGCACATTTATTTGTAAACAGCTCTAAATAGGATATTTTGCAAACATAGGATCAATATGATCAAAGGGAGTTAGACTTGCCTTCAACAAGATCTTCTTCTTCTAAGTCCTCGTATACCAGGTCCTCGGGTTCTTCAACGACTTGATTATCTAGCGATAAAAGAAAATAAATCTACCGCTCAACAAACAATTTAAACAAGCAATAAATAAAATAAAATCCAAATGAACTCCAAAAATTATAGATCTGATATGATTGGATAGATGGTGATTTTAGATGAATTTTGGTGGAAAGATCACTGAAATCAGAGTTTAAACGGAGGAGATATGGATTAAACAAGTTTAAGAAAGGAAATTGATCAGGATTAAGCTAACTTAATTAAGCATAGCCATAATCCTAATTAATCTGGAGTGATCAAGGGTTGGAAAATGTTTAGAAGTGAACAGGGTATTTTTAGGAATTTTCTGGGATTTTTCTGTTATTAGAAATTGCTCGGAATATAAATGCGTGTACACTAGTCGGGTGCACTTAGCATTTTCCTGAGGGAAAGAGAGGCTGACAGATGGGTCCAGGGGATCTGAGGGCTTATTTGCAAGAATAGAAATATTATGAGGGCTTATTGGTAAAAACAGAAAGTTAACAGGGACCTATCTGTAATTTTGGAAAAGTTTAGGGGCCTCGGTGTAAAAAGATAGGGGCCAAAGTGTAAATACAGAAAAGTATAGGGACTTTTCTGTAAAAAGATAGGACTAAAATAGAATTACTGAAAAGGTCAGGGGCGTATCTGCAAAAGGACAGGGCCCTGGGATTTTATGGAAATTCCTGATTTATTTTCTTATTGGAAATGGCATAGACCAGGTCCACGACCTGTGGACCGGGCTCATGGGCTGGGTCCACGGGCCATGGTGGACCGAGCGAATCTGGGGCGTTGGATGGGAAATAGACGGTTGAGAGAGTGGGAGGGCGGCGCGCGCGGCCGGCGGTGACTCGGCGCGGCGGCGCTTTTGCCGGAGCTCGCCGGAGTTGGCCGTTACGGCTCGCCGGTGGCCCAAAATCGGCGCGGATGGGCTTGGGAGGAAGAGGAGATGATGGCGAGGGTAGGGGAGGGTGATGTCGTCGTGGAGAGGGATGGGAGCGGCGGCGCGAGCTCGCCGGACTTGGGCGGAGCGGCGGCGTGCGAAGGGAATGGGGCGCGTGCGCGGGGAAAAGGGAAAAGAGCGAGCTCGAGAGGGAGAGAAGAGAAGGGCGAGCTCACCTCGACACGTTTTGTGCTCGAGGATGGGCTGGAGTTGGCGCGCGACGAAGAGAAGCGGCGACGACCTAGGTTCGTCGTCGATCTCCTCACCCGAGGCGCGGCTGCGGAAAAAGGAGGCGATTCGGGGTGGCTCGCAGCTCGGAGAAGCTTGGAGGAGGTTAGGGAGAGAGGGTCTCGCTCCCGAGGCGGCGAAGGAGCTCGCCGGAGACAGGAGGAACAGAGAGAGAGAGAGGGGAGAAGATGAGCGAAAGGGGAAGGGCTTGGCCCTTTTTAAGGACGGCAATGGCGGTGGCGCGGCTGAACGTGACGGGCGCGCCAAGAAATCGCGATGGCGGTGGCGCCAGTGAGGCGGTGCGGCGGCTGACGTCGGCGACGGTATGGGCGGCGGCGGGATTTCCGCTGGCGTGGTCGGAGGAGGAAGGAGAGAGAAGGGAGGCGGGCTGGGCTGCGCTGGGCCGGAGAAGGAGTTGGGCCGCGACGGGCTGGTGAGGGAAGGAAGCGGGTTGCGCGAGGCTGGGCCGGGAAAGCGGGCGCGGCCCGGAAGAAAGAAGAGAAAGAGAGAGAGGAACTGGGCCGGCTGGGGAAAAGAGGAGAGGGTGGCCCAAAAGAAAAAAAAAGATTTGATCTTTTCTGGATTTCGAACTTTGAAGAATTTCAAATTCGAACAAAAACGAAAACTGATCAAACACGCAAAATAAATCCAATAAAATCTCAAAAATGCATATGATGAGTTTCGTGCAATTTTTCAAAATGAAAAATTTTAAAATTGAGGTGGTTTGGCTAACTTTAAATCACTCACTTCATTTTAATTTGTTCTAAATTTGAAAAATTTCAAATTTTTAGTGAAATTTAATTATGGGCAAAATTGGGGTGTGACATGTCTGGGTCAGACAACCAGGCCATATGCAGAGCATTTCTTCTTTTTTACTTTTGATCAATCCATATATTGTCTTTTCGCATATTATAAACTGTCTTCCTAATTTTCTACTAAAATATGAATGCTACAGGTTAGCCTTCTTTGAAAAAGGTAAAAATCAAAATCAAAATGTTGCTGTTTATTTTCGCAGTCTCTGAGTCACTTTCATCCTTCATTCCCTCCTTTGTTCTACCGTACATACTGCCAATACAAAAGCAAGACAGATTCACAACGCAAGCTGTGTATCCTATTTTCGATTTATACTAATTTCAGGCGCATGAATATTAGATAATATATGTAATATTATTGGGCCTTGCCACTAAAACGAAAGAGAAGAAAAGCCGTTGGGAATCTCTTGGGATTCACCTTTGCGGTCTCTGTATCTCTTACTTCTCTGAAGTCTGATCCAGTGGTTTAAATTGTGCAACTATAATCTCTAATCATAAACCCCCAATTAAGGCGCACGGATTAAACCCTAGCCGGCGGCGCGGCTCCGTCTCGACCTTTCCCCCATTCTTGTGTTGCCCCATGCCGCTCTGCTTCTCCCCCGCCTCCTCCGCCGCAGCTGCGGCTTCTCCCCTCACCGCTGGCAGCAGGGGCGTCCGTCGCCGGCCGAGCTCTGCCCTTACCGTCGTTGTGAGCTCCGGTTTCCCATCCCTCGTCTTCTCCCCTGTTCCTATTTGTTTTGTGCTCTTGTACTTTGTAGCATGGCTATCTGGACGTATCCCTTGATTTGTGGCAGTCGAGAAAGCTATTTCATTGTTTGCGCATCGGTTGTGGCTGATTTCCGGACGGTTGATTGGGTCCCTTTTTTTTCCCCCTCGAATAAGGCTTGCGGATAAGAAATAATTTGGTATTTTGGAACTTGGAATCATGCTCGCTTTCGATTGATTAAATTACGTTCACATCCAACAATGCCTTACTGCATCTGCATACAAACGAAGTTACTGGCAGGATGTATGTTGAATAAGTACTGTGGAGAAATGCATCCATGCCCATTTAAGCTAAAATGATCTTCCCACCTGCAGAGATGTAAAAAAATCGATTCCCTGAGGGCAATCAATGGGGCACCACCATGCGTTCCGGTGTCTGACGGATCGCTACCGACTCCCGTGACATTGCCAGTTTTCCGGGATGCAAATAGCAGCAGCGACACAAGGCTACGTATCTTCTCAGGCACAGCCAATCCTTCCCTTTCCCAGGTCAGTTTAATCTAACATGACGAAATTATCTTTCAATTGTTGTACTCATTCTTTAGACAGCTGTGGGCCAGGAACTCTAGATTGGGTATTTGAACATGTGAGGCAACACAGAGGTTTGATGGCAAGAATATGAAGTTCATAGTAACAAATTCAGTAGTAACTCAAATACTAATAAACAAGATGAAATCTACAATCTCAGCCATAATTTCTATGTTTTTATACCTAATATAGTAAGAGACAAGAGTTTCAAGTCTAGATGTATATATGTGAAATACATATACATGTAGTTCCTCAGAATTTTAATGAAGGATATCTGAATCTGATGAGGAATTGAATGTGATTGGTCATTGGTATGTCCATGTCCGAGTGTGTAAGGTGACATTTTTCACAATAAACCTAATTTCTGTCTGGTGTCCTATTAACAGGAAATAGCAAGCTACTTGGGTCTAGAACTTGGGAAGATTAACATAAAAAGATTCGCAGATGGTGAAATATACGTTCAGTTGCAAGAAAGTGTACGGGGCTGCGATGTTTTCCTTGTGCAGCCAACGTGTCCACCAGCAAATGAAAATCTTATGGAACTGCTGATCATGATTGATGCCTGTAGGAGAGCATCTGCCAAGAATATTACTGCAGTTATCCCTTATTTTGGTTATGCTAGGGCTGACAGGAAGGTAACGTTTTCTTTTTTATATTTTCCAAATTGTTTTTTTAGTTCTGAGGCTGTATATATTTAAGAGAAAAAGGACACGTATATAGATGTCCGTGTCACGTTGATGTTATCATATAGGGTGCACAAGTAAACTTCCAGCAGTTTTCTATTTTCATGCACCTGAAAAGTAGTCACCCACAACACTTGAATGTAAATTTAGACTGTTTTGTATGTGGAGGCTTTTCAGCGCCCATTAAAGAGAGGAATTGATTTCGGTGCTCAATAGCATTATGCACCCTATTATCCCTGTAGATTCTAACATTCTATTTAATCAAACAGTTGTAAAAACTAACAATATATTTTATCTGCTTGCCACTGTTAAAACTAGCTAAGAATTTTTCAATTTTCTCAGTCTCAAGGCCGGGAATCTATAGCTGCCAAGCTTGTAGCTAATATGATTACAGAAGCTGGTGCGAACCGTGTCCTTGTTTGTGACCTTCATTCCAGTCAAGCCATGGGATACTTCGACATCCCAGTAGATCATGTTTATGGTCAGGTTTGTACTGATCCATGATGCTTGAATTGATCAGCCTATTTTAGAACTTACATGTGATTAGTCCATTCTGCTTACAACTGTTCTCTGCTTTGCCTCTTTGATTTCTCAAGCCGGTGATTCTTGATTACCTCGCCAGCAAGACAATATGTTCAAATGACTTGGTGGTTGTATCTCCTGATGTTGGAGGCGTTGCCAGGGCACGCGCTTTTGCTAAAAAACTGTCTGATGCACCTCTAGCAATTGTAGATAAAAGAAGACAGGGACACAATGTTGCTGAGGCAAGTACTTTATTTCTTAGTTAAACAGTGTAGCAGGATGAATGGATGATCTAAAATTTTTTAATGAAATCTTAGTTTTGCTCCTTAGTAGCTGCAATTTTGTGAACAGCTGACTAGCATGAACAGGTGATAATATTCATTCAGGCCTTTCCCTAGACCTAGTTGATCGCATATCTCTGATTATATTCTTTCTATTCATTCTGCCTGAATATGTAATGCATTTGAAGATGCGTCTCTCTTATTACATGTTGCATGCTTGTTTTATTGCCATGGGCACACACACATCTTATCCTGTGCATTTGTTACAGGTAATGAATCTTATTGGAGATGTTAGAGGAAAAGTGGCTGTTATGATGGATGATATGATTGATACAGCAGGTAATTTCCCCCATTATAATTTATCGGCTTATTAGTTTCTAGCAGAGAATTCTTTCTGTTATGTTCCCCTCATAAGAGTGAGTTATGCGATGACAGTATTCCTTCTTCTCAACTGTCCATCAGGGTTGGGTTGAGGGTCTTGTGGCTTCCTTGCTGTTACCAGTCGAGGATTTATTATGCCATAGTAGTAGTTACTCTTTGAAGGCAGAACCAAATATTGTTTTCCATTTCAATGAGACTTGAGATAATTTTAAAAGCATGAAGATGATAAACTATCCACGTTCGTGCATGACATATTTTTTCTAGACTTTATTTTTAGCATCACATTGTACACCACTCTTAGATACTTTGATTCTGGTATCACCGTCCTAATGGAACTATCAATAATACATTAGGAACTATTGCCAAAGGAGCTGAGCTACTGCATCAGGAAGGAGCTCGAGAAGTATATGCATGCTGTACACATGCTGTTTTTAGGTATGCTTTAATTCTTGGAATTAGTTTCAGTCATATTCTGTTTTCTCTCCCTTAGGTTGCTACTTGTATTTTTCTTAGCATATTGTACATTACCTTTTCAGCCCGCCAGCAATTGAAAGGCTATCAAGTGGTTTATTTCAAGAAGTAATCATCACAAACACTATCCCTCTGAAGGAGGAGAAGACTTTTCCGCAGCTGACCATTCTTTCAGTTGCTAACCTTTTAGGAGAGACAATCTGGCGTGTCCATGATGATTGCTCGGTAAGTTCTGACTTCTAAATAGTAAAAACTCGTCTGTTGGTTCCTCATCTCACAGTTGTGACACTGTTCTGCAGAACAGCTGTTTTTTCCCTTCTTCTGGTGCCAGTTTCTTACAGAAGTCTCATCATTTTCAGGTTGGTCATGATCCATACTCCAGCTTGGATATTGACTGATACTTGCTGTGTATTACCCTTGTGGTGCTTGCTTGGAGGCGCCCTACTTCTTGCCTAGGTGAGAACGGTGCTGTTTTGGAATTCGTGGTAATGTCCTCCTACGGTATCGATAGCAGCAAACGGTTGTTGCTGTATGCTAGGCATATTTGGCTCCATTGTGGCCTGAATTCTCCGTATGTACTGTGCACCAGCAACGCTGAAGCGTTACTTTTCTTATGCAGGAATAGTTGTGTCAGCGTGCACTTCTTTTTGGGGCACCATTTTCAGTGTTTGTGTAATAAGCACTATGTAATATGGATTAAGGTAGCACAGAACCTCCATGAGTCTTTGAAGGATAGTAACATAAGATGGAATTTTGGAGCTCTGTGGCTGTTCTCAATATTTGTAAATTCGTCTGCATGACAATTCTTTTCGGCTGTTGTGATGTAACGCTTGAAAGGATTGTTATTATCGGGTTAGAATAACCTCATAGTAAATCATGATTGACAGTCTATATGTACAATGAAATGTGTTTAGCAGGGTGGTTAGGTCTATTTAAGCTCTCTTTTCCATTGTAGAAAGGAGTTTTTACACATATGCTTAATGATTTTCTCTCTTTGAGCATTTCTTAACTAAGTAGCAGTGCGTGTGCTACCATGGAGAAAAGAGAGCCACAAACTACGAATGTTGTGAATTCAGATCAGAGATTGGTTACACAACAAGTGGGAAAGAAACACCTCTATTTGGTTTTATTCGAATAGAAAAACAAACAGTTTTTCTACTAATGGCATTGGAGAGGAAGAGGAATGAAATTACTTAATCAAGAAGGAAGATCCATCGATATCACACCATCCACAGGCCAGTTGTCTGCATCGCGTACGATGGATCACCTGGCCGTGGCCTCCTTTTTGAGCCACACCTGGGTGGCGACGCTGTCGAACGGGCAGGCGACGTTGCAGGCGGTGATGCGGGCGACGTCGGTGCCGGCCTCCCCGGCGCACTTCTTGAAGCAGCCGTCGTCGAGGGCCTTGTCGGCGGTGGCGTCGCAGCGCGCCTGGCACGCCTTGACGCCGGCGGGGTCCGCGGCGGCGCACTTGCGGTAGCAGGAGCGCGTGGCGATGGCGGCGGCGGCGACGTCGACCTTGGTGGTGCAGGCCTCCATGCAGCTGCCCATCTCCGTGGTGTTGACGCCGTGGGCCGCCTCGCACGCCTTGTTGCACTCGTCCAGCCCCGCCATCACCAGCTTGAAATCCGATTCCTGCGCGCAGTCGTCCTTGCACTCGGCGAACTGGACGGGGTTCGCCTTCTCCAACGCGGCGCAACCCTTGTTGCACTCGTCCTCTGCTCCCGCCGCCGATGATGGCAACACGGCGGCGAGGAACAGCGCCGCCATCAATAATCTAATCGTCAGCATCATGTCCACCACCTGCACGGCCATGGTATTCCAATTCCTTTTGTATCTTTCGATCGATCGGTGGGTAACTCTAATAATAACGCAAGCTGTTGATCCGCTTGTCCCAGCCACTGGCGGGGAGAGAGCGAGAATGTATAGAGGACCTATAGCCTCTAGCGTGAGGCCACCAGAGCTTCGCGGTCTGCCAGTGCTGCTGCTAGTTTGCTGCATGCACGCATGCATGAGTTTTCTTTCTATTTCCTTTTTCCTTTTTTTTTTAACCACCGGGAGGGATCGATGTGGCCTCTAGTTAATTCTGCTCGAATATATATTTCCAACTTTGTGGGATTTTAATTGATGGTATCTCAAAATCGTGCATTCATGTTTCATTTCTGTGTGCACATCTGACATCATCATCATCTACCACCTCATTCCGGCATGGTCATCCTCACTTCTCAAGGGTCAACGTTTTGTTGTCCTTCAGCTATGGAAGCAGAAGCTGATGCTTGCCTAGAGCGCATTCGACTGCCTGCAGATTGGGTACGTCAACCAGCGGTGGTGGAGACTGATTGCTGGAATCGTCGTATCGACCAGGTGCAGCGGAAGAAATTAAAGGGGCGTGCCGATTGCTACCAAAGGTGCGGTTCGTTCAGTAAGCTCAGGGGAGAGTCAAATAAAGTTGCCCATCATCCATCGCTGAAGAATAAAGAGCTTGAATTTCAAACGAGGAAGTGAGCAGCAGATGCGCCTCAATTTGGAACTCCACTATTTAAAATGACCATAGACGACGACGAGCACTGCTGAGAAACACCACCTAGATTGCCCAAGTGTTGAAATTGAGATCTCTTCATTGCGTTGAAATTTGAGATATGTTCGTAACTATACTAGGTCTCGTCTTGCTTGAACCATAGACACATAACTCGCATGGGAGCAGCAACGCATCAGCATCAGGGTCGATCGGGCACCCGCGCGTTGACGACATGGATTCTAGACTCAATCAGAGCAGGTGGTGCTGAACGAGGTTGGCGCCGACGAAATCGACGACGTGAGACTTGATCAGGATCACTCGAAAAGAAAAAAAAAGAGACTTGATCAGGAGCTCGCCATCCACATGGCTTCTTTCCGCTGAGATGAGGGGCGCCACGAAGACGTGTACGCCGTACGTCGCAAGTGCAAAGCTGGTGTCAGCCAAAGCAGCGTGAGCTGGCGCCACGCGCAGGTCAAGGACAGCCAGCGTCGACGACGACGGAACCCAGGGGGTGGTCGCTGTTTCGACTAGCGACCGCCCTCTGTTTCTTCGTAGACGTTGGATCGGACCTGCACGGCCCGGATGGACGCACGCGAATGATTCGGCGCACGACTCTCGACGGTGAACGCGCGGCACCACCAATGAACGCCGGAAATTAAGAGGCAGGGCACCGGAAGAAGGTCAGACTTGAGGAGGTCGATCCGATCGCCATTGTGACTGAGACATGACAATACTTTCCCTCGCCTCACACTTGATGAAAAGAGAGTTAAAAAAATGGTTTATTTGAAAATCTCATACGTACATGAGCTCTCAGTCAACAAACCGTATCTGAAAACACAAAAATAATAGTATCATCACTCGTGTGTGGCTTCCTTAATTCTGATCCTTGTTTATGAGCAGCAGCTTCTCCTTGGCGAGTCGATCTGACGCATTGACGCTGGCGGCGTCCTCGCTGGTGGACGCCGGAAACGCATGGCTGGGGGTGCTGCTGTATCATGCACGGTCATCAAATCATCACTTGGGGACGATGGCCTTCTTTTTGAGCGCCAGCGCGGCGGAGAGCCTGTCGACTTCCTTATTGCTGCCGGCGGCGGGGGATTTGCAGAGCGCCTCGCAGTCCTTGCCGCCCGTCCTGGCGCAGTCGCGGTGGCAGGCGCGCGTCGCGATCACGCCCACCACGGAGTCCACCTTCAGCGTGCACGCCTCCATGCACTTGCCCACCTCCGCCGTCAGCCCGCCGGCGCCGCCGTTGCCCAGCTCGCACGCCTTGTTGCACTCGTCCAGCCCCCGCGTCGCCACGTCGAAGTCCGCCTCCAGCGCGCACTGGTCCTTGCACCCCGCGAACCGCGCCGGGTCCGCCGTCTCGAACTCGGTGCACTTCTTGTTGCACTCGTCCACGGCGGCGCTAGCCGGCGATGGCACCTGCAGCGCCGCTGCGACCATCAGGACCGCCATCACCAAGGGAATCGTCCTCATGTCCACCTGATGACGATGGGCCGTTTTGCTGTATTTGTTATCTATATATATGTCGGCGATCTAGCTAATAAGTAAGGCAATTCTCAACGAGATGATGTTAGCTCGTGATGGATGCTAGCTCGTCCCCTTGTTAGCTTGTTATACATAAATGATAGGCCCAGCCACCGCCCCGAGAGAGCGACGAAGTAACCCATTGTCCATTGATCGAGGAGGAGCTACCGTACGTGAGGCCACCAGAGCTTCGCGGCCTGCCGGTGCTGCTAGTTTGTTGCATGCATGCGTTTTCTATTTTTATGCGTCCTTTAATTAATATAACTAGTGTGATGGCCCCGTATTTGGTGGCTACGCTATTGTAATATATTGAATGCCACATTAATATTATTGTTCTTCAACGTTATTTTTTTACTATTTTTTTCTAATCTTTTCGCTATTATTTCTTAGCATTATTCGATAAGACAACGGTATGCTAATGGAAGTGGTAGGATCTTCGATTCTATTTTAACAACTATTATACTTCCTCAGTCCAAGTATAATTGATGTTTTAGCCCTTGGCACGAAGATTAAGAAAAGTTGGTAAATGTAGATTGTGTAGGAAACGAGGAGGATAGAGATAGAAGTGTATTGGAAAGAGAGAAAGGTACATCGGGAAGTGAGACTGCTAATTATTTTCAGAAAACTGGAGGAAGCTAACGTGTCAAATAAACTGGGACAGAGAGAGTACCACGGATATCGCTTAAGGCAAGAACACCCCAGCCAAGTCCTCCAAACAGTTATAGAAATCATCACACAATGGAAACATGAATCTAAGTAGGGAACAAAAGAATAAATCAATGCATTTTTAGATCTTGTTATCAATATGAACATTATTATTGCACAGAAGGACATCATTCGAATTTGACGGCTGAATTTGGAACAATTGTACAAGCAAATACAGACAGACAGGAACAACACAAATAATCAAGCCGACCCAACTTTTCCTCCAACCCTTGGATAAAGATATGACAGGACAACACAACCGAGAAATGACATATTATTCAAATAGTGAAACAGCCGAATTACTGAACCTTTGAAATATCAGTGGTTTACAATCTAAAATTCAACAAAAATCCATATTTGGCAACAAGATTTGATGTGGAAGCTTGGAAGCAACGGATGGAGAAACTAAAAGTTGTTTTCGTGTTTCATTTTCATGTGCGCTGTATCGCGTGTTAATTTGTTTTTGTATTACACGTCACTTGATTTGACATCTTAAAACAAATTTATATCCAAATCATATCTGTCAATATAATTCAAAATTTAAAGCACGAAATATACACATAACTAATAATTAAGCCCATCTACACGTCATTTTTGATATAGTCCCCTTTCGGCATTTGATATGTTCTTGGCTTGGTGTGTTACTCAACACATTTGGATGAGTTGCGTCCTGCCGATGTGTCTCGTGTGAACTAACTCGAAAAGTAATAGAATGGTCCGACCCGAATTTCATGTGGGGAAGATAGATAACATATTGTTTTACGGGGATATAAGATATAATGCATGGATGTAGTGCATTGAGGTCTTGAAGGCGAATGTATAGGAGTACGAGACCTTGGGGCAAAAATATCCTCGAGATATTTCCCAAACTACATTTATATACTCTAACACGTCGAGAAGTTGAGAAGTTTGTGGAAGATCAACTAGTTTTTACAGGGACTCAAAGCACTCAACACCCCCCCTCCCCCTAGCAGTTGCGTTGAAATGGACGACATCTCTTTGTCTGACACAGTGGCACTCTGACCGTGGCTTGTGATTATCGTCAGTGTCATGTTGAAGGCGGAAGACAGTAAGCTCTCGATGAACCAACCATCAACGTCGATAATTCTAGACTAAAGAAAGCAGAGCAGATTGGCGCCGCGTCTCTGGGCTTGGCCGCCTGGGTGATTGACACGCAGTTAGCTTCCTCGCGCACCGGACAACGCCGTTCCGCTCGACATATATCGATTGCAGTCTGGAGCCACAGCCCGCACTGCAAGACTGTCCTCCGACGATCGACGACAGAGCTTCGCAAGCAGCAGGCCTAATCGGCGGGGCAGAGGATTCCAGCGAACAGTGGCTTCCGGCGGCATTAATTTGACCCAGCACGCGCGCGGTGGACGCTGCTCTTGAGGTCTGAGTGACGAACTCGGAAGATGGCTTGGCGATTGCCCGACGTGCGGCTGCTCCGATCTGCGTACAAAGGTGGGGGGTTGAGCTCGCAGCGCATGTCAAGGAACAAGGACAGCGTCGATGATGCCCGTGCGGCTGAGCCCGGGCCGGGGGAGGTCGCTGTTTCAAATAGCGACCACCCTCTGTTTCTTGCGGACGTTGGATCGGACCTGGACGGTCCAGATGGATGCACGGGAACGGCTCGTTGACTCTTCCGCGCCTTCCCCCGCGCGCTCGACCGCTTGCCCTTCTCGTCGACGGGATCCGGTGAGCGGCAGCACCGACCAGGGGACCAGTAAGGCAGAGCAGCCAACGCCGGAGAGAGACAGGGTATCGTAGGCACCACCGTACGTAGGCCCTCTGACGAGGAAGAAGGCGGCTCTATAGACTATACCGAGGTCGGACTTGGCGGCCGATGGAACAGAGGACGCAGCCGTGGGAGATTACGTACGCGGCTGGAGGACTCAATCGGCGTCGTGGTTCTCGATGGCGATTCCGGCGAGCCTTCTGATATGCCGGTGACGAGAGTATACATCACAAAGAAATAACCACACACACAAACAAAAAATGATTTATTTCAAAATCTCATGCACGAGCTGAGAGAGATTTAATTTCCCCTGACCAACCAACCGTACTTTTTTTTTTATCTGAAAACACAAAAATAACAGCATCAGTATCACGCGCGTGCGGCGTTCTTCTCCTTGCCGAGCAGCTTGTCCTTGGCGAATCTGACGAGTGGGCACGCCTCCTTGCACGCGTTGACGCGGGCCACGTCCTCGCCGCCCTCCTTCGCGGCGCACCGCTTGAAGCAGACGTCGAGGCGGGCCACCGCGTCCTTCTCCGCCAACGCCACGCCCCTCTCGCCGCGCCGGTCGCACGACTCCTCGCACTTCTTCGCGCCTCCGCCGGGGCCGGCGTCCCTGGCGCAGTCGCGGTAGCAGGCGCGCGTGGTGATCACGTCGGCGACGTCGTCCACCTTGACGGCGCACACGTCCTTGCACGACGACGACGACGCGCTGCCCCCGGGCCCGGCCGTGGCGTCGCAGGCCTTCTTGCAGGCTTCCAGGCCCTCGTACATCGCCTTGTAGTCCGCTTCGAAGGCGCAGAAATCGTTGCACTCGATGAACTGCCGGAAGTCCGTCCTCTCGTACCTGGTGCATCCCTTGTTGCACTCGTCGGCGACGCCCGCCGCCGCGCCGGCCAACGACGGCACAAAGAACAGCGCCGCCATGAGGAAACCAGTCATCATGTTCACCGAGGCCATTGCTTAGTTATTCGATCGAGCGTGCTGTTGCTGTCCGTCGTCAGAAATGGATGCTCTACCCATTGTCAGCTTAGGCGTGAGGCGGCCAGAGCTTTGCGGGCGGCCGGTGCCGGTGCTACTTGCATTTTCTTGGCCCTTGTTAATTCGATGGAGCTCCATTTCTTGCGCGCGGCTGGCCGATGAGATGACGTGTTCAAGTCTAACCCAATCTGGTATAATTCCTCGGTGGCATACATATAGTCAGCATGCACTTTCGGATACTTCCCTACTGGAGCTGAAGGAAATCGCACAATACTGTTTGATGGCAACAACACAGTACTTCATCATGTTCTTGAGGTAGCAAGCCACGCTTGCAGAATTCCCTGGTTTCAATCCGCTAGGTTGTTCGCGTTTCAAGACAACATTACATGCATTGGTAGGTAATTCAAATGTTTCCCTTTGCTCCTACAAACCAAAGCAATAATGGTGACAACATTATCTGCTCTGCTCTGACAACTTGAACCAGGCATACATTGGATCACCTTCAAAGAAACTATGTTCGCACTGACGAAAGTTCGCCACAAATGCTGCAGTAATTCATCAAATATGAAACACAACTTGGTTCATTAGTTAAGAAGTTTTATATTCTCTACCCTGATATGCTAATCTTCTAAAAGAAACTGGATCAACTATTTCAGAGAAAAAAAAAAACTGCAGCACCTAAAGAAACATGTCTCCACCGTTCTGATGTCTGAACTGCTAGGATTTGATCAAGAATGTAGCCATAAATAAGCAATATTGAGACACCAAAACTTTCAGAATCAATTACGTGAATCTTAACCCGCACTGTTTAAGGGGAACAAAACTCACCAGCTTGGTGTCGGAAACTAAAGTCGACGGATACTTGAAAGACATGTTATCTTCAGTAGACTTTGGACAATTACATTTATTCAACTATTACATCACTTTACTCTAGATGATAAAGAATATCATCGCTCACTATAAGCTACTGATGATAGTGACATCAAATTTATGTTACACCAGATAAACAATGCCAAACAATTGAATGGCCAAAATCCTTGAAAATTTTGGGCACAAGGTATGATTTTACAGCAAAATTGTGTGAAACTAGAATACATGACGTTAAGGAACATTCCGTGCTACATGTATACTAATATCCTAGAAGCATCTTGGAAACTATGTCCTGCTAGGTGAGATGTGACTTGGTACAAGAATTTGTCAAATCTTGGAAAACATCTCTACAAGAATGTTTGACCTTCAAAAGGAATGCCTGCAAAAAGCAGAAAGTATAAGGACAACTAGGTCAGCGTCCTCAGACATTCAACTATCTAAGGATTACTGTGGCTTGTAAAAGTTGAGCCAATTTGTACTGATGCGATGCATTGAACAGTATCCCCAGAAATCACATTAAATATTTTCTAGTAAAGGTTTCCAATACGATTAGTTTATGTTTACACAAAATTTAACTTGTATAGATCAGTAAATGTTACATTATCTTAAAACTTTTGCCTGTTGGATTATCTGCACAAACACAAAATAACTAAATTGACTGTACAACACAAACACAAAATAACTTGTAGATCAGTGTAAAGCACATGCTCAGTTAGATAAGACGAAAACCACAACATGGTCACATGTATGATAGAACTGCCAAATACAAATTCACTTTTTACTAAGCATCTAAGCGACTACAGGAAAGGCATTTCAGATCCCATGAAAATGCTAATCTGGCACCAGCATCATAACTGATTGGATTCCACTAGCCTGATGTGATATCCCTAAAACAGAGTGCAAGGTCCTAAAGCAAGGTTTGTGAAAGTATAGTAAGAAAATGCGGTCAGAATCACAATGAGCTGTCACAATTTCTCATATAAATATATAGGAACGATGAGCCTCCAATCGGAACCTCAAACCCCGAATCTCATAATGCAGTAGGAATCGAGTCAATAAAAGATTCAACAGAGGCTTACCTGTTTCAGCGAAGTCATAGGATCAAGGCAGATGGCAGGCCAGGAGAAGAACGCGAGGATGCAAGGAGACAAATTGATATTTAGTCACACAAAAGAAATGATCTTCTGATCATGTGCACCCAATGATGCATTGTTGTATAACCTCATTGTGTACCACGTGGGATAGAACCCATTTCGATACATTGCATCCATCCACCTCTCAGCCTCATTTTTGTCACCATTCTTGCAGAAACCATGTACCATTATATCAAAAGTCCATCGATTTGGTTGATACCCTTTTCTGCACATCTTTTCATACAAATTACAAGCAGAATCCATCCTCCCTGCCATGGACAACCCTCGTAACAGCATGTTATAAGTATAAACATCAACAGGGAAATATTTTTCCATCTCCTCTCCTAAATGCTCCAAGTCATTCATGTTTTTAATACCACTTGCAAACGAAGTAATAAGATCGCCAATCAATAGTCGTCCTGCCTCCCGACCTTGGATGTCTTTACTTTTTACTTCTACCGGCTTCGATGCATCTCTAGAGCGTAACAAAGCTTTCAGAAGATTGCTGCCCATCAATGTGTGCAAGAGAAGCACATTACACAAGAAAGATGAAACAGGACGGCCTGTTTCCCTGAAATCGTCAATAACCTTTACAACACTGTCATAATCTCTCACAGAGCACAACAAGAGAACAAGATGCTCATAGCAGCTGATGCTTGGAATTATTCCATTGTCCCTCGCTTCCCTCCAGAACACCATTGCCTGCTCAGGCTTCCGAGCTTCACATAGACCAGATATGAATACATTATACAGCTTGGTGCCAGGTGCCTTCTTCCTACGAATAAGGTTAAAAAAGGTAAGTGCATCGCCAATACGTTTGCTCCTTAGGTAACTGATGAGAAGAAGGGTTTTGCTTTCCACTGATGGTTCAATCCCTGATAACTCCATTCGGTCATACACCTGCCTGGCCATGTCAGCCCTCTTAGCATGTCCAGCCCCAGAAATAAAGTAGTTGTAGCACACACGGGGTTGGAGTTCACTCCGCTCCAACTGGTTTTCTAACAGCTCCAGAACCTCAGCATGCCTATTCAACTCACACAAAGCGCAAACAACTGATTGATAGAGGCTCCGGGTCGGAATGTGCCCCATTTCTTGCATTTCCAGTACGAGTCTTGGCAGCACATCCACCCTCTTGATCAGTATTAGTGCCCGAATCAAGCTCTTGTAGGTTGACTCATAACGGTATAAGCCCACATGGTTCTTGCTGCTTGCTATCTGAGGCACTGTAATAGCCTCCTCCACATTCCCACTCTTGCATAGTGCGACGAGGTACTTGGCTAACACAGAATCCATTGGCCACACTTCCTGCTTGAGTGCTCTATCGAGCAGCTCCCGCACTTTATCCAGTTTTCCCTCTTGACACAGCACATTTGCAAACATGGCAAAAGTCTGACGCCCAGGAAAATACCCTCCTGCCATAGCTTGCTCCAGCACCAGGCACGCCGCCTCTGTATCCCCACCCCGACACAGCGCCCTGATCAAATTATTATAGACATCCTTGTTAGGATTAATCCCGAGCTCCATTCTCGACCTATACAAATGCATGGCCACTTCGACTAGACCAGCCTTGCAAAAGAAGCAAAGCACAGCATTCATGGTTGAACGGCCAGGAGCGATGCCCTCCTCCATCATTTCAACAAGCAAGTCATACACTTCTCCGAGCCTGTTCTTGCCAAGCAGGCGATAAACAAGCTTGTCATACCGCGGCCCATCAGGGATGTAGCCCTCAGCTTCCTTCTTATCAGCAAGAAACTCCAAAGTAGTATCAAGCTTCCCAGCCTGAATGAGACCATGGATCCACGCACCATACACATCACAGGATGCAAACTTTTCAACGATCTGGGCTGCCTCACCAAAGCGTCCCTGGCGGCAGAACTCGGTGACAATGGAGCCAGCAGCAGGGCCACCCGATGCTTCCGCGTAAGGGAGGGTGTCAAGGAGCGCCACGGCGTCATTGAGGCGGTCGCGGCGGCATAGGCTCTTGATGAGGATGCAGGTAGCCACAGGGTTGTTGCCAAGGTTGCGGGCGAAGGAGTCGGCGAGGTCATGGAGGGACGCATCGACGAGAGAGTTGAGGAGGATGCGTGATGAGGCGGCGTCAAGGTCGAGGCCACGGAATCGCATGCGGCCAAGGACGTTGAGCCCGCGCTGGGGGTCGCCCGCGACGGCGTAGCCAATGACGAGCGTGTCGTGGAAGCGCGGTTGCCCGGCCCCCGCGATGGTGTCGGAGAAGAGGCGGAGCCAGTCGACAACGACGGCGTTGCGGCGCGCGCGGGACAGGAGGCGGAAGACGGCGTGGTAGACGACGCGCGTGTGGCGGTAGCGCGGGCGGCGCCCCGACCAGTCGAAGAACCTGAGGCGGAGCAGCAGCAGCGCGTCCCCGTCGGGGAGCCTCCGCGGGCGGTGGCGGAGCACGGCGAGGACGAGCTGCTCCGAGAGCGGGAGCGCCTCGAGCGCGGCCGTCTCCTCGGTCGCGAGCGCCTCATAGATCGCGTCGAGCGCGGCGTGGGGCGCGGCGATGGGGGCCTTGAGGAACCAGTCGCGGAAGGAGGCGGCGATGGCGGACGACGCCTCAGCGACGGAGCTGGAGTCTTCTCGGCGCGGTGGAAGCAGCGGGGAGAGCAGCGGGAGCGGCGGCGGGTGAGGAGGAGGCGCGGAGGTGGACGCCGAGAAGGTGTTCGAGAGAATGGCGAGCAGGGGGCGGGAGAGGAGGAGGCGGCGGGACCGGCGGGGAAGCGGGGAGAGGAGGCGGGGCATGGCGAGCGTGTTCATACGGCGGCGGTCAGCGGCGTGGACGAGGCCGCCGGCAGCAGTGGCGGCCGGCGGCGGCGGGTGGCATCTGGGATGGCGGTGCGGCTGCGTGGCCGGTCGGTCGGGTCTACGGCTGGGTCGGGTGGGAACGAGCGCTCGGTGGGAACTGCGTTTCCGTGGGAGGGTTTGGAATTTGGGTTGGGTCGCGGTCGGTAGCGAGAGGTGGCTTCACGTGGGCCGAATGTTTGGGTCCGACTCGTGTCACCTGTGCACGGGTTTACGCATGGATAACGTTTTCCTTTATCTTTCTTCGAAATGAAATTAGCTGACCTTCGAAATAACACTATTCAAGCTCCACGCGTACATTAATATTGAAGTCAAAGAACTATTTCTAGTGACCTTAGTACTACAGGTTGAGTTACACAACTGAGAGGCTAATCAACAAGAAAATTAATATAGCTAGGATAATCAGTATAAAATGCCATGGGTGATCGATGGCCATGCATGGGCACGCAGCTGAGGATGATGATTTATGTAGCGTCATCTTCGTAGATGGATGCACCATGGACATGTGCATGCATGTAGAATTGTAGATGCGCCACGGATGCATTGTGATTTTACAACTGTCTAAACTCTAAACCAAAGCAGCATTGCAAGCTCAAAAATGTTGTAGCCATTGCACATAGTGAAAACAAAGTGGAAAATACCCAAGAACTGTTTACTTTATACCCATTATTAAAAAAAAATCAGCAGGTACAACTTTCCCAATGACTGATTCAAAATTTTGTTTGTACTGAAAATTACAATAGAGGGTTTTGCATCTATAGTAGAACATCAAACTAAATGAAGGCACACGTATTTCTAGATGATCAAACAGCTATTGTACAACCCATGGGAGCATCACACACAGGTTTGTTTTACATTGCTGGGGCCATCGCAAAAACAAAGCATTATGCTGTCATTTATCTGTCAACCAGGATGCTGTGGCGCCAGCCACTAACAAGCTGCAGATGTATCCGAAGCTAAACAACTGGTGAGTGATGACTGGATCAGGAGAGTTTCATGCTCTTCAACATGCTGGTGATAAGTGGCACCTTTGATGGTGCCCGTTGCTTGTAATCCTTCAACAGTGCCTCTGCAGCCAAGCTCTGCAGCTCTGAGCCCTCTTCCTCCTTATTCCTTCCTTTGGTCAGCTGATTGATTGCTGCACTACACTGTGGGTATCAAAGAATATATGTAAGAATCAATGTGATAGAAAAGCTATCAAAACCGCTCAAGTTTTCTAACCAGTACGGCCTTACCAAACATACACCGAAGAGGGCTCTTGTATTCTTGCCGCCGGTCAACTGGATTGTTGATGCATAATACTTCTTAGCTGTTTGAAGGTTTTCCAAGCCACCCATAGTGTACAGAACCTTCCAGAGAAACATGCATGCAGGTTCAGTACAAAATCAATACTGCCCATTGAATCGGGATATCCATATAAGTAAATGGATAATCTACTAACGTGTACAACTTAGTAAAAGGATATGTGAAAAACTAAGTACTAGGATCGAATTTATATTTCAAGAGAAAGACACAACAAACAAATACTGAAATAGCAATAATTGTAGCATAAGAGCATGCCAATAGTCAGCAAGTAAACATCAGAAAATTTGTAGTTGGTGGTATCATGCTAATCCACTACCAGTTAAGATTCATCACCTATGCTTCACAGTTGTTTACAGAAATGCGAGGCCACATTGCCACTGTGTACCAAAACAAAATAAAGGAAATATTGTAGATCTATTACATTGATTTTTTTTTCTCTCAATAGATCACTGTGTAATAAGTTTTCCATTCTCTTGAATAACCATTTTACCCATGAACTTCAACAAATTGTCATGCTTAACATTGATTATACCTCAGCATAGGCTAGATGATAAGGTGGAATAGTTGGTTGGGCCAATATTAGCTCCTCATAACAAAAGGCAGCTTGCTTGTACCTGACAATAGAAGGAAACAATTTAATGTAATGGCATCCCGATAAGATCATGTTGAAAGAATCAAAAGATCAATGCCTCACATTTGTAAGGAAACATATGTTTCAGCAAGTTCTCTCCAGGCATCATGATCTGCCATAAATCTAACACAAGAAAAGAGTTAATGAGCCAAACCAAAGCGAAATTAGAGAACCACATCTTGTTCATAAAAGAATTTGGATGCAATCACTTACAATTCCAAATACTTATTGAGATAATCCACTGCTAATGACATATCACCTTGTGCTTTTGCGATAGCGATTTTTCTCTTGTGGACGATCTGCCAAACACAGAAGAGGCATTCAATATAACGTAACATGACATCAGATAAGATGCAGAAAACAGTGATACACAAAGTTTGACAGATCCTACAGGCAGAGCTCCAGAGGAGACCGCATTACTCTCATTCCAAATTCTTTTACATGAAAAATAAGAATCATCATCAGCACCATGATATACCATACCTGATCATATGGGTTGCTTTCCAGGATTAGTGCATAGGCTCTTTCAGCTTCAGCCCATTCGCCCTTTGCTTCAAACAGAAGGGCTTCTAGCCGGGCTGCATGTTGAAACTTTGAGTTTAGCATATACAGAGAGGTGAGTAAACCAAAATACCAGCACCAGCAGTGTATAACTCATAAGCTATCAAGTCTTAATTTAAAGGAAAATAGAAAATTTTGATCTTAATTTAAAGGATATATGGTGATTTTTGTATGCATGACTATTATGTAGTCAACCCTTAGCAACCTATCACATCACATTCTACCTCCAACTATCCAATTGCTCTCTTACTTACCGATCTCATGACTACAACGTTTTGTCTTGACATATTTATCTAGATCGCAAGTATACTTGTTTAAATTCAAAAACAAACCAATATCCAGACGTACAACAGTTGTACCCCTAAGGCAGTGTGTAAGGTAAGAAACATCCTCACTTATGCACATGAATAAGGCACAATTCTAAACGAACCCGAATAGCAGTATTTACAGAATTATGGACCATGGCGGAGGTTAGTGATATATTTTGAAGTTTCGTGTCAGAGTTAACAGTTTAGTCATTAAATAAACTCATTTTTCCTCTTGAAATACATTAAATTCTTCCTGAAAGAACTTATCCATGACATGTGCAATGTTTCCAGTTTAAGGCGTGCATCTCACATACTATTTGTTAAGAACCTGGCTAGTCTCACTAAAGCTGAATTCAGTAGACTATAATCCGATCAAACTTACCAACCCGATTGCTGCCTGGAAATTGCTTAGAAAGGACGCCAATACAGTCCTGCAAATCCATCAAAGAATTAAGAAGTCATCCAGCAACATCTTTTGAAGTGTTACAAATGACTGTTACAGGTATCAGGGATTCAGGGAAAAAGAAAACTCACCTTAGCCACATCAAGACGCTGACAATCCATGGCCGCCACAGCCACCTGCTCGTAAAGCGTCCACTCTACAGGAAAAGAAACCATGCACACGTTCACCATCGAGACTTAGAGTGTAGAGAGCTGTTGGAAGGTGCAACATTCTCCCAAAGTAATACTTTCGCAATTCCGCTAGCAAAATTACAGTGACAGCAAAAGTTTCCGCACAGCCATACTGCAATCTAAGCATCTAGCGGGTGGAATTAAGCACAGAGTCACCCATTCAAATCCACCGCACCGCATGGCGCACGCGGATGGATAGATCAATCGGGGGCGACGAGAGGGATCTACCGGGGAGTTGTCCGTGGGATCTATGCATCTACCGATCGGAATCAAGCGGATCAGTGAGAACCAGGGGAAGGCAGAGCGGGTTACGTTCTGAGGCGAGGCGGGAGCGCGCAGATGCGTTGTTGAGGAGGTCGAGGCCGATTTTGAGGACGTGGGTGGGGCGGCGGGCGCGGAGCCTGCGGGCGAGGCAGAGGTACTCCCATGCGCCGCCGCCGCCGTGCTCCGCTTGCTCCTCCAGGCGCAGCAGCCGCGCCTCGTCCTCCGCCGCCGTCGCGGCCGCAATCGCCGCCGTCGTCGGCGCTGTCGCCATGGAGAGATTGACTTGGCCCGCGAAGGAAGGAGGGAGGTGAGCTGTGGAGTGTGTGTGATCCGGGTGGGCTGGACCACCAGACCGGCTGGCTCGCTTTTGTTGGCCCGGGTCGGCCTCGTTCCGTTTTGTGCGGCCTGGCACAGCTGGTTCGTTAGACGCCAGAGGTACTTCAACGGAAGCTTCCATCTCGAACCCGCCTTTTGCTCCGCCGCCGTCGCTGCTTCGCTTCGTGCGGTCCTGCGCCCGCGAGCGCCGCAGTCGATGCCTGCCCGCGTCCTGCCCCCGCGCCGCCCTGCCGGTCCTGCCGCCGAGTCGTCGCGCCGCGTCTCGCCCGCCGATCGCCGCAGTCGTCGGCGTCGGCGCTCGTCGCGCATGGCGCGCGGAGAGGAGGGGAGGCATGCGCGGCCGCGAAGGAGAGGAGGCCTGTGGATCCGGTGTGCGTCTGTGATCCGGAGGAGCCGAGCTGCGGCGGCCGCGGTGGCGGGCTGGGCTCGCCTTCGCGCGGTTGGCCCGGCTCGGCGCTCGCGATTGCTGTTCGTCGCCATTCGTAAGCTGGGTCTTCTGTTGGTGGCACACCTTTTCCCATTTTGAGTATAGTCTCTTGGTTGTCATCTCTTGAGTCAGTCTTAGTTCTCCTTCTTCCTCACCCTTGACACGCTCTGGTTCGTCTTTAGTGGCCAGTTTTCGATTCAACTCGAAAGGCAAGAACTTTGTTCGAATTTTGAAGTGCCTTGTTGGAGATAGTTTAGTTCACGGCGAGGCATTAGAGAGGGTTTTTTTTCTTTGATTTTGCTATTCTTTTTCTTCTAGCGACTTTACTTTAAAAAACATTAGTTTTTCCGTCGGTTTAGGCTCTGCTTGGATGCTGGTTTATAGTTCAAAGGACTAAAAATTAAACCAACTTTTAAAGTTTAGATAAAAGAGATCCTAACAAAGCCTTACTCTGTTCTAAGGTAATTAGTGTATGTTTTCTTCCAGGAAGGAAACACCAACTTAGTTGTTGACTGGTTGAGTTGCTAATCATTTCAACATTCATATTCTGTCTAGGAGAAGGAGAACATGTTGTTTCCCTCCGAACTACCACCAGTCTCATAACTAAATTTATCTGCTGATTGTCTATGTAATGCCGTCCAAGTTTGTTCCATGTTTTCAATGTGCACGTCACTCTAAACGATCTGTATTTCTCAAGGAAGTCTTTTCTTTTTCCTCACAAAAACAACGGCACCGAAACAAAAAATCGTTGTTCACATCGAAGTCTCCGCCTCCGCGCTCCACCCCACACCCTTCCCACCTCGACACCTCCCATGGCGGCAGCGCCGGCGGCGGCGGCGGCCGCTACCCACCTCCACCACCCATTCCGCCTCCTACCTCCCCTCCCGCGGCCCCACCCTCCTCTCCGCCTGCGGCTCCTCCTGCCGTCCCCGCCGCCCCTCCGCCTCCGTCGCCGCGTCCCGCTCCTCGCTGCCGCAGCCGTCTCTGCCGGCAGCGGCGGTGTCGGAGATGAAGCTGCCAAGAAGGTATACAAGGCTCGGCAGCTGCAGAAGCGGGTACTCGTGGGCATCGCCATCGGAGTTGGCGCGGGCGGCGTCGTGGTCGCCGGCGGTTGGGTGTTCGCCGCCGCCGTGTCCGCCGCCGTCCTTGCTGGCGCACGCGAGTACTTCGAGCTCGTCCGAGGCACTGCCGGCGGCGGCGGAACCCCGCCGCCACGATACGTGTCCCGCGTCTGCTCTGTTATCTGCGCTTCCATGCCCATCCTTGCGCTGTAAGGAGGCCTCGCATTTACTCTTGCTTCTGTTGGGTATTTCAGAATTCAGATGCGGAACTCCATCATTTATCTCAATTGCGAACTATCTGTAAACTACTTACAGTGATTTTTCGGTAATAATTGTGGCCACAGAGCAGAGTAGGTTCTACAGGAAGGAGAGCTGCGCATAAAATTGTATTCACAAGTTTATTGAGAACTTCATGAACCGGCATCATACACATTGCTGCTCGATTGCTTGAGCTTCCTAACATCTATAGCTGAAACCTTCCTGGAGCATTGTTTTAATTATGAATATGGCAGTGTCTCTGTTTCTACTGGATAGATTTTGAACAAACATAGGACATGAAGCTGTAAATGTAGCCTAGCGATGCCTTATAAGGACTTGCATTCTGAGAGGAAGTTGTTCCCTGTACTCTGCCAATTCAGTTGTCATTTCATGTAACCCCATATATTGCTACAGCCTCAGTTTTTTATGTTTCACCTGTCTATTTACTTAGGTACTATGGACGCATGGATGTTACTGTGACATTTTCTGCATTCGTTATAGCAATATCATTGCTGTTACAAAGAGGAAACCCTCGTTTTGCTCAGCTAACTAGTTCAGTTTTTGGGTTATTTTACTGCGGCTATCTTCCTTCTTTCTGGGTTAAGCTTCGTTCTGGACTAGCTGCCCCTGCCTTAAATACAAGTAAGTTGCTAGGTAGAATTTCCTTGTCTCGTCTGCTGATGCATTTTTTTTCATTATCAGTTCTTGTGCTGTATAGTTTACTACCATCATGTACATCAAAGTATTGGCTTGTGTTCTTCGAATTTTTATTTTTGTAGTCTTATTAAGATGTTACAATGGTATCTTATCAGTATAGTTGCTATAAGTTCAATGGGTTCGATGGTTCTCTTTTGTTTGGTAATTGTGTTGGATTCCTCTACTTATACACGGTGTTTTGCCAGAAATAGCATACAGTTGGCCAGTACTTCTCGGTGGACAAGCTCATTGGACCGTTGGACTTGTAGCAACCTTGATATCTATTAGCAGCATTATAGCTGCTGATACGTCAGCTTTCCTTTGTGGGAGGGTATGCTCCTTAATTAATACCTTTTTTCCCCTTTATTCCTTTCTTTCTTGTTGGTTTGCGTGGCTCGTTTGAATTTCATCTCTCTTTTTTTCTATCTTTGCCATAATGCCACATGTTTACTTTTACAATGCACCTGTGTAATATAGCACAAAGAAACAAAGAAAATTGTTTGGGTTCTTGTAGCTCGTTACTCTTAGTTAGTATAGTAATTGTTATCTGTGTACATTAACAATATTTTCAGTTGAGTTCTGTTGGTCACGATGCTGAGGAGCCATTTTTTTCATGGTGTATGACTATATGATGAACCATTAAAGCTTGCTGAGTTGCCTTTATTGTAGGAGAACAGCTTCACCACTGGAAAATGTGTCTGACCACTGATCAGCTGCAAGAATGCCTTTTTGTTCTGCTGATCGAACTAGTATAAATATGTAGATTCACGTTTTTTTATATACAAATGCTACTTGTGTAAATTTGCTTTATAAAGCATTCCTGACGGGTGTTCAACGATGGTGTAAGCTAAACTGTTCAAAATCACATAGTTCAACACTGGTGGCTAATGGTGCTACAGTCATTGGCTGCAGCCAATGCAATTAAGACCTTTGATTGGCTGTCTGGGTTGGCTTAATCCATAGTTTAACACCCCTAATTCCTATATCTGCTTCTTTTCTCTCATTTTTGTGTACAGTCAATATTTTTACAGTTTAGCACTTCAAAAGAGTAACCCATTTGACCATGTCTTTTTTTTTTGTTATTATTATTTCAGGCATTTGGTCGTACTCCTTTGACTAACATAAGTCCTAAGAAGACCTTGGAGGGTGCTTTAGCCGGCTTAGCTGGCTGTGTACTGACCACTGTCCTACTTTCGACTTTCTTACAGTGGCCAAGATCACGGTTGAGGTGTGATTTCTGGATTTTTACTATTATTATGTTAGCGTGGAAACATGTTTTGTCTCTAGTGAACTGCTGTGTACCACATCAAGAGCAGAACTTCAAGTGTTAGTAGTTCGTTATGGAAATAAACTACATGGGGTTGCTTATTAGACTTTTGACCTGATTATCTTGAAATTTTGATTCATGTGATGATAGACAATTGTTTGTTTGGGTTATTAGTTTTGACCTATAGATTGTGCATACTGCAGTCCTGTGTTTGTGAATGGAAAATATTTATGTGGCATTTCTTTTCAGCGACTAACTTTTTCACTGATATCAGTGCTACAGCTTATGGAATCCTGATCTTTCTGGGTTCGTTATTTGGGGATCTTGTTGAATCTCTGATTAAGCGTGATGCTGGTGTGAAGGACTCTGGATCACTCATTCCCGGTCATGGTAAGCATTGTTAATCTTCCCCACCCCTACTGTTCACTGCATGTACTGCTTTGAAATGAACATAACACGATTGTAATGCAGGTGGAATTCTCGATCGAGTTGACAGCTACGTTTTCACAGGGGCACTTTGTTACTCTTTTGTCAGAGTGGCACTACCCCTGTATGGGGTCTGATTATGCAATTAGCAATTTAGTTGTCCATGTGTCTTTCTTATACCATCAGCAACGTGGTTGCCAAAAGTTACATCATGATGAATGTTGCTGAGATGCTACAGACTTCGGTTCCTGAACAATGTCGTCCTCCTGCCCAAGGGGATCGGTGGCTGACTAGTTGACTGTTGAAATGAGAGAGCCATAGAATGCGGCTACTAACTGGACAGTGTTTCTATGTTGGTGTAACCTTGGTGTACATAACTTACTCTTAATTTTGTACAAAAAAGGAAAGTTTATTATCCATTGCAAAGTTGTTGAGTGTATTAAGAATCAAACCATATTTGTAAAATTCGTTATTTTCATGATTAAAGGCATCTTATTGTCAACTATTCATTCATATTAGTTGAACATGTGAATGGTTGGAGAACGATGGTTATTATATTATAATTGCTTTAGTCTTTGATGGATCCCCAATATGAACATTGCAAATAATGAATTTGAAATATGCAGAGTTTGAGCAGAAAAATCTTGCAAATTTCCATTTACAATTACAGCTGAAAATTGGAATGGCGCTTTTGTCAAAGAGAGCATCAGCTCAATTTATCATATAATATTTACTCAACCTGCACAGTCATGCTCCCAGACTTTGGAAATCAAAATTGCTCTACATATTCGTGATGAGAAAATCTCCAGATACAAGGTGTAGTATATCACAGGCAAAGCAATGGCATAAGAAACCAATATCTCACATTCGCTCATTTTAGCCTAACAAACCGATCTCTCGTTCCCTCATCTTAGCCTAGCAACGAAGTGTCATCTGGTATCATTAGTGATCCATGCTATAAGGGGAAGCCTTCATGATCGGAGGTTTCTCATGGGTAAGGTCCCATCATTTTGAAAGCCAGTAAATAATCAAAAAGATGGTGCAGGCTGCGATCACTGCTGAAAGAATTATAGTGTCCTTTGATTTCTTCCGCTTAATGGCACCTGCAAGCAAGAATGGGCAAAATTATATGGTGCGTGAACCCAAAGGTTTCAAAGTGTCAATACAACTGCAAGGAAGGGTGTACTAACACAAAGCCCAGTAAAATGCAAAGAAGGATTAACATATTACCAAGAAGACCTCTGATTACGGGGAACTTTTCACCCAATTGCTTGACTTTTCCTTGAACGTCTCCAAACAAGGCCCTCTGATTGGCAAGGGCCACCCTTGTGCTTTGAGCTTGGCCGATTACCTCATCAATCTGGAATCAAACAAAATTAACCTCACACCTTGTGCTAGAGAGAGTTTTTTTTTTTTGGGGTGAGTGCTAGAGAGAGTTTTGTACAAACACATACCAGTAGTAGTACTAATATTTGTGAATCGTAAATGTTTGTTACAACATAAAATACTGCTTCCAGAATTCATGAAATGGCTTAATGTTGTGGGAATGGTTACAGGCTAGCACATACATCAAGTGTGAATCAAGGATGTATGGAGTGCAAGTGAGATCACAAGAGTGTTAACATTGGCATCATCTGAAGATGAACATCAGACAACTTAAATGTGGATTCTTCTAGAGCTATGCTGATCGATAGTAACAAAACTCAAAACTAGGTGAGCACAAATAAACGAAAATCAGCTCAGCCTTTCTCAAGGAATACCTGGTTGATGCTGCCATGAATGGAAGCCCTCTCCCTGAGCAAATGCACCCTGGGCGACATGCCGCCGGTGGCCTGATCAGATTTCCACATTTCAGCGTTCAGACAGGCTACAACGGGATGTACATTACAGCACTTGAAGAGTTTGTGGCAAGAAGTAAACCTTGGACTCAGTGATGTCTTCCCGCACGGAGCTAAGGAGATCGGCGTGCTCCCTCATCGAGCTCAGGTTCCCCCTCGTCCTCCTGAACTCCTGTCACCACCAATCAACAACCACTTGAAATGATTAACACGCAGTACTGAAACAAGCGTGAGAAAAAGAGGAGGACCAGTGAGCTGGAGAATGGCGGACCTGCGTGAACTCGTGGAGGATGTCGCGGTGGCGCGCGAGCTTCTGGGAGACGGAGGTGGTGGCGGCAGTGGAGGCGGCGCAGCGGCTCATGGCGTCGTTGACGTCCTGCAGCTTGCCAAGCAGCGACTGGATCTCGAACTCCATGGACTTCCAGGAGGAGCGGTCGGCGGAGGGGGAAGCGGTGCCGGAGGCGGAGGAGGAGGAGCGCGCGGCGAGGCGCGCGTAGGAGGAGAGCTTGACGTCGAGGTCGCCCTCCAGCTTGCGCGCCTCCCGCCGCAGCTCCTCCCACCCGGACTCCTGCAGCTCCAGCGCCGCCGCCGCAGCAGCGTCCGACGACGACATCATCTTCTCCTCCGCCGCCGCGGCGCTGCCGACGAGTCCGATCCGATCCGGTGACGGGCGCTCGCTTGCCGGGCTCGTGATCTGAAGAAGAAATGGGGAGAGTGGTACGGCAGCGCTTCCGATTTGGGCGCGGCCGCGTGGCGTCGTGGGGAAGGTTGCTTTGGACTCGGAGGAGCAGCAGGAGAGGAGGATGCAGGGGATTCGGCGCAACAGATCCCGGGTCGAGATGCGCGGGACTGTGGGAGGTGATCTGATGGCCGTACGATCACGTAATTGACGGTTGAGATGGGGCGAAAGAAATGATGAATACACCCCTACCGACTAAAGGTATCTTTGAACAATCCGACGTCCTCTCAAACCTGGAGATATATCTTTTGCAAATTTTAATACAGACATAGAAGAGGGCCTAAACGAAACTTTCCCAATCCCAACCTGCCGTCTTCCTCCTGCCTCGCCTGCCCCCACTCGAGCGCGACCCTCCGAGCTTCAAACCCCACGCCTCCGCCGATTCAAGCTAGGGTTTTGCGCCACCCAACTCGTCAGGACCTGTAGCGTAGAGAGGGGGAGAAGACAAGCGCGTCAGCCATGGCGTCGACGAAGGTGCAGAGGATTATGACCCAGCCCATCAACCTCATATTCCGCTTCCTCCAGAGTGTACGCAGCCCCGCTCCTTATTTCTCTCTCATGTTCCTGCTCTCGGACCCTCTGCTGAGTTCTCGTTTTGTCTTGTTTTTCTTGGAGCAGAAAGCGCGCATCCAGATCTGGCTGTTCGAGCAGAAGGACCTCAGGATTGAAGGCAGGATCATTGTAAGTCCCCTAACCGACCCAACACAGCGTGTGAATAAAACATATTTTTTTTCTTTGTTCGAATTCAATCCTGTGATTCCTGTCTGTGTATGTTCAGTACGCGTTGCTTGGTCCTGGTACTGTTGGTTGGTTGGTGGGTAGCTGTACAGTTTTGTGGCGCTACAAAGAAGTCTGCAGCATGGAAGCCTGTGATGGCTGTGGTTCTTACTTGTGGCATGTAGAGAGAATTGAGCCTTTTGCCCAATATATGAACAATGCCTTAGATAGAATTGATGGGTTATTGATTGTTAGAGGAGATAATTTAAGATGCTGGTTCATATTGCTCGCAGGTGGAGCTCAATGTTCCCACGCCTCCTTTACTGGTACCCTTTAAAACGGTTGCTTTCAAATTCAGGGTGTCTGTTTGCTAATTTCTTGTTTGGGGCTGTTGAATCATACCTTTATGAATACTATTTTAAGAGCAAGTTTTTTGAATCGGATGTGAATGATACTATTGCCATATTAAACGTGGCATAGCTGAGTGCTTTTGTCTGTGTTGCATTTGCACTTCAGTCTATTTAACATTTTATAACATGAGGTTCTCTGTGCTGAACAATGTTGAGTGCTTGATTACTTATCAAATGCTACTAATTTTACCACTGCTTGAACAGTCTTCTGTTTGATTCTGTTGTAACGTCTAAATGACTGACTCTATGCTTAGGACCAGAAGCCTTTCATTTTATTTTTGTGTATCAGGGATGTTAAGAGTACTTTTCAATTAGCACTTCGTGTTTTAGTAACTGCATCATGTTTCGCAGGGCTTTGATGAATACATGAATTTAGTCTTGGATGATGCCGAGGAGATCAATGTCAAGAAAAACACCAGGAAGTCTCTGGGTACGGAAATGGCACGCTGTTATAATTCTCAGGTTCTGTTAAGAACTCTCTAATTTATTTTTTATTTTTATTTTCCAGGTCGGATTCTCTTGAAAGGAGACAACATTACACTAATGATGAACTCGTAAGCCAAAGAGCAAATCAAGATTTATCTCAGTTTCTTTTGTTAGATTGTTATAGCTGCTATGCTGCCTTTCAGCATGTACTTATCACTTTGTTTTTGTTTGCTTTCCAGGGGGAAGTAACAACAACATTCACTGTGTATCTAATTGCAACGAGTGCTACTACCTCTGGTATCCCGAGCTATTGCCATGTGCGAATTTGAGACTGTAGTAGATTTATCTTTCTTCGTGTGCTCATCTAAATCTGACTGTAACATACCTTAAGGCAGGAATGTCAGATTTTGTGAAGTGAAAGTGATATGCGGAACACGAATTGCTCTTTATCAGAATTTGATTGGCTCATCTCTCTCTCTCTCTCTCTCTCTCTCTCTCTCTCTCTCTCTCTCTCTCTCTCTTTGCGAGTTATCAATGTCCTTCATGCTTACAGACCTGAGATTGAAACGCGAATATAGCTTCTTACAAGAAACACGCTCTTTATCAGAATTTGATTGGCTCCTCATTCTGCAAGTTATCAGTGTCCTTTATGCTTACAGACCTGAGTTTGAAACGCGAATATAAGCCTCTTACAAGAAACACAACTTCTGTTTTTTCTACCTCACTTGATTCGTTTGTCATGAATATCAGGCTTTGTCACTTCATAAACAAAATTATCGTTTACCATATCCGCATCATAAGATAAAATTGTTTTGCCACCATCACATTTTTTGCAATCGTCTATGGATGTTATGATGATATATATGTTCAAGTTTACAGCCGCTTCGGCCATGTGATTGATATATATTTGCAAGTTTGCAATTGTTTCAGGATCTGCGATGATGCACTTGTGCCGATAAAGATACATATATTTACTTTATTGTTTTTCATAACGAAATCGATGCTCAACTTTAGAGCGTGGCACACGCATCATAGATGCCCCCAAATCTCTTGGTTAAGTTGAAAGCGTACTAAGAGAGCTGGTTATGTTTTCTTGGATTCGTCCTTCTTCTCCTCAGCGGCGCTCTTCTCCTGTGCCTCTGTGCTTTTCCTGCTGATCTGTGCCATGGTGGCCGCGACGATGGCACCGAGAGTGAACACCGGCACGAAGACGACGTTGGGGACCAGATCCAGCCTCATGTTCTTGACGTACGGGATGTGCCCGCTGGCCCTCTTGCCGATGACAGCAGCCGCGGGCGCAGCCAGGCCGGTCATAATGAAGAAGCTGTCTCCCATGTTCATCTCCTTGACGTTTTTCTCCATGTACTCGAAGAACTTTTCCTTCTTCAGGTCGTCCGTATTTTGTTTACTCCATTCTTCCTCATAAAATTTCTGCATGTTCCTTTTAAGTTTTAACTTTCTACAGATTACATGCAACTGCTATCCCATGTCGCGAAAACGTGCATACATCAGATTGTGAAACGAACGGACCATGGACTTACCTCAATCTCTTTGAGCGTTGGAGTATCGAAATCTTGGCCAGGCATTATAGTGTTGAAATATCTGCAGCGATTGGAGTTGGAGAACATTAGACGAGAACGGAAAGAAGATAAGCACACCAACAGTGAACCAGGAAGCCTACCTGCAGAACTCGACGTAGGCAATATGGAAATCTTTAAAATCGCCAGTCGGCTTGTCCTTAAAATGCTTATCATAAACTTGCGCGGTAGTTGCAGAGGTCAGTCCAGGGAGTCCTGAGGAGGAGCACAAACTGTCCATGTTACAATGTGAAACGGAAGACAGAATGAAACCACGATATGATCAACATTCATATTCAAATGAGGTTCAAATTAAAAGGAAAAACCTCCGGGCAAATCATGTGACCGTCTATCTTTTAGCGACAAAGAACAAAACGAAGAAATACTTCATAGAGGATTACCAAACTTGTTGAAGGCACTAAAGGAACCACCCATTTTCGGTCCAACAGGCAGGGGGCAAGCAGCGTGTGTCCTAACCAGATGTAAGGGAGCCCAGGAGTTTATATAGTTCAATACAATAAGGGCACAAGCTTGGAATGCATTCCTTTCCTTCCTTCTTCCCAAACTAAGGTTGATTCTGCCCCTCCAATCTGATTCTTGCCCTCCAAGTGAAGTTAGAGTTGGCCGGGTTCCGAAGCTGCAGGCATAATTTGAGGGAAAGGTTACCAGCCTGGCCTCTTTTTGGTTTTTTGTAATAATCGTAAGAGGTGCAGTTTCCTTATGGAAAATGATACACACACGTATCCAATGTCTGACCAGTTTATTTGATGATGAGGTTGCATGCGCCCTGGTGGTTCCGTTGCCACTGCTGTACTTCCTTATAGGCTTCTGCTGAAAGTTTTACACATAATTTTCCAGTCTAATTAAAATTTGGTCAGCTCTAGTAAAGTGAATGACTGATTTTGGCAAAACTGTGAGGTTCCCAAGTAGAACTCAGACTCTTTATCTGTCAAAAGAGCTTCGAGCAGTAAAATAATCTGAAATCTAAAAGTTATAGCATTTTTTTACTTTATAGAAAATGGTAGGAGATGAGCATCTTATGTTTTACAGTGACCTAAAGTTTAGGGTGATATGCTTTTGCTCACATGTGCATGCTCTTTTGCTTGCGTAAGGCAAATTGAATAATCATGCTTTAACTGCTAAAAGAGAGATTCCTACTGTTGCTTTCTTTTCATGTCTTTCAGATGGATGTTGTTTGTGTTCGAACACACAGCATTATACTAACTATAACACTGGAAGCAGCATGTTGCATTTTACATGAATTCGGTGGTGTACATGAATAAAATTATGGCCATATCTTTAGACTCTTCTACTGGACAAAATTGGACTATCTCAATATGTAGAAGAAAATAGACCTTGTGAAAACCCATGTAACCTTATGGGTTCAAACCCCCACTCTCAATAAATCAAAACTAAGTGCCTCCTCATTTCCTTCTCAAAATAATAATAATAATAAAATAATAATAATAATAATAATCATCATCATCATCATCATCATCATCATCATCATCATTTGGGCTGGCTGACCCACTGATCCATTCAGTACTGGTTTTGTCTAGGTAACTAATCACATTTCTTTCTTTTTTTGTGTAGCAAACTATTTGTTTCCAGGTTTGAAACAACATAAAAAAATGTTTTGTTGTTGTGGGTCTGTTCTATGGAATGTAAGACTAGTTGGAAAATAAAAATCGCACTTATGAGCACGAAGAGTAGGAAGAAAAACAATCTAAAAACAATTCAAAAAAGCAGTGATGCCCTGAGATGTATAATAAGTAGAGGTACTTAGAAATTCAGACTTTGAGTATCCAGTGTAATTACATCTTTCAATCAAGTAAAGACGCAACCGGTAGCTGAAGTCCGAAGCAGAAGACTGTGTTGCTAGATTGCCTTGTCTCAAATATCATCACAGTGAAGCATTGTATTCTGCAGATGATTAAATGGCCCAATGTCAATAGTCAATAACCTTGGATATTTCCAATCTTATAAAAAAAGTGTTGGTGAAATGCTTTCAATTCATGCGAAGCTTACATAGGACCAACCATGATAAAATTATGTTCGTTCAATATAAATATAAAATGATCAAACCAAGGCATCATGTTGCCATCTGAAAAATTCATGGCAGATGTTGAAATGCACTGTGTGTGTCTACCTGCCACCATGCAATGATGCCATGGTGGCATCATATATACACGAGGCTATGGTGAGTGACTTTTATTGATTGTACAAAATTCAATTTCAAATGACCTCAGGTGTGCAGAAATATTGATCTCACTTGGTCACTTTCAATACCTCCAGACACTTCTAAGTCAGGTGATAGCACAGAAGGATGGCACCTCACTTTCAACTTCATATACAGCAACTTGAGGCATTTAGCCAAGGAAACTTTCAGGAACCATGCTCGACCCAGGTAAGCCCAACATCCTTTTCCAATCCTCTCTCCTTCATAATCTCCCGCAGTTGGTCAATCTCCTCCCACAGGCCAACCCTCGCGTACAAATTTGAAAGCTCGGTGTAAATCCCCACATTCGCAGGCTCCAATTCGATTGCCTTCAGAGCAGCCATTTTTCCAACTCCAACGTTTCCGCAGTCCCGGCAAGCACTGAGCAGTGCACCCCATGTAGACACACCAATCTTACTTCCACATCCATCCCGGGTTGCAATCTCCCACGCCTTGGCCACCTCTCCCACCCGACACAACATATTGACCACACAGCTATAGTGCTCTGGTGTGGGCTCCAACCCGTAATCTCCTCGAATGGATTCAAAATACTTGAGCCCCTTGACTACCTCCCCAGCATGCTGGCATGCTGAGAGCACAGCCAGCATTGCCAGTTCATCAGGATGCACACCAGAAGTCACCATCAGGTCATACATCCGAATAACTTCTTTGCACTGTCCATGCCGCCCATAAGCGTTCAACATCGCCGTCCACAGCACAACATCGCCTCGGCAAGCATTCTCTTGCTGTGCTAGGCCGAACACCAGCTCCACGTGGCTGACAAGTCCACACTTAGCATACATGTCCACGAGCGCACTGGTCAAGAACACGTCCCACTCCACACCTCCCACCCTCCTGATCGCATGACCATGCGCCTGCATTCCCAGATCAGCGTTTGCCAGCTCCCCGCATGCCCGAACCACAGCCGTCATCGTGTACCCATCGAGCTGCAGCCCAAGTTCACAGAACCGCCTCGCGAACTCCAGCGCCGACGCCCACTTCCCCGCGCCAATGTACGCCGCAAGAACGGCATTGCCAAAGACACCGTTCTTGGTGGAACTTTCGTCGAACATCCTGCGAGCGTCCAGGAACCGGCCGGATCCGCCGTAGCACGCGGCGAGCGCGCAGGACACGAAGACGCTGCCGAGCCAGCCGGACTTGGCAGCAAGTGCGTGGAACGGCTCCGCTGCCGACGCCGAGGCGGAGGAGCGGAGAGCGGAGCAGAGGGCATAGGAGTCGAGTGGCCCGCATCCGGCGGCGTCGGGGCAGCGGTGCGCGAGCGCGAGGGCCGGGAGGGCCAGGGCGCGGAGGCGCGGGTGCGGGGAGGACGCCGCGGCAGCGAGCAGGGTGTTGAAGGAGAGGAATGGAGGCAGGCGGCAAGCGGAGGAGGAGGTCCTGAGGAGCGCCGCGTGGAGAATGGCGGCGGGGTTTGGCGCCAACCTTGGCAGCGGCATGGAACCTACTGCCAACAAGAAGCTCTGCTTGTTTGAGTTTTTGAACTACCAATCTGCCTCTCCCTATGCAGCAATGGACTGGCAAGTGTAACTTGTTACCATACGGTTGAAACCGATCATGAGAATTCTATAAATTTTGTTTAAAATAGACACTAAAGTTCCTTTCATGTATAGAATTTTAATCCCATCAGAAATAAATATATACTCTTTTGTTAAGAAAATGATGCCGTTCCGACAAGACCAAATGACGTTCATGTCGGGAATGTCATGAATTTCCAAACCGAGGGAGAATACCAGTCTACAGAAAAATGTTTGGCAATAAAAAAAGGGTACTTGTCAAGGCACTCGGTTAACAGAGTTCATTTCTTACAAATCGATGATGAGATTTATTTATCAATCCACTTTAGTTATAGAGCTGGATGAATATAACCAATTTTGCCACTGTTTCCAGGAAATGACTCAATTCGTGCACGAATCTGGAAAAACTCCCGTGTTCTGAATACCTGAAAAATGTGTGGTTTAATTCACTTGCCATGCAGCGCAACACAGATGTAATCCCACGATGAATAGTTTGCAAATTCGAAAGTACCGAGCACATGCACATCCTCACTCCTCCAAATGATTTTATTGCGATCAATAGTACAATCAAATCATACATACAGGACTACATAGTACTGTACAAGAAAGAGAACAAGGCTTCTTTACCATTTTGACTTCAACCTCTATAAATACTACATATTTACTGCGGAACTTATCTCATGCTGCGCACATAACCTGGATGCTAAGATCAGAAACACATCACATGGCACGCTAAAGAAAACAAAAGAAGAAGAAGAAAGAATCTCATGACTATTGTAAGGCATCATCCTAGATGCTCCTTCCCAATGGCTGCTTCACAATTCACAAAACCTGAGGATTTGGAACACCCCTTGGACTAGGAATGTTACTCATGCTCGCCGTTCTCAGGAGCTTGCGGAATTCAGACAGGCTTATTTTCCCATCTTTGTCAATGTCGGCCTCCTCTAGTAGTGGCTCAATAGATCCCTTTAAGCCAGTGTGCTGCATCTTGAAAGAAAATCTCAAATGAGAATACTGCTAAGTTGGTTTCATTTAAGAACCTTCAATGCTGAAATGGCCAACTCAAAAAAAGCTGGTCAAGGAATGATAAGTGATCCATGATCCTGGGTATATAAACACTGATATGGAGTGTGGCAAAAGCCAAATGACATTCTTAACTTTATAGTTCTTGGAAAATATCATATTGCTTAGATAGCAAATCACTTCATTCACTGAATAGTGAATACGAGGGGCAAACAAGTGAAACCAAAATACGAATAGAAAATTACCATTCTAAGCTCCTCCGGCGTAATGTATCCATCTCCATCCAGATCAAATTTTCTGAAAGCAGCTTGGCAGCGTATGCCCCACCTTTCAGAGTCGAGCTCGGCCATCTGATGTATATGGAGAGTTGCTGCAACAAACTCTCTAAAGTCCACAAGGCCATCCGTATTGCTATCGATCTACCACAGAATAAGATCACAGTTTAAGCAATGTCCTCCAAATAATTCAAGCTATTTGCTCAGAAACAAAGGGGAAGCAGAAATTTGATCATAAAAAGAAAAGAAATAAGGCATAAACTTACTGCTTGAATAATCTCGAGCACACGAGGACCCTTCAATCTCCAAGGAAGATCTTTGGCAAGGGCCTGTTGAAACATGCAAGGATCATTAGCACCGAGATGGAAGCCACTTTCTTTTTTCTTGAAGTGGTAGGGGAGCTACCATTATTATATCAAGAAAGAATAAAATGACAAAGTCCAAGTACAAAAGCAAACCAAGAAAAGAGAGAGAAAACAGAAAAGACAAGTAGAAGAAAACAAAAAATATTCGCAAAAAAAGGGAAATAAGAGACTAAGTAAAGCATTTTCCCTAAGAGAAGGAATATCTTTTAAAAGGGCCTGCTGAAAATATAATATAACTTACATGAATATTCCGAAAAAGATTACTTACATGTCGCATTTCCTCAATACTAATTGATCCACTTTTATCAACATCGATTGCATCAAACTGATCCTTAAGATCTGCTAGCTCCTCCTCATTGAGGGTACTCGCTAAAGCCTGAATGCCAGAGAAATACTGTAAGGACAAAATGAGGAAACAATAAAACGTCAAATAAGTTTGTGGCCACAATAATTACCCTTAGTGCAAACTGCTTAAAACGGCTGTACTTGACAAACTGACGCATGTTGGATAGCACAGATATGTCAACAGGGATCTCAGATGCTTCTCCGCCTTCTCTGACCCATGGATGTGCTAAACATATCAAGAATAATAATAATTAATGAAGATGGCATATTGACAAACGATGTGTACATTATTATTATTTTTTCATAATCTAGACATGAGAATGCCAAAATGTCAAGATTTGATTGCGGCTTATACGACTACACAAGTTAAACACTATATATTTCCGTTGTCAGATAATTGTCCACGAGAACAGGGGAAAAGTACAACAGCAAACCATGATATCTACGCTCATTAAAACACTAAATAGAACTGAAGAACTTCTGAGTGTATATTTTACGCGACTTTCAAATTTAGAAAAGCAACATCTGATACTAGAAAATTGATATTTTGTTCTCTTAATTTTTTTTAACTGTGTGCAAGTAGAACAATCAAGGCCTTTTCAGATTCATCATTCACGCTGTCATCATTGATGATCGAAGGCATGCTGTACTGTGTGCAGTTGCTATTTGGTCACAAGCTCTCGATTTTCTCAGTTCTCACGTAGAAAAGGATGCATGATTTAATAGCAAACTTTGAGAACCATGTCTAGGCTATTAAAGTACTGAAATTATCTTAAACTTACAGAGAGCTTGAGCAGCGGTTAGTCTTGCCCTTGGGTTCTTCACAAGCAACATCTTAACAAAATCTTTAGCGCCTGGACTAATGCTTGGCCAAGGTCTCTTACGAAAGTCAGGTTTGTTCCTTAGGACCTAAAATAAAAAGTGAATAGAATGTAGAAAGTCACACACACTGTTAATGGCTCATTTAAATTTGCAAAGATATCTAACTTGCAAGAAAACTGATGGCTGGTGGTAGATTGATAACGGGAACTTGCAAGAAAACTGATGGCTGGTGGTAGATTGAAAACGGGAACCATAGCATTTAAAATCTTGTACAGGTTAACAATAAACATTAAACATCCCCGTATGTTTGATTTCTGAACTGACAAGAAGTAGTAATTACATCACATGGTATCAAAAGACGACAGGCAAAACAAACATGATTATTTATCATATTTCATGACAACGAGGGGAATTGTAACATAAATTGACTGAGAATGATTTCAAAAGGTCATACACTAGTATTCCAACAGGCACTGCCAGCAGTTTGCTTACCTCCTTGAATATACCGTCTTCTGTCTTATCCCAAAATGGTCGCCTCCCACAGAGCAGAATGTAGGTTATAACTCCTATGCTCCAAACATCTGACTCAGGGCCAGAGCGCCGTTTTAATACTTCTGGTGCAACATAATAGGCACTACCAACAATATCATGGAACTTCTTCCCTACAATCATGCATTTTTAAACAGAATTGGTCAGATAAATTGCAGGCTTGCTCTGCCACATTCCAGTCAGATGCACCAGTTGCATACCTGGCTTTATGAAGTCCGACAAACCAAAATCTGTCGCCTTCAATGGTGAATCCTCCTTAGTTGATTTGAAAAGGAAGTTCTGGGAAGGAAAATAGGTAGTTTTACATGACCTGAGAAGTAGTGAAATATCACCAAATGCAAACAATGTGCAAAGAGATTGAAAGTGTTCAATTTCTACCTCAGGCTTCATATCACGGTGAACTAACCCACGCAGATGACACTCAGCAGCCACCTTGAGCATTTGTCGCACTACCACAGCAGCATCTTTCTCACTATAACGGCTATTTTTTCTGCCCAAAGGAAAATGCAGCCAGAAATCAGACAACGCAGACCAACAAAATCAGCAATCTGATGTCATAGCACAAAATTCAAGAAACTATGAGACACATGAAACAAGAGTTAGAAAATCTATCTGATCTTACTTTGCCAAAATCCGATCCAATAGTTCACCACCCTCACATAGTCTGCAAAACATAAAGAGGGTAAGAACATGTATGCCCTTCTTTACTACATTTCAGAAGAAAGAAGCTACCTAGGTGACTATTGGTGGTAGATGATACTATATACAGTAAGAAGTGCATCGAGCTAACAAGGCAAGAAAACAGCAGAAAGACTTCTGAATGTAAATGATTTCAGATATATAAAACAATGCATTCAAGTTCATAATGTAGATTTGAACGAACAGTCTATATCCATGCATTCTGAAAACTGAATATAGAATGCAACTCTTATGCCCATACAGGATGAGCAATATTTTGGAATAAAATTTAATGTCTGGGATTTAGAAACAAGAAAAATATGCTTGGTATAGTTGCAAAATCTGCACAACATCAAGTAACAAATTCTAGATGAACCAAGGGCTGCTATAGTTACTTGATACCGACTGCAGTAGCTAGTATGGAAACTACTTACTCCATAACAATGTACACATATGAATCATCTTCAAATGCATTGTAGAAGTTAACAATATTCTCATGTCCTTGAAGTGCTTTAAGAATCTTCACTTCTCTTTTCACATCCTCCACGGCAACAGGACGGTCCATCTGTCATACAACATCATAATCTTAATGGCCTTAAATCAGATGTTCTGAATGATGCTAGGCCCAATTATAATGAATAATAGTACATAGCAGGCATCTAACCCTCTGACTGCCAACAAGAATGAAGAAAGGTTGAACGATACAACACCCGGACAGGGTTAGATTATTATTCATCATAAAAGTTTATGTTTATACTGCAAATCTTGCAGCCTAAACAGGTATTTGGCTACAAACGAATCATATCACCCAAGAGGTATCCAAATTCTCCCCAAATTTTAAAATACATCACAACATCATCAGAAAAAATCGTCCAAGTCTTCCATTCTCATCCATGATGTTCAGAGATGTTTCCTTATAAGTAAATAATCAGTACCTTTTTGACAAGGACATCACTAGGTTAGTCCTCTTGGCACACTTTCAAACTTCCAATAACAGAGAGAATGATCCATAGTCCCAATGTTGCTAATTTTCTAAAGATATTATAGAAGGTTCCGCAAAAATTGACAGTTTCTTCAGAGGTCTAAATTTTCAAAAGGCCAATAAAGGAACGTTGACACTTCAACATAAGGTCCAAAACATTTGACGAAATCAAAAACTGTGTCGATGATTTTTGCGTTCCAAGGTCAAATTGAGTATGCCAAGGGAAATGCCATGCACCTATAGTAAGGAAGCCAAGGAAGTGTTGTTCACTGCAAGTGGTCAATTCCTGCTTATCTTGACTTTTTCCTAAACAGGAATTTTTCAAGGCTAGCCACAATCTTATGACTTATGAGGAGCAAATCATATTGGTCCTTATGGAACATCTATATGACATATACACAAAAATTGAAATTATCTAGCAAAATAAACAAAAATTGAAGCCAAACAAAGGCAGCAACAGGAATCGTGCAAGCAAAATCAAAGCCCCATATGAACTGCGTTTTTGCACGGGTGACGCGATGACGCATGGTTGAAAACGAGAGGCACAAACAAGGAGTAGCACACAACAAACCCAGCCCTGTCCTCTCGGGATGAGTGCTAGTACAATATAACGTTTTCATGAATAGCCAACTGAAACATCTTTGCCGTTTTGAGAGATGCTGCCTCTGCCATTTCCAGAAGTGAGCTACTGAGCTGGAGAACCGCTCCTGATTCCCAATATAGCCCAGGCCGCTCGAGTGCCAAACTAAAGGGCCCCCCTCACAAGATTCCCGAACGCCCTTTCACTCTTTCGTGTAACAGAATCCCAAAAAAGGATATACTGGCAACTGAACATAACAACACGCGAAATGTCGAGTAAACAGAGAATAGCACCTTTGTGGCAGCGAAAATTCGAAACTACCAGCAAACACGTCGGGAACTACTCAGAAGCATCGAAACGTGGAAAATTTTTGCTGAATCAAGCGCCTGGACCAGAGCATGAAAACCAGTTTAAAATGTGACTGATTTGCTCGAGTAAACGAATAATCTTTCCCCATAAACCTCATAAGCAATTGAAAAAGTCATCGACTTCCCGGGAATTGCGAATTCCCCCCGAAGCTTCAAAATCCACAAACACTACCAGCTCGATCGACGATACCCCTTATCGAAACCATCGAAAAATCGCAGCTTTACGGAGAAACAGCCAGATAATACAGAGAAGAGGCAGGCATCCTACCTTGGCCTTGTCGATGCGCTTGACGGCGACGCGGTCCCCGGAGCCGCGGTCGGTGGCGGCGAAGGTGTACCCGAACTGTCCATGGCCGAGCAGCCTCCCGACCTCGTACCGCGCCTCAAAGTCCCTGTCGTATCCGAACTCCACCCGGACCGCCTTCCCTTGTCCGTCCGGAGACGCGGCGCCGCGGCGCTTCCTCTTCTCCTCCTTGGACGAGCCGGCGGTGGCGGTGGCGGAGAAGCAGGCGCCCATGGGTGGCCTGGGTTCTGGGGCTGGGAGCTACGCATATGGTGTACGCGTGTGGGGCGCGCGGCAGGCGAGGTATATAGGCAGGCAGCGAGACTCGGTTGGTTGGCGCGGTGGGGCGGAGAGGAGGAGGAAGGAAGGTGAAGAGGAAGGTGAGGGGCAGCCACAGCGAGGGAGGGAGGGGAGGACAGACAGAGGTGACGATGACTACTTGGGGCGAGGCCGTTGGTCAAGCGGTCAAACTGCCAATTGTCAAACCCCTCTCACTCTCTCCTCTCTTCGTTTGTTTGTTGCAAGCGCAATTCGGACAGGTGATATTTGTTAGCGCAAATGTTTCTTGTGAACTCCCTTCATAATCATATGACTTGTAAAAGTAAATAAAAAGTTATCAAAATTACAACCTCTATATAGAGAGACTTATGCCCGATGGTGTCTCTACAGATAGTACGATGCTTGTTAGATAGGAGATGTTCCATCACGGTGGCCTAAACTTTGCCAGACCAAAGCGTTTTAGACTTCCTTTATACCATTCCTGACGGTGTATCTAGGTATGCAAAGGATAGAAAAATTAAAGCTCTCAGTTCAAAAAATATATATTAAAACCCTCGCAAAAAAATATTCAAAAAACAAAGCTCTGAAGGGGCACCAGAATTTCTAACGGCAGATCAAAGATTCAAGTTTATCACTATGTCAGAGATTATTCATAGTTTATAAGATTATTAGGCGGAAAAATGTCTGCTCATCAAGTCCTATAATAAAAATTCATCAAATTAGGCACGGACTCTGAAGAAACTACTCCACCAATGTGTGTAGGACCATCTCCAGTGGTTCCTTACCTGCAGCCACTCCAAGAACCCACGATTACACGAGTATATTTTTCTGCATGACAAAGCTATCTTGATCAGTTGTCCACCGCCGCCGAGCAAGAGAAGCATGACTACCAAATTGATTTAATCAAATAAGCCTTTTTCCCAACTCCCTTCCAGTCTTGTCAAGACACTCTTGGTGATACTCATCAGAACCTGTCATATCCTCACTATAACTTCTTCTGACTTCCATGCGCCTGGATTCCTCCTTGGAAGCAGTCTTTGGTCCAAATAGCCCCTATTTTCAAGCTTTTCAAACTTAAGTGTATGCGAGTCATTGTCCTATCGTTACCATGGTTTTCATGAACTGTCCAATTCACAAAAAGGGTTGGAATCATTATTATTATTTATAATCTGGTCCCTAAATTGTTGTGTTGGTTTTAACTTCAAACATCAAATTTTGATGCGAGATTTTCTTTTAGAAAAGGCACCATCTTCTTTTCTTTCTTTCTTTTTTTTTTTTGCGAAGGGAAATTAAGGCACCATTTTTTGTTGGGAACACGATCTCACAGTCCCAGTGGGTATGTAGACATGCATATAGCTATGCTTAGGAGCAAGAAGATCAGCTTTGTTGTCCACGATGCCCAGAGTGAGCTTCCAATACCTTTGAAGAGGTTATTTCCTGACCGAATCAAGTCAACAAACAATCAGTTAAGTACATCGTCTTGCTTTGTCATCCTTTTTCCATGCTTCCCACTGGTGTCCTCCGTGGAAAGTGTCATGATAACATTATCTTATACATTCTTCCAGCCGAATGGCCTCGTGGTTAAATACTAATTCCTCTTCAGCAATACCTGGCTAGTAGCTTTCTGGCTAATAGGCCCTGTCAACTGTCAAGTCATAGTGGCAGAATCTGCTCCAAAGGAAGGAAAAAAAAATGTCAGTGTTACTGGAATGGATAAATGTCAGTGTTAATAATATGTTACTCTCTCTATTTCAAATTACTTGAAGTTTTTTCTTTTGTAAATCACGTTTGACCACTCGTCGTATTCAAAAAATTATGCAAATATCATTTATCTTGTTATAGTTTGTTTTATCATTAGAGATAATTTAAGCATGATTCATTTGTTTTTATATTTACACAAAATTTTTGAATAAGACGAGCGGTCAAACATGATCTCAAAAAGTTAAAAACGTCAAGTAATTTGAAATGGAGGTAGCAAGAATTACGCAGGATGACTTTTGTGCTCAGCTGTACACCTTATGCATAATTAAAAACACCACCCCTAGACCCAAGTAAACGTTATCATAGAGACTATGTATCTTCAACCTATAATATATAGACACAAAATTACCAACGTCGATTTTTCTAGGTTACACAAGTGTTAAATTAAACTGTCAGTCATTTTTTCATAAACAATACATGTATGATCGATAAACCATACATTTTTTCCTCACTAAATGTACTCCGCATCATTTGCAGAATTATGATCCAATGGTCCACTCCTAGTTAAGACCCGGCTGGCATAACATGATTTTTCTTTAGCTCTTATATATGCAGGCAGTCCCATGCATCGATCTTTATCAATCACCATACAACACACACGTGCGACACAGCGGAAAATATTTATTTTTCTTTGTCCTCAAAAGAGTTCCCACTTGTACATGTTGTGCTTCTCATAGATTTCCAAATTAATTCCTTGGAACTTTTATACTCGTGTATTATGATGTTCCATTATTGATGTGTTGGATTATACTATATATGTTTATATATCTTATATACTTCCCGACGGAATGAAGTACACTATGCCCAGTGGTGATATCTTATCTTACAAATGCCTCCTTGTCGGAATCCATCAACAACGCGATCATATCAAATTAAATAGAAACACATCGGCGTCATCTCGGAGCTGAGCGCGTGTGTACGTGTAACGTTGAATTGAACATCGATATATCTGTTGGTTTGACCATGCACGCGGTGCAAGCAACCTGCGAAGCTTCTTCTTCTCGTCGTTGCTGCCAGCTTCAGTTCGTCGTGTTGTAACTAGCAGCTTAGCTAGGCCAGCGGACGGCGACCCGAGTCCAACTCCGCGTGAAGAAATCGAGGCAGTGCAGCACGCGCCGTCGTCGTCCCGTCGGCGGAGACAGCGAGAGAGATGCAGGCAGATGGCGACCCAGAGACCATTGACGCCGTCAGCTATATAATTTAGCCAGCATGCATGCGTTGTTTGGTTTGCTAAGCCCGGGGTCTACAAAGCAGTCAAATAATTCATTCCCGTTAGAAAAACTCCGGGATGTTTGACCCTGGAGTGATTTGTAAGGGGGAAAATGTTTGTGTGATGTTCAGACATCTCAAATTTTAGTAACAAGTCATTTCTCACTGTCATTCCCAAAGGAAGGATAAAACTTCTTTTTTTCATTTTGGTTTTGTGTTCGTGTCATCCTATTTTTGGGGCCACCGTGGCTCGTCGCCACCCAAACTTACACATCGGTCTCTTTTGGCCGCACTTGTCTCCCAAATTGATGACCCCGTTCGTTCCCCACTTTGCCCCCGGCGTCGTCCCGGCCATGCATCGGGTCGCCGCGTCGTGCCGTCCCTTCATCATCGTTCACGTCGCGTTCCGGCGTCCTGCAGGTTTGCCGCCATTGCCGCCGCGCCCTTGAGCCGCTCGTCGTCGGAGTCGCCGGAGGAGGAAGAAGAAATTAAAGCATGAGGCGGGGAGCGCACGGCGGAGGAGCCCAATGGTGCTGTCCCTGAAGCTGCGGGCCATCCTGTTCCCGTTCCAGATGGAGCCGCGGCGCGAGGAGCTGCTGCACGAGCTAGGGGTGCGTAACGAGTCGCCATCGATCGACCTCTCAATCGATGCATGTCCATCAATGGCGATCAGACGATTGACGAAGAATGCTTTTGTGCAGGAGATGTGGGACGAGATCGGGGAGGTGGAGGATGACCGTCGGGGGATGCTGCAGGCGCTGGAGGAGGACTGCCTCAACGTGTACCGGACCAAGGTGGAGCAGGTCCGGCAGCACCGCGCGCAGCTCAAGCGGGAGATCGCCGACTCCGTCGCCGAGGTCGCCGCCATCTGCGCCACCATCGGCGAGCCGCCGGCCACCGTGCAAACCGCCTGCTCCTCCCTCAAGGTACGACGTTATGATGCCAGGTGTCCATGCCGTCTGATGGTTTGATGATTGACAAGGATGGGGAAACACAAATCCAGGGCACGGGGAACCTCAAGGAGGAGCTGGGCCTGATCGCGCCGGAGCTGGCGGAGATGAGGCGGCGGCGGGACGAGAGGCGGCGGCAGTTCCTGGACGTGACGGAGCGGCTGAACAGGATCCGGCAGGAGATGAGCCCGGGCGGCCACCAGCCTCCCGTCGCCGTCGACACCTCCGACCTGACGCTGTCGAAGCTGGAGGAGCTCAGGGCACAGCTGCAGCACCTGCAAACGGACAAGGTAATTTTCTTTTACATGAGACTGATTTGTCCTAAGTCAAGCGGCTTCTTAATTCAAATAGAATTCTTGTTTCGTCAGGAAAGTCGCACCAGGAAGGTGGCAGAGCTGAGAGATTTGTTGCGTTCATCGGCATTAGTTCTCGGCATGGATCCCAGAGAATTCATCTACGTTCGTGGGAATGAGGAGCATCAAGCGGGTGACATCAGCGACAGCGCCATTGCGACGCTGGCCTCGGAGATCGAGAGGCTGAGAGAAATCAAACGGGACCGGATGCAGAAGGTATGTATATTCTCAGTCACAGCTGAGAAATCAAATCAGTGGCTTTACGATTCGTGATGGCTCAGTTTGATTTCTGTCTTGTTGTATGATGAAACCAGAGCTAGCTGATCGAGCTGGTGTGGCATTTTGGTTGGCATGCATGCAGCTGCAAGACCTGGTGGGCAGCATGCTGGAGCTGTGGCACCTCATGGACACGCCGTCGGAGGAGCAGCGCAGGTTCCAGAGCGTGGCCTGCAACATCGCCGCGTCCGAGGACGAGATCACCCAGCCCGGCACCCTCTCCATCGACTTCATACACCACGTCGAGGCCGAGGTTGTCAGGCTCGAGAACCTGAAGGAGTGCCGGATGAAGGACCTCGTCCTCAAGAAGTACGACGAGCTCAAGGAGATCCGCCGCCGTGCGCGCTTGCCCGAGGAAGACGGCGGCGACGCGGTGCTCATGTTCGACGCCATCGACAGCGGTATGACTATGAGCAGCCAGATTTGCAACGGAAAACTTCCATTTCGTCAGCACATGATACGCTGTGTTTGCAGATGCCGAACGGTCGCTCATCCTGGAGCGGCTGGAAGCTCAGATCTCCGAGGCCAGGGACCTAGAGTTCAGCAGGAAGGACGTTCTTGAGCGGATGGACAAGTGGCAAGCGGCACTGGAGGAGGAGTCCTGGCTCGAGGAGTACAGCAGAGTATGAGAGAGTTCTGAATTCTTGTGTTCTGTTCCTCATGATTGATCTCCAAGATAGTTACTCAACTTTTTCGTGCTTGCGGCTTCCAGAACGAGAACAGATACAATGTGGGCAAAGGCACGCATCTCGTGCTGAAGCGCGCCGAGAAGGCGCGCGCAGTGGTCAGCAAGATGCCGGGTATAGAAAATATACTGTTCTTGACCGATCCTGAAGAATATACTGATTTTGATCGGAAACAAATATGTGTTCTTGTTCCTCTGTGAGGTGCAGCAATGGCGGAATCTCTGACCGCGAAGGTCATTGCTTGGGAGAAGGAGAGGGGCATCAGATTCGAGTACGACGGCGTATGTCTTCTTTGCTAACTGACAGATGCATGAACTCCAAACTTCTTGGACCAAAAAGGAATGGGAGTGTGCTGATTCACTGGCAAATGCAATGCAGGAGGGGCTGCTGGACATGCTGGAGGAGTACAGCAACACGAGGAAGGAGAAGGAGCACGAGAGGAAGAGGCAAAGGGTACCAAATCGAACCTTGGATTATGAGACGATCGACGATGGATTGGGAGTTTTCCAACACGTTTTTTTTTTCTTTGGCAGGATCAACGGCGGCTGCAGGGCGTGGGGGAGCGGGACGCGTCGCCGGTGGCCAGGCCGCCGCCCAAGAACATCAAGAACGTGACGCGGACGCTGTCCATGGGCGGCAGCGCCGGCGGCGGCAGGAAGGCGTCGGGGGTGTCGTCCAGGCCGAGCACGCCGAGCTTCCTCAAGTCGCCCATGTCCGCACGCCGGGGCGGGAGCGACGAGGGCCAGATGCTCCCCGACTCCTTCGAGTGACTCTTACTTGATCGACGATGACTAGGAGAGCTTTCTGACCACGGCGGGATCTTGTCTATATGTGGAATGCTGAATTCATTTTTTTCCCTCAAATCCTGCATGACTTAACTTCAAGACCATAGAGTAGCCTACTCTTACTAGTAGCGACGATGAGGTGTAACTGGAGCTCCTAGCTCATAGCCCAGGAATGTACATGGCCGCAAATCAGATATTAGCATATATATTCATGATTTTAAACTATTAACCAAATTTAAGAGCTGAAGGCCAGAGGAGACTAATTTTCCAAAAAATAAGTTCTTTCTCCTTAATTGATAAGTGGAGCACATGCTCTATCTTTACAAAAAAATCCATGTGTTGAGTTAAAAATAAATTCATCTCTTATTAAAAGATTGCAAATTCGCAATAGGCCACTATTAGAATTTTGGCTGGAACTAATCTTCAGGAAGAAATTGCAAAAGAAACTAAGGCCCTGTTTGGAATAGAGGAATCATTCCTCATTCCTGCGGGAATTGAACTGTTTCCTGTGAAATTCCTGCAAAATTCCTGTGAAATTCCTGCGTTCCAAACGGGGCCTAAGAGAGGTGTGGCAAGCGTAGTCTAGGCCCGAAACTTTAAGGCTCATAGACATTGTCTAGTACAGGTCTGAAATGTAAGCGATGTCTTGAACATAGTTAACTCGGTGCAAATTCAAGAAGGCTCTTGCACTAAAACTGAACCATGACAAGATCAGACATTATCTTGTTTTCCTTGACGTCCACCTCCACAGTGGCTTCAGCACAGACCATTTGAGTTTAGAGTTCTGCTATGGTTCTTTACTCAACATAGTTGGTAAGCATAGTCACCACTGCAATATATAAAATGATATAAATCAGGCATTTAGCCACTAAGGGTTGTGCTATTTAAGTCTTTATCAGGTCACTTACACGAACAATTTAGAAGATGCAAAGGCATGGAGAATTGAGGCCTACTAATGGTCACAACCCATGCAGAATGGAAAAATGTTAACAGCCCACAACATTTACATACCAGGCGAAACAAAACTTCTCCGACAGAACAGAACTCCACAGTGCAGCATCACGCAGCTATTAGTCTGCATACAGATAAAGAATGTCAGGCAATGATACATATGCACGCTCAATTGTTCATTAGCAGATAGAAGCATTGCAATTTTCATGCCAAATTGCCGTTGAAAAGATATTGTAACGAATTGCTAGGAATGTTTACCGAAGCCCTGATATGGTGCGGGTGCCAAGCTTGCTTCGAAAAAATACTGATTTCAGACCCGGCTAACGTGATGTATCATGCCTGCTCTTTTCTTCTCTATTGGGCAGATTTGATGAAAGATCTGACCAAGGAGGACCTGGTGCGAGGTGTTGAGGGCCTGCTACAGACGGTGTCGCAGGTGAACGCCGCGCAAAGGAGGCATGCCAAAAGGTTCCAGCCGCTTCTTCTTCCTAAGTAACACTTCTACCCTTCCAGGAGATGGTGGCGAGGAAGAAGGCCACGAGTGATTTGCCTAGCAATGTGATCTTTCAAGAAGTCTAGCCTATCTGTTTTGTCTCTTTTTGTTGCTGTTAGAATGGCTCTCGGTCTGTAATTTGTGCTTTTCGTTCTCCATCGCTCAGACTTATCTGGATGTTTTGCTGGTGGTTGTAAACGCTTAACTTTTGTTTTCCGTTATGAAAGTAATGGAAAGGGGCGTGGCCCATGTCGAAAAAAATGGTGCGGGTGCCGAAAGCAGGAAGCAAAAATGTGAAGTGTAGGTTAGACCACAACAAATCTAAATTTCTACTGCAAAGAACCTACTCGGCCAAATTTAATGCAAATGGTGCGATCCTCTCCAGCAGGGGGCGCCTAACGGAGGCATCTTTCGCCATGAGCTCCGTTGAGGAGTCGAACAGCAGCCGCCGGAGCTGGAGAAGTGAAGGAGGAGCGGAGCATGTATGAGCAGGCGGAGGAAAGGAGGGGAACGAGGAGGGGGCATGTGCAACCGGCGATCCACTTGCGTCACCGGCCAGACAGGCAAGTACATGTCGCCGGCGGCGAGAACGGCGGACGGGACGGGAAACCGTTGCGACGGAGATTGGAGAAACGTGCCACCGCGCGATCCATTATTAGGGGGGTAAATGCGGGGGCAATATGAAAATAGTTGGATCGCGGAGAATAGTCGCGATCCAAAATAGGGAGCTACGTGTAAATAATTAGATCACGGAAAATAATCACGATCCAAAATAGAGTGTTATATGTAAATAGTTGGATCGCGGTGAATAATCGCGATCCAAAATAGAGTGTTATATGTAAATAGTTGGATCGCGGTGAATAATCGCGATCCAAACCGGGGGCCGCACGAAAAAAAGTCGGGAGGCAGCCGCCAGCGCCGCCGCTCCAGTCCCCGCCGGCGATTCCGAGCACCTCTCGTCTCCGGACCCGACGCCGCCGATCCGCGATCCTCCTCTTCCGTCGCCGGCCATGACCTCATCACACTCCAAGCTCTACTCCGGTGAGCCACGCACAACCAACTCCCTCCCTCCCGTATCCCCCTTCTTCCTCTGCTCCGCGCCGCTTTAGCTGACGCATCTGGAACTCCTCTCGGTGCATCCCGCCGGCTCGCGCAGATGACGTCAGCCTCGTCGTGGTGGTCGTCGACATGAACCCCTTCTTCTGGGCCGAATCGGCAGCGGCGCTCCCCTTCGCCTACTTCTTCGCGCACGTACGCAACCCTAACTCTTCCTTTGCTTCATTCCTGATCTCCTTCTGTCTGCTTCCATCCCCGATTTTCAACTACAATTTTGGCATGGAAGGACTGTCTACAGTTGTGCCCTGGTCCAGCTAATTTTATTTTGGCCTCATCGAATTTGAAGCCCCCCTTAATGGTGGTTGCAAACTCTCTGTGCCTGCAGCTTGTCCACTTCGTGAACTCGATCCTGCTGCTGAACCACCTCAACCGTGTGGTCGTCATGGCCGCGGGCGTCAGCTCCTGTGCCTACATCTTTGATTCCACTGATGCCAGTGCGCCCGGTGGTGCTGGTGTCGCAGCCACCTTTGACAAGACGAAACACAAGATGGAGGAGTTCATCAAGCAAGATGCCGATGCTACTAAGGGCAACAGTAAAGTCGATTGTGACAATGCTGCATCACTGCTCTCTGGGGCGCTGTCCCTTGCTTTGTGCTGTATCCTGTTGTTTGAATTTCTGCACATCCGCATATTTTGTTTTGCATTTGTGTTGCTTAACATGGACGATTTTAGATATACAGAGGATTTTCCGGTCTGGGACCCGTCATCCGCAACCTCGGGTGGGTGTGCTGTTCTCATATGTGATTTTGAGTAACGTTTGATGATACTAACACGTTATACAGATTTTGTGCCTGCAGGGTTCTCAAGATGGACCTGAACAGTACGTGCATACCTTCATCATTAGTATAATATTTTAACTTCATCAGGACATGAGTTTCACTTGAATCAAATGCATGTGCAGATATGTGGCAGTCATGAATTCTATATTTTCTGCCCAGCGTTCCATGGTACCACATCAATCGTTCTATCCGTTGTTACATTGTGATATTTCGGCACTTTCGCTTTACTGATCAATCACTGTGCTATTGATTTTCAAGCTTATTGCTTGTGGTGGGTTCATAAGTAATGAGACATTCAAAATGCCCCTATAAATACATGGGTTAATAGTAGAATTGTTTTAAGGTGAATTAACTACTCTCACATAATGACTGAAAGAATTTACAAATCTCTTAGGTTCCAATTGATTCATGCATTGTCGGAACCCAGGATTCTGCTTTCTTGCAGCAGGTAATGCTCTTTAGTGCCCTCTTGAGCTTTTTTTTTTTAATCAAGTCTTCAGCCATCTGTGCTGCTATCACGACACTCATTGCTGACAAGTTACTGTACCTCATTTTTCAGGCCTCGTACATAACAGGAGGAGTTTATTTGAAACCTCAAGAACTCAATGGTCTGTTTGAATATCTTGCTGTAAGTTGTTCTGGGTCTTCTGGCTCCTACTGTTGCTGCTCCTGCATCTTTTTTTATAGTCCAATCTTTTACCTTTTTTGGTAATATAGTATACCTTTAATTATTTTCTTGTTGTGGCCCTATAATCAGAATATAATCTTTTAGTTGGTCATATTCTGTTTTGTGTTTTCCAAATAATAGCGAAAAGTATTAGCCAAAAAGAATAGCATAATTATTTCAGTGATCTTTAGCCATTTGGGTTTTCTGTGACTGTGACTTGGCCCTTAAGGAGTCTAGAAATTTATTGGGGACTTATGCATCCCTTGTGGCTGGATCTTTGTTGGCTGTTCATTGTTCTACAGTAGATGCTGTGAACATATATTATATGACACCTTAGTTTCGTGCAAAATTAGGATTTTACTTCTATGAAGTTAAAGATATTAGTACTTTTGGTAGACACTAAACTGGGATCCACTTTTTATCCTAATATTGTTCTTCACTTTAGATCTGGCAATACCAGTCTAACTGTAAAATTTGTTATTTAAATTCATACCATTTTGAATTAGGTTCCTTTCTTTGTACATAATACCTTTATTATGTGGCAGTGGCGAGTCTAGGGTTGGAGGTGGGGGTGGGCCGGAAAAAAATTTCATACCGCACAACAAATTTAACATGACATATTACAATAGAAATTTAAAAACTCATAAAATGTCTTCAAAAAATAGTAAAAATCAATGGCTCAATACTTCCAATGATTAAAAAGAGACAAGAAACTACTTCCTTTTGTTCATATTTGAAACTAATCTTCACCTCTCTTCACATTTCACTAATATGCACAATCCAATTGCAAAGAAATATCACAAATCTAGGAGTCTCGGACACCAATTGAGCAATCAGTACAACGATCAAAAGCCTCGCTCGCTGGTCGCTAAGGCCTGCAAGGCTTGCTTGCCTCTCGAGAGGGAGAGGGAGAGGGAGAAGAAGAGGACTACGAGCATTCGAGGCCGAGCACAAGAAGGAGCAGGGCGCGCCAAGGCCAAGCAAGAGCAGGAGTAGGGCGCTCGCGCTGCCGGCGTCGCGCAAGGCCGCCGCGCCCAACTCGTCGCCGCGAAAGGCCGCCGCGCCCAAGGCAAGGGTCTCCGTCCCGCCCCTGCGAGCATGAAGAACGAGTCGCCGCGGTGCGCGCAGGCCTTCCGCCCTCGGAACGAAACCTTAGCTTCTGCTCGCCGCCGCTGCTCTCTGTTCCAGCGCCATCGACATGTTTTTTTCCTCCCCGAGCGAGGTCGAGTGGACGAAGAGGAGAGGTCTCTCTGGGCGCCCAAAACTGGGGGTGGGCCGCGGCCCACCCGGCCCACCCCTTAGACTCGCCACTGTTATGTGGACTTCTTTCTTTTGTCAAATTGATTAATTTGCAAATGCTCATTAAGACACTCCAATAATAATGCAGGCTGTGTTTGCAACTGATTTGCACTCGAGAACATTTCTGCGTCTTCCTAAGACCCTTGGAGTGGACTTTCGTGCTTCGTATGTGCCTCTATCTTTTTTTCTATTAAGCATCAATACAACAGTTCTATCTTTTCTGAAAAATTTGCGACCAAATCAAAAGACTGATCCACAGTGTCAATTTAGGGTTATTTTATTCTTTCTAAAAAATGGATTTGTATAATATTGCTGGCATTAAATGCAAATACACAATCAACATTGCTTTACTTGTTTGTAGATGTTTCTGCCATAAGAAGACTATCGACATGGGATATGTCTGTTCAGTATGCTTGTCAATATTCTGCAAGAACCAAAAGAAGTGTTCAACCTGTGGGTAAGTCGTATGTTTGAGTATTCGCCTGTCACGAGCTATTTTTGTACTTTTGATATGAGTAATCTGGTGTGCTGTTCTTTTTTCTAGAGACAAATACAGTTTCATATGTTTGAAATTATATATGGTTTCTTTGCTATGGTCAATGTGGTCTTGTTTTCTTCCCCTTCATCACATTTAGCCTTTTTGTTCCTGAAGTTTGCTGAGTTTGCTCCTTAGTTGGAGGAAAGAAACAATTAGGTGCTTACCACGAACCTTACTCACAAGTGAAAGCATATCGATGTTTACCTCTTACAAATATATAAACCTACAAAAGTTAAGTCCGGAGCAGCAGTTTGTACATTTTAATGGGTTGCAAAATGATGTATACACGTTGCTTCTTAGTTATTACTGTTTTCCTGTGACATCATAAATTCTGGACGATGACCAAGATGTTGTGAAAGGGTTCATTTTACTTGCTTTGGTTGCAGGTCCGAATTCAGTCGTGTCATGCCTGATTTGAACTCCATGCCAGATCAAAGCAAATAGTCTGTAAACAGTTCACCATCAACCAAAATGCTTTGCTCCATGTCTTTTCAAAGGTTCGCTTTGGACTATCTTCTTGGATGAGCTGACATGTTTTGCATTATATAATTATTTATTTGATCAAGTAGGCATTCTACAGAACATTTATTTGATTGTTATTTGAATGATTTCCATAGCTGATATCAGGACTACCCTGTTTCTGATTTCCCCAGGACAGCCGCAGCAGTTTTGTCATGTATATCCCGATGGGTGGCGAGTACAGCAAGGAGCGACAAGCGGTGCCTGGCGGTAGCAACGCCTTCTGTGAAGGGCTTGAATTTTTGTAGGGGGTAAAACGCACTTCGATTTTGGAACTAGAGTCCTAGCAGGGAGCAGAAAAAATGTAAACCTGCTGACATGAAGTTGTGTGTAACTCATAGTTGCCAGGAAGAAAGAAAATACTAATCAAAACAAAAGTGCCCTTCTTGGATGAGAAATCTCGCCCATAGACGGCGGCTAACCATTATTTTTGGATTTTTTTTAGGAGAATTATTTTTGGATAAATGGCGGGCATCTTTCTTTCGTTTGCCTCGTTCTCACCTTTGATCTACAGTCTTCGACCCAATGATTGAAATAATCATCTCTAGTACTGAAAGTGAGTTCGTACTTTTTACAAGACGTAGGAATTAGGTTTATCAAAATGTTCCAAGCCTCACTAAACAAGTAAACAAAAAGCCGAAGATCGAAATACAACACAGTACAACATTCGGATGGCAAGGCCAAGCTACTTCTTCGTCTCAGAGGGGGAATCCTCTTGCCAAGTTGCCTGCCATTGTTTGTCGTAGAACGTCGTTTCATCAATAATCTTCTTCAGCGAGTCAAGGTCCTCATTTTTCCTGATCAACAGGACACCAGCCACAGCAACAAACAGCAAGGTTTTGCAGAAAAAGTTGCCCATTTGGTCAACAAGTCCCACACCCGTCAAACTATCAACAACGTAAGCCATGAAGAAACCGATCATGGCAGCACGGCCTGCATACACAAAGGTCATGTCGTTAGATAGGAACAATTTGGGTCTGAATGCACAAATCGGACAATCCATGCAGCAAATGTCTCCTTGCACCAGCAGTTTGAAGTGAATGAGAACGGTACATGTAATTATTCATATTCAAGTGAAGGGGGCTTGAGAATAGCTGACCATTTAGCTTCTCGGCTTCAGGAAGGTGGAACCTTTTCATCCATGCCCACCATGGTATAATTGAAGTGTCAAAGACAACGGCGTCATCCGTATTAGTGGCCTCTGGATAATCTTCCAGCCATTTCCTTCTCCTGGCCTCTGGAATCAAACAAAAACGACATCAGTTGTATTCCCTAGGAGTCATAACGTCAGTAAGATGCATCACACTTGTAAGAAGCCAGTGTTTGTCCCATTCATCGTAGCAAACCAACAAATGTTTGAATCTATGTACAAGTGGCAAGCATGCACAGCACATGCATGAAATTTTTTTCAGGCCAGTTAATGTGAATTAAAAGCGAATCAATTTGTGATCAGCTGAATCTCGTGGAACTCAGATATCTTTTCTCCCTCCATCACAACCAATCCTCATCTTGTTCGGTTACGAATGAATTCATCTTAAAGACTCAGTGAAATCATACATTGCAACTGTCCAACAGCGTAAAACACTGAACTGAAATACTTCATATGTTCTATCGCCAAGCATATACCACTTATACCACCACATTCGGTTGTTTGCTGGCTCTGAGATTATTATGCTGTGTGAAAACAGGGTTATGAATTAGGACGAGAGACAACCCCTCCAACGTATAGCATAAACACCTAAATCTTTGCTTGCCTCATCCTAAGCATTCAGCAAGGACACTACAGCGTCCTCAGCAAGCACAGGATGAGGTCGTAGAGATTTAAACTGGGTTTCATTTTTAACCTCCCAATATTTAAAAAAAATGCCTCCTCATCACGCACATCCACCTACCACTACCAGGCAAGCAAATGCCCAAAAAATCCAGTGGTAGACTGACAATCGACAGTGCAGCACGTGAATCCAGATCTCTAGGTCCAATTGTACAAGGCAGACACTTGTTTCTAATGTTTGCTTAGTAAAACTTTGCTCACGCTACAGCCAAATTTAGCACTAGCCTCTTTTTTCTTTTTTCTTTGTGCTGGACACGTTAGCACTTAGCACTAGCCTTGACAGCAGAAACATAGTAAAAGCGACTAGTCGAAAGGAAAGGGGGCAAATGGTAATCGCGGTCTCACCGGCGTCGATGACGGCGTCCCAGTCGACGACGCCGCCCTTCTCGAACTGCTTGAGGTCCCAGGTCCCGTTGACCCACCTCGCGTCGCGAAACCTCGGCACCGGCGCTGCCTCGACCTCGACAGCCTTCGCTGGAGCCTCTGCCTTGACGGCGGCACCGTTGGATGCAGCGGGCGACGGCTCCGCCTCCTTGGGCGGCGCCTCGACGGCCTCCACAGGCGCCTCCCCGGCAGCGACGCGCGCGAGGCGGCCGGCGCGCAGGCGGGGGAAGGAGAGGTGTAGGTGGGGCTTGGCGCCGGCCTGCAGAGGCTTGAGGGGGGCAGCTCGGGAGGCGGGGCGCGGGGAGAAGGTGGAGGTCGCCATGGCCATCACAGACAGAGCGAGCTGCTATCCCTTTGGGGACGAAGGCGGAGTGAGTGCGGGATAAAAAGAGGATAGTGTGAGGCCCGGAGACGGAGGCCGTGGGCTTTTGGGTGCGGGCCTCCCTTTTTCTTTGGGTTACGTGGCAGGGGAAACGCTGATGTGGCAAGGTGTGTGGATGGGGTAGTGTCGTAGCTGTGCTGCCATTGGCTTGTGGTTGTGATAGAAGTACGGCGCCGCACTGAAGTTGTGAAAAATGGATGGGTGTTGAGAGCTCGAGGAGTGTTCAGCTGAAATTAACCGCTGTCAAAGAAGCGTACAAGTGATTTGAATTGATGTTGAGGGCTCAATGAGATGTTGAGCAGTCCAGCAATGAGATGGCCAATTGCCATGGCTACGGGGTAAATCAGGCAGATAGGTAGGCACATGTTAGAGACTTGTAAGGAGGACATTAGCTCGACAGGAGTCTGAATTTACTGGATTGTTTGAGAGAAGGGGTGATTTGGTTCCATCTGCTTCAATCCTAACTCGCCATATAATAATACAATGATTCGACTCATTGATAAAATGGAATACATTATTAGTCTAATCTAAACCAATAAAGAACCAGTTGCGAGGAAAATAATTTTGACCTGCCAGAATCTACCCCACCTGTATATCAACCATTGATCAAAACCAAACTCATTTGATCTACCATCGGATCCTGCCATGCTGGGCCCGGGTCCACAGAAGAAGGGATATCGGCATGGGACAAATGTCCAAGTTAGTTCATTTGCGATGACCATCTATAAATTTTTCTCACCGATGGATTTTGTAGCCAACCGCTATTCCCACCTCCTTGACATCTGGCCATGATTTTTTCTTTCCTTTTTTACATGTTTTTTTAATACAATTCCATCCCAATACAACGGATTCATTAGGAAGGTTTGATTGCGGCAACTCCTTGTTGAAGGACAGGTCGCGGCACCCCAAGCAGCACCCAATGGCCGCCGCGGCCGCCGCCGCCAAGGACGACCACACCGCGGCGCCAGTCGCGGACGGGCCCTCCGTCAAGGTAACGCGGACGATCTGCTCCAACTGGCCCGATTAGCCTCTCACCAAGGGCAGTTTGGTGTAATCCTTGCTCGGAGATGGTTGCAAGCTTGTCGTGACATGCTGTGTGGTGTGACGCGCGCAGGTGATGTTGAGGGTGCGGCCTCTAGGGAGCCTCCCGACGGACGGCAATGATCTCTGGTTCGTGCGCAAGACAATCGGTGTCGGTTGACCGCGTTCTCGATTATAGGGCCTCTCCCAGATAGCGAGTTAATCCAGTGTACTCTTTGAAAGAATTATTAAGCAAATCTTGGCAGGCGGATGCGTTCGACACCGCCCATGATCTAGAGCGCCCTGGCCGGATTCAACACCTCCCTCGTCTGCTATGGCCAGGTACTCGCCACTTTGGGAGTTCTCTGATCGAACATGCTTTTCATTATCTGATTCTCCGTTCTGGTCCCTGGCATGCTTATGCTTATGTATTTGTTGAATGTAAAGTGGCACTGGGATGTGAGAACACATACACCATGTAGGGGCCTCTTGGTGCGATGGTTGACATCGGCTCCGACCACACTGAAATCCATCGGAGCCGTGACTCGAGTCCTCCAGAATCTCTTCTCTGAGTCCAAAGTGTATGGGAATTCTTTACCCGCTTTCCTGTTAATATTCTTGAATGTTGTGAGTGATATGTCGGCTTGATATTGCTCTTTCCCGCTGCAGAGGCAAGAGAGCTCACCTGAGAAGCAGATCAGCTATCAATGCCGGTGTTCATTCCACGAGGTATGTACTGATCTTTTTGTTTTTCAGATGTTATGTGGCAAGCCTCTTTCATTTTTGTTTAACATGATAGTTGCAATATTAATATGCATGTTTTCCCAATCAAATTCATGCTGGCACAAAGGCTTCCAGAAAAGCTGCAAGATGGTATGAGAGCGCTATGATTGTGAATTTTTTTTTTCCTTGTTGCATGTTGATTCCTATTTTGCTTATGTCATGTTTTTTCGGATCCGGCAAGGTGATGATTGTGTCTTCTCCAATTAAACGGCAGGCTGGCTTGATGGGCCTCTTCTGCAAACTGATGGCCAAGAAGCAGGATTGCATGAAGCAGACACCTCTCAGCCGGACCTGTGCATCCCAGTCTCATCTGAGAGGATTCTGAATCTCATGCTCTTGTCTCCCATCTTACAATTAAAAAATTTCTAAATTAGTATGACTCTTGACCTGACCGCATCCATTGTTTTATATATTGTAGGGTGCCTAGGTTGTAGATTATAATCCACGTGGTGAGTAGAGCAAAAGGTTTGTGAGTACCAGTTAGCAATTGCAAGGCGATGCCTCCTGCTATTACAATGCCAATTATCATTATATAACCCAGAGTTAGTTCGTAGTTACTGTTATGTTATCTTTAGCACCGTAATTTTCAATTACTGCTTTGCAGTTCATCACTTCATAAGGGTATAGGTTAGCGGTGGTTCGTGAAATGTAACATCAGTTCACCACCAATTAAGCACTCCTCGGCCTCACATTTAAAAAAAAAACAGCAATAGGCAAGAAATTCTATTTTGTTTCTATTTCCTATCTGAAAGACACTCAAAAAAGCTAGATCGATATGTCTATACTCTGGATCTTTCGAATAATGTTGAAGAAATTCTGGATGGTTAGGCATTGTGATTTCGTAGAATTGATGCTGAAAGACATAACAAGGCACAAGCATATTACTATAATACATTTAATTAGCATTTCTCTGCACACAACAATTAAGTTTAGAATTATTTTTCTTATCATGTTTCATGTGGGCTTTGTTACTCAATTCTATGCTTCACCGTTTACTTGATTTATTTATTTGACCATTAGATTTGTTGATTTAATTACTTGGTTCACATATCTAAGCCCTCTCACTCTTAACTTCTCTAAACGGTATCCTTTGTCATATGAACATTGATTCAGGGAGGGATGACACTGGCAGGTGTGAAAGAGGTCATCTCCACAAGAAATTCAAAAAAAAATTTGATAGTTTAAAGTACATGGTGGATTAGTTAATATAAAATTACTTTTAGACAAATCTTGGAGGAGTTAATAATCTATTGTAACAATATTTCTCTTTTTAGATAATGGTTACAACAACTCCGTATATGTGTTACGGAATTTATTGATTTAAAAAGATAATGAATCAAAGAGTATCTTTTTTGGTTTTTTTTTTTTGGTCTTGTGTCTTATCACAAGATATGAATCAATGAGTGTTTGAGTAATGTTTGCATTGTGTCTTATCACAAGATATGAATCAAGGAGTGATTGAGTAATATTTGTATTGCGTCTTATTGTCTCAACCAATATATGACATTGACATTTTTGAGTCTTTTAGACACGTGCGTGGCGCACGTGCATTGGTACTAGTAATGCAATGATTCGACTAATCAAAGCCAATAGCCCTCCCAGACAAAGCGGTCACCATCCGACTGTTCAGCGGCAGCGAGGTGCCAACGACACGACACAGTGCAGAAACGTTCGTCACGAGTGACAATAACAAAGCACAAGCATGTGCATATGGCCCTTAAAGAAATTGTAGTACTCTACGATTCCGTTCAAGCCTGCTGCTAGTAAGTGCTAACCACGCACATGAGCAGGCTCAGCACATAAGCGAAGACTAACGTTACCAGAAGAAGAAAGATTTAATCAAACGGGCACGAGGACTGTGTGACGAATATTCAGCAGAAAAATATAACTGCAAATCCTTAGCAAAACAAATCAAATGGGCATGAGTGTGAACGAATATCAGCCGCAAGATGTGGCGACTACTGCAAAAATCCTCACCAAAAGATTGCATCAAATAGGCACGAGAAGTGTGTGACAAAATGTGACAAAATATTCAGCAGCAACATATTTGCAACAACTGCAAATCCCGGCCCATCCCGCCAGAGTTCCGCATCCAGCATGCAATGCCTGAATCAACAACCAAAATCGCCCCCAGTTTTGGGCGCTCCAGATCCAGGAATACGTACAAGTATCTCATCCCGCCATGAACATCATTATGTACTAACAGACAACACTGCGCTTCTATGCATGTCTATACGAACTGTGCGACGAGTCCATCCTTGGCTATGTCCATACGAACTGTGCGATGAGTCCTTCACCATCCTTGGTCAGAGTCAGAACGAAACCTGTGACTGTACTTGAGCGTGAGCAGAAAGGCGTGGCGTGCGGTCACGGGCAGGAGTTGGAGCGCTTGAGGAAGGGCATCCCGGAGCGGGAGTGGCCGTCGTCCTCGAGGGCGATGATGCGCAGGTGGGAGGGGTCGTCCAGGAGCATCTTGGCGACGAGGTACCCGGCGACGGACCACGTCTGGAACTTGCGCGCCTGCTTGCCGATGTACCGCCCCGCCTTGCCGTCGTAGTACTCGGGGAAGTCGTCCTTCACCAGCCTCCTCTCCATTAGCTCCACCGCTCTCCTCGCCAGGTGCCGGCGTCCCAGCTTCACGCTCACGGCCACCAGCAGCCAGAGCAGCACTGCACAAGCACCGCCCAACGGGAACATCAACAAACAGAAAACATACCAGTGAGCCATAGTGTTCGGTAACATACTATTTACTAGTCCACGCATCCAGGCATCAAAGAGGAGATTGAGCAATGAGAAAATATCAAGGTACATCTAAACACCGTATTATGAAAAGGTTCACTGCATGGGTCAAGCACAACAGTATACTATTCAGTTTTCCAGGAAATCCTACTTGGCTCGTGTATACATCAATTAATCAGTTGCTAAAGAAATCCAGTTTAAAAGAGACGTAACACCAATCACGATTGTTTCTAGTTTGAATCCCTGATCCAGTATGGCAGACTCAGCAAATAAGATGCTAATTCAAAGAACAATCCATCTCCAGCTTTACTTAAGGTTGAGAATTGCTACGTATCTCAGAATGCAAAACTAACTAAACATGACTGTTTGAACGCTTAATAATACTTGGTGCAGTGTTGCATGTCAAGTTGGTAAGCACACTCACCAGGCCATGATCCTCCGTTGTGGTAGCTCCACCTGGTGTTCTTTGGGTCGCATCCAGTGACAATTTGCCATTCCTGGTTTTCCATTGCCGGGTAACAGATCTTCAGTGGCATCTCCCCAATGAGTTCTTCCCAGCGCTCCTCCACAAGATCCAAGATTGCTTCAGCTTGTTCTCCAGTTGCTAATGATGACAGAATTGCAATGAAGTTGCCTAAGCAAAACCAGCGGAAATCCATCCTTGCAGGACTAACATTGCCAATGAAGTAACCACCACGACTGGGCATGAAGTCAAATATCCAATCAGGTATCGATTCAGGAATCACATTGAACTTGTTCAAAGCTGTCTGCGAGTATTCTTCAGTCTTGTAGCGATATATATCATTGAGTCTTTGGAAATCAAGCCAATAGTAGCTGTGTAGATGGTAGCTCAAAGCTTGGATTCTTTTAGTTATATGGTGAACAAAGTCATCATCAGAATCTTGCTTCAACAAACTTAGAGAACATCTCAGAGCCATGAAAAAGAGAGCTTGGATTTCAATTGGATACCCATATATGCCCTGCATAATTACAATCACTTATTCAGAAGGCAAGGTACAGGAAAAACATTTACAAACTTTCAAGAAAGCATGTAGATATATTGCTATCCTAAGGAACATGAGCACACAGCTGATTAGTACTTTTTTGCAGGTTTTCTTAAGGACAAATGTAGTCCATAGGGAGCACAAAACCAATGGAAATCAAGAGAAAATTTTAGCCATCTTCAGTAAAAGGAAGAAGCAGTCATAATGTGTACTGAAAATTTTAGCCATCTTCAGTAAAAGGAAGAAGCAGTCATAATGTGTACTGAAAATTTTAGCCATCTTCAGTAAAAGGAAGAAGCACTCATAATGTATGCTTCCCCACAGTTTTGTCAAAAGGAAAAAAGGATGGGTTGAAATACATAGAGCAGTCAAAGAGTTTGACAGCATATTGACCAAGTGCCTGACCACAAAGAACACTGTCCTGAAGTTCACAACTACAAAATGCGTATGTCTCGTAAAACCTATCCTCTTGTGTTTCAGATATTTGGTCCTGATCTTAAGAGTTAGGAATTTGGATACCATCCTACAGATTGCACATTTTAAAATACACAGGGGAGAAGCCTCTGAAGGGTCAATACATTCACAGATGAGCTTAAGAGTATTTTCATTTTTTATTAAAACAGGACTTAGGATGCAGTTGAACAGAAAGTTGTAATGAGGCATGAGAAAACAGATAAAGTGTATACTGTCAGTTATCCTTAATAATGGCAAAACAAAAATACTTGGTTCTGAGGTGAGCAGCCTACCATTCTTCTGTCTATCATGGAGCAGCCATCGGCACAAAGCAAAGCTGGAGAAGTATCACAACCCTCAGATAGACACAGCCTGAGAATTAGGCGCATAGCCCTTTGGCAGTTAGGACTTTCAGCCAGAGAATTGTCCCCAGTCAATCTGGTGTAAGCACGAAGAAGAATAATCCACCATAAGCCAGAATCCACAGGAGCAACCCTCCCAATGGCAGTTTCGCCGAAATCAGCCAGCAAACTTTCTGTCTTTTGGGTAGGGTTGCGATGATGCACCTTGAAACTGGCTGGCATCACGCCCTGACCAAGCTTAAAGAGATCAACCATCTTTTCCCTTGACTGAAGACGAGCAGTTTCTACCAGAAAATTCTTCACTATCAAGTGTTCACCTTTCATTAGAAATGCCAGCGCACTAGGAATGAAGTCCCTCATGAAAACCTGCCCCACATAAAAAGACATAAATCATTCCTAATCATAGACTAGGTACAAAGAAATTTATCAATTTATCTATGAGATAGTTTTGATGGACTCCTTTTACAGGAAGGCTATAGATGTATACATGAATATTCTCCATGAAGGAACTTTGTGACTACCATTTAAGACCATACTGGATGCAAAAGTAAGCAGCAGCAACGATAACAACAAAGCTTTTTAGTTCCAAGCAAGTATCAGTCAGATACAAATTAAACAAAAAATGAACTAGAAGACCATGATACATTGTAGTACATAAATAGCTACACATTTTTTGAACTGACAGTAGTCTATTAACATGTAACAAAAAGGTAACCTGGTCATAGTTGAGAGCTGCTCCCTGAGACTTGTCTATTGCAGCAACAGTCCCAATTGGTTGGCCTCTGAAGTAAACCATCGACTTTTTCAGAGCTTCCCAAGCGACATCTGTAATTGCATGTCTGTGTGATGCATTAGTGTCTGTAGGTGTTTCTTCACGAGGAGAACACTGAGTTCCTGCTCCTCCTGGGCTTTTAGATGGCAAATCATTGAGCTCAATGTCAGATAAGGTCACCACACAAGATCTATGCCGCTCAATGTGATGCATCCTTGTCCTTTTCTCAATTTTTGAGGAATCATGGTTATCATCATCTGTCAGTTCTGCGTCCTTACTCTCTGGGAGCTTTACAGGGGGAGGAGGTTCAACACAAAGCACCATCTTTCTCGTTCACTTGTTTTTGAAAGACAAAGCTCTAATCACACACAAAAAGCAAAAATGATTAACATGTGCATAATTTATTTCAATCTAGGAAGTAAAGAAAATTGCATTATATTATAATAATGTCCTGATAAATAGGTAGGAAACAAAGCGTTAGTTCACCAGCTATTGCAGCTTAAAATGGAAATAGGTATACATGGCGATCATTTCTCATGATAAACTGACAAAGCAGAACATGCTCGTAGATATAAGGAAACCTAACAAACAGTATGGAAGTAGCATATCATTATGACCTGTTAAGCAAGCCAACCCCCATGCCTAACTAAAACCACACAAGTAAATTGCCGGAATCATGTTTGTTTGTGTATGCTTCGATAAACGAATGATCAACTACTAAAAGCAGTAAGATCTCAAGTCTAATTCGTAAAACTGCTCAACCAAGGGCATAGCATAGTGGGGAACTCTAACTTCCTGACCTCCAAACAGTTATAACAAACAGCACATAATGGTAGCATGAGTCTAGGTAGGAAACAAAGAACAGGATGGCGGATTTTGGATCTAATTATCATCATTAAAACATCAGTATACACAGAAGGACAAGCGGACTGCATACTGATTAAATTTATAACAGTGGTACATGCAATTCAATCAGATAACACACAAACAGTTTTATAAACGATATTCAGCCTACCCAAGTTTATGCCAATCTGACCGGAAGACCCAAACTGGGAAATGTCAAACACAAATGTTGAAACGTTTGCTGAAACAGACCAATTACTAAACCTCCCTAAAACCTCAGCGGCTCACAATCTGAAAGCCTGAAACATTGCAGATGCATGGACACCACAGTTAATAGAATGGAGACAAACAAACCGTCTATTCGCAATTAACGGAATTGTCCCACTCCAACAAAATTTGATCAATCGACTCCCCACTGAACCTAATGGCCCCAATCAAAATTGCTCAAAACCTATCATATCCAGCGTATTCTCCACGACAAGCAATTCGCTGCCCTGCACCTTCATTCTCCACGAAAAGCAGTTCGGTGCCCCTCATCTCAAGGTTCATCAGCCAAGGAACAGGTTGCGCTTCCGAACCACAACAACACAGGACCGATTCAACTACCAATCATATCGGACGAATGGCGCTAGAAACCAGAACCAAATCAAACTAGCTCGGCCCATTCCGGTGATGCAACCAACTCTCGCCGCAGCTGGAGCTCCCGCCCTTCACGACCAAGGAGGACGAAAGCCCCACGAATCAAAAACCCTAGTCGGAGAGAGGAGAGGGGGACGAAGAGGAGGGAAGCGATTACCGGCGAGATGGCGGCCACCGGAGGGAATGGACGCTGGAGGGGAGACCGCCGCCGCAGCTCCCGCCTCCGCTCGAGTCGCGCAGCGCCGCCTCGACGCCACGCCCGTCGTGGTGAGCTTTAACTGAACGCTCCCTCGGGCTTGGGGATTGGTCCGTGATGCTGGGTCAAATGAAACGAACACGGCCTTAACGGGTCCAGATTATGGGTAATCCGGCTCTGCTGATTTTGGACCCGCCACCCTCTCAAGCTTTTGCTAAGATCTGATTTTGAAATGAAGCGTCAGCCTTGAAAAAGAAACTGATTCATATTATCTATCACAAACGCCTCAACGTTCCAGTCAAAAACAAACAAACAAACAAACGCCTCAACGTCGTGCGCTGTGTGATTTGTGTACTGTCTTCGCCTCTTCGGTTATCGTATTGCGATGGCAAACACTGTATAGTGTATAGGCATAACCATCCGTTATATATATATATATATAAACAGTTAAGTGAGAACCGAGGGATCACACCACCACACAACCCCATTTCTACTAGGAGATCATGCGTCAAACTTTCGATGCATGCAAGTAGAAATGGGGAAATATCATGTGCACATATGTACAAACTCATTGAGAACCATTGGATGGCATCTGAACGACTAAATCATGGGTGAGAATTTTCATTTCTAAAACACATGTTTTTGGAAACATCCATTCGAATCATGGCTGCTAAAATTATAGGTGTGACTTTCCAAACTTCCTATATTTCAGCCCATGAAGATTAAATCTGGTGCCCAAAAAGTTTGTGCACATGTGCACCAAATACTTCTTGTGCACCAAATATGAAATGTGGGTAACTCCTACCAACATCACTCATCTACAAAAAGCCTGATAATGGAAGGTCAAGGAGGCGTTTGCCAGTAGCCTCTGGATCCAAGTCGAGTGGAAGGTCCGTAATGGTTCCTGGACAGCTGGTCTTCGCGGTATGGCGGCAGGAAGTCCCGACTAGATCGAGTGCCATGTGGGGAGTTTAGCAATGTTGGGCTGGCGTCAACACCGTGGTGCCTGCTCCATGGGGGTGGCTCTCTGTATTCTGACAGAACTTCCTGTGACAGTTACAGTTAGCACAGCGTTTAACGCACAATGATAGTTTCTTTCAAATATGCAATGGCTCATGACCGAACAATTCATCTGTTTATGATGAATTTACCATTATAGTACCCAATGCTCAAATACATGATACATTTAGAAGGGTAGTACACATAGGCATGGCAACGGGGCAGGTTCGGCAAACACCCACCCGCGATGAGGAAGGGCTCGGGTGCAAAATGGCACCCACACCCGCGCCCACGGTGCAAAATGGCACCCGCGCCCGTGCCCGTAGGGTCTCGGGTGGGTGTCGGGTGCCCAAACCCGCGGGTGGGATTGCCCTAAGTACACAAAGGTATCAAGGTTGCATTGTTTTAGCATGATGCCTTTTCAGGTTTCAATGTTTCATCGAACAATATCTGCAACCTCCAACCTGTCTCGACAAAATATGTTCAACTTCTTGCAAAATAAATCTGTCAGAGGCGGCAACTGGCTCTATGAGTTTTTGGACTCTCGCAATGCTAAAATATTCACATAGCAACCAAGTTTAATTGAGCAACATGCAAAAGGAGATAGGCAATGGAGAACGGGGATAACCTGTACAAGTTGTTGTGCCGTTTGAACTTGTGAAGCACTGCCTTTGATCGTAACTAGAACCTCACTTGGGCAATGTCTATTCTCCTCAAGAATCACAACTGCTCCACTAACAGAACGAATATATTCAATGTTTTCTCCCCTCACGCCAATTATCTCTTCAGCACATGCCAGTGGGATCTGCATTGTCTGGGTAACCTGAAAGCCACAATGTTGAATAAGAGCATAGTCTGCAAAAACGTGATTTTATAACATGTTGCTTTGGCTCAACAAGGAAATGGAGAAATAAATCAAATGCAAGAGAAAGAGGATATAATGTTCGAAACTTGGATGCAATCAAACAAGCGACAATAGAACATGTAACAAGAGGTGCATGAGACCTTTGTTATTATTATAGAATTAGTCGTGTGGCTGATATCTGATGAGTAATAAGAATCAGAAAAAGGTAGATCGCCTCCATTCTGACTTCGCTCATCAGATAACAGAAACTCTTCATTCACTGGAAGAGGTAAGTCATCGATAACCTTATCTTGTGCCTGAGCTGCTGCTTGGAGCTGCAGAAGAACAACACAAAATCAATTGCATAAGAACATTACAAACTGCCATAATAATTAGCAAATGAAAGCAGGCAGAATGAACTTAAATCACCTGTCTTTCAAATAGATGAAGCACACCATGATCAACTAGGAATTTTCGGAGAAGTCCAAGTACTGATTTCAGGGCATTGTGAACCTTAAGAGAAGCACCACGTATATCAACAATTCGCTCATCCGCTATATCACAATTCAGTAGCTCATCTAGAACAACAGAAGCAGTACTTTTGTTTATAACTTTTATTTATTGCATATATTAATAAAATAATACACTACACACTAGGGATCTCCCCTTATGTATAGCACTAAAAAAAGAATAGATGCAGTAGGAAATGTTACATCACGATATCTATATTAACACAAAACCAGTAGAACACATTCACGAGCATGAGTATCCTTTCTGCATTTTTATATCAAGACTTGGTTCCTCCGTCGTATATACTTGTTGAAGGTAAAGTTCTTGTCCTATTTTGACGATAGAGGGAGTAATTGTGTCCTGATATAGCGCACTTTGTACTAAAATCACATGAAACGTTATGGTTGACTAATTAGTCTCAACCAATGAAATGACATATTTTGTACAAGAAAATTAACTATGGGAGAAGTAAGAATCCTTTTAATTTTCAATTTGAAATTTCAGAAACAGATATCATTCTGGTGCATAGGGCTAGTGCTACACCTGGGAGAAGCTTGGTGCTTTTTTCCTAAGGGAAAGTCAGGAAATATATATAGACCTAGGATAACATTCAAACATTGTCTGAATCGGCCTTAAAAACACATGAAAATAGCTGGGTGACACTTTGGAAAACACAAAATTAAGGATCATTCAAGTTCTTGAATCAGAAACTGAAAGGTCAAATCATGATTCATGACTAATTTTTTTCCCATCCATTATTTGTGAGGGCATGCTATAGGGGGGCTTGACATGTCCCATTCGAAGTCCACACTCAAGAATGAAACAATGATATCATGTTCATAGGTGAAAAATGAAAACAATAAACAATGCTAGTGGGACAATCTGTATTCCATCTAACTATCCACTAACAAATCCAACCTTTGAACTGGGTTCGAGCCTTGGCATCCGCTTAATAGAATGCCGGGGGACAGCTCTCCCCTTGGTCAGTTTTTTTCTTTAAAAAAAACAAACAAACAAAAAGAACCTTTAAACTGAACAATCTCTGTTAAAATACTTAAAGATGTACCTTTATCCTTAATGCGTACGGTAGCACCACTAGTTTCTTCGATCAATTTAATTCTGGATCCTTGCTTGCCAATTAAGTGGACAGCTTGCAAAGAAGGAACTAATAATCTAACAGAACAAAGTTCCGGTGCAGAAGCAGATACAGTATCGATCCCTTCTATCTCATTTATATGCTTGAAGATCTTCATCGCAGCATTCATCGCCGGTGATATCTCTGCTTCTCTTTCTTCTGTTGCAGATACCAAAACCTGAAGAAAAGCAAGCACTATAAAAATGATATTACTGCAACCTTTTCACACTTGAGGTGGTTCAATGGTTGTTCACTTGTACATAATTACTACTCAAATAATTTCAACCTCCCTAAACAAAACAATGCTTAGACATTTGCTCCAATGTTTGCAACAACAGTGAGAATGGAACAGGAATTAAGAAGATCTTGTTAACTAAAACTCCTCCGGTTGAAGTGCTGTTTTGTAGCGCAACTAGATTGAAACAACCAGTAACTCTGAATATTAGTTTCAAACAATAAAGTAGCATTCAGAAGACAAAGTTCAGCATTGAGGGCAAACAGCATAATGATTTACTACTGAGTATGAGAAACATAAGCGAAGATGCAAATAAATAAAAGTGTTGCTGGCATGATTGGTTAATGGTTACCACCTGAGACAGAGTTCTAAACTGTACAAGCTGGTACATTACCCTGTAAACTATCGCCCCGTGTGGATTGAATTCATCAGAGCATCTAATGGTTGCCGGTTGGGAAACTTGGTAGATGGTAACGAAGTATTTGACACTAAAAGGTAAACATATCACCACCACTTATGAATAATAAACGAGAGATTTATACCAGAAACATAGCAACATATCGCACCACCTACTAATCCCCAAGTTCTGAATTTGGTGGCAACTTTGATATTCTTACAGCCAAAATGCAGCAGTGCGGATGGCTGAAGTAACCAGGGATAATAACAGATTAACAGTCAGGTACCGTGTGTACCTCCAGAGTTGCTCCAACAGAACCACGCATATGGCATGGTCCAGTTTACAATCAACATTGTGCAATTCGAAGAACTAGCAAAGTTTTAATCTACTATCTTGTGAGAGAAAAAAAACCATCTGACTTGTGACTAAGTGATCGTTGCATTAGCCATCGACTTGCGAACACCAAGCGAGACAATGTCCACGCACATAAGCCAACTTCTTGGTTTGGAAGTGGAACTGACCAACCAAACTGAAACATCATTACCTAGGCCGAGTGGACCAAATTTCGCGGGAAGGAGCAAGTATCTTACGATCTGGTGGGCGGCTCCGTGCGCGGCGTCGAGGACGCGGACGCGGGCGCGGGTCTCGTTGCAGAGGCGCTTGATGGTGACGCCCCGGCGCCCGATGAGGCCGCGGACCTTGTCCGTGGGCACCACCAGCCGAAATACGCTAGCGCCGGGCCACCCCGGCCACCGCGGCCTCGCATTATCCCCGCGCTTCTCCGCCGGCAAGGCCTCCGCCCCCGTCTGCGGAAGCGGAGGCGCCTGCTGGTGCTTCTCCGGCTCCGACTTTGGGGGCGGCTCGAGCGCCGGAAGGTCCGGCTCCGGCTCCGAGTCGAACCAAGGTTCCACCTCCTCCGGGTCCTCCTCCTCCTCCTCAAGGCCGGCGTCAGGAGCTTCCTGCAGCGGCGGTGCCACGGCCGGCGGCATGGGCGAGGGTTTTGCCGTTTGTGGGGCGCGGGCGCGGCGGAGAGTGAGCAGCCGCGTGGGTCTTCTACTCTTCCCGGCTGGTGGATGGAAGGAAGTGGCCTGTGAATGGCTGACTAGTGGGGACGGGGCGTGGACGGGATGCGCGCGTGGAGTCGTGCGGTGTGACAGGAGGTGTCAACCTGCGGTGACCGCGGTCGCGTGGCACGCGGACTGGGCGGGCGGGGCGGCCCGGCGCGAGTTTGGAGGTGAGACTCTACGCTCCAAGGTGATGAATTGTACTTCCGATGATAATTTCATTTTTATTACTGTGAATTTTTTTTGCGATTATATTACTGTGAAATTGGAGGTATAAAATACTGTGTAGATAATTTTGATGACATGCTCACATAGTTATGAAGAGAGAATAAAAGATATCATCTAGATGAACTACGTGGACAAGATTACCAATACTTAAAACGTTATGACACTGGCAATGGAAAAGAACAGTTTCAATACATCCTAGAGCCAACCATTAGAACAAAATGAAATTAAATGCTATGACGATCCTACGAAACGCCAAATAAAAACATTCCTTTGGGTTGAAAGTTTTTTTTTTTGTGCTCTATCCTAGTATTTCTTAAAACTAAGGATCTCAACATGATTTTATTAAGATCAAAAGCGTTTTTTAAGGTCCCTACATGACATCATAAACTGAATTGATTTCTCTTAATTTTGTTTTCAGAATACGCACTCCAAGGAACGTGCTCTCTATCAACAACGAATGAATTCAAAGAAGGGCTTGTAGCAGCAGCCCGGTGCGCAAGGAAGCCGGAAGGCCCGTCTAACAAACGAATGAAAGAATCAGCGAAAGCAATGCAGCCCATTCCGTTGATTGCGCGCGCGCCGTTCTGAACTTGTGTGTCATCGGGCGATCTCGACCGCCACGGCCCTTTGCGCCGCGGCGAAGACCCTGCCCGCGACCGTGCCGTCGTCCTGCTTGCGCTCCTCCTCCTCCTCCTCCGGCGGCGGAGGAAGCAACGGCACGGCGCCCTCAAAGCTGGCGGCGGACGCGAGCATCATCTCGCCCTCGAGCGCGGCGCAGTAGCGGGCGAAGGTGTCGGGCGCGACGTTGAGGCGGAAGCGCAGGGCGAAGAGGAGCTCCAGCTCCAGGCCGTTCATCTCCGCCACCTCCACGCCCCCCACGCGCGCGAAGTAGGCGTTGTTGTAGTGGCTGCACATATAAAATTCGAGCGTCGAATTAGTAAACCATTATTTATTAAGTAAATAACAAAAATGGTTGTTTAACTGAATTGGTTTTCTGACTTCAGTTAGGTGAGCAATCGTGTTCAGACGAGAAGGCAACAGCCTAGCGGCGAGCTGGACGTCCCAACAGACCATATGCACCTACCTGCACCTGCCTCTGGTTTTATACAATCAAGCAGATAAATGAATGCAGTAGTAGTGCATGTAGCAGGGGCAGCAGGTAGTACCATACATTTGCATGTGATTGTAGGCAATATTGATATGTAATCAAATATGGTTGGAATTCAGTCGTTGGAGGCTTGGAGCATCATCAGCATGCACCCAAGAAACAGGTTCACCTAATCTGAACATAGAATGAACACAGGGGACTGTTTGTTGGTTGTGATCCACCTCGGTTGGCAGCCAAGTCTGTTTGTTCTACAAGTGTGCAATCCACGCATGCAATGGATAACGACACATGAGTAAAGCTAAGTTTAGGTTGTGGTGCCATGCCATGTCAGATTCCATAGGTTGCACTTGTGCGAGCAGCGTGGCAGCACACATTTGATTTGACTTGCCTTTCCCGGCACACACAACACAACTACACAAGGGTGCAGAACAACACTGACTACGGTTGCATTTCCATGTTCAACTATTCTACGAACGGTGTACGCCGACAGTCATTGTTTTGTTCTCAGCGTGTTCGGCTCGCTTATTTGCAGCCGGCTGCTGCTGCTTCCCCCTCACATGGCTACAGTGCTGCTTTCAGCAGCTACAGTGTTCTCTCTCAGAAAAACTGCGCAGTGGCTACAGTAAAACTGCGAACCGAACAGTTTGTGTGAGCGGGGTCTACACCGACAGGCCGCGGATCATGCCTTCTTTCCTTTCTACTACTACTTGGTAGCTCCAACGTCTTTGCGGCGAGCAGAGCAGGGTCAGTTTATGAGCGGCAAATGATTATCAAATCAAGGCCACTAGTTAGTCAACTCTGGCATGTGCAGTCATGTTGAGCATTTCGCTTGCTCGAATTTGCTATGTGTTTCAGGAAAGGGCAGATAAATTGATTCCGATTTCTAGCTTAGCAATTTATTTTCACTCGAATTGGCAGAAGAGCATTACCAATGGAAAATGCAGGTCGAGAAAGCACGATCGATTCAATGCATTATGCAACTACTGAAGATTAGTTGGTCGGAGTACTGATGATGCTAATAAGAGCAGTGAGGGAAGCGGGGGACTCACATGTCGTCCATGAACTTGGCGGCGACCATGACGCTGGTGATGAGCAGCCGGTGCACGCTGTACGAGTCGACGCCGACCACCGCGGCGCCGGCCTCTTCCGCCTCATCATCATCCTCTTCCTCGTCCTCCCGGCGCCGGGCGAGGCGGTCGAGGTAGACGTACGCGACGACAAAGCAGGCGGGGCTGCACCCGGCGTACCGGTATATCCGCTCGGCGTAGCGGCGCACGGCGATCCCGGGCCTGGTCCGCCCCCGGAACGCCGACGCCGGGGAGGCGCCCTCGCCGTCGCCGCGCTCCGCCGCGCGCTCGAGCAGCCCCGCGAGGACGGCGACCACCCTGGGCACGCCCTTCCGCGGCTCCATGCCGCTCGCTGCTCGGCGGGGCGGAGGCGGGAGGCGGGAGGAGAGGGTGGAAGCCAGCCAGCGGCCAGGTGTGGCCGTGGCACGAGCCGGGAAATAAAGAGGTTGGTGGCGCGCTGACAGCGTGGCGGCAACCTGCAAGAGAGTTCGCTTCCCGGTATCGTCTCCCCGTTTCTGCAGCTGCGGAGGCGTACTTGCAGGAGGAAGCTTTTGGTTTGGTGAAGGAAAACAATGGGATTTGGTGGTGTAGCGCGATCGGATCAGGCTTTATACATCGACATCATGCTGCAAACGTGATGTCCGAACATTGCTTCAGATACGGAAAGCAGTCCGAAGGAGATGCTCGCGTTGCAGATCCAAAGCAGCAGGGAGTTTTTGGGATGCACGCACCGACATGTCTAGCAGAGAAGCTTTGAGCCCGAGTCGAAACACGGCTAAGCAGGGATTAAGTACTAGTGACTCTCTCGCGTGCAGCTTTGGGACACGGTGGGCGGTCCTTCTTGGCTTCCGGCATGCAGGATACTTCGGCTGAATAAAATGTGTGCGTGTGCGTGCCGCCACGAACAACCAACTGCGACTGCGAAGCAGTTTGAAGGAAATCATTCAACATCAAGGCATGGATGCGCCACCCGTGTCCCGTGGCCGTAACATGCTGGACAACAGCGCGCGAGTCGGTTTCGTCCCAGCCGCTTGGCACAATGGCAACAGTTGTGTATTTGACAAAAGGAGACGAATCATCAACACTGCGTCCTTGTAAACTGCTTTAACCACCAGCAACACAATAACAGCTCGAGCATTCGATGGAGTACAGATTAATAAATCCCAGCAAAAGGTGATCAGTGCGAAGTCTGCGAACAGGAAAAGATCAGGCACGAATCGGTTTTGCGGTGTCAACTCACTTCACTGCAAATTTCGATAGTTACAGGGTCTCGACTGTAGTAGTTTCAGCAAACTTACACCAGATTCACAAGGAACTACGCCCATCAGCAAACTTCACCAGATTCACAACGAACTAAACAAAGTAAAGAACACTTCATCCCACCAGGGCACCCAGTTATGTGGCAGTTTTCTCCTCTACGTAGCAGCCGTGCGTAATAGTGGCATCTACTATGTGCAGAAGAAACATCTAGGACCTCTTCTTCCTCTTCTTCTCCTCCTTGTCAGATGCATTCTTTAGCTGCAACAAGGATCCAAATCAGATCGTCAGCGATAACATATTTCAAAAGCGCATCAATTTAGCACAACTTGAGGTCTCAAAACTCACCATGATGACAAGGATGCGGACAAGGACGGCCACAAAGTCGGTGAAGAGGGTGAGAGCGTGCTTGATGTAGTCCATGTCACCGCTGTGAGCCCTCTCGATGATCTCCTGCGTGTCATACACCATGTACCCAAGGAAGATCAACAGGCCAAAGTAAACCTGCAAGTCATGTCACAAAACAGGTGAGCCATTCATTCTCCCGTTGACAAACTCCAGGGGAAATGGAACTCAAACAGCAGAAGCACGCATCATACCTCAAACATGAAGCTGCTGTTGGAGTGGCCAAAGATGGATGCGGCAAACTGGAGCCAGAGCAGGATGGAGAGGCCAGAAGAGAGCAGACCCCCAAGATAGAGGTACTCCCTGCGCTTGGCCACAATAGCGGCGCAAGAGAAGCACGCAAATGCAATGGCAGTTCCAACAAATGCTGTCACAAGAATGCTGGAAACACAAAAGCAACAGATAAGCTACATCAGTGAACAGAAGAATATGCCTGTCAAGGTGAAGCACAACAAAATTACGACGGTATAGGGTCCTGGCGGTTCCTAAGCAGAATATGGATTCATTCCAGAATATAGCAAATTATTTAAATATCAACTTTGTAACTGCAAGGCCCAGGCCCAACTGGGACTCAATCCAAGTCATTTTGGGAAGGCATTTCGGGTCCATGAGGCTGGCCATATGATAAGCAAAAGCATCTGCTTTATGCAACGGTGCTTTCCTAAATATTCAAGAGCAACAATATCTTCTACAAAAAGTCCGGTGCTAAAATTCATCTGTCTCATTCCATCCAAGTCCCCATCAACTAAAAATCAACTTTGCTTCTACCCATAGCAAAGTATCGTGTTGAGCACATTAACAAAGGGGACAGCATGACTGGACATTGCAAGAAATTGTCGACTTTATTTAAACAGGCATTAGCTTCTGGTCAGAGAGATATATATAATTAGTACCATTATGATGCAATAATCCAATCCATATGCATAATTTTGCCATTCTGAACTGGGCAACTTATAAATGCTTGCAAGCACAAGCAGACAACGATTGACGAAAGACACGCAGATGTCACACTCAAACAGCTGACATTATCCCAGCCATCATCATCACCACCTTGTTAAAGTATTAGATCATTAATTACTACTACAACTACGATCGGATCCGCTCATGCATGATCAAACTTGGACTTGTATTTGATGATAGTAATGCATGGCACGAGCCAATTTCCGAGACAACAACCAGGTAAGTTCATTTGGTATTACCTTGGGTCAAAGTCTACAGCGAGCTTGATCAGAGGTCCAACAGACGCCCCTTCCAGGAGGGCAGCCGCCATCAGCAGTCCATACCTCTTCCTCTGCACAAACAGGGCAACAAATAAAGTCAGCGAACAACACAATTGAAATTTCAGATTGTCAAATTTCTCGCCAATTTCTGAAGCGCGAGCAATCAAGTTCTCCAGGTCAACTGAAGGAGACACGAACCTCCTCATAGACAGGCACCGAGAACAGCCACGCGATGCTGCCTATGCACCCGAGCATGGTCAGCATCCCGCCGATGTTCCAGATGACGTGCAGGTACGCGCCCAGCGCCGACGAGGCCAGCGCCACGCATAGGGTCAGGTAAACCTGCAAGCAAGCAAGCAAGCAGCAGTCAGAATCAAGTCACTTCTTAGTTTGCAGGCATCATGTCCAGCAGAAGGATGCACATGTGGCATCGCCCAATCTTTTCATCAGGCTATGTCTGCATCCAGTTGCCGGCCATGTTGCGTTAAACAATTCAGGCAACACCCATTGTCACGATCACACGAAGGCAGGAAGCATGCAAGGTGCATAAACAAACCGAAAATGCAGCGAATGAGAGCAACTAGCAAAAATATGTATCTAATTACGCTAGTACATTTTTATGAGGAATCGAACACTCTGGCATTCTGCAGTTCTCCTTCCTCGCAATGAAGACAACGCATCCGAAAAATTAAACAGAAATTTAATTGCGGGGATGACATTCCAACCAACAATTGACCTTAACAGATAACTACATGCGTCGCATTTCTTAGCAGGAACGCTGCAACCGCCCTCCCCTAATAACATAATTAAACCCAACAAATTTTAGTGTGGACAAATCAAACCGCGGGCGCAGGCTCGTCCAAACCATTGCGCAGAAACGTCAAAAACACGGGGCGCAAGCCACCCTGGAACGGAAGAACAATCGGCGCCAACGAAGAACCCACCCCCAATCCGAGGTTCAGAACCAAATGGCCCCAAAATTTCTTCAGGAAACCCAGCAAACCGTACGATTGACACCACAAAACCGCGCGGAGGGCCGAATCCGCGGCCACATTCCGGTAATCTACCCCGCCGTAAAACCCTAAGAACCAGCGACACGGCGAACCACACCCGCAGGAAAAAATCCGGAGGAAGGAAGGGAGAGAGAGAGAAAGGAGGGGAGCCGTACGAGCTTGAGGTGGGTCTGGACGGCGGGCGAGATCTGGCGGAAGTTCTTGAGGGAGTCGTGGGTCCATCCGCCGCTGGCCGCCGCGCCGTACGCCGGCGACGAGCCCGAGTAGTACGTGGCCATCTCTGCCTCTCTCCTCACGGGGATCGAATCGAGCCAAGCGTCGCCTCGCACGCAAAGAGCCTGACTGCCTCGTGACACGATTTTGTGAGATTGTTTTCCGTGGTGGATTAGAAAATGCCGGGGCGTGAGGGCGCGTTATATAGGGTGGTGGGCCGGGTCGGTTTCGGGCGGGGAAGGAAGCGGTCGAGTAGTTTTCACGAAGGAGCGGCACACGCGCGCGGGCGCGGCCTCGCGAGTTGACCAGAAGCTTCTCCAACGTCCCGGTGCACGCTGTTTTCGGCTACCAAGTGGCGTCTGATGGGCACCCGCGCTTGCTCATGGGTCATGGATAAATTCAGCGTGCTTTTCCTTGTGCTCGTCTTGTCTTTCATCTTTGGTTGAGAGTTACTAGTAGTTTGTAGTTTTTAGGTATTGGTTAACTATCAACATAACAAAACAGAAATGTCGCTTTCACGCAATTACATACCACGGTGGGAGGTTGCCGGGTTTCGGTTGCCAAATCTTGTCTTTTGTTGTGAACAAATAATAATCTGAGAAAAATGTGACAACATTGCGCACGGTACTATCATTATCGATTGTGTTCATTTGGCAATGCCAGCGCAAAGGAAATTAATAAAAATGATAAGGATTGAGGTAGCCCATGACGCATTTATTCATTTCTTTCTCGCTAAGGAAAAAAGACCTACTCCAGCACGGTGCATGCTTAGCCATGGCCGGGCTCATCGATGACGAAGACGATGATCCCTCATGTCGCCACGTCGGCGCGCCGCAACGCGCCCCAAGCAGTCCCCCAACCCACACATCCCGCGGCCGATGACGCGAACAGCCCAGTCTGAGACCAATGCCGCGGCGCCACGTGGCACAGACACCCGGGGCCCCACTCCGTCTCGACGAAGTTTCGGGGAAGGTCGCACGACTCGCAGCAGACCTGTACGTAACGTACCGGGGTTACCGGGGTTGCTGGCTGGCATGCGGGCCCCGGGAACTTTCATGAGTGCTGCCTCGCGCTTTCCTCTTCCAGAAAGAGGTCCCACTCACCGGTGGGCCCGACCAGGTTTATCTAGGAGTACTCCGCTTTTGGGCGAAGGAGTCCGCGGCGTTTCCACGACCGGTCTCTTCTGCAGTTCTGCTCCTTCCGGAAAATTTTCCCGTATTTGGCCACTGTCCCGCGACATAGAGTGGAGAATGTGAATTTTCGCTGTTGGCTCTGGCTGGTATTGCAAGCTGAGCGTGTGCGTCAAACTGAATGTTCCTCTTGAAGCGTGATTTATTGTAATTCAAAACAGTTACATGCAGTGATCGTCGGACCAGAACAGATGAACTTGCAAGGAATTTGCTCGAGAGGATTTGCGTATAAAATCAGGAAAACGGAAAAATTCAATGGATCCAACGCGCGCAGAAGTAAAAGGAGAAAGGATAAAGTAACGCTGGCTCTCTTCGACGAAGCTTAAGCTTGATGGGTAAGTAATCATTTTGTTTAGCAGTAGAGTGAACAACAGGGGTTATTGGAACATGTACTACTAGTAAATTAAAAGCTTTAGGAAGCTTCACTTGTACAACAGAAGTTGGAGGAAGATACTCCAACAGGGGTGCGGCCGGCTGATTCTTGCTAAAGCTTATTCGATCGTTGCTAGCCGTAGCTAAGCCAAGGTACGTACCATTTACAGCCGTGCATGAAGTCTACGTGGTGCTCTTTTACAGGTACAGATCACTATCCACACATATGCCGACGTAGCGAATATGCCGACGTAGCGTGTATGGATGCTAGCTAGCTAGCAGACGTCAAAGTCCTTGTTAAAAGGAAGGAATCAACCGGCCACTGTAATATGTGGTGGAAGCAGCTGCGGTTCAGATTCCATTCAACATCGGGTGAAAGCTTGCCTGGCTGTACGTCAGTGCCGACGACGGTAACACTCTTTAGTGCTAATCCATTTTCAAGGCGTCGTTGAGGTGTTACAAGTATGGAAGATATCTAGGTGAAAACCTTGTCTCACTTGAGATGGATGACGACGATATCTTCAATGTTGTGACCTTCTTTAAGGCGTCATTTTGAAGATCTTCCATGTGGCAAGGATTCATCGTTTGGTCACATTTGGAGTCTACTTCGACATCTTCGGCAGCTTTCGATAGAAGCCGATGCAGTTTGGGTGGTCTTGCTATAATCAACAGATGGTGTTCGTCTAGGATTGGCAATTGCTTAAGCTCAAAGATGGAGCTTGCGGATTAGACCTTACCTGAAGAGCTAATTAAATCGGCCGATAGTAGATGTTGTGTTTTGAAGATGTATTTCTTTTTCTTTTGTTTAGTCTTGTGTGTGCGCATGTGCACTTTCGATCGATCTGGGCCGACTTATGTCGATGGTTGTATTTGGCTGTAACTTTCTTAGAAGCCAAGGCCAATGTGGCTGTAACTTCTTTGAAAGCTAAGGCCGGGATTAATGCAATCTTCCCATTATCTAAAAAACGTGAGAAACTTTCATTTCAAAGATCACCAAATTTCCTGTAGTGGAATTGCGCGACAGGTACATGCAAAAGCAGCATGCACGTTCGCTTTCAGGATGGAAATTTTCAGGACATAAGAACATGAGAGGCTGTGGCAACGGGCACAATAAACGTCGTGCTCATTGGTCTTCTTTTGTAGACAGAAAACGTTCCGGCCTTCACATCGTGAGATGCTTAATTGTAGCCTTTGTCGAGGTCATCGGTGATCCTATCATGTATGGACTAGTAAGCTGCGTGCGTGCTAGCCAGCGGACCAGCACCAGAAAATGGTCGCACGCATAATGTAATTATACGAAGTATCTAACAGCGTTAAGACTTTGACAATTTCCTGCCTGTCCATGTATACATGGTTCTGCCCGGGGAACTTCTCCGAACACGCATCAATACGTCGTCTTCTTTTGGAGAAGTGTACATCAGGCAGGCATCAAATACTACTTCGGAAGGGAACGTATCTAGTGCAAACCAGCCCTTTCGTGCAAACTATGTAAATTTCAATCTGTGCCACACGATGTTGATCTAAGGGTGCGCTCAAAGGAGGTGGTAGGGGCAAAGTCACTTTTGCAAATCACCCCTTCCACCTCCCCTGAGCTTGTAAATCACCTCTCCCACCTCCCCTGAGCAATCTCCTTGGATTAACATCGTGTGGCTCAGATTAAAGTTTCCATAGTTTGCATGGAGAGATTGGTTTCCACCTGATACGTTCCCACTTTGGAAATAAGGTAGATAGGCATTTGAATGACTAAATCTGTGTATGCGCATAGTATCTGCCGCGAAGGGGCAAGGAATTTACCCTACCGGCCGGCCAGGAGCTATGTGTGGTGTGGGGTGTGGTCGACTTGACCATTTCCGTGGCTACCTGTTTCGTCTCCAGCTAGTCAAGTCTTTTCTATCGCCGCCGCCAGCCGGCCGGCCGGCGGCTGCCGCATGCATTAGGCTCGACGACTTGCGCCACACACAGGCTTGCGATGCACACAACCACACGCGCGCAACCGATTCGATTGATCCACATGCATGGCCGGCCACGGGCCACATGCGTGCGAGCTAGGTAATGTATGGTTTCGTCTCGTCGATCGGCGCTAAATCTTTGATCGGCAGTGCATGCAGCGGAGCCAGTTAAGGGCTTGTTTAAACAATAATATGCTCCGGCTCTTCTAAATTAAACTGGGTCCAATTAAGTTTAGCTTCCATGTAAAGTGTCTTTTCTTCTTCTTTTTTGGCCGGAGCATAAGAAATGTTTCGCAGAACGGCTTTATGTCTAGCTCCACTGGAGGAGTCGTGAGAAACTAGTACTATTTTTGGCTTGTCTAGCTCCACTGGAGGAGTCATGAGAAACTACTATTTTTGGCTTTGAGGCCATTACTTTGTCCAGCTTGCTGCTGAACCGTGTGATCGAAGTTGTGGTAGTAATTTACCACCCACGACCTGGTAAAACCCGGCAGAAAAATTAACGAGATTACCATGACGGGTCGATAGAGATTTTGGAGCCTAGCTAGCTACCAGATGGATCGATACCTACGACGACGACTCACGCAGCTCACACGTACGCTCGTGCTGGAAAATCTGAAGATAACATTGGTCTGATACGGACTTTATCAGAGCCCCAGTTCTCGGCCGCTGGGACAGTATAGGAAAAAACTGAAAATGTGTTCGCCGTCGTCGCTGCCATGCTGGCGCGTACGTGAACCGCAGTAAAAACAAAACAGCCCCACACGTCCACATCACCACACATGCATGACCATGCATGCAGCTAGCTGATAAATGACTTGCTTGTCTCTGAACAGGAAATGTTCACGAAAGCTGTGTATAAATAAGATGCTGATCGTCATATATAACCAGAAGGCAAGCTCGCTGTCAGGAGTTTTAGCTAAGATCTATTGATGTCCGTGCTGCGTCCAAAGTCGAGGTCCTCAAGGGGATATGCCAGCAACTTCTCTTATTATTGTTCCACAAGCTGATGGAGCTGCTCGTCGCCATTGTCAATTCGCACCTCGAGCGAAAGCTACGTGCGTTAATTTTTCCGGGAATCTTCTGGGTGGATTTACGTAGCAATTCAACGCTCAGGCTTTCCTGCAGCATGCACAGTTGATTAGTCACCGTGTGACTGCAGGGAACTTTTCCGAATGCAACCGATGGATCTTAACGTATTAAGGGGTGTTCTTTTCTTTAGGTTTAAAGGTCACGTCAAAACTAATCTTACTATTTAAGCGTATTAAATAAGTCTAATTATAAAACTGTTTTACAGATGTGCGTTAATTTGCGAGACGAATCTAATAAACCTAATTAATCTATGTTTTGCTACAGTGATACCACAATACCTATCGTCTAATCATGGCTTAATTACCCTCATTAGATTCGTCTCGTGAATTAGTATAAGATTCTGCAGTTAGTTTTTTAATTAGACTTTATTTAATACCTCTAAATGACAAGATTCTAGCAGGCCTAAAATTAGGCCTAGAGAAACGAAATACTCCTAGTTTAACAAGACTGTGCCTTTTCTGTGTCTCTCTTTATGCTGCCTGCTACTGCAGCCGCCGTACGAAGTTTATCCGTCTGCTATAAGCCGTATTGGCGGGTTCAGCACGTAATTAGAGAAATTCTATTGTTGTGCTTACCTGTCTTTGTCTCTGCTCAAACAGCGGCTGCTGTCTGCTCCAGTTCAGCATGCCGACTGCAGTGTTGCCTAAGAGCAAGGCCAATGCAAGACGGTCGCAACGCCAGTTCGCGCTCACCCAGCGACTCTGCCGTCCAACGCTGCGCCAAGCAAAAGCTTTGTCCTGGGTCCACTTTATCACAGATTTATCCTCCATCACCCTGACACAAGTGCCGTGGAGCCGGTCGCGGGCTGCTGCGACAAGCACACCTTCTCTCTTCCTTTCTCTTTCCTCCACCTCAGAAATTCCTGACACCAATCGGCTATCAGACAAGGCGTTGGACCTGCTCTAACCTATCACGCAGGCAGCTCGTGCAGGAAAATGTGAAGACATTAAGCATCCGAGCCGTCAATGGGACGGTAGGAAAATGTTAAAGTAGACGAGTAATGAAAACTGCTAGTAAACTAGCACCGAAATGTCTCGCCCAGACCATTGCATCCTACTATAGGAAAGCGCACAGCCAGCGAAGTGCCTACTCTATCAGCTTCAAATCACAACAAAAACAGATATATTAGTGACAAGGAAGCTACGTCAATTTAAGCAATCATTAACTTGATCGAGAAAATGTCGATACAGAATTAATTCGTAGGGAATTCATCAGTCTGCTATGCCATGTTGGATAATCGATCAGTTTACCATAATTCTTGTGTTTTTATCTGCTTTTTGACTATGCTCAAACACCGACTGCTGCCGATCTTTTTCTTTTTTTTGGGAGATAGACTGCTGCCGATTTGCTCCAGGTTAGGTTATTGCCGACTGGGGGACCCCGGAGCTAGCAGCGATCTATATACTGGCCAGGGGCGTTGCCTAACCTATCATGCAGGCAGCTCGCGCAGGAAAATCTGAAGAAAATAATTAAGCATCCAAGCCGTCGATGGGGACGGTAGAAAAATGTTAAGCAAGTGAACAAAACAGCTATAGCTAGTAGCATTGAAATGTCTTGCCCATAATATACCATTGCATCCCCGGAAATCCCACAGCCGGCGCAAGTGCCTATAGTAGGACTCTATCAGCTTCAACACAGCGAAACAAGTATTATCGACAAAGAAGCTACATCAATTTAATCATCACCATTAACTTGAAAAAACAAAATGTCAACACAAGGTGAGGAACCAACAGCTGCTCTACGGCCTGCACACTATATAATGGCACGATTGTCTAATTAGGAGCTCGCAGCGTAATTAGGCTAGATCGAGTTCCTGCCTTACAATGACACGTAAACCAATCCACGAGCTAGAGAATGGAGCACATATTTCTTCTAATTAATTAACACGGCGATCGCTGATTTCCCTGCGCGTTGCAGGCACGGATGATGATCTGCACTACGTCGGGGTAGAGCAGGCCATCGTCGTCTTTTATCCTCCGGGGACGGGGACTTTGGCCTCCGGCGCTGGCGGCGGCGGCGTCTTCCTCGCCTGATCGGGCGCAGGCTGCGCCGATGGCGCCGTCCAGTTCTCGACGCGGAACGCCGAGACGGAGTTCCCTTTCGCCACCGTCGCGGACCGTGCCTGGCTGCCGCTGTAGGAGTCCTCCATGTCGCCGCCGGTTGAAATGGTGAAGCCGATGGTCGCTGGCGGCGGCCGGGACGGCGGCACCGTCGAGATCTCGATGACCGGCTTCTTCGCGTTCTGGTCCAGCTGGTAACTCGGGAGGAAGGTTCCCACCACAACCTGGCAGAACGGCAACACACCATATTGCAATTAACAAACATGAACTGATGCTGGGTCAGCATGGACTGTCTAGTTAATTAATTAACCATAATGATTTTCATGTAGTTCGATGGTTAATTCACCTGGACCGGACTGGCAGCAACAAGGAGGCCAGCTACTCCGCCACCGATGACGCGGCCGTCAGCGGCTGCTAAGGAGACGCTCATCCCGCCGGAGCGGCTTCTGGTTGCGCCGCTGTCCGTTGGGGTGAAAGATCCAGACAAGGAGAGCAGCTCAAATCGACCCTGAAATTAACATGACATCGAGTAGGCCTTGTTAGAAAACAGTTATTTGTTCTGCAAAGGCTTTCATGCATTGGTTCAGTATCCACAATCAAATGACTGAATGAAAGAAACATGAGCGCTGAAGACGGTGAGATTCACATGGCCAGCAGTTAAGCACTCACAGGAATTTGTGTAGTTAATCAATAAGGAATTTAAAATGGTTGTCTCAGAGATCGAGGGTTCACAATTGTCCAAATAGCATGCATTAAAAATAATTCAGATAGGAAAGTCACATGAGGAGCCCAACATGTCACCACTATCTGTAATTTTGTATATCGTGTATGGCACTATACTATCAAACAATTGGCCAACTGCGCTCCTTTTTTCCCAATGCCATACGCTATGAATGAAGCAACACAAGCTACACATTAATTTCTATGTAACTTCTTCATGGTGGACTGCTATTAGTTTCCACCAAGTTTCTCTGCATATAACCTTTCATCATCACAGAGATAATGAAAGAAATTGTTTTGGTCCTTGGAAAGGTCCCGACCATGACTTAACCTAAGCACTCAAGTCAAACTACATAATTAGTAAATCTACATATGCCGTGCTTTCAAATAGACCTTTGCACATGCTCTCAAAGTTGTAGCTGTGCTTCTATTATGAACAATAAAAATACACATTGCACTTCTACTGAAACTTAATGGCTACTATGCCTTCAGAATTAGTGATACGCAGCTTGACATTCTACTGGGTGGAACATAATATGTGCAACCTTGGAAAACTCTTCAGCAATTGGTATTGCTCCTAGCAATTCTGCTATTTTTTGCATAAATTTCTACAGATGACTCCATTATCAAATATGCGAATCCATTATCAAATATGCGAAAGTACAATTTGGACAGCCTAACTGAGAGGGCTATAATGAAAGATTACTTAAGCAATGAAGCATGTATGCACAACTTTGGTCTTCTACATAGCCATCTCTGTTACCAAAATTTGATATCAGTTTTTGTCATGTGGAAAGAAGACTACATAAACACTCTTTTTCAAGGAACAGATGCATAACTTTCGCAAAAAAAAAAAGGAACAGATGCATAAGAGAATTCGAGACATCAATGTAATGTGACTGTACAAGTAACAATGAAATTTAGTAGACTAGCTTGAACTCTTAAATGAACTGTTAGGGCTGGGAAGAACAAGAGGAAAGAACTGAACGTCATGATAATTCTTGGTGCATGGACTATTTGGAAACATCACAACAGTTGTGTTTTTGATGAGGTTGCACCCAGTATTCTGGAGGCTCAGCGCATGTTTAAAGATGAGGCTCATCTTTGGTGTCTAGCTGGTGCCAAGAAGCTTCAAGAGCTCTGTATGGGTTAAGTAGGGAGTATAGCTTAAGCATGCTCTGGTCGGGTTGTCTTTTATTTATCCGGTGATCATGTAATTGTGTTACAACAAATTCCTTCAGTTCTTTTTTATTTGGTAGTAATTCCTTCAACTCTTATTTGAGGAGAAGGAATGTTTGTACTCGGGTCTCTTTTCTCTCTTAAATATAAAGAATACGCAGCTCTCCTGCGTTTTTCGAGAAAAAAAGAACTTTTGACGGTATAATTCCAGTAAATATCAAAGAGGGTGGCTCAAAGTAAACAGAAGGTTTGATTCTGAAGGGAAAATCAACAGACCTCATATGTCACTGTACCACCTAAAGAATCTGGCTGACGAAGTGTAACATTTGAAATCACACCATTGGCAGATAGGATGCATATTGCCCCTGAACCTTGTTGGGAGAAAGATATGATCTTCATATTGACATCCTAGCAAATTATTAAAACCAAATTAATGACTGAATTGTATGTAGATATTTCTGGATCAAAGGGTATCAATATCTTTGTAAAAGCAATTAGCGTATATCAAGCTGTTAAGTAGAAAGTTCATTGTACCAAGTAGAAGAAACATATGGCATCATACCTCGCCAGCAGCAACATTAATGATATGAGGAGTGAAATTTGAACCAGATGCGCAAGCTAACAACTCACCTGTCATCAATGGAAAGATTATGAGGCTTCAGCATGACAGAGATAAATTTATCAGGAGAAACGAATAGTCTAACTACTCTGTCACTGCCTTCTGTCAAGCATGGCAGTGTATAATCAGTAGAAAGTTTTCAACTAGAAGAAGATGCATCACAGAACGCAAAATCATTTTCAACTAATGCATAAAAAATCAGTATGTTTCCATGTATCCAGATTAATGAGGAATCAATGATCATGACAACGTTCATAAATTGTGTTCCTGTTCTTCTTAAAAGGTTTGAGCAACAACTCTGCTGGATTCAACATTGAGAAGTTTGTTACTGTAGTTGTGCCGACAACAGACTGAGTGCTAATGCTGTGCAGTTCTCTCAGACGCCGAGAAGGTATGCACTATCATACCCGGTACCATCGTCAAACAGAAGAACTGAAGAAGGATCTATCAGTATCTTGCATGGTATTGTCGTAAACCACTGGCAACATGTAACCCAACCCCTTCTACTCAATCAACTTCAATCCAATTTTCTCCTAAAGAATATGCTTCCAAGAGCCAACAGCTATCAGCCATAATAAACTGTCCAACAAACTACAAGTGACGGTAGACATCCATTTCAGCTCCATCTCATCGTCTACGGCAACACATCAATCATGTCCCAAGTAATTAACACAACCAAACACCGATGTCTGCTATTCAGAGGTTTCAGTTGCACTTGACTTGCGATGTTGCAACATCCAAACAGACCTTCTGAAGGTCCAAAGCCTGAAACCACTTCCAAGACCAGAACATATCTGTCCATAGATATCTGCATTCCTGAAACACTGGTCCAAGCACACCAACCTGAAACTAGTTGCACGTCTCTTTCAGAGTTTCAGTTCACCTACCTAGAATAGCAGAATGCTCTCTCTCTCTCTCTCTCTCTCTCTCTCTCTCTCTCTCTCTCTCTCTCTCTCTCTCTCTCTCTCTATCTCTCTCCATAGTTTCTTTCGACTAAAAAACTGAAACCTTTCGGTTCCATCAGAAATTCCAATCTCAGATCGAGATTACACGAAATCTTGACAAAATTTCTCAAAATTATGGAGTAAGGCGTCCATTTGCGGCACGAGGAGGAGGGACGACGACGTACCTAGTGGACCGAGCTGCGTCTGCGGCGCCGGCGCTGACACGACCACAGCCGCGGTGGGAGCGGCCGCCGTCATCGCCACCGCTACGGGCGGCGCGCGGCTGATGAACCCCACCGGGCGTCCCCTACCCCGCTTCATGACGGTACCCACGGCCGCCGCTGGCGTGTACTGACCCCCGCCGGCGTCGTCCGGAACCGACGCCGAGATCGGCGTCGCCTTCAGAGGCCGCAGAAGGCTGCCGTCCGGCCCGTACTTCCTCGGCCTCCCCCGTTTCCTCTTACCCTCTCCCCTCCCAGCTCCTGCCGGCGCCACCGCGGCCGTTGTAGCCACCGGCGCCGCCGCGGCAGCTGGAGGGGCCGCCGGCACAGGCTGAGAACTCACAGGCGTCGTCGTCTCCGGCGCCGGCTGCGGAGCCGCAGCCGGGGAAGCCTCCGTTGTCTCCGTCATGGGCTCTAGGCTGAACGCTACCTCGCGCCTGGCCGGGCCGTGACCATCAGAGGCTGCTGCTCTGCTTCTCCCCGCGAGCGCGATCACGGATCAGGAGCTTCGAACTCCAACTCCCAGGCCTGAATTCAGGACACAAACTTGGAGCAGGAACTCTGAAAGCCAGCGGCAGAGAGGCAACCGGTGCACTTTTCCGGCGAGCACTGCTTGCCGGCCGTGTGCCGGCGAGAAATTCAAGAGCCGAAGAGACAGGGGAGGGGCAACGAAGGAGATGGGAAATGCAGAGGAAATAAAAAGCAATGGATTGGTTATAATTTAAACAAGGACAGAAATCATTTAAAATTATTTTGCAAATGGACGGAATTTTTAAAATTTTAAGTTTGTTCGGTTTGGTGATGGGGATAAATTAGTGGGGAATTTTTAAAGTAGAAAATTTAATGGTGGGCTTTATTGTTTAGTTGTTTTCTTGTTTTGTATCGTCTAGAGGGGGATTATTTAATCCTAGGTGGTGCAAATTTCGAAATATGCGGTGTGACGGGGAATTAGTTTATGTTTTTGCTGTGTTTTTGTGAGTAGGTCCTCGCTGATTCAATGAATCGGAGAGTGGAGAGGGAGTTGGTGGTGTTTGAATCCTGACTGACTTCAACAATGCAATGCAAAGCTTATTTTGCATCAGATTGGATAGTATGCATCACCAAACCACACTCCAACAGGTCATGCAAACCGATAGCTATTTTGCCTGGCCAGGAGAGAGGCGATCTATTTTTAGATCATCTCTCTCCTCGAATGCAAATTCTCACGCGTGGGAGAGGCGAGGACCCTGGACGAGGTCGACGACGCGGCGATGGCGAGGTAGTTGCGCCACTGGCGGACGAGGTCGACGACGCGGAAGTGCTCGGCGGAGGAGGCCACCGTGGTCCAGGTCCTACTCCTCCTCCCCAGCTCGAGGTGGCCAGCACGTCGCCGCTGTGTCTGCCCCCGCACCCCGGCCTCCGCTCTTTGCCCCACACCGCGCCCCGGCCACCGCGCTTCGCCCCTCCCCGTGTCTCCTCTGCCCCTCTAGCTTCTCTCTCTCTCTCTCTCTCTCTCCCCCGTCCTCCACCGACACCCGGCTCCGCTGCCGCCGCCCCTCCGCACCCACGCCCACACGCAGCCCGCCGCGCGCCTTCTTCTTCGTCGATTGGAATCGAGCTCGGCAGTGAGGGACGGCGTGTGGGGAAGGAGGCGGCCGGGATTCCGACGGGAATCGACGAGAAGACCGGGAAGCGCGGTGCGGCGCTGCTCGAGGTTGAGGTGGACCGTCGCCGCTTCCGTCGTCGATTCCGCTCCACCGCACGTCTTCCCCGGCTGCGGCTGAGCTCGGCGCGTCATGGCGCGGAGGCGGCGGCGTGGCCCGCGGCGCGGCGACGCGCGCAGAAGCGGGAAGGCGGCAGGCGGCGGCGGCGTGGCCCGCGCGGCGCGGCGTCGCGCGTCGCGGGGAGGCGGGCAGGCTGCGCGGCGCGTGGAGGCTCGGCGGCGCGTCACGGGTAGGCGGCGGCATGGCCCGCGCGGCGCGGCGCAGGCAGGCGGGGCGGCGCGCGGCGCGGAGGCGCTTCGCGTGGAGGCGGCACGTCGCGTGCGGGGAGGCGGCGGCATGGCCCGCGGCGCGGCGACGAGCGCTGAAGCAGGGAGGCGGCAGGCGCGGCGGCGGCGTGGCCCGCGCGGCGCGGCGCTCGGCTCGGCGGCGCGCGGGGAGGCGGGGAGGCGGCAGGCGTGGCGGCGGCGCGTCACAAGCAGGCGGCGGCGTGGCCTGCGCGGCACGTGGACGCGAGGGGCGTCGCGTGCGTCAGAGCAGCTGCATTGCGAGGATGCATGCGCACTGTTGGAGATGGTTGGATTAGAAAAAGGGAAAAAACACTGTACACATGATGCAAAGGACAATATGGCTCTCAAAAAAGCCTCTTGTTGTTGGAGTCAGCCTTACCGCTTTCAGATGCATCAGCTGCTTTGTGTGAACAAGGCAGGAGTCTTGTTAACATGTTTTTCTTTCCATTTTCCACCTCTCCTAGTCTCCTGGGTGCTGCTAAACATAACGAAGTACTTGAGTACAAATGATTTCGAGCACTAACATGCTGCTTTGTTATACATGAGCTTCCATTCGAATTTCGTGCAAATTTCATTTCCACGTTTCGAGGAGCTTTAATCTCTATATATGTTCACTGAAGTCGCAATTCTCCTCACGTCACTAATATTGGTCACAACAGATGTATATGTCCCGAACTCACTGATAATCCACGTCATTAGTTCCAGTCCTTAGAAAGTTGAAATGGATGGCTTGACATGATTAAAATTAGCACAAATCAAGGTGTGTTTCTGCAAAATGGGCTTTTATATTGAGGTTTCTTTTGAAGGCTATATTTTATAACGTACCTAGCGACCGAAGCATTAAAAAATGAATGTAAAGGGCATATGTGGAAAGCAAAAGTATGACTTTCTTCTAAACTAAAATTATACAAATTATTTATGTAAATTTTATTTGGTGGAAAAGAGCCTCTCGCCCACCACTGAGCAACTTCTTATATCTGACTTTGATAACAGTTAAATAGATTTATGTAAAGCATAAGTGACGAAGGTAGCAATAGGTAATTAATTAAGTGTAACACTCATGGTGATCAAGAGGGGTAGGAATAATTAACAGTTTCGCTCATCGTAGATCCTCAGATCATCTCAGCCGAGAGCCCACTTATCATGATCATATATAAAAAGAGTAAGATGATTTTCATCACAAATTAACCATTGTTTTGCATGACAATATCATATAGTTTAAAATCATTTCATTCCCTATCCAATATCGACATATTGTTGACCAAACGAAGTTATTTTCTCGGTTATGGCTACAAGATATATCATTGCGGCAGTTGGATACGATTATATACCATTATCTTAAGCTTGGATCGCTGATAACACCTTCAAATAAATACAAATAAGCTTTGCACAAGAAAGGTCAGTACATGCCAAACCAGCTTTAGCGCAAGTGGCAGGGATTAGAATATCCTAATCGATGATCATATTTAAATTAGGACACGAAACTCAATTGTTTTACTATATTAAATTGTTTGGCTCCCACAGAAAAGTCGAATTCCATGGGTTAAAAATTCAGGACAGATCAGTTAAGCTGTACACTTCTCTGTTCCAACTGTTCGTCTGTTGTTTTCCTCAACCAAAGCTGCACACTAACAAGTCCTTCCCATAGGTGGTTTCAAAGAAAACAGTGTTTTTTTTATTGCGAAACATACGAAAACAGTTTTGACAAACGCAAACTAGCTAGTCAAACACAAGTCAACGTGTAGTTAGAACCTTAGAAGTTTTCACATCTTTGGGTAATTAACACATATGAAGGCATGCAGAAATGTTTTATTGTTTTCAGCCACGACATGTGTAACCAAGCAATAAAAGGTTAATTTCATAAAACAACCCCATAAGTCACAAGAAGTTTGAGATTTCCACCCATAAACGTTTTTGTTGTAAATCCTCACTCCAACTTTTAAATAAAATGCATAAATATATTTATTATATGTTGCAGTCTGTCTAGAAGGGTGTGGAAGCACGTACAAAATACACTATGATTTCCAAGAGTACTCACTTGGAGTATGTGCCTGGGTCAAATTTCTCGCAGCTATATTAAATGCATTAGGATACAGAATAATATTCAGTTAATTACAAAAGGCACAATTCATGTGAATTGTTTTCCAGTGCGGGACAAATTTGACTGACATGACTTGATCTACGGGACAAGATTATCGCGCAGTATTTTACATGAAATACAGATTTGGGAGATCTAGCAAGTGTAATTAATACAATACAGTTATTCAACTCTAGTCAGAGGAAATGATATGGATCGGCGTGGCATTGTTCCCGGACAGCAAAGCTTTTTAAAATCAGGATAACCACATGACGTGTTCCCGTTTGTCCATTAGTTTACATACGCATCTATTTCATCCTTATCTTTTCAAAAGTTTTTGCATGGAAAATTAGCTGAAACTTTTAAAATGTCAACAAACCCAATCAAAGTATGCCACCTCATATAATTATTTTTTGTTCGAGTAGTTAAATTTTACGCTATTTTTGCGTAATGACTATACTATAAGATACGGGCAGCTTAAAATCAACACATATACATATACACTCAAAAGAGTTGTAAGGGTTTTTTTTGAGATAAAGTTGTAAGGGTTTTCTAAAAAGAAAGACCTATATATCCTTGGAAAAGGAAAGTGTTTTTGAATGGGCCTTAGGCCATTGCGTGTATCCACTATCCAGAAGAAAAATGGGCCTTGTTATAATTCGAACATGTTTGGGCCGGGGTACCCGCCACATCACATGATGGGTTGCCCATTGGCAAGTCGTTCTGAAAACAAACTTGAGATTCGACGAGCACGTGACAGCATGCACAAGCTGGCAAATCAGCAAACGTAGGGGCCAAGTTTGCAAATGCTGTCCAAAACTCTGTTGGAAATGGCTCTTGGAATGTGTGGCTTGTTTGTGGCTAGAGAGTGCCTGACAGCTGATGAAAATCCTGATGGTCTTTCTGGTAAAGAAAACCAAATAAAAATGGGCGTCCTGCCGCTGGCCATTTTTGTGCTGTACGTGTTCATTGATCCTTGTAATCTTTTTTTTTTTTGCCCGAGTAAGTCGTTTGAGTGAAATTAGCAACCAACAAAATACTTTTTTTTTCTTCAGTCAAAAGAGCTGGAAGCTTAAATCCATTCACACATACCGACATCAACAAAGCCGTGGTCGTTTTGGAGATCATTTCTCCGCCGCCGCGCCGCACGATTTCCAATCTAGCGCTTCAGGTCACGCTCAAGAGCGTCACGTCTCCGTCCCACTATATATTGGTCCCCACTCGCATCGGCAGTCTGGCTCGTGTGCTCGCCCACTTCCGCATCATCATCCACGCATCACCCCCAATCTCTCTGTATTGACCTGACGACCCCCGCAAGGTGTTCGACGCTTCGCCCGCGCGCCGCTACGCCATGGCCTCCTCCATCTCAGCCGCCGCCAAGGCCTCCGCTGCGTTCGCCCACAAGGTCCGTCCACCCCCTTCGGTCTCCTCCTCCTCCCTCCCTCTCCTGCTCTCATCTCGTCACTGATGTCCCCTTACCTCGCTTCCCCTGTCGCCGCAGAAGGAGCTCTCCGCGGCGCCGCCGACCCCGACGCAGCACCGCGCGGGCGCGAGCCGCCGGACCAAGCCATGCCGCGTGCGCGCCGTCGCCTCGCCCGCGCGCGCGCCCCGCGCCCCGGCGTCCACCGGCTCGGTACCGCTTCCCGAATCCCCGAACCTGCAACGCGCCCCCCACTCTGTTGGCTGCTGCCGTTGCTGACCGCGGACCGACGCGCCGCTTGTTGATTACCGCAGGTGAAGAGCGCGATGACGATGACGGAGAAGATCCTGGCGCGGGCGTCGGAGCGCACGAGCCTGGAGCCCGGGGAGAACGTCTGGGTCGACGTCGACGTGCTTATGACGCACGACGTCTGCGGACCCGGCACCATCGGCATCTTCAAGAAGGAGTTCGGGGAGGATGCCAAGGTCTGGGACCGCGAGAAGGTCGTCATCATCCCGGACCATTACATCTTCACCGCTGACGAGCGCGCCAATCGCAATGTGGACATCCTCAGGGACTTCTGTACGGAGCAGAAGATCAAGTACTTCTACGACATCAAGGACCTGAGCGATTTCAAAGTATGGATGCCCATTTGCTTGTTGCTTCTGCCAATTGATAGCTTAGCTTGTGTGTCTAGTATCAAATTTAAGTAGCTTTTATTATAGAGAAAGTACTTCCTCTTTCCTTCCTCAAATTTATAATTTCTTTGCAGGTTAATCCAGACTATAAGGGCGTTTGCCATGTTGCACTTGCACAAGAAGGCCACTGCCGACCAGGCGAGGTGATTTTCTGACTGCATAACAGTCTGAAAGCATGTGGGTTTTTTTTTCCTTCAACACAGAACTGACCAATTCCAATTGTCGTCTAGGTTCTCCTTGGTACAGATTCTCATACATGCAATGCTGGAGCCTTCGGTCAGTTTGCGACTGGAATTGGTAACACTGATGCAGGCTTTGTGATGGGCACAGGAAAGGCTCTTCTGAAGGTATTCCAGAAGTTTCTGTTATTCCAGACCGAACTTGAAACTAGTCTTATAAACTGAAAGATGTACAAAGGCTTGTTTTCCTTTTCTATGTGGAACGATCTTTATTGTTGTGAGGAGCTTCGGATATGGTGCATGATTATGTACACTGTATAGATTGTAGCTCGAACAAAATTCAGTTAAAGCATGAGTAAAACAATATTCTTTTCAGATGGACCATCATAGATTGTCGAACATCTGAACAATAGCCACATCGAGGGTGGCAACTGGATAGTACTCACTATTAATACATCAGTTATGCCTCTCCTTTCTTATTTTGTACATTTTTGTGCTTTCATCTCCTACTGAACATATAGACAGTCTTATCAGTTTGTTGTGTACCTTGGAGATGCATGGTTACGTCCAGATAAATTCACAGTTTTGATATGTTACATCTTATTTTTCAGGTTCCACCAACTATCAGGTTTGTTCTAGATGGAGAAATGCCACCTTATTTATTAGCGAAGGATCTGATTTTGCAAGTAAGCCTACAAAATATGTTGAATTTATTCCTTACTAGGATCTTCTGATGATTGAGACATCTAATTCTTAGTATGCTGCCTACAGATTATTGGCGAGATTTCTGTGTCTGGCGCAACATATAAATCGATGGAATTTGTTGGATCAACAATAGAAAGTTTAAATGTGTGTTCCCTGCTCAAAGATTAGCTAAATAAATTGCCGTCTCGCCTAACACTGAACTTATTTGTTTTCACACGTTTGCTAGATGGAAGAGCGCATGACACTATGCAACATGGTTATTGAAGCTGGCGGAAAGAATGGCGTGGTGCCTGCTGATGAAACTACATTCAAGTACCTTGAGGTACGAAACCAGGCTCTGAAATACAACGACAACTACAACAGTTTCAGTGTAGAAAAGTATCAACAACCATAACTAGGCCCGGTATTCTCAATAGTAAAACCGAGGCCCTATACTTCCCCCCTCCCCTAATATTCCAATAATTATTAGGTCACGAGTTCTTGGTACAATTCATAAAAGTCACTTCTATGACTAATCTATGTCATCGGTAGCTCTGACATCACTCCTGTCTTGTCATACTGGTATACTGCAGGGCAAGACGTCTGTTGAATATGAACCTGTCTACAGTGATGCTCCGGCCAGGTGATTATATGCTTGTCCTTGCTCTTCTTGTCTTATTAGTTATGGATCAATTGGCATATTTTAGTTTTAAAAGATGCCGGACTTAGAAATCTTGACAACTTAGACAACTTTGAACTTCATGAACAAATATACGAACTCTACTTATTCTGACGATTTTCTCTTGACGACTCATGTATTAAAAGTTGACTGTGCTATGCATACGTACGAGAAATTAAGTGTGGTTGCCCCGGTCTTCCCTTTTTTTTTTTTAATCGTTGAGACTTTGGGAGCTTGTAGCCACTCTGTGATTGTATGATATGTTCACATACTGTTGATTTATTGGATATTCGATTTGATCGACTTTATTTTTCAGATTTGTGAGTGACTACCGGTTTGATGTATCCAAATTGGAGCCAGTGGTTGCCAAGGTTTGTTAATCTATTCTTTTGCAATCTCTATATTCCTTTTTGTTGATTTCCTTATAGAAGGGCCATGCAGTAATCTTCTTCGACCTGCAGCCTCATTCACCTGACAACCGTGCTCTTGCAAGAGAGTGCAAAGATGTCAAGGTTGACCGAATCTATATTGGTTCTTGCACTGGTGGTAAGACGGAGGACTTTCTTGCTGCTGCAAAGGTCTTCTTAGCTTCGGTAAGAAGCTTAAACCCTATCGTGGGAACGTACAATCTGGTTATCTGGATATTTCTATGTATATATTTTCATTTAATGAAACTTTGATGGTATAAATTGTATATTTGAAACTTAATAGTGTCGATGACCCAATGGGTATGTACTTGTATCTGGTTATCTCTTTTTTGTTTGTTGCCTATGTTATGAGGTCAGCATATCAGTGAGTAATCTTTCATCTGTTTATGTACACCTCAACTAGACCTAATGGTGGTTACAGAAGCTTTGTGTGGGACTGAAATGGACTGTCCAGTATTGGAAGCGTTTCAGTTGGTTGGCATGCATTGGAAGCTGCGTTTCATTTATTTGTACATAAGCAGATGAGTTATTATGGAAGGAAAACAGTAGCTTCACTAAAATGAAGATTATAGGCACAATTATGAATAGTAAGAACTAAGTTGGGCTTTGATTTGTTTGAGCATATATATAAAAATCAAACTAAGTTGGGATCTGATTGGTGCTTTTAATAGTTAAGTTTTGACATGCGAACAATGTTTTGTATGTGTATAGAAGAGGGTTGGGTAAAATTTTGGCTCTTGCATTTATCTCACCTTAAGAGACATTCAAGTTATATTGCGCTCATTTAACTGCATGGAATAAATTATTACCAGATATTACTTGCTGAAGCATTTTGAGTCACCTTATTTGTCCAGTTTTGCTCTTAAATTCTGTCAGTTCTTTTTGTGCAAACCTAAGTACTTTCGGGTGGCATGTTACAGTTGCACCTTATTCCATGATTGCTTGACTAACTTCAATATTTTTTTCTTAATCCAGGGGAAGAAGGTTAAAGTGCCCACTTTTCTTGTCCCTGCAACACAAAAGGTGACATTTGCAGTAAACTATCCTGAAGTAATCATCATGTAGACTTGTAGTCAGATTACTGAAGAGAATGAAAATTCTGCAGGTGTGGATGGACATTTATAGCCTCCCTGTACCAGGATCTGGTGGCAAAACTTGCTCCCAGATTTTTGAGGAGGCTGGTTGTGACACACCAGCTAGCCCTAGTTGTGGCGCTTGTTTGGGTGGCCCTCGCGATACATATGCACGCATGAATGAGCCTATTGTAAGTATCCTCTGCAAATTTAGGAGCATTTCTGTAAAATAAGCATGGTAGTTGATTTCTACCCCTAAGGTAGGGCTGCTATGGTCCTAAGTTTACCCAAATGGAAGGTGTCTTTAACTGTCGAAATCAACTGTGTTACCTTGAGCCCACACAGATTTCTGTTCTTCTATCTTCAAAATAGAACAGCTGTTGAACTGCCTTACTTTCACATTGTTACTTTGCTAGCATGGTTTAGTTGTGTGTAGAATTGCTACTCAGTCTCCAGTATGCGCTAGGTTGGTGCTGTTATATTGCTACTGAATAATTATGGCCGGAGCCACTGAACAAAAATGCTTAGGAGGCATTACTGCCACACCCTACCGTGTAAAATGCATCTTTTTTGGGTTACATATAGACTACCATCCATTGACACTAGTAGTTTTGATGAATTCAACCATGAATCTGGTTGCAGGTCTGCGTGTCCACCACGAACAGGAACTTCCCTGGCAGGATGGGGCACAAGGAGGGGCAGATCTACCTGGCGTCACCCTACACCGCGGCCGCGTCAGCCCTGACTGGATACATCACAGACCCCAGGGACTTCCTGATGTAATACCACCATTAAAACGTCCGTTGAGCCGTAGGTAACAGATGAGTCTTCCTTGTTGAGAAATAAGCAGAGTTTTCCCCTTGCCAGAAACTGCATATTGAGAGGTTGTCATGTATTAATGGTTTTGCTGATGGGACCGCGTTACTATAGTGTATTATCATGAATAAATATGATCATTGCATCAATTGTTGTTTTTTGAGCTCATATGTACTATTGCACATGAACCAGAAACGAGAGAAATGGTTGAGTAGGTCTGATCTGGGGTTGAGTTTGATTCACTGCCGCAAGATCAACATCCTGTGCGCAGTAGGCAGTAGCAGGTTGATTGCCAGGCACTTCCTGACGGACTTGTGGGCTCCTGCGGCTAGTGTTTTCCGACAACATACGACCTGCTTGTCCGCGTCTTCATCGACGCCAGCTACAAGGTCATTATTTTTGCTGGTTACTATATAGATCAAGCGTATAAAATTGCATATTGATGCGGATGTGCAGTGCCCTGGCACCACCGTCATTCAGGCTCCAGATTTGGGACCTATCGGCAGTAAATAAACATGCTGGGTTGTGATCACCATGCTGGATATTAGTCAAGTACAACCATGTTACTCTGCACTGTGTACTGATGTAATGTGCTTCAATTTTAATGACTTCCTCTTTTTGCAAAAACAAAAAGAAAATAACCGTACTGCATGTATTATTCTTCTCATACAGGAATTTACATGATTGTGGAAGTAGGCCGTGATTATTAGGATACCCATAGGCTGCTGGAGAAAGATGCGCGCGCTACTTACAGACAGGAGCCTCCTAATACTCAAGTCCTGTACTTCAATGGTAGTAAAACCGTTACATGCACTATACGGCCATATTTTGTACATTAAAATTGATTCTTGTCTACGTAAACTGTACCGTATACATTGTACAATGTTATTTACAATTTGTAACAACACTAATGGATATCTAGAATATCTTATTGTAACATATATCTTTCCTCTCTCCCTCCCAACTCAACTACTGCGGGCATGGCAGGATTTCTTATCTGAGAGCGTGCTCTCATTCGCCTCCTCACGCAAGTGCGCGGGCCGTAAGCAGAAGTTACGATAAAAGTTACGGTTTATACACAACTCTTCTAAAATTAAAAGTTTGAGGGAACAAAAATTTCCAAAAATGAAAAGTGGGCTGTTGGAATGGTGTGTGAGTTGGGCTCCTAACGCGCGTGCGCGGATTAACAAGACCCGCGCATGTTTATCTTCCTCCCGTTTTATACTGTCACCAACCAATGCAACGTAAACCCTAATTAATCGGTTGAGAAAAAAAAAAGAAATATTTTGTTACAAGCTGCACCGAAAAGTTTATTAAGAATAACATATGACCTTCCTTCTTTGATTAGATTGCAAAATAACATGAGCAACAAGATTCCATACGTCCTCGACGTCCCGGAAGATGCCTCCCTCCTCGCGGATTGCCGCGGCCCATGCTGCACCGACGGCGACGGCGCCCCGCTTTTCTTTGACGTCGGAGGGCTCTGCTGCCCCGATGACCTGCTCGACACCGTCATGGAGCAGCTCGCGGCCGCAGACGACGGGTTCTTGGAGGCGCTTGGGATAGAAGCTGGCCCGCCGCCGCCGCCGCCGGTACAGGAGCCGCCCGCCGGCCGCGGCGGGGACGCTGTGGAGTTGGAGAGCGGGTTGCCCGGCGACGTGGGCGCCGACGGGGTTGCTGCCATGGAGTGCGGCGCGCCGGACTTTTGCCGCGGCTTGTTCCCCTTCCCCATGAACGTGGGCTCGGGTGGCGGCCTTCAAGCGTGCGGCGACGGCGCGCCGCTGCTGCCAGCGCAGGAAGTTGGCGGCTTTTCCCCCCTCGCGGACGCCGGCTTGGACGGCGGCCTTCACGCGTTCGGCGGCGGCGCGGCGCAGTTGACGGCGCACGACCTTTGCAGCTTTTCCCCCGTCGACATGGTCCTCGCAGACGCGGGCGGCGGCGTTCACGCGTCTGGCGACCCCGCGCCACAGGTGCCAACGGCGCACGACGTCGGCACGGTCCTCATGGACGCGGGCACGGCCGGCGGCCTCCACGTGTTCGGCAACGCCGCGCCACAGTTGCCGCCGCACGACGCCTGCGGCCTGCTCCCCGTCGACATGGTCCTCTCCGATGACATGGGCTCGGACGGCGGCGTTCACGCGTTCCGCGACTCCGCACCACAGCTGCAACCGCACGGCGCGCCGGTGTCGTTGCCGGCGCACGCCGCGCCAATGTCGTTGCCGGCGCGCGCCGCACCGGAGGTGTTGTCGGCCAGCTCCGCGGACACGACCACCGTGTCTTCCGCCGGCTGCCAACCGTCAATGAACTGGGAGGCCGAGTGGCGGCCGCCTATCTTTCCGCTCCCGCTGGATTTCGTTGCGCCGAGGAAAAAACGGAACCGGCCAGCCAACAGCCGCAACAACCAATCCTGGTCGCCGCATTTCCTGCTCGACGCGGCTCGCAACAATCCTAGCAGCACCAGCGGCAACGAAGGCGAGCACGGCGGCGGCGTTGTCCGCCGGCGCCCCGTGCCGCGGCCAAGGAACCGGCAGGCTCGGCGGGTGTGCAGCCACTGCGAGCGCTCGGACACGCCGCAGTGGCGCGCGGGCCCGGAAGGGCCCGGTACTCTGTGCAACGCGTGCGGCATCCGCCACGCCATGGGCAAGCTGCTGGACGAGTACCGGCCGTCGACGAGCCCGAGCTTCCAGAGCGACAAGCACTCGAACCGCCACAGGAAGGTGATGAAGCTCCGGGAGCAGAAGGCCAAGAAGGAGCCGCCCAAGCTGATGGACACTCCTACGACAACAGTGCCGATTGCCGGTGCGTATCTGTCAGAGGGATGCAATGACAGCCGATTGGTTTAATCAGTGTAGGATAGTTCCTAATTTCCTATTAGGTTTTGGTTTGCTTTGATAGAATATTCGTGGATGTTTGTACATATGTATCGACATGCCAATTACATGGCTAGTGACATCCAATCGATTAAATTGTAGGCTACAAATTGATTAGTATTGGTTTTTTTTTTGAAGGGAAAACGCCCATAAAGGGCCGGAAGCTTCTCCATTACTCCAGGCAGGGTTCACCTTACCGTTGCTACCGTTCCAACCGAGCCGGACCGGTAAGACCGGTTACCGGTCGGTAACCGCGATAACCGACCAAAACCGATGAAAACCGGACAAAATTCCGTCAAATTTTCAAATTTATTTCAAATTCAAAATCGAAAACCGATATACCGAGGAAACCGAACCGGACCGGTAAGGTCGGTTATCGCGATAACCGACCGGTTACCATCGATATCTCCATCCCTGACTCCAGGTGCAGGTACATAGGCTGTTTTACAAAAGAACCCCCAACAAAGCTACAAATTAAGATGAGGTCCTTTTGGAAGCCTAAAAGGACACAAATAAAAATTACAATTACAATCAGGTCCTTAATGGGAAATGCTAACGTCTGCAGGGAAGAACTCATCAGCGCCGCCGCAGCAAGCTCCCAAAATCTGAGATGGGGAACGCCCAGATCCTCGACAGCAGAAACTCCAGTGAGAGTGCCTCCGCCCACAAGCGGGACCAAGCAGCGTGTGCAGCACCAGGATGCCGAATCGCTGCGTCGTGAACGGGAAATGGCCTCGCGAAGCAAGCCGATTGACAGGCCGGCGGTCCGCCCAGCCGTCGCCTCAAAGCTCACATCGACAGTAGAGGTTGAAAGAGGACCGGCCGTAGATCTCGAATATGCATCACCGGGCCAGACCAGAGGACCCTTGCCTTTGGGATCAGCAAAGAGCGATCTACCAACGAGGAAGGGCAGCACTCGCCGGACAAGAGCTCTACAGGAAGAGCTGAACCACCACCCAACCTCAGTTGTACCTGCAGATAAGAAGCAGAGAAGAAGAAGGGGAATACACTCGCCGGGGAGGAAGCCGGCAAGGACAGCGGCCATCACGGCAACATCCATAAAGGAGAAAACTGAGCACTGATTCAGGCCGTGCTTCGGACAAATCGCTTGCCAAAGCGAAGAACTACAGCCAGAACTGCTCAGATTATTAGATTAAAAACCTAAAAACAAACTAAGACTAAGCTACTAAAACTACTGCTACAGACGGGTCCCCCTCCAACTCGATGCCGGCAGATAACCGGAAAGGAAGGAGGAGGGGGGCCGATCAAGATTTCCTAGAGAGATTCGCTGGATTCACGATAGGGAAGGAGAAGCTACAGTAAGAAGGAGAAGGTTGGAGAAGAGCCTCGGGCGACCTCGATTAGTATTGGTTTGGGGTGTCCATTATCCATTCCATGGGATGGGATGTTATGTTTTCTTGGTTTCTTGGTTTTGCTCTACTTATTACTAGCTATATGTAAAGGTCGAATAAAATGTACTTTGGGTGATATGTGCTACTAGATCTCTTTGTTACTTTTGGCTTATATGGTTCCTTTTATTCCTTTTTATATTCATTTGTGTTTGTAATAAAATCTATGTATAAACATGTGCTTTGTTGTTTAAAAAGATTCATATGTATAGTGTTTGTATACAGTTGTTGTACAGAATATGCAAATGTGAACTAGTCCATTGTTACGTGTCTACATTGGCAGAAAACAGGTGGCAATGTCATGGTGTTAGTACCAATTTACCATGTTTGATGCTGTTGTCTGTGTAATTCAGGCATTTCTGTTTTCTTCGGCATTGACTGGTAGTAATATACTGTACGTACCTGCCCAATTGGTCAGTTGAATCATGCATCTTACCTGTGCTTACAGCAGAGTCACAAAATAACCAGAGTTACCAACAAATAGAGGTAACTTCCAACAACAATTAGTCAAGCAATCCGTATAGTCGTGTATAGTTTGCAGGATAGAACTGCTCACTGCAAGGAACATGTACAAGCTTAAAAGGAAAAAATTACAGCACCAGCCTAGCGCTCCGGCACCTATCTCCTTAAGCTACTTTCAGACTTTCATAGACAAAGTGCATCGTTACTACACAACAACAACAACTCTCCCGCATCTTTCTCCAACCGGCTGCATCAGATCAAACGAAATGCTAAGACCGTTAAGAATGGCAGAAACATAAGCTGTTGTCTGTAAATAAAACAAGAAAACTAAATCGCTAAATAGCCGAGCTAGATTATTAGCATCGAACAAGATTTGTGAACAGTTGGAAACTGCAAGGGTACATAACAATATCAGGAAAAGAAACACCATAAAAGTACTGAAGTTTCCCGCAAAAAAATTAAAAATAAAAGTACTGACGTGCTATCTTCTGCTTGAGACTACGCTATTATGATGCGAAACGTGGAACAACCAAAACATCTATTAAGAAAAAAATAGTAATGATTGAAGCTCAAGCTCCTAAGGTGCAGCTTCCATAAAATTAATTTTGAAAAACTATCCTATGAAGTATTATTAGTCATCTGCCTGTTCTTGTGTATCAGTCTGCAGCAGGCACAGATTTTAGAATTTGAAAATACCACAGCTGATCCTCAATTCCTCGTCTTACAAATGCAAGACCCAAAGTGTAAATCTTACCCTACCAAGCATTTTTATGCATTCCACGAATGAAACAAACGGCAGTCAGGAAATTATTACAGACACTCCAAACAACTTATTGTGAACCTACACCTTTAGAGCCTGGTATTGAGAAACATGCATGTCACAAACTACGGACTAAACTGTGAACATAACTAGAAGAACATAGCCAGAAATTTACAAGTTAATTATATTGAGCCTCACCTTTTGTGCTTTTGTCTAGCTTTTGCTTTTCTCGCCTTCAAAGTATTTAAGGACACCATATCCAACTGTACCTCCCAGAAACAAACCGACTGTGGGAGTGAATGATGGATAGAGATATTTGACAAAAAAGGCGTCATACTCCTCCGGCAGAAAACCTGCAAGGCACACAAAAGAAATTTCAAATATGACCACTTGGCTCAACAATTCTGAAGTACGAAAATCCTTGGCATATAATTGGATGAACCAATACCACAGTATAGGGCACATATGTCCTCACACGGCTCATCATTAACGTTCATCATTTCGGGATGTTTATGACAAAATCACCCACGCGCTAGTGCAGCTTTGGACCAGCCCTACACAAGCTAGGACTGTATTTCACAGCACGCCCTGCCATGCAATTTTGGAGTAGCATAGTACAGTGGCATCTAAACTGAGTTCAGCAATTACAGTCCATAAGAAATCTCCCGAACCAATTAACTATATAGTAGTAGCACACAGTTAAAATGGGCTTACCAGAGGCGGCGAGCGCAATTCCCTCGACGAGGATGAAGATGCCGAGCCCAAGCCAGGCGAGGAGGAAAGCGTTCTCATTGGCCTGCCGCTGCCGCAGCTCCTCCTCCGTCGGCCCCTTGCCGCCGGGCTTGGCGGCTCCCTCTGGTCGCTGCTGTTGCTGAAATATAGATGCACTTCCCGCTGGCGAGTGGCGGACCACGGGAGCTGGAGGCTCCAGCGCCTTGTCCTGGTTGGCTCTCTTGCTGCTGCTCTTCTTGCCTTTCTTCTTGCCGCCCGAGCCCGAAGAGGCGAAGGTTCGGAATAGGGGCTGCGAGCGCAGGAGGGGAATCCCGGCGTGGGGGGCGAAAGCGGTGGAGGGGGACGCCATGGCGACGGCGTTCGGTTCCTGCGGCGCCGGCACGGCCGCGCGGCTTATCTGACACTTGGTAGCGGAGACGACGAGGTGCGTTTTTACGGGCTGGGCCTCGGATAAGAAGTGAACAGGCCCAGCTTACCGATCTTAGCTACATGGACTCGGCTCAACTTGCATGCGTGCTTTGAGCCCATGAAATTTTAAGCCCAGCTGTTTCTTCTTGTGAGAGGAAAACACTCGCAAAAGGGAGTTGCGGCGAAAGAGTGTTCTGGATGATCCAATATTGACATCCTACGATTCCTACCTGCTTGTATTCAGTACTACAAAATTCAACTTCATATAATAAAGCTAATATTTGTGAAGACAATTTATTGATATCTTTGGATCATTATGTATTATCTTGCAAATCTGAATAAAGTGGTCTGAAAAAATAGTCTTTGTATTACCAAAGCTAATATTTGTGTTAGTGACATGCTAGTTAACGCAAGCTACCTGCCATAACGATGAATTAATAATCAGTCGGCATACAGGATAAGATCGATACTCCATATGCCTTTTTGGATCTGCATGTGGTACTCCGATCTTTTCGTTTAGTTTCTAGCGAGGAGAAGACGACGCCGCTCCATGGGTATTGCTTGTCAGTGGCTATGATGATTGAAAGGCACGTAAGTGTATTATATAGGATTTTCTTTCGGAGAAATGGTACATGTATTAGTTGTCACAATTGAGCTCTTAGGCCAGTCTCAATGGGACCTTTCATTCATTTGCATTAAATTCTATGCCATGTGTGCATCTTTTGCTGATTTGGTAAGTTAATTATGATGAGAGAGATGAGAAACTTTCATATTTTGTGAGAGGTCTTTCATCCAAATGAAAGGAAGCTGACTCCCTTTCCTAAAACTAGTATTGGAAAGAGTGAAATGAAAGGTCCCATTGAGACTGGCCTTATGCTCAAGATATTAGCCCCAGTTCTTTGTTTAAAGGCTAGCCTTGTCTCCCAACAAACCATGTTGTTGCACTGAAAAAACAAAAATAAAAAACTTTGGGTCGTCTCTACAGCCGAGATGTCATTAATTCTAGAAGGTGATTAGACGTACAAGATCAACTAATCCACAAAAATGATATATAAAATGCATGAGGACTATTCAATCGATATCATGGAAACATCGAGCGAAAGAAGCACATATGTATTCCCTTGGAATATGTATGCTTGCCGGTTAGTTGTCGTTGTTTAAAGTAAAAGTCGTTCATATGTATGCTCTTGGAATGTTTTTATCCCTTGGTCGAGGAAACAACTATATAGTTAGCCAATTATTAACTTATCATGTGTTCGACACGCACGAGATCGAAATCATTAGTGGGGAGCGCGGTGGGTGGTCCTTGTTGACGTCCAGCACTGTCACTTTTCTTAAGCAACGTTTAACACACTGATCGACAAGACGAGATGCATATATATATATATATATATATATATATATATATATATATATGGGAGCTAGCTTTAGCCCGCCGGCCAGCTAAGCTAGGAACTGTCCCTTGACTAGCGACATGCATAGAGATGCGCGTCGCACCAACTGGACATAGTTAAAGGAAGCTTAATTATATATTTGTATTTGGAACCCCAAAAGATAATGCACTCTCTCTTCTATTTGCTGCCACCGCTCGTGTCCGTTCAACTTTAGTTCTCATTTTGATCTAAAGTTGTAGTCCTGATAATGACAACAATTTAAAAAACCAGGGAAAGAAGTTGATCAAAATGAAACAAATACTAGAAAAGTTATATAGTACACGATATCCATGCATATTTCACTTATTTGCTTTGTAATGTCTAGGAAAAATAAAATAATTAACAAAGGGCGAGAAAGAAAGAAATATGATGATCCGTATATACTCGTCCTTTGGAAAGTGCAAAGGCTGCGAGCCTGCGACCATCCGATGTGTTTCGACTTTCGAGCGAGAGAGGTTCGCGAGATACTGATGTATCTGTCACGTAGTTTTGCATGACTTGTAAATAAACAAAATAGTGCGACGAAAATACCAACCCGATCGAGGTTAAAGAAGTGGCTATCCTATCAGTTACTATACCCAGAGGTGGGGTCAATGTACGTATGAGTCATGCTCTGTGTTTGACAATTGACATTACAACTGGTGAGTTGGTGGTGGCCAAGCAGCTGACACGTGATCAATTGTCAACTCGTGTCATGCAACACGCGCGCCAACGGAAATCCATATGAATTAGGAGCACCAGCTCAGCTAAAATAGAATTACAAGAACACCTACAGGCACGGTTTGGTGGCTCACCTACAGGCTACAGATGAGATCAGGGCTCGAACACATACAATTAGAGCATCTCCAGCAATAGACCTCAAAACAAAGCCTCTATTTTTGTTTTTCAGGCTGGCATACAAAAATAAAGGCCCAAAATCTAGCTTCAATTCCAGCAGTAAACTAATCAAGACCCTATTTTGTGTGAGACCTAGTAAAAAAATAGTGAGACTTATGAACGAGAGGGAGGATTGGAGGACCCTAGGAATGGGGATTTGGAGATGGAGTTTGAGAGGGCATGCAAAATGAGAGCCCAAGTAGAGTCTTGCTGGAGTTAATTTTTTGGCTCAAGCTCCTAAATAATAAAGTAGGGGGCCAACTAGGGGCCTTGCTGGAGATGCTCTTACAAGAACAAACTGCTTTAGAACGACTCCACAAATACGCAAGAGACACAAGCGCCATTTCGGCAAAATGACAGCAACGGGAAGGTCGCGATTAGCTGGTTAAGTGATGTGACGCCGGTGATGCATGGTCGCCAAACCCACGAGCCAATGCCAATGGGGGAAAAGCTTCAGGTCCTCTCGTTGGTTGGTTCGGCAGCTTAGGTGGCGGGCGGCGGTTGGACGGAGACGAGATTTGAGCCCCCAGCGAATCGACACGCGCCACCTCCAGCCTCAATCCCCAAATCCCCTTATCACTTGGGGACGGAGGCATCCACGTCGCTGCGCCCGGTCCATAGGCCTATTGCCTCACATGGCCCCAAATATATTTTTCTTTCATTAGGACCGTAGAAGACGGAGACAAGGGGCAAAGGAAAAAAAAACTACAGGAAAGAGTGATTGGATGGTTACTGATTAGTCAATTATCATAGGTGGAGGGTACCCACAAGAAGGGATTACCAAGTTGACTGATTAACAACTTGTTGCAATAATAGTCTAGCCCTTCCTTGTAGTGAAGATTTTTTTTAGAGTATCTGAATGAAATCTTATGGCATTCTTTTGCTACACAGATAGAAAAGTTTAATCATTTGAATTTTGAAACATTTCCACCACTAACCAGCTAGTTTACATAAGCTTCCACTTAGCAATTTTGAAAACAAATAAACTACACGGTTCGACCAGCTTAGAGTACATACCTTTACGCCACCTTTTGCACCTTTAAGGAACAACATAAGAACATAAAACTATTAGGACAATGACTTCCCAACCAACAACCAATCAGATGATGTGATAAGCACAACATCTCTGTGCCATAAACCTAAGTTAGAACCCAAAAAAGAGGAACCTACACCTTTTAAAGAAAAATGACTACTGCTTATTATCAGCAATATATTATCTCTCGCCCAACTCACCACTTTGTTGTCACATTACCTCACACTTCTCTTAAAGAAGATACAGTATTCAATTACATCCCCCAAAACTCTCTAAAGTCATAATAAACTAGAGTGAGACTTGCTAATTAAAAAAAAGATGTTAGCAAAAAAAAAAAGATGCCTCAAATCTCAAACTCTGCAAAAGTCCAAAAGACAAAATAAAATAGGAGAGACGACATTGTAAGAGAGGGCCATGCACCATGTCCACACCTCAGTGACCCCATCCCAACTCAACTCGTGAGCCACGCCTTTCCCTCCCCCCAAAAGAGAACAAAAACAAATCCAAAAAGATCGAGCCTTCAATCCTCTCCCGTAGGCCGCAAAGCCCATTCCTTCCTTCTCCTCCCCACACGCGCAGCCGCGTCCGCTCCCTCGCCATCGTCCTCCGGCCGGCCGGTCCGTCGTCTCCGATGGGGTACGTGCTGTCGGCGGTGGTGAGGGTGCTCGAGCAGACCACGCTGTGGGGGGCGGCCTGGGAGATGGCCCTCCTCGCGGGGCCCCTCTGGGCGGCGGCCATCATCGGGCTCCTGCTCGGCTGGGCCTGGCGCCCGCGCTGGGCAGCCGGACTCGTCGCCACCGCCGATGGCAGCCACAATGCCCCGGCGCCGTTGCCGCCCTTCGCCTCGGTCGAATTCTGGAAGGCCCAGCTCCCCGCCCGCCTCCGCGCCCCTCTCAGCTACGCCGGCGGCAGCACCACCGCCACGGCGGTGCAGGAGCAGCAGGCGGACGCCGCCATGCAAGGGTATGTATGCTCGCGAGCTGTTCAGAGAAATGCGTTATGGTTGGTGGTGCGGGGTTGTGGTCAAACCCGTGTTCTTCAGTGGATTTGGCGTGTGAAAGGAATTCGCCTTTTTGACGGAAGTCGTGGTGCTTGGCAGGTCGTCGGAGACGGCGAAGGAGGAGCTGTCCGTGGGGAAGGATGACCTGGTGAACCTCTGGAGGCTGGTGGAGGGCAGGGACGGCGGCCCGGCATGGATCAAGATGATGGAGAAGGAGCTGCCCACGTTTACCTACCAGGCATGGAGGAGGGATGCCCAGGTGCACTAGCTTTTAATTAGCTTTCCTTTGACTATAATTCTAAGCGGTGATTGTGAATTTCTTGGGGGTCCCCTGGTTCATGTAAATGATTAACTTTTGTTTGGATGAAAGCAGAATGGACCTCCGCAATATCAGAGTAGTACCATCTTTGAGAACGCAACTCCAGAGGAAGTTCGGGACTTCTTTGGGGATGATGAGTTCCGGATGTCAAACAAGTGGGATGATATGCTTATCTACCATAAGACCTTGGAAGAATGTCACACAACCGGGACGATGAAAGTACATTGGGTTCGGAAGGTAAGAATGTCTTGAAATTGTAAATTTGCTTTTAGCTGTCTCTGGATTTATGCTTATCAACTCATGCTTTGATCTGTTGCTATTGCAGTTCCCGTTCTTCTGCAGTGACAGGGAGTACATAATAGCTCGTCGGATATGGAATTTGGGGGGCGCATACTATTGTGTCACAAAGGTATACATGCGGTTTTTACTTTTAGACGACACTTTGTTGTATCACGGTGACTCATGCTTGACCCCTGGTTTAAAACTATATACTTCCTTTGATGAATACTGTTCTACAGCCTTTTGGCTTTAACTTATGCTTTATATGAACTATAAATTTGAAAGAATTTATGTTGTTCTTCAACTAACTCAGTTAAGAATAGGGACGGATGAACGGATGTGAATTTATTACTTAGCTGACTAGGCAACCACACTTTTCTGTACCACCTGATATTGAGTGATCACTTATGGGAAGTTCGGTGGTTCTTTCTCATATATGCTGATAAGATTCCGCATTTATCTATCAATACTGACCTGAGGCCACTTGTCCGTCACTGGAGTACACTTAATAAGACAGACTTCTGACATCATTGAAGTTCTGATGTTAATGTTAAGTTGTTGACAAGAGGGAAGTCTCCGATTCTTCCTTTTCATCATTACACTATTGAAAGCAAACCATCATGGCAACCTCAATTAATAGGGAGAACTGCCTGCCCATGAGTCCACCACAAAATAAGGATTGGTTAGCAAGTAATCGCCTACCTTTCGCAAAATGAAAAAGGAAGTAACCTTGTCGTGTAATAGGTTTATCAGTGTCAAACTTAGAATTATGTCATATGCCAGTTCTGGTCATAGTTCCTTACTTCATTTATTTTCCAACTCTCTGTTATCCGAATAAAGAAGCCTCTAGGACTTGTGTATTTCAATCCCCCACCCACCGCTTACTGCACTTTTAGGGAATCATGTACACGGAATTTCTTATGCTTCAGTTTTCTTTTTAACCTTTTTGTTTTTGTTTCTGGTATTCCAGCTCTATTATATCTTCTGCTTGTCGCTATTTTTTTTTTTCTCTGCAACTAGGTCTTTATGTTGCAATGCAGAATATTCTTTCTTATGTATATATCTGTTTTCCTTTGCGACTGTGTACGCCTCTGCTATCTCATTTTTCTCCCTGCTAGCTTATCATTTTCAATCAGTCTATAAGAAAAATTCCAGTATTGTTTCCTTCATCAAGTTATCTTTCTTCAGCTAGTTGACATGAATGATTTCACTATTACCTCCTTCCACCGGCCATCATTTTTTAACGGAAAACAGAAGGGGATTTCCCCTGCTGTACTTTTATTGATTAGTTGTTAAGTTTATGTACAAAGGAAAAGGAAAAAAAACTTTACAAAGAAGCTAACCAAAGCTCCATGTCTTGCTTAAGTCTGGGCTTGGCTCTATACATGGTAAGAGAAAAAGTTGCTCTTTCCACCGGCCATCACGGGTGATAGTTCCCACAAAGCGACTATAGTTGCTTCTTGTTTGAGCCTATAGTTATGACTATCCCTATGGAATAAATTTTCTAGGTCCCATGGATGCTTAGTATATATCAGCATGGTTGTTTTGGCCATGTACCCTGCATAAAATGGTTGCAGAATATGTTAGTCTAACTATACTCTGATCATCTTGAGGCAATCTTGACTTGAATGGATAATCACTAGAATGCATATGTAATAATGTAGAGCACTCACGCCATGTGCTCATGTTCAGCTATTTATTTATCGGTCACATGATGCAGGGTATACCGTGCTCATCCATCCCACGGCGTAACAAACCTCGAAGAGTTGATTTGTATTACTCAAGCTGGTGCATCCGTGCAGGTGAATTGCTTTCCTTCATTATCTCTTTTTTGAACTTTAGAAATAACCAAAATATTCTACACAAAATTGAGAACTGAATGATATGGAAACCTCCCCCATGTCTTTCATTTATCCCGGGCAACTTTTAATATAAAATGTTCTTTGAAACAGTGGACTCAAAGAGAGGGAATGGTGCAATGACAGCCTGTGAGATTCTCTTGTTTCACCATGAGGACATGGGTATACCCTATGAGATTGCAAAGCTTGGGATTCGGCAGGGAATGTGGGGATGCGTAAAGCGAATTGAACCTGGACTTCGGGCATATCAGAAAGCTAGAGCTGCCGGGGAGCCGTTATCTGAGAGTGCCATGATGGCCCAAATTAATACCAAGGTCGGTGACAATTTTGTTCGATCATTGGAATCCAACAGTGATGAATCAGATGTCGTGGAAGCTGAGGAGAAACCTGCAAGAAACCATATGGCGAGGTTCCTTGTGCTTGGTGGGGCAGTGGCTCTGGCTTGTACCCTTGATCAAGGGCTCCTGACAAAGGCTGTCATCTTTGGTGTTGCAAGGAAATTCGTGGGCCAGAGGAAGACATTGTAGCATCTGATGTTTCTCACTGCCCTCCGCTTGGTCGAGGTGCATATTGGACTCACCCATTTTTGCTGTCTTGGAGCGGAGGAAGAGGCGGTTCAATCGCTGACAGAGCAGATGCCATTGAGACTGAAAGGCAGAAGAATACCATTTCGATGTACATATGTGCTGCCGGCTGTTGGACGACGAGACGAGGAATAGAGTATACATTGTACTTTACATTTGGAATGGAATTCCATCTATCTATATATATAAATTTGTTTCGTGTAATCTTCCATGTCAGACCAACACCAACCTGTAGGAATATATGCAGATCAAAAGACATTACAGGTTGTGTGTGTATGGTGGGGGGCGGTGTTTGTTGTGGGGCGTAAATGCCTGGTAAGGGTGTAAGCGAATGGAGTTAAATTAGGCTCCCGATGCATATTCTGATGTTGAAATGGGGGTTGTTCTTGGATTGGATTACAGATTAGGTGGCGCTTCAAGTTCAAAGAGCTAACAGCTAAATGTATTGTATTTTGTACAACACGAAAGGAGAGGATTCCTTCCTTGCCATCGAATAGTAACATCTTTTCCCCTGTCATCCTACAAATGAATTTCCATGGTTGCCTTTGCTTCTAATTTTCATCCCTTGTCATTTCTGTCACAAAGCTGTTAAAACAATGGTCTAAGAGATGCAGAGAGGGAAACTAGCTTCAATTTGAACTGCAAGAAGTCATCTATACCCTTTCTTCCTCTATGGTTCACATTCCTTCTCTTTTCGTTTTCTCGCCATCAGAAAGTGTAAGACCATGGCTTCTTCGTCCATTAATCCAAAACAAAAACTGAGCTGATGCGGCATTATCATCGGCGGAGGTCACGAAGCTGCGGGAGGAGAAGGCCACATTGAAGCCGCTGGTGGCGGCAACAGAAGATGGCGGAGCTGGAGATCAGGAGATGGCCAACTACGCGCTCGTCTCATCAAGGCTGCGCGACGCGACGCCTACAGTACTTACGCATTCCGCGGCAACAGCCGCTAATCAGAGGAGTCGGAGTTCCTAGTCGTCTGTTGTTCCGAGTCGGAGAGAAGCGATCCGAGTCGGTGACTCCCTCGTGACTGCTTCCCCTATAAATATTGAACCAACATACGTTCGATTGCTTGAGCACACGATCGAAGCAACCAGATAAGATGGCTGCCGCCGCCGTCGCGACCAGCGCCGCCGCCCCCTTCCCCCTCAGCAGCCGTAAGAGATGTTCCACCCCTTTCTTGGAGGAACCGCTCCGCGTGCCCAAGCACGCCCGCTTCTCGCCGGCGTGCACGGGCCAAGCAGCGGCGCGGTGGACGCCGTTCGACCCGCTCGACGCTCTCCGGCGCGTCTTCCCGGACGTCGACCCGCGCGATCTCGAGGCCTGCTTCGACGCCTCCGGCCGCGACATCCACGCGACCGTGTCGGCGTTCCGCTCCCGGCAGGCCAAGGAGGCGGCGGCGGCAAGGCTCACGCGCGCGGCGGCGCGGGCTGATGCCGGCGGCATGGACGAGTGCGCGGCCGTCCTCGTGGAGCACATGTCCGCGGCGGCCGACCTGGCGGACGCCAAGAACCGGGCGTCATGGATCCTGGCTCTCGTCAAGGACGCCGTCGCCGAGCGCGCGGCGGCGGCGCAAGCTTCGTCGTTGAAGGAGGAGAACGCCGCGCTGAGGGCGCAGGCGGCGTCGTCATCTGCGGAGGCCATGAAGCTGCGGGAGGAGAACGCCGCGTTGACGGCGCAGGCGATATCGTCATCAGCAGAGGCGGCGGGACTGCGTGAGGAGAACGCCGCGCTCAAGGCGAAGGCGGCGGCGATGGATCATGACAACGTGGTGCTGAAGCGCGGCGTGGTTTTGCTGCACGCGCGGCAGGAGGAGGCGGAGCGCGCCGCGTCGGAGATGAAGAAGAAGGTGGCCGAGCTGGACATGGCCAACTACGCGCTCGGTGTCCGGCTCCGCGACGCCGGCAGCTGTCGCTTCCAGGCGTTCCGCGGGCCCGACGCGTTCTGAACTTCTCATGGAAACAGATGATCTTCTCCCAATTAATGACTGTAACTAGAATTTACAAGTTGCACGTTGCTGATTGATCCAATTGATGTAAAGCCTCAAGCGCAAAGGTTTTGTGCAATTGGACTGATTATATCATTGTAGCCAACAGTAAGCTGACCCAACTGTTTTCAAAGCGTGTTCAGAGTCGTCTTCTCAAGTTTGTCTTGTTTTTTTTCGAAAGGCAGTTTGTCTTGTTTTGACACCAATTTAGTTGTAACTACAATATCACAGTTCATAGTGCAACGGGGAGATGATAAACGTCGTGAGCGGCATGTGTATGTGAGTATGTCTTTAATACGACTGGTATTATGACAAAGATTTCTGTACAAAGCAAGGTCTGATCGATGATGAAGTTGAGGCTCGTATGACGTTCCTGATAGTCACCAAACAATGCATCTCTGTTGTACTCGCATCAGTAAATAGATCACAATTGGCTCTGTTTATGTAAGTGACACAAACTGACGGAATCGAAAGCAACATCGGGGAGAGGCAATTAAATTGGTAACGAGCATTCCTCGCAAAAAAAAAAAAAGGTAACGAGCAAGAATTATGTTCAGATTATAGGCATTATTTTGGTTCAGGTAGTGTGGGTTAGCAAGAAACATATGAATTACATGAGAACATCTCTTTGTAGGTGTTCTGTTTTGTTATCATCATACGGTTGCACAAGGGAGCACGCTCTGGCTTGTAATGTTGATCGAGGGCTTCTGACAAAGCCGCTCATCTCATCTTTTCTTTGGCTGTAACCACACAAAAGAAATTTGGAACCTTCTGGGGCTACACAACACACATCTGCTTGATGATGTTGCAAAGGCCATCACCAACTCGCACCACTTCATCGATCAGAGCCATAGCAATGACTGGACAACGATTTTCATCGTAATCGCTTGGAACATATGGTTGGTCAGGAACAGGAAAGCGTTCGACAATGCGACCATCCCGTTACAAGGAATCAAGGACAATGTAATTGACTCCATCAAACTATGGGCAAACCGGACGAAAAAGATCCAAAGGAGGAGGAAGATCACGCAATGGGCAAGCCAAGCAGCTGATATAACTCGAACACCAGATTGAACAAAGCTTCATTAAGACCTCGACATGCATCAACGTCTCTGTATTTTTGTTTTCTTTCAGTGTACTTTCAGTTTTTGTACCCTTTTCTTTCTCTTTGCATTGTACTTCTGTAACTGCATTAAAAATCAATAAATAGGTAGGGGTCTCCCCTCCCGACTGCCTCAAAAAAAGACAAAGCCGCTCATCTTAGGTGTTCTCGTTGCACGGATATTCATGGGGCAGAGAAAGACATCGTAGCATCTGATGTTTCTCGGTACTGTCATCCAGTTAGCCATTGTTGTTTCTCGGTGTCCTCCAGTTAGCCATTGTGCTTATTGGGCTCACCCTGTTTTTGCTGATTTGGAGTGGAGAAGACTCGTCGCAAGTCAAGCAAAATAACTCATGGATGAAGATGTGAAAAGAAACCAACTAGCACAATAACTCGAATTCAATGGTCCAATGACGTCTGACTTCATCGATCAAATTAGGAGACGACACCCTTGATCAAGTTTGGTATTGAGATAAGCATCCTAAGGTATGGATCACGCAAGTAAGCTTTGCGTGAACTCCCACTAGTCTTTTCATGGTGTTTCGCAGGGATTTAGAATTGGACACGAAAAAACAACAAGTGAAGTACATCTAAATTGTTCGACGAAACAGTCACCAAACTAATCAAGGATGCAATTTTGGATGTGGCTTCATTGTCGCCGTCCTCAATCCTCATCAATCGGGTCATCTCCTCCCTCGATATGCTTTGCTAGGGTTGTCGTCTCTATCCTCAATCCATCCACGGCACCACCATAGGCGGATCAAGCCGGGGTATGAAGTTATGAAGGAGGGGCTTAAGCACCCCCCCCCCCCCCCCCCCCCAAAAAAAAAAGGGGAAGAAAGAAGCACATGCCCGCTTCTCAATTTTGCTACTAATCTCTTTTTTTTTCTCTCATGTTAGCTCCAGGTTGATCTTTGATACAGAATAGTATATCCAGTTTCACATTTGCTAAACGTTTAGCAGCTATAAATCATCCTTTCAAACGATTTCTGAGCCACTCACGGTGTGACATGTTGCGTGATTTATCTCCACTCCAAATCTCGTTTGGAAACGCGAAGCTCCACCGCGAGTGCTCTTCTTTGGCCGGGTGCTAGTTCAGGGTCGCATACACATGCGAGAGCAATCTACTGAAGAAGAACATTGTCGATGAAGAAACATGTGATGTTTGCAAGGCCGGAGATGAGACGGCAGGTCTCATATCATTGCATGTTCGGGTGCACCTTTGGGGCGTCCATCGGGAACCGGGTTGGTACAAACATGTTCCTACTCCTGTGCTTCTGGCATCTCTGCAAGTTTGGCCTCGATCGTCGATTCGTTGCAACTGATCTGCCATCTCGTGTTCGGAGACAACAGCCGCCATGAAGAGGAGCGAGATGGTTCCGAATCGGTCTTGATTTCGGTCCCGCCTTCCGAACGACTCGGATTGCTCTGTTCGAGTCGGCTTTCTTCACCCACGCCTATATAAATAGCTAAGCACATGGTCGCTCGCGCCTCACGATTCGAGACGCGCCCGGTGCGTCAACCCGTCGCATCGCTCTGCAATGGCGGCCGTCGCCATCTGCAGTCGCAAGCGCGCCGCCAGCCCCTTCCTCGACGCCGTGCCGCGCGTCGCAAAACACGGCCGCTTCTCGCCGTCGTGCGCGGGCCAAGCGGTGGCGGCGGCGCGGTGGACGCCGTTCGACCCGCTCGACGCGCTCCGTCGCGTCTTCCCTGACGCCGACCCGTCTCAAATCGAAGCATGCTTCGTCTCCTCTGGCCGCAACATCCACGCCACGGTTGAAGCGTTCCGCGCAAGGCAGGCTAGGGAGGAGGCGGCGACGCTGCTCACGCGCGCGGCGGCGAGGGCCGACATGGACGAGTGCGCGGCCGTCCTCGTCGAGCACATGTCCGCGGCGGCCGACCTGGCGGACGCCAAGAACAGGGCGTCATGGATCCTGGCTCTCGTCAAGGACGCCGTCGCCGAGCGCGCGGCGGCGGCGCAAGCTTCGTCGTTGAAGGAGGAGAACGCCGGGCTGAGGGTGCAAGCTTCGTCATTGAAGGAGGAGATCGGCGGGCTGAGGGCGCTGGCGGCGTCGTCGTCGGCCGAGGCCATGAAGCTGCGGGAGGAGAACGCCGCGCTCAAGGCGCAGGCGGCGGCGACCGAGCGCGACAACCCGGTGCTCAAGCGCGGCGTGTTTTTGCTGAACGCGCGGCAGGAGGAGGCGGAGCGCGCCGCGGCGGAGATGAAGAAGAAGGTGGCCGAGCTGGAGATGGCCAACTACGCGCTCGGCATACGGCTCCGCGACGACGACAGCTGCCGGTTCCAGGCGTTCCGCGGCCGCGACGCATTCTGAGAGATCTCGACGGATCATCGACTGATTTCTCCGGCCATCGTCACCTCATTGTCCAGGGCTTAGTGATAATAATTGTAGTTAGAACTTGAACTAGCATGTCGCTAGTTAATCCCATTGGATGTAAGACCTGTCTCGAAAGATAACACAAGCTAACACATTCTGCTTACATTACTTGTTTGTGAGATTTTTCATTTCAATTCATTGTTCTTGAGAATTTTCTTCTTTGGAGATTGATCGATTGTAATGCAAGCAGACGCCGCTTTACACTATCATTGCCTCCTCCATACGGAGACGATGGTGTATCATCAAATAACATATCAACATCTAGTTTAGATGTGTTTTTGACGAAGAAAATACATAGGTTTGCTCAAAAATATTTCATAATAATGTACAGTTTCCGCAACATACAGACGCCAGTCCCATCAGTTGCTATACAGGTAAGATGACGTGCGGTCAACTCATCGTGATCATTATGCTATACATACCGGCACTGCTGTAATGTCTACAATGAATCGAAGTTCATCACGTGTATGATCTGTACAAGAACCCCTCGAAATGAATCACATCAAAAATTTCTACCATAAACTACTCTACCCTCAAATTACAGACTCGGCCCCTCTGGAATCGCGCTTCTATGCTGTCGCCTTGGATTAGGATCCTCCTTCCTTGCTCGAACAGGAACACACGTGGCTTCAAGTTGTTGGACTACACACCATACAGTGTTTACACTATGGCAGCTAACCTTTTTGAGAACCTGCAGAAGATTCAAAAGAATAAATAGGCAAATAAAGCCCAAGATTGAACCAATACAATTCAACTTAAGTCTATGAAGTCGATGGGATGGAGTGTGAACTCACGGAGTACAATTGATTTTTGAGGAAGCCGGTTCCCTGTTTGTTTCGACTTTTGTTCCTTCATCTGCCATATTTTCTGGGGTTTCTGACTTCTAGCTGAATGTTTGCTGGGCTCCCCAGCCAGATTGGCCCTCTTTTGTATCTTTTCATGATATATAGCTGGTGGCGAAAGTTTCAATGGAGGTACAGTTTCTATATGCAGGGACGTCTGTGCTTTCTGAAGATTATTCAGTATTTCGTACTGCAAAAGGAAATATTGACGTGTGTCAATATTCATTAGAACAGACATAAAAGAAGGTTATAGCACGGTAAACATGTTTTGGAAGGCTTCAACCTATGATAAAAAAAATCAGTTTTACCTTTTGAAAATACAAGTTTTCTTTTTTCTTAAACTCAATAAGAAATAACTAATGAGATCATCTGAACATAACCATACCCGTGACATGTGCTGAAGCCCACGAGATCTCTCAGCATGATCTGCTTCATGGATGTGATGTGTGCCATGTGACACTTCACTTTCGGACCCGGAATAATTCACAAGACCATTTTCAGATATTGTTGATTTGTTTCTGACTTGTGTATTACTAGTTGAGAGACATACAGGGCATCCATCTTTGGACTCTCTATTGGACGATCTGCTTTGCTCAGACTCACAATGAAGATGTGTTGCATGCCCACAATTGAATAGCCGTACGGCTGAAATAGCACCTTCTTTGGAAAGTGAGCAGTTGCATATGCAACATGCAAAAGTCTGCGGAGCAAATCCATGACAGACTCCTCTCTTGAGTAAGCTCAAGGTATAAAACGAGTCATCCTCAATTACTGACTTAGCTGTTTCCTGCAGGTAGGTGCATAAAGTATCAGTTTAGCTGGAAAACCTTCTTTATCAAGCAAAATATGGAAATATTTTCAGCAGATAAAAGCAACAACACAAGAAATAACATGGCAGGAACCTAGCTCAATACTTTGAGGAACATAGGATTACTTGAGCATAACAAAAAAAAAAAAATTCAAGATATCACTCTAGGAACAATGATTAGATCAGCAATGAAAATATCTAATTTAAGATTTTAAGTGGTTAATGCATTTAAAATAATAATTGGTCCCCGGGTTGATGACAAAAGCATGCCATTTAGGGCGAGGTAGTCAACACAGCTTAATACAGCAGCAGCATGGAACACAGTGTATTTTCTCAAACATGCTCTCAGGCAATGAGTATGTAATCATGTAATCAAAAATTACTAATGATCATCAACGGCATTCCACATAGCATCAAATGAAGCAAGTAATTACAGTCTATGCCTACCAAAAAAAAAAAGAAAGATAAATGATGGTCATACCAGTATTCTTTTTTCATAAAGATACATAGACAGCATTCTATGTATCACAAACTTGAAGTCACCAAACTCTTGACTCCCATTGTCAGATAATAATTTGGCCATGATTGCTGGTAGGGGTATATAACCAGCCATCGCCTCTATTATTTCTCCAACAAATTTTGAAAAGATTTTCCGCAGAGCATTCAAACAACACTTTTTAGATGAAATCCTCAATTGTTGTGATTGTCTTTTTCCCTTCGGCTGTTCAATTGGTGCTTCACTCCCCTTGGACCTGGCATATTTTTCATTTGTGTCCTTGCTTGCGTACAATTTTTTCAGTGGCTCTGAGAATCTGAATCGGTAAAATAACAAATCAAAGATAATTCATCATGAGTACTGACAAAATTCTGGCATTGTTTGACTTTTCAATCATGATAGAGTCAAAGTGAATATTATGCGTGGGTACTGTGTTACTAATACTCCATAATCCATGTGGCCATTTAGAGAGTATGCAATTAACAAATGACAAAAGTATCAAGACCAACTGACTAGACAGAATAATGTTCTTTTTAAGGAATAGACAGAAATAATGTTGATACACAATATTTCTGTAACACTACAAACATTAATGTTTCATTCAATTTTCATGATAATGTTACATCTGAAGAAAGTAATATTTTGGTGTAACTTACGAGTCAAGCAGTTGGAACCAAAGGGATTGAGACTCCTCTGGGTCCAAGCGCTGTGAATTCCTTTGGCACAGCCCAATGGAGGCACGTAATGCATCAAGCACAGGATGAGCCTAGGAAAAAGTTGAATATGTCAGTGCTAATACAGCAGAAGTTACAAATACAAGCAAGAATTTGATTGGGTAGAAGAAACACACCTCGGGCATTTCTAGAACAATGTCTGGTTCCTTAGTTGTGGAGATACTCTTTGATGCAACATCAGAGAAAGTATTTTCCACAGAAGAGATAAATAGGCTAATTTTCTTATCAAGTCCTTCTAAAACAAGTGCAAGAGCACTCCCAACATCACCAACTCTCTCTTGCAAAAATGCAGCAGCATCTGTAACTCCATAATCTAAACAAAGATGCAAACACCGCTCCAATCTGTAACTGTCAAAAGTCTCCAGGAACTTCAGAACTGATCTTGGCTCATACTGACACAAAAGCTGTAAAGAAGTGTGTTTAATTAATAGATAGGATGAAGATCATATGAAACAAGTTGTATCACTAAAATTACTTTTTGTATTTATCACATTTTTTCAGTATCTTCAGAAAGATATTTTGCATCCCTTCATAATAGAGCTAATGGTAGTATCTACGATGGACAAACCACCAAAAAGTTCTACTAAAATGAACAACAGCTGTATCAGATTCCAAAGGTCCACATAACCATAGTAAAATCTCTGGTTTTCAAGGACTGGTCCAGATGTATATGACAGACAGGGAACCCTTCATTTTCTGACACTACCTATGAATACAATCTTTTTTCTTTTTTTGGAAAACAGGGATTTTATTAGTACCCCGATTTCTGCTGAAGCCTGGTGACCAAGTTCTCAACGTTATTTACAAAAGAAAAGAAAAAAAGCAACAGCTGAACGCCATGTGATCCTCCAGATCCCTATCTAGAGTAAACTTAATAGACTTTTAAGTGGAAAAAACATTAAATCTGAGTTTGCACCATGATATGCTGGAAACTAGCAATAAGCTTTAAGGCTTAAACTAAACAAGTGCTCCGAACTTCGAATATCTTATACAGTGATTATAAAATGCACCATACCATATAAAAGGTATCAAATTTCAAATCGATCACAATTACCTCCAGATATAGTTCGACTAACTCATCATTGATGGAAACAGGATTGTGATCTAACTTGGGGAGATTTGATAACCTCTCCAGATAACCTTTGAAGTCAGTGGAAGAGTAATGAAGTTCAACAGTTTGACTGTTTCTGACACTAAGCTCCTTGAAGTCAAGTTTTCCTGATAAGTGTACTTCAATAGCAGTTTTTAAGAAAAGAAAGAGACTGTTTCGGTCAGAACGAAGCTCTGCCAATATTTGCTGGATCTCATCATAGAAATGATCAGTGACCAAGACGAATGCACACTCCCTGAAAAATTTCAGACAGAAGAGATAATGTGTACATTAAGATGAATACAAGCATGCAAAGAAAAAGCAAAAGCATGTGATGAATATAATTTAATCAGGAAAAGAAAGCAACTTTACCTGCTTAGCTTGACTAGCTCAGTAAAACGAGATACTACTGTGGAACGAAATGACAAAGCTTCATCACCAGACAATTCAAATAACTTTTTATTGATGAAGACAAATGCATGGAATGGTTCCTCTTTATCCTTCATGTAACTATCTAATGCAGACAAATACTGATTTCTGGTCGTAAATATCAAGCCACAAGCCTGGACACCAACAAGAAATTTTATTCACATGATGTTAGTTTCGAGCAAGACTGGTTCGCTAACATTGTAAAATGAATTTAACAGAACAGTGGCAGCACACCTGATGAAAGTGGGCATCTAAACAGAGATTCAAGACAAAATCAGAATTCCAGTCATTTTGGGGAACTGCACTGAAGAGCTGAAGAACTTCTTTTTCTTTCTGAGTTGGTGTTCTTGTATCATCATATGACGAAGTGAGATAAGTAAGAATGTGGGTAACAACTCTTTTAGATGTGTTAGCTCTTTTGCAGGAGACAAAAAAGGACACAAACTCAATCAGATAACCAAATTCTTTCTCTGAAGGCCAAAATTCAGAGTCAGCAGTACCCGTAACAACGGACCGATTCACCTCATTTTCTAAACCAACTATGTCAATGATGGCGTCCACTACATCTTGTACCATAGTATTTTGAGTCCCTGGGTTTCCAGCATCAGTATCATCTTCATCCATTGAGACAGATGCATCAATAGTGCTATAAGGGTCATCTCTAGGTTCAATACTGTCCTGTCCAAAAGCATATTTGAGAACTTCCAAAGTAGCTTCTGTATCCATCCATAGCAGATAGCATATTTTTGGGCACTTTCCACAAGAAGCATTGAAACCCTTATATACTTCAGAAGTGAGCAACTTAGACTCCTCAAGCAGAAATTGCAGAAGTTCTTCTCTGACTGACTGCAGGCGTGATTGGGGAATTATCCCATGCCCTGAAAACGAAATCGTATAAGAACATCCCATTGAGTTCTGTTTACACTACAAAAGCATTGCCATGTAGCAATTTAATATGCATTCCTGGTTCTATACTTTGCATAACAACATATTATCTAATTTTGTATTAACAAATGAACCTGTTGAGTGTACCGACATCCCAATGAGACACATCAACTCTATGTAACCCCCAAATTATAAAATGAAGTAAGCTTTCAGCTAATATTACTAACAAATTTTACGATGTTATAGGTCACCCAAGAGCCCAACAGCAAATGGAAAATATAGTTTGCTGTCCAATCACGCACTAAACTGGCATTAAGTTGACGGAAATTGGTAATAATGTGCCACAAAAGGAAGGCAAACTAACCTGGAGGAAATGCCAGGCCCTGAAAGCAATATTTCAGATAAACAAGCATCCTGTAGCTGTTTCAACAAAGAAAGCATTCTAGGGTAAGATATTAGTTTTCTATGTGGTACCATTGATAAAATAATACCTGGCAATGATACATTAATTTCATGAATAGCACTAAGAAAATCTAACAAAGAATAAACAAGCTCAACCACATACCCCTCCATTTCAAAACTGTTTGTCTCAGTCTACAAAACTTAACTTTGACAATTAACATCTATTATAGTATATTGTTGCCAACAAAAAAATTATGATCATATGAAAGTATATTTCAAATCAAATCCAATGATATCATTTCTGTATCATAAGATCTACAACTTGGGCTAATCATTAGTCAACAATCAAGATGTTTGAAATCCGAAACACCTTTCATTATATAAATGGAGGGAACGGTAATGTAATCACGTGCATTTGCAACTTTTATTTTTACACAGCATCAACAAATACCCCATATGTGGATACTCAATCATGAAGTAATATCAAGCTTAATTTGGTTTTAGTATTTGAAATGAAATTAAAAGCCAGATAGATATCAAATCAAACTCTGATAAATAAACTATCCCAGAACATTTTTTTTTTAAAAAAACTTCGAAATATTGAAACTATTGTCACATCTTATAAGAATGGCATGATTATAGTAACATCTTATACGTGAGAATAGTGTTTGGCCTCTCTGGGCAAGTTTCATACAAATCTTAATGGTCAGAACGTGACATACCAAGTAGAAGCAGCATCTTTTCTATTGGTGTTCTGAATGACTGATAGAAGTTCCTCTAGAGGTGTACGGAAATCATTTAAACCTTGGTTAAATAAATAGATCAGTGCACCATATAACCCATGTTCACGACATAGTCTGACTACCTACATAGAACACAAGCATAACAAAATGTGTCAGCAAACTTGAGCAATGCAATAATTCATATATGTAGGCAACAGAACATGTCTGATAAGGCAATACAGAAGGATGTCTTACATTTATTAAATACAAACTATTATTTATACCTGATTAAAATCCAAAGAAGAAATATCCATATGAAGAATGCACTGTTCAACTCGCTGCAACCATCCTTTGCCACTATAATGCTCTACTAGCGCTTGCATAATCTGCAGATAAGATTGCAATAAGTCCATATTCATTCAGAGTTATGTACTAGCAATTGTAAGTCCTGGAGTTGCTCACCTCAGGAGGCAAAGAACCAAGCATATCCTTCAATATATAAGGCTCTAGTACCTCCAGAAATATGCCTGTCCATGCCATTTCAACATTCAAGTTAGCAACATTTTAACAATAGAAACATGTAAATGCCTCATCGCATCAACCAGCATGTATCTTGACAAAAGCAATTTGTCCTACACTCCACAAAGGATAAACATGAGAGCACAAGTAAGACTACGCAAAAGCATTGTTTAAACTCAAAAGAGATTCAGCGGAAGTGAACAAATTAGATCAGGAATGCATGATGTTTCCTTGAGTGATTCTGTGTCAATTATGTGAATTCAAATGGCTAGTTTTGTGGACAAAGTTTAAGGAAGATCACATGATGGCAGGACTAAAGATCGATCTAAAAGGAATATCATCTATGCAGTTTTTGTCAAGGCATGAATAAAAAAAAAGTTCAAAGTAAAAATTAATGAAAAGATTACTCCTTATGAGTAAATACAAGCCTACCTCCACTCTGTGCAGCAACAAACTTTGAGAAGACCGTATCAAAAAGGATGTCATTACGACCAATGTGGACACAATACTCCACTGCAACACCCCCTACACGAGCATATTGTTCCTCTCTTTGTGTCAACAGGGATCTATCAGTCTCTATGAGGCCATCTGGTTCCACCCCTTTCCCGGTATGATTTGACAATGCAATTGAAATATATTCAAAGACATAACTTATGTATGATAGCAGCAACTCCACTAAGTACGGCATTATGGCTTCTCTAATAGAATCAACTGTTCTCGGGAGATCAACGACACCCTGTGTTTGACCATCATAAAGCCTCATTGCCATGTCTAGAGCACCCATCCAATCACCAGCCCTCTTTAGTGCTTCAATGCGTTCTTTCCATGGAAGAAGTCTGGAAACAGTGAGAAAGGTTGGCCCAAGAATATACACCGTAGCACCTCTTACTGCTACCGAATTGTTGAAATGCCTCTCTGGGTTACCAAACTTGTTTGAGAAATGTGCATGGTGCAGTATGGTGTCATCAAACACAAGGCCATCAGGAACAAAGGTGGTTCTGCGTAGCTCACTGCCATCTTTAGAGAACAAACAGAGCTGTCCTCTCAAATTAAGGACTACTAACATCTGAAAGAAAGAAGAGTTATTTAATTTGCAACCAAGTAGTGAACGAAATTAAATGAATGACAGAACCTGCCTTTTGCATACCTGAGCATCTAACCAGGCTACACCAGCAGCTGAACTATCAATCTTCCATTCCTTGTGTTTAAGTATCTTTGATTTAACAAACTTTGCTACTTGCACTTGACGGTCCCATGCTAGTGCAAGCCATGATAGTCGGTCTTCATCTATGGTATTATCATATTTTATTCAATTTGCAGTATTTCAAGAACGAATCAAAGACATGAAAGAAGGCCTAATCTTACCAAGTAATGTTGAATCACTCGAGGATGATGTGTATTTCCATGCCGCGTAAGCGATGGAGCCCTCTCGTGCTCCATCTGGTCTAGAGAAGGTCTCAATATGGTCAACATGATCAATATTCGTACGGAGTCTAACCTAGCAGACAAACCATGGAAAATATGTTCATTCCAAGATTTTAGATATTAATGTTATACCACATCTGACAGTAAAACAAACAACAACAATAAAATGAATAAGTTATTATAATATGTTTTGAGAATAGTAACTGCTTCATACCACAAGAGCATGTTGATGCATGACAAACATGACCACAACACCATCCTCCATAGGAGAAGAACTTTCATTAAAAAACTTCCATCCAGAATCTCCTCCAACTACGCCTCCAACAACACCTCCCATCATGCTGCCAAGACCACCAGAGGAAGTTGTTTGGTTTGCCTGGGCAGATGTGTTGCTAAAACCAACGGATTCATCCACTAAGAGAGGACAGGCTGAGAGTACAACTCCAGTATTTCCATCAAAAAGGCGCTGGAAAATAGTAGCTAGGTTTCATCAGAACAGATGTAAACTCAACAGAAAAATCATTCAGTTAGTAGATGCACAGTGAGGGATGTTTCTCCATACCTGCGTTCCCTTGACAGTCAAGCGATTAATCACGGGGATAATGGAAAATGTGTGCAAAAGAACTACCCCTTTTGAATCACCAGTGATGGCTTTAGATTGGCGGATAAAACAAGCGTGCACAATTGGTGCTGTATGCTCACCATATATGACTTTTGCAACAGCAGCTTTCTGTACATCCCAAATTGTCATATGACCATCACTGTATCCTACTAGCAGAAGATCCCCTTGCTGGTTAAAGCACATGGCAGTCACTGGTGACTGAGTCTTCTCGCCTTGGTTCCAAAACAACAGCATCTGAAATTTCAAAACGGTGTATGTAGGCTCAAATATCAATCCACGTATAATTTATATAACCTCAAAACCACTAATCTACAGTAGTGTCCCAAATATTTTCCACTCATCAAAACTCATCCAACCAAGCATTTGCATACATTCCTTGAATTACTAACAATATGTGCAGATAACATCTTATGAATATGGAAAAACATGAAAGGTACAAGTACAATGTAGCAGCCAATGAAGTCAATGTCTTCAACAGTAATAGTATTTTGCCGAGCAAGAATGAAAAGAGAAAACAATGATCCATTGTGCTGGCAATTACATAAGGAATGACACAACATGAACCCCGTAACACATTTTACTAACAGACATGCATGATGTACGGACCATTTTGATTGTGCCAACTTTCTGTGGTTATAAATAGAGGCACTATCAGGTGGAAACCAACCTCTCTGTGCAAACTATGGAAACTTCAATCTGAGCCACGATGTTGATCCAAGGGATGCACTCAGGGGAGGTGGGAGGGTGATTTACAAGCTCAGGAGAGGTGGAAGGGTGATTTGCAAAAGCGACTTTGCACATCACTCCTCCCACCTCCTTGAACGCTCCCTGGATCAACATCGTGTGGCTCAGATTGAAGTTTCCATAGTTTGCACGGAGAGGTTGGTTTTCACCCGATACGTTCCCTATAAATAAATTGATTTTTAATATCTTTTATTGATTTTCCTAACTTTCTGGTCATAACACCTTTTTACCTTTTTCACTAAAATAGCAGAAGTATAACCATATTTTATTTTTCCATTCCACTGTCCCCATCAAAATAAGCAAGCTAAGGCTTCCAGTGCAGTTATAACAGCAACTGATATAGAGACATAAAGCATCCACTGTTCTTGAAAGAATCATCTCTAGACTCATACAAAGACAGCATGATATTGATGGTACATCATCTTTAGACGTGCCCATACAGATGACAAACACATAACTGGCAGCAATAACAATGACTAACCTTTGTGTCTGTATCATCAGCTTGGTGAATAGAGTATTTACTTGGAATGATGATAACAGCACCTTTAGACGTGCCCATTGCTATATAGCTCCTATGAGCTGCCAGGACCTGGGGAGAGCCATGGTCCGTCCTAAATGACGGTGAGGCCATGGCACGAGTTACTGGGTTGTCCATCTCAATTTGCATGTAACCAATCGCTGGAGGGCCCTTTCCAATCCCCTCTAGCTGCATGGGTTGCGCAGCTGCTCCCTCCTCCCAGTGCTGCCCAAATGAGGCCTGCCTCTTCTCAAGCTCCTCTGCCCACTCCAATGGTTTCATTGATGCCTTCAGCTTCTTCTCCGCATTTTTCTCAGCCTTCCTGTTGATCTCCAACTGCTCCATCCTCTCTTCGATTACCTTATCAATGATGCTCTCAGTTTCCAATTGCTCCTCCGTAACACTATTAGATCTTTCAACTTCCTTATCATCGAAACTTTCATTGGACACAACACCGACTGGTTCCACATCCTGAACAGATCCAGAGTAAACATCTACAATGTCCTCGTCCTCATTGTCCTCATTGGCAACCACCATTTGATTGTCAACTTGGTGAGTTTCCGCTAGATTGACATCTTCAATTGTTTCCTCACGCCCACTGACATCCTCTGCTATTACAGAATCAATGGTACTTGCCTCCAGCAGATTCCTAGACTCAGAATTCTCCTCGATTCCCAATGCTTCATGTTTCTCCTCTTCTAACTCCTCCACCCCACTCCCACCCATAGTTTGCTCAGTTGCCTCAGCAGCCGGTTCTGCATTCCCCTTTTCTTCTACCTCAGCTTCCACACCTCCAAGGGAAGGGAGCTCCTCGGAGGCTTCCGAGGCACTGCCCTCCTCCAGGAGCTTCTCAACAGGCGCCGAGAGTGATCGGCGGGACTTAATGGCAGCAGCGTGCAGTGTGAAGACCGCGCGGGATGCTGCGGCGGCAGCGGCTAGCGCGGCGCCGGGCTTGGGGCTGGGGCGGACGCCGCGGAAGAGCGAGGGGAGTGGCTTCGACGAAGACGCGCCGTTGCCCGAGAAGGTTCTCGATACGAGAGAAGAGAGGGTGTCCGACGGCGAGGCGGATGTGGATCTCCTCGGGGATGCGGAGGCTGACGGGGAAGGCGAAGCCGGCGGCGAGGGTTTAGGCGGAGGCTCTGGAGCTCGGAGACGGGCTGGGGTTCTGCTGCTGGCGCTGGGAATTGAGCTGGACTCCTCGGAATCGGACTCGGATGAGGAGAGGAGGAGGAGCAAGTCATCGACCGCGCGGCGGTGGTCGGCATCGGCGTCAGAGGCAGTGGAAGAGGTCGGAGAGGAGGGTAGGAAGGCATCTAGGTCGAGCTCCTGCCGCGGCGGTGGCTGCTGCGATGCCATCGCCGGCGACGACGACGGCGACATGGGGGGTCGTCTGCTTCTTGTCGAAGGTTCTGTGTGTAGTTTGCTTACTCCGGCCACTGCCGGTACAAAATGGGCCGAGGCTCATTCCATTGGGCCGTTTTCGGGGCATTTTCAGAGCAGAGAAAGCTCATTCCATTGGGCTTTTTCTGTAACGTAGCCCAGATTAAGCATGTGTGACCCCCTTACATCTGCTCAGTATCCATCCCTTAAGTGGTGCAATTGGTGTTACTGTTGTTCTTTAAAAAAAAAAGTGGTACTGTTCATTCCCTCGTAGAGCTCAATTAGTGAGGTGATGATGCAGTGTAGGATTTCAGTTGTGTTACGTCATGGAACAATTGGGCACATATGATCGGGGCCTGTTTCGAACGATTAGTTACAAATACTACAGAATGCAGCTCATGCATGTGTCCTCTCCCTTTTCTGATTTTTTGCTTGAACAGAAAAACACTTGCACTAACGTACAATGGCAAAAAGGAAACACAGCACAGCATATATATGCAAAGGGCGCCGAAGATCAACGACGATGACGATGCCTGCCATGGATGGCATCCTCGTCCTCGCCGTCATGCATGCAATGGCTGGTGTCATCGATCGTCGTCTGTCCATCTCGCCAGGACAAGCGCCCCGCCACCGGTGTTGCGGTGCGCCAAGTCCGGCGGCACGGCGGACTGCATGCACGGTGACGAACGCGTACGGCGTGTTCCCGGACCGGTCGACGTGCCGCGCCGCGCGGCGGCCGCGCGCGTTCCCGGCGTCGGGGCCAAGATGAAGGTGGCGACGCGCTTCGATCTCCCACAGCGTGCCCAAGCTAGCCTGCCATGGTGGCGGCGACCGCGGCCTCATCATCAGCACCAACGCGCCGAGCAGCGTCGTCGCCGTGGACGCCGGCAGGAGGCAGCTCACCGTGGAGAGCAGCGTGACGCTGGGGCAGCTAGATCGACGTAGCGGCCCGGGCGAGGCTGGCGGTACCGTGCACGCCCTACTGGCTGGGCCTGGCGGTAGGCCGGCTGCTCTCCACGGGCTTGCACGAGTACGTCGTCGGGATGAGGGTCGTCACGGCGGCGCCGGCGAGCGAGGGTTACGTACGCCACGCGGAGCTGGACGCGGCCAAGGTGTCGCTCGGGGTCATCTTGCAGCCCATGTTGAAGCGCTCGGTAGGTCCGAGAGGCGCGGCGACGCCGGCCTGGCGGAACGCGACGCGAGCGAGGGTTACGTACGCCACGCGGAGCTGGACGCGGCCAAGGTGTCGCTCGGGGTCATCTTGCAGCCCATGTTGAAGCGCTCGGTAGGTCCGAGAGGCGCGGCGACGCCGGCCTGGCGGAACGCGCCGTGGCGTTCGCCCGCAAGCACGATTTCGCCGACGAGCTCTGGTACCCCACGGCAAGGCCGTGTACGTACCAGGTCCACGACCGCGTGTCGGCGACGGCGTCTACGACTTCATCGGGTTTTCCGCCCGGCGGATGGCGGCGTTCATGGAGGTGAAGCCGCCCCGACGGCTTCTTCTCCAGCGATCGAGTGGAGCGACCAGGTGCTCGGCGGCGGCGTTAATTAGCATACAGAGGGACGGCTGCGCTCTGGAGGGACCGTGCATATGTTCGCCAAAGCAACGTCGGTCGATCATCATGATGTGAGGTCAAATCAGTCGTCGTATGCGTAGCATTATTCACTCCAGATAAATTATTCCTGTTGTACGGGTGTAACATGAGAACAAACACGCACGGAAATAGCTACAAGAACGACCACACACTCATATTTATATCTGATAATCTCTCTAATATATATGCTGGCCTTCATCTCCATCTCTTGGACCGTCGCAGCCTTTTGATTTGTCCCTGCATGCTCCGAGCGCGGCGCCTAGCTAGAGCTACTAGCCGACGACGGGAGTGTACATGACGGGGCCGCGCGAGTCGCCGGCGTCGAAGAAGACACGCACGCGCTTGGCGTGGCGTTGTACCCGGGCGCCACCGTGGTGCCGCCCGGGATCACCTCGATGGCGACGTCTGGCCTGTCGCTGTTGATCTGCATCACCGCCGCCGTCGCCGGCCACCCCACAACCTCCGGCCATGACGTCTTTGGAGTGCTCATCGTCTTCTTTAAATTTCTCCTGATCAACAGAGATTATCAGTCCTCCTTAACATGCAATAAGAGCTAGTATGTGCGCATACTCAATCGTAACATGTGCCCCAACTGAAAAACTAATAACAAAACAATCTAGTGTGTCGTGCATGGAAAGTTGTGCTCACGTAGGCTTATGGCCGTGTGCATCTCTCACTGTGTGTAATGTTTGCATGACAACAACAAGAAGTAGAAAATATGTTGCATTGAGTGCTTACCTGATGTTGCTAGTAGCTATATCTAGTGTATGAGATGTGATGGATATGCACGCTTCCCATCTTAGATGATGTGGTATATATAGTGTTAGCGTTAACTGTTAAGCGAGCTTGTAAGTGGCATTGGTCATGACGCCCTTGCATTGCCGGAACTTGCATTGGTTGTAACTCCCCACTGTATAACTCTCAACCTTTTGTGTGCGTAGCTACTTGTTCCACCGTCGGAAGCACGATGCACGGAACAAATCTAATTGTTTGATGCGCCGCAGGCCTGCAATTTGCATCAAATGTATATGTTCCCTAGGTCCAGTGGTATCAGTATACAGTGATCATATATTAATCTCTTTCCTGACAGCAAAAGTCTCTAAACTACTTCATCTGTTTCAAAATATATGCAGTTCTAGCTTTATGCAGGTCTAATTGTTTGATAAGCATATGCCTATATTCTCTAAACAACCAGAAACATAGCCAGAACTGCATATATTTTGAAACGGAAGGAGTACTCTTTATAGTCTCAGTTTTTAGTTTTTATTGAGGTACATTTTTTTGCGGAGATTTATTGAGGTACTTGCACAAGCACACCCGAACGCCTAAGCCGATGGGAAATCATGGACAATTTAATTATATTTCAACATGTATTGAACCTGCTACTGCAATAATCCCATTGGGAACAAGATAAAGTTTTCAAAGTCAGATCTTTTTTTTAACCTTCAAAGTAATGATGTTCAGATAGTAGAGAGATAAGATAGAGAGTGATGAATGGGCTTGTGCAGACAAATACGCATCGTAATGTTCAACCAACTTAGAGAATTTCTAGTGATGGTAGATGTGGACTGTATAGAAGGTATATTGTAGTGTTATATATTGTGTAATTTTTACCGCCATGACAATAGTTTAAACATAAGTATTTTAGGCTAATTTTTATGTAGAAGGCTATTTGGGCCAAAAATTCATAATTAATAGAAGTCGTGTGAGGATAACGTCCAGGTTTTACCAACGGGTTAGTTGTTACCGTGTCACCAACTTCAAAATGCACATATGAAAGCGCATGAAAAATCCCAAGAAAACATGAATCTGTAGTTCATGTCATCATCTATATATCATCATGCATAATTTGAGTAGCGAAAAAGGAAATGTACAATATGCAACAAAAAGAACAAATGAACGGAAGTGGGGTGTTTTTCTCCCTCCGATTAATATTGTTAATTTCAAGCCCTAGACCAGCTGATGATTTTTTTTATATTTTTTGCAAAACACAATACACGCACAAACCCTCACGTACTTGTGTATATACTCATATGCACACTACCCAGTCGCAGGGCACAGAGCATTTTTACTGCCGCTGAAAGAATAATTAGTTGTAGCAGATAATACGTACAATTGATTTTTGCTAGATGTGTCTTTATTAAGAAAAATAATAATAAGCGTCACTCTTACATTATTCTTCATTAATATTCACACGTCATATATCATGCAAGCAGCTAGCTAGCTGCACTGCTTGCGTGTGTGTAGTTGACCGCGCAAAGGCGATCAGAGATCATCACAAACTCGATCGATCGCGCATTACATGATTATGAAGTATATAAAAAAGCTTGCCGTATATATATAGATCGCGGCTTAATTAGCAACAGCATGCTATTGTATTCAAGCTCGATCGATCTAGCCGACGACGGGGCGTCTGGGCGACGGTGTAGAGGGCGTCGCGGTCGCGGATTCTGATCGCCGCCAGCAAACCGGCCATGCCCACCACCTCCGGCCACGACGTCTTCAGCTCGTCCACGTCAGCGCTCAGCACCATGCTGCTCGCCGCCATGTCTCTCCCCATTAATTGGCCGAAATCTAGCTTAATTTAACCACTATTATCTGGCGATTCTCGATATATATATATATATATATATATCTTCCAAAACTACGCTGTAACAAGAAACGCCGCTAGCCATTATGAGATGCAATTAAATGTTGATAAGAAACTACCAAAGCAGAAGAGAGACTACTAAATCACTCGATTTCAGAATTTGCTACCAACGACAACTGGTTGCCCATTGCTCTGTGGAACTGATCGACCTCTTCCTTTGTTAGGTACGCAACCTGCAATTCATTCATTTCCACTCCTTGGAAGATACGCCTGTTTCTTTCTTTCCAAACATTCCACCAAATGTAAAAGATGATCCCTGTTTGTTTCCTCTTTTCTTCCTTTCGCATACTCTTTGTTGCCTTGTTTAACCATTTTGCAACATCATCATGACTTCCTCCCACCGGCAGCATCTCCTGCATAGAAAACCAGCTACATGTTTTGTTAGCAACTCGTTTCGCAAAGCCGCAGGTTATTAGCAAGTGCATAGGGGTCTCTTCTTCGCTCAGACACAATGGACAGACAACACCATTATCCCATCCTCTCTTCTCCAGATTGTCAGCTGTTAGCATCTTTTCATGCATTGCTATCCAGGCAAACATGAGGACCGTCGGTTCTGCTCTCGCTTTCCACAGTCCGCTTATGTCGAAGGGGCTGTAAGATCCTGTAAATTGCGCCAAGTATGCCGACTTTGATGAGTATTGTCCATCTGCAGTCCATCTCCAGCTTATTGTGTCTTTGACTCCCTCCGTCAAATTTACTCCCTCTCGTTTTATTTTTCGTTCTCTGTTTCCTTTGATGTTGTAAGCCTCTATATGTTAGGACAGGATGCTCCCCTGTCGTATTAGGCTGCTGAGGCTTCCTTCTTAGATAGATGGGAGGCAGCTTAAGCTGCTGATTTGGAACTATGTAAACTTATTTTTGTTTGTTCTCCTTTTCTCCTGCTATAATGAAGCGGCAGAGCACCTGCCTTTCTTCGTCAAAAAAAAAAAAGAAACTACCAAAGCACGAAGTGAAGAGAAGAAACGGGCGACTTACGTACGTAGCTAGAGCTGCATGATGGTTTGCTGTGTGCCTAGCTGAATCTGATATGCGCGCGGCCAGTCTATATATAGAGTTACACGTAAACGTACGTACGCGCGTACATAATGTAAGTATTTCAGCCTCTGTCTCGTATCGACGGTAATATTTAATGCAGCATCGATCTGCATAGCACATCGCGTAGATCGCCCTCTCGCTAGGTCCTGTGTAAGGTCCTGTGTATGTTCCCTAGGTCCTGTGGTATCAATATACAGGGATCATACATTGATCTCTTTCCTGACAGCATAACTCTGTAAACTACTTCGTCCGTTTCAAAATATATGCAGTTCTAGCTTTGTACTAGATTTATTGAACATTCTATGAACCTGAATAAGCATATGTCTATATTCTCTGAACACCCAGAAACATAGCCAGAACTGCATATATTTTGAAACGGAGGAAGCACTCTTTATAGTCCCAGTTTTCAGTTTTTATTGAGGTACTTGCACCAACAAGCACACCCAAATGCCTAAGCTAATGGGAAAACATGAACAATTCAATTAGATTTCAACATGTATTGAGCTTGCTACTGCAATAATCCCATTCGGAACAAGATAAAGTTTTTGAATTCAGATCTTAACCTTTTTTTACCTTCAAAGTAATGATGTTCAGATAATAGAGAGATAAGATAGAGAGTGATGAATGGGCTTGTGCAGACAAATACATCCATATTATTTATTCTCATTTTGTTTGTTTTTAGGCCAGTCTCAATGGGGCCTTTTATTTGCATTAAATTCTATGCCATGTGTGCATCTTTTGCTGATTTGGCAAGTTAACTATGATGAGAGAGATGAGAAACTTTCATATTTTGTGAGAGGTCTTTCATCCAAATGAAAGGAAGCTGGCTCCCTTTCTTAAAACTAGTCTTGGAAAAAGTGAAATGAAAGTTCCCATTGAGACTGGCCTTATTGTGTCACTTCCTTCTTGCTGTTTTTTCGCACAGCATTATGCATCGTCATGCCTACTTTCTTTGCCACCGTTGAAAGCATCGATTCAAGATAAATTTTGATACATTATAAACAGACGAAGTGTGCAACCAGCTTAGAGAATTTCCAGTGATGATAGATGTGGATCATATAGAAGGTATATTGTAGTGTTATCCTGTGTAATTTTACTGTCATGACAATAGTTTAAACATAAGTATTTTAGGCTAATTTGTTATGTAGAAGGTTATTTGGGCCAAAAGTTTTCATAATAGAAGTCGTGTGGGGATGACGTCCAGGTGTTACCAACGGGTTGCCGTGCCATCAACTTCAAAATGCACATATGAAAATGCATGAAAAATCCCCAAAAGAATATGAATATGTTGTTCACGTTGTCATCTATATATCATCATGCATAATTTGCGACGTGAAAAGGGAAATGCACAGTATGCAACAAAAAATAGAAATCAACAAACAAATGGCAGTGGTGTTTTTTTCCTCTTCCGATTAATATGGTTAATTTCAAGCCCTAGACCACCTGATGTTTTTCTTAACATATTTTTGCAAAACACAATATATGCACAAACCCTCACGTGTTAGATAATCAGACGCGGAAGCGATTCTCTAAGAACACAAACGCCAAATCACAAGATCACAGAAAAGAGAACGACACGAGACACGATGTTTTTTAACGAGGTTCAGCGATGTGCCTACATCCTCGAGGCATGACTACGGGCGCTCCTCCCCATCATAATCGTAGTAACACCAGTATCCAGGAGTACATGGCTTGGCTGCCTAGCTCTAGGGCACGCCGCCCTAGCCACCGTCACCCCTTGCCTACTACATCTGTTGTCGTTGCGGTTGCAACGGTGCTGCCCTCATATTTATGGGCTCGGGAATACAAGTCCAACAGAAACTCTATCCCTAACACCTAATACAACTCAAGTCCTAATTGCAACCGACTTTCGTACACACAAATATAACGAACTCCACCTTGACGAATATGCACGCCACCTTGAAGTTGTCCATGCTCGAACCTCCGTGTACAGACTTGAGTTGTCTTCTCCACTGCTCACTTTGAACAGTCCGACGAGGCCGTCTCGCCACCAGGACTAAACACCACAATACCTGCAACTCCATCCTCCATGACTCCACCTTTTAGCTTATAGTGATGAATATCCGACCTCTCGCCTATCATCACAGTCTTGCCATTCTGCATCACCCTCAAAGTCTTTCTATCTGGCGCCGCCTGATATAACCAACCTTTCTCATGCAGAACCCCAAGCGAGATAAGATTCCTCCTCAGTTCCGGCGCATGCCGCACATCCTCGAGTAGCACCTCCTGACCATCATACATTGTAAGCTTGATATTGCCGACACCCATGATACGATGTCCCGTATCATCTCCCAAGTGAGCAAAACCAAAATCGCCCTCAACGTATGAAGAGAACCACTCCTTCCGAGATGTAGCATGATAAGAACTCCAAGAATCCAGCAACCACGCTTCTCCACAAGACTTCTCACTAGATAGAACAAGAACATCACCATCGCTGTCCGAGTCATCCTTCCTGGAAACCACAATATTTGCCACGTCCTTCTTCTTCAGTTCCGGACAATCCCTCCTGACATGTCCCCACCAGGGTTCTCAAAACCGGTCAAACCGGACCGGTTTTCGCGAAAACCGGGAAAACCGGTCCGGTCCGGTTAGTAAAACCGGCCGGTTTTTGGGTAAAATTGAAACTGTGTTTTGTAGTGAATCGGCAAACCGTTCGGTTTCCCGGTTTACCGGACCGGTTTTTTGGTAGCGGTTTTTCCGATTTTCTCGATTTTGCAAACCTTGGTCCCCACTCCTTGCACTTATAGCACTGCGGCCCCTTATTCTTCTTCTTCTCAGCCTCCCTTCCTCGATCACTCCTGACCACAAAAGCATATCCAGCAACAGTAGCATCACTAGAATTGTTCTTCCTCCTCTGATCCTGAGCAAGTAACTCCGTAGTGATATCAGCCACCTTAAGCTCGTTCTTGCCATACGTCAGTGTAGTGACCAAGTGCTCATAAGTACTAGGCAACGAACAAAGAAGAATAATCGCGTTGTCCTCATCATCAAGCTTCACATCCACCTTCACGAGGTCAGCCACAACTTGATTAAAGACATTGATGTGCTCAGCAATATCTGACCCCTCCTGCATCTTCAGCCCATATAACTTTTGCTTCAAATACAGCTTCTGAGTCAGCGTCTTGGACATGAACTGATTGCCCAATTTTTCCCAAATTTCCTTCGGTGACGTCTCATCCATGACATGGTACAAGATCTGATCAGAGAGACACAGTCTAATAGTCGCTGCCGCTTGCTCCTGCATCTCATCCCACTTCTCATCATCTATCTTGGCCGGCTTTGTCCCCTTAAGTGCCTTCAGGATCCCTTGCTGCGCCAACAAATCCTTCACTCTTGTTTGCCAAAACTCGAAATTACCAGTACCGTCAAACTTTGTCATCTCAAATTTGAACGACATCGACGCCATCCGCCTGTTACCACGGATCGCCGAAAGAAACCGCCGCACTTGCACACCGCTCGCCAAAGTTGCGTGCCTCCTGCACGCCCACAACCACACAAGCACGTACCCGAATACGCTGCCGCGTACTCCCGCGTCTCGCCTAGACGCGATGCGGCGTACGCGTGCCGCCGAGCCACGCACGCCTGTCCTGCGCACACACCTCCTCCTGCCGCACGTACGCCTCACCGTACACACAGTCGTGTACAGCCCGCCGCTCTCGAGCCCCGTCGACCGTCACGCCGCTTGCACACGACGAAGCCAACCCGCTCGATTCGCCGCCCGCCGTTCACCGTCAACCACCGCAAGCTTCGGTTCACGAACAGCACCGATTGCACACGAGGCAATCTCCGTAGACTTCCCTGTGTTTTATCTGGAGCCGAACCGAGCAACGTACAGAGTCCAATACGACACGGACTCCACCTGCCATCCCTGATCTTTCCTTGTCGGGCACACCGATATCACCTGTGCCACGTTGCCATACAAATCGGAGTCCAGCTTGGAAACAACGAATCCTAACCTGCATGCATATACCAGATTAATTTCTTAATCAAACACATGCGGGCCATAGCTTGTCTCCCACGCTTCCAGCATCCACGCATGCATGCACTCAATTTTCCAAAACATGCACGCACACCGCCGCCTCCAACTCCAGTTGACACACGACTCCAACACGTCTCTCGGCACGTATGCTCCACGGACTCCTGGTTCTCGCACCGTCGCACGGCATCGCACCTGTGCCCTAGGCACTCCGTGCAGCCCGCCGCCACCAGCTCGCCGAGTCCAGCATCAGGATCCACGCGCCAACGCCGCCGTCGAGTAGCACAGACCAGCAGCCTCCCTCCACAAAACACGTCGAATCCACGATGGCCCATCGCCATCATTGTCACTGCTCCACCTTGAAAAGAATAACAACCGCTCCGATCTGTACTAACCGCCAGTTAGTCAAACCGCGAGTTCAAGCCGCCGTTATCATCCACGACATCTTCCGGCCGCACCGTCGAACTTAGCCATCACGTCTGATGAGCCACTATCGAACAGCAGCCCATCGGACGGTTCGAGCCGCCACGCTCGAAGTGTCCAACTCCACCGATCGAGTCGTCGATCGCCGCCATGCTCCACCTTGCGCCATGTCCCTGCCGGACATCTCATGCAAGCTTTGCGCGGTGTGGAACATCTCCATCATGCCTTCCGTGATCTTCTCCAGTGAATCTGGCTCTTGATACCACTTGTTAGATAATGAGACGCGGAAGCGATTCTCTAAGAACACAAACGCCAAATCACAAGATCACAGAAAAGAGAACGACACAAGACACGATGTTTTTTAACGAGGTTCAGCGATGTGCCTATATCCTCGGGGCATGACTATGGGCGCTCCTCCCCATCATAACCGTAGCAACACCAGTATCCAGGAGTACATGGCTTGGCTGCCTAGCTCTAGGGCACGCCGCCCTAGCCACCGTCACCCCTTGCCTACTACATCTGTTGTCGTTGCGGTTGCAACGGTGCTGCCCTCATATTTATGGGCCCTGGAATACAAATCCAACAGAAACTCTATCCCTAACACCTAATACAATTCAAGTCCTAATTGCAACCGACTTCGTACACATATTCGACACAAATATAACATCACGTACTTGTATGCACACTACCCAGTCGCAGGGCACCGAGCACTTTTACTGCCACTGAAAGAATAATTAGTTGTAGTAGATACTACGCACAATTGATTTGCTAGATGCATGTGTCTTTATTAAGAAGAAAAAATAACAAGCGTCACTCTTACATTATTCTTCACACGTCATAAACTTTTTCATTCAAGCATGCAAGCAGCTATGTATACTACTTTGCGTGTGACCGCGCGCTCATAGGCGATCGGATCATCATCACAAACTCGCGCATTACATGATTATTAATATATATAGATCGCTGCGGTTTAGCAGCAGCCATTGAGATCAGCCGACGACGGGCGTCTGGGCGACGGTGAGGGCGGCGTCGTGGTTGAGGAAGAGGCGGACGCGCTTGTCGTCGTAGCCGGGCGGCACGCCCTCGCCGACGTAGTGGGCCTCGATATGCACGTCCGCCCGGTCGTCACGGATTTTGATCGCCGCCAGGAAACCGGCCATGCCCACCACCTCCGGCCACGACGTCTTCAGCTCGTCGTGAACCGTGCTGCTCGCCGGCATCGGCAGGTCTCTCCCCATGGCGATCCGTCCTCTTCCAAAATTACGTTGTAATAAGTTAACAAGAAGACGTCAGCGTATAATTATGAGATCGATGGAATGTTAATAAGAAACTACCAAGTACGGCAGCCTGACGAAGAGAAGAGAAGAAACGGGCGACGTAGTACGTTGCTACTGGATGAGTTGCATGGGATTGTTGTGTGCCTGACTGCCTGCCTGCTAGTTGAATCTGATATGTGGTCTAGCTATATATACAGTTACAAACGTAGGTACGCGGGTACGTACATAGTATAAGTATTGCAGCCTCTGTAGCTCGTATCGACGGTAATATTTAATGCACCATCATCGATCCGCATAGCACATCGCGTAGATCGCCCTCTCGCTGGGATCGATTAACGATCTCTGCATCGACCAAGCTCATTCTATTTCTTGTTGATATTCCGGTGAAGATGCATGCGCGCGTGGTGCTTTTAATTTGCGTTCTCTCCCAAGATCGACTGCAGGCGGCGAACACTGAAGCGCAGCGTGCAGCACGTCACGCCATGGTTCACATCGCCAGCGACCATGGGTAGCCACAACGCTTGACCTCTCTCTATCGCCGCCTCTGTATAGTAGCAATGTAGCATGTAATCTCTAATATTCCCAATGTGGTCGCATTCGCCACTCCTGAAGATGACCACGTCAGCAGAAAAAATTACAACCGTTAAAATCTGATCTCACGGTAACTCCTGACGAAGGAAAGAAAGTTCCAGAACACGCAGCCACACTCAGCATCGCCGCTGTCAGGTGGCGGCGACGCCGGCGAATCACCTGAACCACGCGAGCAGGCAACCTTCGGTCGAGATCTTGGGCGGAGTCGGCCAGCCCAGCTGCCGTTGGGTAGAAACGTGAGGCCACCTTCACATGCAGCTCACCAGGATGCCGACGGCGGGTCAAGCGCGATCCCCAGGACGCCGCGGCGTGGTCCACAACACCAAATCAGGCGATACGAAAAATCATGGCGAGCTGGGGCGCTCGCGACCATGGAGCAACGTGCGTGCTCATAGCTAAGTGCTCATAGCTAAGTGCTCATAGCTCTTCCTCCTCCCTATTTTTCCCCGTCGCCCTCAATTGGGAAATAAAGGAGATGAGCAGCCAAAGGATAATGGGAAAATCTATTCGGCTTTCCCCTCGCTCCTTTTGGTTAATTGTCGCTGCCATTATTCCTGACCTTCCCTGTACGGCACCATTCTCAAATTTATTTGATGGTGTCCTTACTCCTTACACTCTCGAGGCACATTCTGAAATTTAGAGCACCACATACTATTACGACTGAAAGATTCATGCTGTACATTGCATAAATATTTACTCGGTGCAAATTTTACTCTTTAGTTCTTCCAAGTTCCAACTACCCCCATATTCTGACAAATGACAATGAGCTGTAGGCATTGTAACTGAAGTAATAAAATGCTTATTGTTATATCGACTGTATATTTATTTTTATAATGCATTAACAAGCATAGATGATTTTCTGTTGACCCTCCTGAAACTGTAGCTTAGCCCTCCCAGAAAATAATCCTAAGCTCTGAACGTCACCATTCCCTTTGACACTTGAGTGGCGAGAAATGGATTGTGATGGTGTAGCCAAATTTTTTTGGTACTGGAGGTTGCAAGCACCTTTACCAATAGTAATTACTGCGAAAATGACAATATAGTTTTGATTTCTGGAAGTCAATCTGATGTTAATATTGAGCCCTTAAACAATCTTTGTCACCGCCGGTGACCCACCAGAACGCATTTCAGCCTGCGCTCAAATACCAATATACTGCCATTAGCACCATTGTTTGTGTATACCAGGTACTTTCTATGGCCAATCCAATAGAACTGGAAAGTAAGTGGATTGATATGGCTGGAAATGAAGATCCTGATAATCCATTCCTTGCACTAGGTTCGTGCTATCCAACAAGTTTCTCTGACAATGGTAAAGTTAATTCACCCATATCTAGCACAATCTCTCCATCTTCAGTAAAAGATATCTGGTGGTATTGAGTGTGTCATTTGCAAGTGTACCAAAATTGAACCTTCAGTTGTATCCTTGAATAATTCTGTGATATAGAAAAAAACATGTGATAATTGTAGACATTTATTCTGTAGTAAAGTGAAATATTATGTTTTGAATGGCATGTCATCTTTTCATGCCCTTTGAGCCTTGAGTCCATCTGAAGCCTAATAATTAGCAGCAGGAGAGGCTAGCAAATTTAAGTGTTGACTATGCAACTAATGTCTTAGTAAACTACAGTTCTCATCATAATTTTGATTCTACATGGTTCTCACTACTCAGAATTCCACTTTGCTTTTTTCTTTTTCTTTTTTTTCCTCATCGTGCCATCTCATAGTTATATCTGATCCATATGCAGAAATTCAAGAAATGGATTTGCAGTTTGATCACCTTCCATCTTAAGTATTCAGTAATGTCTTTGCAGATTGACTACCGTTCCCGGATACAATCACTTATCTGATTCAAAAGTCACTGTCTTAGCTGCACAGAACAACAGACTAAACAATGATCTGTACTACTACCAGCTGATGATAGGCTACTACGATCCTAACACGGGCTTAACAAGAAATCTATCACTAGATGTGATACTATTTTGCTGTATAAACATACCTCAATTTTACTGCAAAAGGAGCACCTATCAGCCTCCCATTGCACAGATTCATTTAAACCAAGTGTGACAAATGATTCTTTACAAAAAGTTAGGCTCAATTTATTCCAAATAAATCATATGGGCCATTAGGCGCGGCAACGGGCGCGCCATCTTTCTAGTAAACATCTCTAGCTAGCTTCATTTTCAATTTTCAAGCTCCCGGCCGGCCTACCTCGTCCACCGGCCGTCCCCTACCATCCCAATAACTGAAGTGCCCCACACAATGCATGTCTCTCTGTCCCAAATCGTTGGACCGGCGGCCTTCCTCAACGACAAACATCGGACGCATAAAAAGTCGAGTGCAACGAAAAAGTTAATCAGTCTCCGATCGATAATGTGGTGGTGGCCGCTTCACTTGGTTTTAAAACCATTAGATCGCTGGTTGTAAGATTTAAATTGTACGTACGTGAAGCATTTTCCACCGAGAAAATATAACAGAGAACTGCTCTAGCTAGAATCCCGGAAACAAACGCTTTGATCGACAATTGTCGTAGAATGTGTCTAAACCCATTCATGAAAGATCGAGTTTTTTCCAAGGTGTAATTAAGTTCTAACCTGTCTATTTTAGGCCAGCAAAAATTTGGTCACTGGCTTAAGCAAGCTAGTGCTGGCTGCTGGGGAATAGTTCCAGGCAAACATGTCTTCAGTTATCTTTGCTTTTGTATTAAGCAATAGGCAAGCACTACTAAATCCGTAAGCTCATGTGAAGAATACAGTGTGCGAATACATGTGCCCATATCAGTCATACAGCTGACAAAAATACATACTGGAGAACACAAAAATCCATTACAATAGACACACACAACCAAAAGTCGTAGGGACTCATCACACACGACGACATGCCCGTGCATATATGACTAATCAAAGCATGCAAGCAGCTCCATCCGGATACGCTTGCTAGATAGCTCCATCGAACGCCTGGTGATGGACATATCAAACTCTGCTCGATCGATCGATCGCATTCTTATTCAGTATATACACAACAGTCTGCCGGATGATGTCTTGCGCCTGGTGGTTGGGAATCCCCAGGCATGCCGCGCGCTTGTATTATTGGCTGTGTTACTTGTGCCTTCCATACGAGCTCTATATATACGCACATGCACGTTCACTAGGTAGCTTTCCTAGTGTTGGTGATAGCCCTATGCATCAGCGGTTTTTTTTTTCTTCGTAATTAAGTAGCATGCATCGCGTAAATCGCCTGCTCGCTGGAATTAACGAGGTCGAACGCTGTCTTTGCATGCATTGTGAACTCCGGTATCTCCCAATGCGATGCAAGGGCGTAATGAGTGGAATGTGCCACTAGTCCCTGAGACACTCCAAAGCGGGTGAGTCTGAAGAATTTCTTCAAGATTAAATTTATAGTACGCCGTTCAGAGAAAATTTCAGAATCTAAGATGATCTTCAGAACTCTGAAAAAACTGAGCATGCCTTATCCGGTACAATACAGTGAAGGATGGTTCGCATCTGTGCAAATATTATACTCCTCCAGAAATGAAAAATATTGCTTTGTTTGAGACAAGTGACAAATGGGCCCAATCCACGCAATCGGCCCAGTCTCCAGCCCATGTTCCAACTGTAAATTAGTAAGAAAAAAAACATTGTCCCAAATCAAACACTGCATATGTACGAATCATTCGAACTCTAAACCGTAGAGTGCATTACAATGACGATAAAATTAACCTCGAAAAGTCTAGATGATCCGATTCATCTGACAAGTGTGAAATTTGTGTACTGAAGCAACCACGTGCCGCATCTACCTTCATGTTAATCGGAGAAAGAGGGAGCATAGCTGAGCTTGTGGTTATGGCACTTGATAATATAGCTGAGCTCGTACGTGCGTATAGGCTAGAGCCTAGCCTTAGCGCTTGTAAATTAATTACCGTCTGCATATATCGCTACTCATAAAAATTAATTCATTGCATCGAACTAATCGCCCCCACTGGGATTAACAATTCGTCGCTTCTGCAATTTTTGTCAGATTCCGTTTCTTGTTTGCCGATACGAAGTACCCGATGCAGAGAGAAGGAATCCAACAAGGAAACTTACGCGGGTTGCACACACGTACGCGTAGGACTTCCATGCATTTTCAGCACATCCTAGCTTGTGAAAACTACTAAATTACATCCATGTTTGCTTTAGTCCATTCTTAAATTTTGCAATAAATCACCTGCCTCGACTTCATATCAATTTGCAAACGAATGGAATATATATGGTGGCATTCGGTTTAGCTGCATACATAATAGTATGACATACTCCCTCCGTTTTTTACTCAAGGAGCTAATGGGCATCATCAATTCAAGAACAGAGAAAGGTAATAAAAACTCGACCTGCCAGGGGAAGAACCGCCCCCGACGGCATTTTTCTAAGGAGAAGAGCCTTCTCACGCAGGCCGAGAAAACCCCCGAACCCCCTCCCCATCCATACACAGGGACTCAGCTGGCCGTTGTGAGCTGCGGCGCGAGTCTTTACCTATGCTTTGGCCTGGGGAGGACGAGGGGATTTTTTTACTCCGCACTGCAGCGTAGCATCTTTCAGCTACCGTACAGTGCGTTGCGGGCACTGTAGCGAGCTACAGTACCCGTGGTGCCACCGCGCGCTCGAACCCGGGTCGCGAGCTCAACGGGAGCAACGCTCCCGGAGCGTTCCGCTGACCACTCGGGCGAGCCGCGCTAGGCAACAGAGAAAGGTAATAATTTAATTAGATTTTTTTTTCTGATTGTTGTGGATTTTTGTAAACCTGTAGATCGAACGCGCAGGCCACCTATGGCTGGCCAATTACTATGTGTTTAGGCACTTGAAAGAGTCAGAGAATGCCTGTGCTTCTCCAGCGTCCTGGGTGCAAGCAATCTTGAACCAGGTACAGATATTATCTACATCTTATTAGGCGGCTCGTATTGCAATTGGCACAAAAACGTATTGGTGATCGATGTCCAAAACAAGACAGTGTGGTGGGAGAGAGTAAGAAACACGTTATTCATTCTTCCATAATATCTGTAGTGATCACTTGGTACAATGATCAAAGTAGACAGATGATTCATTGCTCTATATATATATATATATCCATATACGACTCGAGCACATAACAAGCAACTCTAGGTAGTACTGCTAGTAGAAGGAAGCAGGGCATTATTATTCATTTGACGCTAGCATGCATGAGAAATATATATATATATATATATATATATATATATATATATATATATATATATATATATATATATATATATATATATATATATATATATATATATATATATATATATATATATATATATATATCTCGATCGATAAGGCAGAGGACATGACGGGGCTAGCCGACGACGGGCGTGAGGGCAACTTTGTGGTTGTAGTCCGGGTGGACGAAGAGGCGGACGCGCTTGTCGTCGTAGCCCGGCGGCACCTGCGTGCCCACCAGCAGCACCGGGATCTCCTCCAAGTCCGGCCTGTCCTTTTTGATCATGTCGTGCGCGTATTCCGCAGGCGAACCCACCAGCTCCGGCCACGACGTCTTCGACATCTCGATGATCCCTGCTGCTGGTTTTTCTTTCTTTCTCAAACTGTTGCAAGGAACAAATTGTGAGGTTATTACGCCGCTGCCGCTAGGTGCCTGCAGTGGTCTATATATACATATCCTATCAATACATGTGAGATTAAGCAGCACACATTGCATAAACCGCTGTCGCTTGGATTAACGTATAAGCTTGCATCGTAAACTCCCAATCTAGATCATAGCATTCTCAGCAAACTCCCTGCTGTTTGCCGTCTCCGGCGTGGAACTACCTTAATTAGCTAGGGAAAGACGGCACTACTTTCTCAGTTAAGACCGCCAATCCTTTGGCTGCAGGTCTTGAGAATGTTGAACTAGTCCTCCAGCACAGCCGATGACCATGGTCATCTGTGGGGGAAAAAAAAAAGAAATCGTCTCTAATAATATTGTTCCCCACAAAGTGAAAAGGAAGACTGTGCAAGGTATGACGGATGGTACCTTTGATCGATGTTCCTGGTGCAGGGTACGCTAACTCTAGTGTTCACAGATCAAGGGCAAGAGCAGAGCCAGAAACAGAGAAACGGCGGCCGATGCCATGGGGAAGAAAGTGTGAGCTGGGCACGAAAGAACAGCAGTGCCACAGGCCCTGACCTCGTGCTGATGACAACAATGCATTGCTGCGATGACATGAGTAGTCAATAAATCGAGCTTAAATCACGCAAATTGCCCATCATAGCGTGTAGGATTTAACGACGTTCCCTGCTCTGTACAATTAAACTCTGGTATCTCTCACCAAAGGAGCATAATGAGTGGAATGTTCCATTGAGATCCATGAGATATTCCATGCACAATGTTAATACTGAGGAAATCCCCAAGGTCAAGCTTGCTCCCTGGTCGCTGTCCAGATGATATTTTAGCACGAACTATGAAATCACATGCTTATTTGATGGAAACCACATCTTACTTGATGGCGAAAAAATGTGTCTGGTCATATACTAATAAAATAATAATTAGCTGAGTTGGATGCATTAATTCGGATAGACAGCTTCCACAGAAAAAAAAAAAACAACCAACTGTGCATATATGCTTAGAGAGTATATTTCACAAAAATAAAAATATTCTGGCAAAACTATCGCAAAAGTGTATGTAGTATGTGAAACTTACTCAACCAACTTTTTTAAGGGTTATATAATATTTTTCTTATTCAATACATGTTCAAATATAAATCAGGTAGCACAACCGGAAAATCAAATCTCAAAGGTTAAAGTTGAATTGTGGCTTGGGTCATTACGTGCGACCGGTCGAGCCAAACGGGCCAAATGAATGCTCTTGTATATCTGGCTCTCTTCCGCAGCCCATCGGCTAACCATAACACGTGGATGGAAAATGGCCAGCCCACTTTATCCCCAGGGTCGAGACTATATAAGAAGCGGGAAAGCCGTTTGAAGCAACCACAAAGTGATTTAATTTGAAAATCTCTCGGTTGTAAAGGAGTAGGCTATTTGTGTAGGCGTGATCATTTGTTATTACATTTATTTAATGCACAATAACTGTTGAATTATACTCCCTCTGATCCAAATATAAGTCCTTTTGACCGGAGTTGTTACGTACAACTCAACACTTTTTTTTATTTGACCATGATGAATAACTAGAAAATCATATGAAATGATAGTATAATAATTAATTTAGCATGTTACTTTTTCTATTTGAAATAATATATTTTGATAACTTTTATTATTTATCAAAATGTGGTATTGAAAGCCCTTGTCAGTGTGCAAAAGAACTAGTATATGCTGAGAATAATTAAAAAGAGAGAGACAAACTTCATAGGGTTTATATTGCATCAAATTAATTAATTGTTTGGAGAGCAAATTGAGATATGACTAGAAAACTCGCGCGCCCTTGCCGCGCGTATGCTGGTATTATTATGGCCTATGGGACCCCCTGTATTTACCCTGGTTTTTATAAGACAACCATGAAACATATATCACTTAGTTCGATGCAAAGGTATCATAGATACTACTACAATGTTTGATGTACTTAAATAGTGGTGGCCTAAGCCATTGGCTGTAACATGACACACTGCATATATTTAGGAAGCAAAATAAAATTAATTGTCCAAAATATATTTGACTTCGTAAAAGATCAAAGACATTGTCATAACTTAATTTATTAACACAATAACCAGGTCGAACTAATTTTAAGATATGAAAAGACGGATCAATCATGAGATAAAACATGCATTAGGAGGGGGATTATGAATGCTAGCAGTCTATTTACATTATAATCAACTTTAAAAAATTGGTTGTATATTCCCTGTCATTGTGCGACTCATGTGGTTAACTCAGAATATATCATATTTGTAAGAATAATATCAGATAGACATGTTTTGAATCAAATTTTATATAGTTTTAGCAAAACAGTATTTTCATTTGCAAAAATCACGGTTGCTCCTTGCAAAAATCAGATGTACTATCATTTTTGCAGCCCTAAATAAAAAACTATCTGAACAAACTTGATAGAGTTATTAATAATGAGATATAGTGTGGAGGAGTCTATCATCAGCATCTCTGTGTTTTCTTATCTATCATAGAATTTTGGCTTTCAAATCAAGAGGAACTCTGATCATTGGACAGTTGGTGCAGGTTGTAACAACAACCACCCTCAAATTATGAACATAAGCAAATCAATATCGCATAATATCAGAATTTTGTTTTCATATTTATTTGTATTTGTTGTGGAGAAAAAGTGTATACCTGTCAAGCTATGGTCATATTTATATGTACCTATCGAGCTGTGGTCATCATAAATATTTTCTGTTCTTTAATGGGTTCTATCTACACGGCCATTATCTGAAGGAACAATGGAGGACTGCGGCCATGCAGTCAGACATACGAACATGTCTAAGTCCGTGTCATTTTCCTTAATCTTGAGATTTCTCCTGAGGGAGCTCAGCTCTAGTTTGCTCATGGCTTCAAACAGTCTAGATGGTCAACATTTAAAATGTGCAACAGAAATGTGATGGTGAAGGAGTCTGGAGGTTAGCCAACAGAAGCTCAAACTGAGGCCGCATAAGCAAAGCATTCCTTCACGTTTCCATGGTTGCTGTCGCCTCTCGCGTGCTTCTTGTCTCCATCTGTGCTTCACGGCGATGTTGTCGTCTGCATTGGTAAAGGCCAGGGAGGGTGCTGCGGCACATTGAATTAACTAAATACACCTCCAACGAGCTTGCTGCATCTTACACTTGGGCTTAAGTTGCGCTGTTGGGAAGGATATATAGCCCGTCGAATGAACGGTGGACTACAAGTGCATTACCTTCACGGCTATGAGGCAGGCAGCCATGCTGGACATTCCCTCGAGCACCTTGCGTGCAATGGCCATGGCGCAACAGTTTGTTAGGCCGGGGGCTGAAACTGGACAGGGCAGGGTGGGCTCGACGGGGTGGGGCAGTTGTAGCGCGCTCGTCAGGCCAAAGCGTGGCGTAGGGGCGGGGCACGACCTCGCTGAGCCTGAGAACGCCAGTCCGGATCGAGAAGATGGCAGTCGGACGATCGGGGTAGGAAGACGGCGCGGAGAAGATAGGCAGATGAGAGTCTGAGACGTAGGAGGGGGGAGGCTTAGGCGCTCTGCCGCTGGCGGCAGCCATGGACCATGGTGGCCGTCAGGGCCAGGCCGAGACTGATCGAGAGAGGGAGGGAAAGGAGAGAGCGATGGCCAGGGAGGCACCGAAGTTTCTGGTGAAGCTGGCTGGAGAAATCCAAATCGTTGATCGTCATATCAACGGCGGAAATGAAACAGCCAATCACAGTTGAGAGAACTGCACGGGTTTTAGAAGTATAGAGATTTTGTTTAGAGAGTGAAACGAACAACGCAAATTGATCAGGGGAGATTCTCCCCTCTCCTCTTTTAAGTAATGATTAACAAACAGAACGAAGCATCGGTATGGTAATATAAAGTAGTTAAGCATGGGTTCGGAAATAGTGCATTTCTTTGAACCGGCTGACCATTTTGAGGAATGCGCAGAAGAAAAAAGGGTTTACTACACTTGTATTGACAAAAAATAAATTGCAACTTTTTTACCCCCCAAAATTACTTCTTCAGGGGTGATTCAGTCATGCATTTATGCGGTCTCTCTGTTTGTGCAGATGTACATTTAACTAACATTGCTGACTCGGCTATACTCCCACTAGGCCACAATGGTCTTTTCTCGTGTGCATAATGTCAGAGAGCAAATAAACACTAGAATACGCCCTTGTTAACATATACGCCTTGTTAACATAAGCATGCATAACGTGACTGGTAATAAATATCGTGACCTTGCTGACCATCAAGCAAGGTAATTACAGGTATAACTTTAACTGGACATGCATGTGGCATTACTCCACGATGAAGTAAACAGGGGTTTGTTCTTGGAAAACAAAAAGTTCAGAAATATTGCAGCAGCAGGCATGCATGAAGTGGCTAGCCGACGACGGGGGTCCTGACGACGACGAAGCGGTCGTCGGAGACGATGACGACGCGCTCGGGGTCGTAGTCCGTCGGCAGCGGGGTCGGGAGCACGTAGAACGCCACCGACACGTCGGGACGGTCGCTGTTGATCTGGTACGCCGCGTTCTGCTGCGCCCACCCCACCACCTCCGGCCACGACGACTTCTGCCCCTCGTCGCCGGCGGCTCCCATTGGCACGGCTCTGCCCATCTCGATCGAAATATCTTCTCGATCTGCTTCTTCCAAAGCCCTGCAGATGAATTAATTGATCGACAATGTACGTACGTTAAGAACAGAGAATATGAATTTGTTTAATTTGCATGGATCGGGTCGGACGCCAACCTGCAGAGAGAATGAAGAGGGAGGGCGCGGCGACCAGGCTACGCTGTTCTTGTGATCTCGATTGCGCTGGTGATATATCAGGTCCGTCACGTCTGGTCGATCGAATTTATAGTGCAGGATTAATGGCGACTGGAGGGTAGTCACCTGAATATTAAAGCCGATTTTCATAAAGAAAAAATATTAATCCCAGTAGCAAGGCAAGCAGACGAGCGAATAACGCCAGCAGCTGGCTTGTGTTGTTAATTCTAGAGTGGCACCCTGACTTGGTCATTTTTTTTTTTTTGGAAGCAAGACTTGGTCATTTCTTACATCAAGTTTATTTTTGTTTCAGATGTACGCAAGTACCTGAACTTATTGTACTGTATGTCTTAGTGAGTGATAATAGTGTTATGATTGGACGGACGCCGGCCGCGATAGCAACAAACCAAACAAACAAGCAAGAGCATCGTCGTCAGCCAGCTTAGACGATAATACCTATATGGAGTGGTTTGATCTTTTGGACAGGGATTTCTCTACAAATTAAACAGTTTATGTAAGTGCAGCCGTTCAGGGCCGGCGAATCATCTGTTCACCTGGCTCCTAGGTCTAGCTAGAGATGCTGTTTCTTTTTTTGGTAACGAATGTACATTGACAGGAGAATGAAACAAGAAATTAACTTCAGTACTGATGATAATGATTTTACTAGAATATGAACATTAGTAGGATTTTTATTGAGATCATGCTCATGGAAATAGAATGGCCGTCCTTTTTTTCACCCGGATGTAGTATCTAGTTAACAGGAAACTTGCGAAGCACGATCTTGGAAAAAAGAAGAAGCAAGATGTAGTATGGGGGTGGAATGGCATGAGTTTACGTTCCTCTACCCGATCAGCTCGAGACTGTTGACTCGTGCTATCAAAGTGATAATCTCATGTCACTAGATGATCACGACACGTGACTCACACGTGTCCTAGATAAGCTTCTATTAGCTGACGATACATGGAGATATTCTGTGACTACAATCGTGTGGCTGTAATGTGCACGTTGAGTTTTGTATAGCCACGTCTTGTCTTTTTATGGAATCTCCGTGATAAATCCAAACACTCTCTGCTAACATACCGCTCTCTTCAACTCCAATTTACTATCAGGGAGAACATTGCAAGTTGATTTATTGTTAACTTTCTTTCATTTCTCTAAAAGTTAAATCTGATACTCAATAATCAAGTACTTCCTCCAATTTGCACTAGCTCCAAGTCAAAAACTCATGTCCGAACGTCATCAATTAAAGGAAGGAGTAACAGAACACTGTTCGGCCACCGGATAGTTGAGCGGACAGCAATGTGGGCATGCAGTGGCCAGGAACACGACTCCTCGCATCTATCGATCAGAACGAGATCATTCGTCCGGTCGTGCAATCCTGGAGCAGGATTGCAACGACGGACGGAAAATGTGCTCCGCGCGCGATCGATCGCTCACTAGCTCGCCGGGAGCACACGGCGCCTCTGCGCTATACGCGCATGGCTGCACATCAATGTCAGAGAAGAGAACTGACAGAGTACCAATAGTGCGCCTATAAGAGCATCTCCAGCAGGGCATGTAAAAGTGAGCCTCCAAATGTCCTTTTGAGGGCTGGCTTGTAAATTAGAGACCCAGTTTTTTCACTTCAACTTCAGCAGTGACCTTTAATTCTCAGCCCTCATTCGCGTGGGAGCTTTTGTCAGTGGCTCTGCCCTTAACCTTATCCTCTCCACGCGCTCTCTCTCTCCTCACGCGCTCTCTCTCTCCCTCGCGCAGCTTCACTCCGTTGCTCCCATCTCTCTATCTCTTTCCGTAGCTCCCTCCCCGCCGCCGTGTCGCCCCCCCCCCCCCCCCCCCCCCCTTCTCCCTCTCCCCGCGCCTGCCGCCGTCTCCCTCTCCCAGTGCGCCGCCCCTCCCCACGCCGCGACGGCCTCGATGCCTCGCGCCGCCCTAGCCCTCCACGCAGCGACGACATCCACGCCTGCTCGCCCCGCGCGTCGTCGTGCTCCCGCGCATGGGGGCGCAGCCACCACGACGCTCGCGCGCATCGAGCAGGTCGGCGGAGTTCGCGCGCATCAGACTGGGCGGCGGCGTTCGCGCGTCGGGCTGGGCGGCAGGAGACGTGGCGGGCCGGCGCGGCAGGCGCGCGGCAGGGCGGCGCACAGCAGGAGGTGCGGCGGGCGCGCGGCAGGAGGCGCGGGGGGCGGCGCGGCAGGGCGGCGCGCGGGCTCAGATTCGCGGCGGCGTGGCGTGGCGTGGCGTCGTGGATGGCCGGAGCAACCGATCACAGAAGAGAAGGGGAGGGGCGGGGCGGCGTCGCTGATGGCCGGAGTGGCGGCGGCGTCGCGTCCCGACGGCGGCGGGAACGCGGGAGGAGCGCGGGAGAGGGAGGGAGGGCGCGGGAGGAGAAAAGCTGTAGGGCCCACGCCAGCTGTGAGATAGGGGCATGAAGAATGGGCAGGTAAACATCAGGCCGGAGGGGTGGATTTGAGAGGCTGAACAAAATAAGACCCCCTCTTAGGGGCTCTGCTGGAGATGAATTTTTAGCCTAGGCATGTAAATATAGGATAGGCCCCTGTTTAAGGGCTCTGCTGGAGATGCTCTAACATAAGCATGCGTAATGTCGCTGGTCATCTCGTTAATTCTCGTGTGCTTGCTGACCATCAAGGCCACTCTAATTGACATGAACATTGAACACAGCGAACATTATATTTGAGAGTATATTTGACGATCATCAAGTAAACATGTTGCTCTAGGGAAAGCAAATAGTAATTCAGATTGGATTGGGAAGCAATTCAGCATTCAGGCAAAGAAGTGGCCCGCCAGCGCGAGCGAGGCTAGCCGACGAAGGGGATCCTCACGACGACCGTACGCTCGTCGGCGACGAGGATGACGCGACTCGGGTTGTAGTCCGTCGGCAGCGGGGTCGTGACCATGTAGAACTCCACCGACACGTCGGGCCGATCGTTGTTGATCTTGTTCGCCGCGAGCACCTGTATCGTCCCCACCAACTCCGGCCACGCCGACTTCTGATTCTCGTCGCCGGCAACAACGCCTGCGGCTCCCATTGGTGCGGCTCTGCCCATGTCGGTATCTTCTCTGCTTCCAAAGCCCTGAGTGGACAACAGACATGAAGTGCAAATCAGCGCTCCAAATTACGACCATGCATAACAATGGATATACACTGGATTTAGATAATTTCATTTCGTTTAGGATCGAACGATATGCCAACCAGATCAAAAAGTTAAGAGAAAGAGGGATATGGTGCGGCGATCAGGCTACCTTGCTCTTGTGATCTCGGTTGCGCTGATGATCAAGTCACCTCTACTCGATCGTATTTATATTGCAGGTAGGCTTGTCGGACTGGAGTCACGGGATAATTAGTCCGATTCATATGAGCATCTTAATTGGTGATCGCCCTACCTTGTCGAGACTCTAGTTGGTTATGGGCTCCTGCCAATTGGTTGATGATCGTTAGCTAGTAGCCAGCAGACGAGCGAAACATTGCCAGTAGCTGGCGAGCAGACTAGATTGGCCTCCTGACTTAGTCACTGCTTATTGTTTCATGTGTACGTACGTATCTGAACTTGTTCCTGTTTTATTTCGTATACCATAGCGAGTAAACTATACAATTCAGACAAGAATGTTATGATTGGACGGACGCCGGCGGTAGCAACAAACCAATCAGACAAGCAAGAGCATCGTCAGTTAACGCCGTGTGCGGCAACGCAGAGGCGGGAACTGTTTCCAGTTTCTAAAAAGAGCATCGTCAGTTCGTCATGCATCCTCCAGCTTGACCCGTACGTTCTCGCCTGCTCGGTTATCTTAGGCTACCTACAAGCAGGCGCTGCATAATATGTATTGCTGATAGTGTTAAAGTACTTGATCGATCAGTACTGTGACTACTGTCGACGTCTTACGTTAATCTTACGTGTGGAGTGTACACGGAAGTGAATGGGGTCACCGTGCAGTTAACAAAGCTGCCCATCGCGAACCCGGCCTCTTATTATATCGCTGTCAGTTAACCAAGCTGCCTTCATAAGCGCGGCCCCTTACTATGGCTGTCATTTGGTACATAGTTGAAATAATATCACGTCTTGTTCTTGAGATCGATGACAAGCTGTAAATGGGTCCGAGTCTGATAGAGTAAGTTGATGACCAGTGCTTCTTTTTTCTGTTTAGACAGTGGATGATGATCTCTCACTATCGAATTATTCTCTGTTCGGTCGGTGCTAACTGCATGCTGCTAGTCTGGGCTTAACTTCGCTATGTATTTGGGTATCAATCGGCCTGTGTGCCTTTTGGACTGGAAAGGAAGCTTTTGCTGGGCTGATGCTTCGTTTATGCCTATGGGCCGCCCTTTGCGAGAAAACTGACTGAACCTTCTTTTTTTTTTTCTTTGAGACGAGAAAACTGACTGAACCAAGAGCTGTCTGCTGACGATAGTGCTGGAAGATTTTTCCCTCAAGAAAAAAAAAGTGCCGGAAGATCGTTCAGAACGGCATTTGGAAATCGGTACGAACTGTAACAGGGAATTCGAGTATTCGACCATTCATCATACAAAGAAGTTCAAATTATTAATATGTTATTAATTTCTTGCTGATTTAACTTACATCAGAAATAAAAGCCCGAGAAATAAGCAAGGACATGCAGATACTAATTTAAACTGCAGTGTAAAATAAAACACGTTATTCGTACGCAATCCTGCAACGCAAAAAAGATAGCTAGCCGATGACGGGGGTCTTGGCGACGAGGCCGGCGGGGTCGTTGCGGTTGTAGAAGACGCGGACGCGCTTGGAGTTGAAGCCCTTGGGTAGGTCCATGCCCAGCTGGAGCACCTCCACCACCAGGTCCGGCCTGTCGTGGTTGATCCTCATCACCGCCGGCGTCGCCGGGATGCCCACCAACTCCGGCCATGACGTCCTCTTCGGATCCGCACCGGCCATTATAAACTGTACTGTATTTCTGAAACTGATATATATTGCAACTTGGTTCATCATCCATTTCGGATGGTATTTATACTACGGTACGGTTAGAACTCGCTTAATGTCTCAGTACGTAGTGTTCATCAACATGTACGCCCCTTGTGTGCTGGCTTGCAGGGAGTTCTTTGGTTTCCTCACCCTTGCTGCCAGCTGCTCGTTGGCTTCATGCCTACCTGCTGTACCAGCCTCTAACAATATCTCTGTCAGAGTTCTCGTACATGTACACCTGCCTAGCTTGAAAGAGTGATCAAAGGGTATAATAAATTAATGTCAAGCGATAAATAAAAACAAACCTGCGTATATTCTCCCGGCGCCGGCGGGGACGGCCGCATGCGGCCGTAAGAAGAGCTGCCTACAGTTTAATTTGCCTTCTGAAAGTCGCAGCGCGCGGTAAGCAAGCGGAATTAATGCTTTAGTCAGCACTCTTATATATGTTGGTTTTCGAACAACAAATGTCGCAACAAGACAGCAACCTATCCGTCCGTCTTGTGACTTGTGAGTATAGTAGCAATAAACGCCAACACAAGGGTGACAATACCAAGGTTCTTGCATTACTGGGCATGCATGTTCAGCTACGGGTTTCCTATAAATACCATACAAGTGAGATGCATGCCTGTATCCAACACATCCTCAAGACAAGCAAAGCAGCCACTAGTCAGTCGACACACTTCTACTCTCTACTTATAGGTAGGTTGCAGTACTTGTCCTAGCACATGCATGATATATTGGCTTTGTTCGGCTGGCTGCTTTTGCAGCCGGCTGCAGCAGCAGCTACAGTGTCTGCAGTTATTTCTCTTGCAGCAGCTACAGTGTTCGTAGTTATTTCTCCTGCAGCAGCTACAGTAAACAGCCGCAGCAACAGCCAAACGAACAGCCTAATTTTCCTCTCTGCCGCTCTGCGCCCTGCTTCTTATTTCCACTGCAGAACTTTGGAAAAATCTTCATGATTATTTTCCAATGATGCATAAGTACTTGTTCGTGGGTCAACACCGTTTATATTTATACAGATTGATTTTCCAATCAGCAGATCGATCGAAGGCTGAAAGAAGAAGCTAGACAATGAGCAGCCCGAAGACGGCGTGGCCGGAGGTGGTGGGCTGGCCGGCGTCGCAGGCGGTGACGCAGATCAACAGTGACAGGCCCGATGTCGCCATCGAGGTGATCCCGGATGGCACCACCGTGGCGCCCGGGTACAGTGCCAGCCGCGTCCGCGTCTACTTCGACGCCACCAACTCAGTTGGCCCTGTCGTCTACACTCCCGTCGTCGGTTGAAAACTTGAAATACAAGCGCCATGCGTACGTACAAGAATTTACCTTACGGATTGAGTTTTTTTTTCTTTTCCCTCCTTCTCTATGGAGTACGGAATGGAGTCGTCGCGAGTTTATGCTGTAATGTTGTCGTTGTCGTGCATGTAACCATGCATTTGTGCTGATTTTAATAAAATTTTGTTTGTTTCGGTCAAGCTTTATTCATCATTTCGGTGATCTTAATGTAGGTAGGAGCAATAATTTGCTTATAATGAGTGACTATATTGAAATAAGCCAGGCTCTTGGCTCATTTCACTGAGGGGCAGGACACCCCACCGGATTCATTTGACATTCTTAGGCAGGGGCGGAGTTTAGTGAGGGCCAAGGGTGGCCATTCCCCCCCCCCCCCCCCCCCCCCTAAAACTACACTGGTTAAACAGTAAAATATGTATTGGTCATGAGATTTTGAGTTAATTTGCATAGGCCGGCCCTCCATCCATTTTCATTAGTCCTAGATCTATAATCTAAACTACCAATTATACTCTAACATTGTAAACTTAATAAAAAATATCTTTTTAGTTTGATCAAAGTGAAACTTTAAATCTCACCACCAATATATGTAAAATAAAAGGAGTTTGAGATTCCTTATAATAGCTGGACCACAATGGAAATAATAATATCATTTTTATCATTTTATGTTGTCAATGGACAATCTGCCGATCATTTTTGTTTTTGACGCAAATAGGGCAGGTTTTCTGCCGTTTCATTAACGTAGGAGAAAATGCTGAAAATACAAAAGTTCAGAAATCACAAACAAGACTGCCTCAAAGCACTAGAAAAGAAAATGGGCAATTAGGCAAGGGAGGCCCCAATTGGGCAGGTGCTCTGACGATCATGAAACGTGAATATCAGGGGGTCCTATTTGTTTTTAGATAAAGGGAAATATATTCATCAAGCAAATGAAAGTATCCCAGCCTCTACGTCTTTCGGCGTATTTAGCTGTTCATTATTACAAATTTTTACTATAGGTAGACTCCGTCTACAACATAGTACCAAAGAAGAATCACCAAACCAAATAAATGGAAATAGCAAACAGTTTATCTCAACTCAACCACACAACCTATTGCTAAACTTCCACCCATGTTTGGTGAAGATGTCCATAGTCACTGTCTCCAAAAGCCGGCATGCCTTTAGCATGGAGGATCTTCCTTCCTCCTTCTGAAAGAGTGACCATGTTCTCATCCAATATGTACCCTGTAGATACCTGCATATGAGTTAAAATAGCAGTTTTGTCAAACACAATATCATTACGGCTAAGCCATATTGCCCAACATATGGCGCCTATTCCCACTAGCATAAAGTTTCTTTCCCTAGGCTGGAACCCACTGATCCATCCTCCAAACATGTTGGCAATGCTAACAGGTGGTTTTATACCAAAGGATAATTCAATTAGTCTCCAAACTAATCTAGCAAAAGTGCATTCAAAGAAAAGATGTTGTATAGTTTCTAAGTTACTACAAAAACAACACTTATGATTCCCATGCCAACCCCTTCTAGCTAGATTATCCTTGGTGAGAATTACTTCTTTATGCAAGAACCAAAGAAACACTTTAATCTTCAGAGGTACCTTAATTTTCCATAAATAGTTATTAGTTGTAACCACACTTGTATTTGTTGGAGAGTGCTCAGATGCTCATGTCCTTGTTCTTGGCCATGAGTGAGTTATCTTACTCGCTGATAGAGACGCAATTGACAGAACCGTACCCCAGTTGTTTGAGCTGTCATGTAGGATGAAGCGTGGATGATATGCAACATATCGATGGATTAACTTGATCGTATAAACGGGAAAAAGAAACGGCACTTTATTCCTCTGCATGGCGTATACTGCTAGTACGTACGCACGTACGTACATACGTAGCTCCCATGGAGACGACACACGTTACACTCTTATAGGAGTGTATATTTATGGACCCAAACCAGGTAACTAGGCTGCCTGGAAGCAGCACGGACTGAGACGACGATGATGTGCTTGCATGGTCACCACCACTGCATGCTATCCGATGACGGGGGTCTGGGTGACGATGGCGTTGTTGTCGATGAAGACGCGGACGCGCTGCGGGTTGTAGTCCGGCGTGAGCGGCGCGCCCGGCGGGAGCACCTCGACGGCGACGTCCGGCCTGTCGCGGCCGATCTGGGTGGCAGCCAGCGTCGCCAGCACGCCCACCAGCTCCGGCCACGACGACTTGCCGGGGATCGGACCGCTCATCTTGATCGATTTTCTATACGGTCTCCGATAGAAATATATATGGCAAGTCAGTGAGATACTCGTTATCAGAGATATGCGTCGAATTTATAGGAGGATCTCATGGGCTCAGCTGGTAATTAAGCAAACGCATGTTCTCGACACCACACGCGACGGCACACAATATATGCCGGCAGTCATTGCAGGAACCGTTGGCTAATTTGTCACGATCGACCATGCATGTATGTTTCCGCCACTTTGTTTGCTCAGGTGAATTTCTTGTTTTTCGTGTCCTTCGCACATATGGGCCGGATCATATAGCAAATGGAGGAGTGGATCATATAGCTCGGCAAAGTTTGGGCCAGCCTGACGGTCCATCCGTCCATATTATTCCACACCCAGCCCGGCCAAGTTTTCTTTTCTGAAGCCTCTCATACTCGGTGGATCCTATATGTAGGGCGGGCTATGGTTAAGCTTTGATAGAATAGTGTTTGAGATTCGTGCAACGGATCAGATTCGCGCAGGTGGAGAAGGGGATGGCTGAGAAGCTGCCACGTGTCGCTCTCTGATTGGGGCGGGTGGGAGGTGGGAGAAAAAGAAACGAATTTCAAACTTTAAACGCATTTTTCTCCTAAACCGTAAGTCCGTTTTCGAATTCGTTTGAACCTACGTGTTTGTTACAATTAATTCTACAAAATGAGATCCAATATGAATATTTTTTGAATTTTTTAAAATTTAAAATTTTCGTCAACATTTTAAATATACTATGTCAACATTTTGTTTATACTATGTTAACATTTTTTTTGTTTGTGGTCAACATTTTTTATAAAAATGTTGATTTTATTGTAAAAATGTTGAAATAGAACTACAAAAATGTTGACTCTTCTGTTTCAAAATGTTGACGCTCTGACTTGGGCTGGGCTGTTCAGATTTAGTGGGCTATTGGGCCAATCTATTGTATGTTAACCATAGGACGCCCTGCATATAGGAGGTCCCCTCATACTCAGTACAGCGTGCACATTCATTCCATCAATAAAGCTCGCCGGACGGCATTCCCTAAAAAAAAAAAGACACCCACGCGCACCATAAGTAAGAGTTTGATGAGAACCTTTTTATCTTTCCAGGTCTTGCCTTTCCCTTTTGTCTATATATAAGCTGAACTAATGAACATTTCTACTAGCTGCTTTTGTATGTGTGGTATTTTTTATTTAACGGCGCAATGCTAACAATTCTCAGGACCTATTTGGTAAAGCTCTGGCTATAAAAGAAATCTTTTTATTTGTTTGGGATGCTATACTTGGCTTCAGAAATCTATATATCTGGAGTTGTGGATGTCATAAGAATATTGTGTTAAGCCATTTCGTATGTTCTTATTTGGAGTAAAAATAAAAATCCGAGACACGACTAAAAGTCTAGCATTAATGCTGGAGGTGGTCCAAAAATACGTAAGTACTTATTGATCAAATGTGATATATCTATCTATCTCACAAAAGGTACTTTATGCATGAACCGATTTTTCATTTTTTAGGAAGTACATGAACCAGATTACGAGTCAAGTTCAAGTAAGCCTAACAAAATCCATCAAATTAACCAACGCCGCCAGTACTCCTTCCATTTTTTAAATTTTTTATTGGCGTTGACTTTTTATGTTACGTTTGATCGCTTGCCTTATTTAACATATTAACTAAAATATGCAAAATAATAATCAAGTTAATTTCAATGAGAGATCAAAGAAATTATAACAAAATATATCATAATTTTTATAAAAAAAGTTGAATAAGACAAAAGGTCAAATATAACTTAAAATGTCAACAGCGACGAACAAGACATAGTGATCCTTGGATAATTCGTTATTCATGTGGGAAGAACTGAAGCACAAGGATCGGGTAATATAGGTCGAGCATTATTATCACACACAGTACTACTACGTGGTAGTAGATGTGCATCACCGATCGATGGAGAACATCTGCATATATAGCTCACTCATGCATCTGCACGCGTGCATGTCATGCATGCTTATTATATGGGAACACACTGTGACTGTAATATATAATTCGTAGACGACGACGAAGACGGGGGCGCGGGCTTAATTAGCCTAGCTAGCTAGCCGACGACGGGCGTCTTGGCGACGTGGCCGTGCCCGTCGACGAAGAGGCAGACGCGGTGGTCGTCGAAGTCCCCCGGCGGGTCGTCGCCCGCGCCGAGGAGCTTTATGACGACGTCCTCCCTCTCCGCCTTGATCACGCCCATTGCCACCACGAAGTGCTGCCCCACCAGCTCCGGCCACGACGTCTTCGCCGCGTCGTCGGCCGGCAAGTCTCGACCCATCCTGTGCTGGCTAGCTGCTACGTCGTCGTCGATCTCTCTCCTGCTGTCAACTTGTATATTGTCAGTGAATCATCAGTGTAACAATAGCTAAGCTAGGACGACGAGAAAACAAATTAAACATAGTACTGATCGAATGAGCAAACGTGCCGTACGTGTGTGTTTTACTTGGATCGAAAGCTTTGTGCTTGTGATGAGTTTATTGGCTCAGCAATCTACGGTATTTATAGTCTTAGCCATGGCCGGAACGAGCATTTGTTTAACCCACGCCATGGTCACTGGAAACGATTATGCATACGTCAATGTTGACCGCAGAAAACAGGTGCATGCATGCTTCCTGGTACTTTTTTTTACGAATTGCCCCTTCAATCATACTTAAACATCTCCTGGACTTTGGTGTTACCTACACCATGCGTTACTTTCAAGTAGTACTACCTTGGAGTAACCGAGCAAGTAGCATATGCCGGCTTGTCTTCACGGTAAAACTTGATGAACCCAAAAGATAAACAAGCCAGCAGCAGAAAAACGTCGCCGATCGACCCATGAACAGAGAGGCTTTGGACTGAACTCAGTAGACAGCAAAAGACATGGAACGTATCGGACTTCTCAGCCACGCGCGTGCGGCACAGCCATCATTCTTATCACTATCAGCACGAACCTCAAAACACCAGCGCGCGCTAGTAGTTGTGTGGTTTGGCCTTCACAAAAATGTATACCAGGCTACAGCCACAGAGAATTTCTAAGCTTCCGCCCATCAACGGAGGAGGCTGGAACAAAGTAGTCGAGCCGGATCGCACGTGAAATTAAGTTTCCGTCTGTTCTCCGGTTCGCCCGGGCAACGGAAGCCATAGCGCGCGGCTCTGACGAATCCAAGCCATGACCCGCGCGCGCCATGTCTGCATATGATTTCTGTTTGCGTACGTGTTTGAACCGAGCACCCCGTCCCTCAGATTTGCCAGGAGTTGGATGTGGAATAGCTAGATCGACCGGCGTTTGGGTCCTCGTTGCCGTCGATGCCGCAGCCATGTCCGTCAACAAGCTAAGGCTCTGCTTAAGTGGGCCACCCATGGCGCACTCACAAGCAACTAGTCGTCCTGGGTGCATCTCGTCGTCATCGTCCCGTCGCGAGAACGTACGAGAGACTGCCTCCATCCTCCGCTGCCGCGCGCGCCTTAGACTGGTCATCGATCGCTCGATGTCATGGCCATGCGTCTACTAAGCGGAGAGCAGCGCAGTCGCCGTCGAGCTCCACCGCTACGACATGCTCGCGCCGTCGCCAATCGCCGTCGTGCAATCCGCCTGCCCGCCCGCCCGCCGGCTCTCCGCCACCCGAGACAAGTTCAATTGGTCGAACACGAACCGCTGGTGTCAGATCCGACGGCTCAGAGGCACCAAGGGGGGTGGTCGCTATTACGAGTAACGACCGGGCGTTCGCCATTTCAAATAGCGACCATCCCCCGATCCTGGACAGAGGACTCTCCTCGGCTTCTCTGCTTCCTTCCTCGGCTCGCCGGCATTCATATCTTCTGCAACGATGACCCGCCTTCTCCGGACGCCATTCCCCTGGCCGGCGTCAGGCAGTGAGGGCACTGGCCGTCCCGTCATGTGTACGGGCCCTGGCTTGGATATGCGGCGGCGTGATCTCTCCGGCCGGCAACCATCGACAGGCATCAGACGAAACGAGCGTGTGTTCATGCTTGCGGGCCGTAAGAAGCGAAATACCACTCAGGCGAGGCTAGCATCGTCGTGGCCGTGCTCGATTGCATCATCGTTAGCACTAGGTTGCTGCTCTGGAGGTCCGTTGGAAATTAACAAACAGTTCCAACTTGATGCAAATCTATCTTCATCAGGTAATATAATAAGAGTGCTCATGTATGGATAATCCTTTCCTCTCAACTCCTCCTCCACCGTTTATGTACACATCAGGCAACATGCATGTTTGTGAATCCGCTGAAATATATATGTACTTCCGCTGCGGCGGCCGGCTACTGCAGACTGGAACGAAAATTACTTGCACAACGAAAATTTCCAACAACGACCGGCCGGTCGCTATTTCAAAATAGCGACCACCCCTGACCCTGAACAGGGGCCCTTCTCCTCTGCCTCCTTCCTCGGCTCGCTAGAGCGCCGCTGCCAAACTTATCGCCATCATCCGTATCTTCTGGCACGATGGCATGCCTCCAGTCCAACCTCCACGACGTCTACGTGCAGAGATCCCTTTGACTTTGAGTCCCTGCCACTGACCGGGCAGAGAGACTGGCACCAGGAGATCGAGCTGCGCTAGCTCGTTCTACGGAACATGTCCAGTCCTCATGGCAGATTTGTCGAGGTTTTAAACCCTCGATGTTATTTATATGAGTGCGCAAGAACTAAGAATATAATGGTAACGCAAGACACCGGAATTATCTAGGTTATGCGGCAATATGCGTAATACCTTACGTCCTGCGCTTGTGTGATATGTATTGAAAAAGTTTCTGATGGGATCCCTGCCCACCTTATATAGCTAGGGGTACAGGGTTATATGGAGATAAATCTAGTCAGCTAAAGTACAAATTGCCTTGTAGTACAAGGCAACTTATGTTTATCTGACAGCCGACTGACCAACCGACCTTGCGTCAGTTGGACCACCCGGGCCTAATTGGGCCAAGCTAACTACCCATAACTGGATCACTCGGCCTTGATACTTGAGGATACCCCAGTCTCATATCATCGACAAGATTAGCTTAAAAAAAAGAGTGTAATTTACAACATCAAAGACTCAAAGACTCTGTGCTAGGCATTCTTTTCTCATTTGGGTGGATTCCCTCTCCTAGTTTGGCCTCCTGGCCCTTGGCGCCTCGAGCCATTGTAATTTTTTTTAGTTATTAAAGTTTTAGCAGTACGGGCCTCCCTTGCTGTTTTCAGAGCTCGAAAAGAAACTACAAGGTATCGATAACATACAGGATTTAAGGACTATTTTTGTAAGGCCTAGATCATAACATGGACTTCCTGTATAACATTATTCGTTAGGATTTATTATTTTGAGTGTTGAAATTTCAGCCCATCGCAATGGAACCATGGCAGAGGCACGCTACGACAGCCTCGTGGATCAAGGCTGAGCGACTACTAAAATATTTGGTTCATGATGTTTTGCTTTTGAAGGTCGTGGGCAGTCATTTGGGCATGGCTTCATTTTTCTGGGTCACAAGTATTGTTTGTGCAGTTTTGTGGATGAGCTTGTTGAGCGAATACTACTGGAATACTGGTACGATCATTAACATCGAAAGCACAAGTTTCATATAACATTTTGAGTCCATATTCTGTGAGTGTGTTGGATGCAGTGTCCAAACAGGGAGGAGCACGTGCCCTCCCCCCCCCCCCCCCCCCCCCCCCCCCCCCCCACACGCACACAAAAAAATGGTTGGGGAACTTATTTTATGTACACACAAGATTACCATGTGATTAAGAAAAATATATTAACTTTTGCCCGCCTAATGTTGTCCTGTATGGCTTTCCTTATGGTTAAGTCTTAGCTTCGCCCTGGTTGGATGCGATTGACCGAAAACGCAGTTCTATTTATTACACCAAAGTCTGAATATTACTTTTTTGGCAAGAAAGAGAATTTCATTGATATTAAAGAGCATTAGATCCCATGATTAGAAGCACAACTCTGGAAAATAGTAAAGAATTACAACAGTCTAAGTTCTCCAAATTCTGAACATTACGTTTCTAGCGTGCATCTCCACGAAACTTCAAATTGAAATCAAATCTTATTGATGCTAATGGATTAAGATCTAATTCCTTATTCTGAAAAAAAAAATAGCACGTCTGGAGATGATGTTATGATCAATCCCCTGGTCCTCCGTTGGGACACGTTTTGTTCTATTCCTATTTTCATCTGTCATTAGCGTTTAAACCAACCTCTCTGTATTTCTGCTTTCAAATTGATTCAGTTTCTCTTGTTCTCATTTTAACTTCTTATCGTCGTATTTCTACATGACATTTAGTCCTCGAAAGTCACGAACTCGTGCGTCCGTCAACAAGACTCTACTTAATGGTGGCACGTGCGCACTGGTTTCTGCGCGCATGGGCTGCAGCTGCCGCTTCGTCGTCGCGGCCGTGGATGCCTTTATGGTGTGGCGTCAGCGGACAAGGCCCTGCTCCAAGTCCTCGACAAGCTGCCAATGGCTGCTAGGCATCTTGCCTTGGGACGACGGCAGAGTCCCAGTCCAGCTTGCTGCCACGTCCTCGGCGCGGCGGCGATCGAGAGATATCCTTGATTAAGATCGGTGCAAAATACTCTGCATTATTCCGTACGTGCACGCACGGTTATTGGTACACAAAAGATACTGATCATCATCACATCAAAAAAGTAAGACGCACACGAACACACTCACGACTCTTATCAGATCACAGAAACATTCAGCTGGCGCGCACGTACTGCATGCATTACGTGCACACGTACGCACGCGCCTAGACACAAGACACTCTTACTGACGCACTAGTAAACCGATGGACGATGGAGCAACGCCTAATTGAGTAATTAGCCGACGCGCGGGGTCTTGGCGACGGCGCCGAGGCCGTTGATGAAGACGCGGACGCGCAGCGGGTTGGCGCCCGGCAGCAGGTGGGTGCCCGGCGGCAGCACCTCCACCGCCACGTCCGGCCTGTCCTGCATGATCTTCGTCACCGCCGGCGTCGCCGCCATGCCCACCACCTCCGGCCACGACGTCTTCTGCTGATGAGGCGCGGCCTTTGCCCTCAACGACGACCTTGGATCCATTGTTTAATTAGCTTCGAGCTTAATCGATCAGCTTCTTCTTCTTCCTCGTCCAACAAGCTAGACTTTGCAAGATAATTACTCACTCGCTCGCGCTTATATAGAGGAAGACCGCGTGCCATTGCCGATCGAGCTTGCATACGCCGGGCTTCGTTGTCGCTTATGCTGTCTAGCTACAAAGCTTTGGTTTTAACGCACCGAGTATGTATACATGCATGCAGCTTGTTTTCTTGATTTGCTAATACATGCATGTACAAGAGCAACGTTACTAACTAAGTGCGAATCAAAAAAGAAGAAGAAAGGTGCTAGCAGCATATTCAGAGAATTGGATAGGTTTCATCGATCGATCGATCCTTTCCTTCCTTCCAACTGTCTGTTGTTGGCGCGAACCAACTCTGCTCACAACGGATCGGAGCCCATTTCTGGCTGGCTCTTCCAGGCAAAGAGGCCCACGAACTACAATGCCCCAGAATGGTGTAGCTCCTGGGCCGAAATAGGCCCACGTACTAGTCTGCTCCAAGAACCACCCACCCCACACACAGACAGACGCTTGGCTAGCTCAAAAAAAAAAAAAAAAACAGACGGACGCGTCTCTCAAGCGAATGCATCACAGTTTATTGCATTGTCAGGTAACAGAGTACTCCAGGAGATAGCATGTATAGATGTATCTATGCTTTGCAGCAGTAGCAGGCGAGACCGTTAACGTTGCACCTTCCATGGTCGTTTGGGTAGCCTAGGCTCTTGCAGCACTTGTTGCACTTGCCTGGCACGAAGCAGCGCCCGAAGCAGCGAAAGTCTGGCCGGCAATAATCAGCACCCCCGGCGCCGGCGGCGACCTGAATCACCATGTCCTCCACTGCGCGTGGCCGTACGCATGCACATACGATCCCAGTTAATTACTCGTATACACCGGATTAATTTGAGCGATTCAAAGAATGGAAAATGCACTTTAATTTACATACAGGATGAATCAGCGACGAGGACGACCATCAGGAGGATCAGCATCTCCGTCTTCCTCATGGCTCCGATCCGGGAACGATCGATGAGGTATGAGGAATGATAAAGAGATCGATGAGGCGCCGGGAGCGATCGATAGATTCGATACGATAGTCCACGACCTGCCTCTTGATTAATTAGATGGAGTAAGTATTGGCAATCAGGTGCCAGATAAGGATCCTCTTGATTTGTTGCTAAGAAAAGGAATCGATTGATAATTAATGGCGGCGGCTTTAATTTCGCACAAATATAGTAGTACAGGAATTCAGTTATTGCTGAATTGCATGCAGGGATTGAGTGGCAGCTTTAATTTCGTTCAAATATTTAGTGGCAGCTTTAACTTCGTTCAAATATATCAGAAGCATTGTCGATACAATTTACCTGCACTGGTTACGTGCATTCATTCAATTTCTAGTAGCCAGTAGGAGTACGTATATAACGAACGACTTGTTCTTGTCATCAGTGGCGGCGCTGTCCGGCCGCGAAGAACGCGAGCACACCGACGAGCGGCGCGTTGGTGTACGTGGACGGCTCGGTCTGCGCGTAGTTGTCGCGGGAGTCGGTGAACCCGTCGCCTTGGTCGGGCCCGCCGACGATGGCGCCGACGAGCACGTTCGGGTCCGGGTCCGGCGAGTGCAGGTAGCGGAAGCCCTCGTCGCATCCGATGCGGGCCGGGTGGTCGCGCACGGACGGCATGGACGCGGCGCGGTGGTGCACGTGCCGCGGGTACCGCGCCCCGAACCCCACCATGTACGACATCCCCGCCGGGTTCGCGCCCAGGATGTAGTCCGCCTGCCGCTTCGCCAGCGCCACGAGATCGCCGGGCGCCACGGCGGACGAGCCGCAGTTCACGGCGGCGCCGGAGGAGGAGAGGTACTTGGCGTAGGCGACGAGGAGGAAGGCGGTGGAGGTGACGTACTGCATGTTGGCGTCGCCGTCCTTAAACAGGAGCCCGCCCGGCGTGTACTGCGACTGGAACCCGGCGGCGCCCGGCACCAGCGAGCAGAAGTACTTGTCGGCGTGCGCCTTGTAGACGCCCGTTGTAGTTGTTGTTTTGGTGAGGAGGACCTTGGTTGCGACGCGCTTGTCGTCCCAGCTGAAGGTGAAGTCGTCCTGCTCCGCGCCCAGGGCGCCCCCGTTCGCCACGATGTACGACATGTAGTACCCGTCGTCATTGGTGTTGGCGGTGGCGAGGTGCAGCCACGCCGCCGCCCACAGCAGCTCGTCCTTGTAGCCGGAGTAGGAGCAGTAGAAGGGGCAGGCCACGGATCCCAGAGAGTCGCTGTAGGAACCCCTGTACCGGTCCGCGAGGTCGAACACCTTCCGCGCGGAGCGGAGCAGGTCGGCCGCGTACGCCGGGTCGCGCGCCCGGAGCGCGAGCGACGCCGCGGCCAGCGCCGCTGCGGTCTCGCCGGCGACGTCCGACCCGGGGCTCCGCGGCGTCACCTCGTAGACGCCGCGCGGGGTGTCCATGTCCTCGGGGCGCTCCCAGCACGCGTGGTCCTTGTACGGGTCCGCCACCTGCACGTACAGTGCGTCCGGCGCCGCCGCCGCCGCCTTCAGCAGGTAGTCGGCGCCCCACCGCACGGCGTCCTCGAGGTGCGGCGTAGTCGGCACGCCGCCGCCGCCGCCGAACTCCACGGCGCTCCACGACAGCATTGTCACCGTGAACGCCATGGGGAAGCCGAACTTGACGTTGTCGCCGGCGTCGTAGTACCCGCCCACCAGGTCCACCCCTGCGGCGGACCCGTCCGAGAGGCCCGAGTCGCCGCGCCACGTCACGCGCTGCCCCGGCGGAAGCTTGCCGGACCGCTGGGCCTTGAAGAAGAGCAGCGCCTTGTCCAGGGCGTCCGCGTAGTCGAACGCAGCCACACCATTGCAGCCCGCCGCGAGGCAGAGCACGACGACGATTGCAGCGACGGACACGGGTGCCTTGGAGGAGGAGCTCGTCGTCATGGCCATTAGCTATGGCTAGGTGACAGTGTCAGTCGACTCGATCGATGTGTAGCTTTGTGTGCATGCTGTCAGATGTTAATCCGGTGCGATATTTATAGTGGCGGGAGATGCGTGAGGAGCTAGTGTACGTATGCAGGCAGGAGGAAGAGGCCGGCCGGTATGGTAGTTGTTCGTTGGAAGCAACCGAAAAGGGTGGCGTCTCTTACGGGACACTGTCAGTGCTTTGCATGTGGTCAAACTGCATGCAGAATTGCTTTACGCAGGGCTCAGGTTCACGGGCCGATCATTCCTCCCCATCTCATCCTCCGAGACAGAGATAAGATAGGCAACAGCCCGGCTCCGGCCTACAACACGCAGGGATCACGAGTCACCACTCCTACTACGCTTGTGAGCTCACTCAAATTCACAAGTGACTCGCAATCTGCTACATACTCCAAAGACACTTTCCTTAAAACAAAAAAAAAAAACAACTTCGATGACAATACGTCAATACTCTTTTCACCTTGCTGGATCATCGTACTGTATAGACCATTGACCAGGAAGGCGAGGCATGATCCATCAATCACGTGGTGTGCATCATCTGCGAAAATAATCGCGACCGAAGATTTATGTAACAGAAACGTACTGATCTTAGTTGGAACTTGCAAGCTAGTGCAACTCTCACAGTAAGCAAAGACTGCACTGCCATAACTATCCTCCCGAAACTCTGTGCGACGAGACGTACGTAAAGAGCTTCAGTTAAACAGCCAAAGCATTTCTATCTCTATGTGAACAGTTCTCCGTTCTATACGAAATTGTATCCGGAAACAAGAACAGATGTTCTTGAAGCTGGCATTCCGACAAAATGCAACGGATTTCTAGCTTGCTCAGTAGCAAATGAATGAGTGAATCCAGGAAGGTACTATAGGAAGAAGCCACGCATGACACGCTACGTAGATACACGTCCACGATTGGCCTTGATTTAATGGCATTTGTCCCGTTGTTCCTTTTTCCAGGGTGTCTGTCTTCTGCTTCTTAATTAGAGGAGGTAATAATACCGAATTCAAACGCATCCCGAGCACCGTAGCGTCAGCGTCTAGAGTAGAGTGCCGGTTGATGCCATTGACAAAAAGGGGTTATACTCTGCACACGTCGCTGCTCTGAACTTCTTCTCCTGATCTGCATACTGCTCCTTGACCATTCAAGTAAGCTGCTGCTTGCTTGTTGCAGATATGCGCAAGCATTTCTGGCTTTATCAAGCAGAGAGAATAGACAAATAAATAAACAAGGAGCATTTGACGATGAAGAGGCAAATGGCAGTTGATTCGGAGGTGCCCTCTTTCCAGGTACGGGATCAGCGATGGCGGCCGGCCAGGCCAAAAAGCGCGGATGCATGCCTACTTCCCGCTGCTCTCACGGAGTAACATACGTGCTTTGCTAATAAGTTAGGCGTCGTCGTGCTTTGCGGTCGTCGCTAATCACTCTCACCTCACTGGATCGGAGGAACACGCGATCTGCCTCACTGGACCGCCTATTGGGGCAGCACCCGCACTACCCCTCTTCCGAAAAGAGAAAAAAAAAATCACACCCCTTAGATCTCCCCTCCCTCCATCCATCGGGACGTTTGCCGTCCTTCACCAAATTTGCCCTCCCTACATGTATGTTCAATAATAACTGTCGTAACTCATATTTTCAGATATTCCCGAAGACTTAGTTTGGTATTTTCCGAAGACTTCTATCGCACGAAAGGAAACTTGTAGATAGACTCCGAATCTGTTACTACAGATCGGAAGTCTTGTAGAACAAGGCAAGGACTCCTAGAGGCGGTAATTAAGACTATAAATATACATGTAACCCTCCGATGAGAGGACATCGAAATATACAGCATACACACCACCATATTCAACACGACACACACTGGACGTAGGGTTATTATCCTCCGGGAGGCCCGAACCAGTATAAAAACTCTCTGGGTGCCCTAGATCGATACCTCGATTGATCGTTGTTCCCCGAACCAAATATTTGCCGTTCTCTCGATTATTCGAGCGACGACAGAGGCGCGCCAGGTAGGGGGGCAGCGCTGAGGATCCATCTAGAGCATCAGATGGCATTGGCGAACAAGATGAAGTTCCCGGCGGGCGCCGAATTCAAGTTCGGGTCTTTTACGTTCGTCGCGGACAAGGAAGGAAATCTCCAGGAAAAGACGTCGTCGGTGGCGCAGGAGGCGTCCCCGGCGGCCATGAAAGCTCCGTCCTCGTACGGATCTGCTGAAAAGAGCTCGTTGGCGGCGCCACGTGTGTCGCCGGCGGCCCCATGTACTACGTTCGGACTGCGAAATTCCGCAGCCGAGTTCAAGATCGCTTCGCGGGTATCGGGCTCTCCGTTTGGAACCCGCCTAGAAGACGGATCCACCTTGGATCCGCCACCTAGCTCTGCCCTAGAAGCGAGAATGCAAAAGATCGCTCTCGACATCACCGAGGGGCGGTATTTTCCTGGATTCGGGCTCGGTTATCCCAATTACGAGTCTGACTTCAGTGACGATGACTGTCCTGAGATCGGAGATCCAAACCAGGGTCACAACCCGGCCAGAGAAGTCTTCATGGCGGGGCGTGATGATGAGGCATCCAGCGATTTGCGCACCATCGACTCGATCAGATCTCGATCGGTTGCGCCATCCAATGTGACGCCAAGAAATCTCAACCCCGACTTCGACGCCGTCCGGTTCCAAACCGCGCTGGATTCCCTCGCGCGTATGGCCCCTGACGGAACACCACTGGCTCCGATGGTACAACAAGTCGTGGAACTTGCCGGCCGCGTGATCCCACTGCAAGATCAGGAGGTTGCTGCGCCGGCCAGGACTCCAGTACACAGACGCCTGGGGGCTACTCAGGATCAGAGGGCCGATTCATCCTCGCATGGATCATCTTCCGATCACCCTAATCGACGACGGCGTAATCTGGAGCCTTCGGATGCAAGACATCAGATAAACCAACGGAGGAACCAAACTGGCAATCCCCTAAGGGGGGAACCAGACCAACAAACCCCAGGCGCTCCAGCTCGTAGAGGGACGCGCCCAGAGACGGCTCCTAAGCCGCCCCCGTATAGGGCTCTAGGTAGTTATCTCCGAACTGTTGAGTGGCCAGCCAAGTTCAAAGTGGGGTCTATCGACAATTACGACGGCACTATCAACCCAGAAGAGTTCTTGTCGATATACTCCACGACGATAGATGCCGCAGGGGGAGATGAAAGAATCAAGTGCGCCTATCTACCCACCGCCTTGACCGGAGCAGCGCGGTCGTGGTTGCTAAACCTCCCGGCATATCACTTCGACTCCTGGGCAGAGCTGTGCGAGGTCTTCAAGGGAAATTTTCTTGGATCATACAACCGCAACGCAACACCAGAACAGCTCCGAGGTGTTAAACAGAAGGCTGATGAGAATCTTCGAGACTACATCAAGCGCTTCTGCCTAATGAAGAACACGATTGCAGACATCTCCGATATAGAAGTAGTCCTCGCCTTCCAAGAAGGGTGTTTGGATATGAAGATGGTGGAAACCATAGCGGAGAACGAGCCAAAGACTACTGCAGAGCTGTTCCGATTGGCAGAAATCTGTGCCAAGGCTGCTGATGCTCGTGCTCGCCTCTCCGATGGCCGGGGCAAGGCTCCGAAGAAGAAGTCAGAAGACAGGGAGGTGAATGCGGTCGATCGGTCGGGATCGGATCGTAATCACTTCCATAAGAAGCGAGGTCGTCCCGAAGGCGTGGCCAAGTGGTGTCCGATTCATCGCTCCCCAAATCACGAACTAGAAGAGTGCTTCGATTACCTCAAGCTCGAAAAGAAGCGTCTAGAAGAGGGCAAGACCTCACGGACGACCAGAGAAGAGGATCGGAGCCGCGAAAGCCAAGATCGAGAAAACCGAGATCGGGAGCACCGAGATCGGGAGAACCAGGATCGTGGGCGCCGAGATCGAGATTACCGAGATCGGGAGGCCAGGGAGCGCGATGACCGGGATGAACGCCCACGCTACAGAAGTCGCAGAGATCATGACGATGACGAGGAGGAGAGGTACCCAGAGATCAACATGATCTTCGGAGGAAGCTCCGCTCTGTCATCCAAGAGCCAATACAAGAAGCTGCAGAGAGAGGTGGCTATGGCAGAACCCTGTTCTAGAAGACTAGAGTGGTCGGATATCCCGATCGCGTTCAATGCCGATGACCACCCGAAGACTCTGCTGAGCAACCCAGAGTTGCCCTTCGTCGCCAAAATCATTATCCACAGGAACAAGGTCGCGAAGACGTTGATCGACAACGGAAGCGGTCTCAACCTGTTGATGAAGAAGACGTACGATCAGATGGGCCTGCCGATCACCGCTCTCCGACCAGTTGGGGAATCATTCCATGGCATCTTGCGTGGGGTGTCTTCGCGTCCTCTTGGGAAGATAGAGTTAGCAGTAACAGTGGGCCCGAGAGAAAATAGAAGAATTGAAGTCCTAACGTTCGAGGTGGCTGACTTCGAATCTGCCTACAACTGCATCCTGGGAAGACCATTCCTGTTCAGGTTCATGGCGGCTGCGCACTTCACCTACGCCATGCTCAAGATCCCAGGACCTGCCGGTGTTATCATGCTGTGCGCCGATCAAGACCAGGCCGTGAGATGCGACGTCAATGCGCTGATCATCGCTGGCCACTTTGACTCGAAAGATCTTGACTCGCAAAAGCAGCCAAAAACTTCTCGAGAAGATCAGAGGCAGATAGCAGCAGTTACCGACACGAAGGCTTCAGATGCGGCATCTCCGTCGACAGCGGTCGCTCAAGCGCCAGCAAAGACTATCGACGGGCCAAGCACGAAAGGAGATGAGCCTGCTAAAAAGGGCAGCAAGCCGATTGGCCTCAGCTTCATCGACCCCGGCAAAAAGACCAACGTCGGGGACAACCTCGACCCTAAATAGGAAGACGCGCTCGTAGCCTTCCTCCGGGAGAATATCGATGTGTTTGCATGGCAACCATCCGATATGCCCGGGATCCCCAGGGAGGTGATCGAGCACAAATTAGGGATCGACCCGGCTTTCAAGCCGATCAAGCAAAAGCAGCGAAGGTACACGCCGGACAAACGCGACGCCATACATGAGGAGGTCACTAGGCTTCTCAAAGCCGGGTTCATCAGAACGGTAGATTATCCTGAATGGCTAGCAAATCCTGTACTAGTTCCTAAGCCAGACAAGTCCTGGCGCATGTGCGTCGATTACACTAGTTTGAATAAAGCTTGTCCTAAAGATGAGTACCCTCTTCCGAGGATAGATCAGATCGTAGACTCTACGTCTACTAGTGAGTTATTAAGTTTTCTTGATGCTTATTCTGGATATCACCAAATTAGCCTCAATATCGACGATCAAGAAAGAACGGCCTTCATCACGCCGTTCAGAATATTCTGTTATATTACGATGCTCTTCGGACTGAAGAATGCGGGGTGTACTTATCAGAAGTGTGTCAACATAGTCTTCGAGGATCAGATCGGGAAGAACGTCGAAGCCTACATTGACGACATTGTTGTCAAGACCAAGAAGTCCGATGATCTCCTGGCAGACCTGAAGCAAACCTTCGACAATCTGAGAAAGTACAAGATGAAACTCAACCCTGCCAAGTGTGTCTTCGGGGTGAAGTCTGGGAAACTACTGGGGTACATGATTTCCGAGCGAGTGATTGATGCGAACCCAGTAAAAGTTGCGGCTCTAGAAAAGTTGAAGCCTCCGAAGACCAGGCGAGAAGTCCAGAAGCTAGCAGGCATGATGACGGCCCTGAACCGGTTCATCTCGAGATCGGGAGAACGAGGTATGCCATTCTACAAGTTATTACGCAATCAAGATGGCTCTCAGTGGGATGACCAGGCAGAAGAGGCGTTCAAGGAGCTCAAAGCTTATCTCAAAAATATGCCCACCCTGAAACCCCCACAGCCCAATGAAGAACTGCTCTTATATGTTGCTGCCACAGATTCAGTTGTTAGCGCGGCGCTGACAGTTGAACGGGAAACAGACACTGGGCCCAAACAGTTTGCTGTTTATTTCGTCAGTGAGATATTGAAAGATGCCTAGACGCGTTACCCGATGGTGCAGAAGCTCTTGTACGCAGTATTGATGACATCCAGAAAGCTGAAGCATTACTTCTTAGCTCATCCAATCAAGGTGGTCTCGGATAGACCGCTCCAGACTGTTTTGCATTGCAAGGATGCCATCGGCAGAATTGCTCAATGGTCTGTAGAGCTTGGTCAATACCAGATCGAATATATCCCTCGAACAGCCATCAAAGGACAAGCTCTGGCGGATTTTATAGCAGAGTGGACCGATGATGGTGATGATGACAAAAAAGATCCAGATCACTGGGTCATGTATTTTGATGGTTCCTTCACGTTGAAAGGTGCCGGTTCCGGAGTTGTCTTCATATCCCCGGCAGGAAAAATATTGAAGTACGCCATTCAGTTGCTCTTCCAAGCTACGAACAATGTTGCAGAATATGAGGGCCTCGTGACAGGTCTCCGCATTGCCAAATCTCTCGGTATCAGCCGACTGCTTGTGAAAGGGGATTCACAGTTAGTCGCCCGGCAGGTACAGAAAGAGTATCAATGCTCTGATCCGAAGATGGCCGATTATCTTGACGAAGTTCGGAAGTTGGAGAAAGGGTTCGATGGTCTCGAAGTACGGTACGTACCACGACTGGACAATCGTGACGCTGATCATTTAGCTTGCATTGCTTCATCACGATCTCCAGTCCCAGATGATGTGTTCTTAGAAAAGCTCCACAAGCCATCGGCGGCAAGCACGCATGATGCAGTGGAAATGATGGTTATCGATTCGGGAGAAGGTTCTGTCGAAGACTGGCGTATACCAATTCGACTGTTTCTCGAAAACAGTCCTATCCCAGATGATGATGCGGCCACGGAGCGGCTGGCCCGCAAGTCCAAGCATTATGTGTTGATCGACGACGTGCTCTACATAAGAGGTCTCAATGGGATTCTGCTGCGGTGTGTCTCTACGGAAGATGGTATTCGATTGCTACATGATATACACGGTGGGATCTGCGGTGCACATGCGGCTTATCGCACTCTCATCGGCAAAGCATTCAGGCACAGATTCTACTGGCCCACGGCGAAGCAGGACGCCATTCACCTCGTGCAGACATGTAAGTCCTGTCAATTCTTCAGTAGGCAAAGTACAAGGCATGCTCAAGAGTTGCATACAATTCCAATTACATGGCCTTTTGCTATCTGGGGGGTCGACATATTGGGACCGTTTCCTAAAGCCAAAGGAGGGTACAAATTCTTATATGTCGCCATCGATACTTTCACCAAGTGGATCGAGGCAGAGGCGGTTGTAAACATCACTGAGGTCGCTTCTGTCAAGTTCATGAGGAGTATAGTCACAAGGTTTGGAGTTCCCAGAAAGCTGATATCAGACAATGGTCGACAGTTCATCGGCCGCCGGTTTGAGAAATTTTGTGCCGATCATGGTATACTTCACCCGACATCTTCGGTGGCTCATGCTCAAACCAATGGTGCTGTTGAGCGAGCCAACGGGATCCTTATGAAGGGGATGCGTGCACGAGTCTACGAGAAGCTAGCAGCTAAAGGCAAGAATTGGATCGAAGAGTTACCGATAGTTCTGTGGTCAGCACGAACATCTACAAGTCGGGCTACAAAGGAAACTCCGTTCTTCCTAGTCTACGGCGCTGATGCAGTACTACCACCCGAGATTCACTTGGGGGCTCATCGGGTCACCAATTTCTATGAAGACGACCAGTAAATCTCTCGAGAGGTTGATCTACTGCTCCTCGAAGAAGAACGCAACACAGCACTCCATAATGTGGAACATTATCAGGAGGTTCTGAAGAAGCAGTACAGTCACAAAGTGGTCGGTCGACATTTAGATGTGGGAGATCTGGTGATCAAGAAGGATATCAAAACCAAGGATAAGCACAAGTTGTCTTCTCCATGGGAAGGACCATACATAGTGGTTGAAGATGCTGGTATGGGGGCTTATATCTTAGCCCACATTGACGGTGATATATTGCCCGGAACATGGAACACTGATCAGCTTAGAAAGTTTTATGTGTAATCCATTGTTTGATGAATAAAGTGTGTTCAGTTTCTCCAACTACTGTGCAAGGTTCCAAAGGCTGACCAAAGGTCGGTCTACAAGTTTGGCTGGTGTCTTAGCCACATGAGGGTTATAAGGCATCGGTACGAACAGCCTCTTCAGGCAAGATTGGTCATAAGGCTTAGCCACACTGTGGTTCATAAGTTAATTGACCCCCATGATGTTCTAGCGAGGGACCCTTAGCCCATGAGGTTAATAAGTGGCTCTCCCTAGGCCGGTTGCACGATCAACCACCCAACAGACTGCAAGTCTTATGCCATATGGTGCTACATGATAGTTTAGCCAGTGGTTCATAAGTTTCGTAAGTCTCCCCGAGTGTCTGAAGTAAGAGCCTTAGCCATCGAGTTATAAGTGTCAACTTCAGACCACGTTGCAAGATCAACACCCCCATTATTTAGCTTGAAACATAACTTGCCATGGGCAAAGTCAAATGTTATACAGCTATTATGAGTTCCAGATATGGAACAGCTTCAGAAACTTAGTTCAAACGTAGCTTGTCACAGGCAAAGCTAAGCGTCACTGAATTAATACGCCTTCTTTTATGTTATTTAGATCGTGCATATTAGTGATAATGCTTTCCTGCATACAGTTAAAACTGTATTCAAAAAAGCAGGGGGCTGGGCTGCTATGCATATCTAAATCAAATTAACTGGAGCCTGAGCTCCAATCTTGCATCAAAATATTGTCTGATTACAGGGCCTTACAAACAATTCAGGGCCTCTCCTCGTCAGAAGGAGATACATCCAAGTTCAAGTCCATGATGAACTTGTCGGCTGATTCCATCAGACCGTCAACAAGTGCGTCACGTTCACCTATACTACAAGTAAAGCCTTGCTCTACAACCTTCACCCAATTCAGGATGACGGTTCTTCAAAGCAGCCAAAGCAAAGGCACAGCCATTGACTAAACTATCAGCAACCTTGTCAGCAAGTTTGGCCTTCTCTGCGGTCAGGATCTTGTTGGCCTCCTTCAGTTTCTTCGCCTCCGTCTGCAGAGTTTGGATCACTTGGGTCTTGGCTGTGTTCTCGGTGCGTAGGGTTTCATTTTTAGAGCTCAAATCTACAACAGAAGATATTAGATTACTTCAGGGGTATGCAGAAGGCAAAGAGTAAACAGCATATGACAGGAAGAATTACCCTCCGCTGTTTTCGATAAAGCATCTCTTTCCACACGCAGATCCTTGAGGTACTCCTTATGTTCAGCCTTTAGATCTGTGATCTCCCTGGCATGAGCTTCCTTTGCTTCGTCATGGGTCTTGTTCAAAGCAATGAGAGCCGCTTCGAGTTCTCGAATTCTATCATCTTTCCCAGATGAAGCATAGGCAGCCTCAACATCAGAAAGTTTCTTCTGAAGAGCGGCGAGTCCTCCATCCTTCTGTTTGATCCTGTCAGTAAGGCGCTTGCAAGTTCGCAAATGCCACTGCCTGGCAGCAACAACCTCCTGGCTCAGCTTGTCAAACACTAAGCTCTCCCCAACTGTCCCGGATGCGGAAACAGAAACAGTTAGGGCCTGTTCGGGCGCTGATTGTATGATCGGGGCCGGAGGGTTGACAGCAGGGGCAGGTTCAGCAGAAGGAGATGGAACACTACAGCATGATCACATATCAGAAGATCGGATGAAAATGTTTCAAACAAGCAAGGGAATTCAGCAAAAATACTCACGAAGTATACCTCTTGGTGCGGAAGCGTCTTCTCTTGGCAGCAGGGCTAGAAGCAGATGTCGCCTGGGAAGACAAGGCTTGAGAGACTTTGGAAAATCCTTTAAAGAGACTGCCGAAAACTATTTCGATGGGTACCTGATCGCCGGTACGAGGATTGGCGACGCGAGTTGGAGGCAGTTCAGGGACATCAGAAGCGACAAGTGCTGGAGCTGCTGGAGTTGCAGGAGTTGCCGATCGGAAACGCTTGCGAGTCGTTGTCTTTGTCTTCGTCCCAGCTGGGGGCTTCGAAGACTCGACGGCAGGTGGAGGAGGACTAGTGGCTTCGACACCCACCGGAGCGTTACCGGATGTGGGATCGGTAGCGGGTCCAGGCCTCTCGGCATCTCCTGGTGCCTCAGACTGCTCGACAGCAGCAACAGCAGCCACCTTTCGCTCAAGAGAGCTGGTGGCGTCATCGGCAATGGCAGTATCCTTCTCCCGATCACCGTTGTCTTCTTCATCACTGTCCCCGATGACTATATCAACATCAGGTTGGACATCGTCGGGGCCAGGTTCGTAAAGGTTCTACAGAACGCAAGATCAGCATGGCAGAAAATATGTCTTCAAGAAAATTGAGGAGATTTACAATCAACATACCTCGGGAGGTGGATTTTCTGCACTATAAGGAAGAGGTATTGTCGAAGGCTTAACCTTCGGTCCAGTACCCATGATATCATACACTCTCTTCAAGACATCGTCTTCGGAGAGTTCGACAGCTGCAAAAGAGAGAAAAAGATGACATGCTTATCAAACAGAAATCAGATATCAAGTATATACTGGTATGTTGATGAGTGATGGACATCTACCTCCAGCTGGTAACCAATTAGGTTCGCCAGGACTTGTATAATACATGGCCAGTGGATCACGCTTCTGAAGAGGGAAGATGCGTCTTCGGATGAATTCTTCCACAACATGTTCTCCTCTCAGGCCCAACTTGATCAGCTCGTTGACCCTGGCTATCATCTTATGCAATCGAGGAACATAGGTCGGAAGACCCTTGTCCCATTTCTCATGGTTTGGCATTAAGCCCTCCAGCTTGATCACGGTGTTCTTTTTCTCCATGTCCAAGATCAGATATTTGGTGTCATATCCGCTCCAGGAAGACTTGTACTGATACGGGATGAACTCAGCTTTGTTCCTAAGTACGAAGCCTACTGAAAACACCATCATCTGACCCTTGTAGTACCGGGGCTGATGATAATGGCGCCACAGATTCAAGCAGGGGGCTACGCCCAGCCAACACTCACACAAGATGGCAAACATGCTAAGCATCATCACAGCATTGGGTTTGAGTTGCACAAGCTCGATATGGTAAAATCTACAGATCTGCTCAAGAAATTTGAAGGGCGGAAGATTGAAACCACACATGAGATGAGCCTCAAATACCGGGAGTTCTGTGGTGTTGCAGTGATGGTACTCTTCTTCGCCGGTATTTCTTCAAGTCAGAAAGGCCGAGATCATCCCCCTTCTCTCCAGTTCATCCAAATACTCCAGGGAAAGAGAGGATTTCTTCCAGTACTCCTGGAGATTCGGGATTTCTCCCTTCTTCATCTTCTGCTGCGCCTGGGTGAGAGAAATGTTGGAGTCGTGGGAGTCGGAGGATTGATTCTCGTTGGGATTGCCGGAGATTGTGGCGGACGAGGATGCGGCGGCCATGTGAAATGTTTAGGGTTTGAGGAAATGGAAAAGAGTGCAGACTAAAGGATGGAGGACAAAGAATACGGCGTGAAGGGCTTAAGTAAAACTCGGCGTGACGGTTCGCCTCCCCATAAATGCGGGATTTCCCTTCCTTGGGTTACGTGCGGAATATACCGAGGTGATGCTCTTTTCTGTTATTAAAATAATGCGTTTGGATTTGCGCTCGGTTTTTGGAAGGATAACTACCTGGTTGTGAGGTAAAAAGTTGGGAGTATTTTTTGGGATCAATTGTTTCGAATAATTAACAATGTGCGATTAACGATCTGGATCGGAAAGAGCCTTCGGTGCGTGAAAAACGTGTTGAGTACTACTCCCGAAGAGTTCTCGACCAAGTGATCTGTTAGTTGTCACGAAGACTTACTTCATCAAGACACATGAGAGAAGCTAAGTTCAGTTATCTCGAAGACTCATGCAAGGTACATTATCGAGAGAAAAAGAGAAGACAACATCACAGATGTAATATCATTCAAAAGTTATAATCTTGGATTGAAGGCAGCTCTTGATGTCTCCAAGGATGCATCCCGGGACGACCTCAAGAGGGCCTACCGGGAGGTAGCCAAAAAATATTACAAGCAAGACATGCAGAAAACTATCTAGGTTCTACTCTCCGATCTGCTTGACAGAAGAATAAAACAGGAGAAGAAGAAAAAACAAGAAAACCGAGACTACTGCTAAGAGGATGGCATGATAGCCATCCCCTTATCCTTAGTTCCGCTGATCATCAGCGTCCTCAGGAGCTGCAACAGCAGCATCAGCATCAACCTCGTCCTCCTCATATGTAATGAGGGGAGAGGAGGCTTCGGCAGCAGCAGCAGCAGAGCCTGCACCTACGCCGCCCTCACCATGAGTGATGAGCGGGAGGGGCACCTTGGTGGTGGAGAGGGTAGAACCCTCGTTCAATGCCATGACCGGGTTGATGACCCTGGTAGGAAGAAGAGGATCTTCTGCGGCGACGGGAATGGAGCCACCCGCCTGACTGGATCCGGCTTGGGTGCTTGTCCAGGGAGCCCAACCAGGATTGTACAGGACCATGGCCTTCTTCTTGCTTGGCTCGTCGTCGTCGCTGTTGTCGTCGTCGTCGTCGTCGTCGTCGTCGTCGAAGTCGTCGAGGAAGATGGGTTTGGCGTCCGCCGGAATCCCGCGTGGCCCTTTGTTCAGGGCGACGTGGAGGCGGCGCGCGAACTCTTCATCTCCCGCCGTGTCCGCCTCTAGGTCTACGACCTGAGATGGATCTGGAGGGGGACTCGGAGGAGGGAGCCCGTAATCTTCCGCGGAGAGCGGAGGAGGAGCAGCAGCTACCGGCGGTGGAGCGCCAGCGGGATGCGCGGAGGAGGATCCCGACCCGCCGGCGAGCTCGTCGTCGAACCACTTCATGAACTGTGGAGTGGTGGGTCTTTTCTTGCCCATGGTGGATGGTGGATGCGAAAGTGATACTTGGGGGCTCCGCCGTCCTAATCATTTATAGCCAAAAGATAGCCTTTTGGAAACCGAAAGGTCAAGTGCGAAGTGGATTTTTTATGTTTCTTTCTGGAGAACCGTGTGGCGACGCGGTGGATCCAGAGGATACCCTGGTGGGCCTGGTTTGGAGAATAAGGACAAGAATCGAAGGGTCGTGTCAAAGTCTTTTCAACTCTGAAGCGGAATCAATGCCATGGCTGGACCGAGAAAAAGAGATAAGGATGGGAGTTGATTAATATTTCCTCCAAACTCTCTGGATTGACGGTTCTCCTAAAAAGACCTGGCGTTGATAAAGTTATTTGAAGGAAAGTTTATTCCGATCACTCAATGCGGTTGCTGTTATTCCGAAGGCTCGGTTCGGACAGTTGTTCCGAAGACTTATGCGTTCTGTTGTTCCGAAGACCTGTGCGTTCTGTTGTTCCGACGACTAGGTTCGGTGAACTATTCCGATGACTCAAGGATTGAAGATGAGAATATCTGAAGTATGTGTGTTCAGTGAAGAACATATCCCTTGTCAGAAGTTCGCACGAAGATGAAGATCTCTTCGTATCAAAGACGAATCAGTCAAGTGACATGTTCGGGGGCTTATGTCGTAACCCATATTTTCAGATATTCCCGAAGACTTAGTTTGGTATTTTCCGAAGACTTGTATCGCACGAAAGGAAACTTGTAGATAGACTCCGAATCTGTTACTACAGATCGGAAGTCTTGTAGAACAAGGCAAGGACTCCTAGAGGCGGTAATTAAGACTATAAATATACATGTAATCCTCCGATGAGAGGACATCGAAATATACAGCATACACACCACCATATTCAACACGACACACACTGGACGTAGGGTTATTATCCTCCGGGAGGCCCGAACCAGTATAAAAACTCTCTGGGTGCTCTAGATCGATGCCTCGATTGATCGTTGTTCCCCGAACCAAATATTTGCCGTTCTCTCGATTATTCGAGCGACGACAATAACAATGGCTTTATTAAGTTCTGCAATTTTTTTCCTAAAACATACAATTTTTTTTCCCTATAACTCTAAACAAAGAACATGCATTTTGCCTTATTAACAAATAAAATACCAAAAAGAGAGGGGAGAGGACATATGCCCCAACTATTAATTACATAGTTTGTTTGATACTCTGTGAAAAGATAATTAACGCCCTATGAAAGTTCATGTCGTGCCATTGTATTACGCAATGCTTATCTAAGAGAGATTGTATGTCGTGACTTGGGGATTAACATCCCTCCGTCCAGTTTTAGCCTCAGCCCAGATACTAAGGACAACTCTCTGTTTTGTAGGTTAAAGAAAACACTTTCGATGGTATTTCATTTTTTGAGGAAGTCAGGAAGGCCCCTATCTAGATTTCATTAATTAGAAATTTGGTACATGCATGAAACAAAGTACAACAACTTGGGTTGCACGCACAGGTGCAAGAAAACATGTGGGGGCATTTTTTTTTCCTCTGCGATGAATGTGGTGGCATTTACCTTGTGGATGGTTGAGACCATCCTTTTCAGATCAGGTAGTAAACACATAGCACATTATCTCCTTGTTACCTCTTTGAAACATTTTTAGACGAGGGGAAAAAGATTGGCATCAAATTGCAAAATTCTCCACTCACATATTTTTCGAATTCTTCTTTCATAATCAAAAAATAAAATATTCCCTCTAGTCGTGATGAAATTCATACGGATGCACAAATCGGTTTCACTAGCAAATCCCTACGTGCAAGTGCCAGAAAGATCATCATCAGGCAAACTAGGCAACTGAAACTAGTGGTCAGGGATATACCGTCTCCAACAAGGCAACAATCATCAAAAACAGAGAAAGAAAACAAAACGGCATCTCCCACTGCGAGAGAGCCCAGGTGCTGAAACCAAATCGACACGGGCGTTGCCGAGTTGCGTCGAGCACTCAAGCGGGCGGTGATGGCGGAGAAGGGCGTGGCGCCGGCGTTGACGCTGAGCAGCGGGCACAAGATGCCGGCGGTGGGGCTCGGCGTGTGGCGGATGGAGAAGCCCGCCATCCGCGACCTCATCCACTCCGCACTCCGCATCGGCTACCGCCACCTGGACTGCGCCGGTAAGCCTCCAAAATCGAAATCCGACCTTGCACCCACCGACCATCCAAATATCGATAGCACACGGATCGAATCGAGTCAAGTCCCCATGTTTCTTTCGCTGCTGGAGTGGGTGGGTGTGTTTGTCAGTGTGTGACTGTGTTACTGTTCAACTTTGCCTTCACTACAAATATCAGCGGATTTGCACTGGTCCCTAGCAGGATGAAGCATGCAGAATTAGACAGCACGTTGTGCTGCTGATGAGTGGGATTTCTTTGGCAATCATGTTATCGAACAGGGAATATACCAATATCACTATGAATCAAGGCTCTAGTCTAGTGTAACACTGGGATTTTATTTTACTTGATCATTTACTGAATATGCTTGCTTCTTGTTCTGCAGCTGACTATCAAAATGAAGCGGAAGTCGGTGATGCACTTGCCGAGGCATTCGAATCTGGACTTGTCAAGAGGGAGGATCTGTTCATCACAACCAAGGTTTATCCGGCATTCACATCTATGCTTTTTTTTTTTTTTGCACTTTTGAAAATGCTTGATAACTTAGAATTATGTCCCATAAACTGTTTAAAGGAGGCTTTCCATAGAAGAACGTTAGACAATCTCTAAAATCTTCAGTTAGAACACTATAAATAGGTGCAGTGTTCAAAACTGAGATGGAATGGGGCTCCAAGCTGTGGTGCCAACATCTGAAGATTTGTGCTTTGATGATTGGTGGAGTTGCACTTGCGATGCAGCGGATAACTCTGTTAGGCGTAGGCTCAAGGACATTCCCTTGACAGCCACTAACTGGTGATTAGCAGTGTTATAGTGGTCGTGTTATTTGTCTTACAGGTGCGAATGTAAGCTAAGAAAACTGTGGGTGTGTGTGGGTTTGTAAGAGCTCTTTGTCCCTTTCTTCTTCTTAATGTAATGATACTCAGCTCTCCTGCGTGTTTGAGAAAAAAAATACAAGATGGAGAAAAGTCACATGTTTGGTTGATGGATTTGACTAATGTTGCTGGTACCACCCAGTGTTAGGGTGTTGCTCATATTAATTGTTAACGCTAAAAAGAGCTGGAAGGTTTGCCCTATGGTTAAGCTGGAACAAGAGGGCAACCAGTTTGGGTTTTGGCAGTTTGTGATGAAAAATGCTTCTAGATGTGCCCCTGATTGTCTCCTTAGAATGTTTCTGATTCATGCACCACTGGCAACGATAATGTGAATTTGTCTGGAATTTCTAAGATATGTTTTCAGAACATGCACTGAATTTTAAACATCATCTGTTGCCTCTTAAATCTACGCCTATTCTCTTGGCTACCTTTCTTTCAAAATACCTATTCAGTCACCATTTAGTATTCAGCAGTAACTAAGTATCGGTCATCAGTCATTTGCATTTGAGTTCCAGTTGTCTCACTGCATTCAACGCTTTTGGAGCCGTTATGGTCCATATGTGATGCCATTAATTAGGACCGAGAGGTCATTCTCGAGATAATTGTGAGATTTTTGTCATATTTGATGTCATTTTCTATTGCAGCTTTTTCCAAATTATTGTGGGGTTCACAGTTATTCATCTGTTGTCACTGTAGCTTTGGAACTCAGATCACGGGCATGTGGTTGAAGCCTGCAAAGATAGCTTGAAGAAGTTGCGGCTGGATTACCTCGATCTCTATCTTGTTCACTTCCCTGTAGCTACTAGGCATACGGGTAAAACTCATTGTCCTTATTTTACAAAATGTTCGTTCATTGCACAGAATGTTACGAATTTCAATTACCTACAGGAGTTGGCACAACTTCTAGTGCCCTTGGCGATGATGGTGTGCTAGACATTGATACCACTATCTCACTGGAGACAACATGGCATGCAATGGAAGATCTTGTTTCTATGGGATTGGTTCGCAGCATTGGTATTAGGTAAAGTAGAATAACTTCTAGTCCCTTTTACCTTTATTTTCTTGTGTTCAATTGGATAAATTTGAACTGGATATATATAACCTGTGTGCTGTTATGGTTTCTTTACATTGCTATACTAGCTGATAATTTGATTCTGTCATCTTGTTTTCTTGTGACTACTTTAATACAATATTTTTCTTTGATGGAACTATTTAAACTAGTTGTTTCTTAGTTTACTTGGATCTTAGGAACAACATGCCGTCTGCAGACTGCAGACACATTAGAAAAATATGGTTATTCCTGTGATTATCCAAGCTATTACTGCTGTAATTGCCTAGCGGCACTGTCCAGATGAACAAATAAAACTGCAGGTGTACTTTTCCTTCTACAGTTCCATCTTCATTGTTTGTACAGAGTATCGTTTGTAGTTGCTTTCCTGTCTCCTTGCATAATATTTGCCACCGTTTTGGACCACAATTGTTGATAGTAGCACTTTTGTTGTCACTTTTCATGCCACTAGCAGGCAATTTTTAGAAATCTAATTATATTAGGGTAATTCATGCAGCAACTACGACATTTTCCTCACGAGGGACTGCTTGGCCTATGCTAAGATAAAGCCTGCAGTGAATCAAATTGAGACACATCCCTACTTCCAGCGTGATTCTCTTGTTAAGTTCTGCCAGAAGCATGGAATCTGTGTCACTGCACATACCCCGTTAGGTGGTTCAACTGCCAACACTGAGTGGTTCGGCTCAGTATCATGCCTTGACGACCCTGTCATCAAGGTGATTATCCGAAATCTCCAAATGCAGTATCAGACTACTGATTCGTGTAATGATTTGCTAAGTTCGTTTTTGCAAAAAATTAAACGCAGGGTTTGGCTGAGAAGTACAACAAGACGCCTGCGCAGCTAGTCCTTCGATGGGGCCTCCAGAGGAACACGGTGGTGATTCCCAAGACGTCCAAAGAGGAGAGGCTGCGGGAGAACTTTGAGGTGTTTGATTTCGAAATTTCGGGCGAGGACATGGAGAAGATCAAAGCCATTGACAGGAACTACCGTACGAACCAGCCTGCCAAATTCTGGGGCATCGATCTGTATGCGTAGTTACTTGCATATAAGCTACTATTCCAATCAATGTACTACCTCCGTCCCAGAATATAAGCATTTCTAGCTTTGGTCAAAGTCAATCGTTCCAAACTTTGACTATGAATAACATAAAAATTATAATGTTTGATCAAATATAAATTATATTTTTAGATTTATTATGAAACCAATTATCATAATTTGTAGCTCTTCATATTGAAATTAATTTATTTTTATAGATATTGACAGTCAAAATTGAGAGGAATTGACTTTGACCAAGTCTAAAAATGCTTATATTGTGGGACGGAGGGAGTAGACATTTCTGAATGATAGACCCATCTCGTCCGCCCAGGCAGCATCAATAATAAGGAGTTGTACTTCTGCACTAGTTATCACCGAGAACGATTTCCACTCTTCCATATTTTCTCTCTTGTTCATCGATCCAGCTTTTAGAGTGCCAAATGCTTGTCTTGTGAATTCGTGATGGTAAATAAAGTTTCCTTTGTAATAAAGTGGCAAACACGCCATGAATAAACTGACAAAATTCAGTAGGCCTCGCTGATTGAATGAACTGAAAGGAACACGCAAGGGTTCGTTCCTACAGCTCGAGAATTTTTTGTGGTACATTCCTACGTATTTCCAAATAGGGTAGGCCGCCCGTAGTGCTCCCATTCGGTAATACGCCACATCAGGCACAGTGCCGCGCTTGCCACTTTTCACTGAGGAACAGTGACACATGACCAGTAGCTAAACAAAGTGCAGTAGCCAGCCACAGGTCGATGTATATAATATAAATACCGGGGGGAATAGGAATCGGAATTGGGAAGTTAAGCATGGCGGCCAAGGACGTGGCGCCGGCGGTGACGCTGAGCAGCGGGCACCGGATGCCGGCGGTGGGGCTGGGCGTGTGGCGGATGGAGAAAACCGCCGTCCGCGGCGTCATCCACGCCGCCATCCGCCGCGGCTACCGCCACTTTGACTGCGCCGGTAAACCACTTTGACGAGCTAGTGTGATGCATGCATCATTTAACCATGCAGAATTGGCATGCACGGTCGATGTGCTGCAATGTGACACGGATGTTCTGGTTTGTTGGCCAGACTGCAAGTAGACTGACGTTGGATAGTGTTGCATGATGCGATGCCTAGCTAGTACTAGGTGTTGCCGGTGGACTTGGGGTTCAGCGATCCCAATTTCGTAGCAGACGCGAAACTGCTGTCCTCAATCAGCAGCTTGCACTCAACTGGGATGCCCTACTGTTGCATTTATTGTACGAGTCACCACGCGGAGTATTTCATTTTGGTTATGTGAAGACAGTAAGGTCCTAGCTAGAGTGCGCTTGTATGGATGATGGGAATGTTTCATTTCACGGTTTATTAATTGTTGACTGTGCTTGTTTTCGTCGTCTGCAGCGAAATACCAAAATGAAGCTGAGGTTGGTGATGCACTTGAAGAGGCATTCCAGACTGGACTTGTCAAAAGAGAGGATCTGTTCATCACAACCAAGGTAAATTTATGCAGAGTGACCACATAATCTACGTACGAAAGGTTTAATTAGTTTTTTCTTCAACAAGTGTCACGTGAATGAAGTTTATGCATTTGTACTTTCGGATAGCTATGGAACTCAGATCATGGGCATGTGGTTGAAGCTTGCAAGGATAGCTTGAAGAAGCTGCGACTGGATTACCTCGACCTCTATCTTATTCACTTCCCAGTAGCTACTAGGCATACTGGTAAATTCCTTTGTTTAATTTACCTAAATTGGAGGATGAACATTCCATGCATTTCATTGGTTAACTCACAGAACACTGGGACGTTTCATTCGCCTACGTACAGGAATTGGCGCAACTGCCAGTGTTATGGGCGGTGACGGTGTGCTGGACATTGACACCAGTATCTCACTGGAAACAACATGGCGTGCAATGGAAAAACTTGTTTCCATGGGACTGGTTCGCAGCATTGGGATAAGGTGAATGAGACCAATGCTCTCTTTTTTCACTCTTTTTCTTTCGAGGAACTAATCAACTTGATAAATCTCATCGTTTTTTCCCTCTTCTTGCAGCAACTATAGCATCTTCCTCGTCAGAGACTGCTTGGCATACGCTAAGATAAAGCCTGCAGTGAACCAAATCGAGATGCACCCCTACTTCCAACGCGACTCTCTCGTCAAGTTCTGCCAGAAGCACGGGATCTGCGTCACCGCGCATACGCCCTTGGGTGGTTCCACTGCCAACGCCAAGCTGTTCGGCTCAATGCCATGCCTCGACGACCCTGTCATCAAGGTTCATTAATTTTTAGTACGTTCCAAATCTTCTGTACATAACCGCATCATTATTTTGGTTCAGATTTTTATGCATTTCTGTAGATAATTTGCCAACTTGTTAATTATTGCCTGAAATTTTCTACAGGACTTGGCTGAGAAGTATGGCAAGACACCTGCGCAGCTCGTTCTGCGGTGGAGCTTCCAGAGGGACGCGGTGGTCATCCCCAAGACATCCAAAGTGGAGAGGCTCCGCGAGAACCTTGAGATATTCGATTTCGACATCTCAGACGAGGACATGGAGGAGATCAAAACCATTGATAGGAACCACCGCACCAACCAGCCTGGCAAGTTCTGGGGCATCGATGTATATGCTTAGGGAACTAACCATTTGAACATACTATATGTTTTGTCTGGAACAATATTCTAATCCCAATCCCATATGGAACCTTACAAAATGCCATTACTATATGTTGTGAGACTTTGGAGTCCATATTTCTCAATCATCATAAGCATTCGCCTTGCAAAGAGTAAAACACTCAGGCGGTTCTTAAATAATAATCGTCCATTTCTTATTATTTAGATCGAACACAAACAATCGGATTTTTTAAATAATCATATTCATAGAGAATGTGACAATGCATGTTTGCGCAAAATTTTAAGTTGCAATATATTTTGTTTATTGATATGAAAAGTTGCTAGTAGCCTTAGTGACAAACGCCACATTTCTCCGTGTCTGCAACCAATATCAAACCAAGTGGTGTCACGTGGTCAAGACTAAGAATAAAAAGTGTCCCACAGCAAACGTTCTCTATTATGCTGCTCAGTGACCATGTAGTAAAAGCTTCCTCGATAATGGATCAGGTATAAATATTTTGCAAACAAATATACGAGATTAACTCATACAAACATCTTCTATTTTTTTTTTTTCGGGTAAACACATCTTCTATTTGGATTAGATAATTTGAACTTCGCTCAATGTCCGGAAGTCAACGTGGAGCTTCTACATTTTTTCATGTGAAATTCGTAAGTGTCAAACATGTCAAAAATTATTCAAAGTCCAAGCAAATTCTGCCGCGAGTGGACAGGACTACTGATCTCTGAACTATAGGACAGTCGTCTGAAGTCTGAACCGCTTCCTCCGTTCCCCTGCAACGCGACCCAGCCATGGCGACGCCGCCGGGACCGGCCGCCTCCGCCGCAGCTCACCTCACCGACCACCTCGAATCCGCGACCTTCGCGCCTCCCCCGCCTGCCCCGCCGCCGCCCTCCCCCTCCACCATCCTCTCCGCTTGGTCGCGCCTCCGCGACCCCTCCTCCTCCCCTGCCGATGCCGTCGCCGCTCTCGAAACCCTCCACCTCCACCGCCGCGCCCTCCGTCTCTCCTCCGCGCACGCCTCCCTCCTGCTCCCGCTCCTCCCTCTCGACCCCCGCCTCGTCGCTCCGCTGCTCGCCGCGTCCCCGCACCTCCTCCCCGAGTCCCTCCCGACCTCCCTGCCCCTCTACGCTCGCCTCCTCCTCCTTGGCGTGCGAGCCTTCGCCAAGTGCACCAAGGGTCCTCCCTACAGTGCCAGCTCAGGGAGCTCCGTTGCCAACAAACTGGGCACTGGCGAGTCTGGCAGTGGCCATGATGATGATCCAATTGCTGCTGTGAGTAGAATTGTTGAAGATATCGAGCAGGGGGATCAGAACATCGATGATCTTGATCACCTTGCTCTTGCCGGGATCGGTTATGCCCTGGCGGCTGCTGATGAGGTGCACTTCAGAAGGATTCTGGTTTCCTTGTTCAGGATTTGTGGGAGGACGGGGAATCTGGCTGTTGGTGTTCGTGTGCTTAAGCTGGTGGAATGGCTGGTGATGGGGTTCATTGAGTCGAGGAAGATGCGGAAAGTTCAAGTACTCTTTGAGATAATTTCGCCAGAGAAGTGTGAGGGCAACGATTATGTGATGTTCCCAGTAGTAATGGCAGCCTGCGGTGGATTGCGGGCACTGAGGGTTGCTTCAGCTAGATACCGGCTAGACTTTGATCCGCGGTTGAAGGAGGCGCCTGAGCGGACTATTCGGTTTGCAGCTGACAGAGCAGTTTTGGAAGGGAGGCGCACTGATGATCAGCGTATCCTTGTTCAGTGTGTCGCTTTGGGCTTGACACGGTGTGGGAAAGTTGCATTTCATGAGACAGTGTTACAGTGTGTCTCTATGGGATTACTGAAGGAGCTCCTCCCTCTGCCGGATATACTCAGGATGTCACTTCAAACCCCAGAAGGGATATCAGTTGATTTTGTCAAGTCTCGCGTCAATCGACACCTGGACAGTGTCCTTTTCAAAGAGGCAGGTCCAGTGACAGGGGTTCTTTGCAATCAGTATGCATATGCCAATGTAAAGGAAAAACAATTTGTTGAAACTTGTGTGTGGGAATATGCACATGAGTTGTATTGTCATCTTCGTGCAGCCGTGTTGCTGCACCGAGGAAAGCAGGATGATTTGCTCACAGGGGTCGACAAGATTGCTGAGGCGGCGTTTCTTATGGTTGTAGTCTTTGCAGCCGAGGTCACCAAGCACAGGCTAAATGCCAAGTCCTCAGAGGGGTTCGAACCTGAGGTTGCTGCTAGGATCTTGGTGGCATTCTCTTGTGTGGAACATCTGAGACGCATGCGTCTTCCTGAGTACACTGAGGCAGTCCGTCGTGCTGTACTTACCAATCAAGAGAATGCCGCATCGAGTGCTTTGTTCATCGAGTCAATGCCTTCATATGCTGAACTGACAAGTAAACCAGGTTATTTAAATGCCACTTCTCTTGTTGCTTTACTTTAAATTTTCTCTTCCGGTAACTAGGATGTTCTGGTAATTGTTGACCAACATTCGTCTTTGGTCTTATAGATTTATTACTAAATTTGGATGGAGCAAGATACATGTGGCACAGAGATGAGCTTCAGACATCACGCTTATTGTTTTACCTGCGTGTTGTGCCAACTTGTATTGGCCTCATTCCAGCTCATATTATTCGGGATAAAGTGGCTTCGATCATGTTCTTGTATCCTTTTTTTACATTCCATTCCATTCCATTGTTCGATCTTCCATGTATTCTTTTTTGCTTTGTTTATCAAGATTTCCATATAAAAAATGTACTCCTTAGCGCGAACAAGATACCTACAGCATCCAAACGAGAAGGTTACTAGTGCTTCACACTCTGTGATGGTATCTTTTCTGTCATCTGGCAATGATACTGACCAGGATGATCGGACATCTTTGAAAGAGCAACTTACCTTTTACTACATCAAGAGAACATTGGAGGTAGTTCATGCAGTATTCTTTTCCGTATTTGATTGATTTCTGATTATAAGGTGACTTGCTCTTTGATTTCCTTTATAGGCTTATCCTGGGTTAAGCCCATTCGATGGATTGGCATCAGGAGTTGCAGCACTTGTCCGACATCTTCCTGCAGGGAGCCCTTCCATTCTTTTTTGTATCCATAGCCTTGTTGTCAAGGCTAAAGATCTTTGCAATACTGCAACGGTTCAGGATAAGTCCTTATGGAGGTCATGGGAAGGTAGCACAGAACCTTGTAAGAAAATGTTGGACTTGTTGCTACGGCTCATCTTCCTAGTGGATATTCAGGTATGGTCACACATGGTTCTTCCCCCTCCCCTCTTATGGAGTCGTGGTTTGTCAAGCTGTAGATTTCTTTGAGATTGATAGTTGGGTGCGTGGGTTATGGTTCATCAGTTTTGGGAGCAATTCTTAATCACTGCAGAATGCTTGAATTATGGACCAACTTTCCTTTTATAATGTTTTCAATCAAATAGCTATGAGAACCTGTTGAAAAGTTTTCGTGTACGGTGACTCTCAGACACCATGTTGTTCAGACATTCAGTGATTTGTAATGACGGTATTTTCACCTCTCTTTGCAGTCATTCCCTTATCTGCTTAAGGAGCTGGCAGAATTCGTCATGTTGTTGCCGAAGGAAGGACAGGATGTGATCCTCGATGATATGCACACCCATGTCGCGGAATCTGATGATGTTACTCGAAAGCCAGTGCTGGTGTCGTGGCTGCAGTCCGTCTCCTACATAAGCTCACAATCTAGTACTAGCAACGAATCCCGTGATAAGGCGGCAATTGCTTCGCACATAGGAAGCGAGGAGCTGAGCCTGAACAGAACTATGGCTCGTCTATGATATCATCTTGCTCATGATTGTACATAACTGAGTAAATTTTGATTGCCTTGGAGAGAAGTGGCAAAGTTCATCTGCGCAAATACATTGACAAGTACAACGGTCTTTAGTTGAACTGATCTGACTGTTCACAGGATAGGATGGATATTTCCTCAGAAAAACAGGATAGGATGGATAGGAGGGCTTTTTGCATGTTGTTACATTTCCTGTAGTGCTTCAGGATATGTAATCAAGAGTCAAGAGTTCTGTAATCTCATAATGTAACTTATGATCTGAATTTGTCACGTGAATAAAGCTCACATTTACCCTTGCACGGGATAAGCTCCACTGCTGGGAATTCTTCTCGATTCGTGTGGCGCACTGCTGAAAAACAAGAAAAGAGAATTTATTTGGTCCGTCCAACTTCTTGCTGCAGATGAGATTGGCGTGTTATGTTTGGTCACAACTCACAACTGCGCATTGCTTCCTGCCTGCCTCGCCGGAACTGAAGAACGGTGTCATGTATGGAAAGGTTTCTCTGCACAACTGACCGTCATTCTTGAGCTGTGGCATGGATGTTCGATCAAGTTCACCTCGCCGGAGTGCTCGTCGTTCTCCATGTTCTCGATTAACCTCCCCGGAACTGACGTGCTCGCCCCCTTAGCCGCCGGCCATGGTAAGCAGGTCTCGGCGGCTTCTGCTTACTCGCAGTAAACAGCGCGACCGGCGGAGGGCAAACCCATCGCGTCCGTGATCCACTGCGGGACATGTAGATGCTCCGGCTGGCGGCTGGGGCGCTAGGTGCGGAGGGCGTCGGCGACAAGCGGCGGACGACTTTTCTGCAAATACTCCATCGCGATCCTACGTTTTGCAGAGAGATCCCTATATTTGGATCGCGATTAATAATCGCGATCCAATATAAGGGGTTTTATGTAAATTATTTGGATTGCGATTAATAATCGCGATCCAATCTAGGGTTCTTTATGCAAATATTTGGATCGCTAATAGTCACGATCCAAAATTAGAGGGGTGTTTGTGAATAAGGCAGCCGACGACGAGGAGGTCGCGCTGCTGGCGTCGGCGTGCGTGCCCCTCCGCCATGCGTCCTGCGTCAGACTGCAAGTTCCGGCGGCACGGTAGCTGACGAGCCCCGCCGCGATGCGTTCTGCGCGAGCCTCTGCAATTCCACGCGCCCCTCCGCCGCCTCCGCCCGTTTCCACATCCCTTGAATTGATCCTCCAAATATGCTCCGCCGTTCTCGGCCGCTTCCTTCGCTGCAGCGCAAGAAATTGTACTACCAGCAGCTTTCGGTGTTATCGCGCCGGTGTGGACAGAGCACGATGGCAGCTCGTACTGCCGCGATTTAGCCGTCTCCTCCTGCATCGCATTGCCTTTGATACAGAGTAGTGATACAGGGATCAAGCGAATGTTGAATGGAAGGGGAAGTAGCATCGAACGAAATCTTCAGGGCTTTAATTTGCTTGCTGCTAAATCGCTCACCAGTCCCCAGAGTGTCAAAGTCAGGTCGTTCGTTGATCAGATCTCAACTTTTACACACGCGTTTCTAAAATTCACTCACGACTCACGACAAACATACCTTCTGTTTCACCTGTTCAATGTCTGTCCTGAAGAGGACTGAACGAAGCCCATTCAAACAAGCAATACATATATAACCTTTTTCAGTCTCACTGGATTCAAGCATAACCATGGTGCTTATATCCCTTACCCATGGCATGATTTATCCACCACTAGTAAATGGAGAGAGAAAAACGAACTGCCTTATTATAGACTTCTCTTTCAGGTGTCATTCGTGATTAAGACAGGGTATCATTACGTTACCTATCCTTAATATTACATGGGCTATACAGCCATATAGTTCCTTACATTTTCATCTGCCACTACGCTAGCAGTAATCTGGCCGCAACTGAGCAGCCTGTGTCATAAACAACAATCTGGCAACGAAATGGCAGTACAAGGTTTGGGCTAAACTCTCAGTCAGTACAGAACCCATAAAACAAGTCACAAGAAGAAGCACCAGTGTCCACCAAGGCAAATCAAGAAGGAAGCTCAGGCAGCTGACATCTTTATGAACCTGATGTGTACGTGTATCTTGTCTGAACGCCCTCCAATAGCTCCAAAAGTTTACCTGCAATACATTGAACAGGAAAAATTGTTTCAGCATGCCTTTGAAGTGCACAAATACATCAAGGGTAGGAAGCATACACACCAGTAAGGAAACCGATTATTGGAACCGGATTCAGCGCTTTTTCAGCCTTCTGAAGGTGACGCCTGTCAGTGTACAAGGGTAAGCATGGACGTAACAGATTCAAATCAGAACACTTTCATATTGGGGAGTATGTTCATTACTTGGTGTAACTGGCGAAGAATGGGTCCCTCATCACATAAAGCGCCCACATCAACTTTCGTCTTTTCAACTGATTGAATTGAAGCAAACAAATAAAGAATACCTAAATCAGTACCAGAGAGGATACGATTAAAAAAAAACATAACTTGTTAAAACTGAAATCATCTTGCCTCATCCCTCTCAGCAGTGGAGAGCCGAAGCACTTTCCCTCCTTTATGATTTATATCAGTCGCACGGGAATGGATGCCAAGACTTGTGACCTCCACAGCTAGTGATACTAACCACGGAGTCCATGATTTGATCCCAAACTTTCTGATTAAAAGTACATACACAAGTGGTCTGAATATGTGAACAACCTCCCCCAAGATAAATAAGCGCCCAGAAACACCTTTAGCAGACCAAACGCTTGCCAAACTTGGCTTTGGTTTCTCGACCAACAATGCTGCACAGCAAAAAATGAATAAATTATCTCACTGTAAAGAAACTGCTATGTCAAAGGTACCTAATGGAAAGATCACAAAATATTAGGAGGGGGGCTCATATTCTTTCAAAACATATTACCTTGTGGCTCAGGAGCAGGTTGGAGTCTCCTCATCCACATGGGATCCGACACCATCTTTGCGTTCTGGCCAAACTTGTTTAAGGCCGCTACTGCTCTTCCCTCAAGACTCTTAGATACAAATCCATCTTTTCCATCCAGACCGTTCAATGCAACCTTTTGACCATTTTGGGAATGTCCATTCATAGGATAGATGGGTGGGACTCCGTTACCATTTACTCCGAAATTTTCTTCAAGAATGGTCACCTCTTCTTCATTTGCCATTTCTCCTCCTTGTAACAGCATCTTGTATCCACTCTCCCGAAAAGCAGCTAACCTGACACCTGCTCTGAGATGTTTTGGAACTATTTATCAGTTGTCTGAACCAAGCCACTAATGCCAGCAAATATAACATATGCAGCTAAGAAAAACAACAAAAATGTAAATGTCTTACTTCACTGCTTCCGTAACAGCAAGGAAGCTCCACTTGCGATCATCACCAACAAAGTGCTGGGCAGCAACCTCAACAACTGCCTCTACATCCTTCAGTATAGAGACAACAAGACCCCATGGGATAGATTGCTCCTTGGAGGCCAACGCATGACCTTCGGCTGGCGCGTCAATTATGTGCTGGTTGACAGAACTAACAATACCCAGTAGTGCATATACTGTTTTGACAACGAACAGCTCATTAACATCAATAGGTCAAGCTTATCACGTCCAAAGTAAAACTTCGCTTAAATCAGGAGTGTAAACAATGCTGAAAAAACATCAACTTAGTATGTACAGGCTTACAAGTCAAAGATACGTTTCTTTATTTCATCGAGTATTGAGTTACCAAGACAAGATTTATTAAAACTCAAGAACTAAGCTCCGTGGTGTCTTGTTTCGTATTTTAGTAACAAAAGAGCCGGGTAATAGCCTGCATTTCCAGATTTTAGTAATACCCAAGAATTTTGATTCATCGAGAACCCTGATCTTTTCAATTGAGTAAGTGGAACAAATTTCTGTGGTCTTTTACATTGAATAGCTAAAAATAGGCATGACGATGTTTTTTTTTTCTTTTTCCCCTTAGCCAACAGTGGCAGGTTCTGAAATAGACACTTGATCACTTTAGTCCCAAGGAACCTAAGACAGCTGTAATAAGTTCCATAAAATTAATCCTGACAGGAGTTTTGCCTCTGTGCAATATCCCAAATGGCTAGTAACACAGAAACTCATTCTGGACTTCAGGTGCCTAGGCGATTTTGTCCGCAAGTTTCAGAAAAAAAAAAGACGATTTGTACTTTTGCAGTAGAGTAGTGACACACACACACACAAGAAAAAAAAAAGAGAGATTCTTTTGCCATAAAATTGGTTGAATCCTGGTCCAATGGTCGTCTTTTTATTTGGGCATGCAGACACGAGGTCTCAAAAACGCAAAGCAATTACAATAACACCCAAATAGGAAACACGGTTGCTAAATTATGCGTCACAGCGTCACCATTTATCATCTACATAACGCCACTTCTTGATGATGATGGTGATGAAACGTTACGGATGTTCAGGACATGAATCACATGGAACATGATGGATGGGCTACAGGGTACTACATCAACTTCTCCTCAACCAGGTTTTGACAAGTGGGCCTCCATATATCTCAAAAGTTGCTTGATATACAACTAATGTATGTTTAAAAATCATAATTATTACAGGAAATTCTAGTATCTTCTAGCAGTCCTCAGTATCTCTGGTGTTATGAACGCTGTTGCGACTTCTATTTACATCTGATTAACAGTTATCACATAATTTGAAAGTTAAAGACGTTAATTCACAAGCATAAGAAACTTTACAGCTCAAAGGCCAATACATGATGCATGAGATATAATAAACATATGGCTGGTGATAGAAGCTTCAGGTAACCAAATCAACGCAGCGGAACCAAATTGTTACTCCAACTGAAGGAAGGATCATTGACAGCACCTGCTTCTGGTGTGATCTCAGAGTTGGCGAAGCGCTCGGGGAGTATCCATGTCAGGCCCTGCAAGGAGTTCAAGCAAGGTCAACTATTAACCCTTCCAATTCAGAAGCTACGGTAAAAAAATCGCGAGACACTTTGCATCCCAATTACGCTCCGGCACACCACATAGCAGGACCAGACGAAACTCCCAAAGGAAAACGTGGTATCGTATCCTTCCGCGGCGATGAAACAAGGCATGAAGTCCCAAGTAATAGTGAAAGCACACGAATGGAAGGAAACCTCAACCAAAGAAACCCATCCAATGATCCAACAACGAGGCCCCGCGATTCAGTCAACCCCAACTGAGATACACATCCCAACCCCTAATAACAGCATCCGAATCGACGCCCCACGCGGACTAACCCTAGGAACTCGCGGGAACTGAAGGAAGCACCGGGCTTTGACGGAGCCTAGCAGAAGCAGCAGACAGTAGGGATCGGGGAATTACGTTGGCGAGGCTCTCGAGGGAGCGTACGAGCTCCCGGTTCTTGCGCACCCAGAGCTTGTAGGCTTCCATGGCAACGGCGGCAGGCTGAATCGCGGCGGGGCGACCGCCGAAGAGGGGGGGACGGGCGGCGCCGAGTGCTTTGCTAGCGAGGGGGAACAAAGAACAAACAAAGATTGGCTGGTTTTCTACCGATAGCTCCTCTATAGTGGAGATCCCGGCGTCAGCCTGCAACTCGTTTGCCTGACCGGGGGGGCCGATTGATCAGTGAGTGCGATTTTTCTGTCGCGATCACGATCCTAATGGAGATGATGATATAGCAGCTTCCTGCTGTTATAGGTTTGATCTGAATGGCATGCTCAATTTCCTCTTTTTGGACGATCCTTTAGGTTGTCGTAGTGTCTGTCTGAAGTGCTTTTTCAGATGGCTGCATGATGGCATACAAAAAACATTCCAGTTCCATGTACGTCTCTTAATACTTACTAGCTTTGTTACTCAACTAGATTCCATAGCCTCCTGAAACACATTTTACAGATGGCAGCTTGCTGTCATGCTAGTTCATCCAATCCAAGCCCATCTCCAGAATCAATTAACTGCACTACCTGAACATTGATGCGATTTTGCACATCAGCTCTCCGTCCAACCCCCCAACTTTTCACGTCTTGATGGCGGTGCAGAGTCCTGCGCAAGCACAAGTACTTCGTCTCTCTTTTCAACCATACAGTTCAGTTAGAAATGACGGTATGTGATCGATCTCAAGAGATAGGTCAAAGACTCAATTCACAGCAGATTCTATTGATGACGATAATGATGCTTACCAGGTACTCCCTCCGTCCCACTATAGTTGGCATTGTAGCCCCCGGCACGGAGATTAAGGAGAAGAGGAATAAGGTAGGTGCGCAGAAAACGAGGAGGAGAGAGATAGAGATAGAGGTGTATTAGGAAGAGATAAAGGTGTTTCGGGAAGTGAGAATGCCAAGTATTTTGGGAAAACTTGACTTGGCTAGAATGCCAAGTATTTTGGGACGGAGGGAGTACCAAACACCATCAGTTCAGTTGAGAAACTGACAACTACGAGTCTGGGACCAACTGAACCAGATATAAACTACAAAAGTACAAAGTAGATCCTGCTAGTCTATCATCTTCAAATTCGAGCAAAAATTTGTGATGTACTGCTCGAATGGTACAAGAATTTTCATTTTGGCTCGAGTGAAACAGAAAGATGACCAGTTGTACCCTTCTGTTCTCATTTCTCTACACAACCGAGAAGTCAAAAATAGGGGGAAGAGCACACCATCATCTTAAATTAATGCAGCCAAAACATAACTCAGCAGAGCAGACAATGCATTTTTAATGTACAGAGGAGGCGCAGAGGACGCATAATCTACTATGCTACTTCGAGATCTTTGAAGTACTCGTGCTCGAGGGCAGCCCGGGCACTGATCCTCTTGCTTGGATCCAAACATAGCATTTTCTGCATGATTGTGAGAGCAAGTCATCAGGGTTATGAATGCACATGGATAGAAACCATATACTTTGAAACATGGCAATGAAGGTATAAAGCAAATAATGTAACCATGATCTTGTTCAGTTATGTGATGTAATGTCCATATGTTATTACTCTGGCTACGGTGTCGTAAAGGAGTACAAACAGGTTATTAAGTTCATATGTAACCCTATTAACGACAGTTGTACATAAAACAATTAGATTTCTAGATTCCAATTCTGAGCCCACTGTTGGATGAACATGGTCGTAGAGCTACCTTTGGAATGGAAAAATCCCAGAACCTCATTAAAAGGACTCCTCTGCCTCATAGATGCTGCTACAATTACAAATGTGTCTCAAAAAGCGCCTACATTGTTTGTATCCAGGTACCCTTGCGGTATGCACAAGTACTACAAGATGGCAAATGAAAACCACTGATAAGAGAGGATTTGGGCACAGTTTGGCCTGAATGCTGTAAGCCTTCTGCGCCATGCAATATTTGCAGCTTCATAAAGAGGTGCACAAAGACATGATGAAGGAAAGGCGGTAGAAAATTATTGCTTAGGTTTCCAATCTCCTGGTGGATGAATCCTTGAGGTATTCAAACGCAGTCAAACTTTTCACCCTTTGCATAAACTAATGGCAAGTGAAAAAGGTGGAAGATGATCGCTAAGGAAAGGTGGTGTCACTAGGAAAAGTAGAAAACATAAAAAATAAAATATAGATTTATGGAATGCAAAGTGTCGAAAAGCCTGACTTACAGAGAGAAGATCAATTCCCGCAGGTTCAAGTGTTGGGACCACCGATGCAAGATCCTACAGCATGGATACCATGTTAGAACCGTAATGTCTTGTGCGCTATATATTAGAAGAGCCCCAAACATAACCATTGGCAAGCAGAACACAATGAAAACTGTTGATCACCCCTAAAGACAATTTCATAATATCACAAATAAAGGAAATGCATTCATGAATTACCACTGCGGCCCATTTGGGGAAAGTTGACTTGTAATCGGGTAACGAAGCAACACCAGGCCAAGATTCTTCACTCGGAGTGCCCATAATTCTGCTTGACAGAAGAGCATGTATGGTGCAGTTAAGGTATTTGACCAGAAACATTTAAGATACTATATGAAGCTTGAATGTGTAAACGGGAACCTGAAAATCTTGAACAGCTCATCAATCTCCGAATCCCCAGGAAATAGTGGCTTCTGGTTCACCATTTCAGCAAAAATGCAACCAACTGACCATATATCAACAGGGGTAGAATAATGCCTTGCGCCAAGAAGAATTTCAGGTGCTCTGTACCACAGCGTCACCACCTATTAAACAGTGTTCAGTTCCAGTTAAATGAAAACAAGCTCAAATGGGAAGGGAATTGAAGTTTAACATCATAGCAGCAATCCAGCCAGAAATGACAGCCCCGGTGATGTTTGCCTCGAGGCAAAGAGCGCAGCAAAAGAAGGTTCCTACCTGAAGATGGAAATGTGGTGGTTGTTCAGGCTCTTTCCTATTCAACTGTCTTTCACTTTTGCGTAAAATCCCATTTATATGCATATGTTTATTTTCTTCCTCCTTTTTTACAATACTTGCTCTGTTGTTTGTATACGGCAAAGTAAATGATCTTAAGACACACTGCAGAACACAACACACTAAAAAAACATGCTATTGATTTTCTGTTACGTAATGTTCAAGCGAGTCAGGCACGCCATGGAGAAAAGCGTGCGCAGAATAGTTACCAAATATTGTCGACAACAGAGGACAATGATAGCATTCTGTCGGATTCATCAAAAGCAACGGTGTAGTTTTTTCCAAATGTAGACATGGCATGGCGGTAGCAGCCTCCTTACCTCATGAGTAAATGTCCGAACAGGAATGCCAAACGCCCTTGCCAATCCAAAGTCAGCGAGCTTCAATACGTTGTTCCGTCGGTCTATCAGCAGGTTCTGCGGCTTCAAATCCCGGTGGAGCACGCGGTGCGAGTGGCAGTAGGCGATGCCCCGCAAAATCTGGTAGAGAAAGGACTGCAAGGAGAGTGTAATCAAGCGTTACATTTTTGCATTTCTCAAAGTAGCAGTCGCAGCCTCAATGCAGTTACTGTCGTCCTACGTCAGTTCAATTCAAAGCGGCGCAAAACAAGGGGGAGTGGGAGAGCAGGTAGCATTAGCGAATGGCTTACTTTGACTACGCGGTGGTTCTTGAAGTCCGCGGAGGAGTCCATGTGCTTCTTGAGGTCGAGGTCTAGGTACTCGAAGACGAGGTATATGCTCTTGTCGTTGTGCACCACGTCCTGCAGCCTGCACACGGCGACTCCGTAGTCAGTCGGCAGGTAGCTCAGCGAAATCCATGGACAACATACACGAGAGGAGCAATTGAGCGAGTGGGCAAGAGGAATACCACCGACCTGACGATGTTGCGGTGTTGCATCTCCTTGAGGAGGGAGATCTCGCGGATGGCGGTGGAGGGGACGCCCTCGTCCTCCTGCTCGAGGCGGATCTTCTTGAGCGCGATGACCTCGTTGGTGTAGCGGTCCTTGCCCTTGTACACCACCCCGTACGTGCCCTCCCCGATCTTCTCCGTCTTCTCGTACTGCGCCCACCGCCCACAACGACGCCGCATTACTCACCACGGAACCGCGAAATGGATTGGACGGAGAGCGCGCGCGCAGCGGCAGCAGATAAAAGTAGTATAAAACAGCACGATCGGAGGCGGCGGGCGGGCTCACCTGGTCCATGGCGCAGCGATCCGTGCGGCGGCGGCGGCGGCCGGATCGGGAGGGGCGGGCGGACTGCCGGGGACTTGGCGGCGGCGGCGGCTGCGAGGGGTGTGGCCTTGTGTTCTGTGAAAGAGGAGGGGTGGGTGGAGAAGAGGGCGTTCCTTCCGTGTGTGGAGACGGGTTGTGGTGTGGGGGCGTCAACTGGTGTCGTCGCTGTCGTAAATCATATGGCTCGCGCGGGTGTTTTGTGCGAATCAGCAGTTCAGCACTGCAGTGCCGCGAAATTATTGCTTCCTGAGCCAGGTCAGCCGTCGGGTGCGTTCATGGTTCATGGACCGGGCGTGCACCTCTTAATTCTCCATGCGGATCTTGCCTCGGCTATTAACAACCTGCTCTTGTATTTTCCTCGTCACGGGTTGATGGTGTTTGTAGTATGATAGACTTTACCCGTTTTGTTATGTTGGTCTTCGCATAGAAAAAAAAATGTTTTTCTTGCGGTAACTTTGTTCGTAACTAGGCTCTTTCTGAAACTCGTTCACCCATCCCATCCACCACGCGGGTCATCCACATCATTAGTGCTGGCCTGGCGCACCACGTCCACCCGACCACCCGATCTCGCCAAGCTAGTAGAAACCAAACAAAAAAGGCAGCGTGCGGCAAGTCATCCCGTGCTAATTGCGGCTCGCTTTTTTTTCGCTTAGCGCGGGAAACGGCATCATCTGCCGCGCCTAACCAAAACCTATCGCGCGGGGGCTGAGAAACCGCACACCCCCTTCCGCCCGTACAACCGGTCTACGTAAGCCGCGACGCCACGCGTCCGACGTCACGGCCAGGGGACCACGTGAGCCGCGCGTTGCGTTCCCCGACAACCGCGGGGGCCGACTCCGTTCGCCATGGTCCCGTGCGTTCTCCGGGAACGGGGGCCGCGCTTTGTCAGCGCTGCCCGCGACGGAAATTTTGGAGCCCGTCCCGCGCCAAGCGCCCAAGCTGGCGGCGATCGCACGGTTCGTCTCAAAACACCAGGCCGGGTTAGTCAAAAGTGCTCCACGTTCCCTGCAGATTTGGCATCGAGTTGGATTTATTTTTTTACAACCAAAGAGCGTGTGAACAACTTATTTTTTTACGAAAAGAGAATTTCATTGATATCACAGTATAATACATCGCTGGATTACATATTCAACTCAAAACAATGCCAGCACCCAGTGGCGGAGGACCCGGTATGGCAAGGTCTGGCGAGCGCCATACCTTGATTTGTCCACCGAATGCTCTGCTCTGGCCTGGCAGCGTGATCTCCTTGAGCTGGTCTAAGGTTTGGAAAGAGATCATGCAACGAAAGCTATAAATCAGTGGCATGTCGAGCGTTTTGCCACACCTTTTATTTTTCGTCCTCCGCCACTGCCAGCACCATTGATGAGAGACAACAAACTTTAAAAATGCCGTAAATTTCACCATCTAAGATCACCATCCCAGATGGATATGCCACTGACGAAAACTCCGAGCTGAACAACTTTGTGGCTCGTTTTCGTGAAATTTAACAGTGCTAATACAGGTCAAGGGATTAAATCACTTGCTAGATTGTGATACATGACCAAGACCTTTGTGCTGATTTTAGCCCTTTTTTTAATAATAGGTTTGGCGAAGATAAGACTATTCCCAATCGGCAGTATCATTACGCGAAATTATAGAGTGTCGCATAAAAAAACATTTAGTTTTAATGCATTATAGTATGGTGTTGTTTCTTAAATATATTGAAGCATTTAGTTTTTGCTTAATCCATGAGCAATTAAACAATTAACACAGTTTCCTAGCCTAAGAAGACTATACCTTTTGCTCTCTCTCTTTTTAATTCCTTGTCATGTCATCTAAAAATCTTATGTGATATCTAATTAATGTGCATGATACAACCTATTGAGAGATAAGCTAATTAAACGCCCAACTTGGTCCATCAGAACAGGGTTAAGAGCTTTTTTTATAGAAACAAGAATATATTAATATTCCGACCTATGTATCAAAACAATATATATAACATAAAAATTACAAATAGAAAAGCTTCATTCCAAATAGCACACAAGCTAAGAATAAAAGAGTTAAAAAAAAATAACACACTCATCTGCAGCTAAACATCCACCAACAACTAAAAAAAAACCTCCTCTCGTCTATCCACACAGGACATAAATGAGGCTTGGATAGTCCACATGTACCAAAGAGAGATCGTTAGGACCATCATATACGTTTCTCCTAGACGAGTCACAATAGAAACTTAGGCCATTCTCAGTGCATGTTTCATTCATTGCACATTTACCAAGACTTAAATTTTGGTAATAGAGCCAGATGGGTTTTATGAGGATGAAACTCCTCTCGATTCTAAAGCTAGTTCCAATGTGGGAGAGCAGGTAGCATTAGCGAATGGCTTACTTTGACTACGCAGTGGTTCTTGAAGTCCGCGGAGGAGTCCATGTGCTTCTTGAGGTCGAGGTCGAGGTACTCGAAGACGAGGTATATGCTATTGTCGTTGTGCACCACGTCCTGCAGCCTGCACACGGCGACTCCGTAGTCAGTCGGCAGGTAGCTCAGCGAAATCCATGGACAACATACACGAGAGGAGCAATTGAGCGAGTGGGCAAGAGGAATACCACCGACCTGACGATGTTGCGGTGCTGCATCTCCTTGAGGAGGGAGATCTCGCGGATGGCCGTGGAGGGGACGCCCTCGTCCTCCTGCTCGAGGCGGATCTTCTTGAGCGCGATGACCTCGTTGGTGTAACGGTCCTTGCCCTTGTACACCACCCCGTACGTGCCCTCCCCGATCTTCTCCGTCTTCTCGTACTGCGCCCACCGCCCACAACGACGCCGCATTACTCACCACGGAACCGCGAAATGGATTGGACGGAGAGCGCGCGCGCAGCGGCAGCAGCTAAAAGTAGTATAAAACAGCACGATCGGAGGCGGCGGGCGGGCTCACCTGGTCCATGGCGCAGCGATCCGTGCGGCGGCGGCGGCGGCCGGATCGGGAGGGGCGGGCGGACTGCCGGGGACTTGGCGGCGGCGGCGGCTGCGAGGGGTGTGGCCTTGTGTTGTGTGAAAGAGGAGGGGTGGGTGGAGAAGAGGGCGTTCCTTCCGTGTGTGGAGACGGGTTGTGGTGTGGGGGCGTCAACTGGTGTCGTCGCTGTCGTAAATCATATGGCTCGCGCGGGTGTTTTGTGCGAATCAGCACTGCAGTGCCGCGAAATTATTGCTTCCTGAGCCAGGTCAGCCGCCGGGTGCGTTCATGGTTCATGGACCGGGCGTGCACCACTTAATTCTCCATGCGGATCTTGCCTCGGCTATTAACAAACCTGCTCTTGTATTTTCCTCGTCACGGGTTGATGGTGTTTGTAGGATGATAGACTTTACCCGTTTTGTTATGTTGGTCTTCGCATAAAAAAAATGTTTTTCTTGCGGTAACTTTGTTCGTAACTAGGCTCTTTCTGAAACTCGTTCACCCATCCACCACGCGGGTCATCCACATCATTAGTGCTGGCCTGGCGCACCACGTCCACCCGACCACCGGATCTCGCCAAGCTAGTAGAAACCAAACAAAAAGGGCAGCGTGCGGCAAGTCATCCCGTGCTAATTGCGGCTCGCTTTTTTTTCGCTTAGCGCGGGAAACGGCATCATCTGCCGCGCCTAACCAAAACCTATCGCGCGGGGGCTGAGAAACCGCACACCCCCTTCCGCCCGTACAACCGGTCTACGTAAGCCGCGACGCCACGCGTCCGACGTCACGGCCAGGGGACCACGTGAGCCGCGCGTTGCGTTCCCCGACAACCGCGGGGGCCGACTCCGTTCGCCATGGTCCCGTGCGTTCTCCGGGAACGGGGGCCGCGCTTTGTCAGCGCTGCCCGCGACGGAAATTTTGGAGCCCGTCCCGCGCCAAGCGCCCAAGCTGGCGGCGATCGCACGATTCGTCTCAAAACACCAGGCCGGGTTAGTCAAAAGTGCTCCACGTTCCCTGCAGATTTGGCATCGAGTTGGATTTATTTTTTTACAACCAAAGAGCGTGTGAACAACTTATTTTTTTACGAAAAGAGAATTTCATTGATATCACAGTATAATACATCGCTGGATTACATATTCAACTCAAAACAATGCCAGCACCCAGTGGCGGAGGACCCGGTATGGCAAGGTCTGGCGAGCGCCATACCTTGATTTGTCCACCGAATGCTCTGCTCTGGCCTGGCAGCGTGATCTCCTTGAGCTGGTCTAAGGTTTGGAAAGAGATCATGCAACGAAAGCTATAAATCAGTGGCATGTCGAGCGTTTTGCCACACCTTTTATTTTTCGTCCTCCGCCACTGCCAGCACCATTGATGAGAGACAACAAACTTTAAAAATGCCGTAAATTTCACCATCTAAGATCACCATCCCAGATGGATATGCCACTGACGAAAACTCCGATCTGAACAACTTTGTGGCTCGTTTTCGTGAAATTTAACAGTGCTAATACAGGTCAAGGGATTAAATCACTTGCTAGATTGTGATACATGACCAAGACCTTTGTGCTGATTTTAGCCCTTTTTTTAATAATAGGTTTGGCGAAGATAAGACTATTCCCAATCGGCAGTATCATTACGCGAAATTATAGAGTGTCGCATAAAAAAACATTTAGTTTTAATGCATTATAGTATGGTGTTGTTTCTTAAATATATTGAAGCATTTAGTTTTTGCTTAATCCATGAGCAATTAAACAATTAACACAGTTTCCTAGCCTAAGAAGACTATACCTTTTGCTCTCTCTCTTTTTAATTCCTTGTCATGTCATCTAAAAATCTTATGTGATATCTAATTAATGTGCATGATACAACCTATTGAGAGATAAGCTAATTAAACGCCCAACTTGGTCCATCAGAACAGGGTTAAGAGCTTTTTTTATAGAAACAAGAATATATTAATATTCCGACCTATGTATCAAAACAATATATATAACATAAAAATTACAAATAGAAAAGCTTCATTCCAAATAGCACACAAGCTAAGAATAAAAGAGTTAAAAAAAAATAACACACTCATCTGCAGCTAAACATCCACCAACAACTAAAAAAAAACCTCCTCTCGTCTATCCACACAGGACATAAATGAGGCTTGGATAGTCCACATGTACCAAAGAGAGATCGTTAGGACCATCATATACGTTTCTCCTAGACGAGTCACAATAGAAACTTAGGCCATTCTCAGTGCATGTTTCATTCATTGCACATTTACCAAGACTTAAATTTTGGTAATAGAGCCAGATGGGTTTTATGAGGATGAAACTCCTCTCGATTCTAAAGCTAGTTCCAATGGTATGTTTCATTTTTTGTTTCCAAAACTGCCAAAGCATTTGTTTGAACAATGAAACACCATATACAGTGGCGGACCTACGGGGTGGTCCGGGTAGGCCTCGGCATACCTTAAAACAGCGATTCAGCACAACTAAAGCACTGTTCATACACTGTTTGGTACTGTTTATGCACTGTTTACTACTGTTTTCTATACTGTTTACGCACTGTGCATACTCAAATTCACTGGTCTGGGTCCGCCACTGTCCATATACAATACATGGTTTCATTTTTGTTGTTTCCTAGGACTATATGCAAGACACAAGCTTATTGGAAATAGTGTAGACATGGTTTCATTTAGATGAAACTACTTTCCTCTCTCTCTTTATTAATTTCTTGCCACATCATCTAAAATAGTGATATGGCATGATATTTAATGAGAATGAAACTCCCATTGGGAGTAGCCTAAGGCCATTTTCAATGCAAACTTTCATTTCATTGTTTCCAAGACTAAATTTTAGGAAAAAGAGCCATCTTCCTTTCATAAGTATGAAAGACCTCTCACAAGAGATGAAAGTTTTTCTTCTCTCTCCTCATAATTACCTTGCCAAGTCAGCAAAACGTGTATATGTGGCATATGATTTAATGCTTATGAAAGGGTGCATTGAGAATGGCCTAATGAAACTTCTCTTCTCTCTCCTCATAAAATTGCTGATGTGACATAGATTTAATGCTTATAAAACTCTCTTAAACGCTTAATAAAGGCAAACCAATAAGTCTAAAAAACATTTTTCAAATATATGGGTGTTTACGGGGCCAGAAAGAAGAGGTTCGAACAGAGGCGAGGATGACGACGACAAAGGCGGGCAGCGATGGAGGGTAGTTGCCTCGATAAGCTAAGACCTTGTCTCCGAAAATGGAGGGTGAAATAAGCACGAGATGATTTGTCATTGTCGCCAGGGCCGGCTCTGGGCTGGGGCAGTGAGGGCGACGGCCTAGGGCCCTGGCCCAAGAGGGGCCCCAAAATTTTTACATATGGGGTTGTACTATACTGCTTAGCAGGCCGAATTAAGCCAATGGCCCAACAAAACTTATACAGACACCGGCAGGTTAAGCTAGCTAACTGCCCGGCAGTCACGGCACCCATGATCGGCTCGATTTTTCCTCCACTCTTCAGCATTCCTTGTTGCCGAACGCCTTGCCCATCGTCCACGCCGTCGTACTCCGATGGCCACAGCCGCCGTGCTGCCGTATTGCCGATCGTTGCCGAAGCGGCCAAGCAAGCCAAACCAACGGATCGGGAATTCGGGATCTCTGATTGATTTGCCGGCTTGCCGAGACTTAGGTAAATATCTGTTAATTAGTTCATATGTTTTCCCCACCGATAATTAATTAGCCTTAGGCCTGATTTGTCTTTTTTTCCCCTTGAGGTAAAGGCCTGATTACTCAATGTTGCCCCCGAAACATTTTATCTTGGTACTATCATTACTGATTTTGCATCAAGAAATGCTAGGAGGAATATTTTTCGCAAATCTCTAGTGACCAGCTGATTTGGATTTTCCTGTTATCCGAGGTGATCTGTTAGCACTTTTTCTCAACGAATTTTCTTTTGTAATGTTTTAACAGTTGGTTTATGTTTGCTGTTGTCCCCTTTTTAGTGTAACATATTTTGTGAGTGAAGTATATATATGTGTAGCTATAGGGGCCCCACTTTGTGTCTGCCCCAGGGCCTTCGAAACCATAGAGCCGGCCCTGATTGTCGCACGCCGGGGCACGACGAGGAGGGCGAGTTCTAAGAGAAAGAAACCAAAGCTTGAAGAAAGCTGGATAGATCCAAACGACTGAAAATTCGGATGTCTTGTAGACGGCCCTTTAAAAAAAATACACCGAGAAAAGAAAAGAAGAAAGAGAGAGGGACAAAATCTTCGAAAATGGTGGCGCTCACCCCCTTATCCCCATCGCCACCGCCTCCTTCTCCGTCTCCGGCAACTCCTCGCCGGCGGCCACCACAGCCTCCACTTCATATCCACACCACTTCACCTCGCGCTCGAATCTGCCGTGCAGCCCCCGTTGCCCCCGCCAGCACCGGCGCCGACGACTACCACTCCACCATTCGCTCCCTCAACTCCCGCGGCCGGCACGTCCCCCGCAAATCGCTCGGGCAGGTCTGGCCGCTCAACCTTAAACTCCTCAGCTACAAAATTTCATCGCGTACCAACGTGTTTGTCGTTTCCATGCAGAACTACATGTTGAACTCCAAGGTGAACGAGCAGCTGGTGGCGGCGGCTGGGGTGGAAGAAGGGGACGTTGTGCTCGAGATCGGCCCGGGCACCGGGTCACTCACGGCCGCGCTGCTCGAGGCCGGCGCCACTGTTTTCGCCGTCGAGAAGGTTGGCAGCGTCGCTTGCTTTTCCTTAGCTTAATTGTGCTGGTGGCTGCTGATCTGAGACCATTTCATTTCTATCGTGTGCTACTATGATGAGGATCTCTATTGTTGATGGCTTATATTGTTGCTCGTGATTGGATATGCATGGCTATAGAGTTCTAGTAGGTCTTACTGGTTTGCCTTTGTTAAGCTCTTAACTCTGACAATGCTCAGCTTAGAGGGTCTTAATATACGCTGGCCTGAGAATGTTGGACTTATAATGTTGGACTTAATTTGATATAATCAAGACCAATAACGGCGGTGTTTCCGGTTACTCACAGAAGATTGGAGGGAGGTCCCTGTTTAACATAAGTATTTGGTTCCTTTAAATACTTATAGATTAACTTGCAATGTTGTCCACAAAAAGTAAAACTGAACTTGAGGTGTATTGGTCCAAATAGATGTGATTGCTTGAAATTGCAACCAGATTTTATAGCAGATAAAGAAATCATGATTTTTCGGCCTCATTTTTTGGGAGTTTCAACAGTTAAACTTTAGATATTCTTATATCAAATAAGTTTTCCCATCCATAATCTGCATCATCATCTTATTCTATGCTTTTCTGTGGAACAGGATAAACATATGGCCTCCCTTGTGAAAGATAGGTTTGGATCCACAGAACGATTGAAGGTAGTGGCTTGTTTTTAAATCGACATGTTTGTGTTTCCTTAACAAGAATGCAAAATGCTATGCAATATTCTCTTGGTACTCTCCTGACACCAAAATGGACAGTGTGTCATTTTGAATAGTTCGCAGTTTCTGCATGCAATCATTTACCACAGAAGAATAACTGTATCATTTGTATACTATAGATTTTGAAACCAGAAGTCCAAAACTCCAAACCATGTTGGCAGTATATTGTTGCTTTTAACCAAACTTACATGGTTACGTTTTACGTGATTTATGTTCATTTTGCTGAACTGATGCAGATCATTGAAGAAGATATCACAAAATTTAACATTCGCTCCCACTTTCTACCTTTCATGAAGGAGAAATACCATGGCACAGAAAAACATTCAAAGGTTGGCTTAGTGTCTGGCATCGGCTGTATCTCACATAATTTTGTATGCAGCTGGACAGCCATTGGAGTTAAATGAAGCCATTTTTTGTTGACCATGTGCCAGTTTCTACTTTGCAGGTGGTTGCTAACTTACCATTCAATGTCAGCACTGATGTTGTCAAACTACTTCTCCCTATGGGGGATGTTTTCTCTGTCATGGTGCTTATGCTTCAGGTTCGAACCAACTCTTATATTCATATGTAATGGTTCATATTGTGGCCACATAATTATGATCAAGTGCTTCTTTGTGATTTAGGCTTTAGACTTCTACTAATTTTTGTGCATATGTTTATTTAGAAATAGGAACATTTCATATTCTCTTCTTAGTACCTCTACTATCACTTCGAATGGACTATTGAATATTTATGTGACATGTTTACTTGACATTGTTAGGGTCTTAGGGACTCATTACACATGTAATAATTTCAGTTTCCATATTGTCATTTTAGCATGAAACAGCAGAGCGCCTTGCAGATGCTTCAATACAAACCCCAGAATATCGACCTATCAATGTGTTTGTGAATTTCTACTCAGGTAAAGATTTTATATGAAACTCCTCAATGGATTTCCATTATATTTTAACATATAAATGTAAGTATAAAATGCTTGCAGGCTATATGCAAACTTGATTGTACGTCTATTGTCTTCTCTATTTCGTTTCATAAAAGAAAAGTCTGGCTTCTGTATTGAGGGAGAATAGGGAAGGCCCTTACTGAAAAGGATGGGGGAAGGTATGAGGGAACAGGTCAAAAAGAGGGAAAACTAAAATATTCAGATTAAAGGCTTTAAATTAAACTGGGTTGTAAAGTTCTCTTCCATGTTTTTAGTCAGACAATGGAGATGCCTCTTGCACAGAACTACTGCTTCACACCCTTCATTTCATATTTTTTATCTTAAAATTCCGCTGATTACTCTTTCAAGATTGTCCAGCTGCCAATGATAAGAATGCAATGAAAAATACCTATCACTCTGTTGTACCATGAATACACCTGCCACACGATCAGGTTTGATCATACAACCAAGCAGCTTCTTATTTGTTGGGGACTCCACGATAGGTGCACATTCATGTTGCTCTATCAAACTTATAATAGGATTCTGCTCAAAGTGTTCGACCAGAATCATTTTGAAATGCAAGCAAGTGTTGCGCCCTTATCAACTTTTATGTAGCTATGCAATTAAATTCTTCGATATCACGCAATCACCTGAAATGTTGGCCAACTTTTTAGCATGCCCAGTTACTTAACGGATAATTTCATAGTTGTTTTGCATTTGCTGACAGAAAAAACATTTTTTTGTTCATTTCAGAACCTGAATACAAGTTCAGAGTTGAGAGAGAGAACTTTTTCCCTCGACCAAAGGTAATTCATCGGTTTACATGTGTGTTTCTAAGGCACTGTTTATATCATAATAATTCGTTTTTAACCAGTTGCTTGGGGTTAACATTATTAAAATTCTATATTGTTCTTAGCTAATTCCATTCGCAGGTTGATGGTGCTGTTATCAGCTTTAAACTAAAGAATGCTGGGGAATATCCGCCAGTTGGTTCTCACAAGAGCTTCTTTTCAATGGTGAGTCATATAACTCGATGCCAATAAACGATACTCCATTGTTACATTGCGTGCTGTGGTTGAAAATAAGCATCACATGTTGGGATTTGTATTTAAGATTAGCTATTACCCTTCACTTACAGGTGAACTCTGCTTTCAATGGAAAGCGCAAGATGCTTAGGAAATCACTTCAGCACCTATGCTCTTCTGCTGAGATCGAATCCGCTCTTCACAACATTGGTCTTTCAGTTACAGTAAGCGCTCCCTCGCTTCCTCCCTTTCTTTTCCTTTCCCTCTTCTAATCATGTATGCTCAACTTTTCTGTTGCTCCAGGCTAGACCTTCTGATCTGACGCTGGATGATTTTGTGAGTTTGCACAACTATCTGACGAAAGTATGAATACAATGGTGCCTTTGAAACGCCTATGAGATGCTTGTTGGTGTGGTGATGGATTCGGGTCTGAGAGCTGCTGGTACACCTGATCCAGAAGTGGATTGGTTAAAGAGACAGGATGTCGCGTTTGAGATTCTGCGAACCTCCATCGCCGGCTGGTTTTTGCTGTGAAATATTAGTGTGATGAGTTAGCATGCATGGATGGACATGATGACCATGTTCAAACTTCAGAGCAGATCTCAGTAATGGAATCATGGCCTGTCCTGAAAAGAAGGGTACCACTACCTTACCATGTGCCCGGTTAATAACTGGATCTGCCTTCCTGACTCCTGGGGCAATGTAGAGACCAGACACCAGAGATGGGGGGACAATGTGAAGGTTGAAGAGCAAAGATGCTCGGCCGGTGCACAGTACATATCGATAGACAGTGGTGTTGTATTTTGGACTTGTACATGAATCTTGAATTATACTGAAATAGACACCATATATTATTTGTTTCCAAAAGAAGGAGAGGCGAACACATATGCAACATGCATGCCGCCTCTTGGAGACCGTAACGATGGAGATCTTCGCCAAGCATGGGTGGAAGTTTAGCAATAGGTTATGCAATTGATGAACTATTTGTTATATTTCCGCCTCATGTTAGGCTTATTTGCTTGTCGCCATTTGTTTGGCGCTTTGGTTTATGTCCTATGTTGTAGACGGAGTCTACACATAGTGATGGTTTGTAATAATGAACTGACCAAATACATCACACGATGTAGAGGTCGGGATACTTTCATTTGCTTGATGAAATAGAATTTCCCTTTATCTAAAAATCTTCGGAGTATCAGTATTTTCGAGACAAGATCATGTTACGCCAATGTACAGCAGGGCATGGCGCCCAAGATGCTAGGCCCTGGCCTGGGTTAAATTTGCTGAAATCTGGGATTAAAAGGAATTGCTATCCAAAACTTCCAAGCCTCATCCTACATCTCTGAATGCTACAAAATAGCTGCCAGGCGGCCCTAGGCGCACGGAGCGGACGAGCGCAATTTTCCCTCCAACGCATGGCTGTGCAGTTGGACCGGACTGGGCCGCAGGGAAACAAACGTTGAGTGGAAGTCGTCCGATCCAACGAACGGCAGACGATCTGCTTCCGGAGACGTCACGGTCCGTTTTCACCACTATACTCGTCTGCAGTCGCCCCTCTTCTATTTTCTTCCTTCTCCCGTTCATCCCTCTCGCTCCCTCGCTGGCTCTCGCTCTCGTGGCCTTCCTTCCGTGGCGGCGGCGACTCGGCGAGCTGCGACGACTTCCGCCGAGCCCTTCATCGGCGGCAAGCAGCACCCACCAGGTATGTGCGCCCCTCATCTTCCCTTCCCGCTGTGCGAAACGGAGCACCCCAAAACCCTAATATGAGTTATTTGTATTCGGATCTGGCCCCAAAACCCTAATGTTTTGTGTTCCCTCTTCGTCGGCCGCTGCCGGCGGTGGCGGCACCAAGTGGTCGTCGTCCGCAGCTACTCTCTCCTTCTCTCTCTCCCCGTTAGATAGAGCAACCTTCCGGTGCGTCGTCGAGCTCGTGCTGGCCGCATACGGCCTCTCTTGCTCCAGATCTGGCGCCTCCAGTGTCATCGAGGTAGTGCGGCAGTCCAGCTGGAGGAGGCGCAGGTCGTGGTCCGGCGGGTGTCTGCGGTGGCCACGCTGCCGGGGGCAGGCCGGGCATGCCCTCGTTGGTGCTGGCTCGCCATGCCTCCGTGTAGACTTGGTTGCTTCGGAGCGAGTGGCTCCATCTAGCTACGTCTGTTTTGGTTGTAAACTAGGTTGAAGCAATTGTTCAGTAAGTGTCTGCGTCGTTTTTTCAGAATTGCAAGGCAGCATTTATTGATAAAACACCTGTTCTGTGGAACACCTTTGGGTTTTCATCAGACATGTGCCACAGCTTTTATATCCTGCTCGGGCAAAAAGCTGAAACTATCGTAGCTTGCGCCCTCAAAAGTAACTACAAATGTTTGTCTCTTGGAAAGTTGGAGGCAGATTTTGCTGTTTGATTAGCTTTAAGCATCTGCTGTTACCACCTCAGGATTTTTCATTTTGTTAGAACTTGCTGAAGTTTGGACTCCTGTTTAGCATCCACGAGTTAATATCTTTTTGTTTTATACTTGTGCTGTAGATTGGAGACAATGAGGCCAGTTTTCTGCGGGAACCTTGACTATGATGTTCGCATATCCGAAATTGAGCGCCTTTTTGGCAAGTATGGAAGGGTGGAACGAGTGGATCTGAAGACAGGTTAGTCTGTTTGTTGACTTGTTGTTCTTAATCTTTTTTGCTTTTTCTCTGTTGCCAAATAATATTTGTTATTGAACTGATCAGTTTTCCTGGTTCAAGCGACCAGATTAAGGCCTGTTGCATTACTGGTATTTGAAGCTCAGCATCAAGGATTTTTTCCATTTTGTTTCTCAATTTTAGTTCCTGAAGCCTGCAGCTGGATTTTCTCTGTTTTAAATTCCTGTTAATTTATAAGGGAAAAACACCTTTCTTAAAATAATTGTCAACCATTTCGTTAACTCTACTGGCTCAATTACCTATGGGCTTGGAACAAATATGTGATCGCTATATAACTCTTCTGAGTGTGTTGATTGACTAAGAAGATCTGGCAGAGATGGTGAAATTTCCTTCAGCCGTGCCTGTTGTAGGGCGCCTCAAACTGGCCAAGTTATTTCGTTATGTTTTCAAGTCGTGGGATAATGTGAATCAGGATAAATCTAGATCAGAAGTTATTTCTTGAAATTTAGGTCGAGTACTCAATTATTTCTTTGCGCAGGAATATCATGGAGCATTTGTGCTCTTCCTGATTGATGGACTGGGCTCTACCTTTCCTGCCTGAGCCCCACCACATCTCTTGTCCATCTCCAGGAGTGCACAGTCCACCATGGCATTTGCTCACTTGGAAACAACCACCTCGTGACCGATGTCTTACTTTTACGTCAACGTTGCACCCTCCTTCCCTGCCCGATCACCATTTCCTCGCCAATCCAACCATGCCAATCTCATGGCCGGCTGGAGAAGAGTGGAGGTTGCACCACCAATTTTGATGTACCATGAATGTTTGGATTATTGTACTCTGACGTCGTTTAGTTCGGCATATGCAAGGTCTGTTCCTGGTTATTCTAGCGTATTAGCCTTTAGATTGAGAGGTGATCTGACAAAAGTTAACTTGTAGTTAATTGCCTTTTCTGTTGAGGTACTGTGATTCCTTTGAACAATCAGCACTCATTTTTCTTGTTTACAATGTTGAAGGGTTTGCATTTGTCTACATGGAAGATGAACGTGATGCTGATGATGCTATCCGTAGACTTGATGGAATTGAGTTTGGCAGGAAAGGAAGGAGAATCAGAGTCGAGTGGACAAAGGTCTGCTTATTTGAATAAATATTGACCTGTTATCACTAAAGTATCATTTACTCAGTTCAGTTATCATCTGTTATCTATGCAGGAGGATCGTAGTGCTGGTCGAAAGGGCGGCTCGAGAAGATCTCCAAACAGTGCAAGACCAACCAAAACCTTGTTTGTGATCAACTTTGATCCAATGAATACAAGAACTAGAGATATAGAAAGGCACTTTGATAAATATGGCAGGATCGCGAATGTCAGAATAAAGAAGAACTTTGCCTTTGTGCAGTTTGAGTTACAGGAAGATGCTACGAGAGCATTGGAGGGTACTAATGGAAGGTACTAGCTAATGCTTCTTTTCACATGTTTATTTCAAATACTGTCATGATTTTTACTGCTAGTTTGCTACATCACCTTTGGCTTTGGTAGAAACTAGAGTATGCGTACAAATAACCTTACTGAATCCGGTGTTCTTGGCAGTGCTTTTATGGACAGGGTCATCTCTGTTGAGTATGCACTTCGTGATGATGATGAAAAAGGGAATGGATACAGTCCAGACAGGAGAGGTCGTGATAGATCTCCAGGTAGAAGGCGCTCTCCTAGTCCTTATGGTCGAGGAAGGGAGAGGGGTAGCCCGGACTACGGCAGGGGCAGGGAGAGGGGCAGCCCAGATTATGGCAGGGGAGGCGATAGACGCAGCCCTAATTATGGCCGTGAAGCAAGCCCAAATGGTAGGGCCAAAGGTGATGAGGGGGGCAGCCCCAACTATGAACGGGAGCGTCGTGAAGCTAGTCCCCGTCGTGATCGCTATGAAGCTAGTCCCCGCCGGGAGCGCAGGGAAGCTAGTCCTCGTCGGGAGCGCAGGGAAGTTAGTCCTGGCTATGACAGGCCCCCAAGGTTAGTATATTCTGTCATTGTGTCTTTGCACCCTGTGTTGAAGCCTTACACTGAATCACCTGTTTGCAATGTGTAGCAGGTCTCCTGCAAGGGACGAGAGAGATTGAATTTGGAAGTGTTTGACTCATGCTTGTGTTAGAGCCACCCGCGTCAGATGGATGTATGAACTAGTGTTATGTTAAAATTGGTAATATTAGGCAGCTGGAAACTATTGTACTATCTATGTTAGTTTGTGTTTTGACTTTGAGACAATTCCAATGTAACTCATGTGCCGACTGTGGTAGCTTTGCTTTTCAGCCCTCAGTATTTACCTTGTTATTGGCATATTTCCATTCCCACCTTGATTGTTCCTTTTACTGTTGAATGTGTGGATTGCTTGATCATGTTTTTGGTCGCCTTTGTTCTGTTTTTAATCCCAGCGGCAAGTCATTATGCATGTGTAAGTAACTGAGAACTTGATCTTCTATCTTGCAAGTGAGCTTCAGCTTGTAGTCTCCCCCGTAGCAAGGGGAAATTGGCTACTGTGAAATTGCGCACGAATTGTTGTACGTGGGCAACTCCTTGCGTTACTCCAGCTGTTACCAGTAGAACAGATATTGGAGATCATGACTGATTACGCATATGCCTTGGCTTGCAAAGGTTATGATTTCAGTTTTGCCAGGACATATCCATATATCGACAGGAGCTGCTGACGCATGCCTAGCCAAGCGCCTCTGTTCATTTCCCGGACAACGTGACCTCAAGCGCTAAGTCACCGGACACGGTCAGCAATGGAATGATGGCACAGTTAGATTGTTCAGGTTAATATTTTGGTTTCTGTTAAGTTATATGCCCCTTTTCGAGCAAAAAGTTTTATGCCTTTTGGAAAGTGTCAACAAGAAACAGAAACACTAGAAAAAGATATGCGAACAGAACCCCTTTTGCATTTGATTTGGTTACATGATGATGCTACAATCCACTTCACTGGTTTTCACAATCCAGTTCTAACAATCAGATGGATATCTCTAGACTCAAATCAATCTAGTTTGGTTACATTAGTTACATTGCTACATCTAATCTCCCGGACTTGTGAGGATCAGCTTTCACTGTCACAGAAACTGCAGGGCCTACCAGCTCGCTGCTCACACAAAATGGTGCGTCGGGTACTCGTGCTCCGAGCCATTGTAATCGTAGTAGAGCCTCTCCCCTTTGGGGATGTCCCTGTTCGCCACCAGCAGCACCCGGCACTCGCCGTCTATGTCGAACCGCACGCACTTGAGGTTCTGCTTCTTCCTCCCCTCCCTGACCAACACGTTCCAAGCTTCAGCCACGGGTTCAATTCATCACAGTAAAGTGCTGCAGAGTAATGGGACCTCGTCTACTTACGGCGTGTGGTTGTTGATGCCGTTGATGAAGCGCGCGATGTTGCTGCGCTTGTCGGGGCAGATGACAAGGCTCCTCGCCTGGGAGGACGCCGAGAGCAGGGTCATCATGCTGTCGCCGTCGTCGTGCTCCCTGTTCCGCAGGAAATCGACGTCGCCGACGTACTCCGTGATGATGGTCAGGTCCTTGATGAACCTGTCCGCCTCCACCGTGAACCCCTCGACGGGGTCGTACACGACGAGGAGGGGAGGCCACTCCCCTCTCTCCATCATCCTCTTGCACAGGTTCAGGGTCTCCACGTCCTCCTTTGGTAGCACCTGAAATGAGATTCGGATTGAGCAACAATAATGGGAGCGTTCAGATTGCATCAGAACTCGAATCGTCGAGATAAACAGACCTGCATTCCTCCGGCTTCGAGGGCGGCGCGGTTGGCGGAGCGCGGCGCCATGCCTGGCACGTAGGTGAGCTGGTTGCTGAAGACGGCGCCGGTGGCCGTGAGCGCCGTGGCGAGCGACGCCATCTGGCGGAGTCGCTGCGCAGGGTCCTCGCTGGGGTTGAAGGGAAGCAGCTTCCTCTTCTTCTTCTTGGACACCACCAACGCCCCCGGGGTCTTCCTCTTCCGCTTCTTCAGCTCCGACAGCTCCGGCGCCCCCGGGCTCCTCTGGATCTTGAAGAAATCCACGATCTTCGTCTGGACCAGCGGGAACTCTGCAGATCGAATCCCGATTCAATAAACAAGCGCAAATGGCCGCACCGGAATTGCAATTTCGCATAGACTAAAGAGGGAATGATTGATTGGTTACTCACGCTTGGGCTTCTTGATCTTGGGGGATGGAGAGTGCGAGGACTTGGAGGAGGGGGAACGGCAGGCGGGGCAGAACCAGTCGCCGGCGGGAACGCGCGGGAGGATGGGGCGGAGGCAGAAAATGTGGTACCCGAGGTCGCATCCGTCGCACAGCATCAGCTCCGCGCCCGCCTCCCCGGACCCGCACGCCTCGCACCGGACATCGTCGTCGTCGGTGTCGACCGCCTTGGGCGGCGTCCGAGCGCGCGTCCGGCGACGGAGCTGCCCGGCGGCGCCCATCTTCCGCAGCGCCGGCGAGAGGGCAGGGAGGTGCAAGAATTGCTCAGGTTAGGTGGCAGATGGGGGCGTCTGTACGGAGAGCGAGGCTTGGATGTCTGGAGGTAGTAGGTAAATAGACAAAAATGGGGGCGGCGGGAGAGAGAAGAGAATTGTTGGCTTTTGGCGCCAACGCTTCGCGGGAAACTGTGGGAGGCGGGAGGTCAGCGCGCGCCAGTTCTTTCTCTTTCTTTCTTTTTTCCCTTTTACTCCCTGAGGGTCGGGATCGAGTTTATGGGCCGGGCCTTCGCTCGGCCTACATGTAATAAATTGGCTGGGCCGCTTGTGCGTCCACGTAAATCATTTCTCGTTGCTAATACACACTGTCTGAGATGGAGTTGCACGCATCAGGATGGATGTATGGAGTACGTAGTTCCTTGTACGTACGGTATAGGACAAGCGATTAATCCACGGTACATTACATATGGAGTGTCCACGGACCTAACCAGCTAAGGCGTCGATGCTTTCCACACCGGCGACGATGGCAACAGTTTTGCTTGGACATGACCCCTGCTCGAGTCCTGTAAAGGATAGCATCACCCTGCTTCTTGGAAGCTTCCTTGGACAGCGACTCTCGCATTGATCATGGTCCGTGCATGTCATCTCCTCCTCCTGTTCCATCATTTCATACGCAACTAACAACTTCGCATCTCGGCACGCCCTGGCTAATTTTAACAGCTTATAATAACAACCCATGAAACAAATAACGAATCCATGCATTGGGCGTGCTGATCGAATAATCGCGGGCAGGCGGGCGGCAACATGATGTATAGCGTCGTCACCTAAATTCCTTTCTTTAAACTGCCGTTCGAATAACCGTAGATTGCGTTAGATCTGATATCATCTTCCATTATTATTTCACACAAGCTCTGCATTTAGCCGCAGACTGAAATGAATGATGGATGCACGACGTGGATGGATGGTCCGCGGCGTGAGGCGTGGCCACACGTACAGTGGGGGTGGGCTTGCATCGGTACTACTACGTCTGCAGAGGTTCGTTGGGCATCAGTTCTCGCATACAAAAATCTGATCTAGTCGAAGCTTCCTGGAAGCTCACTCTCCGATGGGATCGTCGTCCCTCCGGACCACGTCGTTATCCTGATCTAGAATGCCGAGTTCCTGCAGTGGAAATAGTCCAGTCCAGCAAAGCTGTTTTGAGCTGGTAAAATTTGGGTTCTCTATTTGAAAACACACCGGTTTTCTTCGTTTCTTGTCGCTTCACGTGTTCGAGAACGCATATTTCCAATCTCCAAACAAAATTTATCATACGTATGAAATCGAAATGGTAACGGGGAGCACCGCGGGAAACGTCACATCAGTCTCGGTGCCGGCCAAACCAAACCTTTCGCGTTCGTTTATATACCCGGAACGACGCTCGCGCGCAGTTGTCAACACCACACATTTGTTTTCCTCCCCCGCTCGCGACCGCACCTCGCAAAAACCCAAAGATCAGCGGATCATGGCGGCGACGCCCCGCGCCGGCGCCGGCGCCGAGGAGGAGGCCTACGAGGACCTGCTGCCGGTGATGGCGGGGCGGCTGGGCACGGCGGGCCTGCTGTCGGAGCTCCGGGCGGGGTTCCGGCTGCTGGCGGACCCTGCGCGGGGCGCCATCACGGCCGAGAGCCTGCGGCGCGGCGCGGCGGCCGCGCTGGGCGTGGAAGGCATGACGGCGGAGGAGGCCGCCGCGATGGTGCGGGAGGGCGACTCCGACGGCGACGGCGCGCTCAGCGAGGCCGAGTTCTGCGTCCTCATGGTGCGGCTCAGCCCCGGGATCATGGAAGACGCCGAGGCGTGGCTCGAGGAGGCCATCGCCGACGAGCTCGCTCCCTCGACGACGACGACGCCGCCGCCGCAGCAAGCAGCTTAAAGAATCAAGCAGGCACCCGTTGTGTTGATATTAATCAATTCTCTGGCTGCTGCTGCCTCGCTCGCGGCAGCTACTACTAGTACTTGTAATCAATCTACCCCGTATGTGCCTATGCCGTGATTCGTGAGCTAGTACTTGTAATTACCGTGATGCATGATCCATTTCTGTGTGACTGTTCTTGTTCAACGAACTGGTCTCTTTTGGTTCATGTTATTAATAAGTACTAGTAGTATAATAGAGTGGCTGTCTGTCTACATCTTCGTTCTGCGACTTGATTTTGACTATTTGGTGATGAGGCTGCAACTGATTTGTTTCACCTGTAAAGAACAATTCAACACTATGGAGTACAAACTGGCACTGCGTGCACTTGTACAGTGTCGAATCCGTAAAAAAAAAAAAGAAGAAAAAAAACTTTGTAAAGAGGCAAGTCATATTTTTGCAGTTTGTTCGTAACGTATGCTGATCAAGACTTGAATTTGGAGCGAATATTGCTACGCTCAGAGCTCAGTGATTCTTCGAGAAAGGTTTTTTTTTTTTTTTTGAGATTACACAGTACAACTCAGACACTCACAACGCACGCACACTCACCTCTATGAACACACGTACGCAAACCCTACCCCTATGAGCATCTTCGAAGACTGAGTCGGCAAATCTAGAGATACGAAGTCACCACTGGCGCCTCGCTGTCGACGGGAGCGTCGCCTACCACTGAAAGCACAAATACCGTTAAATCCTTGAAAATTCGCTCCAACGGAGAGTCAAACCCAGGACCTGAGAGGTGTTACTCGGATGTCTTAACCACTAGGCCAAGACCCCTTTCACGATTCTTCGAGAAAGGTGTGCGCTACAAGGTCGAGCTGAGAAATGGGCCCCAGAATGGCGGAAGCCATGCTGGGCTGATCTGCTGTTCAAGTTGGGCCACCATGATGCGTTTTTCGACCTTGCCGTCGTACGTGGATTGCGGCCTGCGACCTGTCAACAGCATCGGGTTGGCCCGGCCCTTCAACTCCACGCTGCCGAGGGATTTCGTCTGCATCCGCACGAGATCGGTCAGGATGGAAAGCGGCGGCCGAAGAAGCCAAGCAAAAAGTTGGGCGCGCGCGTGACCGCCACGTCCCCACCGACCATCTTCTCCGAGGCTCCAGAGCAGAGCAACAGCATTTGCACACTTGTCTCGTCCACTCGGCTCGGTCTCCCCTTATCACCAAACTACCGGTCAGCCACACGCCCACGCCCGCGCTGGAAACCAAAGCAGAGCAGACTAGCAGCAAAGGGTGGGAGGCCATCACTGACGACACAAGAAACGCCCATGGCGTCGCCGCTCACGGCCGTCCGGCCCCGCCTCCTCCCGGTCTCCTGCTCCGCCGCAGGCCCTTCCAGGAACAACACCGCTCCCAAGAACCAGCAGCTGCTACCAGCTCCGCCAACAACAACCGCTCCTCTCCCACCGCTGCGCGCCACGGCGGCGACGGCATCGGTGGCGGCTGCGATGCCGCTGCTGCTGGCGCTGCCGCCGGACGCGCTGGCGGCGGGTGGCGAGTTCGGGATCCTGGAGGGGCGGAGCTTCGCGCTGCTGCACCCGCTGGTGATGGGCGGCCTCTTCGGCTACACGCTCTGGGCGGGCTACCTCGGCTGGCAGTGGCGCCGGGTGCGCACCGTCCAGGACGAGATTAACGAACTCAAGAAGCAGGTCAAGCCCGCCGCCGCCGCCACGCCGGCCGCCGTCGGCGCTGCAGGGGACGCGCCGCCGCCGCCTCCCGCACCCAAGTCGCCAGTCAAGATCAAGATCGACGAGCTCACCGAGGTAACCATTCATTCGTCAGCGTCGAAAACTGATTGATTGATTGATTGATTGCGGAGTGATCAGTCGGTGAGCTAGAGCGAGGTTGCGGAGATTAATTAACCAGCTGCTGCCTCTTGATTGCCCATGCAGGAGAGGAAGAAGCTGCTCAAGGGCTCGTTCCGGGACCGCCACTTCAACGCGGGCTCCATCCTGCTCGGCCTCGGAGTGCTCGAGTCCGTCGGCGGCGCGCTCAACACCTGGTTCCGGACCGGCAAGCTCTTCCCGGGCCCACACCTCTTCGCCGGAGCAGGTTCGTCGTCGCCGTGAACCCTTGTTACCAATATGCAAATGCTCACTACCTAGTAGCAATGAACTTTGCTGAACGACTCGATCGATGCGATGCAAATGCAATGCAGCCATCACGGTGCTGTGGGCGGGAGCGGCGGCGCTGGTCCCGGCGATGCAGAAGGGGAACGAGACGGCCAGGAACCTTCATATCGCGCTCAACGCCCTCAACGTCTTGCTCTTCATCTGGCAGATCCCCACCGGCCTCGAGATCGTCGGAAAGGTCTTCGAGTTCACCACCTGGCCATGATGATGACCATGCATCGGTCGGACCAACACCTCCTACTCTGCATTGCTGATGCACCCCCTGCAGCTTCCTCGCTCTGCATGTCTCTTCTCTTCCATTAGGTGGTTCTTGACTTGTTGACAGTCTTGTGTTCAGTCCACTGTTGTTTACCAGACCTGACTCTGTTTTGTAACTGTTGTGGGACTGTAAAGTTGAAAATTTTTGATGCCACAGGTAGGGTTCCGTTTCGCAACACATTAAACTTGCAAGTCACGGCTCGGTTTGGCGCATGAATGAATGTGTTAAGGCGATCATGGTAGTTGATACTAATACTGTTTTCTGTGTAGAGGGTTGAAGGTGCAGGAAAAATCGTAGGCGTGGTTTGAGATGCGGAAAAATGAAAAGTCGGTGTCGTCGGCTATTGGGAATTGAAAATTTAAGCTAACCATCTCAATATCCAACAATCTCTCGCACATTGAAGGGGAAAATATTATCCCCAACATCCGACCTCTTACCTGTATTCAAGAATAATATGAAACATTTAGCCCTCTTTGGTAAAGCTCCGTCAGCTTCTGCTCCCTCTGACCTAAAACATTGTAGAAATAATATTTCACATTGTAGTAGAAAGCCGACAAAGCCGCGAAAACCAAGCTTCACCAGCTTCACCTCCTCCTTAGTTCCATTTTGCTCAAGAAAGGAGGAGCCGCTCCTTACTCTGGTCATAGTGTTTTTGTTCGAGGGAGCCGGAGCCGGCGGAGCTCTACCAAAAAGACTCTTAACCATGACTTTTTCTGCTCATCGAAGCTTTGTTTGGTATTGCCATGGGTTTTTCTTAGCTGTTGTTTTATTTAGAGGTGCCATGTTATGAACGATCATAACACAAATCACATCAGAAATGATAAAATTCCCTCAAACTAATAACTATGACCTAACACTTTTTTCTTTGAAACATTGAGGTGGTGTTTGGATCAGGGTGACTAAAACTAGCCTGACTAGATGTAGTCAGTTTTGTTCCAAACGAATAAGACTAAAAAGGGACTAAAGACTAAAACTCTTTCCAAACGGGTGAGATTAAAAAGGGACTAAAGACTAAAACTCTTTAGTAGAGAAAGAGGTGACTAGAGACTAGGGACTAGAGACTAGTACTAACTAGTACTGAACTAAAGTGGGTATCCAAACACCTCCTGACTTTCACGGTTCGGTTGGCTGAAAATAAAAAATCCGGGTCAACCGTCAAAAAGTGGAGAAAAAATGGCTAGTACGAAGTACAAACACATCACGCAGTCTGCCATTCCTGCGTCCTAAATTCCTAATCACCCAACAAGAAGAAAACAGTGGCAAACACCTCCAAAACCCTTGCTCACGAGCTCGCCGCCTTCACCCCTCGGCCGGCCGGCAATGGAGGGCGTCCACAGCCTCCTCGCCCGGCCCAACTCCGCGCCATTCGCCTTCTCCTTCCCGCCCCCGTGCCGCAGCTCCAAGCCGCCGCCCGGCCCTCTCGCCTGCCGAGCCGCGAGCCGCTGGGCCGACCGCCTCTTCGCCGACTTCCACCTTCTCCCCACCGCCGCGGCGGACCCGCCGGCCGCGGCCTCCTCCTCGGCGTCTCCGTTCGTCCCGCTTTTACCCGACGCCCCCGACCGCACCATCCCCCTCCCAGTCGACTTCTACAAGGTCTGGCAGTGAGTTTATTCGTGGGCACCTTTGTGATTAATTTGGTCCCTAGGGTTATCGTTCGTTAGTGAAATGGGATGTCTTGATGTGAAAATAATGGCTGCTCCTTTCAGTATTCAGTTTGGATTCGATATCTGAGTCTATTGCTAGGTTATTATCCACTGCAATCCATGAATCTGCACTCTTACCCCTGTTTTCCCCTCTTAAATTTATAGTACTAGCACTTTTACTTTGGATTCTGATACACCTATCCCACAAGTTACATTTTACATTTAATTCAGTAAGGACGACCTAGTGTATAGAGTTTGTGCTTCCATTATGATGCTGGGGAACAGAACCCCCTGTATATGTTTCATTATTTGGAGAAATGATCTGCTGGACTGGCTGTTTGCTCAGATTCTCGGCGCGGAGCCTCATTTCCTAGGCGATGGCATTAAGAGGGCCTTTGAGGCGCGGATAGCCAAGCCACCGCAGTACGGCTACAGCACAGATGCTCTTGTTGGCCGGCGGCAAATGCTGCAGGCTGCTCATGACACTCTCACGAACCAGAGCTCCCGTACCGAGTACGATCGTGCACTTTCTGAGGACCGTGATGCGACACTCACCATGGACGTTGCTTGGGATAAGGTGAGGCTGTAGGGCAGCCTTTTTTATCTTAATAGGATTTCAAATAGCACTAGACTTAACTGGTTGGGTGCCTTGCCAAGTAGGTTCCAGGTGTGCTTTGTGTTCTTCAGGAGGCTGGGGAATCACAACTAGTGCTTGCGACCGGGGAGCAGTTGCTTCAGGACCGACCACCCAAGCGGTTCAAGCAGGATGTGGTGCTAGCGATGGTATTGGCCTATGTGGACCTATCAAGGGATGCGATGGCAGCAAGCCCCCCTGATGTAATCTGCTGCTGTGAGGTGCTCGAGAGGGCGCTCAAGCTTCTGCAGGTGAATTAATGTGTTTCTATCAGATGTTTTCTTAGAGTACAAGGAAGGACACTCACAGCCCTCCTGTACAGACACCACACCTGCCTATTGGTTCTATAAGATGTGTTGCAAATTGAACATGTCTTAAGGTGTCTTTGACACACATTCATTTAATACTCACTCTCTCAATGTGACATGTACTCATGTAGGGCAAAAAAATTGTTCTTCTGTGTAACATTGTATTAAATATATAACATAGATCACATGCTCTAAATTTATCTAACTGCTTGTTGTTCATGGTGACAACAAATTGTTGTTTGATGAAAGAAGTCCCTTTTGGATGAGCATCAGATGTAACAGTATACGTTTATGTACTTTTAAGCATTGTAGGCCTCCCATCATTATCAATTATAAAAACTTTAAGCCAGTCCAGTTTGGTCTTAATAATTAGTAACATTGGGGTTTAGCTTGTTGTCTCAGGTCATGCCATTCCAATCTCACTTTAAGCTATAAACCAAAACTGCTTAGTTATGATGAATACTTTAGCCATTTTGTTGATATCAAATGACCAAATAAACCTATAGCCATATTTGCCTTTTTGCTATCTACTATTTCACCTGGCAGAAATTTGAACAGGATAGAATTAGATTAGTGTGTGAAGATCAGCTTGAATTCCATAGGTTGTATCTTGGTTAGAGAGACGTCTTGGAAGCATTACTAACAGAAACATTGCATTTTAGGAGGATGGTGCAAGCAATCTTGCACCTGATCTGCTTGCACAGATTGATGAAACTCTGGAGGAGATTACGCCTAGCTGTGTGTTGGAGCTTCTTGCTCTTCCCACTGATGAAAAACATAAAAAGAAACGCCAAGAAGGTCTGCAAGGTGCAAGAAATATATTGTGGAGTGTTGGTCGCGGCGGTATTGCTACCGTTGGAGGAGGATTTTCTCGTGAGGCCTTCATGAATGAGGCTTTTCTGCAGATGACTTCAGCCGAGCAGGTTTGTGCGTGCCAATCTTGAAGAGCCCCACTTCTCCAGCGCTCTGTAGATTTTGCGAGAGCTTACTATTTAAATTTATTAATTCATGTTCTGTTATATTTTTCAGATGGACTTCTTCTCTAAAACACCAAATAGCATACCACCTGAATGGTTTGAAATCTATAGCGTGGCACTTGCACATATTGCTCAAGCAATCGCAAGTAAGAGGCCACAATTCATCATGATTGCAGATGACCTTTTCGAGCAACTTCAGAAGTTCAATATAGGTTCTCAGTATCCTTATGACAATGAGATGGACCTCGCATTGGAAAGGGCGCTCTGCTCATTACTGGTGGGAGATATTAGCAATTGCAGAATGTGGCTTGGAATCGATAATGAGTCCTCACTATATAGAGACCCCAAAATTATTGAGTTTGTTGTAAATAACTCTAGTATCGATGAGGAGAATGATCTTCTACCAGGGCTGTGCAAGCTTTTGGAGACGTGGCTTGTCTCTGAGGTTTTCCCCAGGAGCAGAGATACTCGTGGCATGCAGTTCAGACTTGGAGACTATTATGATGACCCGCAAGTTTTAAGCTACCTAGAAAGGATGGAAGGTGGTGGGAGTTCTCATCTGGCTGCAGCTGCTGCTATAGCAAAACTTGGTGCTCAAGCTACAGCTGCACTTGGTACTGTAAAATCAAAGGCTGTTCAAGCATTCAGCAAGGTTTTCCCATTGGTAGAACAGCTAGAGAGGTCAGGCACAGATAACCCTAATGATGATTTTGATAAATCTCTTGAAACACTTGCCCTGGAAAGTGCTGCTGGAAATGCCATTCATGATTCCAAAAATACAGCTTTGAAGATTATCTCTGCTGGTGCATTATGTGCACTATTTGCAGTTATAGGCCTAAAGTACATGTCTCGTAAGAAGGCACTTCCTGCAATCAGGAGCGAGCATGGATCTGTGGTAGTTGCTGAATCTGTTGAAGGTGAGTGACCTTGTGGTCAAACAGCATTATGCTTTCTAGCCAGCAGGTTTTCATTGATGTTACTGACAAAGGTTTGTACCAAATGTTATAGATAAAATGTATCCGGGACCATAATAGTACTTTCTATTTGTTGTAATATAAATCATAGAATGTTATGGATAAAACGTTTAATGCCATCTTTTTTTACCGTGTAATTTTCGCCATTGAAAATTTATCATTCCATTATCCATTATATTTGTTGAAGATGCTGCAGTAAATGAAGATCCAACAGAAATACCTAGAATGGATGCTAAGTTGGCTGAAGATATTGTTCGCAAGTGGCAGAGTATCAAATCCAAAGCTTTGGGGCCGGACCATTCTGTTGCATCATTGCAAGAGGTGAAGTTCAAAACTTTTTCCTTTGTTGCTTGTTATCTAGTCCTCTCATGCAATCTAGAGACATCTTTAATGTTGCTTTATAGATCATACTGTTGCCTTTGATGTACGATTGACAACTGTAAGATGCATCAAGAAATTATATATAAATCTGTTTCGAGGATACTGGGTGCTTCTAAGATTACTTCATCACAGAGAATTGTCTTTTCTTATGCAAAAGAATAAATTGTAATAATTGGTAGTCTTCTACCTTATATTTAAGAGACTTGTCTTTCCTTGTTGTTTAACTTGTCGATGAGCACTGTCATTGCCAGTGCATAACTACTGCTTATTTACATACACGTGTACTGATGTTCCGCATCTGACAGGTTCTTGATGGCAATATGCTGAAGGTATGGACTGATCGAGCCGCAGAAATTGAGCGCCATGGCTGGTTCTGGGAGTACACACTATCTGATGTGACAATTGACAGTGTCACAGTCTCCATGGATGGTAGACGAGCAACAGTGGAGGCGACAATTGAGGAGGTGGGCCAACTTACCGATGTAACAGAGCCTAAGAACAATGATTCATATGACACGAGATACACCACTCGGTATGAGATGGCTTACTCAAAATCAGGAGGGTGGAGGATAACTGAAGGGGCAGTCCTCAAATCATAGAACGGTGTGCAGTAGCAATAGCATAATTCTCCTTTCCGGTTTTTGTAATGTAAATAAAAGGATGAGTGCAGGCTTTTTTTAGTATTAAAGGGTTTTGTTAGGTTGATCAGCGACAAGTTCCTCAATTCAAGGTTTGTGTTTATGTGTTGCTAAGATGTATTTAGTTTTTATTGATGATTTAGTTCTGTTACATGACGAGAACCATTGAAACAAACACTGTTGGATCCGTGGATGAGAAGATCACACGGTTGCAGAAACAATGCTGCTGGTCAGATCCTGTAATGTAACGAAAAAGGCGGTTGATGATCATTTCGTAATGGAGGCATCAGTGCATCATTGCTTACCTCATCAAACTAGGCAGAGTACCGCATGATAGCGTCCACCATTGCCTGTGATCTGAGACCATTTCTGGGCTATATTTGCTTATTTTTCCTACTAGATGTCCTGGTAAACGTGTATTGTATTCTCTTGTAATACCATAATCTTATTTGATTTCAAAAGTGTACTCCAATGGAAATCAATGTTTCAAAATGTATTTTGCCCCAAAAATGTCTAATTTTGACCTGTGAGAGTACTGGAGCGCGTACGAAATCTGAACAGTTTGGTTCCGTTTCGACTTCAAGGTTTGGAAAAAAAAAAAAAGTCCCGTTTCCGCTTCGCCTTATTAACCTCGTGGTTGTATATAGCGAGGATCCTCACCGTCCGCGGGAGATCAGAAACACACCACAAGCTTTGTGTGATCCTGACAAGGCACGAGGGAGGGAGGGCAGATCCCCAGCCAGCCAAGCCAGCACAGCAAAGCGCGACTCAACTCGTCCTCTCGTTTCCCTTCCACAACCCTCGAGAAGCTTCCGCCCCTCCCTCGCGCCGCCGCCGCCGCCGTCGCGCAAACCCTAGCTGCCCGCGCCCCGTCTCTCCGGCCGCCGGTGCCTCGTCGTCTCCTCGGCCGCCTCGCCGCAGCTGCCGCCTCCAAGCGATCGGATCTTGAGATCGTCGAACTACAATGGAGGACTGGGGTGAGCACCTCTCTCTCGCGTCGACCTCGGATCTAAATCTGAGCGGATTCGCTTAACGGGAGTCTCTACCGATGTTTTCCCGATAGCGAAATTCACCACCCGACTCGACTAGTTCGTATTACCGATTTGCGTTTCCCGACGGGACCCATGGCCTCACGCGGAGGTTTCCGATTCCCACGAAGTGTTCTGTGGAAACGGATTCTTCATCCGAAAATGTTCGCGAACCGAGGGCTGTGAGTGCGTAATGCCCTTCACACAACGTCCATGAAATTTGCGTGTAGTTAACCAACGTACCTAGCCTACAATTAGGTGTTGCGGTTTTAGTTTTTGGGCTTATGGTCTTGTAGGTTTTGTTTGGTGAACTGTGACGATATCTTTTGAAGCACGTCGTCATGGGTTCGCTTTCATGTGTCATAGCACTGCCACTGATAGATTAAGCCCTCATCATCAATTTTATAGTGTAAAAATGCAGTGTTAGCTTGCATTTGGTTACTTTACCAATTACTTAAGAAGACTCTGGCCTTGTTTGTTTACCCATGGATTATATGATCCAGCTTATTGGTGTTAAATTATACAAGCTAGATTATATAATCTAGAGGTAATTAGGTTAGTGAGTTGTTTGTCATCAATTCACAAAACTGTAATCTAGGTTGGCAAACAACCCACCCAGCTTATTACCCCATATAGATTATATAATCTAGCTTATAATTCAACCTTCGGTTTTTTGAAGGAAGTAGAATCGACCTTCGTTAAGCTGGATTACTGTTAGGGAAATGCTTTACATCCGACCCGGCTGTCTGACTAAGTTGATCGCTAGATGGTGCAAATTGCTAATCCCTGATTTGTGTTGGTCAGACGGCCGAGTCGGATGGCCCGGTCTTATGTATTACACTGTTCTTATTGTTATCAAGCATGCCTTTTCTAATTTTTGGCTTGCTTGAATAATATGCTGGATGATTGGAATTTTATCTAAAGATGGGGAACATGTCTAAAACATCTAGTGTAAAGCATGAAATTAACTGGAAATATTAGTTATGAGACTTTAAGTGTCAGTTGTGAATCTTGCGATGTTAATTCATTCTTCCATTCATACATATTTTTGACCCTGTCAAAATCTTCACTATGTTTCAGATTCTGAAGATTTCCATCCAGTTGCACCAGTTGTAAAAGTTGAGCCACTTAAAAATCAGTGGGCTGATGAAGATGTTGAAGAAGATGACGTAAAAGATTCGTGGGAAGAAGAAGAGGAGGAGGAGGTGAAGTGAATTTCTTTACCCATGTTTCTTTATTGATACTTAGATGTCGCATAAAATTCTTATTTGTTTTTCTTGTTCTTTGTTTTATGAAAAAGCCAACTTGCTCTGCTTTCGTATAAAATTTTGTTTGTATGTAGTTGTCCTGATTAAATGCACAATTGCTGGTAGCATTAGTACTTTATCTGAAACTTATTTTCCATTTCTTCTTTGTTGGAATTTGCCCCGTCTATATGCTTCGTGAATCGTGTTATCTGTGCAGTGTAGGGGTAATTACTTGTTGATAATGTAGTTGTGTCTGTGTACTCAACCTTCTATGGATTGCTTCTCACTTGTACAGTCTCCAAGCATCGTCGAATAACTGAAACAGCTTATCATTATCTAAGAGCTTGCACAGCTATGTAGTTTATAACTATCTATTGTTTCTCATGAAAGTAAACTTCCGGGAAAATGGATTTCCGCTGCGAACACTCTGCCCCATTTTATATGTTGTGATTTTCGAAGTTACACCTTGAAAATTTCTCTTATATCACATCGCTACTAGATACAAGATAGTAATAACAATTTATAATTGAATACGAATCTAATTATACCACTTTTGTCAAATATTGTTGGCCCCGTTGTGAGTTTCAAAGTTTGAATTTGTAATACATGTGTGCCATATAAAATAGGGACGGAGGGAATACTACGAGTAGCGTTTTCGTGTTGGTGCTAGTAGCTGTCTGCTGAAGCTTTTTTCTGGATGCCATTTATTTGATATTGAATCATCATTCATTCAACACTCTGCTTTTTTAACACATCTTGCAGAAACCTAAGCCGCCGCCTGTGGAAAAGGCTGTGGCGAAACCCAAGGCTCCTGCAAAGAAAGGGAAAGAGCAAGCATCAACGAGTGTTGAAGAATCAGATGAGCCTCCTCTTAGTCCTACTTCAGAGAAAATTCGCCAACAAAGGTATATGTTGTTTCTATGGCCTGTATGAACTTTTTGATGCTATGTAGAAACTTTGTGCACATCCATGTGTATGCTATCATGCTGATATTCCTGCCTTCTTAACTCGCATGGTCTATGCTTTGTTCTATTATGGACATTGTACATCAATCCTGATAGATTGCTTGTTCTTATTGAGATTGGCAAGCACATAATGTCCATGTTAACTATGCAGGCTTGTAGAAGAAGCTGATTTCAAGTCAACCACGGAACTTTTTGCAAAGAAGGGCGGCGATGTGAAGTCACTGGATACTTTTATCCCAAAGTCGGAGAGTGACTTTGCAGAATATGCGGAGCTTATCGCAAATAAACTACGTCCCTATGAGGTCTGTTGACAATGGCTTTGTGATATCACTGTTTATCAGACGCAGAATGGTGTTCCCCTTTGTGCGAGGTCTGATTTATGTTGGTTTCATCATGTTTGCAGAAAAGCTTTCACTACATGGGTCTACTTAAGAATGTCATGAGACTATCCATGACATCTCTGAAAGGTGCGGATGCAAAAGAAATATCTTCCTCGGTCACAGCAATTGCTAATGAGAAGATTAAGGCCGAGAAAGAAGCTGCAGCTGGCAAAAAGAAGCAAGGTGAGTCTTGGGGTTCTTTCTAATTTGTAGGCAGTTTCCTAAAGTGTCAATGTAACAGTAACACTAATTTTCATACTAAAATCTGCAGGGGCCAAAAAGAAACAGCTCCACATTGAGAAAGCGGACGACGATTTCATCCCTGGCCGGGGAGGTGGTTTTGATGATCCTGATGAGTATGACTTCATGTGATTGGCAGGGATGGAAATAGGCTTCTGTTATGTATACTTTGGCAGGCAGAGATTAGAGTTTGCGGCATAGTTGGCATCCCAGAGGCTCCTTTACACTGGATACTGTTGCATGGAACATTGCTTATCTATTTAAGGTTGATTTTTGACTTTAGAGTGTAGAAAAAGCATTTGTGGTCTGTTTCTACAAAGCGTTTTTCTTACTCTCGAGACATTTGTGTTTTTTTTACTTTGTGCTGGTTCGTATCTATTTTTGGCCAACTGTACTATATATACATGTACTATCTGGTGATATTTGGTATCGTGCAAGTAATCCTGGAGGATGCCTCGGAAGTTTTTGGAGTCATTATATGTGAATTATTTTCTCAAAGAGTCCCTGAATTGCTTGTCCGTCCTTGTGGATCATGTTTCATTCTGAGACGGCTCCAGATCAGTGAACATGTATGATTGCAGCTTGCCGAATTTGGCTAGCATAATCCGGATGGGTCCTGCGTTAACGAGAGGTATTTGGGGTGCCAGTTTGCAGCGTCGTCATACGGTTGGGGAAGAAGAGCGTCTTTGGGACAGGGATTGTCGTTGTAGTCTCACGTTACTAAAAAGGTGCAAGAAAGATTGGTCAGAAGATGTTTGCCTCACTCGCAAAAATTTCTCCAAAGGGAAGATGAGCCTGTTCAAACAAAGTTGAGCGTCCAATTTGAGGCTATGTTTGGAATAGAGGATTTTCAAAGGAATTTCAAAGGAATCGGTTTCCTTCATTTTGCTGACGTCATGTGCTGTTTGGAACGGAGGAATCAGCCATTCTTTTTCTCTGGAAAGGATTGCACTCCTGCACAAAATGGAGGAACCAGAAAATCCACTCCGAGCTCGTGGGAAACTTTCCTGCGTGCAAACGAGGAGCTAATCATCTTGGTAATCATGCTATGGTGTGCGTTCAGGCCTGCGTGTCACAACCATCTTCCATAGTTCCATCACGCGCTTCGATCACCACCCAACGAGCTCGGCCTCAATAGACTCGCTACTGAATCACATGAGCTCGCCTGCTCCTGAGAAGATCGCTGGCATCTCCCTTGAGGTCGCCGGCAGCTTGCATCTCACCTTGAGCTCACCCATATCTCACGACGAGCTAACCCGTTAGTGGAGCTCGGGAAGCTTTTCCGTCAGCCGCAAATGCTTGGAAGGCCTGGAGAATGATGCCAAGGTTTGGGAAATCGTGATAGTGTATTGACTGTGGCCCTCCAAAAACTCGTAGTTAGTTACTACAGTAATAGCTTTTTTTGTCGGAGATACTACAGTAATAGCTTTGATGTCCACTATTACCTGATTCTCTTTGTAATTTATATTTTTATGTCATTCATGTAAAATTCCTGCGTTTTTCGTTTCCTGTAATCCAAACACCAAAAATTCTTCATTCCTCTGTTTTTGATTCCTACGGTTTTCTCACTTTCTCCATTCCTATGTTTTCTTCATTCCTGCGTTTTTTCCTATTTCTGTGTTTTCATTCCTGCATTCCAAACATGGCCTGAATGGTAGCGAACCAGTTGGCATACGACGAATTGCTAGTAACTCCAATTAAAAAAAAATTGCTAGTAACTGTACCCGTACACTTGCACGGTCACTGAAAGAAGAGACACGGGCACGCCAACGGCGGCTCGTCTCTCCCCTTCCACACGATCCGGAGCAGCAGCAACCTTACCAGCACGTCTTCCCATTGCTGGATTTGACGCTCCGGCGAAGCAGCGCTGCCTCCCGAGTGAACCAGCACTAGTCTAAGGCGGCGGCGCCAGCCATGTCTGCGCACCTCCGCCTCCTCTCTGCCGGCGCCTCCCCGCCTGCCTACTTCCCCAAGCCCGCACCCGCCTCGCTCCGCCTACCACCCGCGCCCACCGTCGCCGCCCCCTCGCTCCAGGCGCGCCCGTGCCCCTCCCGAGCCGTCCGCTGCAGAAGCGCCGTCGTCGCGCGAGAAGGCGGCGGCAGCGAGGACCGTGCCGCGGAGGCCGAGGAGGAGGCCGGCGCGGCACGGTTATGGGCGCAGGTGCAGGACATCGTCGTGTTCGCGGGCCCGGCGCTGGGGCTCTGGATCTGCGGCCCGCTCATGAGCCTCATCGACACCATGGTCATCGGCCAGACCTCCTCCCTCCAGCTCGCCGCACTAGGTCTGTCTTCTTCTCTCGCCCCGTTATGTGCTCTGTCCCCCCTCCACTTTGCCACGCCGCGCGATATCGTCAAATTTAGCCGCTCTGTCTCAGTCTATCATAATCTCAATTATACAGTCATTCCTGCCCAAATGCGACAATTTATCTACCAGAACATTCCACTTTACTTTTTGTGATCGCAGAACTAGTTGCCCACTGCCATGATTTTTTTTTTTTGCGAGGACCACTGCCATGATTATTGCGCGCTTCATAATCGGATTGTGCTGCTTATGACTTTGCCAAGCCGATTCATGTAACCCGCCGCACAATGCACTTGCTGACTTTTCCATTCCTTCACTTCCAGGGCCTGGGACAGTCTTCTGTGACTACCTATGCTACATATTCATGTTCCTTTCGGTCGCAACCTCCAACATGGTGGCTACCTCCATAGCTAAAAAGGTGCACGCTACACTCCTACCTTATGGGCGTTTAGCTGTTCTCTGTATTTGACTACTTTGTGTGTCAAATATCAGTCACCTTATCGGTGTTAAAGTTCATGCTGTATATCTGTAAGCTACTCTAATTGCAGTTAGTATACGCAGGATGACGAACTTGCACAACATCAAGTGTCTATGTTGCTGTTTGTTGGTCTTGCGTGCGGCATAGGAATGTTTTTGTTCACTAAGTTTTTTGGTACTCAAGTATTGACAGGTAAGACTCTGAAACAAAGTGTAAAAAAAATGCTCTGTGGACCTACAACAGTCACCTCGTTTTATATACGCCTCTTGGACCGTTGAACTTTTTGTACCTTCTAACGGAAAGCGTGATGGCTTAAATTTCTGTTGACGAATGCTTGATGACTTATGTTATGATAGGATTAGCTCATATATTGCTTTTTCCTTTAGTCTAGATTCAACAACTAAGCATGCAAATGTTGTTTAAATTCAGATCTTGTTCTGTGTATATCTTGACCGCTGTTCCTATTTTGATTTGATCCTCATATTAACATGCTTAGTATTACATATTGTTTTTATCACTTTAAAGTTTCACACATTATCGTTTGCTCCACATGGTAAATTTGTTGAACACATGCATCATACCCTCACTATCTAACTTCTCTTTCCTTTTTTTTTTCCCTCTCTCCAGCGTTTACTGGATCAGGGAATTCTGAAATTATCTCTTCTGCCAATATATACGCGCAGGTTTGTATGGTCCATGATCCCTCTCTGCTATGTTATTGTCCACGTTTACTTGAGAAGAAAGCCCACATTCTGGGATGCACAACTAGCATGATTGATATTTACTTTATTTTAGCATTAACAGTAAAAATTCAACTGAACATGCCGATTTAGCTCCAGGCATCGCTTATCATCATAATCTCATTTATTTGTTGTCCTGTACCTGGACCTCTGGTATAGATCTGTTTATTTTCAAGCAATATTTATGGATGGTTCTATGGCTTGGCGGTGGGGTTCTGGTTGTGTATACTTGTAGGCTTGTTTAATTCTCCTAATACTTGATTTAATAGCATACTTTCATGTGAAGTAATATGGATCAATGTATGTACTTTCAGATAAGAGGCTTCGCATGGCCTGCAGTTCTTGTTGGCTTAGTTGCTCAAAGTGCTAGGTGTGTGTCATTCCCATTCTTTTTATCTTTTTATATATATAGTTTATCAGTTGCTGTTTTTGTACCTGCTAATTTTTCCCTGTATTTCTTCATTGTCAAATTACATGTTTTGGCAATATACATTGAGTACTTCTGTTGTTCCTTCCAATTAAAAAAGTGAAATTATTCACGAAAGAAGAGAGAAAAATATTAAGATCGATCCAAATCATTAAGCGGGAATTTGAATGGGGTTGCTGTAGATCCCTGCCTGCTCTAAAAAAATGCTATAATCATAGTAGAGCATTGAAACACTGCGTGGATCTCTAGAGCTCCGGTGAGAGTTAATGAAACACTGTTAGATATCTCTTTGGGTTGCAATGGCTTTGACGATTACTTCAAGTGTATGATTGACGTAGTCAGCACGTCTTAATCACAGTCTTCATAATACTATGGAATTAGCAGAAACGATTCGAGTAGATATAGACACTTATAAGTATTCTGTTTAATACTATATCTATCTTGATAGGATGCTTCTCTTATGATAAAATCTGTGTGCTATAACCCAGTCTAGGCATGAAGGATTCTTGGGGTCCTCTGAAGGCATTAGCAGCTGCTAGTATTATAAATGGTGTTGGTGATATAATTCTTTGTTCAGTATGTGGTTACGGAATTGCTGGTGCTGCCTGGGCAACTATGGTTTCACAGGTACAGACATACTTTCCATTCATCATATCTCATCTCCTTGGTGGGAAGTTTTGACTCGTGCTAAAGCAATCCTTTTCCCCCAATTGAGTTCAGAGTTTAAGGAATTTGGGGGTTAGTTTCCTTAAGAAAGATTGCTCCGTATCTATAAATTGCTATTACCTTATTTCCTTTTTTTTTTCCTTTCTCTAACACATTATGTCAGGATACTTCTCTCTGCAAAGGGGAAGATATTATCCATGAGGGCGAAGCAAGAGTTAGAAATATGATCCCTTTCTTGCCATGCTGAGGGCTTGGCCTAGGCCGCCTATCTTTAGTCAAGTACATAATACCTTGAGCATGAATCTACAAAGCGTTGATCGTCCATTGAGTAGTATAATAAGAATAATCTGATTTATCCTCAAGTTAATTACTAACTGCAAAAATGTATCTTCCAGCAACTTCGCTGAAGCCGTTTTTGATACGTAACCTCATTGTGTACTTGATGTGAAATGCGCCCCCCCCCCCCCCCCCCCCCCCCCCCCCCCCCCCGCCGCCACATGATAGTTATCGTTTAGTAGTTGCCATGCCCAAGAGAATCTCAATGTCCACCTCTGTCTTCAAGATTTGATTACTCAGTTTGTCATACCGATATGTCGATTGCATGGCCAATTTATTTACACAGTTGAGTTTATTTGTTCGGGTCTTTCCTCAATTAACTAATTTTTTATGCATTATCAGATAGTTGCAGCTTTGATGATGATGCAAAATCTGAACAATAAGGGATTTCGAGCTTTCTCATTGACAATTCCATCAGGAAGCGAGCTTCTGCAAATATTTGAAATTGCAGCTCCGGTTTTTGTGACAATGACATCCAAGGTATCATTTCCTGTGTGGGGTGGGTGGCATCTTCAACGATCTTGTATTCTTTCCTTATATCATTGTAATGAATTAATTCAAACTCTATTCAGGTAGCATTTTATGCATTGCTTACATATTCTGCAACTTCTATGGGAGCAATAACTCTTGCAGCCCATCAGGTTCGTACTTTCTGACTTATTGAATGATTAATCATTAGGCAATATATATACAAGTGAAATTTGACAGACGTCTCATATACTTTATTTGTGAAGGTTATGCTTAACATCTTATGCATGTGTACTGTTTGGGGTGAGCCTCTGTCACAAACTGCACAATCATTCATGCCGGAGCTGATATATGGTGCTAATCGTAATTTGATGAAGGTACCTACGATCGTGGTGTTCAATATATGTGAATAAGAATGCCAATTTGTTGTTGCCTTACTGACATTGGTAATAGTGCTATCCAGGCATATCCAAAGAGAACATATGCAGTGTGTTGTATGATAAACATGTAAAAATGATTTTAAACGGTTTAGCTCAATGAAACTTGTTTATTTAAGGTAATGCATTGAGATTAATTGCATTCAATGGTTCAACTGATACAGTCAGCCTCTCTTCAATAGTTCGTTCTCAACAGACACTTCCATTTGAGTTTTCTTCTTCCTTGCATGAAAAATGCCATTTGCATATACCTTATTTCCTATTTCTGTAGTAGAGCAACAGCTGATGGTGGGCTCTGCAGCAACATGTACTTGCCGATATTTTTGCTGCATTCATGGTGCTTTGATTGACACAATAGTGCCATGTAGTACTTTGAATTCATTTGTACACTTCATTATATGAAATTATGCCATTACTCTGAAAGATCCTAATACTAATTTTAATCCAGGCCAGGATGCTGTTGAAATCGCTTGTCATCATTGGAGTGATATGTGGAGTGACTGTGGGGACAGTAGGAACACTTGTTCCATGGCTTCTTCCCAGTCTCTTTACCAATGACCACTTGGTCATCCAGCAGGTCTGATACAATTAAAAGTTATTCTGTAAGCACTTTTGATACTGATTTATTTAGAGACTATCAGCAGTGACTTTTGTTGCACGATATTATGTTTCAAGCATCTACCATGATATATATCATCTGTCTAAAACCTACACCAGTTGTCTTGAAAGTTACTTCTACTTCTTTATTTACATCACTGTTTGCTGCATATCTAGTATCACTCTAGAATGGTATTTGTATTTTTCTTGTAAAACGTTAGTCTTGGTACATAATGCATACACACACAGTTCTGTCTACATAAAAAAGGAAAATCTGTACGCCGTATTCCCAATTCTATCATTTAGTTAGGGATCAATTCATGATCTAATTTGTACTTCTACTTTGTTATTATTGCTAGGTGTTTATTACAAACTTATCAACCAATCTACCAGCATTTTTGTTATTAACCCTGAATTTGACTTTAAATGCTGCTGCTGATGTCAGATCAGTAGTTAAGAGTGGTTGGTCTTTTCTTCTTTTAATGTAGTTCTTTTTGCCTTTACAGCTTTGTATGCATGTAACCTGTTACACTCTCTAGAGAAACAGGAACTAACTTGCAAGTGTCACCTTGCATAACTTGTTTTTCTCTGGAAAGATTTCTGCTTCGCTACTAGTACCTGGTGCTTTGAATTTTGTTTGGAACTCATTAAATTTGCATTATATTGTCAACAGATGCACAGAATACTGATTCCATATTTCACTGCATTGGTGGTGACACCTTCAGTACACTCGCTTGAAGGAACATTATTGGTATGCTCTCGTCCACACTGATTCTCCTATGAAGTACACTTGGTTAACCGGCCTTGTATGGTTTGATTCTAACCTAGCCCTGCCAAAATTTGGCTAGACATTTTTGTCGTAGGTTTTGCTTGCACACTTTTGGTTAAGCATTAGCAAGAAAATACATGGGGTATGGCCAAGTAGGTAGGTTTGTCAAAAATTTTGCCAATCATCTAGAGGAGGGCCAAATTCTCGAGCTGGCTAAATTTTGCCTTGATCGATTTGGGCACAAACCAAGCACGATGTGCAAGATGAAGTTGCATGCTCGAACATGATTGCTTTTGGCCATAAGCACATTGGTAGCAGTGTAATAATGGGAACAATCTTTGATATTTATGGCATGATAGTGGCAACTTAAGAGAATGAAATGCTTGCCGAACATTTGCAGGACAATGTGCTGACATCTATTTATATTTTCCGCCTTCCTTGTAGGCTGGAAGGGACCTAAGGTATTTAAGTCAATCAATGGGTGTATGCTTTTGCATTGGAACCCTTTTATTAATGGTATGCATGTTCCTTCACCTCTTTTTTTTAACCCCTTCTGGGAGGCCACATGTATTTTCCTGCCACTTCAATTAAAAAGAGGATCATGACTATGATTATGAGGTCTGAACCATTGAGAAAGGGAACAAATTTCACTGTGTATCGTCTACCCTCTTATCGCTACACAGCATTAAAAAGAATGGGAGTCCAAAGTCCTTGGTCTGAAATTTGGAAGGGTTCTCACTATGATGAATTTTGTTTTCTTTTTTCATCCTGAAGCTTCTCCGCAACAAATTTGGTAGCTTGCTAGGATGCTGGTGGATACTCGTCTTGTTTCAGTGGGTATGGTCATTTCTATACATTGAATATCTTACATTTACTATCTAATGTTTTAACTTGCCCTAATCTTGTATGTTTGAACAATGTTGTGGTTGCAGAGTCGGTTTGGAAGTGCTCTACAGCGACTTATTTCTCCAACGGGCGTGTTGTATAACGAAAACTTCAACCAGGTTGAGTACGCCAAGGCGAAGGCCACATGAGGATGCACCGCTGGTTGAGCTGAGATACAATGAAGATGCAAACTGTGTTACACCAAACCAACCTGGAAAGATCATCGTGCCATCACCACGGTCATCCAGTGCGCAGAAATTAGCCACTTGTCCTAGATCATGTTAAGAGGATGGGGAGGAGCAGTGGACTGTTGGAAGCGAAATTATACGCTTGTTATAGAACATTAGGGCTAGAAAAGCACATTTGGCTCCATACGGTTAGAATTCATCTTCTTTACTGCATCTTTGTTCCAGTACTAGGAATTAATACCTCATAGATTCCTTGTACCTAGAAGGCAAGAAGGTTAGTGTTCCCACAGCTGAACCACTTAACACCATAAAAAGAAAAGGAGTTAAGTGATCATTCACAGTGTCCTATTTCCTTTTGCTAGAATTTTGAGATGGTTAATGATATTGAAGTTTTCAAGATATCCAAGAAATTTGAGATTGCATATTGGCATGAATGGCATTTTCCCAAGTTAGAGCATCGGGGTTGCCTTTCCAGGCGAGCGGGGCATAGACAGAAAGCGGAATGCAAGCGTGCCAGTTACAGTTCAGTCATTCAGTGTGCTCATTGCAGCACCTGGTGTATACCACCTTCGCAATTAAATGCACCTGACACAATATCTCCATTCTGAAATGCAACCACTTGCTATTTTGTTTCGCCAGAAGCTTTAACAGTTTATTTTCTGGATCTTGACTCTTCTCTGCAGTTCATGGATTTTTCATCAGAGTTTTCAGGCCAGTAGTTTAATTTCCTAGTTATAGGATGTAGGGCTCGAAAAGGGTCACGCAGGGTTCTTCGTCGTATTGCAGCACGGCAGCAGCTCGCTCAAACTCCTCCCTCAGAATCCTGATCGTCTGTCTGTCAACCACACGGCCTAAATCATGGCTGGTCTCGAACGGATCCTCGATGCACATTAGATGGCGGTCGTTTCCGACCCGGGTTGTCCAGTTCTTCTCCTGCTTGCTATTATTCACAAACATACAACACGAGTGAAGTAAAATTGTAAGATTCTTTAAAAACCCACATGAAATCTGACGAAATTGATGCTGAATTTTATGATTCAGTGAATATTGTTGATTCTCACCTGATGGTCTTCCCCAAGCGGACGGAGATGACGTCGTTCCTGTAATCATGGTGGAATGCCCAGTAGTGGAAGAACGCCCAGAGCAATTTGGCAATGCTTTCCTTATTTTCGGCACTAAAATCATGGAGTTCATGAACTTCATCAAAATATTTGCATTCTGAGCCATCAACATTCAGTGCATATGTTGGTTCCATGGCCTGTAAAAGTTGGGAAAGGGCACACGCGCATAAGGATGAAGCTCTAAACAAAACTGTCTTGGCGTCAATTGAATTTTAATGCTTTTCTTCCAGCCAATTGAGGCATTGTGGCTCTACATGCACTCACAATTGAATCACAAATAACTAGAAAAAACATTAGACCTACTGTGCTGAAAAAAAGTGGGCATGGAAAGAAAAAGAAAGGAGAAGGTACCAACCAATGAACCATCATTGAATGGTGAGCTAGCCATCCAACAAGAAGCTAAAATGTGAAATGGTGGAAATCCCAATGAATAGAACATAGCGTTCCTCCATCAACTAAAACGAAAATAATGGGCCTCAAAACAAAAAGAAAAAAAAAGTAAAAAAGGTCAAGTTTTAAAATTTTAAGGATTTTCAAAGACTGACAATTCGTTAACCTACTTCAACAAGATGAAGTCTAATTAAGGGGAAATTGCGGAAGGGCTCTCAGACCTGCAAACATGGTAGAATCTTGGGCTCTCGTAGCTGCAAGAAGCTAATGCACATGATAACATATCTGCAAGTTCATGTAGGAAAAGATCAGCGCCCAGATTGTTAACAAAACCCACATAGGGGTGAGATGTTAAAAAAAAACAGAATTTAAATTATAAACAAATGAATGCATGAACTACTCACGCATAGCTAGAGAGGGTTCCACGGTATGTTTCATTGACGCCCCTCAGTTTTGCCCAATGTTTTACAAGAAAGGCAAGCTGAAGCAGCCTCTGATCTATCTGGGCATAGTCCTTGAGAAGCTTGGTGTTAGCAACAGCAAATAGATTATTGATGCATATGTCACAAGAGAAGCCAGTCCCTGGATCAGACATCCTTACTATCGGAACTCTAGCACCAGTAATTGCCTGCAGAAGTTTTAACGAGCATTAAAAGAGAAAGAGGAACAGAAGATACAGTGAAATTCAGGGTCCAAAGCAAGCATGCATTTAGAAATCAACCAACCAAAGAATTACGCAACGATTCAAAAAGTAACTTTGAAGGGGAATCGTGAATAAATTTCAGTTCTAAAAGTCCAAGTTTATGTAAATAAGGCTTACCTCGACACTCTGGAACTTGTCTTCGGTCCGCAATATCTCTGCCAATCTCAGGAGAATCTCAACAGTGCTGCCGGTGCCAATCTCCATTTCAAGACAAACATCGACATCACTGTGTGCTGTTCCAAACGAATTGGCACATGACCCGTAGAGATGCAGCTGAGCATTGGGCCACTCTTTGCTGACGGACTTCTCCAGGGAGTCCATTAGCTGCTGCTGCTTGGAGTTGTGCTCCTCTGACGGCTTGAGGGACTCGTAGAGCGCGAGGAAGCCAGGTGTGAACGCGTCGATGTCGTGGCGGCATTCCACCTGCCTCCTGCGCATCCTGCCCCGCAGGCCTGGTGCTTGATTCGACTGCGAAGTAAGGCTCTGCATCAAACATAAACATCAGCAGGAGGATCAACTAACCAAATTAATGTGATCGGCCGACGAATTGACTGCATATCGCTGCCAAGGTGCATAGTTGGAGATTCCTCCTACCTCGATTGGGCGCTCGACGCCGCCGCCGCTGCCGTCAGGAGCCACGGCCAGAGAGTTCTTCAGTTCGCCTTGCTGATCGAGACGCTGGCGATGGCCGCCGCCCTCCTGCTCAGTCTCCTGCTCGGCCTCGAGTTCGAGTTGGTCCTCGAGTTCAAGGCCGCCCTCATCACCACCCGAGTAGCCTTCGCTGCCCACCGCGGGGTCCTCGTCGCCAGCATCCGCGGCCTTCTTCTCCACGGCGACCCACGCCATCCTCTCCTTGCTCTTGTGATCGGCCGCCACCTTCCGCCTCTCAGGACCCGCGCGGCCTCTGTCCGGTGGAAACGCCCCGGCGAAGCGACCCGCATTGCGCGCTCTGTGATCGTTCGGCGGCAACACCGGCCGCGGCTTCACCGCCGTTCCAGGCGGTGGCGGTGGCGGGAGCCATGAAGGGCGCGTTGGCGGTACGATGAAGAGGCGTTCGTCGGGGCGCGCGGGCGGGAGCGGGAGCGGCGGCGCGACGAGGCCGTGCGGCGGCACGAGGCGCGCGGGAGGGGAGGGCTCGGCGGGGCGGGGCTTGGGCGCCGGGAGGAGGAAGCGGAGGAAGGGGTCCGCGAGGGGCTTGCTGCCTTGGTCGTCGGCGCCGGGCATGGCGGCAACAGGGGTGGTGGTGGTGGGCGCGGGCGGAGCGAGGAAGGCGTGATGAGCCGCCGAGCGTGGGGTGAGTGGGGAACTGCCTGCCAGCTGCTGCTTTTCAAAAAGAAGGGCCGCGGTTTACGTACCTGCAGGCCGGCTCGTCCTTGTCGTTTGCTCTTCCCGTCGCAAACATTTATAAAGAGCGTTGAAAAGTCGTAAAACGAAACAAAAATCATGACATGTACTTCCTACTGATAAGAGTTGCCACACAACATTTTGTATTTCAAGTTCTAGATTCGTAAAACAAGATATTTCATGAAGTTGAATGGATCTTACACTAATTCCCTCCCATTTACTGGAAAACGAGAATCAAAGTAAAATGGTAAACCTACCGACATGGGAGTGACATCCTAATCAAAGTTCGAGCTCCATTATGATCCTAGATACGAATTTTCTGTTGACGCATGTGTGAATTTTCACCAACTCTTTACAATAGAGAGTAAACTCTGGTTTGAATGCGTGTGCCCTGGAGACTGTACGCCTTGACTTTACACGTTTGGTAGATATGGACACCCACATGTTCAATTTCATATGAAATTGGTACAGGGGGATTGCAAAGAAAGAAGCAAAAATTGTTTAGGGCTCCTTTGGAACGCAGGAATTTCACAGGAATCGCATAGGAATTTCACAGGAAACAGTTTAATTTCACAGGAAAAACGCAGAAAAGGAAAAAATTTTCTTCAATCCAAAGGAGGCCTTATTGCTAGAGAAAAGATTGACATAAATTTAGCACGGGCATCCATGCTCCTAGCGACAATTACGAACTTTACTTACCTTACGAGAAGTACAAAATGGAAGATGCGGGATTTACTAAGCATATTTTTTTTAAACCTAGACGTAAATTAGACGTTTACTTCAACCCTTAGAGAGACATGAGGAGCTTGCACGCATAAGACGGAGCAGGGTCAAATAACTCGTAAGCGCTGTAAACAATCAAATGGCATGTATAATTTTGTTTGTATAATATTGATTGAACACCTTAACATGCATGATGTGAGAGGTTGGGGCAGGGTCTCTCTTTTTTCTCGCCACGGAAAAGGGGTTGAAATCGTAACAACAGCATTGGTGGCGGTGCGGACTGAATTGCAATATATAATTTTCCACCAAACAGAGGTGGAAACTGCAAAGTCTAGGGTTTATTGGCTTCGCTTCCGGAGACATCCACGCCGTCGACTCCACACCCATCCCCTCCACCTCTCCCGCGAACATCCGGCAGCGGCGGCGGCGAGCGCCTTCCCTTGTCGGAGTCCACGCGGCGGAAGAGCAGGTCGGCGTGGTTCTTCGTTCCGTTTTGGTTTGCAAAACCCTATTTACGTTCTGGCACGAGCGGTAGATTGATTCGTGTGAGCTCTGTGTCGCCCTGATCCGCGCGTTCCTTACCTCGTTCAATCTCAGCAGATCCTTGTTGCTGTTGAGGAGGAACAGCGATGGCAGGGAGGGGCGATATGCCGATGAGGCCGCGGCCCGGTCCGCCGATGCAGCACCGGGGGCCTCCGCCGATGGCTCGCCACCGCCCGGAACCCATCGACCGCGAAAAGGTCAGACCCCGCCCCCGCTCATTCTGTTCACGCTTTCATTATTCCAGCTCATGGCATGGCCCTTGTGGTGTAGTTGTGCTTGTTGAAGTATATAGGTGGAGCATGATATGCAATTCCACAGCATTTAATTAGGTTTCACACCTAGAGGATTGTGAATGCTGACTGGCTACTCACTGATTACATGTTTCACTGTGCAGACCTGTCCTCTCCTGCTGAGGGTTTTCACCAGGGTATGTCTTCTTATTCTTTGCCATATCTATATCACTATATGATAGGCTGCTCTGCTGATCAGCATTTCACTTTGTTGTGTTGGGACTTGAGAGAGATCTTTTTATTCGGATTCCCTTGTTTGTTTACTGCTTAACTTTTAAACGGGCTTTGTGATATGAATTATATATAGTGGAGTGAGCAGAAAGTATGTTATTATTCAAGCTTTGCTATGAAAAGTGCCATTAACCACTGGGCATCCTTTTAGAAGCATTCAAGCATAGGCCGCATTTGGTGGTAAATAATATTGTTAGATGGTGAAACCAATGAGCAATAATCAGTTGAGTTTAGATGAACCTGGGGCCTTGTTTATCCGTAGAATCGGGAAACAGACATAACATGGCCTATGGACTAGCTCTGAGAGTTGATTGCAAACTTCAAATTTATGCTCAGCTAAAGGGAGTGAACTGTTTAGCTTGTTTGAGAGGCCTACTTAGCATGTATAGAGTTGTTTAGCTAACTATGCCCCACGAGTTTTGAGATTTGCAATTTACAGTTGTACACATCTTAAATGTTCATTGCTCAAGGAGTCGTATACTTCTGTTTGTGGTGTATGAGTACACTTTCAGTGGTAAAACCTGTCTTTCTGACTCGTTATGTTCATCGCCTTTGGCTGAAAAGCTGCACTGGATCGGTTGGTGCTATTTATATTGAAATCAAATACTCTATTTTGGTTCTGAAATTAGCCACGATTATTCTTGATCCTGCTTGGGGAGCGCATTAGTTATTCCAGAGTTCATTTGAATCCGGAAGTTGGTAATAAATTTAATGTTCATCTGTACAGACTTTTTGGGGATAACATTTTATGTTTGTCTGAACAGATGTATAGTGAAGTGTAATGCACATAATGTGCACATCTGACATGTCTATGTCTTGCTGTAGAGATCGGTAAAGGAACACTCTGTGCTGCAAAACATTGATTGTGGTGATTATTTACAGGTTGCTGGTCATCATCAACAAGAAGAATTTGCTACGAGAGGAAAGGAGCCAAAAGATGAAGTTCAGATTTACACGTGGAAGGATGCCACACTCCGCGAACTCACTGATCTTGTAAGTCCTTATCACAGATTTTACTTTCTTTTGCCACTAAGGAAAACTAAATTGGTATTTAGATACTCCAGAGGAAGGCCGGGCCTGGTGCAGCGGTAGAGCATACCGCCTGTAACCAGCAGGTCCCGGGTTCGAGCCGCGGCCTCCCCGCATTGCACAGGCGGGGGTAAGGCTTGCCGCTGTCACCCTTCCCCAGACCCCGCGGCAGTGCGGGAGCTCTCAGCACTGGGTACGGCCTTTTATACTCCAGAGGAAACTAAGGTTCATAACATATAACTAGACGTGCCAATTATAAGATTGTCTGCCCCTGCATATTGACCAGTAATGCAAATAGCCCGCTATAGCCCCGCTATAGCTTTTTGAGATAGATGCCGCGACGATATTGTAAATATTACCACTAACGCCGCTAACTTCGCCATTGGGTTAAATAGCTCCGCTACTTCAGCCGCTAACTCCGCTGTATCTGAGTTATGAACTTAAATACATACGATTTTTGAAACATAAATCATAAGTCAAACAAGGTGATGAATTTAGTTGTTCATAGTTCATATGGTGTTTGTTTTCTTGGTTAAGTGGATTGTTCAGCCGCTAGGAAAGATGGCAAATGCATGTTTGAATGATGACATGCTTCTATGATGGCATGCACTTATGAAGTGTGGACTGAAATTGATGAAATCATTAATATTTTGGTTAAAATTTTGCCATTTTCCTGCAAAATGCTATAGGCAATAGCTTCTGTTATAGCTGCGCTATAGCTCTTATAGCTTTTTTGAGAGCACTCCGCTAAATTCTATAGCCCGCTATTTGCAACATTGATATTGACAACAAGCCAAGTGATTTGTTGCAGATCTAGGAGTGCTATGAATGAAAATATTATTAGAGCATTATGATTGCTTTTCAGGTAAAAGAGGTTGCCCTTCCAGCTAGGAAAAGAAATGCGAGGCTGTCTTTTGCTTTTGTATACCCAGATAAGAATGGTCGTTTTGTTATCAGGCCGGTAAGAGTTTATTCCGACTATTATTATCTTGCTATAACCGACTTATTTCTTCAGTTCCAAATGTCAAACAATTCAGCTGTACTGATCATCGTGGTTTTATCATTCTGGATAATGAATTAACAATGTATCTGGAACTGTTGCTAATGTATAGCCCTTGGCGTTCATGCTAGGTATATTGTTGAAAATGAGGCACAATGAATTTACTGTTAATTTTTGTTTTGCTTATTGAGCATGCATCAATTTGATCACTCAATTGTCTCTCTTTATTCTAGCTGTCTTAAGTAGCTCCCATATTGAACATTTTGCAGCTTATACAATCACATGATTGTGTTTTTAGTTATGCATACCAAACACATGACATTGGCACGACCCTATGCTCATTCTTTGTTCATTATAAAGAGTTTACATTCACATTATGATCATCACGTTAGTACTGAAATGCTGAAATAGTTGTTTGTCTACTCCAATCGCTAGCTGCTGCCTTCTTCCATTTCTCTGTCATGCCTCATATTTCTTACCTTTCAACCTGCCTTGCTGTGCATTGAAGGTGGGTTCGACATCTGCATATGGCCATGGAAGAGGGGATGATGCTAAAACGCTTGCTGAGCTTGGGTTCCAGGTATGCTTCAGTTCTGTATTATGCTACTTCAGTTTTTTTTTTTGTGGCACATTTTTTTACGGATTTATGCTGCCTTGTTTTGCAGATAGGTGATTATTTGAGTGTCGCAATTATGTGAATGGTGCTGCTGTGCGCTCGACGACTGCACTGAATGCAAAACCTCGATATTGCCATGCATCTCTTGTTAGTAATTAGGGAACTGAAACGAAAACTGTCTGTAATACTGGTACTGTTGGAATCAATTTGGTATTATTAACGGCTCGGGTGTCTGATTGCTTCCTAATATCTCTACTTATCTGTGTTCGTTTGATGTTGTCAAATCTGAACTTCATGTATCGTCCATAGATATGTACATCACAGGCTCCATGCTAAGCAAGTGAGCAGAGCAGACTGATGATGTGATTTAACCGATAAGCATCAGGTGAGAAGGGTTTTTATCTGCGCAGTTTAGTCAATGATGTTGAGAATCACTCAGTAAAAGGGGAAGAAAAATGGGGCGTGACACAAAAAGGATTTGAGATATAATTTAGGTAGAATATAATTGGTACATCTATTCTCGTTTTCAAATAACGTGCATTCTAGATTTGTGGTAGTTGAAAACAAGTACAACAAAGTATGCAAATAGAGAAAAAGAGTAATCGTTCATGCACCAAATGTAAAACCACCGGTATCGTCTCTAGCAACAGTTTCAAAATGTGGTTTTCTGATGCCACTACTAAGCCCTACATAAGTTGACTCGCATTCTGGGTTCCAAACCTGGTTTCAGTAATCAGCACTTCGATAACTTTAGGGAAAGCAACTGCAGCTCGTAGATACGCCTGTCATTCAGTATCTTCACCTTCCAAAACGAAATTATCCACATTATACTCATAGGCGAGGAGCATATACGTTTTCTGCAAGAGGACAATGCATCAACACCTACACACCAGAATGCTTGGTACTACTTCGTAAACATCATTATAGTCCGCATTAACATGCTATGGCAGATGAAATGAGTGAACTCACCAGATATCCTAGGCTTTTTGTTGGGTGTGTTTCTTTCAGGCGCTTTGATTTTCACATCCTGCAGGTTTCATCTCTAGCCTACCCCAACTTGCTTGGGATAAAAAGGCTTTGTTGTTGTTGTTGCTTTGATTTTCACATCCCCTCTCTCAAATGTACTTTTGTATTTGACACGCTCTTCAGTGTACTCGGAGAAGAAGCAACGGCCTCGCTCTCACCTGCACTTCTGTTACCCCAGGAATTTCGAAATCATAATAAGACAATACTGGAGAATATGTTTTGTCTTTACTGACCATCAGATGAGCTCGAGCAATCTTGCATCATCGAACAGCCCTTGGATGAATGGTGACTCATCTCTTATCAGGCAGACGATCAGGCAACCAATCTGATAATCAGTGTCAGCTCCTTTTCTACAAGTCCACACCGTGTTGAAAACAGTGTGGGGTTTGCAACATTTCTAGGAGCAATGTAATTCCTTAGATCCTTTGCCTAATTCTGGCAGTGGCACGCCTCATCTGTTTAGCAACAAAATCAGCTTCTTTCATTTTTCCGGCTTCCTCAAGTACATGATGAAGCCTGACTAAAGTGCGAGGTGCTGCAACAGCAGAAGTGCTCCCAGTCTCAATTAGCTCATAGAAAAGCCGGAATGCCTCTGAAGCTTTGCCATCCATGCAAAGGCTATCTAGAACCAGGCTGTAAACTGCCACACCCAGCTCATGGCGCTTCTTCAAGCTAAACAAAGTAAATTCTGCTGCATCTATCAGCTTTTTCTCCTCGCAAAGTGTTGTGATTATTTTTTCCATCTTGATGTAATAGCCATGATCATACAGACATTTTGTAATTTTATAAGCGCGTTCGTTGAGATGACTTTTGAACAATACGCCAATAAGACTAGTGGAAAGATCAACATTCTGTCGGATCTTCCTCTCAAGCATTATCTCAATCAAGTCAGCAGCTTCTTTCGCACAGCCGTCTTTCTTCAAAAGCCCCAGAAGAACCGAGTGGAATGTACTTGTGCTAGGACGAAGACCACTGTTTAACATCCTGTGCAGAGCTTCCCAAGCAGATTTCATCCTTCCCTTCTGCAGGAAACCATCCATTACAGCAATATAGCATTCACTGTCAGGCACAAGATCCCTTTTCAACATTGAGAGCACCAGCTCGTATGCTTCTTCGAAGTCTCCCTCCTTGCAGTGTCCTAAGATCAATGTCTTGAATGCCGGTACATCAATCGTGCTCCTCCGATCCAAAAGCTGCCCAAACAGCATCCTGGCCTTCTTTGCCTTCCCGTTCTCACAAAAGTACACAAAAACAGGGTGGTACGCAGCAACAAGTGGCACACAACCACTTCTTTTCTTGAGCACCTCCTTTTCCAAGAGCTCATCCACAAGCTCCTCGGCCCGACCAAACTCATCCCTCTCACACAATGCCCGGATCACCATGCTATAGCTTGCAGAGTCACGTCTCATATGGAGTTCAGTCATTTGGCCAAACACCTTCATTGCATCCTCTATACACCCGTCCCTGCAATGCGCGCAAACCAATGTGTTGAACGTGCACGTGTCCGGCTTAAACGAGTCCATCTCAAAAACCTTCTTCACCAGGTCCATCCTTCCAGCCTCGCAGAAGCCCTGCACCATCGTATTGTGGGTGATCCTATTCGGTGTCACACCATCCGTGACCATCATCTCGAAGACTGCAAGAGCCTCGTCAGCGAGTCTCTTTGCACAGTATGCCTTGATCATGGTTGTGTAGGTGACGACATTAGGAAAGACGTCTCCATTAGAGGTGGCGCGCATTCCGTCGAACAGCTTCCGCGCGGTGGCCAGATCGCCCGCGCGGGACAGAGCGGACAGCAGGGAGTTGTAGGAGATGGTGTCGGGTGCGAAGGCGTAGGCTTCCGGCAAGAAACGGAATAGCTTGAGGAGCGCGGGAGCGGACGGGCGCGGGGAGACAGTGGAGAGGCCGTTGATGAGGGTGTTAAGCGTGGTGGCGTCCGGGTTTGCGTCTGGGGAGCGGAGGAACGCGGCGAGGAGCGCGGACGCGGCACGGGTGCGGCCGCGTCGGAGGAGCGCAGACATGAGGGAGTTGAAGGAGTGCGAGGTGGGCGCGGGGATGGAGCGGAAGAGAGAGGTGGCGGCGCGGATGCGGCCGGCGGCGGCGAGCGCGCGGAGGAGGGCGTTGAGGGCGTGGTTGGGGAGGAGGGCGAACGGGGAGGGGAGGCTGTCGAGGTAGGAGAGCGCCGGGCGGAGGTCGCGGGAGCGGAGGAGGTGGTGCAGCTTCCTCGCCGCCGCCACCGACGCCGGCTCCGGCGGTGCGCCCGTGCCCATCAGATTTGAATTGGGAAAATGATGTAGAATCGCGCTCTTTCTTCTTCACTGATGTGAGTAAATTTTGGCGATATTTTATTGAGCATTGTTAGAAGATCTAATGGCTGAGTCACTTATCTGATAGTTCATACGTAATCAGGACTAAGATACTTGAAATGGGTCATACATTAAGTTATTTTTTATTTTATTTTTTTGCTAGAAAGAGAAAACTCATTTGCACAAAACAGAGACATGTTTACGATTCAGGATTGTCATACCAGGTGAGATTAAATCTCATTGTCAAAAGCAAGATTTAGTGGTTGAAATTATGTGAGGTATACACTCCCGTAATTAGAATATCCTAGTGTTGGTATCATATGAATTTTTATGATATGAGAAAAATTTAAATCTTATAAAGTGTAGCGAACTATATAATACTTTTGTTATTTACACAGTTGGACTGCCTTTTCACCCTCTTCCTTTACTGATTGCATTAGTTTTTCATTTTCTACTAGTCAAAATACTCCAGGGTTATCGATATGAGTAAACATGTTCAACATATCACCTTAATTCCTATGATCAGAAGAAGTATAAGATCAGTTCAAAAAAAAAAAAGAAGTATAAGATACGGCTTTTAGACTTCCACTATTCGGTCACAGCATTGCAGTGCTTTTATCGTGTGGATGGCGCATGTACCGTCGTGTGCCACATGTCTGTTGAACGTTTGTGATGTTGCTGAAACAAAGGGACAGAGAGCACAACGAGTCAATCGTCCTCGATGCCTCCGTCCAAAACATGAAACATAGGAGTACATGTACTGATGTACATCTACAGGTGTAAGGTATTCGCCAAAGAAATATCTTCAGGTGCAAATGTCTTTTTGTTGGCTACTTAAAACATAGAGTACTAGTACTAGGTAGCCACACACGCAGCCCAGCCAAAGCTGCCAAACGTTGGACTGGAGTACCAATTCTTCCTGGCCATGCATGTCACCGACGGGAAGCTTTCATTGGTCCAGGCAGATTGCATCTTGTTTTCACTGGTCCAGGCAGATTGCATCTTGTGGCTGCTGCTAGTTTGGATTCGTGTGATGATGGCAGGCTGGCAGCTAGTAGTGCAATGCATGGCGGTGAATGTGATGCACCCCCAATACGGTCCAAGTCCTGGGCACCCGCACCATGATTTCCAGCAGTCGAGCTTTCGGTGATACAGTACGTACGTTGACATACTATGAAGTCGCAGCGAACCAGTGTTTTGTAAGTACACTACGTATTATGCTGGGGCAAAAAAAAAAACAAACGGTGCTCTACGTATAGAAGCCGGTTTCTACCAAAAGCTGATAAGACCGCTGTTTCTGGCCATGCACGTCGTCGTCGCCGCGTACAAGTTTTGAAGCGCTGAAGCTTTCGCTGGTTTGGTCGTGTCTGTTTGGATTCATGCAACCCTAAATTTCAGGGTGTGTTTGGCAGGGTTTGGGCTTATTCTGAAAACAGCTTATCCTGTGACTTATCTGAGAAAACAGCTTTTTTGGCTCATGTTGGCTTATATGTGAAAACAGCTTATCCTGTCAAACTGTTTGGCAAACCAGCTTATCCTATCATTTCTGAAAACAGCTTATTCTGATAAAATATCGCTAGTGCCCTTGTCCTTTGACATGGCTATACTTATGTAATTTATGTAGAATGTTGGAAAACAAATTAAGCTGAACTAATAATTTATAATAATAACTCTCTTTCTCTCTGGAACGCTGAACCCTGAATTTTACATGACCCTCGCTCTGCACTGTCTTTAGACACAACGATTGCTTAGTGAATTAATGTCAGCGCTTAGTCGTACATTAATTTGCAGTAAGCAAGATTTCGTTGACACGTAGGTTTACTTCAGATTTCTGAAACAAGGACGCCACTATTTCGCTGACAAGTAGAATATATGTTACCGCTCGAATAAAAATCATCTTATGGCCAAGTTATACTCTCTCCGATTTTTTATTGATGTCATTAGGAAAAACATTCTTAGTTCAAAAAAAGAAATTAAACGTTGTTGTAATTCCATCGGTTAACAAACGGAGGGAGTGTATTCGAGAAAAAAAAACAAATCGGAGGGAGCATATAGGAGCTGAATTAAAGGGCCAACTTGGGCTACTTGTTCCTTCATCATCAGGAATAATTCTAGCTGTTTACAAGGCGTACGTAACTTCAACACTATAGTTAGCTATAAACAGTAAAACATCAACAGCTCATCTCATTGATCTGCGTTCTAAAGCATCAACGTCCTCATGTAGTCCTCAAGGACTGGAAGTTTCTGCTCTTCGTTGTACCCATACATGACGCTGATCATCCTAGCGGCGTTCAAGCAGGCCTCAGTGAAGCTGGAGGGGAAGGACGTTCTTCTGAAGCACTCCCTGTTGAGCTCCTCCCACTCCATCGTGATCAAGCTAAGCATGTGTTCTTCCGCATCAGCGACGGCGCAGTTAGGGTTCTCCATCAAGTAGAAGTCCCTGTATGATCCGTCCAATCCTTCCTGTGCTTCATCCTGCAGTAAAATCCATGACAAACAACACGATCAAAAACTTATATAGTACTGCATACATCACACGTATATTCTAAAAAGGAAAACAATATTAGGACCTATTTTTCTATGCGGTTGTGAGCTGCTCAATTTTTATAGTCCTCTTGGATCTGAAGAATTTGATAAGGAAATCAGCCCGTTCGCCTGGCTGCTTTGCAGCAGCTACAGCGTTTCAGTTATTTCTTCAGCAGCTGCAGTGTTCTTAGCAGCCGCTACAGTATTCGCAGTTATTTCTTGAGCAGCCGCAGCTGCAGCGCAGCCTGCCGAACAGGCTGCATGACAAAACGTTACAAGTGCTGTTACCTTTGCACTGCCCATGTCATCATAGAGTCTGAGAATTTTGGCCGGGCAGGAGATGGCTGGAGGGATGTGATCAATGAGCTTCGCAGCTTCATTACTTGATGCGAGATCGTGCCCTAACAGGAACAAGACGTGTGCAAATAAAACGGGCACTCCTGAAGTGACAACACCATTTCTAAGGTAGTCTTCTGCCGTGGGAACGTGATCGGTTGCCAGCCATTTCGCTTCCACCATGAATCCATCAAACAGCATTGCCCACTGAAAAAAAGGGGTCAAATTCAGAGATCATTTTGCAAACAAGTTTTGTTATTATTGTGATCCAAGCATATTGAAATTCAGTAGGTACATTAAACGGAGGTACTCTTTCTGTCCATATTATAAGGGATTGAAGGGTTTGAGATTAGTACAACATGAAGTACTAGCCACACACACCAAGCAGCTCAGCGAAAGCTGCCAAACTTTGGACTGGAGCTAGATGTGAGTACCAGTTCTTCCTGACCATCCATGTCAACGGCGGGAAGCTTTCGCTGGTCCAGGCAGATTGCATCTTGTTGCTGCTCGTTGAATTCCTCTGTCCTGGGCACCATGATTTCCAGCAGTCGAGCTTTTTTTTTTTTTGAACTGCAGTCGAGCTTTCGGTGATACGTACGTTGACGTACTATGAAGTCTCAGCGAACCAGTGTTTTGTAAGTACGGTGCTCTACGTACGTATAGAAGTCGGTTTCTACCAATAGAAATCAGAAGAGGGCAAAGCCGCAAAACCTCTAGCCATGCACGTCGTCGTCGAGACGCGTACAAGTTTTGAACCGCTGAAGCTTTCTTTCGCTTGTTGGTCTTATCTGTTTGGATTTCATGCAAGATGCAACCCTGAATTTCACTCTCTCTGCAACGCTGAACACTGAATTTTACATGACCCTCGTTCTGCACTGTCTTTAGACACGACGATTGCTTAGTGACATGCCAGCACTTATTCGTTGACACGTAGGTTTATTTCAGATTTCTGAAACAGGACGCCACCATTTCGTTGACAAAGTAGAATATGTTACATCCTCGGGGGGAAAAAAAAAGAGAATATGTTACCACCGGAACAAAAACCATCTTCCCGCCAAATTATGCTCTTTCCGATTTTTAATTGATGTCATTAGAAAAAAACTCTTTAGTTCAAAAAAAAATTAATATTGTTGTTGTAATACCATCGGTTGACAAACGGAGGGAGAATATAGAAGCTGAAAGGGCCAACTTGGTAGAAACTACTTGTTTCTTCATTAAGAATAATTCTAGCTGTTTACAAGGCGTTCGTAACTTTCAACACTATAGTTAGCTAAAAAGTAAAGCATCAACAGATCATCTCATTGATCTGAGTTCTAAAGCATCAACGTTCTCATGTAGTCCTCAAGGACTGGAAGCTTGTGCTCTTCGTTGTACCCATACATGACGCCGGTCATCCTGGCGGCGTTCAAGCAGGCCTGAGTGAAGCTGGCGGGGAAGGACGTTGTTCTGAAGCACTCCCTGTTGAGCTCCTCCCACTCCATCGCGATCAAGCTAAGCATGTGTTCTTCCGCATCAGCGACGGTGCATTTAGGGTTCTCCATCAAGTAGAAGTCCCTGTATGATCCGTCCAATCCTTCCTGTGCTTCATCCTGCAGTAAAATCCATGACAAACAATACGATCAAAAACTTATATAGTGCTACAATACCGCACACGTATTTTCTAAAAAAGAAAAAAAATGCTTCGTTTAAAACAACTTTAATTCGGATAGTTTTCGATGTGAGCTGCCCAATTTTAACAGTCCTCTTGATGTGAGGAATTTGATAAGGAAATCATGATAAATTTACAAGAGTTCTGTTACCTTGGCACTGCCCATGTCATCATAGAGTCTGAGAATTTTGGCCAGGCAGGAGATGGCCGGAGGGATGTGATCAATGAGCTTCACAGCTTCATTACGTGATGCGTGATCGTGCCCTAACAGGAATAAGACGTGTGCAAATAAAAGGGGCACTCCTGAAGTGACAACACCATTTCTAAGGTAGTCTTCTGCCGTGGGAACGTGATCGGTTGCCAGCCATTTCGCTTCCACCATGAATCCATCAAACAGCATTGCCCACTGAAAAAAAGGGGGTCAAATTCATAGATCATTTTGCAAACAAGTTTTGTTATTATTGTGATCCAAGCGTATTGAAATTCAGTAGGTATATTAAGCATCAATAATTATGGTTACAGAAACCTTTTTTTGGGGTAATTTCGATTACAATACATGGCGTCAAATAAAATGTAGGAGGCATTATTAGCGGGAAAATGGTTACATACAGATTTCTTTAAATGATTGATAGGGTTCCACCCATGCTCCTTTTCGGCCATATCGGCTATCTCATTTGTAACAGTGTAAAGGCCCTTGTAGCATGATCTCATGTATATCGGGAGTGAATCGGCAGCTGCGAGATCCCATCTGCAAATTGCATTTTGTGTGGTGTCAATATATATATATAAACGACTTGTAGACACATGAATCCAAATACAGTATATATCCCTATTCGATAATTAATATTTGTGTAACCTAGTAAATTTTATGGAATTGTATTATTTACGAATACATATCCAAGCTTACATTTTGATTGCGTCAGTGAAGCGGGAGAGCTCCTTTGGTGTACCAATAAGATCAAAGATGTCATCCACAACATAGATAAAGGAGATTATCTTTGTAATCTCAACCCTGTATCTGGAATAGGACGATCCTTGCAGGACAGTCATGGGCCACATGTACCATTTTAGCACCTGATCCCGGACCGCCGGTAATTCTTGAGCCAATCCTAGGTCCACCCACCATCTGCACCACACGAATTATATTACATCTCTCACGATTAAAATGCGTGCAAGCGTAATACTTGTTTCATGTACGTACCTTTTAATCTCTTGCATTTCATTCTGATGCAGCAGCTTGTTTAGCTGGAACTCTGCAATTGCCAACTCCTCCATTGCAATGTTCCTATTGGGCAGGCTTTGCAAGTAGCTGAGGTGGTGCCTGGCCTTGTACTGCTTCAGACTCAGGTGGTAGGGGTGGTCCAGGGACTGCCTCACATATCTAGCGAGGCTTGGCTCCAGGTACCCGATGGCAGATACAAGGTGCTTGCTTGAGAACTCCTTTGCCTTGTAAAGTGATGCTTCTTCTCCAATGTTCAAGTGGGACATGTCATGCAAGCTCAAGAGTCCTCTAATGTCCTTGCTAAGGGCAAGATTGAACTCGCCAGCACCGTCAGTGAACTTCCGGAGAATGTCATCTACCACCAAAAATCATTTCATTAACCTTTAGCCATCGATACTCCCTTTTTTTGTACTTTGAAATTATTATATTAATTTCTTGTGTTTGATGAGACAAGCAGTTCCCTCTCTGTATATTAATTTACGCACCTGCTGAAACATCATGCCCGGCCTCTCTCATGAGCCTGAACGCAAGTGTTGCATCGAGGAGATCATCGCTGTGGACGAGATGCGTGCACGCGGCCATGGCGCCCTCGATCTCTTCCTGAAAGTAGTGGTCGATGCAGAGGCGCTTCAGGTTGTCGACGGCGACCATCATCTCCCGGCCGCTCCTCCGGCGTTGATGAAGAATCGTCTGTACGTTCGTCAGGCCCACCTGGCATATTGATTTCATGGAGAGAAACGAAATATTAATTTCGGAAACAGAGTACAAACTTTAGATGTAGGTAGCACCATGTATATCATCGTACGTACGTATTTGCCAGATACTGCTAATATCATGCATGCATGCAGGTTACTGTATGGACCCGCTAATAAGCAATTAACCTGTAGGTCAGTACTGTCACTGGGTAGAAGTGTTTTGGATGACGCCGGTGAAGAGCGGATGGAGCCTCTGAGACGGCCTTGCCGACCGTTTTCGGCTGCCGGCGACGCTGAAAGGAGAAGAGGCTCGACGGAGGAGGAGAAGATGTGTGCAGGTACAGCAGCCATTGCTATGGGCCTCTAATGCTAGCGCTGGCTAGTGTAACAAGAACAACAGGCAAATTAATCAGAAAGCGCAGTACTTGCTTGTGAGTGTAATTGTGTATTGTTCCTCAAAAAGGAGTAATATACTGTGAATCTATATGCAGGCACTCCTTCCAATTTATAGGACGAGAAGGGGCATCATCTTCAGCAGCATGAATCTGGACACAGGTCCAATCCTGTCGCTCTTCTTCAAGACCTTGCATTGGATTTTTGTTCCTCTGTGCGTGTGGAAAATCTGCACGACCTCAGGGGCCATAGTCTGCTTGTCAACGTGAAAAACATGACATTTTTTTTTGTATGATACACGGGATGGTTGCACGTCTTTATATTAATATAAATGGAAAAACGAGTTCCTGCTTATACCTTTGGATATTTTTTTATAGGCCGTTGCTAGGGCCGAAGCCTGGAACTCTCATCGCCAGGATCGTCGGTTCGAGCTCCATTATTTGACATACTCGTAGTGATAACTGAATCTAGGTTCAATTTACTATATAGAATTTAGAAATTTCGTCGGGTCGGTCGACTCGGACAAACAAGCCTAGATTCGCCCATGGCCATTGCAAAAAAAAAAAAAAAAAAAAAAAAAAAAAAAAAAAAAAAAACTCATAAAACCATTAGGCTCTCAGTGGCACAGGGTACGTCCAATATCTGTGTCACTGAATATACGAGACTGTGCAAATTGCAATGGCGGTAAGAAATTATCCCTTGTTAAATTAGTCATGCACACATATGTGTTTCCCTTTTGCATGCTGAAGTTTTTACCAGAATTTTAATTAAAAATGACGAAAGGAAAATTGTTGTCGGTATACATTTGTGAGTGTGACTGCAGCCTGAATGTGACAACAGTTGGTGGTCCCTGTACAGTGTGAGAAAAGTAACGTGTGCCTAATTAATCTGTGTGAAACGTGCACCAGCAATACATAACACGTTACTACATGAGAAAGATTCAGAGAAATGGAGCGATGGACCCGCTCATGACAGCGAACACTTCTTTTTCCGCGGGCGAGATTGACTTTGGAAGATCTCTTTTGCTCAAACAACCCAAGGACACCAATCTGGACATTGGAATCTGCAGTATTTGAACGACAGGCCATGTTTCTAAACACATTTTTTTGGCTAACAAATAATATCCCTCCCATCCCATGATGGAATGTCGTAGTAGGACCTGGCCCACGTGCATCCCTAGGAACTCTCCAATAGTTAGTCCTGTCCTTCTTTCAAAATATATGCATTTTGAATTTAGTAGAATACAAACTTCTTCAACGTTAACTATTAATAACAAAAAATCATAATATTTAATCATGCACAAATACTGGTATTGGATTCATCATGAAAAAAACTTTTTTAATATACAACTATTTATATTTAAAATAATATATTTAGACAATTGCTATTCAAAGTTGGAAATATTTGACTCTAGTCAAACCTAAAAATGCTTATGTTTTGGAACAACGGGAAAACGGAGTATTACGGAGCTTATACTTCCTGCAGTTTAGATTTATTGTCTTCACCCACCAATACTAGCTACTTCGTTCTTTCCAAATTATAAGACGTTTTTAAATTTCAAACATCACGTTTGACCGCTCGTCTTATTCAAAAAAATTGAGAATAAGGTGCTTATTTGAGAATTCCTTTGCCTTGTCGAGTGATGCTTCTTCTCCAATGTTCATGTGTGTGTGTTGCATCAAGGAGATCATCGCTGTGGAAAGATGCATGCAAGCGCCCATGGCGAAGTAGTGGTCGATGCAGGCAGAGTCGCTTGAAAGTGAAGCTGCAACACGATGAGCAGTGTCTGTAAGCCTCGACTACAGGCGACTGCTCATCGTGTTTCGGGAAGGGCATTTATAGGAAACGAGGGCTTGATAGATTTTATTTATTTTATTTATTTTTGTGTGAAAAGGGCTTGATAGTAATTGACTCAGATACTATTCGCTGTGCTGCTGCCGTCCCTACCGCTCTTCTTCTCGATTGGGACCTTCGTTTCCATATTTCTTCAATTTCTACTGTGCGTGTGAATCCCGAAGCGGCTTTGATCGAATTATGCAACCACAGATGCTTGTACACACGTGTGTAACAAGCGAGAATAAGGTGACGTCGTCCATTACACCGGTGCGTTGCTAATCTAAGGTTAGGCCATGCGCAATACACACCGATGGCCAACACCGTCGAAGGTCTTGAGCGTCTCAGTACATCATTGTAGAGAACAGAGGAACATAGCTGCGAAGTGGTGTAAAAGTGGTGAATAATACAAAAAGAAAATGTGAGTATTGATGCAAGCAGTTTTAACCTTGCGCTCATATGGATTCATTGAAGAGGTGCACTTGATCAATCATTTGTGGCGTCAATAAATAACATATGGCGCATTTGTCCGTGCCAGGACAGCAATATCGGCGCTCGACATTGACACGCATGAGATCAGCTGCACGATGTGGTGACTGCATAGTCATAAACGGTTGAACCCAATCTCAGCCACACGTGACGACGGTTCAGAACGACACCGAGAGATATAACCACACAGGTATGTTACAGCAGCCTCATCAAATTTAGATTTCAAATAACGAATCAGTACTTTACCTCCCACGCATACATGCATCTTGTATCCAGGCATTTGATGACTGCTAATACCTAAGCCACTCCAGACATGTTTGCAACAGAGTATCATCCTGGTGCCTAGCTAGTTCATCTGATCTATGTTCCTAGCTAGTTCATGCTAGAATTCATCGTCTGTACTTGAGTTCCTGGGATCTATTCACAATTTGAGCCGTGAAACAACAGGAAACTGGTTCCAGTTTGTACAGTAGGAATGCGCTGTATAACCAACACCGGCATTCCCTCTGCTCACAGTTGAGCAGCAGCTGCTGAACCAGCCCGGCGTAGAGCGAATGGTGATAAGCTATCTTTCATGGGTGCTAACCCACCGGTGGTCCAGATCCTCCACCCATGCGCCTCCTGAGCCGGCCTCGTGTCAATCGAATCGCCTCCTCGATGAGCGTCTCCTCAGGTGGTAGCGGTGGAGGTACACTGCTTGTTGAGGCACGTGGTGGGTCGACCTGCAGGGCTTCCGTGTTCTGAGGACCATTGGCGGTGGCTACAGCCTCAGGGGCAGGAGGTGGCTGTGACTGGTTAGGAGGCACTGCACCAGGTGGGGCAACTGGAATTGGCGGCCTTGGAGGAGTGGGAGGAATTTGGGCAGGCTGTGGTGGCATTGGAGGCGCTGATGGTGCGGGAACAGGTGGAGGTGCAGGATTTGCCTGCCGAGTCCGTGGTGGTGGTGGACGCTGCTGTTGTTGCTGTGCCTGATGAAACAGTAAAACAATGGCGATGAGTCAGATGCAGTGCGAAGGTTTGGTTCTCCTTCTCACTGAAACACTAGCGGGTCAAGAGAATAAATCGAATCATGGAATTGGTAAACAGGAAGCCATAAACTGGCAAACATAACCACATCCTCACATGACAACTTATCATGCATCAAAAACCATTGTGGCGTATGATTTGTAAATAGGGTGGACATAAATGGAGCAATGAAGTGGTGAAACATATAACAGTAATACAAGTACTCAACAGAGATCAAATATACTTCTCAAGTCAATAACTCCATAAATGATGCACAAACCATACTACGAGGCAAAAGAAGCATAGATCAAACTAAATTGGAAGCATATAAATAACCAGCTATGATTCCAACAAACAATCAACATTCAATTTTCAGGAGTCAGTGCTTGTACATCTTTGAAGGAGGAGTTTTTTTTCTCTGTATTTTTAGAATAACAAACATTGTGCAACAAAATCATTGAGACACCTTTCTAGACAAGGAATAAAGAAATAGAAAAACATGAGAAGGTATCAGAACCCCCCCCCCCCCCCCCAAAAAAAAGACATACCAGCAATTAAGTAAAAAGCAAAGGATACTGTAAATGAAGATTCATAGCTTATCACTTCATGCGAAAGAAAAAAATAACTGACTCATAAATCATATGGAACTAGGCCCAGAACTAACCAAGTGAAACATATAAACATGATATACAAAAGGAATTCCAGGTCAGGACTAGTCATCACCAGCAAGGATAAAATGCCGATTGATGTGTCACAACTCACAGCCTAAACGAATAACGGTTCCACTTAATTAGGATGGGCTTCTTGCTAAGGACTACCTTAAACAAAACTTTCCACAGCCCCATGGTAGGAACAACAGAAGCCACAAACTCAACAAAGCATCTCCTATCAGACAAACTAGATTCAACAGCATTCATTTCCGTTTAGTTCACCACAAAGTCCCCCTCATGGCCTCGAATAACTTGCAAGGGTTAGGCTTTACAGCAAGAAATTATCTAAATAGCATCTAAATAATAGTTAGTTTTCTTAAAGAAAGAATAACACAATTGTATCCTATCTTCTTCATGATCTTTGCGCTACAGTCTGAACATCAAATTGCCAATTGGGCTTCAGACGTCCATATAGGTAAAGTCATGTGAACGGCTGTAATCAGAGAGCATCATCTCATTTTCTTTTATTTAAAAAAAAAGGAGGTTAATAGGCAGTAGGATAAGAAGTGAAGTCCCATGTTATACTTTTCATATAAGGTATAAAAATCTGAATGAACATGCTGCTACAACGCTATGATCTGTAGCAGCATGGCCCCTAGTGCCTAATGACCCTCAGGTGGACTAGGGGACAGCGGTTATTATAAGCTAAGCAGATGGTTGGCAGGTGGAGCATATGAGGCTAGGCAGGAACCGTTTAGATAAAACCAGTGCACTGCTGTTAACTTTCTAACGGCGAATGGGACCTTGTATTGTAGAGCAGCAAGCCACTTTTCTATCTCCTATCAGCAATTAGATGCAGCAACAACATTACTTGGATTACTAGGAAATGGATGTGAGTGACCATTATAATTCCAGTATAGGTAAATCTGTGTAAAAATGTAGAAAAGCATGTCTGATTTCAAGTAATATGGCAAGATTATGTGTCTAAACTAAAACACTAAGCTCAAACTTAAGGAAATCTAACTAAACACTCATCTCTAAAAATCAAGAAACGACCCATGCCAGAAAAGTCCACATAACCCAGAGGGATTACTTATGATTTATCCAGCTAATATATAGCAGAATGGAATGGCAAGGACTTAATACCTGAGGGCGAGGTCTTTGAGTCTGTGACTGAGAGGCAACATACTGTAAGATTTCATAGGACCTTGTCTGAGCATAGTTTGCAATCCTATGGAAGTAAAGAACTGCCATGTCACCAGCTCTTGTCCTCAACTCAAGCAGATTTCGATCAATCTCAGTTTCATGTTTTGCAATGTATGGCTTGAAGAATGACTCGTATACATAGGCAGTCCCCTGAAACCAGCCTTTGTTACAAAGAAACCATGGAAAAATTACTCCCTCCAATTTTTGTATATTTGACGTTGGTCAGTTCAAGTTTGAACAGATCAATGTCAAATATAAAAAATGGGTGGGAGTATATCTCATCTTAAGAATTAAACCCCAAAAAAAAAGAGTGAAAGAATGCCATACACGTGTCTTGGGGTACCACAAGTACACAATAAATGCCAGTTTTGCTTCACTATACATCGGTAACCTGTAAAACAGATTGGTTCTTAGGCATGTAATTACTCCCTTATATTAACCACATTAGAGGTTCCTAAAAATGGCAACTCCAAAAGGAGGATGGCATTACCATGATACGAAATTATCTCCCACCCTCTCCAGTACAGTGAGAACTGCAAGTAAAATCCTGCAAAATAACCACGGCGTTTCATTATTTAGTAAACGCAAGCCCAAAGTTAAACAGAAGGGTGCCATTGACGGACCAGTACTGACACCAGAAGCGCAACTGCTCAACCTCAGGTCTGTTCAGCTCCACTGTCTTGTAGCAGTCATAGGCAGGGTATGCATATCCAAGCACAAGTCTGCAAAACAGGGAGGGTGGATTATATCACCAAACAGATGACATTACTGCAGAAAAACATTGTCCAACCGCAAGAAACAAGGAAAATGATTACGGTTTGCTGCTTACGTTAACGCTCTGGTAACGAATGAACCAATCATCTTGAGCCCTGTAGCACACAAACATCTGTAAGATACACTAGCAATAGCTGAAAACAGCAACAATAAACATGGTTCACAGGGATGATGCCATTGGCCTCCACAAACGCATTCACAGCACCAAATATAGACAGACAGGGGCTGAATTAAATTGGCAGTCCATAGAAAGCCTGTACCCCCACTTACTTCAGCAACCGCTATACATGTAAAAATCATAACCCAATCATACTAGAATCCTACTGCTTCATATGTGCCCCTTTATCAACTAGATTTGGATTCGTCATGAATAAGGGGCCTAGACGGAACAGGATCAGGGGCGGAATGCACGTGGGGCACGGTTGGACTCCCGGATTTTTTATCCCCGATACTAGACAAATTGTTGGCAGCTTAAGAGTGTTTTGTACTCCTAGATAAAGGGTCAACCGAAATCGATCTCTCGCGTGTTGAACGAAAGAACGAACAGCAAGTCAGCAATGGATGGAGGGGTTCGATTAGCAGTGTACCACGCAGCAAGCAAGTCCGCGACGAACTGGATGGAGAGACGGAAGCATTTGGATTGGTTGCTAACATCCACAGCAATGAACAAGTCGAACGAGCTGGTCTTATCCAAGGGAACACGAACCCATAGTAACCCACCCAAGCAAGCTAGGGTTCCTTACCGAAAGTAGAAGCAATCCCCCGGCCAACAGGCTCTGGAGATGCAACCCCCGCCGCCCCACGGCAGCCGAGTTGACGAGGAGGAGGAGGAAGCGGCGGAGGATGACGACGGCGACGACCGGGGGAGAGGGAGAAGAATACGAGGCGAGGCGGCGTGCTTGACAAGAGAAGGAGGCGGCGCGAGCGAGCCGAGCTGAGCCGCCAAACGGGGAGCCTGAGCCTGCCGACGACGGGAGGGGAAGCATATCCTTTTCCGCCCCCTGCCTTGCTTCAACTTGCCATCGTGGATCAACCGTTGGATCATCGTTGGGCTGGGCCTTGTTGCAAGGGGAGCAGGCCTCTCTATTAGACGTGGCCGTGAACGGAGACAGGCCAGGCCGAAAAGACTCGTCTGAAACAATGTGAGGCAGGCCAACCTTGGTCTGGGCTGAAGAAAGAAAGCTTCTTCTGCACACGAAGAAACTATTTTACTTTTTTGGGGCCGGTCTTGTATAGTACTAGTACCATGTACACCAAGAAAAAAAATGCTCAATTGGCTCAAAAAAAAAATGGTCAAAAAAAAAGAAAAAAATGGGGAAATGATTCAAAAAATTTATGACACTGAGATGAAACTAACTATTACTGCTACACACCCGTACTTGCTACGCAACTTCTTCTTTTTTCTTTTTGCAAAAAGACGCGACTTGTATGTGGTGGGCTCCTTTTAATTTAGGCTGGTGGCGTAGGAGGGTATTCTACATCTCGTTTGTAGTAGTAATGGAAATCAAGAGGAAGATATGAGTTTTTTTGTAACTGACGAGAGTAGGACATGCCGATGAGGTGGCAGATTGACCGCAGTACCGCCAGACCTTTCTGTACTACTAGAGCACACACAACACATCATCGCTTTCTGTCTTTTCTTCATACCAAAGGTACTCTGCAGACACACGTTATTTCTGAATCTGAAAAAAGAGAGGAAGAAATGCTTAAAACAGGTAATCCCACATGAATTCATCGACGCCCACTCGCCTTTGTACAATACTATAGTAGTAGCACTACTCTACTCTACTGCATTAGGCAGGAAAGTCGACGGCACCTATCTTGTTGGCCTGTGCTGTGAGGCGTAGTTACACTCACGAGGAAAATCTGAAGGAACACTGCATGTTCGTATTGAATGAGAAGATAGCGGTACATGAGAGTAGGCGTACGTACAGCGATCGGAGTAGTAGTATTCATCAGATCAGAGCTAATAACCCCTGTACTGCAGTTTGCTCGGCAGTCCCAGAGAAAGCAGAGATGTTTACACATGGTGGACGGCAGGAATTCATAACCTGGCTGCCTTGATTGCGATTTTATGTGGAACGGATACTCTCAAGAAAGGGATATTTAAGAGTGGAGATAGGGATTGAAGCCGCAGCAGCCAGAAGAAGATCACCAATCACCATGCGGATGCGTCGTCGTACATGTCCCATCTTTCTTCTTCTCCTCTCTACTCCCTCTCTATAGGCTATAGCAGCACCTCATCTCTAGAGAGAGAAAGTGGAGAGAGGACAAGCAAGGGCCACAAGGCAAGTGCATAGCTTTGCAGCTTTCCGTTTCTGCCCACGCCAAGCGCCCAACAAAAAGGGCGACGTTCCCTAGTGGCTGCTGCTGCTGCTGCTGCTGCTGGCTGCGTGCGTCCTTACCTCGCATTTACCACACACCCTCTCCTCCCCGTTCGTTCCTCTTCTTCTAGCGAGCTCATCAACGCCCAGAACAAGAAGAAGATTCCTCTTCTCCTCCCACGCAGCAGCCGCGCTTGCTTTCGCTTCCGCCGCCCCGAGCGAAATTCTTCTCCTCCTCCCCTCGACGCCGGCGGCAGCGGTGTCCTGCGGTTGCTGTTCGTGCTGCTTGCTGCAAGGATTTGAGAAGATGCAGATAGGAGGTCAGTGTCCTTCTTCTTCTTTTGCTGGAGAAACTTCTGGTTTCAGGGTTGTGCGTTAGTGTTCCTCTGTGACTCTGCTCTAAGGTGCTTTTCTTTCTCGCGATCTTACTGATGCAATTGCGTCTGGATTTCGACACAATTTTGTCCTGTTGTTTTCTCTAGATTTCTGGGATGGACATATTTTGCATGTCTGTTCATCATGAAATGCGAAAGCCCCGTAGCTTGCTCGAGTCCTGCTGTTTCAAATTGAAGAGCTGAGCCCTACATACGGGGGGTTAGAATGAAATCGTTCTTACTTTCCTAGGGAGCGATAGATGAATTCATCGTTTTGATGTCATGTACTAGCGTGTGGATAGTAGGGGGGAAAAAAGAGGAAGTTAGTATCATCGTGCCCTTTCCATGTGTTCTGCTCACGGCTTGGGGGCCAAAATCTGATTTCCTTCCTTTTGTTTTCTGAAGAATTTACCAACAAGAAAAAAATTATGATTGGATCTGGATAAAGATTTCGAAATGCATTCTCCTTTTTAGATTCTTGGAGGGCTAAAGATCCATGAATCGTTTTCAGTCAAGAACACCACCAGAAAAGAAAGAAATTCCATCTTTTTTCACCACCTTTCCATCTCCCTCGTCGTAAGCTTTCCCAGCATCCGATTCCTCTGCGTTCATAGCACCTTGTTAACCCCTTTCTTTACCCTATCTTTTGCTGCCGCCTTTGCTTCGAATATACTACTGGCCTCTGGATGCTGTCTCCTTGTCCCTGTCCATGTAGCCCTACCACTCCCTTAATAAAAGAAAGATAGCTGTTCACTTTGCTCTAAGCCTCGGTGTGCATATCTGCTCATGTTCTCGCACTGCTGTTTGTTGAAGATACAAGAGGAGATAGATAGAGAGTTGTGAGATCTTTTTGAGGTAAAAGTATCTTTTTGGACGGTGGATATGGAGAATGGGAAGCTGGTGGTTGGGCTCACAAGGAGACACGTGATAAGCAGTGGCTGCTCCTCTTCTCGTCCTGCTACTGGTGTGTGCGCGCTGTTTCATTTAAGTGGTTTCTCTCCTCTGTTCACATGGTTGCAAGGAACTATCCAAACTCTGCGTCTCTCTATCTCTCGCATCATCCCCAAAATGCCCCTTATCTTTTCCTAATGCACCCTCGAAAGATCAAACCTTTTTTTGTTCCTTTCTTCACCGGGTGGGGTAGTGGGGCCCCCTGATCACCTTGATATAGTGTGCTATTGTGATTGGTTTTGAGGATTTTTGTCTTCTGGCAAAATTAGCCCTTTTTATCATTGCTTTGGAGTTTGGACAGAACCACAGAAGTTAGCTATGACTCGATAGCATTGTCTATAGTAGAGTAGAGAACCACAGGGGTTGGCTAACAGACTACTAGTGCTATATATCAGCTACACCTAAATGATACTAGCTCACTTTTCTCAAAAATTCTTTTGTTCACAAAAAATACTACTCTATTTCCGTAAACGTCAACGTTTGAATTTTTTTTCACAAGGTACGAAACATGAGCTGAAATAGTTTTCCTTTTGCTCTGACGTACAGTTATGAATAAAGTTCCCCGTGATACCTGACCACAAGTTTCCTTTTACCATTATTTCTGGGAAACGTTTCAGATTTTTCTGATTTTTGATGGTTCGATTGGGTGGAGTTTTAGTGAAGAAATTTCAGAGATATGGTGATGTGGCTTGGGTCGTATCGCTTGTCACCTACTGCCTACGTGTAGACAGATATGTGCTCAAGCCTTTTTAGCTTGAGCTTACTGTCCTTTTCCCACTTGCCCCTTGTGGAATATGGATCCATATAGAATGAAGAAAAATAAATATTTGGGAAAAAGGGAACTGAAGAGGTTTTTCTCTCTAGGTTTTTTCAGGATCTGATACTGCACTCAAATATTCATTTTGTTGTTTTACTACTGCATTGCTATGCTGTTCCTTGAGTATAGAAGTGTTGTAATACTGAACTGTTCAGAAATGATAATTTCCAAAAGACTGGTCAGCATTTTCTTGTTTAAGAAGCTCCAGATGCGGTGAAAAATTTGCCCATCTGTTTCGACTGCTAGATTACCTCATGGTTTGTAACGTCAATTGTTCCTTCATATTGTCTCCAGACTGCGACAGAAATGACACTGAAGGTGGAGATCACAAGGCAGCATTGAGGCAGAAGAAACTAAAGGCTAAGACCATGAAGTGGAGATCAAGCAACAAGGACATGAACAGGAAGGTAAAGGTAGGAGGGTCTGATGGAATATATGATGATGATACAGTCCTCTGCTCACTGACTGCAGCCAGCTTCAACAGCCTGATTAGTAGAAAAAGAGTGAGGACCCTTGGAAAGGTGTTGTCCTTTTTGGCCTTGTATGTTGTTTGTGTTCAATCATCTCCTTCTTGTTCATGATGCACATCCTTATTTTCGTTTTGCTATTTCAAAGGTGGCTCAGCAATGTGATGCTATCGATCCACCAGTTCCAAGAAAATTAAGATCAGGTAATAACTAACTATTGTGACTGTTGTAGTATCACACGCTAGAAAAGATTGGCAACTTTGGCTTGACAAAGGAACGAGTAGTTTCTAATTTGGGGATTTAGCTCGGACATATTATATTAACTTTCATCCTCCTACATTCAGCCATAAATAAGCGAGCTGGAAGAATTGTTCCTGGATCATCGCGACATGTCAAGAAGAGACGTCATCTTTCTGCTATCAGTGCCCAAATTTCTTCTGTAGATCAGAAAACAATATTCAATGAAAGCTCAGTAAGTATCTCTGTGTGACTTCGTTTTTCCATGATGCATGACTGAGTACTGAAATTGATTGCACAATCTTGTTTATCAGTTACTTACAGAAGAGGAGGAAGTCGCCGATGCTTTACTGTCCCTATCACAAACACCCTCTATTTGTGAGCTCACAACCAACAGAACTATAGCAGACAGCTCCAACATAGATGTTTCTTCAACTTCTTATTCAGAAGGTTTGTCTGAATTTTTTTTACTTACAATATCACACTAACAATTGAGTATTTCAGCTTTTGGAATACGTTTACAATTCTGGTGTGATTACCCTGCAGGAGCTGCGAAGGAGGGTGACAGAATAACTTTACTGCCAAACACTGCTGATGAACTGGCTAACCAAGCTGCCTGCATTGTGGAACGAACCGACAGCATTTCACATGTAAATCCAGTTCCTGGTGCTGCAAATGAATCCAACAACATAGATCAACCTTTGAAAGAAAATGCACGAATACATGATCTTTCTTTGGGAGTTGTCACTAATTTACCAAGCCCGTCTAAAGACACCGCCAATAACAGGTGCTAAATTTCTCATTGATGTCCTTAGGTACCTTATCCTTCTGTAAACTGAATTCTCATGTTATTTTCTGTTTGCAGTGCGCAAAAGCAGCTGAAAATGCAATTCGATGATACTAAAAGTTATAAAGCACAGAAGCCAGAGGCTTCTCTTTGGCTGGTACTACCCTTTTATCTGTCAGAAAGTACTGCTGTGGTTTTTGTTTGGTCCTAAAGCTACATGTTTTCTCCAATACGACTTTGGACAGGTTAATTCTAACAACTCGGATACCTTGACACATGAGAATGCGAAGGCCAAGAATGACAGTGTGCCAGGTGCTGCTAGCACAATGCTGTAACAGCTTGAACTTCATTTTTCCGTATTAATATTTCTTATCTGCTAATATGTTGTTACTTCGTCAGAAATTTTGCCTCGGATCCAGACTCCCCTGCCTTGTACCCCAGATGGGTACTTAATAAAGTAAGCTTCTGTTCAAAATATTTGGCATCATTTCCTCAAAATATATTAGTTGGGCCGTTGAGAATATAGCAAACCTATGTCTGTTTTCAGGCCCTCGTCAAGCAGATTGGCAGTTCAAGCAAATACTGTTTCTGAATTCTCTAAAGTTACTGCATCTGGAAGTCATGACAAGGTCCATACTATCCCTCACTCTTAGCTAACACATTTTTTCTTATTGAACTAATTGTACAGGAACGTCCTCAGTTCATTGCTAAACTTCATCTTCCAATGACTGAATTTTGGATGGTTTCATATTCCGTTTTGCTCAACTGTGTTGTTGTCTGACAGTCTAATCCCCTTGGAAGGCTTGAAATATATTTCTGATGAATGTAGTGCTCGTATTTGCAGCTTTCCCTGGTGAAAAACGCCGTCCCAACCAAGACATGGAAGCGAAGTATTACCCATGTCTATGTGAGTCATGTAATCCAAATGCATTTGAACAAGGAGAAGGCATCACAAAAGCAAGTAAAACCAGAGGAAAGAGCACACATCAACGCTCCGAGGCCTCCAAACGGCTCTATCTTCCATAAGGGCAATGCACAAGATGAGACATGCTACGCTGTGCATTTGGATGTACGGCTCCCAGTTCAGCCATCTGCTGGCATCTGCGACATAAGTGCTGGTCGGCAAAAGATCGTGAGCGCGACTACTTTCGCTACGGCACTGCTGTATGGTAACTGCATCCTTCTGAAGCTTTTTATCTGATGCTGTTACGTTCCTTGTTTCAGGTCAGTGGTAACTTCCTGAGCTTGCCCACCTCGACGGCGTTACCAGGGGCGCAACATGTTCAGTACTTGCATCCTCAGATCACGCCGCGGGGCCAGATGCCATACCCATTTCCGCATCTTCTGCATAGCAGAGCAAATGTGACACATGCTGCTACACTCCAACAGGTTATTTCTGTACGCGATGCTTTTGAACATGCTAGTATCAACCAGTCAAAGAAGAAAACATGTTAGTATCTGATAAAGCAGAGAATCATGTAGTTGTCTGATTACATCTTCTTGTTTCTCTTGGTGTGGACTCGCAGATGCAGCAGTACATGTGCAATCCGGGCTACTCTCCGCGCCCCGGGCTAACTGCAAACCCATCAGCCATGATGAAGCTTCAGCAACTCGTACCAGCTCAGCAGCAGCAGCAGCAGATGTGGCAATTCCATGTCCCTCAGTACCAACCGAGGCCGGATGCTGCGCCACCATCAGGAGCAGCATGGCACAGCATGTCTTCTTCCCTGCATCCGATGCCCATGCTTCCTCCCCCAGCGATGCCGCCGCAGATGGAGCTCCTCTGCGGGCCGTACCAGGGCGGAAGGAGGCAGCCACAACGGCTCAGGTTGATGTAGTCTGCTGTCGTAATACTAGTGTTTAGACGCACTAATTTACCGGGAATATGTGTTGCCGCTGATGTGGAAGTGAGGTACAAAACTTTTACTCCCAACAAATAACATAGTCCATGTTGTGTTTAACTCATCAAAGGATTGTGTTAAAGCGGGGTCTGAAGTGTAATTAACATAAGTTACAGTGCAGTTGCATATAGTACAAGGCTCTGTCAATTCTATAATTGTTTGTGTTGGTGTAGTTAGAAAGATAGCTATGTTTGCTATTAATTGGTTGATAGACTAATTATGGTTCGATGTGCATTTGTGGTTTGCTTGATGGTTGATACACAGCCTACGTAGATGCAAAATAATCTAGAGTAACAATCAAAATCAAATACTGTAGACCAAACAAGCCTCCGAAGAAATCAGCTATCTGCCACTCGAGGGTTCGTTGCATGGCAACAGGATGCCAAATCGCGGAGAGAAACAGCTAATTGTGCGCGAGCAACTATCGACAAGCGCACAGGTCTGTCTGTTCCCCATGCTCTCTCGCGACTGGCTTGGTAGGATCCCGTATTGACCAACGCCTGCGAGGGACTCACGTATATGCATGTCTCGTATGCCGTTTCACTGCAACTCGCGTGCATTGGCTCACGCACGTGAATAAGCTGTAGAATGCTTCTCACGTATACATGAATAGAACCTTTTTGTCTAAGCCTCTTCTCAAATTTGTACAAACAAACTTATGTTCAAACTTTCTCTCATACTTAAATAACAAACCTCTATTTAAACTTCTAATTAACTTATGAACAACTTTATGTACATTTTTTCTTAAAAAATTGTTCAATTCGTAGAAGCATGGACCTAACAAACTTCTGCTCATGTAGCTATCGCACGTGAGCCCTCTACCGGTCCTGATTGTCGAGCAGCTCAGTTGCATGAGAAAAAAAGTGCCAGAACCCACAGAAGCATGCGCGTGGGCGCCCACGTCTCTACTCATGCGTGCAGAAGACGACGCGCGGGAGCACGCCCATTTATGCTTTTCGGAGGAGGAGTACGTTACTCTATACTACTGGTCTACAAGATTGTACATATATGTAAAATTTCTTTTACGTTAAAGTTAAAGAGTGAAATCCACCATATTATTAGTAAGGGGTGCATCCATTCTCGCCACCACTATTACATTTGAGCTGAAAAAATGAACTAGTGATGGTCGGCTGGTTGAAGCTAAACTAGTGATGGTGGCACATGACATTTAGTTTTTTTTTGTAAATGTTATAAAATATAAAACTCCGTTGATTGCAAATACATTGTGTTAAAAGGGAAAACCAAGGATTCTTATTTGAAATTTATTTTTGACATAAATGAGGCAAAGCAACTTTGTAATCAGATAGGTCTAGCAAAATAAAAATAAACTGAAAACCGGGGGCTGTGCTGCAGAGCCGAAAATCCGGGGAAAAAGCAGCAGGCCGGCAGGAAGGAGCAGCAGGCAGGCAGCCCACACGCACACGGCAAAACCAAAGCCGAGTCGCCCCCGCCACTCCCGTGCTCCCAGACCTCGGGGCCCCACCTGTCATCCTCCGCGTCAGGCTCCTCGCGGCCACCCAATCCCCACGCCGTCCGCGCCACGTGGCGACACGCGGTGCCCCCGCAGCTATTAAACCACGCTCCCTAGGCTGGGCTGGGAGGCGAGCAGCAAGCAATCCCGCACACATAGCACGCGCGCTGCCGCCGCTGCGCCTCGTCTTGCCCGATTCGGCCGTCCGCTCTCCCGTGGGAGGATAAGATCCCAATCCCTTACCCATGGAGGCGGCGGCGACGGGCGAGGAGGAGCGCGAGCTCGAGGTCGCCGCCATTCTCTGCGACCTCACGCGAATCATCCGCGCGCGGGACCGGCGGCGGCGGCGGCGGATGCGGCGGCAGCTCGCGGAGGCGCCGGAGATCCCCACGTGGGGCAGCCGCCGGCTCAGGTCGGTGCTGGAGGCCGCCGCCAATAATAAGCCCGCCGCCGCGGTGAGGGACGGCGCTGCCAGCCCCGACACGCCGCTCGCCTTCCCGGATAGCCTGGTGCCAGAGGAGGAGGATGACGCCGCCAGGAAGGCCAGGGTGCAGGATGAGGTGAGCCTGTCGCGAGATCTGCGCGCACGCGCCGCTGCTGTGTCGCGCGTCTTCGCTGCTTGCTTTTTGACTCGTTTTTTTCTGGTCTTGAGAAAGAGAAAAAAAATTACATACTGCTAATCTGTTGTTTGGTTGGTTGCTCGCAGTGGGTGCAGGAGCAGCGCGGCGTGGTCGCGAGCTTGTCCCAGGAGAACGCGGATCTCCTCAAGGTCAGCTCTCTTTTCCCATTGATTGCTTGTTGACAGTAGTGAGCTGGGATTGGAAAATCCACACTGTTTTGATTCAATTTTGACGCTGGTTCCTTCGTCTGTTCCCCCCAAAAAACAAAAACAGCAAATCGAGGAGTACAGAACTCGGCTGCAGAGCTCGAGGAGCGCCAACGAGAGCTTGAAGCAGCTGCACAAGGTCCGAGTTCTCTCTCTCTCTCTTTCTCACACACACACACACTCTCATCCAGCCGGTGCTAGTCGTGGTTGCCACGGACACCGCACGCACGTTTCTTGCTGCTCAATTCTCTCGGTGGCGGTGTCAAAAAAAAAAATTCTCTCGGTGCCGGCGCTTGCGTGTTGGCATGACAGCCCGGCAACCACTCCAACTCCTCCCCAAACCCAAAGAAAGACGACACCTTTCCGAGCAATCCCATCATCTCCCGGTGTTCCCCTGCCCTCAAAAAGAAATCGAAATCTTGCCGTCGTCACTGGGACAGACATTGACCGGAGAACGAGTTCCGGAATTTCCCTTCCGTGATTGCCTTTCCCCTTTCCCTTTTCGGCTCCTGGCTTACCCGATTTAGGCCTTGCGACATGTTCCCTGCCATGGACGCTTACGTGAACAAAGGAAAAAAGGGGGAAGCAGGGCGCATCAAACTAACCGAGTCTATCGCTACGTGTCGCTCTCGCAGGTGAGGCAGCAGCGGCAGCAGGAGCAGGCGCGCAAGATGCGGATGCTGGCGCTGCGCCAGGGGACGGCGGCGCCGGTCTCGAATTTCCGGCCGGTGGTGCTGGTGCTGGACCTGAACGAGCCGGCAGCGGCGCCACCGGACAACAACGGCGACGAGGCCGCGGCGAGGGCCAGGGCCAGGGCGGCGGCCGAGGAGCGGTTCTGGCAAATGCAGCAGCGGGCTGCATTGCAGAAGGCGGCATCGACCGCTGAGGCCCGGCGGCGTCGCCTGGAAATCCTGCGGGCCAAGGTGGCGTCCCCATTGGTGTCGTGCAGGACGCGGCGCGTCGCCGGGTGAGGCGGATGGATCGAGTCGACGTACATGATTGGCGTCGATCGTGTGCAAGTTTTGAGCGTGGCAGGGCCGTCGAATCGGACGGGCACTTCCACTATAGTATACTGGTAGTAGTACAATTATTTGGAGAAGAAGAGAGGGAGATAGGAGCAAAGCTATTCCTTTCTTGCCTAGATTGAGTGAGTCGTATTAATCTTGGAACATTGTGTGATTTTGATCGGTACAACTAGCTGTATCATTGTCATCAGTACTATATTAATTTGAAATTCATTGTACTAGTATGTGCTTGGCAATGCAGACAGTTAATAGTAGTAGTATTATATCAACCAAGATTCGATACTGATGTTGTATTAAGTACAGTTGTTGTGATATCGTCATCATCATGTCGGGTTCATTATCTTGTACTAGATGCTAATCTCTCCGTTGTTCACTTCTTCGTGAGGCCTTGTTGGGCCATGGGCTGGGCTCATCAGCCACGTTAGACTTCTGAATCCAAGGAACCCAGCAAATGAAACTGTCCTGGCTTCTAGCCTTCTACAATCAAATCTTGTATTTGACCATGCAATTATTACAAGTTTTTTCTCCATGGGTAAGAGTCCGTCTACCGCCTAGGAGGCTAGGACACACCATGCCACCAAACAAATGGTCGCTAAACATACTTAGGAAGATGTCCACTATCATTGTCTTCAAATGGTGGTGTGCTTGTTTCTTAGCACTTTGATCCTCCATCTTCTGAAACAACGACCATTATCTGATCCAATGAGCTTCTTTGTGGATTACCTGCATAGGCGATACAATAAATGTTTCATCACAAATAGTGTCATCCCAACTTAACCATATAGCCTAACATATGGCACCGACTCCAAGTATAAATTGTTTTCTAAGCTTATTCCCGATACCATTCAGCCAATAACCAAAAATGGGATACACTCAAAGGAGATCTAATGTCGAAAGTGCATTATATAACACGCCAAATCAGCTTTGCAAAAAACACAAGGTGAGAGTAACTCGTTTATGCAGAAACCATAAAAAAAAGAACTTCAATGTTAAGTGGCATTTCTATAACTTCCATAAGTCTGGTTTGTTCATCAATGACATTAGTATTCAGCATTGCAATATACATAGAATGAACACGACGAACACCCAACGCGAACTTACAGAGGCAGCTAATTGAGTATATGAGGTACTAGTAAAAAACTGAAGAAATTATACAACCAGCACGAACCTTCCCTGGCTCGCAAATCGATCGCCGGCGGCAGTTGCCGGGCCTTTGTTGTGTTTCTGTGGCCCGCACCGCTGGCAGTGGACCGTCCTGCCTGCAACGACAACAACCGTGTGGTACATTTGCATATCAGCAGAGCAGCAGGAAGGAGAAGAAGATCGTGTGGGTGTTCGGCGCACGGGTCTAAACTTTAGAGGGTTTTCCAACGAATATTATAATTACAAATAAAGTTTAATTACAAAACTAATTTCAGGACTCCGCTCGAAATCGCGAGACGAATCTAATGATGGTAATTAAGGCGTGATTAGACGATGGTTACTGTAGCATCACTGTAGCAAAACATAGATTAATTAGGCTTATTAGATTTGTCTCGTGATTTAGAGGGGAGGTCGTGACATAGGTTTTGTCATTAAATTAATAAAAATATGTTTAAATAGTAAGATTCTCTTTGATGTGACGGGTGTTAAAGTTTAGAGGGGGTGCGCCGAACATCCCAGGAAATTCGGGACAGGCTGTTGCAGCATGTTCATTCCCCGATCCGCTGCATATAAGATCACTGTGCGGTGGGAAAACTTGTTTCGGCGTCCAAGTGCAGTCCATGGACACCATCCATCTGACCATGATCAAGCCATCACGGAGTCATCTGATAAGAACATGGAAAATGTGTGGTGTATTGATCCTGTTGTCCAGCCTGTTTCTTATCGGAGTGGGACCGACAGTAAGGCAACAGGTGCTTTCTGTTTTCTGCAGGACTCTTTGTGGGCCTGTTCGGCATGGCTGGTGGCTGGTGGCTGAAAGTACTGTAGCAGCTGATTGAATAGTGTTTTGTGAGAGGATTCGAGCACTGTAGCGGCTGATTAGGTACTGTAGCGGCTGGTTACTGTAGCGGCTGGTGGCTGTATAGACCCAGGTACCCGTATTCGAAAATAATACGCGGTTACTGTAGCTACAGTGGTACTGTAGCTACAGTAACCAGCCCAGCCATGCCGAACAGGCTGTGTGTTGCTGGCGAGCCGGGTCTGGCAAGAAGCATATGGTTGATGCGGCCATAAACAGACGAATGCTGCAGCCCTTCATGCAAAAGAAAATGACAGAAAACAGAAAGAATGTTTGAGATGAGTTGGGGGGCCTGCGGCTGGAGAGGCTGGCGCAGAAAAGCCGATCAAACAGAGTAGGCTCAAACTCGCGAAACAGTTTTGTGCAGCCCATGATTCCTCGCAGCAAATGACACACATTTCGGGCTTGCTCAGCCCAGCCGTCTTACGCTGCCGGACCCATTTTTTCTTGACGTCTCTATGGGCTATGGCCCATTTATCACTCCTTTTCTTTTGTAGCAGCCTAGCAGGTGCGGCGGTTTCATTTTACAGTCACTATCAGGCTCTAATCGGCTGATACTGAAGTGGGTGTTTTTATCCCTCAAAAAAGAAAATCTCTCTCGCCAATGACCTAACTGAACCTCGCAAAAAAAAAAAAGACCTAACTGAAGCTCGCATTGTAGCCGTGACGCGGTCGGTGCCCAAGTCGAACCGACAACAATACGTAAGGAAAACGACCGTCTTCTGGAAGCAGAAGACCGGAACTGGTGCAATACTAGTCCAAGCTGCAAGGAAGAAGAGCGAGCTGCAGGATACATATCCAACGAAACACCTTGACTCTCATTGCAGGAGTTTCACTTTTTTACCAAAACGAAATAATTTGTGCGGTGTTGTGGACTTGCGGTGATCCGGTAGCTGGTTTGGTTGTGAGAAAGTTTTTTTTTTTTTTTGAGACGAAGGTTTTGAGAAAGAATTGACACGGATAAAAACGACCAGTGCGCTGCGCGCGAGTCCTTGCTCAGTGGGGGCATATGGAGCATTTACGGGATTCCGCGTGCCGCGGGCCCGCCACGACACCGCATGGGAGAAACAATATCCACTTGTCTTTTTTTTTTTGTGCGAGCATGTCTTGTCCATTTCTGCTTCACCCAATGGATCAATCCGGCCGGCGTGCCCGCCGCTTGTGCCGTGTGTCTACGCCAAGGTTCACAATTTCGTTTTACTGGGTAAAACCGGTGGGAAAAAACCGGTCGGAAACCGGATCAAAATTTAAAAACTAAAATTTTGAACCAAAAATGCTCGAAATTTCGGTAAACCTAACCGGTTTACCGGTAAAACCGGTCAAAATGTCCGAAAAACCGGACCGAATTCGGAAAACCGATTTGAGAGGAAAAATAAAAAAAATTGCAAAAAAATTGAAATTTTAAAAAAATTGAAACAAAAATATGTAAAAAAACTAGATGCAATTTGCAGTGCATTGGTGCAAGAAGAACTCGAAAATTTGATTGTTTGCTTGGTCAAAAAAATTGAGGAATGTTGCAGGTTCAAAAAGAGAAAAAAGAAAAAGAGGTTTTTTCTTTTTTTCCTTCCCTTTTCAACACAGACAACTTTCTCGATTTTTTTCACCTATCAAACGATCGATTTCACGTGTTGTTCTTCCACCATTCGACTCAACATTCGATCTAGTTTTTTTACGTATTTTTTGTTTCAAATTTTTCCAAAATTTTTAAAAAATTTCAAATTTGAATTGAAAACCGAAGTCCCGGGTAAACCGGACCGGACCAGTTTATCTGGTTTTCGCGAAAACCTGTCCTATTTACCGCGGGAACGAGAACCTTGGTCTACGCACAAATCAATCATTTTCCTCCTAACCCCAGATTTTACCAACTCAGCGGTGCACTGGTGAAAGGTAACTCAGCTCCAATCGAAGGGAAAAAAGAAAAAAGAAAACTAACTCTGCTGAAAACAAAGGGACCAGCAGGTGTTCTTTCGATGGAAGGAGTTCAGCACGGCTTGCGGTGCACCGGCAAAGGAGCTGCCCGTACGGATTATAGCAATTCTTTTCGAGTACGACAATCATTTTCCCGTCCGGCACGGACGGCCCAAAATCCAAATGATAAAAAGCGACAGGCACGGCTCGACCCACGAGGCCTTGGGGGGGGGGGGGGGGGGTGGGGGTGAGCCCCGGGCCAGTCAGAGAGCTGCGTAGCAGCAACGCGACCACGCCTTGCTCTGCTCGGTGGGCCCCGCCTGCCGTTCGTCAAAGGCTAGACGCCAAAGCCACAGCCGAAAGCCTCTGCGGCCTCGAGCCGTCCACAAGCCTGTCCTTTATTGCTCACACACTGCCAGGTGGGGTAAGACCCATTTGGGGCCTCCCCTCCGGTGGCTGGCTCACTGAAAGATGGACCCGCTCCTCAGCACTTTGATTCGGCAGCTGTGGTAATCGACCGAGATGGATGATGGTTTACGGTGACTGGCTGCAGGTGAAACTGAAACCTCTGTTCTTTGTGGGGTTTCTCACATTTTCGGGAAATCTATGGGGGTGGATTCGGCAGCTGTGATAATTGCGTAAATATGAAGCAAATGGTGGGATAGATCGAATCCAAATGGCATGGAATCCAGCGACCCATCGTATTTTAAGCAAGGGATCGGATCCGATCAATTTCCAACCGTTGGCCAAGAGCGAAGCTTCCTGCAAGCCTGTAGGGTCGCCATGCGATTTAGAGAGGACGAATATATCTGCATTACACCTACCAGTAGGTGTTAACCGTTCTAAAGAAATGGAGTACTTTGATCCAAGAAGTACTAGTAGGGAAACATACTTTGAACCTACTGTGTGACGCAGATTAATTTGGCTACCTGTGCGATCCAAGAAAGTACGGCGTAATGGTCAGGACCTGTCGATCCGACCGTAACAGATAACTGAGGAGTACTCACTCCGATCCAAAATATAAGAATTTAGTCAAAGTCAAACTATTTTAACTTTGATCATCAAAACAAAATAATTATTAGTCAAAGTTGTAAAAAAAAATGAAAGTCTGATGAATCTAGCAACTATTCTAGTATGCAACTTTTCATTACAAAAATATTTTATTTTTATAGATTCAAAGTTGAAAACATGTGACTTTCAAGAAACTCAAAAATGCTTATATATTCTAAAACGGAGGTAGTACTTTTCTACTGAAAGGAAAGTAGTGTTGTCTCATCCTTTAATCCGGTACGATTGCCAGTTTCTTCGTCACGTAACTGTTGGGTTTCTTCAGATAGATCGACACATTACGGGTGACTAGTAATCAGTTGGACAAACAAATCTTCAGAAACAGCAAATCCATGATCCAACTGATAGCTTCTTCAGGCTATTTGACCGGTTCAGGTGAAATAATAAAAACGAATTAAGAAAAGAGCACCCCTAGTGGATAAATACACTCGCACGCATTCCCATGGAGCGAGGCGCACGGTGAAAACGACAAAATTTCACTTCGTCCCAACAAGATAAACAGAGAGAGCAGCAGGATGAACAGAGTCCAATTTCTTTTTTTATTCCCCAGACAAAGAAACGTTTGAAGAAACAAACGCACGAGAATTTCGCAAACACCATAGCCGGGTTATCAGTTCTCATAGCATCACCATTCATAACAGCAGGCAGAAACACGATCAATCACCATGGGATTCGCAGATCCACCGCCTAAAACCCTACTAGTAGCAGCAGCACTTTAATCGAGACGAGAGAAGAAACCATAGGACACGAACAAACACATGAGGTGGATGAGACGAGACTCAACACGACACGACGCACGACGACCCTCGACGACTCAGATAGATAGATGACCGCCTTCTTATTTTGGAGCGAGTAGCGAATGGAGGGACTGCATCTAACAGAGCTGGCCGCAGTCGGCGATCTTGACCTCCATCTTGGTGGTTCCGCTGCGGGATCCGACCTTCTCGATGGCCTTGACGACGTCCATGCCCTCGACGACCTGGCCGAAGACGACGTGCTTGCCGTCGAGCCACGGGGTGGCCACGGTGCAGATGAAGAACTGGGAGCCGTTGGTGTTTGGGCCGGCGTTGGCCATGGAGAGGACGCCCGGGCCCGTGTGCTTGCGGACGAACTTCTCGTCGGGGAACTTCTCGCCGTAGATGGACTCGCCACCGGTGCCGTTGCCGCGGGTGAAGTCGCCGCCCTGGCACATGAAGTCGGGGATGACGCGGTGGAAGGTGGAGCCCTTGTAGTGGAGCGGCTTGCCGCTCTTGCCGGTGCCCTTCTCGCCGGTGCAGAGCGCGCGGAAGTTCTCGGCGGTGCGGGGGACCTCGTTGGCGTACAGCTCCATCACGATCCGCCCGGCCGGCTGGCCGCCGACGGTCATGTCGAAGAACACGCGCGGGTTGGCCATCTCCTTCCTCTCTAGGGTTTACTAGCTTGGGATCTGGTGGTGAGGATGGATTTTTTCCTGGCTTGGTGTCTTGTGATCTGGGAAGAGGAGACCTGGTGCGGTTAAATAGCCGGCTCGGTGGGCAGAAATCCATGGCGAGAGCCGCGTCCGCCGTCTGATCGGGACGCGTGTCGACATCAGACGGATGCATCGGTAACCCGGGGTCTAAGGCGGTGGGGTTAGCGTAACCGTGGTTAGGTCTCTGGAGACTGCAAGGGCCACGTGACCTGATGCCGCCTAACGCCTCACTGACGTGCGCGACTCCCACCGTTGGGACCGCGCGGTGTGTCGCAGGGGTGGGGCCCGATCTGGTGGGTCAGTTTCGTCAGCAGGCGACGGTAGATGTGCGCGGCGTGCGCGAGGGGGCGCCTTGGATTCTTTCGGCGGTAACTCGGGTGGGTGAGGCGGTAACTGGGGTTGGGTTAAGGACCGGGGGCTCGGGTTGGTGGGTGATATTTGTGTAGGTCGGTGGACCTGGTCCAGGAGAGCCCGGCCCATGCGGCGCGCGGCCGTTGCCCGTTGGAGGTACGCGGCGCACGGACGGGGTGTATGAGGATGGGCGTGGCGTCGTGCTGGGAGAGGGGGATATGCCGGCTGCGCGTGGGCGATATTCTCGACGACGGCAGGTGCGGATCCCGCTTGGAATGGACGCTACTTCCGGACCGCTTCCTTCACCTGGTCTGGTGCGCTCCAGTTGAGTCCGACACGTACGTACTACAACCTGGTCACGTACAAGCCAGCCCGTCGTCCAAGCTTCCGGTCCGTGTCACGGACTATGCTCCTCTTCGTGTTCCTCTCTTTTTTTTTTCAGGAAAAGAGAGCTTTATTGATTACACATATGAAAAATTACAATCCTGGGCAATCAATCTCTCAACGCAACAGGGTACCCGCTCACGCCACACAGCTGTATGGACATTGCGTTTAGCTAGTTGCGAGAGCTCATGTGCGACTAAGTTTCGCTCTCTCTTCACAGCCTGGAAAGACACCGCAGGCAGATTTAAAGTACTACTTCTAATCTCTCTAAAAAGGAAAATAAGAGACGACTTGTCAGCAGCACCATTGTTCAGAGCTGTCACAACATTTTGACAGTCAGACTCAACGATGGTCTTCTGACGACACCACTCCGACGCAAGCTGAACTCCTTCTAGACATGCTCGTGCTTCCACCTCTTCAGCTGAATCCGCATCAAAGACAGCCCTCCACGCGGACAGGATTACCTGGCCCATCTCATTCCTGATGATAACTCCTAGTCCCGCCATGCGCGACCCTAGAGTAAAGGCAGCGTCAACATTTGCCTTGCACCATCCTGGCGGTGGCGGAACCCACCGTAAGTCCTCCGCGCTCATCCTCCTCCTCTCTCTAATTCGCCTTCTTCGCTCAGCATCTGACAAAATGCTCTGCTTCCCTTTCAAATCCTCGCCCGCACCCGGTTGTCGGACCATCGACAGTGAACTGTCATATGAGCGCAAAAACTGAACTGATGGGCTAATCGGCAGCCACTTACCCTTATGGACGAGCTCGTTGCATACAAACCAGGCTCTCCACATCAACAAAGCCAGCCGGGCACATTCCTCCGGGTCACACTCCGCCAGCAGGAGAAGCAGCCAATCTGGACCATTATAACTTAGAGCGCTATCAGATGGTAAATGCCAGAACTCGCGCAGAGCATCGCGAAGTCCCTTCGCATGTGGGCAACTGATCACTGCGTGAAAGCCTGATTCTGCTTCCATACCACAGACGTCACATGTATTGGTGATTTCCAAGGTCCGCTTCCATTTATTTAGCTTCGTGGCTAAGCCTTCCTTGATCAACCGCCAGACGAATATCTTGACTTTCTGAGGTACTTGCAGCTTCCATACCTGTTTCCATAGAGGTAGGAGCTCGAGCATGGTAACATTTCCTCCTGATTTCTTTCTTGTAGGGCCAGTCGATAAGCACTCCTTACTGTGAATACACCAGTCTTCTCGTAGTGCCATGCTAGCACATCTTGTTGTTGTGTGGCCGGGATCTTAATGTTCTTGATTGTTGCAGCATCGTGGGGATAAAAAATCCTATCAATCATTCTCCAGTTCCATGACTTGTCCTCTTCATTCATCAGCTGAGCAACCCGTCTCACACGGCAAGGCCTGCGCGTGCCTATGATATTCAATCCCGACTGGCGCGGAAGCCAGTTATGCCTTCTGATGTTTATGCTCTGCCCGTCACCCACACGCCAAATGAGGCCCTTCTTCAGTAATTTTAGCCCATGTTCAATCGCTCGCCAAGTTGGCGAGGCACTCGCCGGGAAAACCGTGTCCAGGATATCACCGTTCGGGTAGTACTTCGCCTTCATAACACGAGCACACAGACTCCCAGGATTGTCCACCAGCCTCCATGCTTGCCGAGCTAGCAGAGCTTGATTAAAGAGCTTTAAATCTCTGAAGCCCATACCACCATAACCTTTAGCGCTGACAAAATTGCGCCAAGCTAACCAGTGTGTCTTCCTCTTCCCATTCCTCGAACCCCACCAGAAATTCCTAATAATTTGCTCCAGTTCTTCACACACACCATCTTGCAGCTTGAATACACTCATAATGTATGTAGGGATGGCTTGGCCAACTGATTTGATCAAGACTTCTTTCGCACCCATCGACATGTCGCGCTCCATGTACACCTGCATTCGCTTCCCCAACCTTTCCCGAAGAGGTTGGAAGCGTTCCGCTTTCATACGACCATTTGGCGTCGGTAGCCCCAGATACTTGGGTTCAAAAGCAGTCTGACTCGTGCCAAGAACTCCCGAGATATTTGCAATGACCTCTGGATTGCATGTTTCTGTGAATAAGAGAGAGCACTTAGATTGATTCACTAGCTGTCCCGTATAACTGCAGAAGCGGTCCAGCACGTGTTTGACATGCTCAGCCTCGGCCACATGTGCCTTCATGAATAACAAGCTATCATCGGCAAAGAGGAGATGAGATATGCCGGGCGCCCTCCTCGACACCTTAACTGGGGATATAGCTTGTTCCGAAACTGCTTTATTCATCAATAAAGATAGAGTATCAGCCACCAACAAAAATAAATAAGGTGAAAGTGGATCACCTTGGCGTAATCCTCGTGTAGGTTGGAAGGTGTCCAGGCGAACACCATTGAAGCAAACTGCATAACGGACAGTGGTTACACACTCCATCACCCACTGAATCCATACGCTATGAAAGCCCAATTGCTCCAGAACTCTTTTTAGAAAAATCCAATCCACACGGTCATACGCTTTGGACAGATCCAGCTTATAAGCACAGTAATTGTTCTCTGCATTCTTGTTCTGTTGGATAGTATGAATACACTCAAAAGCCAGCAAAGCATTATCAGTAATCAACCGACCCGGAATAAAAGCACTTTGGTTTGGGGAGATTATATCTTGCAAAAGGGGTCTTAACCGATTTACCATGCATTTCGAGACGATCTTATAAATCACATTGCAGAGACTAATAGGGCGGAAATCTTTTAGCTCCACAGGATGTTGCACTTTCGGGATGAGCACGATCGATGTCTCATTGACCCCTTCAGGCATCCGCTTTGTTCTGAAGAAATCCTTCACCGCATAAATAATATCCTCCTTTAACACACCCCAATTGCGCTGGAAAAAACGTGCCGGGAAGCCATCAGGCCCCGGTGCCTTAAGCGGCCCTATTTGGAACAGGGCATCGCTTATTTCCTCATCTGAAAAATCCCTGCAGAGCTCATCGTTCATCTGCTCAGTCACAATCGTGGGAAAGAGGTCTTCCACTCCAGCAGGGTTCACAAGTGGATCAGCTGTATACAGTAGCTTATAAAAATCAGTTGCCATATCTTCCATCTCATCGGTGTCCTCTGTTACTGACCCATCTAACTTCTTCAGCTTCATAATCTTATTTTTACGAGCTCGCCAAACCGATTTACGATGAAAGTACTTGGTATTGCGGTCTCCTTCCTTTAGCCACATGATCCTTGATCGCTGGAGCCACAACATCTCCTCTCGATACAACATTTCATCTAGCTTCCTTGACGTTTCTAGCACCTTCCGTCGGGTTGCTTCATCTTGTTGTTTTGATTGCAGGTCACCCAGCTGAGCTCGCAACACTTCTAGCTCTTTTCTGACCGACCCAAACTTTGTCTGGCTCCACATCCTCAAGCTCCTCATAACATCCCGTAGTGCATCTGCAATCTGTCCCAGGTTGCTTTTGCTGGTGCATGCCCGCCAAGCCGAGACTACCTCGTCATCTAATGAAGCCTCCCGTTCCCACATAATTTCATATCTGAAACACTTGCCTTTCCTCCTATCATCAGTTATTGGAACCGTACGCAACAGTAGAGGGCAGTGGTCTGAACGCGAAGAGACCAAATGATCAATGGTTGCACTCGGGAACATGGTTGCCCAGTCCAGAGTTGACCTTCACATTACGGTCACCATCCTGCTTGTTGTCGTATGTCCACGGGAGCCCTTTAAAGCCCAAGTCCATTAGACCACAGTGATCTAGAACATCTCGAAAGGCAGCCATCTGTTGCTCACTTCGTTTCGTACGGGAGAAGTGTTCGAACTGCCAAGCTACTTCATTAAAATCACCAATGGCCAACCATGGTTCACGAACCAGACTGAAAATATGTCGAAGCTTTGCCCACATCCTAAAGCGATTACCCGCCCTTGGCTCTCCATGCACAAAAGTGATACGCCACACTGGAGTACTAGGATCCTCCTGTACAAGAACATCAATATGCCGGTGTGAGTACGACTGTACCTTGATATCCAAAGTCTCATCCCAGTATAAAACTAGGCCGCCACCTCTATTCTCCGACTCCACCGTAAAGAACTTCCTGAAACCAAGCCTCCACCGAAAATTCTCCATACGCTTGCTACACTGCCAGGTCTCTGATAAGAAGACCAATTTTGGGGAATGTGCTGCCACAAGGGCGCACAGATCTTGAACTGTCCGGGAGTTCCCCATCCCCCGGCAGTTCCAAGCTAAAGTACTCATTGCGCCTGGTGGGGCTCGCCTTGAGCTCCCACCAGGTTTTCAGGCAACACATCTGTTCCAGCTTCCTTCTTACTCCTCTTTGCAGCGTTCTCCTTCACTAGTTCATCACTCGATCGTTCCATCTTGACCGATGCCTGGGGCATCTCCACATCCTTGGTATGACCCAGCAGTAGCTTTGCCGCCCTAGCATCCTGTACCCGGCCAAAATCACCAAGACCAACAGAAGAAGTATCACTCAGCTCATAATCCACACTCCCATCCAGTCCAGAGACACGATCCCTTACCAGAGACGGCTTTGGATCCTCCTGCAGCGCTAGCTGACCTGAAAGTACATTCATCTGCATCACGCCGTCCTGTAAAGCTTGCTGAGTTTCTGGGGGAACCACATGATTTTCTCCCATGGAAACTGATAGTGGTATCTCATTCGTGGCCCCCGGGTTCACTTTTTTAGGTGGGCTACTCTCCGCATCCGCGTGTGAACTGCTCTCGTGGGCCTTAGAACTGCCGGTAGTTGAGAGAACCCGATCTCTCTGCGATCCACTATAGTTCAGCGCTCGTTTCGCCGACGTCGGGGCCGCCGGCACCCTGATCTCCCTCGTTTGTGCACGCTTTAAAGGGGATGAACGCAGCTCCTTACCAAACAGGACACCATCCGGTACTCGTCCTTCATCCGGGCACTCCCGACGCGCATGCCCAATCCTCCCACAAATAAAGCAGAAATAAGGAACATTTTCATACTTGAGCTTGAAAGTGAGAATGCCCCTATCCTTCACCCTGACCACCAGCTTTGGCTTCAAAGGCTTCTCTAGGGGGAAAGCCACCCGGACTCTCAAGAAATCCCTGACAGCTCCTCCCACCGTAATCACTTCTCCTAGCTGCCTCCCACATTTACGAGCGAAGCCTGTGGTCATATAGTCCTCAGGGACATTATAGATGCGGATCCACAAGTTCACCTTTTCGATGCTGACCTCCGATGGCGGGGTGAAGCCATCATAAGGAACCACGATGAAAGCGTCCCCCTTGTGTCGCCACGGTCCGCCATTCACCACAAAATCATACACATTCTTCTTCTCAAATTCCAGCATAAAACGTTGATCATCCAGAGCTCTCGCCTTCACCGGCTCACGCAGGCCCCTACACTCAGCCATCTCATTGAAGAGAGCACGGACATAGAAGTTTTGCCCAGAATAAAACCTTCCAATAGCTAGCCAACGAGGTTTGCTACTAGTGCCTTCAGCTTCAGGATCGAACTCAAAGTCACAAATATCATCCTCCTCCATCTCAGTAGGCTCCGCGTCACCCTTATGCAGTATCATCTGCAGGTTCTTCTCGTCCATCTTCTGCTTTCCCTTGCTGGGGTCGGGTCGATCAGAGATCGCAGAACCCGCCGACGCAGCGCCAGCCGCCGCTGCCGTCCCCATGACGGTACCAGCCGGAACCCCGGCAATCTTGTTTTTGTCCACCCCATCACCACTGCCGCCACCATCACCATCAATTCCGCCCGACGCCATCAGAGTTGCCGCGAACCGTAAACCCTAATGACTAACCTCACCAGCCAACGGCGTCGGGTGGGAAGAAACCTCAGCAGAATCCCCTGGATCACCCCAACCGCAGCAAGATCGGCAGACAAAGAGGGCAGAACAGTCATCAACGACAAACCGAGATGCGTAAGGCGAAAACAAGCGAAATTGGTCCAGAAACCAGCGCTCGCGGGATAAACCCCGAGTAGATGTATCGGCAAGACGGAGCCCCAAGCGGAACTCCTGACGTCCTACGAGATGGTGAGTCCCCGTAGACGTAAACCGATCCGGAGACCGGCCTAGACAGTAATCGTATCGGATCTGGAGGATATCGATCGGAGAGAAACGCCAATCGCCAGCGCCGCCGCCATGTCGCCTAAAACCCTAGCATGCATTAGAAAACCTTCCTAGATACCCTCTTCGTGTTCCTCTCTACTCGTGTGCGGATGCATGTTTCTTTACACCATACATAAAAAAGCGAGTTGGTGGTGAATGATTGGTCTGTCACCCCGTCTACTATTTGCGCCGACAGGTGGGCCCGCATGCCCCTCAGCAGACACCGCCAGCTTCTGCCTCAATCTCCCTTCCCTTCCTCCGCGGTCAGGAAGCGCCAGAAGTTTTTCGTGTTGCGGTGCGCGCGCGCCCCGCCACCGAGATCTGCCGCGAGCTACGGACCGCCAGCGGGCTCCCGAGGGCATGCTACCGGAGCTGAGCAGGGCCACCGAAACGCTTACACCAGGAGCAGAGGTCGCGGTGCCAGACTTGAGGTCAATCTCCTCCATCCCCTTCATCTTGCTGCGTGCCGGTGACCCCGAACTCCTCGGCGTCTTGCTGGTCCTCGACCTTGCCCGCACCGCAGGTCATCGAGCTCATCCTCCTCGCGCCGCAGGTCCTCAAACTCATACTCCTCGCACTGCTGTTCGTCAAGCTCGTCCTCCTTGCTTCACCTGCCCTAGAGCTCATCGCCTCATCATCACATTTCATTTGCTTCCAGGAGGAGGAAGGAATGAGACGACTGGCGACGGCTGTGTGTTGGCCGTGGTCTCTCAGGAGAGGCACGTGGATGGTTAGGGTAACTAGGAGTTGGGCTGGATGGGCCATGAAAGTTGAGAAGGAGATGGGCTGAAGGCCACGGAATGACAGCCCATCATGTTAAATCTTATTAACGTACAAAGCATCTAGAGACGCCTAAGCACAGTAAAAGGTCGTCTTGTTGCCTTCTATAGCAACGTTTTGAGTGTGTTGGGTTAGGTTTAAGTAGAGAGAGAAAAGAGTTACACATGAGAAAATGCTTCCGTGCATATATCTTATAATTAAATTAACATGAGCAAAAGAAGATGCCAGCTTGCTAGAAGTGTTATAACATGAAGCCAACCTATTGTATATTGAAAAAGACCGTAGCAACGCACGGGCATTTGGCTAGTTTCTTACGAAAAGCCTCTGAGAATCGGTGCATCGGAGCCATCTCGTGCAACACGGACGGTCGAGGCCCCCCCCCCCCCCCCCCCCCCCCCCCCCCCCGCTTGGTGCTCCAAATTGCCTCCTACTCCTACCACCAAAGACGCGCAGAATCATGCTTCTGCTGTCAAAAGTCGCCATTGTTCATCACTGTCATGGTGACATGTGGCCAAAGGATCAAAATGCGGAAGCAGAGGGGAAATCAAATTGAGCTTCGATCGATACATCTGCATTCCAATTTGTGTGATTCCATTCTTATTTCTTTTGCCTGTTTCACATGCCGAAACACCAGGTCTAGGACCCCATGATGCATTGGTTCCATTCCCATTTGTGGAGTCTGCGTATCTCTCTCAGACTTCTTTTCGTGATGTTCATATCTCGGGAATAAACATGTCAATCAAACAAATGGAATCACGGACTGGATGCTAAAGATGTGGCATAACCTTTTCTTCGTTGTTAAGAGGCAAGACGACGTCTGGTGATTCCAATTGCCATCTTTCAGGGTGCATAGATACCTTGAAAAAGGCAAGTCGGTATATCAAAGAACCCCTTTTTTTTTGGCGAATAAAGAACTCAACAAGTCGGCATATCAACAAGAACTCAAGTTTATAAATAAATCTGCTGACTTCCTTGCGTACAAGGAAAGCAACCAACATATGATTAAAGGCTCATGATCATATCATTGTGTGAATATGCGTGCGTTGTGATTTGTGAGTGTCTGAACTGTAATCACAAAAAAAAACATTGTAATTCTCCACCTGATGTGTCATCAAATGCTAAACCAGTAATAATACATGAATTAAGCAAAACAATCTTCCTATATATAGGTTTTAAATCTAAACCGTAGACTTGTTCCCTGAATTTTTTTTTTGAGATAAACCTGTTCTGCAAATGGCAATGATTTGTCCTCTAAACGACGGGCAAAAGATATTGGGCCAGGCCTAAACTGTGCAAGCACGGATAGAGCCCAGCTATGCAAGGCCTACGTGCAAGAATGGAAGGCCCAAGAAAATCAGTGCGGCTCCACGTTTCTTCGCTGGACGCCTGGACCGTCGCCCGCGTCCGCCACCGCGCCCCGCTCTCCCCTGTCCTCTCCGGCGCGCTCTCCCGCCTGCCCAGCAGCTGTCACGGATGGCCGGCGGCCGGAAGCGGCGGCGGCGCGACGGCTCCGAGGCGCCGAAGATCCACCCGCGGAACCGGTACGCGGAGGCGGCACCGGACTTCGCCGCGTTGGCGGAGCTCTACCCTTCCTTCCGCCCCTTCGTCTCCGTCTCCGACCGCGGCCGCGCGTCCATCGACTTCACCGACTTCGCCGCCACCCGCGAGCTCACGAGAGTGCTCCTCCTCCACGACCACGGCGTCAACTGGTTGGTGACCCTGAGCCGCAGAGCTCAGTCCCCATTGCTTTTCTCCCCTTCTCTAAACCAATAAACCATAACCTAAGCAGATGACCAGCAGTTGCTTCTAAATATCCTGAACTAGCCACAAAGGGAAACGGAACTACTGAAAATTGAAACTTCGTGCATTGGTACACGAAATTTGACTAGTTGAATCATCATAAATTCATAATACGCATAATACATGAATTTTGGCTTAATTATTTTTGTGTAGTTCCGCCCGATTCGCGTTTCATGAACAGCTGATGCTGCCTTTTGAAGTGAATCCAGAACTAAGAATTTGACGTTATGCTAAAATTTCAGTGTTGGCAACCACCACATTTTGAAATTTGGAAGAGATCACATAGGTTGTCTCTCTGCGGTACCCACATGAAAAATATGCTGATGCTAGAAAAGTTTACATAGTTATCCGTGTCATTTGACATTGTACTGTATTCCCACTGAATCCAGAAGCAGCTTCTTAAAAATTACCTGCTCCCATATATGCCAAGAGTGTAGAAACCGGATTGAAACAAACCCGTCAAAGTTTATAAATCAAATGTACCTTATTGTCTTTTAGCGGTAATTAACGTGCAATTTTGACTGACATTGTTGTTTAATATAGTTAGTTCTGATTCAGCCTTGACTCTTTTATTTTAATACTTTTAGGTGGATTCCAGATGGGCAGCTTTGCCCCACTGTTCCTAACAGATCCAACTACATCCACTGGATCGAGGATCTTCTCTCCTCAGATCTGATACCACCAATATCCAGCTCAAATGGGAGGGTTAGGGGTTTTGACATAGGAACAGGTGCAAATTGCATATACCCGCTCCTTGGGGCGTCTTTATTGGGTTGGAGCTTTGTCGGATCTGGTATGCTTTTGAACTACATTTTTTGTAAGGCATCGCACTATACTAAATAGTTAGTTAAATGAGAAATATGTATACTCAATTAAGTCGAGTGACCTTTTATTTGTAGATGTGACTGATGTTGCTCTTGAATGGGCGAAGAAGAATGTTGAGAGCAACCCTCACCTGGCAGAGCTGATTGAGATCAGAAATGCAAATGCAGTGTCATCTGCCTCTGAATCCGAAACAAATGGCAAGGAAGCTGCCAGAGATGACACTTTAGAGACAGTGGATGATTTTGCGACGTCAAAACCACCTATACTTGTGGGAGTTGTTAAGGAGGGTGAGAGCTTTGATTTCTGTATGTGCAATCCGCCATTCTTTGAGAGCATAGAAGAAGCTGGTCTTAACCCAAGAACATCGTGTGGCGGGACAACTGAAGAGATGATTTGCCCTGGTGGTGAGCTGGCCTTTATAACACATATAATTGAAGAAAGTGTTTCTCTTTCGAATTCCTTCAGGTGATTTAAAGCTTACCCTATATAAACCACCTGTGTTGTTCATCAGTTCATGGCATTTCTGCATTTTATTTATCAGGTGGTTTACATCGATGGTGGGCCGAAAAGCAAACTTAAAGTCATTGATCTCAAAAATTCGTGAGAGTGGAGCCTCAGTTGTGAAAACAACTGAATTTGTGCAAGGTCAAACAGCTAGATGGGGCCTTGCTTGGTCATTCATTGCTCCAAGAAAAACAGTTCTTAGATCCAACACTCCAGCAAAAACTCACCATTCTTTTATGCTTGAGGTTGGCATAATGTCCCCTTTTGTTTCTTTACCATACATTTTCTCATTCAATTTGATAAATTGCTCAAGTAGCTTTTGAACACAAGTCGTTCAAATTTGATTATGACCAGGTTCATTCATAATCCGAAGTGTTCTTCCTTTTCAATCAGCTCATTCATAATCCGAATTGTTCTTCCTTTTCAATCAGCACTGCACTTTTTGGACATTTGACCACTATATTTTTCTGTGTTCTAAGAGACTGCTGCAACCAAACAGTGTATTGTAGAGAACATTTTTAGTTTCAGCTTATTTTATTTGGTGCTTTTACTATGTAATTTCCTGGTTAAACTTGTATTTTTTAAGTAATTTTGTTATATAACCTGATCCAGAATTTCCCTGTTATTTCCTGAATGTCTACATTTGTGCTTTGGTTTGTATTGCATTTTGTCTGACCTTTGTTTTTCAACTCGTGTGTCCACTCTATGACTTCAGGGTCTTAGACGCGGATATGGTGCATTCCAAGTTCTGAAGTCAACTGAGGCTTTTTTCCTTGCTTCTAATCTATCGTGCAAAACTGATTCTCTGTCATTTTCTATTGATGTAAGATTCTTTTCCTACTATTCTGTTCCTAAAATTTATATCAAAACGACATGTAAACTGTTCTCTTTTGGTATTTGTAATTTCTTTTGTAATCTGTATTGTTAAGTTGCATGGAATATCTGTTTAGGTCACATTGTCAGATGACCACAATGAGGCTACAATGATACATCATGATGATTCTGCCGGATCCTTGGAAGACAGCTCTGCTAAGTTACAGAATGCTGTGAAAGGTGCATCTTTCCGCATTATGGTATGGCCACTAAAGTTTAAATGCCTGATCCTTGACAGATAATTTTGTAAATAAAACTATTTCTCATTATCTTTTTACTGGTGTAGGTGTTTGAGCAGATTCCTGGGACCCTCCTTATCAAAGGTTCATTATTGAATAAAGCACTGTCAGGTATGTCCCAGTTTATATGTGACTCTTGATACATTTTGTGAGAAAACATGGGAGGTACCTTTATTAGTTTGGTTTACGATTTGACACACTTGTACATTCATGGTCTTCATGTATTCGAACATAATCATACTCACATCTTCAATCCAGTCCACAGAAACTCCATAGTTCTTGAATGTCGAGCTGTTCATGACCTATCTACCTACTGTGTATAACAATGGAGTCGAAATGAATAATCTATCTTGCGTAATTCATGGTACATAAGATCGCGAATTTGATCCATTCTTGCTAGTGACTCTTTCATGTCTTGGATGGTGGTTTTCCTTTCTATTTGTAAACTGATACTTTTACTAAATAATGTTGCCAGTAAATCTTGAGTCAGTCAGTAGTGAGTCCTAGTGTCTAGAGCTGACGGTCAGTCAGTTAGTTTGTTAGTCCTGGTCTTCCGGTTGTCCGAGTCCTTAGGAGCAGTAGTGTGCACGGCAAGTGCTGGTCGCGTGCTAGAGCTCAGGGTCAGTAAGGGCTCATCATCAGCTCAATCGGAGCCGTGATTTGCGTTTACTTAGGACTATAAATAAAGAGAGAAGAAAACCGAAACGCTGCAGCTTCATCGCAGCACAAAACCTACTTGTGTTCGTGGGTTGAGATTGAGAGAATTGCCTGAATATCCAACAAATCATGTGCGCTGTTTTCTTATTGAATCAATTGATCAAGGGATAAAAAAGGTATGTGCGTCCCTAAGGTGCTAAATGTACAGGCTGGCATATGAAAATCCTGTAGCATGTCCAGTCTGACTTTGCCAAGCTGTGCTGGGCCGATAAACATGGAATGGTCCTGAAGAATAGTTGTCTATCCAGTAAAAAGGGGGTGGTAGTGGTACTGGTTTCTGGCTGGCTCTTGCATCTCACTTGTCACTGGCTCTAGACAGCTGCTAGTGGCTAATCCCATGCGGGACACATAAATTATACTAGGGTGTTTAGGGTCCATTTGGAGATTGTTTGTTGGTTTGTGGGAGGCAGAGCCTGTAGATACGGATCATATGGCATGTTGGTTATCAAGTTTCTCTCTTGTTATTGCTGTCCTGGCCATCAAGGGTGCAATTATTCAGTTTGTAGGGAGGAGTTAACAAATCTAGAAAATAGGGACGACCCTAAAACATTTGCGAGTGATCTCATTGCTGAACAGAAAATCCTGGAGGACCTGGACATCCTAGAGATTGTTCTCTTATTCTTATTGACACTGCTAATAGAATGTGTAACGTTTTGCCATATATTCATATGCATAGAGACTGGGAGTTACATAAAGTTCATCAATATTGTAATTATGTGGACCATGAAACCAAGATCAATCCCAGTTATAATTTTTAAGCCAAAGAGCACTACAATATTTTAGATTCGTTTTTGTTGCTTATTAGTAAATAAAACACGTAAAAGATACGATGACACTAATTTGCCCTTTTATTTTGCAGATACCTTTGTATCCCTATTCTCGCAGTTGGAGGACACGTTAAAGATGGAATTACTCAGCAAGGCGCGATAGTTCTAGGCAGGTGTCTTTGTCATTAATTATGAGGTTTGTTCAGGCAAATGCATTGGCTGCCTTTGCACGGATGTTGTTTGGACGCCAAGGAATATGCAAGAGGAAATCATGAGACAACAACAACTTAGCCAGTAGCCACAAACAGGGATGCTGAGCTGTGACAGGAACTTTCACTTGCTCTGTAGAATCCTTGTTCACATCGTTTCTTGATGTGTGCTGATGGCAAGTTTGTCGTGATGCCAGCAATTATGCTGGCGAGTTGGCTTCATTTCTTATCTGAATCGGGAGAACGACTTGACAATGCCGTATCAGAGTCTTGCTTTCCGGATTCCGTGGTGTCCCACATGATAAACTCTTACTACGACATTGGCTATGGTATTTGGAAGCCCATTGTAGAATATGCTGTATTTGCTTTGGAGTTCTTCTAACTTTAGTTAACAGGATTACGAGAGAAGTTGTCACATGGAGTTGATGTGTCATTTTGTAGTATAGCTACTGCCGTTGGCTACTGTAATTCCTTCTACCGTTACCGTTAACTTAATGCCTTTTTGTTGGTGCTTTTGTGATCTGGTAGTCCTGGTTTTCCTGGTTCATGACTCCAAGAAGCCTCAAGGGTTGAAAATATCACTATCACTGGCAGCTGGAAGAAGAAATCATTGTGACTTAGGAGCGTCGATTACTTTTTTAATTTGATGTTTGTCTAGTGTCACATGCATTTTTAGCTTATTGGCAGTACCAGTCTTTCAAATAAAACATCAAAATATGTAGACTCTGTATAAGACGCATTATTGTGCTTCTAATTTCGACCATCTAATTTGTTTGCCAACTGACATCCGAAACCGATCGACGGCCCGCAGCTGCATGCCTCACGAATGACGACACTTTTTCGAGGGAAAGGCACATGACAATACGGTTTGTACTAGTATTATCGTGGTGCTTGTTGGCCTGGTACGTCTGGGACCTGGACGCCATGTGTTTACGATGTCTCCAATATGAGCTCATCGTGTCTCAAGCGTGTCAAAACTTCTTCCTCGTCCAGGGATCTGGGCGTACTACTTAACTAACTCCAGTTCACAAAGATGGACGCGAAAGCTTGTCGGCATCGGCATCGGGATGTGTCCTGAACGGGCAATTCCACCGGCGCCACGGGAAACGGAGCACAGCCGTCGTGCCGGTAAAGATTGGGCAGGGGACTCCGACAAATACACCTCTTCGTCTTCTCCGATTCTTGCATGGCTCCAGTAGGAGCTGCAGAATGTGATGCTCCTGTGACAAATTCCGTGGCGCTCCCCCGGCCGGCCGTGCTATCTACGAGCAATACCTTGTTCGCCCAGCCTACTACTTATCAGCCGCTACAGTGTTCGCAGTTATTTCTTCAGCAGCCGCTACAGTATTCACAGATATTTTTTTCGCAGCCGGCCGAACAGGCCGAAGGTACGCCTGCTTCTTCTCGCGCTAATAGGTTCGTGCTTTGGTGATTAGGAACTTGTTTGCCCATGTTGCTATACATTATAGATTGGTGTTCATTGTTGGATTTCTCAAAATGTGAACATGACCACAACATTGCAGTCGAGGGTAGTATCAGATCTATCGTCAACCCCAAAGAAAATATTACCATGGAGTAAAAGTTTTATTAGCATGATATAACATGGATACCTCTTGAAATTTTGAAGTCAGTGTGCCAAATTATAATTCATTGTCTTCACTTATACAAAAACTTGCATCTATCGCTATACCTTTATGGTTCCACTGATACAAAAGAATTTTGGAGGAAATGTGGCGGAACCCAATCTATAGTACAATTTCCATAGCATGTTTAGTTTTCTTGTGTATATCCAAACATCTCATGTGGCGAATTCATATGCATCCAATTTCATATAAATCAAGGTGTTCTCCACAATCCTTATCATAGGTATTCCCCCGTTTTCACATTTCATATATTGTGTTTTTTTTTGGGTTACTGAGTTAGAGAGCATTTATTGAACTATCTGTGCATCGCGCTAAAACAACAACGTTGCTCCTTAGAATATGGCAAGAAGCCTAACTAATTTCTCATAATTTATCGTACTATATATTGAAACTTTTTAGAGGAGATTGATCCAACTCTTTGCTAATTCTTGGGAAAAAAGTGGTTTAGCAAAAAGGCTCTTGTGGGTGTTGGGGCTTTCAAGATGCATCTCATCTGGATCCATACGATTTTTTTTTTTGGACCTGTGGATCCATACGAATTTGCTCTCCATGGGCCTAGATCAAATCTTAGAGATAAGGAAAAAAAACACCAGCAATATGAACCTGAATTCAATTGCTTTTTTTTTAAGAGAAAAATTCATTTGCTTCACCGGCGCCAGTAGTCTGGATCCAACCGTTCATTCATTCTAGGCCCACCGGTCATAAACCCGACAGAATTAACAGCGCTGCCTCCCTGGCGCTGTCGAGCCAAGCCCAGCTCCTGCCACGTTGAGCCACGCCACACGTGAGACTCGAGAGCGGGGCCCATGGGTAGGTGTCTGTCCGCTCGCCCACATCGCCCCGTCCGTTCATCTCCTCCAGGCGATCACGGCCGTCCGATCCTCTCCCCCTTCCTCTCGCCCTCCTCGTATACGCCGCCGCCGGCTATAAATAAAGCTTCTCTTGGCCGAGTCCACCGTCCCCGAGTAGATAAGATCGCGCACGCGGCGAGGTTCGAGAAAATATCTCCGATCCAGCAAACCTAACCCTAGCAGCTAGGGTTTCGGCGATGGCGGCGGAGTCGAGGATGCGCGGCACCGTCAAGTGGTTTAACGACACCAAGGGCTTCGGCTTCATCTCCCCGGAGGACGGCAGCGAGGACCTCTTCGTCCACCAGTCCTCCATCAAGTCCGAGGGCTTCCGCTCCCTCGCCGAGGGCGAGGAGGTCGAGTTCATCGTCACCACCAGCGACGACGGCCGCACCAAGGCCGTCGACGTCACCGGCCCAGACGGATCCTTCGTCAAGGGAGGAAGCGGCGGCGGCGGCGGCGGTGGGGGCTTCGGCTCCCGCGGCGGAGGCGGATCTGGCGGCGGCGGCCGCAGCTACGGTGGTAGCTGGGGCGGCGGCGGCGGCGGCAGAAGATCCGGCGGTGGAGGCGGTCCTGGCTCCTGCTACAAGTGTGGCGAGCCGGGCCACATGGCTAGGGACTGCGTCGCCGACGGCGGCGGCGGCGGCTACGGAGGGGGTGGCTACGGAGGCGGCGGCGGTGGCAGCGGCTGCTTCAAGTGTGGTGAGCCTGGCCACCTGGCCAGGGACTGCTTCCAGAACGGCGGAGGTGGTGGTGGCGGCGGTGGCGGCGGCGGCTGCTACAACTGCGGCCAGACCGGCCACATCGCGAGGGAGTGCAGCTCCGGCGGCGGTGGTGGTGGCGGGAGGTACGGCGGTGGCGGTGGCGACCGCTCCTGCTACAACTGCGGCGAGGCCGGCCATCTCGCCCGTGACTGCCCCACATGAAGGATCTCTCCTCCCACAGATCCCCCCACCTAAGCTTTCGTTATGATGATGGTCTGTTAGTTTTGCCGATCTGGGCTCGAGCCCCTGCCTCCTTCATATAGAGGAGGTTCCTTATTTTTCCCTTCTGTTAAGTGATTTGGTCCGTAGGGGGGCACTTTGGTGTGTGTGGTGCTTTTGCTACGAGTTGGGTTTCTCGTCGTCGTTAAGATCAAGAAGTGAGATGGATTGGTTTTGTGTTGAGGAGATTGTCAATCGCCCTCCTTTTTTTTTTTTGCTTTGCTACTGATGAAGAAAAGGTTATCACCATCTGCCGTCATAAGTTTGCATGTCTTATGTGTATTATTGATAATGCTATGGTTCTTGATTAAGATTTGCGTGACAATGCTCATTTGAGGATGCTAGGCAGGTTGATCGCTGCTTCGCTTCAAGCAGCAGTTTTGTTTGTGCCTGGGGGCAGAAAGTTTTCTGTTCACATGCAGTTCAGCTTTTCGCTGCATCTTGGAATCTGGGCGACACGGGTGTCAGTTTGCCCGGCCATGGCTACTGGCTACTGTCGTCATGTTCTCTCCGGCCACAGTCTCTGGTGGTGTTGGTACGGTGGGTATTGGCGGGCATGCCTCTAATCTGTTGTTTCAGCCTCTAATCGGGTGCAAGAAATATCTTCTGCCCAAAGCCATGCTAACTGCGGTGTACTGCCAAAATTAAGAGGTTTTGTAAAGCATTTATCAGCATCCAGATCCAGAGGATGAGGCCCCCCAATTGTCCACGACAATGAGAACTGTACCGCGGTGACTGAGTAGAGTAACCAGTACTAGTATACTCCTTCGTTAGCATATTCATACTTTTAATTATGTCCATCTAGAAATGGATATAGTAGTAAAATGTTCTTTTATGATTATAGCTGTACTATTAATTTGTATATACTCTGTGTTTGTACGCCAAATGGAAGTTTTCAACTTTTGATAATATTCAAAGAAGTATTGTGCTTTCAAGTCGCCAAGGTTCAATTTTGATCCAAATACTAAAATACTCCCTCCTTACACGAAGTATTGTACTATATTGCATTGCATTGTTCAAGAGTATTGGAGGAAAGAACGCCCCTTGCTTTGTATTGGTGATGTTGAAATTGCAATGGCAGTCTGTGTTGATCTGATCATCTACTAATCACATGCTTACTGCAAATGGTAGTGGTGGTGGTGTTGTATTTTAACCCTGGCAAGTGGAAGTGGAACCTGTCGGTGGCGTGCTGCAGAGGAGAGGGGAGGGCCGAGGGCATGTGCGGGGTACCTGAACCTGTGAGAGGGCTGAGGCACTGCCGTCTGGTCTGGTCTGGTCTGGTCTGGTCTGCTCATGGCCTTTGGCTCCGCCACCGTCCTCTCCCACGACCTGGCGACGCTGTCTCCTCTCTCTCGTCTCTCGTCTTTCACTGTTGATGGCATGGATGCCATCCTATCCTATCCGCCTTTTCATCCTGTTCTTCCAGATGCGGAAAAAGCTGTGCCAGTGCCCGCCACTGTTCCTCCACAGTGCCTTTGCTTTGACCATTCGTGCTTGATGACTCGGTCCAGTCCCCTCCCCAAGCTAGTAGACCCGCTGCGTTCTTGACGAGCGATAGATAATACAACGCTCTGGGTCGCTTCTTGATTTGATTACTACTTACGGAGTACTGGTAGGACGGTGTATCACAATTACACACCCCTCTGCATAACTGCATTTGGTTTGTCGTGGAGAGCAACTTGCCCCCGTTCCCTGTTTGGATATATAGAACGCGTCTGTTACGAATAAAGTGCAGAGTATCTCATTCGGACGAATGAATAATGGATGAATCTGTGCCCGATCGCTGAGCGAGATTATATTCCCCATTCATCCTGCCTAGTACCGATCATATAAACGTCCCGGTTGCCACACCGCCCGTCACGAATGATCTCATTGTATCAGGACATTCAGATTCCGTGCGGGCGACCCATCCTCCTACTGATCCACAAGATGAACGATATACAGCTCTACTATCAAAGTGATGCTTATGGTTAACCAGGTATTAGCAGTCTGCGCAGTGCTGGAGGCATGCCTGCTGCTACAGTTTTCTCGTGCTGGAGGCAGTACATGCACGGACACTAGGAGAGCATAAAAATGCCTTCAGAAGAAGTAGATTCCAGCTGTTGCTCCGGATATGCTCTCTCCCTCTTCTTTCTTCCTGGGCCGGCGAAGGAGGAGATAGGAGTGAGAAAAAAAAATGCGCAGTGCAGCGCGCGACCGGGAAAAAAAAGCGCACAGAGCAAGGCCGGTGAAAAAGGCTCCCCCTTGATCACGGATACACGCTCGCACTGATGCTGCTGCATTGGCTGGTCAAACGCACAAAAGCAACTGCCACTGCTTGTTCGTATGCCCAGCGGCGCCACCTGCCGGTGATTTTCCGAACACGCCGACGCCGTGGAGGAGACGACGACACACTGCATGCACCATCTATCTCTTCACCACGCCGGGCTGGCCTGGATGGAGATCTCGACGCACGCCGATCCAGTGAAGTGTGGTCGTGGGCCTGGCTTCCTACTCCACTTTACTAACAATGGGCCGGCCCCCAACAACCCAAACCTATCCAATCTGATACTTCTAAAAAAAAAAAAAAATCTGATCCATCATCCTACTCTTCGTCTTCCTCCCCAAGTCCCCTGCTCCGCGTCGCGTGCGTAATCTGCTACGCAGAGAGAGATGGCGGCGACCACGCTGCTCATGGGCTCGCCGTGGCTGCGTATGCGCCTCCTACCGGACGTCAGGCCCGCCCGCCACCTCCACCTCCGCAGGGCCTTCTCCGCGCGCGCCTCCGCCTCCGCCGCCGACGGGGCCGGCCCCGTCCGCGTCCGCTTCGCGCCGTCGCCCACCGGCAACCTCCACGTCGGCGGCGCCCGCACCGCGCTCTTCAACTACCTCTTCGCGCGCTCCAAGGGTGGACGCTTCGTGCTCCGCATCGAGGACACCGACCTCGAGCGCTCCACCAAACAGTCCGAGGAGGCCGTCCTAGCCGACCTCTCCTGGCTCGGGCTCGACTGGGATGAAGGTGAACTACTAGTGCGCTTTATTTATCGCTTGACGCGGCACCTCACTTCTGAATTCCATGTCGTTCCATCTAGAGCCTACCAGCATTCTGGAACCAGACATTTCGACTTCCTTGTCGTGCATTGCAGGCAGCTGTCCTCTAAATTGATTAGTACTTCCTAAGATTCGGAATTGTGGTGCTATTTATTTGCGTCAGCATAAACACATTAGGCGCAGGCTTTACTTGTTTGTCAAATTGGTTTCCCGGCCCTGATGGAGGTTTAAGAAACATCTGGAGTTGCCCTTTTGACTCTTATCAGATCATTTTTACTAGGTGGTGCTATGTACAACGCTAGGTAATAAAATGGCTGCTTCGTGCATATTTCACTAGGTCCTGATGTCGGTGGGGAGTTTGGACCGTATCGCCAGTCCGAGCGGAATTCTCTGTACAAGCAGTATGCTGAGAAACTTTTGGACTCCGGTGCGGTTTACCGCTGCTTCTGCTCCAATGAGGTACATTTTTCACTTCTCACATGATACTAGTTGGTTTCCGGATCTCAGCTTTGCCGGTAAATAGGTTGCGTGTTCACTTTGCAAACAAGGAGTAGAACATTCCTCTACAGACATCTTTTGATCCTAAATAAACTATAGTAAAACTAGAACACATTTAGCATGACCTGCAGTAATTTCTAGTTTCCACTGTCTCATATATTGTCTGGTTCCTGTAAATTTTTTTCCTTAACTATTTTTATTGTTATTACTTCAGGAACTTGAGCAAATGAAGGAAGTCGCAAAGCAGAGGCAACTTCCTCCTGTGTACATTGGGAAGTGGGCAGCTGCTTCGGATGCAGAAGTACAACAGGAATTAGAGAAAGGGACGCCATATACCTACCGTTTCCGTGTGCCAAAGGAAGGTTCATTGAAAATTAATGACCTTATTCGTGGCGAGGTACTGAGTGAAAGCTCTGGAACCTTTTGTTTGTACACTACCATACTGCTTGACTGTCTTAAGCTTACATTTATTGGTAATCCCATACCTTCTTTAAGTGACATACATGCGCTGATCATCGGATAGTTTCATGAAGGTCAGTTGGAACCTAGACACACTTGGTGATTTCGTGATTATGAGAAGCAATGGACAGCCCGTGTATAACTTCTGTGTAACAGTTGATGATGCCACCATGCAAATCTCCCATGTTATCAGGTACGTCAAAAAAGTTCATTTTAGTCTTTGAGTGGTCCAGCACACTTGGGAGTTACGTGCTTACCTTGTTTTTTAACAGAGCTGAAGAGCATTTACCAAACACATTGCGGCAAGCTCTCATTTATAAAGTAATCATTTCTACATATTATAAGCTAGTCTTGATGCTCCAAAAATTATCTCAACATAATTTCTCTTCTGCAATTTTCTGATCCTTTACAGGCTCTTGGATTTCCAATGCCTTCGTTTGCTCATGTGTCACTGATTCTGGCACCTGACAAAAGTAAACTGTCTAAACGCCATGGAGCTACTTCTGTTGGGCAGGTGCTTAACTGATCATTTGCATCATTGCATGACATTATTTGATTTGATTTGATTATTTTGCGGCTAATTGCCTCCAATCTTGCATCTTTGCCAACATATCTTCCTTTTGAAAGTTACAAAAACTAAAGAAATGCTATGTTTCTTTTCCTTTGGACAGTACAAAGAGATGGGCTATCTACCTCAAGCAATGGTTAATTATTTGGCGCTTCTGGGCTGGGGTGATGGTACTGAAAATGAATTCTTCACTATTGATGACCTAGGTTTGTTCTCAATAATTCATTTTTCATTTTCAAGAGTTTCTAAAATCATAAGGACCACTTGTTTATGTATTGTCACTTCTCACTACTGCTCATTTGCAGTTGAAAAATTCACTATAAATCGTGTGAATAAAAGTGGAGCGGTCTTTGATGCAACCAAATTAAAGTAAGATCCTATTTGTCATGTTTCTCTCTGTTAAAGTTGTTGCATGGATATCCTTGAATTACTCGAAATGTTATTTGCAGCTGATTTAACCTATGAATTTTTCTCCACTTAATTTCTGGTGACTTTAAGTCCTGCGCTCGTTTATTTCAACTATATGAGAGCTGAAAGCTATCATTATCGCTTATCTCCTTCAAGGCTAATTTATGAACTTAGAAAATAGAGTAGCTTCTTTTGGGCACCTTTAGAAGCCTGATGGTCAAATTTATTGAGTTGGATCAGTATTGAAAGTTGCCTTGAACATATGTCAAGAACTGAGCTAGGAAGCATCTAAGTTGTAGAGCCACTTTCAATTGAACTGTCTGGTAGGAGTACATAAGATGGCTGAACACTCTTAACTGAAATGAGATGTCCAATGGACATTTTTTATGTATGCTCTTTGCAATCTGTTGAAGGACACAACATCAAACTATATGCTCTTATGCTGGAATCAAACCATAGCTTCCACTAATGCAATCCTTTTGAAACTCTGTTGTCCTTTCTAGTACTCCCTTTAACTGGAACAATCGCTCGTGCTTCACAAGTATATATTGATCTGAACTTCTGTACTTTTATAGGTGGATGAATGGACAGCATCTAAGAACATTTCCACCTGATGAACTCATCAAGGCCTTTGAAGATCGGTGGAAGAGAATAGGCATTCTCCAGGAATCTGAAAGCGGCTTCGCTAAGGTAAACTGAAGCATTTTTTCCCCTTATGTTCACCAGGGTGGCTGCATTCTAGAAGTACACATTCATGGAGAATATACCGAAGCATTCAGAATCTTTGTTTTATGGAACACTTGTCCAAAAAAATTTGCCAAGTCGGACACTTACGAATTGTGTCTGATTCCAAGTGGTGTTTGGTGTGTCTAAAAAAAATTAGCTGAATCGGACACGGGCACCTGTATCCATGTCCCAAAAGCACAGTTCAGAACACTATTTTGTTCCAATAGTTGTTAATCTTTGTGAATCTTAGAAGAATAATGTTGTTGAGAGAATGCATGTCTGTTTTGAATGGGTAATCAATAGATTTTTTTTCCTTTTTTGTTGCATTCATAATAATTAGGGAAATATGCTATCTGGGAAAGCACTAATTTTTTGGCATATATGATTGTGTTCAGGAAGCTGCTGAGCTTCTGAAGGATGGTATTGATTTGATAACAGATGCTGACGCAGCCCTCTCTAATTTGTTGTCCTATCCCCTTCATGCTACTTTAAGCAGGTCTGTAAAACACACTAGACTAAAGTTTTTGGTTTGTGATTCCTTTATTACCCTTGCTCCAAGGCTTTTTTGAACATGGTTGCCAATGCTGTCACCTTTGCCCAAGACTGAGTTGCTTGTTGTAAATGGTGCTTCTGTAAATAACTTAATGATGTATGTCCAGTGACGAGGCAAAACCTGTGGTGCAAGACAAGATTTCTGAGGTTGCTTCAGCTCTTATATCTGCCTATGATAGCGGCGAACTCACTCAAGCACTAGCTGAGGGCCGTGATGGTTGGCAGAAGTGGGTGAAAAGTTTTGGCAAGTCTCTCAAAAGAAAGGTCCGTTGGTATCCTTCTATCTTATGATGTTTTTTTTTTCAGTTGTGATTTTTGTCTTTACTGCCACTCTATACGGGACCTATCTTACCTGAACCAATGACTGTTAGAAATCATGAAACTGCTGCTGAACCATTTGATGCAAATCTTGAAGATCGTAGCTATCTTTCGCGTATACCAGTGAGGCAGTGAGCTTACTAACAGAAAATATACCATCTTCTAACTATATCCGTATGTTACCACAGGGCAAGTCATTGTTTATGCCGCTCCGAGTATTGTTGACTGGGAAGCTTCATGGGCCTGACATGGGTGGCAGCATAGCCCTTATACATAAAGCAGGCATATGTGGAGCGGTTACCCCGGAGTCCAATTTCATAAATATTGACGAGAGGTTCAGAATCCTCAAGGAGGTCGACTGGGAGTCACTGGTGAAGGAGCAAGAGTCCCCTGCTGAATCTGCAGTCCCAGCAGCTTCATAAATTGAGCTTGTAGGTGTTGGTCCTGATATCAGGCATGGTCTTCGCTCTGCGTGACGTGATCCTTTAGGAGTTTTGCCCATTCTGGTGCCTTTAGGTCCATCCAGTAGCAGCAGCCCAGTGGTTAATAAAGCGAAATTTTGATCATAGTTTGATTGTGTAATGTTCAATAGCCAATGATTCGATTATGAGGATTTGTCTGGAACCTATGCCCATACAGTTTCTTTTTTGCTGAGTCCCCGAACGGTCAGAAACGGTGTATAAAAACTCTGCTTGGTGCTCTTGAGTTACCTGTGATTTACCAGGAATGAAACTGTTTTTGCAATATTTATAGAGAGTTTATATGAAAACTACTGCGTTCGGAATACGACCAAAGTTTTTTGCCCGAGCTGACGGTAATCCTCTATCTTGATGTACTATGCCATCTTAAACCAACGTCAGGACTCAGGAGGTTAGAACAAAAGGGGTAACGCTCATTGCCAGCATTTATTTTCAAAAGACATTTTTTTCTAGCTGAAAGTTCGATGTTGAACAGACAATCAGGTTGCATTTCAGTCATCCCTATATAAGCACTTTTTTATGACATCATCAGTTAATTAGCCCTTAAACCCTTGGTATGCTGGTGCCACGCGACAACGATTTCGTCCATAAACCCTCTCTTTCCGCAGACAGTATTCTCTTTCTTCGCCCACCTCTCCTTTCGTCCCTCGCGAAAGCTTCTTCGCCGCCGCCGCCGCTTCCGGCGCATCTCCGGGTCCTAGAACCCTAGCCATGGCATCCTCCATACTCTCCGACTGCTCCTCCGCCCGCCTCCTCCCCCTCCGCCGCGCCCTCCTCCCACCGCCGGCTGTCCGCTTCCGCCACTCCCTCGCTCTTGTTACTCCCAGGCGCCTCTTCGTTGCCGCCCCAGCTCCGCTACCCTTGCGCTCGCGCCGCATGGATTCGATCCCCGTCGCCGCTGCCTCTGCCGCAGATTCAGGTGCGCGAGCTCGCTTGTCCTCAACTCCCTTATTTCTCGCCCTCTTACTCTAGCATCCGAGTGAGGTTGAATTGACGCGAGGTCATTTTTGTTGGTTTGGGAAACTTAAGTGATGCTCTCGAGGAAAGAATTGTGCTTCCTCAAAACAAAATGATTGGTTATTGCCAGTTTGAGTGTAGAATGAATGGAACTTGTAGTCCCAAGTTCGTACATGTGTAACATTATTCTTAATCTTACTATTATTCATGTTACCGTGGCGCTGAATTTCACTATCTGCACATGTAGCAACCATCTCGACTGATGCAACTGCCAAGGTGATTGACGGGAAGATGGTGGCGAAGCAGATAAGAGAGGAAATCGCAGTTGAAATCACCAGGATGAAGGATGCAATCGGTATAGTGCCCGGGCTGGCGGTCATCCTGGTTGGATCGAGGAAGGATTCACAAACTTACGTGCGGAACAAGAAGAAAGCTTGTGAAGCTGTCGGTATAAAGTCATATGAGGTTAACTTACCGGAGGACAGTTCCGAGGAGGAAGTTATCAAACACATCGCAAGCTTTAACAGCGATCCATCTGTGCATGGCATCTTGGTTCAGTTGCCCTTACCTCGTGTAAGTTTCCCATTCTTGCCTGCCTCCCTTTTTGCCCTTACTCTAGACTTGCATTTGGGCTCTTAGAAGCTGCCATATTTTCTTGGTGATTATCTACCTAGTTAGTTTATGGCATGCCAGGATGATTTATTTATGCACACTCTATCCAGTAAAGGCTGCTAAAATTTCACAAAGCATCAAAGTTTCCATTTCTTATCTTATGGGTATTATATCCTTGGTGATCTGAAAGTTTTGATAAAGCCCTGTTGTAAAAAAACTCTGCGAACTATGTTGGCTAATGAAACATGTCTTGTGTGGTCTTGTGAGTTCACCACACTTAGCAAAATCACGGTCTGTGCACTTATGCAGATGCTAGAGCTTAGTAATCTGCATGCGCGCAGTTAGATAACTTAGGGCCCGTTTGTTTTACGATCCGGATTGTGGATTGTGATTCACAATATGGATTGTGCAAACAAACGGACCAACCTTATAATCTGGGTCTGGATTGTGGCACAATCCACAATCTAGGTTTGCGTAGCTTTTGGTGGATTGTGAGAGTATGAACACAACATTAGGTTCCTAGTTGGTAGAATTTCCATCTTTGCCATCGTCAAGCGGAACTGAAACTATTTGTAATTAAACTACTATCTACTCCGATTTTTATTGATGTTGTCAGGACAATAAATTTAGCTCCAAAATAAACTAATTTAACTGTTGTAATATACTCATTTGTACGACACACGTAACCTAAACATCTAACAAAGGGTATCGCAGTCTTCCAGCTTCTAGATTCCAGATTGTGCACAATCCATGGGAAAACAAACAGGCCCTGACAATATGTGAAGGGCGATGTCATTTTAATGGCTGCTAGTAGTAACAAGAAGTGCTTGGCTTTCATTCACTGAATAATCACATTTCTTTTCTGTAATCATTTGCAGCATATGAACGATGAGAACATTTTGAATGCTGTTAGTATTGAAAAGGATGTTGATGGCTTTCACCCACTGAACATTGGGCGACTTGCAATGCAAGGTCGAGATCCATTCTTTGTTCCATGCACCCCTAAAGGTTGCATGGAGTTGCTACACAGATACGGAGTTGAAATAAAAGGGAAGAGAGCTGTCGTCATTGGTAGAAGCAATATTGTTGGAATGCCTGCCGCTCTACTACTGCAAGTATGAACTAGTTCTTCTTCGTTTCAAATGTTTAAAGCAACTTCATTGCAGTTGGATTAATCCTTCTTTATCTGATTATTAGAAAGCAAATGCAACTGTCAGCATTGTACATTCGCAAACTAAGAACCCTGAAGAAATAACAAGACAGGCAGATATTGTCATCGCAGCTGTTGGAGTTGCCAACCTGGTCAGAGGAAACTGGATAAAACCAGGGGCAGCTATTATTGATGTCGGCATCAATCCAGTTGAGGTACCTACTTTTTTTTTCCCGTTAGTAGTTCTCTTCGTCATGTCCTGTTTAGGGGATCTGCTTGCTTTAGATAGGTGCGCATTTCTACATGAAAGTTGCACGCACGAATAAAAAGTGTAAATCCCCGCAAATTCCCAATGCATACGGCCCCCTTGTTTTCACTGCATCGTTGGAAGTTGCATGACTGCGAATGTACTTACAGTGTTCCTGTGAAGGATCCTAGGAAGTTTTTTTAAAAAAAAAAATGTGCCTAGAACTTCCTGTTTCTTGTTATGTTCAGATATACACACGCTTAATTATCACAGGACACAAATTTCTACCCTCATGCCAAGGATTGAACCCAGATCAGAGCCGTTCGCTCTTGTGGTCCTGCCAATACAGATGAATATTTAAAAATTTATAGGAACCCCACAATAGAGTACTCCATGTGACATTTTGTCACACCGTATTATATGCTTCTGCAGCATGTGACGATCAATCAATTAATACTCTTAGCAGTTAATATTGATTTGTCCTGTCCATGAGTTTGTTTCTGTATGCTTCTATTGTATCTCTGCCAGTGGCTATTGCCTCTCTCCCTACCTCTTTGCCGCTGCTGCTGCATATTACTTTTCATGCTCAAAATAATTACTAGTTATTTGAAAATGCTGCAGGATCCCGAAAGTCCTCGGGGTTATAGGCTCGTTGGAGATGTCTGTTATGAGGAGGCCTCCAAGGTAGCTGGAGCGATCACACCAGTTCCTGGTGGGGTTGGACCGATGACCATTGCAATGCTTTTGTCAAATACAGTCGAATCAGCTAAACGTATCCACAAATTCAAATAGCAGTACAACTCATTTTGATGAGTCCCTAACCTTTGATGTAGACTAAACAAGCAAGGTTTTGGTGGTCTATGTATTTATGTAGCTTCTGTTGGACCAGAGAAGTGCAACAGGAGTCATAAAATAAAATTTTGACACTGATGAGATATCAATCCCTGCTTGATGCAGTATTGTACTCATAATGTTGTATTTGATAATGTTGTATTGGATCATATTTTGATCATCAGCTGAATGTAGGTGAATTTGTTTCCATCTCTTGATTGGGTACCTGTGACTGTGACTGGTGGGCAGGGTTCACAATTTCGGAAAAACCGCCAAAACCGATCTCGAAAAAACCGGTCCTGTAAACCGGGAAAACCGGGCGGTTTACCGGTTCCCTCCGAAACACAGTTCAAATTCTTCCGAAAAACCGGTCGGTTTTACTATCCGGACCGGACCGGTAACCCCGGTTTTCGCCCGGTTACCGGTTTTCGCTCCGGTTTTCCAAACCCTGCTGGTGGGTGCCCTAGTCGATGTGGCAGGACAAGACAGGGAAGCAAACAAGAGCTCCAATTTAATCTGTCCAGTTGGATCCTGGATTTTATGAGCTGTCTACACCCCATTTTTTTATGAATGTCGCACTGCACTCATATGGTCGTGTATTGGTTCTTCCCAAACTGCTCCATCCTCACAGCTGGATGGAGTTTGTTCACGACAAATGTTTGTCATGTGAATTAGCAGTACGACAATTTTGGATCAAATGGCGTGTACTATTTGCGTGACAATGTATGTCCTATTTATTTTGGCGATGAATGAATAACTCATGCTCGTTTTAGTATGTGCATCAAAATTTTAATTTTTAATATTTTTAAAACCAGAAATATTGGATGCTCATGGTCTTGGAACAAGCTCAGATTAGCTTTAGATTATTCATTCATGGCTCGTGCATCCTATGAGATGAATGTCCAGCACTGAATCTAGCTGTACAATGTTGGCCACATACAAATCTTACTTTTCGTGTTTCTTTCCGCATTTATACTATTTGTAATACCTGCTGGTTGTTGGACATGTAGCATCTCTTTATGTTGCAGAAATGTCTACACCTAAACGCAACGGCAGTTGAGTGGTTCACTGAGAAGGAAGAATGCCTAGTGCCTAGATGGCCCGAATGAAAGGTACGATCAAAAGAATCATAATGGCTTTGTGTTGGCAGTTGTTAGACACGTATAAAAATGGAAAAATAAGCTAAGAAAAGAGGATGATTGAAGGAGACCCTTGTTAAGTAAAGATTGGGGGGGAATGGTTGTGGCTTGGTTGCTGAATAGACGTCATTTTGAAGCATGCATTCATTCTAACCTATCATGCGAAAGTAGTGTTTTATGCAGTAGTAGTACCATTAGATTTCCAATAACAAATAACTCTCATTTAGTACCTTTTTTGGCAAACAAGACAATCATCCATGTGATCACAGACCGTCACAAGATCTTGAGTTTATGGTGACAGACGCATTAGCGCTTTCAACTGTGGCATTACGAAGAAAAAAGGTTTGTCCAGCGGGAATCTCCGACTCAAAGGAGAGACAATTTTTATATTTGTGAAGAGGTGGAAGATGGGGAAATTTAAACCCGCGTGTCGTTGGAACATGACTGTCATGGTAAGATAGGATTCGTAATCATAATCATTTCTAATAACTATTGATAGTTATGGTAATACTAAACCATGGCTGGCAGTAACAGTTTGTCCCATGACATTCGTTTGTTAATAAATCCTGACCGGTTAAATTCGGGTTAATTGGAGTACTAATAATGCAGGAGCAATAAAGAAGGAAATGATGCGCGCGCACACCGTGGGCACCCCCACCCACCGCCTCCACTCCACCCACTCCATCCATTCCTCCTCTCTTTCTTCCCCAAGAGTCCCCTACCCACCATTCCGGCGCGGAGACCGCTTCCTTCCCCTCCTCCGCAACCCTCTCCATCTCCTCCGCCTCGCCCGCGCTTCCCTCCATTTGTCCCCGCCCCCCTCCCTCCCGATCTTAACCACCCTCCACGCCCTCCCGCCACCCGGCTTCGTCGTTCCCTTCTTCCTCTCCCGGACCAAACACTTCCATCTCTCTTCTTGTTCTTGTCTCCAACCAAGGGGTGGGAGGAGGAAGAAGTGGGGGGTCCAACAAAAGAGGGCCGCGTAGAAGAGAGGGCCGAGGAGGATGAGCGCCTCCAGGTTCATAAAGTGTGTTACGGTCGGGGACGGCGCCGTCGGCAAGACCTGCATGCTCATCTCCTACACCTCCAACACCTTCCCAACCGTACGCTCCTCTCTTGTTCTTGTTCTTGGATGCGCAGATTGTTCCTTTTTGCCGGGATTTTGGGTGGGGAATTGCGGGTAGGGGAAGCGGCATTCTTGATCTGGATGGATTTGGGGGCGAAATCCGCCACCTTTACTTTGTATTTCTGGTGAATTTGGCTCCAATTAGGACAATGCGGCTGTGAATTGCGTTCTTTTTCTAGTTGTGGGTCGGGTCGCATACCAGAACAACTGTCGGTTTGTTAGGAAAAAGGGGGATCTTTTATCCGGTATTCCCAAATCAGACCCAATTTTTTACATTTTTCAGGCTAGCGGTAATGGAATCGTCCCTAGTAAGTTTCAAACTGGCGATTATTACGGCTGTAATTTGTTGGCAGGAATAGCTAAAAACATGGGTGGGGGGCCAAATGTAGTTTCCCTCGATCCATTTCAAATTGGCTCGCTTTTTCCCCCTTTGATGTAGCTGTAGCTGTAGCTACGGATCCGTTTCAATCAGACCAAGATCGCTTTCCCGACTTTTTAGTTACCCTGCCTGTACCACCCTCCTTCACCACTCACGCCTTCCGTATGGTTGGCGAAATGAATGGGCACTGTCTCACTCCACGCAATTCCACACCGGTTGTTGCACCAAAAGCATCGCTACCTTTTCACGCATGCTTCCTTTTCCAATTGATTCCTATTGAAAAATATATAATTTTCTTCGATGTAGTTTTCAAAAGAAGCGATTTTCACCCGTGTTTTGCGGTAGATTGGCTTAGAGCCATGGTAAATTAGTAGTATAGCCATAGGACCACTGTGGACCGCACAACACATTCATGGGGGGTTCTAGACCTGGTGCGTCAATTTGGTAAGGTTATCCTCAGGCAATGGGACAAACTCTTGCACTAGTTGCTTTATTATGATTACTTTGGGCATGCTTTGTGCCTTCCATGTTGTCCTCGTTGCCCATTTTTCAGTTTATGAATTAGTTGTGCCTTTGGGTGGTATTTTCACTTATGTTTCTACCATTGTTTTGCCAGGATTATGTTCCGACAGTGTTTGACAACTTCAGTGCCAATGTTGTGGTTGATGGTAACACTGTCAACCTGGGGCTATGGGATACTGCAGGTGAATAGCTATTGTTTCTTATTTTGCCACTTGTGGCACTTTTCTCCCCCTTGTGCAAATTTTTACTGGTTCAAAGTTAAGAAATTTGAATCATTGCAACTACTACAGGTCAGGAGGATTACAACAGACTGAGACCACTGAGCTATCGTGGAGCTGACGTTTTCCTTCTGGCCTTCTCACTGATCAGTAAGGCCAGCTATGAGAATGTTTCAAAGAAGGCAAGAACTGATACTAGCTTTCTGAGTTCGTTTTAATTTCCGCTTCAATTTACCTGTTCTGGTGATTCTTGGACAAGCTTCCTTTGGTCAGTTATGCGATGATCTTCACTGAGTAGTGTTTCTGGTTTGTCCGTCATGTTTGATTAGTGCAAAAAATTGTTCTAAGTAGACAATGACACAGGAAAGAGCACCCAAGAACTTTTGTTACTTAGTGTCTTCTTGTTTGATGGGTCTGAACTCCTTTATTTTTTCAGTGGATACCTGAACTGAAGCATTATGCACCAGGTGTGCCTATAATTCTCGTGGGGACAAAGCTTGGTAAGGATGATGCAATCCAGAATAATGTTCTGTGCATGCTATATTTTCTTGTGTTAGTTCAGCTTCACCAGATCTGTGGAACTGCAAGCTTTTCCTCATTTTGGTAGCTTCCTGTTGGATTTAGTGCATTTATTTCTGTACCTTTCGTTCCTAGTGTGCTCGCGCAAATTCAACTAGTTCCATAACATCCTAAGATTAACCCACATATCTTGGATTAACCCACATATGGTAATGCTTTACATCGCCCATTCCAGTGCATTTCGTGTTTCTCACATTGCATGTTGCACTAACAGATCTTCGAGATGACAAACAGTTCTTTGTGGACCATCCTGGTGCTGTTCCTATCACTACTGCTCAGGTATTGTTACTGGCGGTTTAATTCCCTGTATACTCTAGGATTATATGAAAACTGTCTAATGGTTCCTTGGCACTTGTAGGGGGAGGAGCTAAGAAAGCAAATAGGCGCTCCATACTACATCGAATGCAGCTCAAAGACCCAACTAGTATTGCTATCTTCTCAGTCATTTGCTAAACATGCAACATCATGTGAAGCTTTACTAATAGACTTTCATCTGGCCACCTAATTTGCAGAACGTAAAGGGCGTCTTCGATGCGGCGATTAAGGTGGTACTGCAGCCACCCAAGGCGAAGAAGAAGAAAAAGGCGCAGAGGGGGGCTTGCTCCATTTTGTGATCTAATCATCAGTAGACAAAGAACAAGGGTGAAGTTGCCATGCTATATTATTGTTGCCTCTTGCTTCAGCGAAGCAGCATTGGTGGTCCCCCTAGGTTTACCGTCAGCTGCAGCAAGTTCTCTTTGTCGAGGCATTGAGCGATCCATCTGTTTGATTTTCCTCTTCCTGCCTTGTGATTATCTCGTGTGACTGACAAGTCGTGGCAATTAGGTAACTTGCTTAGAAGGTATTTCCCGTGTTTGAGCAAAAATATCTTGTTATCTCTGTTTCATAAGTAGACATGATGTAATCGCACTAAGTTTATTTTTCGTCATTTTACTTCAATGGAAGATTATGTTCCCCTTTTATCTGGCCGTTCCTGTATGCAAATGCATTCTTGAAGTGCACCGTTTTCACTTCCCTATGACGTGTACATCATTTTGTTATGGCAATTGAGCAGTCTTTTGACTTGCTCAATGGATACAACATGCAGTTGAAATTCCAGGTTTACATGGAGGTTACAGCTTGCATTAGTAATATAAATATGGTGCCATGTAGATCATGGAGAGCATGTTTGTGAAATGCAGTGGCAACAGGGAACCATAGCATGATCCACGATCTTATGATATCTAGAGCAACCCATGGCATGTGGGGGATGTGCGGCACACGTCCAGGTTTCAGATATTTTTGAGTGGATGGTTCATACAATTTCTTGGTTCGTTGCAACTTGTCAAAGCCGCTTGATCAGTGTGATTTCCCAAAACAAACTTCGGAAGCAGAGCTAAAGCCCTGGTAGGATAGCGCGTTGTTGCTGGCAATTGAGAACGGGAAGAAGGCAGTGATCGATGGGAGAGCTTTGTGATGGAGCGAGAGAGCATGGTGATGGAGTGAGTGACAAAAATGCAGGAATAGAACCGGAAAAAAAAAGGTTTCCGTTGCCGGGACTCAAACACGGGTCTCTCGGGTGAGAGCCGAGTATCCTAACCAGCTAGACTACAACGGAAGCTGTGCAATCTAAGTACAAAAACTATCAGAACACAATTTTGAAGGGAAAAAAAAAGGGTAAAAAACCGGAACGACGCCTGAGAGATTCGAACTCTCGCGGGGAAACCCCATGTACTTAGCAGGCACACGCCTTAACCACTCGGCCAAAGCGTCGTTGTTGAATGAACATGAACTGATAGTTAACTATTCATACTATCCGGGTATACAGAACATGCATGTTGGCTTATTTATGCATTTTTGTTCAGGTTAGGAACTGGATCCGTTGCAGACTCCTTGCTAAATGCTGAAAAGCACAAGATGACGCCAAAGTTGAGCTACAGAAACAAATCAAGAGGATGTTTCTGATGCACCCAGCGGAGTGCATCCTCAATTCTCAGCTTGATCTAGGATTAATTAAGAAACCTTATTTTTCCATGGATAAATATGCCTGTATGACAATTACATGTCCTCCCTTCGCAAAAAGAAAGTCCTGATGATATTTCTATATGATCTCGGCCTTTTTTTTTTTCACCTTTTCACGCTGGGTCGGCTATCTTCTAGCCCATGGCATACTTCTGGGTCCAGCTCCGTGCAGTGGACTCATATCTCAGCCGGTCAGTCTTGCACATGTGCGCGATCTCAGGCACCAACGGATCGTCCGGGTTCGGGTCCGTCAGCAGCGAGCAAATCGACAGTAAAACCTGAGATTGTTCAGCAGTTATCTCAATAAGATTCTTCAGACTGAATGAACAAATATGCATAGTAGTGATCAGTGAAGTGATTGGAATTAGTATGCTGCTTTACTCACCTTTGATATGGTCAGAGCTGGGCTCCACTGGTCCTTGAGGATGTCCAGGCAGATGTTGCCGTTGCTGTTGATGTTGGGATGGAACACCTTCGTCTTGAACGCAACCTGTTGTGTTCATTTCATCTTCCTTAATTACACAATTCTTATCTGATCTGTTGTGTTCATTTCATCATCCTTAATTACACAATTCTTATCTGATCTGATATTTTCTTTTGAATAAAACTGGATTTTCAGACAGACGAACAGTACCTTTGGAGGTTTGAATGGGTAGTCTGGAGGGAAATGGATGGTAACGAGAAACACGCCCCCGGAGTAGGGGCTGTCGTTGGGGCCCATGATGGTCGCTTGCCAGTGGAACATGTCATCAGACACAGGGCCTGAAGGAAACATCAAACCATTCGTCAGAATTCAGACAACTAATTCAAAACAGTCTCAATTTTTATTATTTTTTTGGATTCTTCTTGACTGACATCATGTCAAGATCAAATTCAAAGCCATGGAGTATCACCTGCACTGCACGAAGTTGGTGGATCCCTCTGCAGGTCCTTGAGCTCCTTGATTATTCTCCTCAGAGCCATCTCTTGCACCGATTCTTCTTCTGTACTGAAATGAAGTGTGCCTTGATCTTAAGCTCTCAGATGGAAGAATTAATGGAACCTGTTTGTTTCGGGGGATGGCGGATCGCTGGGCCTATATATACACAATTTTGTTCTTGCCTGCAGAAAGAACCTTTTTGATGGTCAAACGGCATTTGATCCTTGAATGTGATGGAATAAAGCAAAAGTCTAGAACATACTGATAAACAATGATAATATCACGCCTAAAATTCTCCACAAAGCTTAACAAGTGGTTGCACATTTGCACTTGTACTACCTTGAAATGAAGCTAGGGCTCAAGGAATTCACCGTGAAGCTGAAGAGGCTGGAATCTGACCGAAAGGGCAAATGCAAGTGGGGGAAGGTATTGTCAAACTTTTACTTCCGACGGCTCCAGTTCGTGGAACTTGCTCCCTCCATGTACATATCAAAGGCGAGTGCTAGAAAGAGAGAATATTTCCCAATGGAAAAAATCATCTTTGCATCAAAGATCGACCGAACCAACGGTCGGTAGCCGTTTTTGATGGCATATGCCTATGAGATAGAAATGTCGAAAATATTCTAGCTTATCACAAGTAGAATCTTGACTGTTTGAGGCCAAATCATATAGTAGTACCTCATGGTTTGTTGGAATGTTCTAGAAGGATCGAGAATAGCTCTCAAAGTCTTTCTGATCCAAACTGACATATCTAGAACTCAGAGTTCAGAATTGTTTATGTCCATGTGCAGTATGCTGGTATGGTAACTACCTTGAACATGTGCTAATTGCTGAGAAGAAATAAAGAAAGACTTGAAGTCAATCCCCCTTTACATCTGTTTCTCTCTTTCAAATTAATCAAGTCGTCTCCTTTCAATTTGGATAATACATATGTTAATCTTGATATACAGCACATTCTTTCCAAACAATATAAGAAGTATTGACTAGTTGCGCAGATTATGAACTTTCTTGCCGAGTGAGTCTTGGGGAGGAGGCTTCTGCCTGATCATGAACTCTGCGATTTCCGAAACACCAGACGACCATTGCGTGCTGTTCATACAGGCAACACAACTAAAAGCTATTGCATCTGCAACTCTCCTTGGACATATTCAGATTTCAGATCCCTCTTTTAACAATCCTTCAAGTTGTGCCTGTCCTTTAATGTCACTGTTGTGATGAGAGCTCTGATGCATGACATTCCATCAGCAAATATATCACCACCAAAGATATTTTTCCTTCCAACAACCTCTTGCGTCTGCTGCACTACCACTGAGAAGGGACCAGAAGGCTCTCTGTCCCCCCTCCCCATTTGAATCAATTCAGTGGACATTTACCTTGTTACCCCCTCTCAGATCACAAGTCCTGATTTCTTGTTTTGTTTTGGGGTGAACATAACAAGTCCTTAATTCAGCTGTTTCTGCAATGAATATAGCTCCTATATTTCATTCATGGTGTGTGATATAGACAGTGATGACATTTTATTCCCATGATGCATCATTCATTTAGTCCTTACATAGAACTCATCAACCATCAAAATCCGAAGTTATTAACAGATTAAGCAGTAGATTGTAGATATTTCTATAGCAAGTTCCATGCAATTTAGAAAACAAATGGGGAAAAATACGCTCACGCCTTTCTTGCAACCGACCTACTCATAACAACCTTCTCAAAAATATATGCATACAGGTTAAGTAAAGCATGGTTTTCTTTCAGTTAGTCCCAACTCCCAAGACATCGCTAAGAACGCAGGGGTAATTCAGAGAAGAAGCAATTATGGGCTGACAGTTGCTATATAAACAGTACACACATGACGCGACAGTCCTGCAATAGAAACGATTCTTCAGTTAGCAATAGCTTTCAGCTGATTCACTTGTCCCTCTGCTGAATCATTACCACATTTCGTCACCGTTTTCAGAGAGTGGTCACCAGGAAGCCGGAAAGGTAGCTTTATTTTCTCTGCAAACTTCCACAGATTACCTAGGCAGGATTTTTCATATCATCATCCAGGTGAATCACAGGGATCCATCTTTGTTTCGTGCACTGCTTGTTCTTAATTTTACTGCTGTTTGTATTTTTGCGATGGTGTTTGTAGACTTGTTCAGTTCAGACATCAATGATAAAACAGCAGGATTAATTTTGTTATAGCTTCCAAGTATGAAATTGTGGCCGTGTATGCCCTACTAATTACTATTGAGTAGTACTTGCGATAGATGGTACTCGTGAGTGCATGAAAAAGTCCACTGAGTAGCATGAGTCCTACGTAGGCTATTTTCACAGTGATGACATCAACAGATCCTATCCCTGACAATAGGAAAGCAACTGCTGTCCACGCCTTGGCTTACAGCAGCATGCAACTGAGGCTTGCTACTACATTACATGGCTTTGCCTTGATGTGCCTGCCACTCCTAGGATAACGTGATCGTTCACCATAGCACACTGCTCAGTGCCATGGGAGGCGGAGATCACCCGTGCTTGGCCGGCGTCGCCACCAATGGAGGCACCAGTGTGGAGGCTGCGTTGAGGCCTCTCGTCGGTGGAGACGCTTGGGACTACTGCATCTACTGGAGGCTGTCTCCTGACCAGAGGTAGCATCGGATCCGTCGGACTACCATTCATGCATGAATAAGGCAATCGCTCACTCACTATCTGTGTGGCGAAAACTGCAGGTTCTTGGAGATGGCTGGGTTCTGTTGCAGCAGCGAGTTTGAGGCACAGGTTTCAGCACTTGGCGACCTGCCATCATCGATCTCGCTGGACTCTTCATCTCTGGGGTAATATTTCGCAGAGTACTTACACCGAATTTCCACTCCGAACTAGTTACTTGGATGGATTACCCGTTTGATTTCTACCTGCATATCATGCTAGCTAATCCTTGCTGTTTTTGTTTGGCACACGCATATATGTGTATGAATCGATCAGGATGCATGCCGAAGCCATGGTGTCCAACCAGCCGATTTGGCAGACCACCAGCTGCGTAACAGAGCTCCCAACAAGATACTCCAGCGTAAGCGCAGTTCTTCAGCTGTCACTGCCTGAGCATCAAACTGCCTGATTTGATCAAGTAGCCACTCGTGTCTGCACTGCAGGAATCTGGAGCAGGCTGTCCGAGGACCCGGCTGCTGGTGCCGGTCGCCGGCGGCCTCGTCGAGCTCGTCGCCTCGAGATACGTAAGCCCTCCTGATGAACACGCAACAACTTCATTTGCCGGCGGCTTCTGAAAATTCTGGATTAGTTTCAGTTAGGCTAGAAGTAGTTAGAGAGTGGATGCACACACAGCTTCCGCGTGAGCCAGCGACGCCCGCCAAAAATGTGGCGGTTAACTGCACGCAACAGCCACAGCCTTTGCATTTGCATGCAGATGCACTCACAAACACATGACACATCTTGTGACGACCAGTTTTATTTTATATGCCGGTGCACGCGCAGATGGCGGAGGAGGAGCAGATGGCCGAGCTGGTCATGGCGCAGTGCGGCGTGCCGGATCAGAGGGCGGCCGCCGGCGTCGACGTCCAGGCGTGGGGGGAGCCGCCGGGGTTCGCGTGGGACGGCGGCGCCGCGGACCCGCAGCGGATGTACGCGGCGGCGCCGTCGCTGAATCTGTTCGACGGCGCCGGCAGCAGCGTCGCGGCCGACCCGTTCCTGGCGGCTGTGGACGACGGCGCCGTGGCGGCGGCGGGCGGGTGGCAGTACGCGGCGGCGGCGGCCGGGAGCGAGCCGTCGTCGGTGGCGGTGCGGCAGGCCGAGCAGCTGCACGGTGGCGGCGAGTCGGGGTCGGAGGGGAGCGAGCTGCCCGAGGACGACGGCGACGTCGAGCAGGGGCGCGCGGGAGAAGGCGGCAAGGGCGGCGGCGGGAAGCGGCAGCAGTGCAAGAACCTGGTGGCGGAGCGGAGGCGGAGGAAGAAGCTCAACGACCGGCTCTACAAGCTCAGGTCGCTCGTCCCCAACATCACCAAGGTCCGTATGGTGTTCGAATCATCATGTTTTCTGCTGATCGAATAGAATACATCTTGGCTACGACCTACGAGATGTCAAGATGACGATCCTGTAATTAATTAATTGCACAATGTGTGAATGTTCAGATGGACCGGGCGTCGATTCTCGGGGACGCGATCGACTACATCGTGGGGCTGCAGAACCAGGTGAAGGCGCTGCAGGACGAGCTGGAAGACCCCAACAACGCGCCGGCGCCGGACGTGCTCCTGGACCACCCGCCGCCGGCGAGCCTCGTCGGGCTGGAGAACGACGACTCGCCGCCCACGAGCCAGCAGCAGTCGGTCCGGAAGAGGCCCCGGTCGGCGGAGGAGGAGGAGGAGAAGGGGCACGACATGGAGCCGCAGGTGGAGGTGCGGCAGGTGGAGGCCAACGAGTTCTTCCTGCAGGTGCTGTGCGAGCGCAAGCCAGGGCGCTTCGTGCAGCTCATGGACGCCGTCAACGCGCAGGGACTCGAGGTCACCAACGTCAACGTCACATCCTACAAGACGCTCGTCCTCAACGTCTTCCGCGTCCTCGTACGTCCTCCTCCTTCCTAGCTGCAGCCGCCATGTATGATCTTTGCGTTGATAATCCACACGTGCTCATCATTCATGGGATGATTTGGTGACTATGCAGAGGAGGGACAGCGAGGTGGCGGTGCAGGCGGACAGGGTCAGGGACTCGCTGCTGGAGGTCACTCGGGAGTCGTACGGCGGCGTCTGGTCGTCGGCGCCGTCCGTCGGGAGCACCATCGACGTCAAGCTCGCCGGCGTCGACGTCAAGCTCGACGATGTCAAGCTCGACGGCATCGACGGGCAGGCCCCCGGCGCGGCAGAGGATCACTATGCCGGCTACAACCATCTCCTGCAATACCTCGCTTGATTGTTTACCACTACAGCTAGTTCCATCAAGATTACGTAACAATAAACGGGTACTATAAGAACGAAACTGTGAATTGCAATCCGTAGCATGTTGATTCATTATACTGCTTAATATGATGTTTCTCATTACAATACTTTTTGTCGGTTCAGTGAGGACGGACCAGTAGAACTAGTGAAGCTAATTTCGTGCTGACTGCTCGAAACAGAATATAAGTGATCATTTGTTATCGAGTTGTTTTGCTCTGTACGCTTTGGCGCCGAGACAGACGGGTAGTAGTATGTTGTGCTTGGTTGCTTCTTTTTGCTAAAATAAAATTAAGTAATTCATGATAAGATGATTGACGAATCGCCATTGCTAAATAACGAATTCCCACTGCGTCGATTGCATCAATCTGAAACATTGTTCCTCATATCTCTCGACACTTTTGGCTACTTCTTTTTCACATTTGGGTAAACGACGGCTCATGATCGAACGAGGGCAGCCGCAAAAGATTGTCAGCCTGTTCGCCTGGCCTTCTGCTTATCAGCCGCTACAGTGTTTGCAGTTATTTCTCCCGCAGCCGCTACAGTGTTCGCAATTATTTCTTCTTCAGCCGCTACAGTAAAACGGCTGCAAAACAGCCTGCCGAACAGGCTCTGTAAGCCAATGCCACATTCGTGGCAGCACTTACAGTCAATGTGTGCTGGTTTCGCTCTGACTGATGAACTAGATAGGTCAAAATGGAAGCTAACTGCAAACAAGACTTTCTCGGTTCATTTCTTTTATGTAGCACAAAAATTTCAGGAAATTAAGTTCCCACATCGTTTTATTTGGAAAGTAAAAATTCCGTTGAAAATCAAAATCTTCTTGTGGCGTATGCTTAGAGATAGAATCCTGACCAAAGATAATTTAGGTAAGAGAGGATGGAAAGGAGACAAGTGTTGTGGCTTCTGTGGAGCAACTGAAACAGTCACACACTTGTTCTTCAAAAGTCTAATTGCTAAATTTCTATGGAATATTATCTCTTGGACTTTTAACCTGCAAAATACACCCACTGACATGAATGATGCCATGCACGACTAGTTGCAAAAAAATGGCAGAATGGGGAACAAGAAGCTCATGACTGTGGGTGTTGCAGCAGTATGTTGGAGCATATAGAAAGCTAGAAATAATATGTGTTTTAGGAATAATATTTCAGCTGATCCAACGGCTGTAGTTTTTGCTGTTTGTGCGTGGGTTGACTACTGGGCTCTTTTGCAGAAAGGCGAGGAATAGGAGCTGCTACGACAAAGGGCTGAGAGGTTGAGGACGGTGGCCAGGGACTTCTACAGGCGAGCAAGAAGCTAGGCGCCGATGAGGAATACTCTGGAAGCTGGATAATCAATCTGGGTGTTGTTTTTCTCTGCACAATAGAGATGACAGGATGAAGTTTTTAGTCCTTTTCTTTTGCTGGTAGTAAGGTCGCCTGGTAGTGTTTTGTCATCTGTAAGGAAGTTTGTGCGTGGCCATGAGCACAGGTGGTGCTGGTCACATGTTGGGGAGTATAGCTAAGCAGAGAAATGGCTTAGCATAATCCCGTTCAAAATGTAAGAGACTCATGTAGCTGGAACGGTTTTTCTAATAAAAACCGGGGGGCAACCCTCTTCTTGAAAAAAAAAGCCAATGCCATATGACTTTTCTTTTGAGAAATGTATCTACTATAAAAGTTAACATCAAACTTTTATATGCATCAAATCAGATAACATAAAAAGAGCAATCAACCCATTGTCGATTAAGCATAACCAATTTTCTTAAAAGAATATTAAATAGAAATAAAAAGGTTATGCTTAAATGTAAATAAAAAGAGTTTTTTTTAGAAACTACGATTATTTGCACCTAATAACAGAAAACTACAACTTTTGAGTTCAATTTCAGAAAACTACGACTATTTACACCTCTTGTAAAATAAAAATACATTTTTATCTGGCCACTCATTTTATCAAAATGGATATGCGTGGCTAATATGTGAGTTCAGGTTTTTAAGTCATAAGTTTTTCTTAAATTATACTCAAAAGTCTTACTTTTATTACTTATGAGCAAATAATTTTAGCTTTCTCAAATTTACTCTAAATAAGAAATATTGTCATTACATCAAAATATAGAGGGAGCAGATCAGAAGCTTTTAGGCTCCGTTTGGTACATAGAAATTTCACAGAAAACAGTTTAATTCTCGCATGAATGAGAAAATGATTTCTCCGTTCTAAAAGGAGCCTTAGGCCCTGTTTGAAACCTTTAGAGATAATTGTTAGCTAGCTAATTTCAGCTATTAGCTATTAGCTAGCTAACTATTAGCTGCAGGTGTTTGAGACCTCTAATTATTAGGCACCTATTAGCTAGTATTAGCTGGGTTGAGGGAGCTAATGGGATAGTTGTTAGTTGGGGTGGTACCTAACAATTAGCTGAGCTACTAGTTAGGGTGTTTGGAACATCTAGTGCTGATTTTAGCAGCTAACAATTATCTTTAGAGGTTTCAAACAGGGCCATAATTAGGAGTTTCTTGCGTTCGAGCAGAGGATGTCCCACGTACCTCTCTCATCGTTGGATCAGGCGATCTAACGGTCTAAAACCACCAAGTGTTCTTCGGGGCTGTCTCTTCCTCGCCCTTGTACAAGCGCCGCCGCCGCCGAGCCAACAAGCTCTTCACCGGATCGACCATCGACAGTGAATTCGTCCCAGAGCCCCACTAATGGCGAAGGAAGGTGCAGTCCTAGAGGCGCCGGCACTTGACAAGCCCCCGCTGCGGGAAGCCGCCGTCGACGAAGAGACCCGGGCCCTCATCGTCCCCCACGCCGCCGACCTCCCTGCTTTTCCGCCGTCCGCCGTCGAGGCCAACTTCGCGCGCTACTTCTTCCCTGGTAATAGGCTCACGTTCATACTTGATTGATGTGAATTCTTTTGAGCTTGCAATTGCGGTATATTTGTTCATAGCGAGTGAAACTTGTTTATACAAAATGTCAGTGTAGACATTGCCGCACAGAGTAACTTACAGATGATCTTTTATCTTCGGAACAGCGCTGTTATAACTCGATTACCGGCTCATTTTTATTAGTATATTCTCCATGTGGTCATTTTTCCATTATTGGAGGTTGAATTTCTTCATGTGGGGTAGTATGATGTTCTTTGGTGTTTAATCCATTGGGTGGGTCTTTGAAATGTTGGGTATAGATTGGATTACTCAATCACTATGGGAGTATCAGCATCCAACTTATTTTGTGAGGAAGTAGGGGAAAATAATCCTGGCTTTTGTACTGTTGAAAATTTTCTTTTCCACCTCTTATGTGTGGACTGTTTTCTATATTTATTTGACGTATTGGAACATTTTAGGATTTTATGCTATCATGCTCAGCCTGAATATCTACTGGTCACAAGAACTCTTCTTCAAGTGGTCTAATACTCTAATTCAACTCTTTTACTTTCTTGGGCAGACTTTCTCAATCCAGGACATGATCAGTATGTGTACCGCCATCCAAATGGGTAGGCTTACATTTTTCAGAACTCAATGTTCAGCTTCTTAAGGAAAAGTTAATCTGCTCTTTGGTGAAGCTTGTATTATTAATTCTAGCTAATAATTGAAGGATGGCAAATAAGTGATTAAATACATAGTTATGATATTGTTTTTATCGTTCGGTTCTACTTCTTGCGTTAGGTTTACTGCTGTAACTCTAGTTGACAAGTGCCAATACCTTCTTGTTTTCTGATTCAGTGTGCACTGAAATTCCTGCCGGACCTTAACATTGAATCTTATGGTTGCTTCCTTTCGCTTAAAAATGTTAGATTGTGTGTGGTTGGTTTAGCTCCATCCCATGTTGCATTTAAAGAGGAAGGGAGAATAACTGCTGTTGACTTCAATGTCGGCAAGTCAGATCGCAATGAGATGAAAGTCACAGGGAAGCGCAAAAGGGTAACCAGATTGCTTAAATCATGTTTCCTGTTTGGTTAAATAAATGGTAGCATGAACTGATGCTGATAAGCTGATTTCACGTTGCAGAATGCACAGCACTTGCAAGAAAATTCAGCATTGTGCAAAGTTTGCGTAAATGATAAATCTTTTATCGTGAGGTTGGTCCCCTTGACCTTACAATCAAGCATGTTTGACTTCACTGTTTTCTGAACTGAGGTGTTACTTTGACAGATGCTGTGTGAAAGGATCACTTTTGGAGATCAATGATAGATTGATCAAACAACCCGATCTTCTCAATACCTCTGTGGGTATACCTTGTTATTCGGCAAATTGCCTATATTTTTTGACTTTATGTGTTTAATCGTCCCCCCTGTCAAATACAGGCAGACAGAGAAGGGTATATAGCAATCTTCCAGCCAAAACCTGCTGACTGGCTCAAAATTAAGGATAAATTTCTTAGTTATGAGGACTACAAGATCTTGAGAGGAGTGTGCTGAGATTCTTAAGGTACTGATTGACATACTTTTACTCGCTCTTCATAGCAGAGATGAACTTGAACACATTTCCCAACAGAACTTGTCTGAATCTTTTTAGACTATTGTTGTATTTTCTTCTTGGAAATGTTTTGTGGTGTGCAATCTAATTTTCTTTTTCTGTCCATGCAGAAGTTTTTAACTTGAAGCCAGCGCTTCATCAATTGGCTTGATGATATCTTTGGTTGTCCGGATACTCTGCTTACGAAGTCTCTGTATTGGCCATAATTATCGGCTATTACCGCCTACTGTAACGCTACGTTTCTCAAACTACAAATCTGCAAGGAAAATATTGGAAATCTCTCCTGTATCGGAAAATTTTAATACAAAGGCACTGACAATTGTTTAGTAATTTATTTGCTGGGAAATTGAGATGCCATGATCCAATAATTTGTAACTGTACATTACTTCACCATGTAACAACTGATGCGCATACATCAATTCATAGAATCAATAGCCTCATTTATATTCACGTCATTCAGGAAGTTGCAGAAGATTAGTGTGCTTTACAAGTGGATGCACGCAAAAACCAAATGATTCAGGCATAAGGTATCTTCACTCTTCAGTACAAAAAAATGATGCAACATCCAGTACGTCTGTTCATGATCTGTACAGTTGGGACCAAAGAGTGTGCCGAAGGTTGGACTGCACGCTACCATCTACCTTCTGTTTCAGCTTGTATTAGCTGTCCAAGTGTCCATAGTAAATTTCATGCTGAATCATAAAAAAAAATGTCTAAATAATCAAATCCTTCTGTCATTTTTTTGAAATTCTGCACAACATTTTGTATAGGTCACTTCACATAGTATTGCTCGTGAACTACCTAATTGTCATGCTTGTATGCAGCGAGATTTCCTGGCTGTGCTGTCTGTCAACTAGGGTAAATTTCGCATGAAACATGAGTCATTATAAAACAGCAATACATGTTTTTTCTCATTACGACTCTTAATGGTTACATCATCTGAGAGTCATTTATGTTTTTCCTTGCCGAGTCCAATTTCAACAAGCTGAATGTTTCCCTGTAATGGAGCAGCCTTGCACGATGGCAGGAAGGAGAAACCATCCAGAAGTTTCAAACACTTCAAGCCCCACTTCACCATCAAAAATTCGATCAAATGGTGGCCACTGCATAGAGAAATCTAGTGACATAAATGGATATAAATATAGCTTGCAATGCTTATTCCAAATGAAAGGGGTGAAAAGATTCCTTGGAACCTGCGATTGTGGTATGTGGTTATGAATACCGACCCAGGAGAAGTTTCCAGGAGAAAAGAAACAGTAGCAAATAGGTTGTCAAAATCTGCAAATGGAAAGGGGTAGGCGATGAAGAAAATGCCATCACATATTCACTAACTCACATATACCAGTAACTTATCAAAACAGTAAAGCAGTAGCTCACTTGCTGAATCGTAAAGCACATCAGCTCCAAGAATTATGTCAGGATGCAAATCGAATATAGGCTCATCCCAATCTCCCCAGGTAAGTCCCAATACCTACATGGTCATTGTGCAATTGTAAGATTCGTATTCTGGTAGAATGTAATATGTGAAATTCTTTTCTCCAAATGAAACCATACAGTGCAGTTGGCATCATTGAGAGCACATATCTTTCTTATGTTGTTCAGTACCTACTCGTTGAAAGCATAAGAGGAAAAATAGTTAATACTGAAACACCGACAAGTATCAACAAGCAATAAGAATTCCTAATTAAGATGGATAAAAACTAACTTCTGTATTGTGTGCAATGTCGGTTAGTGTGACATCTGCTCCAACCTTTGCAGCTACTAAGCCTGGTAGTGAGGTTCCGGCACCAAGCTGTAAGTCGTATACTCAAAATTAGAAAACAGTGTAACATGCTATGATTAAAATTGTCACTGTTGAGAATTGGCAGAGTGGTGGTAAGTTAAGGAAATGAGACATGGTCTTCAGCCAAGGCTGTTAAGTCTTAAATGAAATACCCATAACAATCTATAGTGATTGCCATGAACATTCAGGGGTAGCCAGTCTAGCATAAATAAATATGAGACGCACCTCAACAACCCTGGAGCCGGAGAAGCGTGATCTATGCTGCCATACGTACTCCGCAAGAATTACACTGCATGGCCAGACAAACATCCCGTAGTCCTCTTCAATATTCTGTAGACTCAACCAAAAGCAGCTCGTCAGGACAGGATAATGTGCAATTGTACAAACATAGCACTAGCAAGTAAAGCAGAAAAAATCCATGTAAATGAGTGCAGCGCAAGAAGAGGACGGTTGAATTGTTCAGAAGGCGATATGCCAGAGACATATAATACAAGCAAAGACGAAATATCCAAGCCAAAATGACTACACAGCACGGCCAAAGCTTTGCCACATTCCACCGAACACTTGCCCTGCACCAAGCACCACCGACCGCCGGCACTCTGCACAGCCACGCTACTTGTGCAGCAATTAAAGTTGGAAAGAAACGCCCAGCCCCAGTGGAGCAGTGGTTCCCGGCAAGATGTACCCGAGGCGACGGAGGCATGGGGTGGGACGAGCTCTGCGAGAAGCGGCAGTGCGCGTACCTCAATGATGTCAACGCGGAGGTCGTGGTCGCCCTCGGACGCACCGCCTCCGAAGTAGTGCCGTGACACAGTGGTCATACGCCCGGGAGCAGCGGCGCTCCGGCCGCCGGAGGGGGCGCCTTCCATCGCGACAGCCTCCTCTCCAAGTCGCGTTTTCTTCGCATCAGACTGCGAGGGAGGCGAAGAACAGAACACGGTCGTAGTGGAAAACGTTTAGAAGACTTAACAGAAAAGTTAATGCGTCGAGGGGATGTAGCTCAGATGGTAGAGCGCTCGCTTAGCATGCGAGAGGTACGGGGATCGATACCCCGCATCTCCATCTTTTTCATAAATTTTTTTGCCCCATTGGCCTTGGAAAGCGACTCCGCCGTTCATGACTCCTGAATCTCCTGACTTTTAGTTTTTTTTTTTTTAGTTCGAAAATTGAAATCGAAAACTAGCAAACCGACGCGACCGGATGCGGGGACGACGCCGCTCCCGCCGGGGAGAGGGCGGCGCTCCGGACAACTCCCCCTCCACCTCCAGTGACCAGCGAAAAATCCCCCTCTCCCAGCATCGCGAGGAGGCGGCGCCGCCGCCGCCGCGACAAGACGCTCGCGCTCTGAGCCATCTCGCGCCTGCCCACCGCCGACCTCAAGACCACCCTCGCCCGCGGCCTCCTGGTCGGCGGCCACTGCTACGGCCCCCTCCACCCTGTGCACAACATCATCGCCAACTCCGTCTGGTACGCCGCCGCCTTCCCCCTCCGCCACGCCGACATGGTTGCAGGTGGGCGTGGTCAGCACCCGAGGCACAGATCGCGCCGTCCGCCGCTCACTAGACGGATCCGTCGCCTTCATCCGCCACCTCTGCCCCTCCCTCTCCCTCGACGACGCGCTATGGCACCTCTGCCTCGCCCGTGCCGATCTCCGTGACGCCGTCGCCTCCGCTCGGGGTGCCTCCGTCCAGCCATCGCTTCTGCGTGATGCAGAACTGGAGGAGGTCAAAGCCGCCTTTCAGCTGGCTGCTCAGACCGCGCGGCACCCGCAACCTGCCGCACTAGCGTTCTTCGCGTCCTCGGTGCTGCCCGACGTGGAGCATGATGTCGTCCGGTTGCTGATCGCCGGAAAGCACGGCCTCTCCAGCCTGGACATTGATAGCCTATCCCGTGTGCTGCTGCCTCACCCGCTACCCCATGAACTGTCCTCAAGTCAGCCTCCTCCGCAGCCGAGCCCAAAGATCAAGCAGGTCATCGCTGACAAGAGCAGGTCTCACAAAATGGTACGATGGCTTGCTTCGACTAGCAGATGCCGCGCTGTGCAAGTTTGCCCACCAAACTGGGGTACAGTATGAGCTTCATACTATATATGGTGAAAGCTTACTGGAGGATGACGACGACTTCGACGAATATTTCCACATCAATTTCATGGCGCAGCCAAAAGAGGAGCCTGGTTCTGCTTCTTGTGTAGGACCGGGACGTCGTCTTTTTTTTCTTTGCTGAAGCTCCTCGCCCTCGAGACCTTGACTTTCGTGAAGAAGATGTTTCCTTGTGCTGCCTGGTTGAACCGTCGCCACAGGATATCGGTACGGTCATTAATTCTCCGTGCTCTTTTCGCTTCGATTTTTTTTTTTTTTTGTATTGGACCTAAAAACTAGTACTGCCTGTTCAAATCATTAGGCGGCACTTGCACATGTTCCCATCCAAGATGCTTTGAAATATGTGCTTTGTATATATGTTTTTGCCACCTGTAGCGAAATTTTGACGTATTTCTTTTGAAGCTTTTCCTGACCTTGTCCTTGTATTGCGAAGAGTGTTTCCAATTCCATGAATGGAACCTTTTCTGCCCCGATGAATAGTTTGGTTCTAACATATCTAACAAAATTCAGTAACCAAGCACTTGCTTTTGTGAGATTTGAGATGCATACCCAGTAAGAGCAACTCCAACAAACTAGTTAAAAGTCTTTGGATCGTTAAAATTGGAAAACCGGCACAGAAATTGCCCTCCAACAGCCTCGCCTTCTTCCTCTCTTCTCTATCCCGCTCGGCATTCCCTCGTCATCGCTAGCTATCTTTGCCGAGCGAGCGCAACTAGCCATCTTCATCCTCCCCCGCGCGCGACTCCTTTCCGCGCGCCCTCGCGCCCGCTCCTGCGCGCCCCCCACGCCTCATCTTCGCCACCCGTCGGCCGACCCTACTCTACATCCAGTCCCACCACCCGTCGGCCGACCCCGCCCTCGAGGGTAAGTCCACGACGAGGCCCTGGATCTTGGCGTCGAGGGCGGAGCGCCAGGCGGGCGCGGATGGCCTGGATCTAGGCGTCGACGGCGGCGCGGAGCGGGTGGAGGTTCTTGGGGCAGTCGTTGGCATCCATGACGCCGGAGAAGTTGAGGCGCGCGTACTCGCTGCGGAGCTTGGAGGCGACGCAGTCGTAGGCGTGGGCGGCGGTCTCAGGGGATTCGTAGGTGCCAAGCCACGCGCGCACCCCGTTCTGCGAAAGCTGGATTTCGGCCACCCACTTGCCCCGCTGCCGCACGCCTCGCTACAACTTCTGCTGCCAGTGCCACAGCGCTAATTTCTCGTCCGCCGCTGCCTGGAAGCTTGACGACGAGGAGGAGGCTGACGAGCAGGCGGCCGGCTGCGTGGCAGCAGCGGGTGCGTGAGCTCCAGGACGCAGACGAAGAGCGTCTCCTCCACGGTGTCCAGCGCCGCCGCGGCGAGACGCTGGAGCGGGTTCCACTTGGCCCGGCGAGAACCGCAAGGCCGCGGCGTACGTGGTGAGAAACGGTGCGCCGTTTGGGAAGCTGCGAACGGATGTTGCCTGCTCTCTTTCTTTTCTCAGCACGCTGGCACATGCGCAGGAGCACAAGAGGCCACGCGACCGTGCCTCTTGACACTCACTGCTGCCTGGACTGACCACATTCAAATCCCCGTGACCCGTCTTCTTTCTTTCGATAAATCTTGCTGCAGCCAGAAGATGCCCTCCTCTCTCATGCTCTGCCCGTCTCTCACGAAAATGCAGCACCACCTAAGCACTCAGCCATCGTAATCCCGGTCGCAAGAGATGGGCGGTCCAGAGGTGCGAGCACCGAAGATCGTTGCTCAGGGGTGCGTCGTCCCGGCTCCGCATGCACGCGATGGCCCGGCCCAAGCTGCGCTGCGGCGGCCGACGAGATGGAGCAGCGCCGACGCAAGCTGCGCCTGTTCGCCAACACCCAGACACCGGGTGGGCGTCGGCGCCCTTCACGCACTCGGCCACGCTGGGCTCGCACGCACTGGCCGCGTCGGGTTCGGGTTCAACAAGGACGGATGACGCGCTAGAGGTGGAGGGACCGGCGGAAGGGCCCTTGATGCAAGCAAGGTTCCTCGATTTGAACATGGATAGTCTGAGATTAAGAGAGTCTGTTGGTTCACCCAACCGTTTGGAAGTCTTTTATCTTTTTAAAGAGCCTTTAAAACTCTAAATTTAGCTAAGATTATAGCTAAGCTCTTGGAGTTGCTCTAAGCGGTGTTATTTATCTGGATTGGAAATTATTATGTGCATAGTACGTATCAATTGTAAAGCATCAGAATTCTATATGACTAAGAACTATACACATGGAACAATCAAACTCAATTTCTCATGCAGTTCTAGTGTATAAACTCATGGAAATTGGCATATTGAAATTGGGTGTATGATTTCCTCATGTTAAGCTAAATGTTTTAGGATCATGGATTTTTCTTCCTCAGTTCAAGTTATCATCATTACGTATTCTACTACTATGTGGCTAATCCTGCTTATGTGTAAATGCAGATAATTGCATTGCTTGCCTGACCGATAAAGTCAAGATCAATCACCCTGCAGTTTACCCTCCTGTTGTTCGCTATGGTGGGCAGTGCTACGAGATTGATAAAATTGATCATGAGTGGGATTTTCGGCCAGTTCTGGGTATCGATTACCTATTTGTTGATGCTACCAGGGACAATGATCTTGTGGAATATCTGCATAATCAATTTGCTCGCATTGACGCCTACTGTTCGAATCTGACCGATGGTCCTCCAGCTGTAAATTATTGTAGACAGCTTGGTTGATAATACCTTGGGAAGTTGTGGTTGTATAACTTTAACAGTGAATACGACTACAAATTATCTTCTGAGGTTTTTGTTGCTTTCCACTTTGTTCCCAAATTATCTTCGCGTATTTGCCTGCCGGCTCATTCTGATCTGTGTGAGAGGACGCTGCTAGTGACATCGTGGAGGCATGCCAGGTGAGAAAGAAAAACGGAGAAAAAACTAATGCAATGGGGATGTAGCTCAGATGGTAGAGCGCTCGCTTAGCATCTCCATTCTTCTTTTTGTGTGTGTGCGCGCGCTATTGTTCTGTAATTAAAGTTCTTTTTCTGTCTGACAAGTTAATAGCGCTGATGGATTGAAACAAGCAACAAGAACTGCATCTCTGCTTGTATCTCCAAACCAGTATACATTGATTCCCCTCCCCTGCTCTGCTTCAAGAGCAAACCATCTCTGCTAACGCTGAACCCCGAACTACTCCTGATCCCTAGAGACATTTACATAGTGAGGTAGTCTGGGAGGTTGTTGGTTGAGCCGAGGATCCTCCCGCCGACGTCCGGGAACGTCTCGTGCCCCGGCAACGCGGCGACCCTGCCGTCGGCGTCGACGTGCACGGGGTACCTCATCAGGTGCCCCTGCAGCAGCGGGGCTCCCCGTCCGACGACGACGTCGGCCGCGTACCTCGCCCAGTTGTCCCGCGCCACCCGGTTGACGGTCCTGACGCAGTCCGGCGACTCCGGGCGGTCCATCTCCGGGAGGCGCGCCACCTCCCGGCCCAGGTGCTCCTCCCACAGCGACAGCCTGTACCCGCGCACCTTTCCGCTGGCGTTGCGGTGGTGTGGCTGGTAGGCGCCGACGGCGATCTCGGTGTCGCGCGAACCGGCGAGCGAGCGCTGGTTGATGTTGGCGGAGCCGACGAGGACGTAGTCGTCGTCCACGATCATGCCCTTGGAGTGCACGTACACCATGAACCGCCGCGGCCTATTAGGATTAGGATCATCAGGCTCGCCGTGTTCCCTGTTGCCGAGGCAGTAGAAGTTGAGGTAGTCCTGCGGGTGCGCGTGGCCTTGGAGCCCCGCGTGCTGGATCGCCGCCGCCACCATGCCGTACATCATCTCCATGGTCTGGCGCTGCCAGAAGAGGATCTCCTGGGCCGGCCCTGACCCGGGGTTCCCCTCGGGCCACATGGGGATCACCACGTACGCGGCGAACGGCTGGCCGGCCCGGATCTTGGCGGCCACCTTGAGCGCGATCTCCATGGGCACCAGGTTGGCCGCGCCGGGGTGCCGGTACGACGCCGGCCACGCGTACGAGGAGCCGATGAAGTACTGGTTCTCCACGTACACGAACCGCTCCGCGCCCCGGATCGCGCGCACGTACGCCGCGTGGATGCTCGCCTCCACCGCCACGTTCTGGTCGCACAACAGGTGACACCGCTCCTGCATTTGTTTCACCGAGAGGTTTGAATGATCATCATCCATGCAAATTAAGCAGCTTGGGAGTGGAGCAAGAAGCAACAAGGAACCCGACCATTTCTTCTGTTTCCCAGGGCCGCGGGAAGCCCTTGACCGAGCCCGAGTCCACCGACCGGAACACCTGCGCGTGCCAGCACTCGGGGTCGTCCTCCGCCAACACACGCAGCTGGTGATCATGCCCGTTGTTGTCGTCTTCTCCGTCCTCGCCTTTGGGGGGGCTGAGGATCCAGGTGATGCGGTCCAGCCTTAGCAGCGCGTCGTCCTTCCATCGCTTGGCCTTCGACTTGCCGAACACGGCCCGCAGCTTGGTGGCCTTGCGCCACCGCTGCTCGAAGTTTCTCAGGACGTCGTACGCCGCCGGCCCGTCGAGGCGGCAGTGCAGGTCGTGCCACGGCTGCCGGGGCCCCCGGGTGTCGCCGCCGAGCGTGGGGTTGTACACGTCGCCGCGGAAGACGGTGTCGAGGTCACGGAACAGACGGTGCGACGGCGTGTCGTAGCGGCCGGCGCAGAGGTCCAGCCCGCCCAGGAAGGCGGTGATCCGGCGGGTGGTCTCCGACGCCGCCGTGTCCACGAGCACGCACTTTTGGTGGTGCGTGTACAGCGTCCCCACCACCTGCAAGTTAAGAGCCGCTGGAGGCCAATGTTCTTAATTCAATTCTCAGTATATAGCAGCATTTTATTTCAGCACTGAATGTACGTATATTTATTCGAGCAAACATCATGAACTAAGATTATTGATCTTGCCTTCTGTTTGACCATGCTGAGCTTGCTGCTTGGGTAGCGCGGCGACAGCACGCAGATGACCGACGAGTGCCTGAAGAAGTGCTTGGTCTCCTCGTCGCGCGTCTGCATCACGCCGCCCGTTCGGATGAAGAAGTTGTCGCGCGAGGTCTTGTCGTCCCAGACCAGGAGGCACACCCGGACGCCCTCCTGCGACTTGTACTTGAGCAGCTCGCCCAGCCTCATGTCCTCCACCGCCACGCCCGCCATCGCCCGCACCTCCGCCGCCTTCTCCGCCATCGCCGGCGACATCGCCTCCCGCAGCAGCTGCACCCGGGTGTGCACCGACCACCCCACCACGTACACCAGGTGCTGCGCGCACAGTATCGCCAGGCACAGCTCCTCCCAGCACCGGCCCACCTCGTTTTCCAGCTCGCCGGGGGCCACGTGCGCGTCCTGGTACAGCTTCACCTCGCACCCGCGCCGCTCCGGGAAGTACGCCGGCACGCCGCCGTCTCCGGAGCGCCACCCCTCTGTCATGGCGGCCGCCGGGGTGAAGGACACGGAGATGCGGATGGCGGAGTCGGGCTTGGGCGTGCCGCGGCCGTCGGGGCGGAAGAGCGGGAGCCAGCGCGACTCGATCGGTCTGTCCGCGGCGGCGAGGACGTCGGCGGCGGGGAGGGCGGCGGTGCCGATGAGGTCGGAGCCGAAGGGGTCGGCGTCCTTGACCTGGAAGAGGAGGCGGGAGGCGAAGTGAGCCAGGGGCACCACGACGGTGCTGGACCACTCGGGCTTCTCGGAGTTGCGGACCACGTGCGTGCGTGCGAGCGTCACGTCCGGGGGCCCCGGCACCACGACGGCGGCGTACGGGTCGGAGGTCGGGAGGATGTGGTGCCCGTGCGGCTGCGGCTTGTGATGCCGCCGCCGGTGAAGGTGTCGGTGCCCGTGGTTGTGGTTGTGGGCGCTGCCGTCGTCATGGTCCCCGCCGGTCGACACCGAGCGGCGCGTGGAACTGCGACCTGTGGACGGCGGGCAGATGCAGAGGCGGCGCAGGAGGGTGGAGAGCACGTCCATGTTGGGCAGGCCGCGCGCCTCGTGGATCGTCAGCTCCAGGTCGCCGTGGAGCAGCGGCGGCTCGCCGGAGCCGGACATTGCTCTGCTCTGGTCCCCGGGGGAATTGTGTTGCGTATTGGAGAGCAGGATGTTCTCAGGTCAGGTTGGCGGGAAAAGCTTTTGTGATGCGTCGGCAGGATGCCGTTACGTGGGGCCCAATCGTCATCGACTACTGATAGCCACGTGTCAGCCGTGGGCCCCAATGAATGCATGCGTTGAGGGGAGACTCTCTAGTCTAGAGAGAGGATCAAAGGAAGTGGCGTGCGCTTTGTGTGGAACGGCCGGAGGGGGAATGAGATTCTTGGCTTGGCCGGTCGACAAACAAGCGTTTCAAGATGATCACGGAATTAGGATGGATTACGCCGCTTTCCTCTAATCAATCGCAACTTGTGTGATGATGCCTCCCTCGGGTAAAGGCAAAAAGCTCCATCTGGAATTAACCTGTTAGTACACGCATGTTCTAGAGCTCTAGTGTAGCCGCTGCTTTACTTGCAACCGTAGATTTCCAGTTTGAGACAGCTGCTTCTCCCACACAGAGGTCCTTCCTGCTACCTTTCTTGTTTTTTTTTTTCCTATTAGTAGAAGGTCAATTCACCAGGCTCCAACTCCAAATGCCAGAGGGGATGTCCCTTTTCAGAGGGGCTTTGCAATGACAAAGGTAGTGCTATTCCAGTATTCCGGGCCTGAAAACTTAGCCCCCGGCCTTGGAAGCAACCTATCTTTTATTTTTATTTTTTGAGCAAAAGCAACCTATCTTACCCATTCGACGCTGTAGGTAAGTGGACCCTGATCCAAGTCTTGAAACGACGGGGCCCAGTGGATATCTGTCAATGGGCCTGAAATGGCGCTGAGCCTTGTTTCGTGTTTTTTTTTTCTTTTTTGAGCGCGCGCCGACCGCATGGAGCTCGCACCGCTGGAGTACCCAATGGGCGTTGAGGAAGAGTCTCCTGATCTCTTCACATCTATCTGAAACGCAGCCACAAGGGCACGCCGGCTTCAACGAGAAACCAGAGCGTGTGTTTGAATTACCAAGCTAGGCGTGTGTATGATGATTGTTTTCTTCATCTGAAACATGATTGTTTGTTCAACGAGTGTTTGCATTCTGCTGCCTTGCTGCTACTGGTAGAAAGCCACAATTTGCGAACTGGACACAATCCGCCGGAGAGAGAAAGAGTGAGATTATGGTGGCGTTCGGATGCGTTTTAGAGGGCTATAAAGTTACTGTAGCTGTCACATCAATAATGCCGGCACGATTTATGTGTACTAAACAAAGTCAAAATACAAAACTAAGTCCAGGACCCCCCTCTATTTCGCGAGACGAACGTAATGAGGGTAATCAAGCGGCGATTAGACGATGGTTATTGTAGCATCACTGTGTCAAAACATTGATTAATTAGGCTCGTTAGATTCGTCTCGAAAAATAACGCCCATCTGCAGAAAGGTTTTGTAATTAAATTTTATTTAGTACCTCTAAATAGTAAGATTTTTTTTATTTTAGAGGGGTAAAGTTTAGAGGACACTTTAGAGGGGGGAACCGAACGCCACCTATGTTTAACAGTTGGAGAGTGCTGCTGTCTTTGTCTAATTAGCCCGCGCCGCGTGTCGACGGAGCGGAGGCCATGACTTGGGGAGCTGCGACGCGGCTAGTCGAGCCCGTCCAGTTGCCGCCACCCCGCCTTCCTTCCCCATGCTCCAACGACTGCCACACGCGTGCGTCTCTGTCTCCCCGAATTGAATTAACAATTCAAGCTCCCAAAACTCCGCCTATATTTTACGATATCATTTCTCCTAGTCATCGCTGCACAGTGTACCACTACTGACCAATCTACAATTTCCAAAGGAATCAAAGCCATCAGAGATTTTATATTATGTGGGTAGCTGTTGTGCTACACTCGTACTACTGGGTTCAGGTGCTATATCGAAACGAGTATCGAATAATGCACCCACCGTCCATCCATGTTTTGGTTCTTCTTCCTGCCCAAAACGACCGTTAATAAATAATTGGCATCTCCTACGCTACAGAAGCCACAAAATTGGAAGAATTTCAGACAAGCCGTCGGCGATGATACGGTTAGTGTACTGCAAGAGGCAGAGGAGCTGAGATGTGGTCATGGCAAAGGAGAAGAACACGTACGATCATGCAACAAACGAAAAGCACATGAAGTCCATCTGATAGTCGATCGGCAGCTCAGATTGTTTGTCAACTCGATGGTTACAATCGGGGTGCTATCATCGCAAACAAAAAAAAGAATGTGTGTTCCCTCCCACGCAAAAAAAAGGTGTATTGTACCATGCCAGCATGTTATTAGTGAACTAAGCATATCGACACGCATTTTCAGAATATTGAACATGGTTTGAACCGATGTGGACTCTATATATACGCGTTACTACATACCCACATATATATGTTTCTCTTCTGTCTGCTGTATCATGCGTGCTCCACGTGTCAGCATGCTCGCGCATCTGTCTATTTTCTGTTTTGGGATAATATTTTGTGGGATGGATATATGATCCAGAAGTAATCCCATGTCCCAGTTTGGAGCGCTCAAATCGGTTTCTATGTCAAAACCTTGGGTCACCAACAATTCATCGGTCAGACCAAATTAGAACGATTTGGGCGCCACGTTGCATACCTAAATGGTGTCGGAGTCAAGTCAACGATAGACTAGCTTAGTCGACCGATCGGTTATGGCCAAGCTGGAGCCCTCATCCAACACCTCATCGATCGGATTTGAGACGTGGAGAACCGTATATGCTGATCGGTTCCAGAGCAACAACAAATCATGTTGTAATAATCCGAGGCTAGCTAGAGGGAGCGGTCCCACTTGGACTGTTATTAACTAATTTAATGTAACCATCAATGGATTGTGCTGTGTGATAGATGCCGTGGATCCGTATGCGTATATGCCCTAATAAGCCCGGGTTTGGTAAGCATGCATTGCACCCGGAATGGCGTAGTAGATTAGTACAGAGTTGGCCATGGACGGCAACATATACTATATACTGAAAAACAGGAATGCGTTCATACATGTACTACTTGATTGGTTCCTAAGTTTTTAGTATAAGCTCGCTCACGCGAAGTGCGTCGCATGTGGCAAAATCCTTCAAATTTAAATTAAAAAGAAAATTAAGATATCATCTATGTAAGCTAAGCATTTACCCTTCTTTTATTCAAGTTCAATGAGCTGATTTTTTTTTCTTTTGAAGAAACAGTGCGGCAAAACACAAGAAGATAAGAACGACTCCGTACGTAAGGGAAAAAGAAGAAGAAGAAGAGAGAGAGATGCACATATCGAATTTACCAGGTCAGCAGGTTGCCAAACAAGACAACAACAAAAGTTGGGTACAGTTAATCGAAGAGTTTCAAATAAATCGTATATGCAACTCACTAACTCGCACTGAAGCTCATGCCCCGCAAACATCATTGTTTTACAAAACTGTTGCCCAAATTGTTTACAATATCCTTTGATTTCTTTATAACATCATGTTTGTGCTACTATGCTAACAATTCATACTTCCCGGCTGTCTCGTGGAGTGTCTAGGAGGGATGTATCTGCAGCCAACCTGATCTGAACCTAACTGACTTTGCTAACCAAGGCATTAGCATCCACAAGCACCAGAACTATCAGTCAGGTTGCAGATGCCTTGTAGACCTAGCAAATATTCATGCCCATAATGCTCCCTGCGCTCTGAACAATGCAAGGAGGAGAAAACAATGGCCTGCAAGCAGTTTCGGTTCTCCACATCACATTTGACTCTGTTTCCTGCCTTATTTTAGCATGGGCATCCAAATCCGACCAAGGAAAGCTAAGCAAGCCACCTCACACAACCTTATCTCCAAACCTCCAAACCTAGCTAATTGAAGCAATATTTGATTTCCAATAAAATCGCCGCAATGTCAAAGCTGAATGTAAAACCAAATTTATTACTCACTAAATTTTATTCGTTCCTCTTTAACCCTGGACTGACATCTCGGTGAAATTTTCTCTTCTCCTCGGCTAGTATTTCTTCTCCGGATTCGCCAAGGCGTTCGTCTTCGACTCGTCACCTCTGAATCACCGATACGTCCCGGAGGCCGCCGTACCCGTATCCGATACGGCGGGATACGATACGGCGATACGCCGATACTCCGATACTCCCTCTATAGAATCACTGTTTTGGTTTGAAACTCACGTATCGCTGTATCGCCGTATCGTATCGCCGTACCGGTATCCCCGTATCGGTGATTCTTAGCTCGTCACTGTCTCCGTCTCCCTATCGTTTCGTTATAAAGGCCTCGCCTTTGGTCGCCGTCTCTTCACGTGCGCGCCACCACCTTCCATGCAAGGTTAGCAAGAGCACGGCCGCCTCGTGTCTGTACGCACAGCCTCTCCGTCCCCTCGTCTCCGTCGCCGCGGCTTCTTCCCCTTAGATCCATGGCCGTTGAGGATCCGCCGGCGGCGCCGGCTCCGGAGCGGCAGAGGCAGCAGGAGGAGGCCGGCGCGGGGGGCCGCCGGACGGACAAGCAGGGGCGCCGCCTCGAGGTGTACAACGAGGTGCTCGCCCGCCTCCGGGCAGCCGGCCCCAGGGAGATCTCGCCGGCGTTCGAGGACGCGCTCTGGACCCACTTCCACCGCCTCCCAGCCCGGTGAGTCGCTCGCTCGGCGCCCTTGTGATCTACAGGACTGGCCGCCTCCATGGCCTGACGCTTGCGCTCGGTGGCGCAGGTACGCGCTGGATGTGAACGCGGAGAGGGCGGAGGACGTGGTAACGCACCAGCGGCTGCTGGAGGAGGCGCGTGACCCGGAGCGCCGGCCCGCCTTGTCGGTGCGCGTCGTGCAGGTCACAAATCACATCCATCCACCCATCCATCATCATCATGTCCACTGTCATCACATGCTTTGCATGTCGCACACGCGTCATTGATTTCCTCTGGATTTGTTCATGCACTTATCTAAGTACTACTACTTCTGACCAAGTACCAAGAAAATTGTTTGATCATACCCATGACTTGACTAGAGCTTTGCAGATTAGGATGCATTTCCTTAAAGTTAGTGTTTTTTGTTCCAGGAGGCTAGACTTTCACACACCTTTTTTCACTTGTTCGATCATACCAACGAATAGAGCTTGTAAATATGTACGCCCTTTTTTGTTGTTGTTCTTGTTTCAGAAATAAGTACAGTTTCTTGGATTAATGGTGATATGTGGTCGTCCATGATGCCCGATTCTGAAGCAAATTTGGCTTCATGCTTGGTCATTAGGTTTCAAGGATTATTGATGGTGATATGGACGATCCATTTGATGATGACATGGAGAAAGTTGCTTCTAATCACTCGGCTAGCCGAATGTACGCACAATCTCTATATTTCTAGAGAAAGTTCGTTTCTATTATGTTTCTTGAGTTTTTCGTCTTGTTTTTCCTATATTAACGGTCTGGCTGCCAAATGCTTCAGGGTTCACCCTCCTCCTGCATTTGGCTCTTCCTCCAATCTAGAGGCGCTTGCACTCGAAACAAGTGAGGGCGATGTCACTAGTACAATTGAAGCCTTTGGTGGCGGGCGTTTGTGCCCTGCAGTGGCGGGTAAAGCGCCCGCCACTGCGTCTGCGCCACTGGAAAAAAGAAAACAGCAGTGGCGGACAGTTGTCCGCCACCGCTAGCCATGACAGAAATTAAAAAAAAAGGAAGACGGGCTGGGCCAAGCCCAACCCATCCAAGCGTCGCGCCGCCCCGCCGCGCTGGCCCGCTGTCGCGACGCGTCGTCCCGCAGCTTCGCCGCCGGTCGCCACGCCAGATCTGCCACCGCAGGAGCCGCGCCAGATCCGCCGCCGAGGGAGCCGCACAGCTCCGTTGCCGCGCCAGATGCACCGGTGAGGACGCCGCACCGCCGATGACGCCTCACCGTGGTTGTCGAGGGAGCCGCACCAGATCCGCCGCCGAGGGAGCCGCGCAGCTCCGCCGCTGCGCCAGATCCACCGTTGAGGACGCCGCGCCGTGGTTGCCGTGGGAGCCGCCCGCCAGATCCGCCGAGTCGGGCTCGCCGTCGTCCCCGGAGTCGCCGTCGAGGACTCCGCGCCAGATCCGCCAAGCCGGGCTCGCCGTCGAGGACTCCGCCGCGCCTCGGTCCCCTCGGTTGCCGAGGGACCCGCCGCGCCACCGCCGAGCCGGGCTCGCCGTCGCCCCCGAAGCCGTCGCGCCACCGCCGAGCCGGGCTCGCCGTCGCCCCCGAAGCCGTCGCGCCACCGCCGAGTCGGGCTCGCCATCGCCCCCGAAGCCGCCGCGCCACCGTCGCCCCCGAAGCCGGGCACAGGAGAGGGGAGGGAGAGGGCCGGGGCGCCCCGCCGCGGTGCCCCCGGCGGAGCTCGCCGAGGCGTCACTCCGCGCGGCGTGTGGAAGGAAGGTGCGCGGGGAGAGGGAAGGGAGAGGGCCGGCACTTGTGGTGTGAGGATAAGGACGAGGCGCTGGGAGAGGATAGGGAGATGGGCGGCGCTTGCTGGGAGAGGAATAAATATGAAACCCTAGATGTTTGTTTATATAGTGTCTCCAATGGTTGGGCTGATACGGGCCCAATTGGGCCAGTCCGCCACTGCTTGTTAGATAAGGTCAGCGTGCCCGCCACTGTTGCTGCGTCTCCGATGGCGCACGCCGCTGACGTCATTTTGTGCGCCACTGGAACGTGCCCCACGTACTATAGCTTCGATGACGTCATTTTGTGCGCCATTGTTACCTGCTACAGTACTTCGCGCGAGCCTGTAGTGACGGAATGAGCTGCGCCCGCCACCGCTATTTTATAGGCTGCGTCACTGTAGGGTCCTTTTGTACTAGTGTGTAAGCACTACTGACGCGGATAATAGTGTTCATCTCATTTCAAGGTATATATTTCCCTTTTTAGTCAAGCTTGCTTTCCCGTCTTTCTTTTCTTTGTTTGGCACTCCAGAATTTTGGAAATTAGTTGTACACAGGCTAACAACGGAATTCTATATTTGGACCTCTAGAAAATGTTTCTGATCTTTTATCTTTCCATTAACCAATTGGTTATTAGCAAGATATTGAAAGTTGCGAATAGGGTTACTTTTTTGGTAGAGCGTATCTTTTTGAAGAATGCCATTTTGGACTAGCATGTTCATGTTGGGGTATACGACTGATTGTTCAAGCTTCTTTGGAAGAAGTGAATCTCCGCAAAGGACTATACTTGCCTGAGTTAGCTTCAAATTTTATGTGATGAAATTTCTAATTGATTATGCTTGGAGGACCTCCATTTTTTCCTGAGGTTCTGCGGATATAACCTGAAGCCTTTATTATTTATAGACATGCAGAGCTTGTTATATGTGTAAAAGATTTCATATATTCAATTATTTTATAGTTTTCTCTTTGTTCTGAATCTTGCAGGCCGATGCATGAGATAACTTTTGCAACAATTGATAAGCCAAAGCTTCTTAGCCAGGTATTCAGATTACATTTGAAAGTGGAAGCTTTCGGGCAACACTATTTTGAATTAACCAAATGTTTTCAGTTAATATAGCTAATAGAATTCAGTTAAGTACTCTCAATTTTTTTATAACCATAACAAATGAAATTAAATTTTTTAACGCTAATAAAAAATGATAATATAACAAAGAAATTAACGATTTATTGGCAATCATTTGAACTAATTAAGTACTTTCAATTTTTTCAGCCATTGCTTTCATATTTAAGTTCTTCCATTTAAATATTTACAGCTGACATGTTTACTTGGTGAGCTTGGTCTTGACATCCAAGAAGCACATGCATTTTCAACAATTGATGGCTACTCATTAGATGTATTTGTTGTCACTGGGTGGCATCTTGGGGTAAGCAGTAATTCTACTTCCAGGCTCCAGTCCCAGCAATGATATATCATTACAATTAGCTAGTAGCTTGATAAATTCAGCAATGTTTTCTCATTTTTTGTATGTTATTAATTTTCTTCTGCTGGAATTTATAGGGTACCGAGAAGCTACAAGGAATGTTACTTCAGAAATTTCACAAAATTGAGGTATAAGCTTCTCTCCTCCCTTAATGCAACACACCCTTCAATTTTTTTTGGTATAACCTAATTTTCTTAAGAAGTTCCTTAGGTTGTTGAAACAGACCAACCATTAAAATTTTACCTGACAGTAATCAACACAAACTTTTTTTTGTTTTTTCCTTGAACCATTCGTCTAATGTTCTCAAATTACAAACAAATTTTTAACTGGCGAGATAGCGTCTTGTGCAGGCACAAGCTTGGCCAGTATCAAGCTCATCCTCAGCATCATTGGGAGGTTTGCAAGGTGGAGAAAGTATGCCGTCTACAAGTGTGGAAATACCGACAGATGGTGCGGATGTTTGGGAAATTGATCTGAAGCTGCTTAAGTTTGGAAACAAAGTTGCTTCTGGATCAAATGGTGACCTGTAAGTTCCAGTTTTCTTAATCACGGAGTGAAAACAATAGAACCTTCAGAACTTCGTCTGATGCTTTGCTTCCTTAGGTACCGTGGATCATACTGCAGTCAGGATGTCGCCATCAAAGTAGTGAGGCCCGAGCGTATCAGTGCAGATATGTACCGAGATTTTGCTCAGGAAGTGTATATTATGAGGTTAGTTGACATTGGTTCCTGAGATTAGCTTCCCTGAGATGGTTACATCTCCCACTTGCTGTGAACGAAGTAGTGAAGTTTCAGATCTTAGCATACATCCTATAGTTTACAATCCACACTTTTCTACCTATCAACTTCATTAATTATAGAATGTTGGCTTACTCATGCTTGCAGGAAGGTTCGTCACAGGAATGTTGTGCAGTTTATCGGTGCCTGCACTAGACAACCAAACTTATATATACTAACAGGTACATGCAAATAAACTTCTGAGAGTTTTAACTTTTAATCCTTTGACCATTTTTTTGCATGTATAGATTTCATGTCAGGAGGGAGCGTCTATGATTACCTCCACAAAAAGAACTGTTCTTTCAAGCTTCCAGAAATACTGCGGGTGGCAACTGACATCTCTAAAGGAATGAACTACCTGCATCAGAACAACATAATTCACCGTGACCTCAAGACTGCAAATCTTCTCATGGATGAAAATAAGGCTCGTGTTTCTCTGAGTCATAAACGATTGAAGTACCATACCATTAATTAGATAAGACGTGCAAAGTGGTATCAGATCGCAATACTAAAAAGTCATAAATTTCGCAGGTTGTGAAGGTTGCAGATTTTGGTGTTGCACGTGTCAAAGATCAATCTGGAGTGATGACTGCAGAGACTGGAACTTACCGTTGGATGGCACCTGAGGTGCACTATCATGTTCAAGTACAATTCAGTAGAAAGTAATGTCTTTGTATATTTTAACATGGCGACGTTATTATTTTTACTTCAGGTCATAGAACACAAGCCCTATGACCACAAAGCAGATGTTTTTAGCTTTGGTGTTGTTCTGTGGGAGTTGCTGACTGGCAAGGTAACAGCAGCTGTGTTTCTTCAGGAGTAGTAACAGTCTTCAACTTTTTTTAGTCATCATATTGCAGAGTTAACTTGATGTTCACAAATGATCTATTTCTCAGATCCCTTACGAGTACCTAACACCACTGCAAGCAGCAATAGGTGTTGTTCAGAAGGTAAATGACTTTAAATATCTATTGATGATTGGTTTATGCAGTTCTAGACAACAATCGATGATGGAGTCCTTCTGTAGCTGTACTCAGAACATGTTGGATTTCTTAAGTGGTTATTTTTTATGTGAGGGGCATGTGCAGACACTTGGAAAGAGGAAGGGGTAGAATTCTTTGAGCAACGGTCTTTTAAAAAATGATGCCACCTTAGTAGAATTCTTTTCAATGCTAGAATAATCTCCTTTGCAGTTTACTTTTATATCAACAGGTCATTATTTTAAGAAAATAATAAAGATCACAAATTTTCACGATATCCCCTGTTTATGGCCATGCAATATATACAATATCACAGAGCAAAATGTGTAGAAAACGATTGCAATATTTGATTTGAGTGGAAACATCATGCATTCATACCTAGTAACTTTGGGTAACACTTTTTTTTTGAGAAAAGGGAATATGTATTAATATTCCAGCCTCTGCATCGATGAATGGATTACAACTATTTTTTTTTTGGACTTTGGGTAACACTTGGGCTTGTTAAATGGATTACAACTATTTACACGATTAACAAAATTTATATAGCATTATGTGCAGAAGTTAATACACCGGTGTGCATTTTATTCAGGGAATCAGACCGATAATCCCAAAGGACACCAACCCCAAGTTCGCTGAGCTGCTTCAGAAATGCTGGCATAGGGATCCAGATGAAAGGCCCGACTTCTCCCATATACTGGAAATCCTTCCGAGACTCTCCAAAGAGGTCAGTTCTCAATACAATTTTTGTCACGTTTCTCCACCTGATTTTCATTATTTTCTTATAAACGGCAGAGGCTTGTTCCCTGCTGCATAAGTTGTTACTGTCGTTTCCTTTTCAGTTTTCATCCTCCGTACTGCTAAAATAAATTTCATTCTCCATTATTGATTGTGGAATGTCATGGTTTGAAACAGGTGGGAGCTGATTCTGAGGGTCGCCACAAAACGAAGTCAGGTTTTCTTTCGGCATTGAAGAGAAGCCACTGAAGAGCAAACTCGCAGCATCCTGCTTGGGCAAAGTCCATTGTAGTGTAGTCTTAAATTTCATCTTGTAATTCTAGCTGTTTTTGGTTATTGGCTATTTTACTTGTTTTTTTGTCCCTTGTATTTTCTACGTTAACATTCTCTTGTTCTGGTTTGTGAATGTTTGTTATTTTGTCTTGTCGATATGTATTTTTGGCGTTACTGAAAGTTTATCCAACGGAGATGGCGTGCTAACGTTACATTGGCGAAAATGATTGCATTTTGGGGCCATTAGAAAATCTCATATCTCAGGGCTAAACGTGTGGCACTACGAGAGCACTTCTATAAAATACTGGACCGATTTTTACAAAACCTTAGTAGACTGATGCATATCAAACAGTAGAGAGTTCACTAAAATATCTTCGAGTATATGCGACCATGAAAAGGTTTCATATCACAGGCAGGCCGGAGCTGAAGAATTTCAAAAAAGGAATTTTCCAAAAGAGAAAAAAACAGAGAGAGAGGAGCTGAAGCCAAGCCAAAGATGTACGGCCTCCGTTGATAAACGATAAGGAAAGGGCATTGTCAACTCGTCACATCTTTGCAATCCGCAGCGCCGGCGTGGAAGCAGAAATGCCGGCGGTGTCGTCCCTATCGACCCCAGCGCTGGCCGTGGCAGCGCGGCGCCGGAGGCTCTACCCTGCGGCGGCCTCGCTGCGCCGGGTAGCATCGGGCGGAGGCTCCAGCTGGCGGAGCGAGCGGCGGCTGATGTCGGAGCTGGAGCGCACGGTGACCGCGGGCGCCGCGGAGCGCGTCATCCGCAGCTACGTCGTCAACAAGTCGGAGCGCGCCGCGCTCGCCGCACTCTCCAGGCTGCTCATGGATTCCGACCCCCTCGCCATCCCGGTGCGCCTGCTTTTCCTCTCTCAGCTAAATACCGTCGTCCTGCCCTGTGCTGCTGTGCCCTCCCCCAGGGGGAAGGAAGCTGTGCGAAATTTACCATGTTTGATGGCTAATCATTGTCATTCGTACTAAGAAAAGTTCCATTTTCCTGTATTTTTTTGGTGGGATGCATGTGCAGAAAGTTACTGTCCTTGTAAATAGCATCAGAATTTGTGAGCAACCACCGCACAAACTGAACTTTTGTTAGTTGTTACCGCTGGATTCTAGCGACCGTAAGCAGTGTCTGATTCTCTTTTTTCTGATTAGTTGTCATTTCATTCTTGCTGCAAATGCATGCCAAGGAGTAGGACACATAGAAATTTCTAAACTTGTTGAACTCTACTCTAAATTGGGTTGCACAGCAAACAATCACGTGTCATCATAAATGTTTTTTTTTTGTTGCAGTTCTATGAAGCAGTCAAGCAGGCCCGGTGGTTCAAATGGAGCTCTATTCATGCTGCTGCGGTCGCTGCCTTGCTCGAAGCCAATGGAATCACTGGAGAATCGAGGTCTCTCATCTCCCAATCCATCTCGCTGCACCTCCAATCCACCAGTGAGGTGGCTCTATTCTACTGTGACCTCATGGCTGCTTTCTCTTCTCGTGGGCTGAAAGACCGGGCAATGGATTTCTACAACGAGCTGCGCTCCATGCCGCTCACTGGGCGCAAGACCTACATGGCGATGATAAAATCCTTGTGCCTGATGGGGCTAGCCAATGAGGCTGAGGAGGCATTAAAGGATATGGTCTCTTTAGGCTATCAGCCTGAGGCCTTCCAGTTCGGATTGGTTGCAAAATGCTACGGCAAGTCAGGCTCCATAGTCGAAATGGAGAGGGTTATTGAATCCATGTCAGATGCTGGCATCCGCCTTGGCACTGGTGCGGCAAACACTGTCCTCTCATGCTACAGCTCCTGTCGTGATCATTCCAAAATGCTGGTATGGTTGAAGAAGATGCGCAAATTGCGCATTGCTCCAACTACGAAGGCTTACAACTTTGTGCTCAACTCATGCCCCACACTTGCTTCGATGGTTCAAGAGTTGGGTCCTTCACTCCCACTGTCAGCAAAAGGGTTGGTAAACAATCTCAAAACTGTATCTCCACAGGCAGCAGAATCTGAGCTCGTGCACGAGCTTCTGGCCTCCACATCAGTGCTGGATAGGGCAATGGAATGGTCGGAGACAGAGGTGAAACTGAACCTTCATGGGTTTAGTACAGTTGCAGCCTACGTTCTGATGCTGCAGTGGGTGGACATGATGAAGGCTCGCACATTGCCATTGGAGGTGTATGTGGTGTGTGGCATTGGGAAGCACAGTGACGTCAGAGGCGAGCCTAAAGTACGGGAGCTGGCACAAGAGATTCTAAGACGTATGGAGAGCCCCCTTCGGTTGTCCACAAGAAACAAAGGGCGGCTTGTGGCAAAGCGAGACAAGGTGAAACAATGGTTGGTCAGCCTTCCAGTGTCCAACGAGAGCACAGATCAGTCACCTGATGCAAGTAACCAGCAACCATTTGTATTTGCACTTTTCAGAAAACTTGGAGAATTTTTTTCCACCCTCATGTAGGTTGTCAGATCAATAGAAAAGGTAGTTCAGCATATTTGTTATGCTGTAGAATAGTACAAACTATTTATAAGGTGTTCAAAGTTGTCTTGGCCTAATCCGTGTTCAGATGTTGGTGTGTCATGCCTCGGCCAGCTTCTTGAAGGTTATGGGACTGACAAACTGTGCCGGTCCATCATAGAAGGCAAGGCCTGCAAACTTGGAAGTCGCCTGCGTAGGGTGGAGGAGGTCCCAGAAGAGGTACTTGCTGCGGTCACTGCAGCAGCTGGATTTGGGGGTGCACCCTTCCTCAGCATTTAGCCTGCCACCACCACAGCATGCACTCTTCACGTCCTCAAATCCTGCAGATGACAAGTGAGCTAGAATGCAGCTATGCTGAAGAATGGGCTGCCAAAGACAGCTATTACAAAATCCGAGGTGTAAACTTCAGATCAGAATAGTGCTCACTTACTGCAACTTACCAGCAACCTCTGGGTTTCCAATCAGACTAGAGACAAGCTCATAGGAGCTGGCAATGGAGTAATTCATGCCCTGCATTTCTGATCTGAGGTTGCTGAACAGGTCCCAGATTCCATCATTTAGTCTCTTGGCCAACTGATTCAAGGGCTCAATGCATGCTCCAGTCGGATTCTGGCTTCTCCAGTACGGGCAGCACCCGATCAGAGGCACATTGATCACCGCAAATTTCCTGGCTCCCAAATTATACAATGTCTGCACAACAACACATGTACAGGGGATATTAACTGTTTTATCAGCAATTCAGACCTTGGGCTTAGATTGCAAATTGCTACTTTGAGTATAACCAAATGAAGATCTATGCTCTGTTAATGTTTTCACGCCAGAGTTCTTACTTTGACATGACTATCGTATGTGGAAATGACAGCTTCGGAGAATTGCTCAACTGTTGTGGAGTCCGGCGATCTGTTCTGTGAGAAGAAGTCAAAGGCATCGTTCCCACCGGCACTGATGAGGAAAATGGATTTCGACAGCAAGGCTGACACTCTGTTGGCGCTCAATCTTGTTGTCATCTGATCTTTGAGGTCTGAGAAGTATTCAATTTGCTTTGTCATGTTGATTGTAGTTCCCTGGTGTGATGACCATTTGTAACTGTAGAGTTAATGTTTGTCGCCTCGAAGGAATTCTGCTGCTAACTGCTATGTTGATTGTACTCGAAGATTTCTTGGGAAAAGATTAAGGAAAAACAAAACCCAAAATCACATGTGCTTCACCATATTTAAGATGTGAGGTAAAAAGGTTGTTGCATGGGTTTGAAATTTTGAACCCTTTTGTCTACTTTGGTTGTAATTATTGCTTCCTGTACAGCTACAAACAAAGGGTTCTCTAACAAGAAGTTTTGCAGTGATGATACATATGTAGGATTTGATGAGCACATTAAAAGCGCAGCTCTTCAGTTTGCTGAATACGAGATATGCATACCGTTGAGTCAAGAATACCAGAGCCTCCGGAAGCAAAGTTGGCTCCGGTCATGTATGCTGCAGCTGCCTTTGTCATGTTCATCAACTCGCTGCTACTGCTGTTAGCAGCATTGGCCACGAGAGATAGGTATGGCGGAGGACTCTTGCTCAAGCCCATACTGAAGGCTGCACATTTTTGTAGCACGACGAAAAGATTAAAAACATCAATGCATCAGAAACTTTCTGCCAGAGGAAGACGTAGGAAACTAACCACAGCGAATTTCATCACAAATTTTTCTTCAAAATTATTTGTCAGGCTCCTATGGATGCGCATTGTAGTTACAGTGATCGCTGATCTGGCTACTTAGCTTAGATGATTACTTGCATGCATGAATCGTACATGAAGGTTGGGGAGCAAGCAAATTAAGGCGGCTGACCCAGGAAGTCGACGCCGATGAGTCCATTGCTGAACCTGCCGGTGGGCTTGCCGCCGGGGAAGTCGACGCCGTTGTGAGGGAAGTTGGCTCTGGCGCTGCTCCCCGGCAAGTAGTCGTTGTTCCCCACGTCAGCCGTCGAGTCGCCGAACACGAACATAGCCGGCACCTTCGACCCGGCGGCGCGGCTCGCCGCCACCGCCAAAAGAAGCAACCGGAGCAGAGCATCTCGCCGCACAGCCATGGCACTCGCCGCTCCTGTCAGTGTGTCACGTCCAGCAGTATAGCATTCAGCGAACAAGTATTTGTGTTTATATATATAAATGTGATTGCACCAGTTGATTTGTCAAAGGGAAGTAAACAACACTCGACCAACGATATCAACTAACGACGACTCACGAGCACCTGCGCCTCCGGTTCTATGTAGGTGCTGCATACATAGCAGCTGTCATTCCGTTTGTTCAGGTAATGACATTGACGCTCTTGCCTTACAGTAAGTAAACTTGCTGCTCGCTATTAGTAATTCACTCGAATGGTAGTTGACTAACTACGTAAGTCCCTATGAACAATAATGAATTTCTTCTTTTGTGGTACTAGTAAGGTGTTACTTTCTGACAATATGAATCATGTTTGCTTTATCGCTCGTTTTCATTTTCAACTGAGGCCTGCTTGTGAAAAAAAAAATACAATATGTCCTAAGTTTCTCGAGAGGAGAAATACGGCTTTCAAATTAGATCTGATCAAGCACGGCATGTATCAACTCTTTCATCAGTAATCGCGAATTATATCAGGCATTCATACCAAGCATCAGCACTTTTTCATTCATTGCCCAAATTGTATGCATAATCATGACCCCGTGTATGAATCTATCAGAAGACAAAGTGCAACGGCCATATTCAAATAACACGAATACATGAAGGATAATCATCTAAGAAACCAATGAACATTCATTTAACAATACCAATGGCTTCTTGCTGGATTCTACAATGTTAAACCTTTTTTTAAGGCAATATCTGCCAATTAACGAAACAAATTCCCCAAAAAATATTTTGCCGAGCATCACATCTCATGCTCAAAGGCAAGATTTAACAAAATGTTATCAACTACTTCGTAAGTACATTGTTTTCTCATCTGCATAAGTTCTACATTCTGAGGTGAATTTCAGGGGACAGCATCCCATATGAAAGACATAAATATGCTTCACAGAGCAGCATCCCTCTAGTGGGCACAAGTAATAATATCTGTTTGTTTGGCAGATGCCACGTGTGAATGATTACCAGGGCAACACTGCATCAACAAACCTATGCCTTTTTCCTAGTGATCCTGTAGGCAAACTTCGTGTCACAGACAAAAACAAATGGAAAAGAAGTTGATAGTCATGAGTTGATGATTAACAAACCTGAAGCAATGGATCCCAAGCGCGTTTGTGATTTCATGAATAACAGATGTAGCAAAATGCATATACAGAGCCACTGCAAAATTAATCAAATAGTGAGATAGAAAGCTGGGCCTTTAGAAATTAAAATATGTTACAAGCCTATAGCCTATCTCACGATTAATTTTAAGTATGCAATTTGATGCAGGGAAAAGCTTTGAGCTAGTTATCTGAACTTTACAAAGCACAAAAAGTAGAATCAGAGGAAAGAAAACTCAAATACTTGATCAATACATGATGAAGAGCAACACAAATATAACTATAAAATTAATACTTCAGCAAACAACCACAGCTTGTTCAAAGAAAAGATAAGTTGTGAGAACAATACCGTACCTGTAAATAAGCAGTACATTAGGAGGACTAGCTGCTCATCAACAAGGGGATTTCTGCATACATGACCAAAAATAAGATGATATACAAAATTTCTACAAATATAAACAAGTAAGTAGCAAGGCACAAACCCATCATCAAGCCGCGCAGTCAGCGCATTTGCAATTGCAAATGGAAAGTATGCTAGGGACTGTAAAGGGTAAACAAAACATTTAGCATTCTAGCGTAGGGCATAGATAAGGATGGTGCAAAAGAAGGGGAAAGAGAGAATGGAGGGGAAAGAGAGAATGGAGGTGTTTTCAGGCAAGTACCATGCACATCCCTGTTTTCAGACCTTTGGGTTCATCACATAAATGAGCTAGAATCATTCTCCCCTGTGGAACAATATTAGAAGAATGTATCAACTATCATCCATACATTCATACTGTATTTGAAAAGGTGATCTATTACAGGAAACAAAGCATATCACTCTGAGCAACTATTTTGGCATACTAAACGATCCTTTCATGACTTATAAAGCCTTACCACAAGAAAGCCAAATGCAAAACCGGTTCCAATAATTAGCAGGTGTGGCTGATTTCTCATTATGTCTGAAGGAGATAGGTAGGACCTGCATAAAAATGCAATGTCCTTCAGTGATATACCAGAGACTTAACCCAGTCTGGTGGCTTCGATTGCGTAGCTCACATTTCATGGTAAAGTGATGTATAGATAAACACAAAACCAGGAAGGGTTCAACAGCCTTACCATACAAGAACTCCAGCCAAGAGCAAACCAAAAGGAAAGAGCTAGCACAAATGAAGGGTGAAGAATATCAGATAAGGAAAAGGGAATAACATTAGCAGAATAAATTGATGAATTGTATCTTACCATTGCTAGTGCCAGCAGCATGCTTCCTTTTCTTGCTTCAACAATTTTATAAACGTTGTGAATGCTGTACAGTTACAATGTTAACTTAGCTGACCTTGATTGTATTTTGAATGTTCAACTGATTCGAGAAATTATAAAACATAATATGCCCACGAAGTAAATGAGTTACTTATTCAATTCAAAATGGCTTCATTGCTCGGTATAACTTGCCTTGCTAGCCATTCAAAGTAATATTAGTGCATGTAACCAGGACCTACATCCTATATCAATGCATGCCTTTCCAAATTTGGATCATTATTTTTTCTTAAAACAAATGGCACTCTTTTGCATGACTGCTCTGATAATCTGATGCTGGCATCTCTATAGCATTAGAATCACTAATTTTTCAGATATATTGCACAGAGACACGTATCATCTAAAAGACTATCAACTGGTCCATTAGCAAAGTAGACGACCCCATACTAAATCATGTGTCGGCTGCTCCTAATTTCACAATCAAACTCCTAGAGATTTATCTTGAAAACAGAGTATCAGGTTACAGATAAACCGGTATTACAGATGAATCAACATATGGAACTAAAGTTTTGAATAAGGTTATTATGTTTTTAGTTAAACTAATTGCCGCTAGACTTTAAAATTGACAGAGAAGGTAACAGAAAATATAATTTTAGAGAGCTTTACAGGGTCATATGATACATACAAATGACACAGAACAAAGGCGTATAGCACAAACCACAACATGCAAATAATACATGCTGCCACGTAGAACTTACTTAGATCCAATTGTCGGGATTACAGCAAACGCTATCATTAGACAGAGTACAATGCCATATACCGGGATTTCTGGTAAAAAGATCATAAACTTCAGTAAAGGGAAACAATACACTAGAAATAGGTGTATAATGGAGCTAAAATCAAAGGAATCAACATATAGAAGATAAAAAGAAAAACGAAACCATAAGCTTGGTATTATCCATACCAGGAACAAAAGGCACCCAGCCCAGTAGGGGCATTGACTTCCGGAAGTCTTGTGCCCACCACTCAGCTCCTGCACAAGAGAAAACAACTTTAAGTAAAGGCCTTATGCACAGAGAGTTGGCAGAGAAACAATGAAATTGTTGACTAGTTCCACACAGATATGATAATCATGAAAGTTGACGAAAGTTTCATACGATACCCGTTCAAGAAAAGTAGAATGCTACCTGTGAAAAAGGTGAAAAAGTGGCACAAATAGATCAGCATAAGACCTTCAGTTGGTCCATTGATTATGGGAAGGATTAGTGTATTCGTAAAAAAGCTGCAAAGAACATTGAAGCGTGTCATTAAGAAAAAAGACTAGTTGCCATAATTGTCACAAAAGTTCAACCTGAAAGCGTCATACAACTCATAAACAGCATAGAATGTGATTGTGCTTATAAAACCACGCTTTTAAATAGCCAATTGTGCCTATCGCTTTTTGCAAAGCACTGAAGCACTTCCTACACTTGTGCACCTAAGACTCAATTATCCACAATGAATCATTAGCACTAAGGTAACATATGTCGGTTGTAAGGTCCATACAGGGAAAATAAAATGGATAGCACAATCACTATCAAAACAGTGAAACATGCATGGCATTTGAAAATTAGAAAGTATATCCAGAAGGCTTGGAAGTTGGAACCACATGGGAGAAATCATTCAGAAGAACTATTATACATTGTACAAGATATGAAAGTACGAAACTACTGAGTGGTATCTAGAATAATGTTTGATCCAAGGATCGTTCAGTGTTCTAAGTTTCTAACATAGAAGATCAAGAACTCATGAACTCACTGTTCCCAGGTAGCGCAGTAAAATGGGACAGCTGCGATGACCCAAAACCAGAAGGTAGACTTTCCGCACATCGCTGTGCTCCCAAAAGCCAAGGACTCAAACTAATAGATAAATGTCAGCAAAGTTCCATAATATTTGCACAACAGCGGGAAAAAAAAATTTACAGGTAGTCTTACCGCACATGCAAGAGCGTCACACCCTGGACAGGAAAATGTTTGTTAGCGTAATGTATAGGCCTTCTTCAAATGAACCTCATATACTTATAGGCGGAGGTTACCATGGTCAAAAAGCTCTCCTAGAGGACTTGATGAGTTGGTACGCCTCGCTTGTTTTCCATCCACAGCATCAAAAGTCTGCATGCAAATTATTCCATGTCTTGAAAATTTTACATAATAGATCCATATAAAAAAAAATTGCATTCGAGAACCTTCACATGTACATAAGTAATAGCAATTTCTTAATAGCATGAGCCGTATGTGCATTAAAAGAATAGCTAGAAGCCTAGAATTGTGGAATCATGGATTAAAAGAATATGCTCGCAGAATTAAACTACGACGTCTAAATGCTAGATTGGTGACCACTGTCTATGCCTAGAAGGCCATTTAGCCCATTCAAATGGCCGTTTAGCCTGATTAGACGATTGTTTTAAACAGATTAAAACGCTAAGTGATAGTCGACCGGCTGTCTACCATATACCATCTACGTTTTCACGGCTATAACCAGTGGTTGAACAGTTATGCCATGACTATGTTACCACTGTCGGAGCCAAGTGAGGGCCAGCAGGGGCCTTCCGCCCATCCCCTTCCCCCATGCAAAGTTTTGCTATATGCTTCCAAATTAGCTTGAAGTGTCACTCAAATTTTATTACTATATGTACACGCATATAGAAGCAATAGCTAACAAGTTTAATTGGCCCCTGCTTCCATTTCGGTCTAGCTCCGCCGTTGTATGTTGCAGTTGTATGTAAGTGCAAAGACAAACTATTTTGATTCCCTTTGGTTTTTGCTCAAAAAAATAAAATAAAAAATTGAAAACTTTGGTGAGCATATGAAATTTGAAAACCTGATAAAGGAAGAGAAGAAGTCCATGAGCTAGATGGACCCATCTAGGGGGTGCCGTATCTAGATGAGGCGAATACACCTGCAGGAAAATGGAACCAACAGTAAGGTAAAAGCATACCACCATATTAGAGCTGTGATCAAGGATCGACAAGCATTGTACTACCATAATTATACCAAGGATCAAAAGCAATGATACTTACAAAACCAAGGAGTGCCGACGATAGCAAGAACATAAAGCCTGTCAGTGTAATCTGGAAAAGAAAAACAAGAAGCAATGTCTATGACGCCTTCAACAAGAGCAGTAGAGCTTACAAAACAATCATGTGCAGAACTCTCACCATATTTGGCCTGCCGATCGTTCCAGCGTGAAGGGGGGAAAAACACAAGGACAGTTAGCAACCATTGCATCGATTCAGAGAGAATGAGAGCAACTTGATATGCTTCACAGCAGAACGTAAATATGATAGGCTTTAACAAAGTAGTAAACGTTGGTGCTAAGCAACATACATCAGTATTAAAAAAAGAAAGGAAAGGTATACTATGTACCGGGCTCACAAGAAAAAACTGAATCATTGCCTATAGGAAGCAAAAGTGGCCACATTGAACTTTTAAGGATCGCATTGTTCAGATAAACTAAGAAGAAAGTTTTAATATGAAGCATTGCACGTGACATGAAAATGATTGACTAATTCAGAAGTACACTAGTATTGATCGGAATATATGCAAAAGAAGCCTTTGCAGCTTTGCAAGAATGAGCCAACTAAGCACAGAGAAAAGCACCTGCTTTCCCGCACCTGCCACTTGGTTGCAAGATGCTCTGTAAGCTAAAAAAAAAAAAAGGATTCCTCATGCTACACTAGACTACTAGAGCTTGTGAACCCGCATTACAGCGAAATAGCAACGCCCAAGCTCGCAATCACAAAGATGCCAAGTATTTTCAAAGCTAGAATAAAGGTCTCTGTTTAACAGTAACTGAAAGCCAGATCGAGATAGCGGCCTGTAGAAACATAATGGCAATATGCTGGAGGCAGCCAGCAGAGCCTGAAAACGGTTTTAGCTTATCCCAACGATTAATCGGAGAGGCGGAGCTTAATAGCATCTGCTGAGAATGAGAAACAAGAATTTCTTGGAACGAGGAGAGGAGTGGATGGAAGGGATGGCTGCGCTTACGGGAACCATAGCGGGAAGAGGTGGACGAATCGGGACCAGAAGGGCTGCAGGATGTACTTGGCGACGAGGGAGTGGTCGACGCCGCTGTACTTGTACCGCCGCAGCGTCGCCACGCCGTGCTGGCCAATGTAAGAACCCATCTTTCTCTCTGTCTCGAACCCGCAATCTCCCCAAATCGGACGGAATCCGCAGAGGTAGAAGAAGGGAACGAAACTGGGAGGGCGGCCGCGCGGGTGGAGGAGGAATCTGTGCTGCGATGTGATTGGCGGCGGAGGAATTCAATGCAGGATCTAGCGCGTGGTGGTGGCCGGCGGCGCCGGTTGGGTCGGGGTATGTGTTATCAATGGCGAGGGAAGGAGCGGCGGACAAAAAGGAATGGCGAAAAGAGGGAACCGTTTTTCCCGTTTCGGTCCCTCCGCTTCCGCGGTATTCCTGTCTGACGTTACATATCACGCCGTTTTGGGTATGCGTCCTCCAGGAATATAAAATGTCGTTTTTGCTCCGTAGCAATGCTACAGTATTAGTATAGTTCTGCTTTGGTCTTTGGCAAGAAAATACTATAATTTTCACGAATTTGAAAACAAGGTGTTCAATGGAACAGAACATGTCTACTTGGAGCCTGTAATTGTCCGCCTCGTGATTTACATGGTGTGAATTGCAGAAAAATAGAGGGGGTTAAAGCGCTGTGTAACGCGTTGCAGTGAGCTGAGCTGTGCGCGCGCAAGTGGGTGTCCGCATGCTCCGCGTCGTGTGTGGAGGGAGGGCCACAAGTTGGACCTGCTCCTGCAACTACGACTCGCTGGTCGGTCGGTCCGCGGGATACGGACACTCCCGAGGTGAGCTCGCCCGTTTTTCTATTGGTTCCGGGCTCTTTTCTCTGACTGGATCGAGTTTTCTATTCCAAGCTGCTAGGAGTAGCACCATACAAACTGATCGGGAATCAATCAAGACTGGAACAGTGGAGTGGTTGTATTCTGAGAAATTTGTGCCCATGGACGCTGTAGTAGATGGACGCTAGTGTAAAAGGTCGAGAATTTTAGAAGATTTTTCCTCGGAAAATTCGTAGAAAGACCCCCCACGTTAACTTGAGAACGTCTTGCAAAATATTGAAACTGAGTCCAGGAAGAAAAAAAAAAGATTCAGCCCGTAAGACCAGAGAACGCCCTACGTTCGTTTTGAAAGCCCACGAACCTTTAGTTGGGCCAAAACTGGCCTTACGCATGACCACACGGCCAGCCCATTTCGTCTCCATTCCTCTGTCTGTCTGCCATTCCACGCAGCCGCCGCCCTCCCGCATCCCTCTTTCCCACCCATCGCCGGCGGCGCGCGGGAAGAAGGATCAAATCAAGGATGGGGAAGGCGCAGCACGCCATGCGCGCCGCCAAGCTCCCCCTCGCCGTCCTCCCCAAACCCAAACCCCAACAAGCGCCTTCTCCATCCGCGCACCGTCCGACCACTAACTCTACTAAACCCCGCAAGCCCGGCAAGGCGGCCCCACGAGACCTGGTCCCCGCCGCCGACGCCACCCCCGAGGAGGCGTCGCCTCGGATGCCCATCCAAACCCCCGCCGACCTCGCCGCCGCCATCCGGTCCGTGGCGGACGCGGACGTCGACGCCGCCACCTCCCTGGCCATCAAAGCCTCCCCGACCATCCCGCTCCCGACCCACTCCCTCGCGCTCCTCCTCCGCCGCCTCGCCACGCAGCGCTCCGTCGCCGCCGCGCGCAAGCTCCTCGTCGAGCTCCACCCCTCGGAGTCCAAGGAGAGGTACTCCCCCGCCGTCCCGGCCCCGAGCGGGGCGCTCCTCGCCCTCGCCGACGCCGTCTGCCGCCGCGGGGACCCGCGCCAGATCTCGCAGGTGCTCCCGGTCCTCGCCGACCACGGCGTCCGCGCCGACGCCCACCTCTACAACTCCCTCATGAAGGCGTACGTCGCGGTCTCCGACGGCGCGGGCCTCCTCGCCGTGCTCCGCCGGATGAAGCGCGACGGCGTCGAGCCCGACCTCATCACCTACAACACCCTCGTCTACGGCCTCGCGCGCGCCGGGATGGTCGACAAGGCCAGGACATTCCTCGACACCATGGCCGCCGAGGGCCTCTTCCCGGACGTCATCACCTACACCTCGCTCATGAACGGGATGTGCGTCAAGGGCGACGCGCTCGGCGCGCTCAGGCTGCTCGAGGAGATGGAGGCCAAGGGCTGCGAGCCGAACGAGCGCACCTACAACACGCTGCTCATGGGGCTCTGCAAGAACAAGAAGCTGGACGAGGCCGTCGAGGTGTACAAGTCCATGACCGCTTCGGGGATGAAGCTGGAGGCTCCGGCGTATGCCACCTTGGTCAGGGGATTGTGTCGATCGGGCAGTGTTGCCGATGCTTACGAGGTGTTTGATTATGCGATTGAGACCAAGAGCTTCGCAGAGGTGACTGCCTACACTGAGCTCGAGAACTCACTCAAGTGGCTGCGCAAGATGAAGTCATGACCCGACTCTTTTGCAGAGCTCTGGTACTTGCTTCAGCCTTCATTTCTTGAAACACTGTAAACTTCATTTGTTGCAATAGAGCTTGAGCCATTTAGAGGCTGAAAATGCATTTGAATTCATGCTAGTATGTTTTTGGGGACTGGGGTGGGATGATGAGATGATGTTTTCTTCTCATCCAAAATACGAAAAGAAAATTGCAATAGAGCTTGAACCATTTAGCGGTCTCTATATGGCAATCCCATGTCGTTTCCATTCCTCTGTCCCTGCCGTTCTGCAGCTGCGTGAGTGGTGAAGTATTGCTGATGCTAATAATTTGTTTGATTATGGAACTGAGACTAAGAGAGTACAGAGGCGGAGTTCCTTGAGTATGTATGTGACCTTGAGAACTCACTCAAATGGCCGCGCCGGATGAAGTCATGACTGTAACTATGTTACAGTTTCGTATAACACAACAATTTTGCGAAGCTTATTGATTTTCCGAAGCACTATAAACCTTCATTTGGTGCGATGCAGTGAATATCTGCAAATGCATTTGAATTCACGTTCTATGCGTGTGTGTAGTGATGGTGGTCTTTCTCAATCATCCAAATATGATAATGGTGTGTTAAAAAGAACTGAGTATTGCTCGAGTCATTTAGAGGAACTATTTGACTGATCTATACCAAGCCCGGTAAGTCACAAAACGAATAATGTGCACATCATCGTGCATTAGTACGATCAAAGAGCACCCGGGTATATTGCAGATGCTATCACAGGCTATGGAAATTACCCAATGTTTCCGAACTCGATCAACGACAGTGTTTCACATCCAACGGATCAGAGTCGTATTTTCAGTTAAAAGTCTGGCAAACCACGGCACGTAGGAGGGAGACGATCTCTGCTCTCAAAACTTGACAAAGAGGTGTTGCCACGTCTTGCGCAGAACACCAGAGTGACGCACACACTGGCCGTTTGACATCTCATAAATGGGTAACTTGATCTTTCAAACCAAAATATACAGTATATATATAAGCTAAACTTGGGAAACATCCGTTTCAGCGGATGCACATTCAGCAGTGCGCCCCCGTGAGCGTATTACTTCCGGCCCGGCCGACTCATGAATGGGCCCTAGGCCTCAATTGGGAGGCTGATGAGGAGTAAGGACAGCGGCGGTAGGCGTACATAACGCACCTTTTTTTTTGTGGAGAAAAAGGCGTATATAACACACATCTACGCCCTAATAAGAAGGGAGGGAGGAGGAAGGGAGGTATATATGGCGGCGACGCTGCTCCGCCGTTCCAGCTTGTTCCCCTCCCCATCGTCCGCCTCCGTTCGTGGCATCCTCCAGGTTTGGTTTATTGCCTTCCGCGCGCGCGCCAAACATGCATGATGATGCTTTATTATTTGGCTCATCAGTGCATAGATCTCGAATAGGGTTAAGGGGGGATCGAGTTGGGAATTTGCTTCGTTAGAATTTTGATGTGCCAAGCCTGACCAGGAATCGAGAGCCCTGCTAATCCTGAGCACATGCCATCACCGCCTAACCCAAAACACACTTTACGTCCTCCCTGAAACCAAAATTCCTAGCTTGATACAGAATGGTAATGCTTGATCTTGACCACCATGCGTGGGATTGCAGCAAAAAGGGGTTTTGCTGTTAATAAGAGGCTCATAGCTAGTAGTAGTAAACACTCTGTTTCGATGACACGTGAAAAAAGTTGATGTGTTCTCTTGCAGCAAAGCAAAACAGTGAAGATTCTGCTAGTATGTTTTTCTTTTGAATTGTGCCAACATGTTGGCTCAAACCATGCGTTTACATTACTTTGTCTGCAATGTTCAGGGGCGACGTCTTCATGGCCCAACCCACAATGAATCTGAAACCCCCAACGCAAGCATCCTAGGGAAGCTGAAAGCTGTCACAAGAGCACTTGTGGAAAGGTACTAATAAGTATATATATGCCTCTGGAGATTTAATTAATCATTAGAATAGAAATGCAACCATGGGCTCTGAGGCCTTCCCTGACGCGCGCGTATGCTTTCCTTTCTTTGGACGTCCGACAAGCAGGTCTGCACTAGCTAGTGCACTGCATCAGGAACCCGACCGCATGGGTATATAAACACAAGGATCCCAATTTAACTGCTTCTAGCTCCTTGTCAGTTTATTAATTTGTTAACTAGATTAGCTTGGCTGCCGATTTACGAAAGGAATCGCGTGTTAATAACTCGGAGCATGTCTTCCTTCTCTTGTGATGAACCTACGAAGGGACAAGGAAAAGGATTGCTTGAGGAGGAGAAAGCTGCAATCTGTTGATGGCTGCTTGAGACCGCGACCTTGTTTCTGTTGGGCTGTTGGCAGATGAGCAAGCATGGCCAGCCCTGTCGTCCGGCCTGGGATCCATTCCAAAAGCAGACACGTACTAATGCAGTCGGAGATCGAAACAGTTTGTTTATGTGCCATTGCTTGGAAGAAAACCAAAGTCGCGCACTGACCATGCATGTATTTGAGTCATAACAAAAATGGCCAGAGATCGTGCAAGAAAACATACAGATACTGGTGTGTCATGATCACTCGTCGTAACCACGACGAGCCAATCGTTTGTGGCATGCAAACTGATCTCAGAAAGCAAGAGAAGATGGGGACGTCAGATCGAGATCATATCAATGTTGGTGTGACGGGGTAACCGCTGGGCTTTTGCACCTGATCGATCTGAAGAGGTTGGCAGCCGGCCTGCACCAAAGACTAGAGATGGCAATGGGTACATTGCCCACTAGGAGGCGGTGGAATGTCCCCATCCCCGTCTAGAGTTTTATACCCCGTCCCTATCCCCATACCTGGGGACTAAAATTTCCCCCATCCCCACACCCATATGGGTGTGGGTACCCATCGGGTTACCCATATCTATTAATTGGCATCACAAAAAATTAACATCCAACTGCATATAGTAACATATCGGAATGATTAAACTGTTCAAACGTAAATATATTTAACCACTCAAACGCTAATAGTACACACAATCAAATGCTAATAGTTAATGACACTTGACTACTTATTAAGAATACAAAAACTGCTGCCCTGCTGCACTATAGTGGAGCACGTTGATGCACTCTTGATTTGTTGATGGACTCTTGATTTATTGATGCTGGAACCTCTCAAAGTTTAAGCTCCTCCATGCGAAAAAATAGTTACTATTTGGCATCAGATCATAGATTTCGTGGGGCCCTATGGGTAAATGGGTATGGGTTGTAGGAGAATGGCCCCATACCCATGGTACCCAATGGGTGACAAAAATGCCCATTAAAAGACCCATGGGGCTAGAAATAGATTCAAATCCACACCCTAATATATAGAGGAAAAACCCATCAGGTATCGGGTGATGGGTACCCATTGCCATCCCTACCAAAGACAGATGTGATGCCTCATCTTATTACGATTAGGCACCAACCAACATCAACTACACGTCCTTCCTTGCAAAGCATGCATGTCGCGCGTGTCACAAAAGAGAACAACTTGTAATGACTGAAAAAACATCGAATTGATCGGTGAGACTCATCATATATGCTAGTATAGCTGATCTAAAATTGATCTACAGCTTTTTTAAAAAAAGGAAAACCCTTTGTACATCACAATATCCCATTCCTACCACAGTATGTTATCTTTGCCCTTGAACTTTCTTCACATGTAGTAAAACTGCGATTTTGACTGAGAGAGCAACCATGCAACCGTCATGGACTCGATGCTGGCTGGTCATCATCACTGGAAGTGTTAGAAGCGTCACTGTCCGAGGAAGAAGAAGACAAGGTCGACGACGAAGCGAGGCGACTCGCCGCCGCCGCCTTGGATCGTGCCGCGAGCCCGAGCCGGCAAATCTCGGCGGGGCTGGGCGCGTCCCAGCGCTCGACGCGTGCCTTGAACGCCTCCATCTCGGCCACGCACTCCTGGGCCCCCATCCGCGCCACCCTTCGCCTGACCGCGGCTGCGTCGTCGCCGGCGACCTCGTCGAAGAGCTCCTCCCACCCTTCCTCCCACGGCCCGCTGGCGTCGCAGAGGTCCATGGTCCCGTTCCGCCACTCGGCCCAGCCCCACCCGCTCTCCAGCGCCTCCACGTGCGGCCCAGCACACTGGCCGGAGCAGGCCGGGCGGCAGGGCCGGCACTTGGCGCCGCTGAGCGGGCCGGGGCTGGCCAGCGACGCCACGGGCACGCCGTACCCGGCCTCCGGCGGGAACATGTAGGTGCGGTCGCTGAGCACGCAGAACGGGAGGCGGCGCTCCCGGGCGGGCACGCCGGCCACGGCGAGCTGCGCGCGGAATGTGGCCTCGGAGTTGAGGCCGTGGTAGCCCGCGGCGGCGAGGCGAGGGATCATGGCGAGGCGGGACAGCGCGGCGTCGGAGGCGCGCCGGCCGCCGAAGCCGAAGCGGTCGTTGAGACCGCCGAAGCGGGAGCCCTCCGGGACGACGTAGTAGTCGTCGGCGAGGAGGTCGTCGACGTCGGGCGGCGCGGTCCAGAAGCCGTCGACGCGGGTGCGGAGGACGGCGGCGTAGGTGAAGTTGCCTCGGGACTCGCGGTCGCGGATCATGTCCAGGCACCCTTCCACCAGCCGGAAGTACTGCAGCAAGCCCTGCCATAGTGCCATATGCATGCATGGTCAACACCTTGAAATGGCCGAGTCTTCAAACAAACAAACATCAATTTCATAACGCCAAGCTAAGGTATGCAACTATATGTGGCATGTGACACGTGGTGCAGGTCGTCGTCTCCCTTTGCAAGCATCGGTGTCGCCGACGCGGCGTTCTACTAATTTCCTTCACATGTGCTTGTTATCTTGCCTCGTCAACGTAAAGCTGTGGTCGTGAACATGACACAACTACTAGCACAATATCGCAGTACTCTCCAGTCTGTAGAAAGCAAAGCAGAATCTACTGTTGATAGTAGTGTCCACTTTCTTGGACACGGACCGAAGTAGATAAGGGTGACTTTTTGCAGCAGAGGTATAATGCTATTGTATTCCTGTGCGATCCGTTCAGGTTCGTTTCAGTTCATCTGCGAGCCAACCGTATAAGTGTTCCTGACCGGCCGGCGAACTATGCCGGGAATTAGAGCAATTTTACAGGACATAACTTGTGTGAAACTCTTTTCAAAGTTAGTAGTACCGGCTACGTAAGGATCAGCATGTCCTGTAACTCCGACACGTACGTTAGCTGCTGATTGAGTCCACCAAGAAGACTTGGTAGTAGAAGGCAGCGTTTAGCTGGCTGCTACACCAACTAACACGGCGTTAGAAATGGACAGCTGCAGACTGGAGCCACAGGCATCGAGATGCATGACAATTTGGCTCCTCTTAATGGCGGCGATTAGGATTAGCCGACCAATGAATGAATGTCTATGTATGCTCATGGATCTCGATCGCTGGACAGTCAGGCCATGTCGCTTTTGCACTATCTAGTCCTACGTAAGATATATAAATTACCATCGAAGAAGGGAGACTGATGATAGCACCATATGTGCAAGAGCAAAGCAAGATGAAATGAAGCATGCACGGCACTTGTCCTCCATATATCTCGATCGATGGCGACTACTCTGGAGAGAGTTAAGACAAATATTCAAGAGCTACTGGATTATGACATAATAAAGGCCACCACCAGTCTAAACCTATCACCTCGATCATTTTTATCTATGTGCTGCTGTATCTGCCAAACCAACGACTTGCTCAACCAGTCACCAACTTAACTTACCCAGCTATATATATATATATATATATATATATATATATATATATAACACCACATTCCGTCACCAGCATGCATGCATGAACATTGTTATATGCGTGATGCATCTACCTCTAGCTTTCTACTATTAGTCATGTCGATTTGGTTCAGGAGATGGCTTCATCTCTTTCTTTAATTTGGATGGTGGTTGCTAGGCTCCATCGGCATGAGCATGACCATGATAACTAAAGTTGTTCCTGGGAGAGAAAAAAAAAAGAAGCTATATCTATCTACAAGTAATTAACAAGCTAGACAGCATGCAGCAGGTTTTAGTATTGTTACCTGAAGTACTATGGTTGTTGATCCTGATGGAAAGCTAGGCCAAAAGGGTTCGTTGATTAAATGGGCGTGCTAAACTTTGGTACTAATCTTTCTTTCGTTTCAAGGAATCGATTCTTTTTCTATCTAATGCGTGTGGACACACACGTGCATATCTGGGAACCGGGCGGCCCCCTGAATTAAAGAAATGAGAAACCACGCCTCTCACGGTTTCTTTCCAAATGACATCCTAATGAATGGAGCGCATATAAGTAACCGTCCGATCGATGAATTGAATGAATCTCGATCTTCAACCTAGACGATCGGATTGATCGCGCTCAATAAACTGGAACCGCTGATAATCTGGAATCTTATCTTTATACTAGCTAGTAGGGTTCGCAGGTAGGAAATCAATCAAGAAGATTATGGGCGAAGAAAAGCAAGCGACTAGTAAGATCACGGGGAGACGGAAAGCATCGATCGATCATCAACCGACGATCGTGTAGCAAAGGAAGGGGGAATCAATAAAAAAGCCGCAGATACAGATATCTGGTGCTTAGGCAGTTAAGCAATGGTGATGATGGCATGCAAATTAAAGGAAGAAGGGAAGGGACTGACCTGGATGCCGTTGGGCGAGTTGGCGGCGGTGAGCACCCGCTCCCGCTCCGGCGTCTCCTCCACGGGCTCCGGCCGGAACACGCGCACGGCGGCCAGCGTCGCCGTCCCCCGCGCCGGCGCTGTGGCGCGTCCCAGGAGCGAGAACTTGTACGCGTCGGCGTCCAGCGGGCTGTGGAGGAACACGTCCACGGCGCCGGCGACGCTTCCCAGGAGGTGGCGCGCGATGGAGGGGCCCGTGAGCTCGAACCGCCGTGCGCCGCCCACCAGGCACACCGCCACCCGAGGCTGCGATGGAGCAGGAGGGGAAGGAGCGGCGAGGCGGAGCGGGAGGAGCGAGGAGGATGGGATGGAGATGAGCGCGGCGGCGAGGAAGAGGAGCAGCGGGGCCAGCACGGCGGCCAGGCGGCGGCGCGAGGCCGCGGGGACCTCGGACGCGTCCACCACCGGGATCATCATGCCGGGCTTCTTCATCTTCATGGCCGTAACGTAGGACCAGCGCTTTCGTGCGCTAGGCTAATTATTAAGCCGTGATGAAGGAGGAGGAGGAGTTACTGGTGGTCATGGGGTCGTGGTGGCGAAGAGGAGGAGGTTACTAGAATAGAGTGCATGAATCAACAAGCAGAAGAAGCAACGCGGGAGAAGAGAAGACTGGAGGAGGAGGGTGATCGTGGACTCGTGGTGATGGCCGGTTGGTGCGCGCCGCGTTCGCTCTATGATTCTATCATCTCGTCGCGCTTGTTTTGCGATGCGTCGGTGAGATCGAGGACGTGACTTGCCGTGAACTTTGACATGAATCAAGGGGATCCTTCCTTCATTTCCTGCTTTCTTTATTATTCCGACACAAAGAAATTTCATGCAATAAACAAATAAATAATAGTATCCATGCCTGCTATGGATGTATGTAGCCGGCCATGCATTATTGCAACAAAGTACCAGAAATTGATATAAACTGCTTAAATGATTGTTATAAACAAAAAAAAGGCCCTTAAAGCCATGTTTGTTTCTCCAAAGCAAAGGTTCCAACTTGAACGCGATCGAGCTAACAAAAAAAAAAAGTGATTGAGCTCGTGCTGTTTAATTTGACGGTTCCCAAAACCATTGCGAAATTAAACCGTAACTTCGAGATTACGTTCTCAAGCGTAACTCCCGATTCGCATCTGCACGCATGTACACACGATATTGCAGAGCCTTCGCCATGTGCCCATGCACAGAAACTTCGAAGCCCAACCGTTTTCTAGAGGAAGGAAGGTCAGACATGCATACATCGATCAGGAGCCGCACCAACTGGTTTTCTTTAATTTATTATTACAACAATACAGCAGGGATAACATTGTATAACGCTTACACGTACGGTGGCGACATGACGCCATTAATAATATTGTATAAGCACCGACGCAAACAGTGTGGAACGGCTTGGGCCTGGCTGGTGTCAAATGACGACGGGACCTTGTTTACTTTGTACCGATCGACAACAAGGAGATGCATAATTTGATTGTATAACCCGCATAACATACTTCAAATCTGTAGAAAAACAGATGGCAACAAGCTTCAACACGTCAAACATTTGTCAACGACAGTGTGTTCTCAATACTGGTAATTTACAGTAGTCTTATAGATTGTACCCACACACACAAAAATGCATTATGTTGTTCGTATGCTTTTTTCAAGTTACAACCGATTCTGGGAGGATTTGCTTGCTGAGCCTCAAACCACGAAAAGAGCTGATGATATGAGCAAACTATGAGAGGTCCTAACATGTCGCAAGTGCTCTGATTCTTGCAATTGCTATTAATTGCCAGGAAACAAAAGGATCTACAAACTTTGGGATTCGCAGAATTCTACGTGTTAACATGTCGCAAGTAATACTAGTTATATCTGTGTCTGAGTGACCTTATTGCCTGACAATGAAATCCAACTATAGTTAGTTTTCTACTACATGGCTCTGTTACCTCACCTATACGTGTTTTTTTTTTTTTTGGTGCGAGGATCACACTATGCGCTTTTGATGTTTCCTCACAGTTGGTTACAAATACTAGCCTTTTGCAATCCTGACGATCATTGCACGGCATTAGATATAATTCATTAATTTGTCTGTCGCAAAAACCGGCTGAACAGGATGACGATCTTGAGGAGCTGGAGGAGACGGAACAAATCTGTGGCCAATCTTCCAAGTGGTCGAGGTATCCGAAGCTCATGCGTGCCAAACCAAAAGCTCAACTGAACCGCGAGCTCAACATGACGCTAAACATAATGTATTGGCGCCGACACAAATTGTGGAATGGCTTGAGCCTGATTGATGTCGAATGACGAGAGCTTGTACTGAAGAAACGTAGAATACATGCCGTCCAAATGCTTTTTTTCAACCGATTCAAGGAGGATTTGCTTGGTCAGAGGACGGATGTAGGCTACCTACCTGGTGGTACGAGCAGAGTCTCCTAATGGAGTCCAACTGTACGCAGTTTCTTATCATGCATGGCTCTGTCTCTTCATATTGCTACTACTTATGTTTGACTGTATATGTACAGCTGGCTACAAACACTTACATTTTGCAATGCTGACGACCGTTGCGTGATCACATATAGTTTGTTTGTTGTACTTGTAACAATTCTGCAGAACAGGAAGATGACAGTTTTGAGAAGCCGGAGGAAATGGTACCGAACAAATCAGCGCCATGGAATCTGTCACCAATCTTCCAAGTGGTAGTAGAGGTCAGAAGCTCATCGCAGTTCCAACTTCGACCAGTGCCAAACTAAGCTCTAAACTATTGTTGTTGGGTGGTCAGCCAGGGAGCAGCAGAACCATCAACCATGGCCATGCATGGGTGGAAAGAGCACAATGTTCGACGAGCCCTAGGTTATTTAGCCCCACCGCCGTCCATCTCTGTCAGTCGCCGGCGCCGTCAGCATTTGACTCGGTTCCCGCCCGGCCACTCTCTGCAGCAGCTTGGAGGCGGGGAGCAGCGAGGAAGACGAGGATGTCGATCGATCTGGGGGGCTGGCAATGGCGTAGGGAAAGCGGAGTAGGAGGGCATATCCACGTTCAAGCGGAGGAGGAGACGCGCTTCACTCGCACGGCGAGGCCCCGACGCCGGACGGGAAAGGGGAAGGAGCGCGACGGAGGGACTATTTTGCACAAGAATTGTCCTATTTAGGGGGCTTAATAAAAATATTTGGATCGCGATTATTAATCGCGATCCAAATTAAGAGGTTTTATGCAAATATTTGGATCGCGACTATTAATCGCGATCCAATTTAGGGGGTTCAGTGCAAATATTCAGGGCCCTTTCTGCGAAACGTTGGTTCGCCACCGCCTGCGCGTGCCTTCCGCCATGGCGGACCTCGAGCGAACCCGGCCGCCTCGGTGCTCGCTCCAACTGCCTCCCCTTCATGCCCAGAGCTCTGGATTCACCATCCCGGACGGAACCTCCGCCCGCACTCGAACGAGAAGAAGGGACGAGACAACTAAAAAGAAAGACGGACGCGGCGGCGGCCATGGAATTCGACAGCAACAGCTTCCTGTGCGCCTGGCTGGCGGCCACCGTACCAGCGGCGCCATGGCCGAGGCCTTCCACCTTCGGTCCAGGTAGTGATTGGTGTCTGCTCTGTTTTGGTTTGGGATCGAATCCTCGGAAGCCTCCTCATCCCCGCCAGCTTTGCGCGACGCCCACAGCTTTGAATCAAGTTTGGATTCTTGCCACAGTTTCTGCGCACAAGACAACATTTCGTCTTCCAGCGACAAGATAACTTTTGTGACAGAATGCTCAAAGTCGTTGGAGCGTAAAGCCAGTGTGTAATATACTATAGACCATCACACTTCGCTCCAGATCATCACAATCGATCGAACAATGGGGATGTCAAAAAAATATTCAACCTTCGCATCCAGTCTTTGTGCACCAATCTTCAAATGAAAACCTATGCACCACAAAAACTCAATATGGACACCTTTACAAATTACAGTTACAATTTGCCAATGGTATGGCGAATCAGTTATATTCTATCAGCATCGAAACAGGAATTGACAAGTACCATCCTAATCCTACCAGCTTCTTTATGTCCAAAATATATCAATCTCCAAGTGACAGAGCATACAATCTCCAAGTGATAGAGCACATAACCTTTGTTCATCTGAAGCAACAACTTGCAGCCCAACTCAGCTGAGCTGCGAGCTTTCAATCGATCCTCACTTGGTTTTCAAGTACCGAAAATGTTAGTCGAGTCTCTTTGCCTGTTACTTGAGATCCTTGTGCAGAACATGAACATTAACAAGAACGTAGATAGCATAAATAGCCTAAAGTATGTCCTTAGCTCCTGCATTCCAAGGTCAAGGCCTTCCAGTTTCCTCCTTTCACGGCCAATCTTTCGGGCTACACTTCTCTCAACAATGTCTTCTCCAATAGGGACCCAGTTATCCAGTGGCCCCTGTGATACTAGCTGCGCATCACGCAGGTTTCGCAGACCTTCCTCGAAAAGTATGAGAAATGCCATACACCACTTGTTAATGACTCTCTGGTGAGGAAAAACAATGGTGGTCAGACAGAAAGCACCATTAAAAATATTTTGATACAGGGGAGTTAGATTTGCATACATCGAAGGTTGTCTTGTCAATAGGATTGAACATTTTGAAGCAATCATTGTTAGATGCTGTCTCATCTCCGTATATCTGGGTGTCAACAATGTAAGTTTCGTCATATTCGTCTGACACAGCTTCATGCTAGTCTGAACAGAGAATATATTAACTGACCTCAAAGGTGAACGGCATCGGCACCTTTCCAATGTCATGCATGTAATCAGTCGTGGTACCATGTGCAAGATATCTGGTGCATGGAAGGAATAAAGCGGCATGAGTATTGCTTGATTTTCTGAAGTCTTTGCTTCAGATCCAAATGTACCCAAAGGCACAGAAGTTACAGAACGGTAAACATGAGAACTTTATTAGATTGACATACCCAACAGCTCCACCACCTGACCCAACCAAGCAGCTATCCTGGAAATGGCGGCGGTTCAAATTCTCTAAAACTGACCTCATCAAATGAGCAGATGCTCCATTTGGTGTGGTATTCTTGTGGTCATATGGCATAAATAAGGCCTGCAGTTGAAAGAATAAGTATCAATAAGTGCGAGAGTTATATATATTAGTGGTATCAATACATATATAAATAGGGTTCATTACAATTACAAGAGATAGGTTTCTCTTTCTGTGCTGGCTTAAATTTCCATTATTTTTAAGAGTTTGTTCTTAAAAACATTCCTTTTACTCGAGCATACATCATAGCACAATAAAGAATATAAACATATCATCAAACTTCATGCTACGTATACTTGTGCTAGAACCAGATAATACAACCTTACACCTATTGTTTGCCACATTTATAAATGGAGAAAGGAATATATCTAGTACTCATATAGTCATTCTTTTGGTGCTATACTTCAGCAGGATTAATGACACCAGCATGAGAGCACATGATAATGAAGAATGCAGTATGCTTAGTCCAAGAAACTTAAAATGTATAAAATTTAGTAAATTTAGTAACCAAGATTTGCAAATGCCAAAACTGGAAACATGTTTAAAAGTAGCTTCATTCGGGAAGGATCATATGGAAGAGTTGCATTACCTCCATTCCAGAATGTACATTCACCCAAATATGAGGTTTGAATGATCTGGCGAGTTCCCTCATGATCTGGGCCTCAGGTTCACTAAAAGGAGCAAAACCAGGATTTTCCTCATATGGATCATAGTCCTATAATACAAAACAGATGTACATAATATCAATAGGTGGATACTCTGCAATATGCATATTTCCAGAGCTCTGAACAACCCCCCAAAATGGAACATTTATGATAAAATCATGACAACAAACATCTTATACGTAAAACACATGCAAAACTCTCATCATCTATCACAAGAATGGACAAGGACAAGGAATATGCATGGCAAAACATGATCAAAGTCTATTTGATCCAAAGTCGACAAAAGATGTAACAAGTAACTCAATTTAGTGCTCCGGGATGTTAATCAAACTAACTTTCAAGAGCAACATTATGATATATTTGATGTGAATCTTATAAATTCATCATAAAAAGGGCTGCAAAATTCTGATCACTGAACCCAAATATGACTAAGGAATATACACACTAAAGTTGGCCAAGTTATATTTCTACAAGACTATAATCTAATCTTTTTTAGTCAAAAATAATGTTCCCGTATATCCGCAAACACAGCTTTTTTCAAGGGCATTGCGATGGTATGGTTGACGGGAGTTTGTTAATTCATTAAGTACCTTCACATGGTAATTCACACAATGAACAACCATTAGTCAAGATTCAAATTAACATATACTTTAACAAAAACTAATGCACTGCTGACATTAAGAGGAATCTGAATTTGCTCGTGCACAATGAGAGAATACTAAACCACTAACCTTTTCTTTCTTTCCCCAATCAACACTCCAGTTCCTATTAAGATCTACTCCTCTTCCTGAACAAAGAAAAGAGATATAGTCATATAGAAAAAGTGGGCACAAAACTACTTCATGTGATAGACGTTTATTAAAAGTATAATCACCATTTCTCCTATCACAAAGTTCCCCTGCTTCCACACGTTTGCGACCATTGAAATTTTCCATTGGCACCATCTAAAGGACAGATTTGTTCAGAAACAAATATTACCTCCTTAGTTCAGGAACTGATTCTTTAATAATGCAGTTAAAATTAATAAAACGCAAAACATTACTGAAAGGGACAATACTAAAATGTCACATAATCATATGTCACTTTGCAGGAAAATCCGATTTCCCTAAACCAGAATAACATCATAACTATACTTCGCATAAAGCATTAGGAGGAAAAATATTTACCACTACCATATCACAAATGTTTAGAGTGAGTAATAGGAGTTAATCATAGGGAACTAGTATTTAAAATTGTCAGAAAAACGAAATTTAGCTTATTACAGAGCTGGCATAAGAGCAATGCACTAAAGAAATATTTCTGATACTTATCAATCCAGGTACCTAACCAAAGCAAATATCATCCTCAAAACTGTACTGATGCATATATATAACCGAAGAAAGGACACTTTCCTAAAAGATGTGTAAGCCAAGAGACGAAAATAGAGAGTCAGTTGCAAAAGGACTCACTTTGATAACAAGATTCTCCAGCATTTTCTCAAATGATGACAGATCCACCCCGGCAATCTTACGCTTCTCCGTTAAAACATAGAGAAGACGTAGTGCAACCTCAGAGGTAATAAGTTCTCTGCCATGCTGCCCAAAGCTCTGGAAGACAATTAACCTTTCTGTCAAAACCGCAAGATATCAATAATTTATTTTACATAACAACACGCAAAATGTTGTTACAAAAACATGCATCTGTCCACTTTATTTGATTCAATATCGTAAGCACTCTCGACTGAGCTAAAGGAGTGGAGACTCGTTTAAATGGGATGCTCATACCATCAAATCTCACTCAATCATTTGGATCTGAGGCATAATGGTGCATGTTGGGCGAAAAAAAAAAAGTGATTAAATTTGGGTTGGAAACTAACCAGAAGAACATGAACCTTTGAGCCATTATCTGCGCTCTCCTTTACATGATTAAAAGTAACTACAAACAGCTCTGCAGAATACCCTTTGTCACTGGCTCTTATAGTGTCCATCTGTAACATAATATTTGAAATTGAATAAAGGGGACTACAGGAAACAGGCCATACTGAGCGAGGACAATTGAACGAGATTATGCTAGTAAGCACTCACACTCAATTTATCTGAATGCCGAGCAACCAAAGCCTTGATTTCAAGCAGAAGGGAATCACTGGTAAGAAGGGAAATGACAGTTAGTATGCTATTGCTATACATATGATGGTGGTTTGAGACGCAAAGGGGGTACACAATTGAAATACATCAAGAGAATGCAGGGTGGTTGTTCTACTAAGCACTGACAAGTTAGGACGAATGCAGGGTGCTCCTTATACTAAGCACTGACAAGTGAACAAAGGAAGCAAATTTCACGAAAACGAAGGCAACAAGGCAGGACTCAATAAGTATATCCCACCGGCAACTAGGCCGAATCATGTCATTTCTACACAGCCATAGCTTCCCTCATAGTATCAGCTAGGTATGAAGGAATGGGTTCCAATGGTGACTGGTGAGCAGAGCAGCAGTACCGTACAATTTGACACTAACTCTCAAATTACGTGCAGGCGCGAGTAAATCGCAGTGAGCTGACGTGTCAGCAGCGACCAACGCATCGTTTCAGCTGGATAACCTGATGCACCGGCGACCTACAGGTCGGATGAGCCACGCGCCCTGAAGCTGGGAGCAGGTCAAACGCCGGGATTTGCACGGAACCGGGAGTGGGAGGGGGGTGGCAGGGGTCGCGGATGCGGTCTCACCTCGAGTGGTAGAGGTCGCGCGAGATCGGGGTGCGGGAGGCCGGGATCTTGCCGGCGGCGGCAACGACAGTGAGGGCCAGAGTTAGGGCTCGGAGGCGGAGATGAAAAGGAAGAGGGGAAGCGGCCATCGCCGATCCTCGCTCCTTTCCCCCGGCTCCTCAAACCACCGCGGAGACTCGTCGGCGGCGAGGCGAGCCCCTCGCGCGCGGTCTCCTCCCTCGTCCTGACTCTGTCTGTCGCTGTGTTTTTTTTTTAGTTGATTTGTTTGTTTGTTAACACGAGGCAGTGACTACTGCTCAGATATCGACTTCTCACAAGAAATCTGTTGAAAAGAAAGACAATGCAGTTGCAAATTTATAACTGCGTTTTTCTGCAATGGTCAGGCTGAAGAAACTCTCTTCGCCTGTTCTTTGCTGGCTCCTTTAGCCTATGGTGCTGGAGGTTTATAAATGTGCACCGTGACACATTAATGGAACGTGATGACATGTTGAGGGCTGCTAGTTTAAGAAAAACCGATTTAACTATGTCATTTTCAGGAGGTGGCTATTGTTGCCTGCTAGTAAATTTACTAATTCAGGCGCATGCATTTTAGGGTAATTTGTTTCGTTGTATAGACTTTTTTTTTCTCTAGAATAGAGAGCTGTAAAGATTTGTACAACGACGCGTACAGTCAAGTTGGCTGCCGCCAGATAGCCTTGCAAGAGTGATGAGTACCTTGCCTATGAACACTATCTCTAAACCATTAAGCCTACTCTTGTGACATCTATAGAAATTGGTGTTTGTGGTATTCATGTGTACAATACCCTGACATAAGATAGGTGGAATATATACATGTACATGGACTATTAATTTTGTTTTTCCAAGCAAATTCAACGAGGAGAACGCATACTTTATTGGTACGCAAGAGCTTTGCCATTTTCAAGAAGTGTACTTTACAGTTCGGAAGAAAACTTCACACCAAAAATGTATTAGGAGTCCTTATTTCTGATGTGTACGAATTCAAAATTGTTTGGTATATAATAGGTACAGTAGTGAAGGAATTTCTTATGCACATAAACTAATTTGAAATGGTTGGGCGTGTGCAAAAATGTCAAGCATATATAGTACAAAATTTTAAGCATAGTTCACTTGCATGTTTCTTCTGTATACAAGCTTAAAATTCAGAGGTACTATGCTTATACTGTGCTCGTACCATGCAAAATAAAATAGAAGCCATGACTAAATTTAAAAGGAGGGTACCACTTGGCCAATTGATGTTCTCTCATATCCCGTTCTTCTATACAACCAACATAAATAAAGTACATGACATGTATAATATGGAATTGCACATATCTAAAAGAACTCAAGGTATATATGTGTTGTCTTCACTCTTCAGGAACAAAAATCATTTTGCTTCGAGTCAAGTACACGCTCCCGTCGTTTTCGAATATTCGTTGATTCCAGCTTGGCCCCTGACTTAAATGGATCTAAAACGAAAAAAAAACGTGGTCTAAAGGTTGAGCCCGTCCATAAGTATACGTCGTCCTTTGGATAGAGAGAAACATGCAGCAAAAGTATTCGGATAGTCAACGCATGTGAGTCGCATTGCAGCAGCATCCTACTCCTGCTCTTTATAAAGAGCGCTCCCAGAGAGAGAGAGAGAGACAGAGAGAGAGAGAGAGAGAGAGAGAGAGAGAGAGCATCCGTTCCCAAACCGACGGAGACGATCGATGGAAGGCACCGTGCTCTGCGCCGCCAACCACGTGCCGCTCACGCCCCTCAGCTTCCTCGAGCGCACGGCGGCCGTCTACCCGGACCGCCCCGCCATCGTCGCATCCGGCGCCGCGCCGCGAACCTGGCGGGACACCCGCGCGCGTTGCCTCCGTCTCGCCGCCGCGCTCGCCGGACTCGGCGTCCAGCGACGCGACGTGGTAATTACTAACTGCGAAGCACTAATTAAGCCTTGGTTTAACCCCACATGTATTCTGTATCTGCAGAGCAGCAGCAAATTTAATCCTTAATTTTCTGTGCAGGTTGCTGTGTTTGCGGCCAACATTCCCGCCATGTACGAGCTCCACTTCGGCATTCCAATGGCCGGCGCCGTTATCTGCACCCTCAACTCCCGCCTCGACGCCACCATGGCCTCCGTCCTGCTCCAGCATTCCGAGGCCAAGGTCGTCTTCGTCGACTGCGCGCTGCTCGACGTCGCGCAACAAGCTCTCCGCCTCGTGTCCCAGGCCGGAGCCAGGCCTCCCGTTGTGGTGTTGATCAAAGAGCTTCTTGTCGGCTACGAGCCATCACCTGATCACGTTGTTCCGGAGTCTGATGGCTGCTACTACGAGTACGAGGCCTTCCTGAGCAGTGCCGCCGGTGAGTCGCCGGACTTTGCGATCCGGTGGCCGGCCGACGAGAACGAGCCGATCGCGCTCAACTACACGTCGGGGACGACGTCGAGGCCCAAGGGCGTGGTGTACAGCCACCGCGGCGCCTTCCTCAACAGCCTGGCGGTCGTGCTCATGAGCGGCATGGCGGCGACGCCCGTGTATCTGTGGACGGTGCCCATGTTCCACTGCAACGGCTGGTGCCTCGCCTGGGGCGTGGCGGCGCAGGGCGGCACCAACGTCTGCCTCCGCAAGGTCACCGGCGCCGCCATCTTCGACAGCATCACGCGGCACGGCGTCACACACATGGGCGGCGCGCCGACGGTGCTGAGGATGATCGTGGAAGCGGCCACAGCGGAGGAGCGGCGGCCCTGCAAGCGCCCCGCGGTGACCGTGGTGACAGCCGGCGCGCCGCCGCCGCCGCAGGTGCTGCTCCGGATGGAGGAGCTGGGGTTCGTGATCGTCCACTCCTACGGCCTGACGGAGACGTACGGCCCGGCGACGGCGTGCACGTGGAAGTCGGAGTGGGACGCGCTGGCGCCGGAGGAGCGCGCGGCGCTCAAGTCCCGGCAGGGCCTCCACCACCTCGGGATGGAGGAGGTGGACGTCAAGGACCCCGCCACGATGCAGAGCGTGCCGGCGGACGGCCGCACCATGGGGGAGGTCATGGTCCGTGGCAACACGGTGATGAGCGGGTACTACAAGGACGCCGCGGCCACGGCGGAGGCCATGGCCGGCGGATGGCTGCGGACGGGGGACCTGGCCGTGCTCCACGCCGACGGGTACGTCAAGCTCATGGACCGGTCCAAGGACATAATCATCTCTGGCGGGGAGAACATCAGCACCATCGAGGTGGAGGCGGCGCTGTACGCGCACCCGGCGGTGGCGGAGGCGGCGGTGGTGGGGCAGCCGGACGAGTACTGGGGCGAGACGCCGTGCGCGTTCGTGGCGCTCAAGGAGGGCTCCAGCGCCGGCGCCGAGGAAGTGATCGCGTTCTGCAGGTCGCGGCTGCCGCGATACATGGCGCCGAGGACGGTGGTGTTCGTGGAGGAGCTGCCCAAGACGGCCACGGGGAAAGTGCAGAAGTTTGTGCTTCGGGACAAGGCCAAGGCCCTCACCGCCATCTCCAGCTCCAACAATTAATGGACCAGCCTCAGCTTCAGCAACATTTCAACTCTAACTGATCCCGCCTGTAAACTAAGAAATTGATCGCGCCTGTGTCATCTCATTTGCAATAAACTACCACTCCGGAATCATGCATGGCAATAATTAAGGCAAATATTGTTTCTCGAAAGAAAATTGGCAGTAATTAAGTATTGTCCCTGCGCCACGCTTAGCGGTAACTAAAGCATTGCAATGCTTGCACTGCCCTTCAACAACACCACGAGCCACACGAACTTGTCTGAATTCATTCCAAGCCTTGGATCAGAATTTCCTGTTTTCCTCACCATGTAAGAATCCATCGGTCATTTCTTGTTCAATTCTGCCATCAACGAAATCATCCTCTGCATATTCATCCTCATTGTCACCATACTCATTCTCACCGCCAAACTGAACCATATAGTCAAAATTCTCGCCACCGTAATCCTCATTAGCCTGGTCCTCGTGTTCGTCAAGCATTTCAGTATCATTGGTATTATCTATTAAAAAAATACCGTACACCAGTTAAGGATGTTAAGATAAATAAATATAAATCACAATTTGCTGGAAATCATGCATTTGCTACACAATGTAGATGAAAAGCTCACCATGGTGGGTGCTCACAAGTGGACTAGGCTTACTGCCGGAGACCTCATTCGAGTAGACAAATCTGGTGCCACTTGTGTGGAAAAGGGTACTCTCAAGTCTCAACATCTTGAGCACCGAGTGGACGGTGAGGGGCATGCTCCTGCCCATTATCACCAGATCGACCCCTTCCATCAATCCATCAAGAGTATCTAATATTATTAAGAGAGATATTCAGATATCATTTTTCAATAAGGTTACAAATATTTTGTTATTAGACTGATGGCTACAGTTTGAAGCACAATGTAAACTGTGAAGTGGACTGGAGTACTAGCTGTGATTTGGCAAGTTTTAGCTACAAAGATGCCTCCTTGGCTGAGGAAGAGAAGACACCGAATAGGCTGCTTGTTTGAATTGAGAGCAACCATGGACAGTGCGTTTATTGTGCTCGTGGAGGAGACGTTCTTTGAGTTTTGCAACCATGGAGTTGTATGGAGGACGGAAATTGGAGTTCAGAGCTTGCTCCTCCCTGAATCTGAGGAGCTGGGGATGGTGCCCATGGCCTTGGTCTTTTCCCGGAGCGCAAACTTCTGCACCTTCCCTGTGGCCGTCTTGGGCAGCTCCGACACGAACACCACCGTCCGCGGCGCCATATAGCGCGGCAGCCGCGACCGGCAGAACGCAATCACTTCGTGGGCGCCGGCGCTGCAGCCCTCCTTGAGCGTCACGAACGCGCACGCCGTCTCGCCCCAGTACTCGTCCGGGCGCCCCACCACCGCGGCCTCCGCCACCGCCGGGTGCGCGAACAGCGCCGCCTCCACCTCGATGGTGCTGATGTTCTCCCCGCCGGAGATGATGATGTCCTTGGACCGGTCCCGGAGCTTCACGTAGCCGTCGGCGTGACGCACCGCCAGGTCCCCCGACCGCAGCCACCCGCCGGCCATGGCATCCGCCGTCGCGGCGGGGTCCTTGTAGTATCCCCTCATCACCGTGTTACCCCGGAACATGACCTCCCCCATGGTGCGGCCGTCGGCGGGCACGCTCCGCATCGTGGCGGGGTCCTTGACGTCCACCTCCTCCATCCCGAGGTGGTGGAGCCCCTGCCGGGAGTTGAGAGCCGCGCGCTCCTCCGGTGGCAGCGCGTCCCATTCGGGCTTCCACGTGCACACCGTCGACGGGCCGTACGTCTCCGTCAGCCCGTAGGAGTGGACGACCACGAACCCGAGCTCCTCCATGCGGAACAGCACCTGCGGCGGCGGCGGCGCGCCGCCGGTCATGACGGTGACCCGGCGCCCGGCGGGCAACGGCCGCCGCTCCTCTGCCGTGGCGTTGACGATCATGCCCAGCACTGTCGGCGCGCCGCCCATGTGGGTGACGCCGTGCCGCGCGATGTTGTCGAAGATGGCGGCGCCGGTGACCTTGCGGAGGCAGACGTTGGTGCCGCCCTGCGCCGCCACGCCCCAGGTGAGGCACCAGCCGTTGCAGTGGAACATGGGCACGGCCCACAGGTACACAGGCATCGCAGGCATGTCGTTCAGTAGCACGGCCGCCAGGCTGTTCAGGTAGGCGCCGCGGTGGCTGTACACCACGCCCTTGGGTCTGGACGTCGTCCCCGACGTGTAATTCAGCGCGATAGGCTCGTTCTCGTCGGCGGGCCACCGGATCGCAAAGTCACCGCCGGCACTGCTCAGCAAGGCCTCGTACTCGTAGGAGCGATCAGCCGCCGGAACAACATCAGGCGATGGCTCGTCCAGAAGCTCTTTGATTAACACCACAGCGGGCGGCCTGGCTCCGGCCTGGGACATGAGCCGGAGAGCCTGTTGGGCGATGTCAAGAAGCGCGCAATCGACGAAGACAACCTTGGCCTCCGAATGCTGGAGCAGGACGGAGGCCATGGCGGCGTCGAGGCGCGAGTTGAGTGCGCAGATGACGGCACCGGCCATCGGAATGCCGAAGTGGAGCTCGTACATCGCGGGGATGTTGGGCGCAAACACAGCTACCTGCACACAAAAAAGTCAAACTTCACTACTTCCCTACGGTACTACCACTAACAGTTTAATTGAGCGGAGCAATTTGTAATCAGATTTCTGAGAAACAGAACAATTCGATTGAGCGCTTGTGCATGCTACCAGTAGCTACTCTAATGGTTTGTGTGGGGAAAAAACACGAGATTGGACTAAAGAAATGTGCAGCTACAGCCTAGAGAGCACATGAAAAAGTCGATCCTTGCGGATGCGTGGAGAAAGGGGGATAAGATAATCAAGGCCTAATTAGTGGTTGGCAGTTAATTACCACGTCGCGTCGCTGGACGCCGAGTCCGGCGAGCGCGGCGGCGAGGCGTAGGCAGCGCGCGCGGGTCTCCCGCCAGGTGCGCGGCGCGGCGCCGGATGCGACGACGGCGGGGCGGTCGGGGTAGACGAGCGCCGTGCGCTCGAGGAAGCTGAGGGGCGTGAGCGGCACGTGGTTGGCGGCGCAGAGCAGGGTGCCATCCATCGCCGCGGCAGGCAGAGCGCCCGTCGTCTCCGGCGATTTGGGGTGCTCGGAATGGGAAAGGCAGAGGGGATACAACACAAATCCGGTGCGAGCGAGACGGCTGGAGAGAGGACGGACTGAAGGACAAGCGATGTCAAGAGTCTCAAGACTGAAGAAATTTTTCTCTCCTTTTTCTTTTCTAGTGGCGCAGAGAGATGACGCGCACGACGACGCTATACTTGCACAGATATCATAATCACGCCCTGCTTTTTTTTTGAAGCCAATGTACAAACCAAGGTTCACCTTATCAACGCTACCGCCAACCAAACCGAACCGGTAACCAGTCAAATATTTGAAAATCAAAATTTGAATTCAAAAACTTGGTTACCGACCGGTTTGGTTCGGTAACCAACAATTCCTGACTGGTAACCGAGATAGTGAGCAATATTGCGAAAAAAAGGCTAAAAATGTAGAAAAATATTGCCATGGCCTTTGCTAAATATTACCCATGACCTTTGCTAAAAATACAGGAAATTTCGCCATGACCTTTGCTAAATCGAGCGACGATGTCGGAATGGCACTCCGGCGGCCGAACGACGGCAATCCGTGGCGGATCGATGATGTCGGCAAGTGGGGGACCAAGGGGAGCGTGTCGAGGAGCTAGAGCAGTGGAGGGGGATCAATAATGGAGCCAGTTATTGGAGATAAGGTTCATTTTCTTTTTTTTCCCCTTTTTTCCGCCTAGAATTCTTTCGCGGATTTTTTTGCCCCATCAAAGGAATGATTTTTGTGTTCTTCTTTCACCAGTGTGCTGCAAATAATGTCTACTTTATTTATTTTTGTTTTTTTTTTCAAATTTTGAATTCGAAAACCGACCTACCGAACCGGCCTGGACCGGTAAGTCTGGTTATCTCGGTTACCGACCGGTAACCATCGATATTGCAAACCACAGACTAGTTGTTGTATGGCTTGTCTCAACGCTTCTGTCTACAATTGATATGGCTTGGGTAGATTATTCGCCTTGCTGCGTTTGTTGTTGCAATATACTTTGTCTACAACAGCAATGTAAGCGTATATTGCCCAAGGTAGTACATACAACTGGACCCACAACACGTAAGCATTAGCTATGACAAACTTCACAATGTTGATCTCACATAGGCAACAACAATGTATCTTTACCACTTGATAAATGTAGATGGGCCTCACAGCAGAGGGAAAATGGCTGTCCAATTTACACAATGCTATGGCCTGTGTATGCAATATGAGTGGGCCCTCACTGAATTAAAAAAAAAATCCAGCCTGAATCAATCGGTGTACACCGTATGATTGTCTTCGTTATTTTATTGTCTACTTAATAGTCAAATGTATAGTTTATTTCATATTACCATGCAGTACAGCTAATGCCCACTTTTGCAATGAATCCTACAATCTCCTCCCCACAATGGTTATGCATCCCTTTGTGTGCTTCATTTATTGTATAATGGTCCTCATATGTCACTATTGTGGCTTAAGGATTGACAGTAGGTACTATTTTTTTAAAAAATCTCCACATCTCAAGTCTCCCTTCTCACGCCCAAGAGAGAAAAGATGGAGGGGAGATAGAAATTTGTTCTTTATTCCTTATGGGTAGTGATATGGCTGATGCATGTTTTTGCAATAAATGCTATAATAGCCATCTTCACATTGCCTATGTATCTCTATATGTACCTTGTTTGTTGTATAATGCTGCCCACTATATTTTCTTACTTTGGCTGCTCTAAGAATTAAGAATATGAAGGGGAAGATGAGAGCTGTTGCTCTGTGCTGCCTGCTCATCGTCCTGCTGTCTGGCCAGCAGCAGCAGCAGGTGGCCGCTGCCATGTTCGACTACTGTAAGTGCTACAGGAATTGCTACTCTAATTGCAGGGATTGGGAGCACCACCCAAGGTGGCAGTGCTGCCTTAGGTGTCTCAACTACTGCAGCGGCGCCGCTGTAGTAGTATTCGCCTCGGCGTCCGCCGGCGACTGTGACGGCATTTGCCGGCCTCTCTCCTTTTGCGGCACGGCCGCGAACGGTAACGCTTCGCTTCAGACTCTTTTAGCAGCATTCTCCTTTAATTCTTCTCCTTCTCCTGTTGATGCATGCTGCATCCATCTTGGCTCTCTGAATTATTCTCATTGGGTGTCTGCATTACATGACGGCAGGGGCAGATGATGTTGAGGCTTCTTGTGTGGAGGACTGCACACACAACCTCGGAGCCTATGCACCAACTGCTGCCGACCTCAACTGATGGTGGCTTCAGTATCATCAGATTCAGAAACAGAGTTGTGGTGTTATTATGGACTCGATTGTTAAAGAACAATATTTAATAATGAAATAAATCAGCTCCTGCAATCATTCTACCATGCCTTTCTTACGTTCTGTGTCAACTTGTTTGCATCTCTGTCTCTATTTTATTTTTCTTGTTTGAGATTTAAGCTGGAAATATCCTTTTTACATAGAGGACGGGAAAAAGAGAGAGAAAGATGCGTTCTCAGTGCGGTCATGCCAAGTCATGGGTTGAAACGAACAATAGACCTGGAGGATTATGCGGATCTGGCGGCCCGACCGGATCCCAGCAACGGCGGTGGACGAGAAGGTCTCCGGCGACAGCAGGGACGCACCGGAGCGGCGAACAGCTGCGGCTGGCAAGGCAGCGTCGAGACGTCGCCTGAGCAGTGTGTGGTTTAATATCGATCATTATTAATCTGCGGCCCATCAGAACAATAAAGTGGAACGATGCAAGTCGAACAAACTCAGTTCATCGTCCATCTCCAATGGCACAAAAATTTCATACTACAGTACATTACAAACAGATTCTAGTTACAGTGGGGGCAAGCTCAACAATAGGCAGGCAGGGTGGTGTCACCTCATTCCGTTACAGACAAAGATATGGCCACAAAATTTTCTTTTGACAAACCAGCGATCGATTACTCACACCAATACTGCATCTAGCTAGCTCAGGCATCCGCTGCTCTGTAAAAGATGAACTTCTCAATTCCTTCAGAATCAACACACACATGCTCGTGATGCCAACACATTCACGTGGGATTGCCCCTTACTTCTGTTGTCTTCGTTCAGCCTCCTTTTTCGTCTGTCTTCCCGGAGGTTCGATGGAGTTAGAACTGCTTGGATCCTATCTATCGTTGATCATGCACATGTATCCACCACCGAAATTCCGCTCCATGGGATACCTGGTGGCACCCTTCATGTACTCCAGGTGTTTCATGGCAGCATCTCGGACGCCAGATCTGTTGGGCGCCTTTCCTCTCTTGCGCTTCTTTATCATGCTGCAAGTGCCCAAAGGGCCATCGCTTCCAGCCCCAGGTCTCCTACAGTGACATTTGCAAAGTTTCAGCTTACACAACTTACCATCATCATGACTTGACTGTATACCTACTCAATTCAGTTTGCCGAATTTCAATAAATCATGGGGCAAAAAAAAACCCTATACCCTAAATAAGGTTCCTAATCAAGAAAAGAAGGGCCAAAACTTACTTCAACAATTTCTCAGAACCAACTCTTGCAGCTTCTATTGTATCCTTCGAAGGCAGCCACTTCACTACCCTACCAGGATCACCTCGCATCGGTGAGTGGATTTTTACCAGCTGCACAAGATTTTGTTTTAGCATCAATACATCATCTCGTCGTAGGTAACAACAGAGCTCATTGTTAAACATCCAAGGTGCTAATCAGCTATTTATTTTAGGTTGCTAAAGTAAGGAACTTACACCAAGACATTCCATCATTTGATAATATGCTCTACCATGTAGTGGAGTATGTCCCTTTCTGGACTCTGAAAAGTACCTTGTCCTGAAACAAATCACATCAACTGTAAGAAAAACAACACAACATAATTTACAGTTATTGACATAAGAGCGGCAGTCACCAACCATTCCTTGTAACCTGGGTCTACTGTGAAGCCATACATATCAACACTATCACAGACGGAGAGGGCAAACTCAAGAGCTTTAAGCCCAGTTCCTTTGGCAGATGAACCAAATGAGGTGCCTAGCATGAGGTATACTGGATTGGTTATTGGAACCTCCTACAGACACAAGTTCCGGCAGCGAGATAAGAAAACATCTAACGAGGTCAAGGTGATCTAGTTTCTACAATCTGAAAGGCAAATTACCCGAATCATTTGGTTCATAATATCATGTATTGTTGTCTTGACAATTAGTACCTCCTTTTTTGTTTCTGCAGCCATTAAAAAAAAAAAGCATGATTTTTCACTTGGTATCTCACTGATAGAGGAGAAAAAGGGGCATATTGCAGACGTACCATCTAACTCAACAACTTTATCCAATGCCTTTGCAGATCCTCTATTTAGAAGGCGAAATGTACTCTTTGTACCAACATATTCAGTGTATTTCTGCAATATGAACAGAGGTTGGGGCATATCCAAGGGCAAGGAAAGGAAAATGACCAGCTGACACATTTATCTTAATAACAAACCTGGATGGGTGCGCCATTTTCTCTGATGACAACATCATAAGAATCAATTTCATCGCCAAATTTAGTTTTAAGAAGATCACCAGAGTTCCCAACGACAGCACACCTACTGAATTGACGAGGTACATATGGTGATGTCTTAGGTAAAACTAATGAGAGCTTCTCCATACAAAGAGTTCTGTTCTGGCACTTATTCCTGCATACTCAAAACTAAATATCTATTAGTGAAGGGTCGGACATACTTAAGCCTACGTGAAACAGTAAGATTTATATCTACCCACAGAAAGATTCCCTTGTTGATTCTGCGCCATGCATACTCTTCCCATCCATTTGGCAAGGCGTCAATATACTCCTTCGTCAGTATTGTGGTACTATTTCGAACCTACGAGAAAACAAAAACGATACTGAGTGACCATATCTTTAGCTAATTGTGTAACTGTGATGAACTTTAGAACAACACTGCAGTGTAGTTTATGTTATGGTGTTTATGAATCCAGATGGGCCAATTGAAAGTGATGAGCCTACAGCTTGGTGGACAGTACGAAGTTTTCCTTGCACTTATTGTATGATGTTGGAATTCACCGGATCCGTTAATTATACAGATTTATCAATAGAAAGCATGCTAACCTGCTCCCATGAGGCCACAGCTTCACACAAATTGAATTCAAACGACAAACCTTCAGGTTTTCCAGTGTTGGGATCTATCTGCAAATATTAGTCCATAAGCAATAAGAAAATGATCATGAACATTAAGCAAGCAAGCCTGGTTACAAGTGAAAGTCAGCAGAGCACTATATTTGGTGTTTGGATGTAGTTAAGTTCCAAAAAAAAAAAAAGATGCTAGGTATGAGCAGAACCAAATGTACTTAGCAAACTATTTTCGACAACTGAAATGGGGAAGGCCCAAACTGAATTTTTTTTCTGACACAACAAACAAGCACTTACCCACTTAGAATCAGTGTCACTTGGGTATTGTATCACAACTCGACAGAAGTCCTTTCCCCGCACCGCTTTCAGTCCTAGACCATTTGCATCCTGCATTTAGTTGAACAAGTAGTAAAAATTTATCTGAACTAAGACACTACAGATATTTTTTTAAGAAAAATCCTCCAGTTACTAGCACTACAAAACTGTGTCAGTTTGTCACTCAAATATGAATAACAACATTACCCAACAATTTACTAGTCCTGAGATGAAAACAAATTATCTTCTCAGTGTGGTCTCATGTACTGGGAATTGTTACAAGGAAACAAGAGTTATGACGCCAGTGCCCCGCGAATCAACCAAAAGACGTAGGGCACACATGGAGTAACAATGCAGCATCAAATGGGCAGAAAGATACGGCATTCAAACCATTATTAGTTCCGGGCAAAGAAATTGCTGCAGCAGAACAGGAAGACCGTACCACACACTTGCTGAATCGGCCCTGAAGCGCGGCAAGCGCTGCCAAGTCCGCCTCAGAAACCCCTGCGCCGCCATCTGCAGGCAAATCCCCATCCCGCATCAGGATCTCCCACACTACACGCAACCAGAGCACGGTAAAGGACAAGCCTCGGGGAAGTGGTGGACACATTACATGAGGAGAGCCCGGAGAGATAGATGATGATGGCGGTCACGCCGGAGAATATGGCGGCGGCGAGCGCGAGCGGGAGCACACGCATGGCCGGAGCAACCCTAGCTGCTCTCGCTCGCCGGAGTAGGAGCGGAAGGGCGCGCCCCGATTCGTTATTGCCGAGGATCGGGAGGGGGCAACTGCATAATCGTTAGTGACGAGGCCCGCCACGCCGAAGTCAAGGAATGGGTTGGGCCTCTAGCATTAAATGGGCCTTCATGAGCTGATCCTTGCCTTTAGACGGCCCACGAAATCATTTCGCACAAATTCTACCGAAGGCAGTTCAGCTCTGGGTTCTGACGAATAAAAGCGAGTATCATGTTTCAAAGACGGGTTTGAACTAAATTGGTATAAGAATGAAAAACTAGCCACTGCCGCCTTTCTTTTCCCTTTTAGCGCTACAGCGCGGTAAAATTGGCCACAAATTCAGCAGTCAACCCACACAGGTCATCTCCTCGGAAGTCTTTGAAACTAGTCATGGTTTGCTTCCTCTGAATTCCGGTGATGGCTGTACCTGGATGGATGGGTTTGGTTGGCAGGTTGGAGACACGAGTGATTATGGATGGGCCTTTGCTTTGACGTCAAAATGGGCGGCCAACCGGCCAAGGAGAGTTCAGACACCATAGCTTGGTCAATACGTACATAGTTCCAAAGGATTTGGTGTGTTGACAGTTCAAATGTTTATTGCATTTGTTTCTAGAACACGCAAAAGACTTGCGCGTCATCTCAGCAAAAGGAGACCCGTATTTTATTTATTCGACATACTTTCAATGAACTCGGCAGGCATCTTCACCATTTCTGGGAGTATCGGTATTATCATCACCAAATCAATCGGGGAGCATCACATTCATTCTCATGCAGTCAGGACACGCCTGAAAGAGCAGCAACATTCTACACAGCGCATTTTGAAGAATTATTCCATCTATTTCTATCGGCTAGAACTTACAGCCATCCCTCTTTGCTGCTAATTTTACACTCATCATGACTGGAACTTTGAAAGAGACCCACTTCATGACAATAACAACAACAACAAGAAGCATCATCAGCAGACATCACATGCTGAAGAATATCAGGCAAAAATTAAGGCCATGTACAGGAAGAATTGTCATCAGCTTCACCGCCAGGATCATCGCGCCTTCGTGGCGTGGCCGTTAGCCCTCGGCCCACGGCGCGGTTCACTGCGTGGCGACGACCGCTGGTGCACCGTGCTGCGACCGTGCTGGCGGTCTCGTGCTGACCCACTACCTCTGGCCTCCCTTGCCCTGCTCTTCAGCAATTCAATCTGCTCAAGAGTCTCGACAACTTCTTTCATTGACGGCCTGCTCCTGGGCTCGCCGGCAAGGCAGTTCAGTGTTAGCTGCGCCGCTTGAAGGGCCTGTTTGGAGTTGTACTGGCCCTCAAACCGGGGGTCCATGAGACGTGCAAGCTTTCTCCGGTCAGCCAAGTAGGGCTTCGCCCAATCGACAAGGTTGAGTTGTCCACCGGGACGGTTAGGATCTAGTGCTCGCTGACCAGACAGCATCTCCAGCATCACCACTCCGAAACCGTAAACATCACTCTTGACATATAAGTGACCTGGACATGGTTTAGAGCATAAAGTGAGAATTATCATCAAAACCAAGTAAGCATCACTAGAAAACTGTTGTAGTTTCTGCGTTCTGGTCGAAAGAACAAAATGTAAATAAAACTGGGATAAATGAGGAGATCAATTGCACATTATTTTCATGCTTTTTAAGAAAGTGACAGCATAAGGAATGGGCAAGCATAGCTTCCTATGACATTATCCACTCGAGGGCAGTAAGTGCTAATCATAGGATTCCAATCGAAGACGAAGACCCACAGCCACCAGCACACTTGGACTAGCTAGTGCCTACTGCCCCATTACTGTAAAATTCAATGAGAAGGAAAAGCTTATTTTCTAGCTATGCAATATTCATTCGCACTGTCATATTCTCTTTCAATGTTCCTGGTCCAATATCTGTATTTTCGGTAGCCAATATTCTAAATAAAAAAAAATGCCAAATATGCACCCAAACGTGACTGAGAATAATCTGAAGACAAAGAAAGGTCTTAAGACCCAAAAAATGACAATGTGAATCAAATTCGGAAAGGTCTCAGACCTAGGATTATGTTGCCGTGTGGAAGACAAACCAAACCTATACCACATTACCAAGTATATTTCCAAGGCGAATTCAATGTGCCGAATGACTAGCATATGGAGTGTTAACAATTCACTTCTGGGAAGCAGCATCAGATCATGAATATCTGCTGATACGAAGCATAAGGAGTTAAGGAGACATACCAGTGGCTACATATTCTGGAGCTGCATATCCATAGGTGCCCATCACCCTAGTAGTGATATGAGAGTTGCTACCAGTTGGTCCAAGCTTAGCAAGGCCAAAATCAGAGAGTTTTGCATTATAGTTCTGCCAAAGAACATTATCAGTGTTTGACCTTAAAAGGAATTAAGATATAACAAGTGGATTGATATCACAAAACTTACTGCATCTAAAAGAATATTGGAAGCTTTGAAATCACGGTAGATAACTTGTTTTTCTGAAGCATGTAGGAATGCAAGTCCTCGAGCTGCACCAATGGCTATCTTTAGCCTTAGTTCCCAAGAAAGCGGGGCACATCCTCCTGAAATGAAATGCAGTCGGTTCATTATCAATATTTTCCAATCAAGTAGTCGCAGCCAAAAAAAGTCTAGTGTCAGGAATCAGTTATATAGTTGAAGATTCAGAATTTGACAATAAGAAGTATTTGACACCACGCTTGCATCTAAATACAAAAGTATTCCAGAGACTAAGAAATGCGAGTCCATAAGCAAGCAGCAAAACATTGCTTATAGGATGATAAATGCCAACAGTGGTAAGAGACTCACTCCTGAAAAGATGGTTTTCTAAGCTCCCTTTGGCCATGAATTCATACACGAGCAGAAGTTCCTTGTCCTCCCAGCAGTAGCCCAAGAGCTTGACTAGGTTTGGATGTGAAAGCCTTCCCAGGAAATTTATCTCTGACTGCAGGCAAACATTAAGAAATGCCCATCAGATATGGTAGTTGACATTTAGCAAACTGATGAGATGATGAGATCTGTCAGACTAAACTAAGAAAATTCTGTCATTTGTGGTTACAGTCTGCAAGAATATATGGCACGTTGCTGAAACCGTGTCGTTTCTGAAAATGCCAAAACTCATCAAACCGAAAAAGCAACTTCATTGTGATAAACATGTGGTTACTTGTGTTATTCTAATCAGCAACTGAACAGTCCAGTACCATAGCACTTGCAAAAGTATGATTCTGGTCAAGATTGGACCATTGGCACTACCAAGATAACACAGTCCCATTAAACAATTATTTGTTAAAAAATGTATATAGCTGACAGACAGGTCATCAGAAATTTAAAATGGCGTAGAGAACCATGATCATGAAATGGTCAGGAGAATCTTCCAAATTGTTGCATGTTTTTAAACTGTCCATTAGTGATGTATCACCAGAAATTGAACTATCATACAGTATTGAGCCCACAAAATTCTTCTACTAGCACTGGTCCCAACATGATCACGAGCAAACAGAACCAAGTCAAACCCCAGCTCGCCAAAATGCTAAAGCTGATCAATTTGGCATCATACAATCGAATATTTATTAAATTACAGAAAAGAGGATCAGGTTTTTATTTACCTGCCATTCTTCATACCCCTGCAAGCTCTCCGAGTTGAGCTTCTTGACTGCAACAACCATGCCCGTGCCGCTCTTCGTCGGGTTCATGGTCTTCTCATCCACCCAACCTTTGTACACCCTCCCAAAGCCCCCCTCACCGAGGACACTGTCCGGCCTGAAGTTCTTGGTGGCCGTCCGGAGCTCCATGAATGTGAAGGTCCGGAGGTTTGGCGCCTCCAGGATCTGGCCCAGCGGGGACTTAGCGCCCTCGTCGAATCCGCCGCTCGTGCTGCGGCTGCCGGTGGACGCCATGAAGCTGCTGTCCACGGAGGAGAGCTTCCCCGTGGTGTTGTTGCTGGTGGTTATGCTGCCGCTTGTCTTGGGGGTCATTGTTGTCCCTATAACACCATGAGGCAACAATTGCTGAGTGTGATTGGGAAGGATTTTACGAAGAACGCGGAAAACAGTAAAAAGTTGATCCTTTCCCCTACTAATTTTGGGTAAACAGTGAAGGACTGATTCCTATGCTAATTCAAATAACCAAGAAATCGTCAGCTAAGAAGAACGGCCTGGTTTTTATAGCGACCTTTCAACAAGAGGGAACCTGTTTCTTCAGCTAACAAACTGAAACTACTAATTTTTCCCTTCTGAGACAACTTAGGTGAACTTGTGTCTTGTTACAAGGAGGACAAATAAGAGCAGAATTCAAGAAATCGCCAAGGACTGAAACTATCGCAAGAAAAATCAGATCAAAACAGCAGTTTCCTGAAACAGCCTCTCACCTGGGCTAGACGGCCTGAAATCCTCCGCCACATGAGCCTTCCCGGCTCCGCCGCAGATGTTCCCCATCTCTTTCTCTCCCTCTCTTCTCTCTGAGCTGAGCCCTCTGTCTCTCCTACTCTCTCCAGCAGCAGCAGGGGAGGCGGAGGAGGGGAGGAGGAAGAAGCGTAGGAGAGGGGGATGAAGAAGTCAAGGGGACGATATAAATATGCGAGAAAGACTGAAGCGAGTGCAGAGAAAGAGACGGTGGAGATGACCGACCGAAGAAGTCGCCGGTTTCTGCATGTGGCCTACCCTGGAGGTAGTACTTTCCTTAAAAATGCAAACTGCGTGCACTTTCCATGTATTGGCTAAATCAGTAATCTTTCTTCTACAACTTATACAGACAAAACCATGTAAGAAAAGATACATTTTCCTTTTGCAGAAAATGTACTCATCATATACTGTACTAGACAGGGAAACAATATATTCCTTTTTCGACCAGACATGTTGCCTTCGCAAATGTTTTTTTCAGTAAAAAGTACACATTCAGTTATAAATTGGGATTTGGGTACTGTGTTATGTGCCAGCGAATTTCACTGAAATTTGATATGTCAGTATACCTGCTGTTTTCGTGTCCAAAACACAAAAAATTAAGATATCTTCGCCGGCCAAGCTCGCACTATGAAAAAAGGAAAAACTTGTGATGATAAATCTACTACTATCTTAGTGAAAGGGACACCAATTTATGCTTGGAACAATAATGCGTGTGTAAAAACAAAAAAAATGAACAATGTTAACAGCGTCGGGTTTGTTGGGACGTTGTGGCTAGACTTGGTCCAAGCAGCCATTGGATTGTTTGACCAGTCAGGCTATAAGCACGGTTTTCCCTTTAACAAACAGTAAAATGTTTGTTATTTTGAAGGTCCTTTTCTCTCCTTGTTATGAAAGCAGGAAGAGAAGGGCAGAGACTGCGTGAGAGAGTCATGCGATATATTTACAGGTTGACAATGGTAACACTTATGGAGGCAGGTGCTTCGACTGTGTCAAACTTTCTACCCTGTTTCGTTGGTTTCTATTGAGTGTCAAATTGAAGTTCTGTGCCTCCGTGGGCCCAAATCTAAAACCATGCATACTTCATGAATGAACCAAAAATCAGTATGACTTATTTTCTTTCACAAGTGTGTTCACACATTCGAGAAAGAGGATGTGGTTACAGGCTGCTGCTTACTAACATTTGACCTTATTAATAAGTGTCCTGTTGCAGCATCTTCCGTCTCAGGCAGGTTGAGGAAACATGTTGTGATAAAATGAAACAAAATCTTTCTAAAAAAGTAGATGGATTCAATGCCAAGCTACTAGGCTGAGACGTTTCCTTTTCTAAACTGTCGAGCAGTGCATCATCATTTCAGTTCTTGAGTAGTAGACGACGAAGCGCAAACTGCCAGGCGATCACATGACCATGATGCAAGCAAACACAGCTTCATCTGATCAGACTTTACTTGTGAAAGTCAGATATGTGACTTCAAATCATGGTAAATTCTCGTCATTAATTTTTCAGCTTAACCCATTCGATGTCGCTGGAACATGAAGTGCCCATGGATCCATTCTCTGATAGCGACTGAATAAACATCATGGGGCTGTTTGGACGCCTGCCACACCTCGCCACGCAAACTTTAGGCGGCGCCGAAGATTGTGGCGAAGTTTTCCTGCGCCACAACGGTGGCGAGCTTTTCTACTGCAAAAGACTGTGGCAGCCGAACCTTTCTCACCAGCCAAACAGTGCCTAATGTTTGCAGTGTTCACCGAGCCTTTGGCGTGGCGTTCGGTGGCGGGGAAGAAACAGCCCCATGGAACCATTCTATGAGATAATCAACCAGTTCTTTTTACCAGTTTGTTTGCTTTGCTAGTAGCTTGTATGTGTTACTGTTACACAATTTTTCAAACGAAAGGACATGAAGACGTGTAGTGATCGAAGCACCGAATCCCACTTGGAATAGTGCTGGCTCCATCGGATGTCCTACCTTGCCGTTCGTTGACATAGTATTGACAATAGCATTTCAGGATACACCGGTCGTCTAATGCATAACAAAGCAACAAACCTAAAAATTTAGTTAATATAGTGCTTCGTATATTGATCCATGACGACCAGTAGTAGAGGTGAACTATATAAGTGGGGAAACGCGACTGCCTACCGGCTCGTTGTTCAAGTCTGCATTCAACAAGAACGCATGCAGAGTTGACAAAACCTGAAGCGACCAGGAGATGTGAAGATATCATTCCCCCAAACGCCACTACTGGTTACATCTGCTGATGCATCACAGAGACCAGAGGAAAAATGCCAACTCGTCCCTTTACTTTTTTCTCTTTTTTTCTTCACAAAGGCGCACGCACTTTGCAAATTGAAGTGGCCGAGAAACGAGACCATGACTAGCACAAACTATGGCGTTTTCGCTCTTTTATGTTGACCGAATTAATAAATAGACATATACTGTAAATTTCAGTAAAAGAATTTTGCTTATCTTCTTCTACGATCGATTGATCCAGGCTTTGTCCTTTTCCAATTAAATGACCTTGATCCAAGGTTTGTCGCTTCAGTTTCTGAGCTCGAAACTCTACAGTAGCTGGCACGTCGGCTTAAAGAAAAATTGTCTTGACAATTGCATTCCATCGATCATCCGCTACATACTAGTATTTTTTTGAAGGGAAATAACAAAAGAACAAAACTAGAAAAGTTAAAGGATAGTGTTGCTTATAGACTACTACTACAGTATGTTGATCCATGCATGATCAGTAGTAGAAAAGGCTATCTGTATGGAGAAGTAGCGAAATGCGACTGCCTAACAGCATACTGTTGAAGTCTATAGAAAACGCATGCATGCTTAGCTTTGTTGGATGGTTGGGTTGGTTGACAAATACCAGGAGCAAAGGAGACCTGAGGTTGTATCATTGGCCCACACTCCACTGATGCGTTATTACAGATAAATATAGTTAGTTCTTGGAAAATGCCAACATTTCCCTTTTGTCCTTTTTGCAGCACTTTTGTGATATAATTATATCGGCCGATAAATGGAACGACGATGATGATTACAGCAAACACAAGATAGATAGGCACGTGTCGTTTTCTTCATGTATAATAATTTCCATCTTCCAGTAGTTGTAAGTTCGTTACCAGTAGGTATGATGTACTATGCATTCTGAATAAAACTAGGAAGGGAATGAAGGAAAACAGTTTCTCAGGGAAAGCTGCAAAAGAAGAGGAACTACTACCAGTCTCCTGAATTCTGAAGTCAGATGACTATCTGTCCGAAACGTACGCCAAGTACTGCACTCCTATTTGTTTTCATTCACATGTGTTGACGGGGAAAAGAAAAATGGAAGTTGCTAGGAAATTTATAAGCTTGGGATGTTGTATGCTCCAACCTCCAAGGAAACGAAAACTGAAATACTTGAACAGCTACTGGTTATTGCTTCGTAGAAAGATCAAGGCACGTATTAGCAGCCACAATTAGGCAGCTAGCTTGAGAGACTGATCACCAGCTGCTACCTCAAGGAAGGATGCAGGAAGGAAGAGAGGAAAAAGTTAGCTGCTGCCTGAAACTCCGAAGGAAGGAGTCGAAACCGGGAAGACTTACGTGGAGGAAGGAATCACGTAATTTTCAGAGGAGAAGCTGAAACCCGGGACAGACGGCGACGTGCCAACAATCCATCTTAATCCATCCCTGCTGAAACTAGTGAAGGTTTTTGTTTGTTGACCCTGCGAGCACGCGGGATGGGGAGAGAGGAAAACGGAGGAGGTCTTCTTGTTCGCTAGCTTTCACACAAACACTGAAGATGTGGCGTTCGATCGATGCAGTTGGCTTGGAGAGTGGAATTAATTAAACCAAGGCCACCAATAATTTGAATGGATCAACTAATAACTCTCCTACAATACGGGCAGAGAGTGGAATCGAAGCACACACGAGTGGCAGCGATCTCCTCCTATGTAATCAAGTAAATAAGCAACACGGTTTGATAGTTAAGCTTCGCACTGCTCCGCAGAGCACAGCAACGTCGCCTTCGCCCAGCCTGGCTCCTGGACCGATCGATCCAGATTACTCCAAGGGCAGGCCATACAATTACAAGTAGCTTAGACTTGACTTTATATAACAATAGTACTTACTGATTAAGTACGCCGTTGACTGGACCGGGTTGCTGGCAGATGTGCTGACTGCGATATCTGCAAGGGACGCGTTTCTTTCCATCGATTCCAAGCTCAAGGGACGTGTCTCTGACGACGAGTGCTGCGCGCTGTACGTGGCTCCTCCTGCTCCTTGTCTTGCGGCTGTTGCTGATGAAAGGCGATACTAACCTGTGCGTTCCTGCATGACGTAAGTATCGATATTGGTCAACGGACCTGGTCCAAGTCAGCACTTCTTCTTAGATCATCGGTCCGCATGTATTATGGATTTTATGGGCTGCTCCATCGCCGACCTCTGTAGCAGCCCCACAAAATTCTTAGATCTTATGTCCCATACTACAAAACCATTCAGGACAGGTCGCCACCATGTTTTTGTTCATGACAGTCAGAAATCCGTGACGAAGCATTGCTCTGTGCCGGTGTTTGTGAATACTTTGCCTAATGAACCCTGTTGTTTCAGTTGGAATTGGGTCGATGTATGGAAAGTCTTTGCTATATATGTTCACCCATTTCCATCTTGAGCAGTTCTATACCTTAAAAAAATAAAATATAGTTGTTTGCATGATTTAAGATTGGTATAATTGATGATCAGTATTAGTTCCCTCACATACTTCTTCTATTAACAAATTGCACTGGATTACTGATCAAATCTTGATGATATATCCACTAAAGTGGAGTATATGATCTGAATTATCCATCCTCTGCAAGGCTGCGATCCGGCTGCTCTGTAACGATCGGTTCCTTCAGGTCTCTTTGTGACCACAAATAATGCAATCCAACGTAAAACAATGAACCTAATCACTCTTGCACGTTTAATAACATCAGAAATACTAGTAACTGGTACGATACTAAAGGTTTATGCGTACCAAAATGCTATGATGATAGAAGCATAAGATTCTTGATCTCAAAACGGATTACAATCATGATAGTAACTGACATGCATGATACTAAAACTCAGCAGGATGGATATCTGGATCACACACTAACACTTACTAAACACATACTACTCCTTGTAGGCCTCCAACCAATATTATTATCGTCAGTACTGGGAGCTGCTCTTTCATCCTTAGGTTCTCGTTCGTGGTACATGAGTAGCCTTCAAGGCCCTAGTTTTCATTTCAAGGGTTTGGGCAGCCTCACACTCCATGGCGATTACCTCGTCGGGGATTTCTCATTCCTCTGTAGGGCGAAAGAGGGTGTGGTGAATCTTCTCGGCACAGCTGAAGCCTGAAGCTGCTGAGCAATGGTTGTTGAAGCATGAAACCTAATCATCATCTTCGGTCTTAATATTTCTCACTACTACCATTGAAGGATGCATCAGGCATGTGTGGCTGTGCGCTGATCGATCGCCGACTACCCAACCTACAAGCTCGATCTGGACGCAGCATGGCTCTCGGACATGGTGCCTACAGTACGTAGCACACACGAATTCAGTGCCGTGGCGGCTGGGATCGAACCCGTCCGGCAGCGGCAGACACGTGGCAGCGAACTGTGCATCAGCAAGGGTATAAAACGTGTAAGCACCTGAAAGAGGTTAAACGAACCTGATCATAAGAGAGAAATGTTTCGCACAGCAACGACTAATTTGCCAGTAGTATAAGTTTCCTTTTTTTTTTTAGGTGCAGTAGTATAAGTTTCCTGTACGCACCTGTTGTTTGCAGGGCCCAGCGAAAATCATCACTCGCAAGAGATAATAGTACTTTTTTTCCCTTCTCTTATTTATCTCCATGGACAATAAGAAAACAAGGGGATTATTAATAAGGGGCTTGGCTCAAAGTATACCTTTTTTTATCAAGGGTTGAGGCCGATATATTACATCAATCAAAATCGAATTGCCCCTCCTGATTCACAACGATCTCAACAATTATAGCATATATATTTTGATGCAAACACGAAAGAATCCAGAGTTCCTATTCAGAGGTTTATGCGAACAATAAAAAGTGAGGTCCGTAAAAGACCGAATGTGATGTATTGTAGCCTCATATTAGACCAACATAAAGACAGCATCACTAACAGTTACGCAATGACTGTTGGAAGAGCAAAAGACCAAAAAATACGAAAAGGCTTGAGCCAATGTATTTAGAGATGTCCTGGAAAGGTCTCATTTTTCCTCTGCTTGTTCCATTTCTCAACCTAATTAAGCAAACCGTAAGGTACTAATTGAATCAAAGGAAACAAACATACAAAGCAAGTGCATTAACAAAAAAAAAGCTCTAAAATCTCAATGAGTCAATATAGTATATCATTTGTACAAAATATAATTGCTTAAGTATGGCCTTAGGGCAGACAAGTCTAATAGGTCGTGATTACCAATTCATACATCAACCGAAGGCTGAACATCAGAAATATACAATAGTATGTCTGTCCATGAATAAGACTGAAAGTTTTAGGTACTGCAGTTGCACAATTAAGGCATAGTTTCCTTGCAGAACTAAGTTTGGACGTAAAGTAAAAAAAATTATACTGGCCTGAATATTTTCATTCATCATCAAGAAATTACTCCATTACACTTTATCACTAGAAAAATTGCGCGGCATCGCGACGCTTCTTTGATTTCTTAACATGTTGGATGGCCCCCGTTTAGTCCTTCTAGGATGAGGTCATGGTCCCAAAGTCTCTTCAAATGCCATGACAAATTAAATTGCAATGAGTGAGCAACGCATCTAAGGCACTACTCGGCACTCGCAGTTTCCTCCACACGTTATAATCCGGGCTTCGGACTAACAATGGTAATGTCAAACTGCAATAACACAACACAGACCATAGATCTAAATAGCAATATAAATATCAATATATTACTTGCTACATGTCTGCATCTTTTTACAAAGCACATAAATTATTTAATTCTTTTAACCAATCAAGTCTTAAGAAATTACATAGCCAAATGTTGCAAAATAGCATGCGACTTCAGAGGATGTTTGTATTACTCTTGATTGGGCATTTTTGACTTCGTTGCACCAGCCAAACTACTAATGTTCTTGGCATTGGTCTCCATCATGAGCAACTCTTTAATCCATGCTCAGATCTACCTCATCTTCCCCAGCAGGCCGATCATTCTGTTTGAAATGAGCCACGTAATAACTTGTATATGTCCTTGGGCTTTTTCGGCCGAACCCTGTAAAGGAGATGCTTGAAAATATCACCAGCTGGAAAATTTTGAGAATACTGCACGATGACAATTTTGTTGCTGGAAGTCTATTTAGCACTGCAGAAACACTTTCATGTGCACCAAAATGCCACTTGTTGGTAAATCCTAAGAATTTTGCACATTAACAATTTAACAAACTGTAAATGAAGAACCAGAAATTCAAAATATGGAAAAATGTTTTGTGAAAACAACAAAAGGTTTACAAGTATTGAACTTATAACTCTTCAGTTCATAATTCTCTTTTTAAAAATGCAAAAAAGAGTATTATCACTTATTTATAGACAATCTATGAAAACATAAAAGAGAGAACCTCTAAAACAGCTAATTGTTGAGTTTAAAATTAAATGATACATTTGCTTGTATTGTACTGGTCTATTTGATGTTCTCATTTTAATTGCAAGCATTCTATCAATGTTCAGATTTAAGCACTGCACGATGATACTTTAATTGTAACTCTAGAACAGGCAAAATTCAAGATTCCAGTCAATTGATACACACTATGGTTATCAAAACATTGTCTGGAAGTTTTATCTATCACTGCAAAGCTTTGTTGATGAGCCCCTCATGGACCAATGAGAGGTGTCGTTGCCTATTTGTCTTACTCCTGTCAGATTATATTGTTAAATTATTTTTGCCTTGTAGTTCTGAAAAGTATATAAATATTCCATAATTCATACGATATTTTGTAATCTTTTGCTCTGAGCTCAGTTTCAAAGTAGTGAATAGAAAGTGCTAATGAAGTAGCATATCTAGAACCTTTGTATACTATATAAATTGGCTAGCCAGTATACGCTTGGTTTTATGTATGTAAGAAATCTGCTTTTACTAAAGACATGAAGTGTACTTCAAAAAAATTTCTGCACATAAAGAACTGCAGTAGTCAGTATTGATAAAGCCTTAAACCATCATGACAGAATTTTGCAATCTAGAGTTTAGGAATCCAAATAACGGGAAAATGTAACTGATCCAAAACATGGGTAGAATCACAAAAGAAAAAGGGAATTCTTCAAACAGGATGACAGACCTTTGCAATATAGAGTTCAGGAATCCAAAAGAGACTTGACAGATCGTATCAATCACAGTTGTTTAGTTCGGACAAACTAAATTTAAATGAGATAACGATTTTGAAGACAAACAGAGTTTTATTCTCTCTAATTCCAAACTGATGTTCTTGATTCCTACAAAGTTCTTCAAACAGAAATTTGAAGCGCATCAATGATACAGAGAATGCATCCTTTTAATCAACTTCTTGCTATAGACTTGGCTCCTGCTATAGCTTCTTGCCCTTGCAAGACTCGCATATCCTGGTCTAGCAAGCATGGGTTAAGTATGTATGATACTATGAATTATACAATCAATCCAAGTGTACAAGGCTGATGTATTGCCATGATGACAAACTACTGATACTTTGGTTTCCTAACTAACATACTGTAAAAATGCAGCATCAAATTTTGTGTAAAATAACTAATTTGAATAACTTCCTGTAAAAATGTGGGAGTAATTCGAACAACAATTTAAGACATTATTAATCTCCTTTGTAAACATTAGTGGTTGAATAATTTAACAACTTAAGATTTAGGCTTTATTCTATACTAGGTAGTAGACTCCATATTAGTTCTCAAAGTTCCTAGCATCGGCCAGAGAGGCCAGGAAAGGTCTGTAGTGTAGATGCTATATCAAACTCAAAGGACTGTGATGTATGCAAACAACTGAATATCTTTAGGTGAGAAAGCTAAACAAATGTGTAGCCAAGGAGAAGCAGAAGAAGTATGCACCTCTGAAAATATGAAAGCGTCTTGCAGCTACCACCTTTCTGCTTGGTACCTCACATTTCAACCTTACTTGGCTGGTGTAAGAGGAGGAGCTCAGAGGATCAGGGAGATGGTTGGGGTAAAGTGCCATCATCGCAGGCGCAGTGTCTATAAGAGAATAAATCGAAGGAAGAAATCTGTCAGTTAGTATTGAACATAACAAAAATAGTCTCACAAACAAATTGAAGTAGACCAAGAATGGTCAGGTCAAGATGATTGAAACATATGGACAAACAAATGTTAGTACTTGAAGTGGAATCGAAATGGCCAAAATTGCGATGCTAAATTATCCTAATGCAAGAGGATACAAGTTTAATCAATAGGTCAGTATGAACTAATGTAGAGCATCAAATAGAAAGAAATCGACACCCAACCAATGTTATGCAATGGCAGTCTTCCACTGTTGGGATGCTTAAATGATAAATACTGGGGTAACCAAAAGATCTCCCCGTAGTCAACAGTGTCTACTCGTTGCAAAATGCCACAATCACAACCTTTTTGAAGCTGCACAGTGTTTTCAAGCAGGAATCACATAATATTTGTCAGTGAGAGGTGTCAGCGTTGCCTATTTGTCTAAATCCTATCAGATAACACTCTTAAATTATTGCTGCCACCGTAGTCCAAAAGTTTATATTAATTATTTCATAATTCCTACTGACATACTCATAAACATTTGCATTGAGAGATCTATTCCAAAGTAATGAGCAGAAAGTGCTAATCAGTAGCATATCTAAGAACCAAATAATGTTGATCCTATATTGGAATACAACCTTTGCATACCATAAATAGTTAGTATAAGCTTTGGTTTTATGTACTATGTAAGAGACATGCTTTTACTGAAGATAATTGAGTGTATTTCGAATGGCACTGCAATAGGACCAATATTAATAAAGCTTTCAAACAGCATGACAGACCTTTGCAATCTGGAGTTTAGGAATCCAAAAGAGATGGAAATGTAATCCAAAGCATACGTAGAATTGAAGAAAACAATAGCAATGCAGTATATAAATTGATGCTTGAGTACTTAACTGACATATGCATATAGCAAGGCTTTTCGTAAAACGCCAGCAAATAAATGTATGAGTTTCCGTTATGAAACCAACTTAGCAAAAAAACAAACTATTACTTCGTACACAAACTACATGACAAGGGCAGGGCAGGCTATAGGCTCCAGCAGGATATCACCTCGTATTGTCTAGCGATCGTCATTTATCTACCCATTATGTTTGTTATGAGTACAAGTGATTAACCTGCACATCAATGTTCAGATTTACAATGGCTAGCTAACAATGGATCATTACTGCACTATAAGGATAAATTGTAACTTTTCTCTGAATTCTTAATGAAAGTTCAGCAATTCAATTTTCATTTCCCATGATTGTTGTAAGATACTCAACTACGGCACCAAAAAAAATGTTAAATATTCTTAAAAAAAACTCATGTTAGGCATTCATCGAGCACATGTCGATCAAGGGGAGTAGAGAAAAACTGGAACGCACCATAGATGGTTGTTTCTGAGCTAGTAACAGAGAACTCTCCGTGGGGAGCAGCAGAAGGCCGGGGTACTGAAGCCGGCCCCTCGAGCTTTCGGGCTACCGGCTGCCCCTTCCGTTGGCCGAATGGCGAGGAGCCGTGGCGACCAGTCGTTGCCGGCGTCCGGAATCGCGGCCGGGTCGTCGCATCTAGACGTTACTCCTGCTCGCGTACGACAGCGGGAGACGATGGGAATGGCGAGCCCCGTAGACGAGTACTGGGGAAGGGCGGCCGGAGTATGCGGAGACGCCGTGGCGGGTTTCGTGTGCTCCATTTGAGCCGGAGGGGTGACCTGCAGACGGCGAGGCCCAACGACATTGATGCCGCCTGACACGACATTGATGCCGCCTGACAAGCAGAGGAGGCACAGGGCGAGATCCGCTGCTCCGTTGTCGGCGCGCTGAGGAGGCAGGAGGAGGAGGGCCCACGGGCGGCAGGAGCCAGATGGAGGCCGGAGCACGGCGGCGTCCGGCGACGAGGGGGTGTTCGTTTTTCTAGACCTTGCCGCGAATCTTGTGATTTGAAGGTATTAAATAAAATTTAATTAAAAATTAATTACAAAACTTGGTATTAATTCACGAGACGAATCTAATGAGAGTAATTAAGCCGTGATTAGACGATAGTTATTGTAGTATCATTGTAGCAAAACATAGCTTAATTAGGCTCATTAGATTCGTCTCGCAAACTAACACACATCTGTAAAAAAGTTTTATAATTAGATTTATTTAATACGCCTAAATAATAAGATTAATTTTGATGTGATCTTTAGGTCTAAAAACACGAACACCTCTGAAGTTTTGGATTGATGGGAAATTGACGGATGGTGCGGACTGCGGAAGGGCCTGGTTGAAACTTTTGCAATGAGGGATCGATGGCTCAGTTTCTTTCTATGACAGATCCAATGGTTGCGAGCTTATAGGATGACGTGGCATTCATATAATAGAAGATTAAAAAATTTACTGCCACCTTGATGCAAGGAAGCAAAATTCTTGGGTGTCTGTCACTAAGGGGCTGCTTGGTTGGTGGCCATAACTGGCCACGCCACGCACGCTCGCGCCACAGCCTGTGGCGGGCTTTTCCGGCGCCACAGCCAGCCACAGCCTCCGCAGTTGACTGTAGCATGGCGTCACTGTAGCGTGGCGCGGGTACTGTAGCGGTGGCGAGGTGTGGCTGGGAACCAAGCAGACCCTAAATCCACACACGCACAAAAAAGGACGAGAAGATTTTTGCCCAAAGACAAAACATTTAGAATGGATCTTTCGAGAGCCAAGCACATGATAGTTCTTGGGTACATCTTCAACCAGCAAAAAACATAGCTATAAGAGGAAATGTGTAACCACCTCCTCATCGTGTGCGTTTGATGGTACAGTACAACAAAGTACATGCACAAATATCTCCTCGACATGTACATTTGACAATAAAGCAACCCACAGTATGTGTGTTAGTGTGAATCATTGCATGCAAATCTCTCCACGTTACTGTGAAAACAGATCCATCACTACACATAAAGAGCTATAGTGCCACTAACAAAACTACTAGGTCAGCTAGTCAGGACACACTGGGCACAAATGGCAAATTAATACAACCACTAAAACATCCCACTAACTCAATGAATTTCATCATCCTAAGAGATAGAAATGGTGATGAAAAATCCAATACTTATTCGGTTGCAATAATTCATTCAAAAATAGTTAAAATGATAGCTGGCAGTAAAATCACTAACCCATTCTTCGGGGCAAAGAGACCTGTAGTACTTGGCAAATTTCTCACAATCGCCAGTAGTAATGTAATGTGATATTGTTCTCTTCCTTGAAACGATATAATGGTGACAAACTATGAAGAGTTTAAATGTTACAAATATCCAAACATATATATTATACCTATGGTATTCAACATAACGAGTAAAAAAAAATGCTTGGTTTGGTTTGTTGAAGGCAAGCGGATAGCAGGGGCTGTTTTTATCTCAATCTGGCATATAGGCAAACCAGCAAGGTGTTAGAAATGCGGTTTGATCTAAAACAGATTAAAATCTCATGGACGACCCCAAAAAATTTGAAGTTAAAATCTTAATCAAGGAACACCAAATAATTTAGAAAATACCATAGCTTTAGTGCCCCAAACTTCTAATAGCTTTGATTGTCTCATATCCGATGTATGTAGGTAACAAAAATCAAGACATAGCCTACCTTAGAGTTTTATAGTGCCTCAATCATCTCTGGTGCTTTTTTTGAAACAATCTCTAGCTCTTGCGAATGTCAATATTCAAAAAATATTTACAGCCAGTAGAAATTGCTTGCACATTCAATGGGGAGAGAGGCGTACATGAGAATCATTGATATCTATGTAAAGAATTTGATTTTTTTATGTATACGGTTGATTTTCACATAATGGATGAATCTTACACCACTTATACATGTCAATCTTTATGAACTTTTTGCTATTGATGATAGTCAAAGTAAAAAAAAATATAGTCGATGTGATCAAACCATAAAATGCTTAATTCTGGACCTGTTTCACTAGCAAGGCCTAATGGGATCGAGAGGCCTTGTTTCACCAGCAAGGCCTTGATGAATACATGTAGTCAAGGTTTGGTAGACAGTAATCCCTGGGCTGCTGATGAAAAAGCTCCTAGCCTCCTAGTTTGATGTTAATTTTAGAGGCTTTCCCCCCCAAATTGTATTAACTTCACTCATGTGATCCCTGCCCACGAGGCTTCCTTACTCTTTAAGTTAGACCTATGTTAATTTTGTTTCCCTTTTTTTTTTTAAAAAAAAGACCTATGTTAATTTTGATCCCTTATTTCCCACCCGGTTTTTACTAAGCAGCTCTGATAACCTTACGATCCGAGAATTTATTTATTTTTATTAAATAAAAAGACAGTTTATATGTTTATAAACCTGACAGAAAAATCTCAGTTCAATGTCTTCCTTTTCTGTTCTCCTACTTCATGTAATCTAACTGGACGCTGACTCAATTTGTCACAATGAAATACAGGGTGAAGACAGGCTGAGCAAGTTGCCCGATGATATTCTGCACAAAATCCTCGAGTTACTTGATATCGAGAATGTTGCACGATCCAGTATGCTCTCCAAACAATGTATGCAGATGCCCACTATGCTTAACAACCTTGTCATAAAGGTTAGTTCCTTTGAGGCTACTAAGACAGACAGATCCAACACCACTCTTGACGATTTAACCTGGGCCAATGCCACCATGCACAAAGCAACAATAGAACGGCAGTATGCTCTTCACCTACTGTTTCTGCAACTCTACCTGGGAGATGAGTCCATCTCCATTGCCCAAACTGTTGCTGACACCATAGAACGCCAGATGGTTGGCTCAGCAGAATTTGCAATCATAACGAAGAACATGTCCACTGCACCGAGCATGATTTTGTCGTCCATGGGCAACAGCCGATGGCACTCTTTGAAGGTGGAGAATGTGAGTCTAAATATGTGAGTCTAAATAAACCAGATTTGCCCAACATTATCAGTCATTGCTAATACCTCTGCTTGTTTAACTGTGACGTGGGTATTCTGTCTCCTCTAGAAGTAGAACACACGCGGCTAGGAGCCTAGGACAACATGTAATAGAACTGCCAATTTGAGAGAGTTCATCGAATTCACGATTGCCAACCGGTCGCGCTGCCAATACACGTCCAATCACTGGCACCACCCTTTTAAACGTCCAATCAAATGGATTCAGACGGCACCAGCATATATCGATTGGAGTCATTCATGAAATAGGATGATGACGGTTCACTCATCGATCAGTTAACCACAGATCACTATAAGCATCAGTAAAAAAACATTTATCACTTAGTGATCTGTCAAGGGGCTCCACGAGCGAAAATTATGGTGATTCAGGATAACACAAACTCAAATTCCTGGGCAAAACATAGATAGTAACCAACTAACATTCAAAATCTCTGAAAATGTTTCAGCCATGAAGAGATGCTGACCATCACAGGTGACATTCATTAGCAAACTCTTAACAACCATGACAACTGTTCTAAGGTAGAGGGGCTCCCCCCACATAGAGGACAAACAAAGGCATCCTTAAGTGTTGGTTGCCCTGGTGTAGATCTGCTGGCTTGAGTGCACCGAGACCATCCGGATGAGACCACGAGCCATCAGGTCCTTGATAGCCCTCCGAGCAAGGGAGCCATTGATCTGCAGGGACACAAGGAAAAACAATTTAGATACACAATTTGGTAATTTGATTGGGTCCTGTATACGGCGGAAGAGGCTATGCATTCATACTAGCTGATAACTGAAGAACAAATCTTCAAGAGTCAATATGAGATGAGAGTTGAAATTATACAACGAAGAATATGTAAGACTCCGCACAAAATACAAATCGTTGCAAGGTCTACAAAAACTGCTAATTCATGTCCACAAAATATCAAGGTTACAAGGCACATTTGACACTTTTCATGTAAAACACCTAATAACAAACTACTAGTCGGTCCAAGCTTATCGCACCAAGCAACCATATGAAAGGAGGGTAACACAGATGACTCCCACAGCTTACATGCAATATGGCAAGCTTCAGCCATTATTATATCAATTAAAACTGCTAAATAGTAGCTAGCAGGCATCACATTAACATTAACATGAATATTTAGCTACACAGCATGACTAACATCCTTAGTTTTCCTTTTCGTTCACCACACAATGCAAGTCAATATGCATGGCTGATATGCAGTTAGACCACAAACTTAAGAACTGATGCATATAGCACATATGGCAATTTCATGATAACAAGGTCTATACGCCTGCACAGATCTGGAATGAGGGGTTTACCCGAAGCCTCTCAGAGAGGATGGAGGGGGTGATCTGCTTGAACTTGGGAGCCTCGGAGAGCATCTTGTCGTATGTGGCCTGGTCGAACAGAACGGCGTTGTTCACCTTCTCCTTTTGCTTTCCCTTGCTCCACTTCTGCAAGAACAAATGGCACAAAACGCGGATCCACCGTTAGAAACCCTGGTCACAGCTTGATACATGATGACAGAAAGTAAACCAACAAGAAGACAGTTTCACCTTCTTCTTCTGCTTGCCACCGCCGGACTTGGCCGGCTTCGACGACGGCGGCGGGGCCTTGTCCTTCTTCGGGGCCTGCAAGGAAGGAGAAGACACGCGACCGGATTAGCACGGCTCTGATCAGGCAGGCCCAATGGCGGAAGAGTGAGCAACAGAACGAACCATCTCGGCTGCGGCGACGGCGGTGCGGCGGCGGCAAGAAGGGAGGGAGCGAAGAGATAGTGGGAGTCCGGCGCCGGCGCTAGGGTTTTGATGAGTGAGGTGGGACGAGATTATATAGAGACATCGGGGCCGATTTGGCCGTCCGATCTCCATCCTCCGTAGATGGGCCTGGACTTACTTGGGTGCAATTCGCGCAGGCTGTAATAGATGGCCCATATCCAACTTGTATGGCCTAGCCCACAAACGAGTACAAGCCCAACAAGGATAGCACGCATCATCTCCCCCCATCCTCATCCTCATCGGTTCCCCTCTCCCCTCACGGTGGCGGATTCCATTTGACGGCGGGCAGTTGGGCGGCGCCGGCGAGGCTCTCAGCTCCGGCGTCACGCATCTGCTCCTGCCATCACACGCTTGCCAACCGGCTGTCCCGCGTCCACCGGACGCAGTGCCCGCGAGGGCGACGTCTTCGGCAAGGTATTGCCACTGCTTCGCCTGTCTTCCTGCGAGCAAAAGCAGAGGAGCAGCAGATTGCCACTGAGGTATATTTTGAGGACTCTCAGTTTCTCCGCATAACTTTTTCTTCAAACTGGCTTTGTTCTCTGTCAAATCCAAATCATTCCCTCTCTCCGTTCGGTTTGCCTGCCGTGGATAGTGGATAATGGCTCCTCCATTCCTTGATTAGGTTCGTCCCCTTGTTCTTCAGCGCGCAGCATCTGTATCTCATTTCACACCAAAGGAAAGAGCTGCGTTTGCTACCCAAATTGTTTCCAGAATAATTGGTGTTCAGCTGAAGCTCAATGCCGCAGTTAAAGGCCACTGTTGCCATGGTGAGCCGGCCGCTCCCTGCACCGGCCCTGGTTTGTCGGGCATTGTTGAAGGTCCGGGGACTCCCATGGCCTGGCCTTTCGCGCTCAAGGTCTCGTATTTCTTGCACGGAGGGGTTTCCTGATGGCAGAGGTTCCGCCGAGATGATGGAGGTGCAGGACACTGACCTGATTTATGACACCAACTCTGCTGCCGAGAACGAGGAAGAGGATGAGGAGGAAGAGAGTTCAGTATGGAGCCAAGACGAGATCGATGCCATATCGGCGCTCTTCGACAGGCCGATGCGCCAGAAGCCCCTGATGCCGCCGAACCCGGCGAAGCAGCGGGCGCTCCCACTGCCACTGCCGCACAAGACGAGGCTGCCCATCGCTCCGTCGCCAAAGCAGCACGTCCGGCTCGCAGCAAGGGCGGCGCTCTCCTCGCGCGCGTCCTTCAGCGACCAGGTGCGCAAGAACCCGGAGGCCCTCCTCACGATCGCTCGGGAGATCGCCGCCCTCCCGCCGGAGCGCGACGTCGCCGCGGTGCTCGACCGGTGGGCGCGGTTCCTCCGGAAGGGATCCCTGTCGCTGACCATCCGCGAGCTCGGCCACATGGGGCTCCCGGAGCGCGCGCTGCAGACGCTGTGCTGGGCGCAGAGGCAGACGTTCGTGCCGCTGTTCCCCGACGACCGCATCCTCGCGTCCACCATCGAGGTGTTGGCGCGCTTCGACCAGCTGAAGGTGGAGTCGGCGCTGGACCAGTGCGTGCCCTCGGCGAGCCGTGCCGTTCTCGAAGCCATGGCGAGCGGGTTCATCAGAGCAGGGAAAGTAAGCCTCACGCGCAAACTCCTCGAGCTCGCGCGGACCAACGAGAGGACGCTCGGCACGAGCATCTACGTGAAGCTGATGCTGGAAGCCGCCCGAACGCCTGAAGGCCACGGGCTCGCTGCCGCTCTGGTCGACGAGCTTGGCGAGAGGCCGGACCTCGATCTGCGCCCGCAGGACTGCACGTCGGTGATGAAGGTGTGCGTGAAACTCCGGCGGTACTCGGCCGTCGAGAGCTTGTTCAGCTGGTTCAGGGAGTCCGGTGGCGTCCCCACCGTGGTGATGTACACGACGGTGATCCACAGCCGGTGCCGTGACGGGCGGCACCGGGACGCGCTGGCCCTGGTGTGGGAGATGGAGCAGGCCAAGTGCCTCCTCGACCTGCCGGCATACCGGGTCATCGTCAAGCTGTGCGTGGCGTTGGGCGACCAGGAGAGGGCTCTCCGGTACTTGACGAGGTTGAAGGAGGCCGGGTTCGTTCCGACGAGTGACATGTATGATAATGTGATCGAAGGCTATGCGGCGGCAGGGAGGCTGGCCAAGTGCCGGCAACTCGTCAGAGAAGCCGAGGCGGCTGGCCTGAAGCTGGACAGGAGGTTGCTTTCGCGCTTGTCTGAAATTGATGGTGTCCATTCTTAGATGATTGCAGTGATAGTATTTGAGCTAACGACCTCTGACAAGCAGCACAAGAGGAAAGGAACACCAACATTTTTTGTAACTGTTTGTAAACTTCTCCTTGAGACAAGTCATTTGTAACCTGTAATCGAAGAAAGAGGTGATTAGTGGTCATGTTTATATGGTTGTTATTGCTTATTCTTCTCTGATATGAATGATCCCAATGGCAAAATGATTTAAAAGGATGAATTGGTAAGTTCAAGCACTGAAGCTGTAGCTCAGCCTTAAGATTGGTCGGTGCTGAATTGAGTAGTTTTGTACAAAGAGATCGCCCAACGCTGGATTTGTGTAAATCGCTGAATTCAGATAACAGCATCTGAAGTCCTGACTCATGTTTTTGGCGCGTCGTGAGTATGAACCTAAACATTAGTGCAATCGATCAATCAAAGAAATGATCTTGGAAGACGGTGTGCAAGGGTCTGCTTGGTTCAACGCCTCCACTCGCCACGCCGTTGGTTCGGCGCCGCCGAAGTTGCGGCGGCAAATTTCGGCGCCACAGCCTTGGCGCTAGACGACGAGAAAAACAGCAGGAAAATGTGTGGCGCGCCGATGTATGCACACGAACCAAGCAGCAGCCTCATTTCCACAGCGACGCCGAAGCTTAGGCATGGTAAAGTGTGGCGGTGAACCAAGCAGACCCTAAACTTTTCTGTCATGTTTATCAGACGAAGAAAATCAAGGGACTTTTCCATTGCAACGTGTTTCAAAACGCCAAAGAGAACAAGGAAGAAAAGCAGTTCAGAGAGATCCAACCAGAGAGGGAGAGGGCCGTGTCTGTGTGTGACTGTAGCCCGGTCCCGATCTCTCTCGCCGGAGGCGGGCGCAATGCCGCGCCTCCGCCTCCCTCTGCTCCTCCTCCTTCTCCCCGTAGCCCTCACCACCCTCCTCCTCCTCTTCCCTTCCTCCACGCCCCCGCACTTGCCCACGCCGCAGCCGCTCCCCTGCGGCGCCGCGCTCTCCGATGCGTACGACGGCCGCTGGGTCCCCACCCCGGAGCCCGCGCCGCCGCAGCTCTACTCGTCGTCCTGCCCCTTCCACCGTAACGCCTGGAACTGTCTCCGCAACGGCCGGCCCCGGCTCGCGGCGCTCTCCTGGGCGCCCAGCCGCTGCGGCGGCGCCGTCGTCCCGAGGATCGACGCCGCGGGGTTCCTCGCCGCCGCCAGGGGCGGCCGGGTCGGGTTCGTCGGGGACTCGCTGTCCGAGAACCTCGTCGTCGCGCTGCTCTGCGCGCTCCGGTCGGCCGACGACGGCGCGCGCAAGTGGAAGCGCCGGGGCGCATGGCGGGGCGGCTACTTCCCCAGAGAGGACGTCGTCGTCGCTTACCACCGCGCCGTGCTGCTCGCCAAGTACACGTAAGTGCTGTCTCCTTCTCATTGCTCTTTTGCTTTCCGGGTTTCAGCATATGTGAAGGAAAAATCTTTTTATGCGACTACCATGATTTAGGTAGCTCGATTACAGTTACATTGCATTGCTAAGGACAGATGGGGAGTTTGAAACTGTTCACATTACAGCAACACTGATGGAACTATATACTGAATGAGCAAACAGATATTTCCCTATGAATTGTTTGAAAATGGTAGTACTGCGATGAAATGACGCTACATCCTACATGAGTGTTGAATACTAGGAATTGGTGGTGTTCTGGGGAGAAACGTTGCATCTGTGGTTATTTGGTCTGGTAGCTTTTTTTTTTCTTCTTGGTTTCAGGATATGTCAGCGACTGGACCCCAATGGCGGTTTTTGTTACCTTGAAGGAATTATGATGAAACGTGGCGAATGTTTTTTCTTCTTCTTATGCCGCATTGTTAGTGTCTTTTGTGATGTCAGCAGTGCAATGCTGTTTGCTGGATAATGAATGCATGTCATGTTGTTTTTCTTTTTGTGTTGCAGTGTATGGAAATCTGAATGGTAAAGCTTATTTTCATGTGTGAAGAATAAAGTCATATGAGCTGCATATTTTGATGATTGAATTAGGGCTAGCTGTAATGTAGGTATGTAACATCCAAGAATATTATTTGTCTGCTGCATAAAGTTCATATTTGTTGAACCTATAGCTCTCCGACATTTGTATTGCATGCACCTCTGTGTTTCTGCGAAGAGCAGGATTGTACTTTTGCGTTCTTCATATGATAAAATCATGAAGCTCACATGGTGGTAACTAATGATACAAAGGTGGCAGCCTGTAGAGAATTTGAAAGAATTTCAGATGGATGGTGTAAAAGGAACTTACAGAGTGGATGTTGACATTCCGGCTAATGAGTGGATAAATATCACCAAGTTCTATGATGTCCTCATTTTCAACACAGGACACTGGTGAGTGTTTTTCCCCTGAAATTTCGTAAATATTTCTTTTGACTTGTTATCCTGTTCTCTTCCTATTTATATTTTTTGTAAAGGACTAAAAAGTTTGCTTCTCCAATTTAGTTTGACGTACTGATTTACACTTTCACAATTCAGACCTGACCCTTAGCGTTGAGTGGGGCTCACTTGTTAAATGGTTGGTTTATTCATATATGAATTATGGACAACCCTAAGCTATATTCACTAGTTATTATTGTTAATTTTCTTCTAGGATAAGGGCCATGTAACCAGTGTATGCATTGTAACATAGCAGTCCTGAGCTAACCAACATGCTGGTCTTTGTGGCCTTAAAAGAAAATTGTGAACAACTGTATTGGATCATAATTAGGTAGTAATGAATAAGGCTACTACCTCATCCTTGCTATTACAGCTGTACTCCGTATTTCTTACTTCTCCATATCAGGTGGGGTCCAGATAAATTCCCAAAAGAGACACCCCTTGTTTTCTACAAAGGAGGAAAGCCGATTAAGCCTCCACTTGGCATACATGACGGACTGAAATTAGTCCTCAAAAGTATAGCGTCATACATCGAAAGAGAGATTCCCAGAAAAACACTGAAGCTCTGGCGCACGCAGTCTCCCAGGCACTTCTATGGAGGTGATTGGAATCAAAATGGCAGCTGTGTATTCAATAGACTTCTCGAAGATCATGAGGTACCATTCCAAATATCAAGCTGTTTTGATACAAATTATGCCATTGAAAGTCTTGATGCTGATTTTTTTTTTTGTTAACAAAATATTATGCAGCTGGATGCTTGGTTTGATCCCCAGTTTGGGGGAGTGAACAAAGAAGCAAGACTGGTGAATTCAGCGATTCAAGAAGCGCTAGCTGGCACGGATATCCAGTTGCTGAACCTGACTTACATGGGCGAGTTCCGTGCTGATGCCCATCCAGCTATCTGGCTCGGGAAGAAGGATGCAGTGGCTGTATGGGGGCAGGACTGCATGCATTGGTGCCTGCCTGGTGTGCCGGACACGTGGGTTGACATCTTGGCTGCACATATCTTGCATTACTTCAAGCAGGGAAAAGGTTGATTGCTTCATTGAAGTTCTGGTTATTGTTTTCACTGTTCTGCACATCTGTGTTGGAACTCAAAGGCCCGCTGGGCTTGGAACGAGATAGCTGAAGAAATATGCCTGATCCCTGAAAATGCTGGATCTGAAAGTGAACACAGCGGAGCACAATATTTCGGGAGGACGAGATTATTCTTTTTTCCATGTCAACGCAACCGTTAACAGTTTAGTTAAGTATATTTGTCTATGATGTGTCGTATTCCTGAAAGTTTTGTAGCCACACTTAGAAAACTAAATTTCAAGTTTTAGCTACTGACATGTAAACAAATTATGTGCAAACCATAATTTATGGCTACTGCTGAATGTCGAATGCTGTATCACTCTGTCTCTGTCTAACATTTTTTTTTTCACCTAGCATTTGTGGTTTTTTTAATGTTTGATTCGCTCTGGCAAAGTAATGATAAGTGTATTGGACTCTGCAAATTGGGATGCTTTTTGTAGGCACACACAAAGGCCCTTTTTACTAGAATGTTGCATGCTTGCATTGTTACATGCTATGATACTTGTATCATATATGCCAGCAATAATTATCCCAGGAGTAAGTATTTCTTTAGCACTCCTGGTTTTTTTTTTTTTGATTGATGAATGGAGAACTCTGTTCATCCTTGCTGGACATGATGGTTTACGGTTAGCGTGGCGGCATGTCCTGCTCGGAAAGGGACTCCTCTCGTCCGTCTTCTCCCCTGAACCAACCGGGTGGACCGGAGCCGGACCCGAGCGAGCCCAGCCCTGTTCGGCTGTTCCTTCTCTCGGCTTTCTCTTCAGAGGAAGCGAAGCGAAGCTTGTCCAGCAAAGCGAAGCAGGTTGGAGGCCGCCTCCCAGACCTAGGCACCGCCCGGCCACCCACCCTCCGTCTCCGCAAGATCTGTAGCCGGCGGCGGCAATGGCTGCGCCGTACGACGAGGCGGCGTGGTCGGAGGAGGCGGCGAGGCGGGTCTGGGGCGGCGCCGTGCCGCTCCAGGTCCACCTCCACGACGCCGACGTCACCGCACTGCCCCCGCCCCCGCCCTTCCTGGTAACACTACGCCATCCTTCTCTCTCCTCCGCAAAAGCTATCTGCTTTGCTGGCTTTGCTTCATGGTTCCGCAATTGTAATCCACTCCCTCGATTGGCCGCGCCGTGCATTTTACGTTGTATTTCTGAATCGCGGTTGAAAGAGCAGATAGTAGTAGGTTGTATATAGCCTTGTAGATGTACAGGTTGGTTTCTGTTCTCAGATTCAGCAAATCGTTGGACCCAGGTTTAGGATTCCTATGGCCTTTAGGTAGGTGTAAGTTTCATCTGCTCATCCAGAAAATAAGCCTGCGGAGCATATTTTAGGATGAAGTTGAATGTCTAGTGTTTCTTCACGAATCACTGAACTCTTGAGGTTGCGAGGTCTTTTGTGGTCTCGCCTATCATACATTCCTTTATCTGACTACGTTAAACTTGGTGCATGCTGTGTGCATATGCTTAATGCGATATTAATTCAGGATCAGTACATTGCTGTTAGAACGCAAGGGAATTCCTTGTGTGTAGTATCTAGCTTTGCTGTGTATTTGAGTTAACTCCAGTCCAACAATCATGGTTTCTGACTTGTTAGGTTGCCATCTTATTTGCAACTGCAAATAGTTATAGCATGGTGCTAACTATGCTTTTGTTACATTCGTAGCACATATGAATGATATATTACACTGATCACTTTTGCAAAGAAGCTTAACACCTTTTTTGTTCCAATGGAAAGCCTCATATATCATATTTCAATTTTACTTTGTGTTGTGACTACTCATTACCATGTTAGTTTCATTTATGGACTTCCTTTTTCAACTGGGACAGACTTTAGGGCCCAGAATTGGGTATCTTCCCCTGTTGATACCCGTTATAAAGGCTCATTTTAGCAGCGCCCTTCCTCCTGGTGTTGACACTGTTTGGTTTGAGTACAAAGGGCTGCCATTAAAATGGTACATTTGTTATCTTCTGTATAAAAATATTTATTTTAATTTTCAGTGCCCCTTAAATTAGTCAGAATGTGAGTCATTGTTCTAGACTCTGAAGTTCCTGACTGCTCCCTTTTTTGTCTTTTCAATTTTATTAGGTATGTGCCAATTGGAGTTCTTTTCGATCTTCTATGTGCAGATCCAGAAAGACCATGGAATCTAATTGTAAGGGAATCTCTTCTACTAATGTCTTTGATTTCCATTTATTGATCTGTTTGCTTTGTAAGATGCTTTTCCATGAAGGATTAGTATAGCTAATTTGATAAAAAAAATTGACATAGTGTTTTGATATTTTTGTTCGACACTTCTACTAGAAATATTACTAGATTTATAAGCTTGCCCCCTTTTGATAATTTTGTTGTTGGAACTTAATTGTGGCCCACGTTCCCAGAATCAAGTCACCATGTTAGCAATTCAGCTCAGTGAAGGCCTAATTAGATCTTTGTAGAAACCTTTTTCTGCTGCAAGCTGCACCATTTTTTTGTCCTTGCTTGTTATTGATTATCCATGCATCAATGTGGGGGTTGGGCTCAGTTAGCATAGGATGGGGAAAAAGACAGCTATTTAGGATTCATTATATTTTACATTAACAGTGACAATATACAAAGGAGAATAGTTCAAAGACGGGGATATTACTTGATGCTGCAGTTGTCATGGGAGCTTCAAATCATGAAATTGTTTTTGCGCTACTTTGCTGCTTCTGCTATTACTTGGTATTTTCTCATTTTCATTTCTATATACTCACACAACTTATGTATTAAACGCTAGGTTCACTTTAGGGGTTATCCTGCTGAAATTCTATCACCATGTGAGGGCGAAGATAGTGTGAAGTGGACCTACATGAATTCCCTGAAAGAGGTTTGTTTTCAGACTGCCACTATCCAATTGCTTTCTTCTCTCTGAAAAACTATTGACCCTATCCCCCTCCCCTGGTTTTACAGGCCACCTTCATCATTACTGGGAACAGTAGGAGTGTGATGAATATGTCCCAAGCTGATCAAGTTGCTCTGTGGGAATCTGTTATGAAAGGTGTGCCCCCCACGAACAACATTTCTATTTGAACAATATATTCTGGGCTGAACTGCATTTTTTTTTTGTCGCACTTCACCAATTATTTTGTTGTTTTGTATCAGGTAACTTAGATGGGTATAAGAGTATTGCTACCAAACTTAAGATTGGACCATTTGAAGAGGATGGCTTGTTACGAACAACCTCTGCAGAGCGTCAACTTCAACAGGGTTCTGACGAGCCTGAATCTCCTGGATCTGGCAAAACCTGTATGCTCTTTTGCATTGGACTTTTCACTGCAATTTACTGTTGAGAAATCCTATACCTATAATGAATTGATATGATAATCCATATTCTTAAACTATAATGTTCACATTTGTAAATCCTTGACACAACTTTCAAGTTATGTAGCAGTGAGGTCACGCTAAGATACATCTTTTTTGACAGAAACGCTAAGATACATCTGTCTACTCCTCTAATCAGTTATTCTCTGGTTAGGCAGAGTTCCTGTTCGACTATACGTGCGTAGCATTGAAGAAGACCTTGAGTATTTAGAAGATGCTGTACCTCTTAGCGACTGGGAAAGAGTGTCATATATAAACCGGCCACTCGAGATTCCGAAGGGGGAAGGTATGTGGTGGTATGGTGAACATTTGTACCATATTTAACCATGTTGTGTTGCAGCAGTAACTGTTTTCGTTAACATGTAGTTCACTCTGTGATGCAGGTAGCAGCTACATTACACTGGAACATGCATTGAAAACATTGCTTCCTGAGTTCTTCAGCTCGAAGTCAACAGGAAGACCTGGTGACTCTCAACCCTTGGGCACAAGGGATTCTCCTCCTGATGATTTTGCCATCGTCAACTCTACACAAAGTTCTCAGGAGGCGGAGACAGCTTCAACAAATCTACAAGAGGAAGATGTCGCCAAGAAAGCTAAAGTGAAGCTAGTAAGGGTGCAAGGCATTGAGCTTGATATGGACATCCCATTCCTTTGGGTTGCCAATAACTTGAAGAACCCTGAATACTACCTCCATATTTGTGTCTTTGTCGGCTCCAGAAAACAATAGCTCAAGTGTATGAAATGTTAGATACCTGTAGGAGTTCTTTGGTTAGACCCGTCAATTCTTTGTACAGCTACTAAAATCGCAACATTTTGGAATCGGATGGTGAAAGTTGTTTCCAAAACATGTGCCTGTTGCTGAATTTTTGGTGGTATATGACATTGTTATAACTACAAAGAGGAGATGCCATCATGATGTTTCAGTGCTCTGATCACATGCGTTTAGATCTGATGATTTTGGCTGTAAATCACATGTCAAGCTGAATCCTATTCCTCGATGCTCTCCAGATCAGTTAATGTAACTTGCCGTCAAACAAGTAATTTTTTGTGCACATAAAATTTAACAGGAAAAGCTAAACACAAAACGATTCCCATTTATCTTTTCTTGGAGAAAGAACGATGTGGAAAAGAAAACTGAATGAAAAAAATAATAGTGCTTTCTCCGCGGGTAACGGCCGGTCGCTTGTGTCGCCTCCTCTTTTTGGTTCGTGTGTATCCCATCCCGCCATTGCTCTGTTTATAATAACCCACACCTTCTCCTTCCTCTCATCTCCCCGTCTCTTCACCTCTTCCAGATCTCTCACCGCATCTCGCAATGGCGGACGAGAAGCTTGCCAAGCTAAGCGAAGCTGTCGCCGGCCTCAACGAGATCAGGTCTCTTACTTTTCAGATCGCTCACGTCTAAAGCTTCCTTTATCTAAAAGATCGCTCACGTCTGATGATGCGATCTTTCGTCTCTCTGCCATTGCCGTATTTACCTGATGCTTTTCTTGGTGACCTGTTGGTTTGTTGGTGTGCAGCGAGAATGAGAAGTCCGGCTTCCTTAGCCTCGTCTCCCGCTACCTCAGGTAATACAAGCTTACGATTCACACCATGCATCAAGAATGGCTCGATGAAAAATGGTTCATTTTGATAACGATCTGATCACGTATTCGTTCCATGGATTATGGCGTGCGATTCAAACAGCGGCGACGAGGAGCACATCGAGTGGGCCAAGATCCACACCCCGACCGACGAGGTGGTGGTGCCTTACGACACCCTGGAGGCCCCGCCTGAAGGTGATCCTGGGTTCTCTTCACATCTTCTTCAGCATGATCCTGAATTTGATGCATGGAAAAATATCAAGACTGATTGCTGTGTGTGTTGCACATGCAGATATTGAGGAGACCAAGAAGCTGCTCGACAAGCTGGCCGTGCTGAAGCTAAATGGCGGCCTGGGGACGACGATGGGATGCACTGGACCAAAGTAAGTTAATTGATTCAGTTCAAGACTACTAATTGAGTATCACTTCTATCTTTCCCGTCGAAAACATTTGATTCGAATATAAGAATTTTCGCCATGTCATCCGTGACATTGCAGATCCGTCATCGAAGTGCGAAACGGATACACTTTCCTCGACCTGATTGTTCTGCAAATCGAGGTGGATTAAACATCATGATCCATATAGCGTTCCTTCCAATTCATAGCCTAATCTTCTGTTTTGCATCGTGCCACGTGGTGATATTGTTGTATCTTTTACAGTCACTGAACAAGAAGTATGGAAGCAATGTGCCACTGCTTCTGATGAACTCCTTCAACACCCACGAAGACACCTTAAAGGTAGTTTTGCTTTTCACATCGGAGATCCAAAGCACACCGAACAGTTTCTCAATGCTAATAAATATTTTTTTCCCTGCAGATCGTTGAGAAATATGCCAATTCAAACATTGATATCCATACATTCAATCAGGTGGGTTTGTTGTCAGGAAATTGATGTCTGGATATTAACCTGATAATTTAACAGTACTCTATCTATACTAACAATAAGACCAATACAGAGCAAATACCCTCGCGTGGTAGCTGACGAGTTCTTGCCGTGGCCTTCCAAGGGGAAGACTTGCAAGGACGGCTGGTAAGCCATTCTCATCTATGACAATATCAGAAAAATTCATGGCATGAACACAGACTAATTTAGCAATCTTATCATACACAAAACTGTCAGGTACCCTCCTGGTCATGGAGATATCTTCCCGTCACTGATGAACAGCGGCAAGCTTGATTTGTTACTCTCACAGGTTTGCCATCAGCGGGGAAAATTATCTGCTCCTACTGCTCATACATTTTATCATGCATGTAACGTTCTTCTGTTTTACGGCAGGGGAAAGAGTACGTGTTCATCGCAAACTCAGATAATTTGGGTGCCATCGTTGACATGAGTATCCTAATGTAAATTATCACTAGTATTACTCTTGCGAATTTTCTGGTTAAATTTGAGCTTGCTAAAGTAAACTTAACTATTGAATAGAGATATTGAACCATTTGATTCACAAGCAGAATGAGTATTGCATGGAGGTATGTAGTTGCCTTATATCTGATGAATTAAGATTACTTGGAGTTGGCTGGTAAGAATATTCTAAAACCTATTTTCAGGTTACCCCAAAAACTTTGGCCGATGTAAAAGGTGGCACACTGATCTCATATGAAGGAAGGGTTCAGGTAAAGTTATTTTACAACAATTCCACCTCCCATGTTGACCCATGTTGACCCTGCAGTTTACTTTGATGATTTAGAGAAGTGAAGTGCATGCTCAAATTTCATCTAGTTTTGTAGCCTCTTGTTACTGATTTTTTTTTCTGCAGCTTCTGGAGATTGCACAAGTTCCTGATGCACATGTAAGTTATAAGCTAGTCTATGCAATGGTTATAAGTTACCACATCAAAAAGTAGCTGCAGAGCTTGTTCTGAGATCCCTTACAAAATTTTCTTAAACATAGGTGAATGAGTTCAAATCAATTGAGAAATTCAAGATCTTCAACACAAACAACCTGTAAGTTGATCCAAAGTTTGTATTTTATTTTCTATAATAAGTACCAATATTATCTAAAAACCTGCATCAACTCCATAGTTTTCATTTTATTTTTATCTGACAGTACTACTTACTACTGTTTGTGGCAGATGGGTGAATTTGAAGGCTATCAAGCGCCTTGTTGAAGCGGATGCACTCAAGATGGAGATCATTCCTAATCCTAAGGTAAAAAAATGCATGCTGGCGAACCCTATTTTCATGTTGATAGACTCGAATTTTTTTTTAAAAAAAACATAATTGTAATAAATACATAATTTCAGGAAGTGGATGGTGTGAAAGTTCTTCAACTGGAAACAGCAGCTGGTGCAGCAATCAGGGTACCAACAGAAATACAATATATTCATTAACGATTCACCATGTATTAATTATATATTTACATATTACAAATAACATTATATTGGGCCAGTTCTTTGACCACGCAATTGGTATCAACGTTCCGAGGTCTCGGTTCCTTCCAGTTAAAGCAACATCAGATTTGCAGCTAGTACAGGTTTGTATGGTATATATGCTGAGTGATTTCTCTAGTAACACTCTTCTAACAATATAATTCTTTTTTTTGCCTTGCAGTCTGACCTATATACCTTGGTTGATGGCTTTGTTACACGCAACGCAGCTAGAACAAATCCATCAAATCCCTCAATTGAGCTGGGGCCTGAGTTCAAAAAGGTCTCGCTCAAACATTAATTCCTTGCAGGAAAAATATCAAACATTAACCTTTGAGTTACATGCAATTAATATGATCTTTCTTCACACAACGGCAGGTTGGAAACTTCCTTGGTCGCTTCAAGTCGATCCCTAGCATTGTTGAACTCGACAGCTTGAAGGTTTCTGGTGATGTCTGGTTTGGTTCTGGAGTCGTGCTGAAGGTAATTTTTCCAAAGTTGCAGGATGATTCTAATCTTTCTTCTAATAACAAAAAAATTTGTGGATCGAGAGCAGTACACGTTCCCATGTTCTTTCTGTGGCGCCTTTATGAAGGTGCATATCTTGTAGTCTGTAAGCCTAGTTCATAAATGACACTTAATTTATTTATTCTTTTAGGGTAAGGTGACCATCACAGCAAAATCCGGTGTCAAGCTGGAAATCCCAGACGGAGCTGTGATTGAGACCAAGGTACATTGTCTCAGGGAACACTCACTCTTTTCAATCTTTCAATAATTTTACAGTTTAAAGTCAAAATAGATAACTTGTGCTCTGTTTACATGTTTATAAGCATTTATGCTAGTTTCAAGATAAGTTTGAAGAGATAGTAGAGTACTAAAAGCATTATCACACGCTAACAGTTAGGGTTCTCAGGAAAAGATTCAATTTCAGCATTTCACTTATGGATAAACAGAAGAATGGAACTTCATCTGAAAGTTTATGTATTTAGATAAAAGTCAAAGCTGATAGCACCGTCTAACAATATTTTTTTTTATTCTTTCAGGACATCAATGGCCCTGAGGACCTTTAAATGAGAATTGGACCGAAGCTGATTTATTTTACTTGAGGATATCAATGGCCAACCTTTAAACGACCATCGGAGCAAAGCTTTTTTAATTATTTTTTGAGGATGAGGATATCAATGAGCATCAGAGCAGCCTATCTATATGGTGGCAGATCATTTTTTTTCACATTTTCCCGTGCTCCATAATATTGTGGAGAATATCCATTGTCCAATTTTCTTTCTATATAATCAGTAAAACATTTCCTTACATGTACTTTTATGCTTCAGTTTTGCTTCTTGTCTAAGATACTTTACATGGGGTGGGGGGGGGGGGGGGGGGTGCAAAAAAGTCCTATCCCAGCAAATATCATCTCAGCAAGCATCTAATCATAAGGTGGATCATCTCAGCAAGCATCTAATCATAAGGTGGATGCAATCAAATATCTGATTAACATGGGTAGATCTCCATATTAGCAAATCATTAATCCAGCCTCTGAAATTTGGGACTCTCCATAAGTACCTTTATGCTCCCTATCCATGCAGCCAGAAGAGTTATTTTTCTGTTGGAGGGGTCACTTGCAATAGCTCTATATCCATCTCAAAAGTAGAATCAGGCTGCAGAGACACATGAAATCAAACAAACAATCTCAATAAATGAATTGGCAAAATTAAACAAAATTTTGATAAAATGGACACTTACCGGTATCTCGCTCATCCCCCTTTTCCCATAGCCAAGCTCTGGAGGTACAATGACTCTCCTCTGCATGAGCAACATATAGATATAGCAGAGATCAAGTCAGTAAAATAGTCGACGTCAGAAGACCGAGTTGTTTGCTTTGTGTTTTCTGTACCTTTCCCCCTACTTTCATCCCCTCAGTTATCGTGTACATGGCGGCAGGTGGCTTTGGTGCAGCTTGCGCTGAGTACAGTCCATTGGCATTGTCTGCAAAGTCCCGCTTTCGTTCTTTGCCAGGCAGCGATCCCACAATGAACTCATAAGGCTACTAGAAGAAGACATACACTTATCTTAATCCACATTGTTGTAGAGAAGCAATACTAATATTAGCGCACAAGGATCAGAAGCAGGTCGTCACATAACCTGTGCGATACTTCGGTTCCCTGCTAGGAGCTTGGATTCACGGCTAGATACTGCGGTGATGCCACGGTATACGCAGTCAAAATGAACCTTGAGAGTTTGAGAAGATAGTCATTAATTAGTCTCGGTTAAGAAGGGAGGGCGGCGTGCGGATGGGATCAGTTCACCTGAACGGTTGAGCCCTTTTCAGCAGTTGGACCCTTCCCTTCAACAAGATCATAGTACTTGAGTCCATCCGCTGCTGCCAACAGGTTTCGGATAAGATTACTCAAAATGGAGTTTAATTAATTAATCTGCGCACTGAAATAAACATATTCCACTTTTGGAACAAAATGTATTTGCATTTTAGAATCTTGTAACTGAACAACAAAGAACTGTAATTAAAAGTTGAGCGCCGATTGCAGAAATCACTAAACCATCGGCGTAAGAATCCGAGCACCAGATGCAGAAACCATCGGCGCAAGAAAGGAGGAAAAGTGGCGTACGGGCAGAGATGTAATCCTCCGGTGATACTACCCTGCGTCCCCTCCTCGCGGCGATTGAAGGCGGCGGCGGCGGGGAGACGGCCGTCAGGAAGCCGGCGAAGAGGAGCCGTGCGGCCGCCCGCCGACGGGAGACGGTTCCGGGGAGGCAGCATGGGGTGCAAGTCTCTCTCCAACTATGGGGCAGCGAGCGGTGGAGCAAGGTTCTAGAAGGTGCCAGGGCAGAGGAAGCCATTGCGCATGGAGCAGGGGAGGGACCGAAATGGCGCGCGCACAACTGCCACTTCATCAGAATCATATCCATACGCTACTAGGACAAGCCTGGGCTGCTGGTGGGTGGCGGTGAGGGGGAATATCAGGATATTCCATTTTCCCCACGTTATAGTCTGACGCGCTTTTTTTTTTTTTTGGGTCTCAAAAGCATATTCAGTGCAATTGTTCTTGTTCGAATCATGACCAACTGTGTAGAATCTGGTAAAGTGGTTCTGGTCTGTGTTTGCAGAAATCTTTAAAGCGGATATCTGCACGGTAGATGCACATCAGACAGAATTTATGCCAGAAATCTTTCCTCTTTGTGGGAAGAGGAGTCCTGACTCCTGATCACTAGCAGTGGAGGGAGGCCGTTGATGTGTACTAATCAGTTTGGGGCTCTCCATAGAGCTCGATGTCGCTGTTGTCTCCTTCTCAGATACAGTAACTGATATTTTGCTAAAAGACATTTAGTAAGAAATCACACGCATATATATGTTGTGATCCTAAAAGCATTAACATGTTTCTAATAAAAATAGACGTATATTCATTGTGGCATAACCAATTATTAAACTCGAACCATCATCTGGGTAAAAATCTGTATCTACATGCTCAACAAATTCTATGTTACCTAGATAAAGTGTTACTATTTCAGCATCGAAATGTCATCATGCCTCTGCTCTTCAGCCAAGAAAGAACGCCACTACACCTTAAACAAACGCAGACAATCCTGTCAGATAGTACAATTTCATCTTATTTGAAGCCTGAACAAATGAAAGGCTTGCTTACCTCTGGGGGTGTTCGTTGCAACCCCTCTAAACTTTAACACCCGTCACATCAAAGAGAATCTTACTATTTAAACATATTTTTATTAATTTAATGACAAAACCTATGTCACGACCCCCCTCTAAATCACGAGACGAATCTAATGAGCCTAATTAATCTATGTTTTGCTACAGTGATGCTACAGTACCCATCGTCTAATCACGCCTTAATTACTCTCATTAGATTCGTCTCGCGAATTCGAACAGAGTCCTGAAATTAGTTTTGTAATTAAACTTTATTTGTAATCACAATATTCGTTGGAAAAACCCTCTAAAATTTAGACCCCATGCAACGAACACCCCCCTCGTCAAAAACGGATCCAGGACGGCCAAAAGGCACATAACAAACATGACTCAAAGAACAAACTGAAACAGACCGTATATTCCATTCACAATGCCGTCATGGACAAGGGTTACCTCTATACAATTTGCCAGTTGCCAGAAACGGCTGGGATGCTAAACACCTACAATCAATACAAATCCCTAAGTATCATTTCACTCTAGTTCCCTATTTAAAAATTACATAAATTGACCCAAATATGATGTATCCCTGGCCCAAAATGTGTAGTTCATCAGCCTCATAGTTTGTACATAAGCGCATACACACACTAGTTTTCTATATCAGTGACACTGCAATTCCTGACTGGCCTCACCGGTCTTTCAATGTCAAGAGTATGAAGATTACTCATCGGCATTGTTGGCATTGAACTTCTTGACAGGCTCAAGGACCGCTTTTTCTTTGGTGGCTCCCTGTCATCAATGAATGAGATGAACTTTTTGAGACTGCGCCTTGACTTTGACGACCGTGGCTCCGATACAGCAGATTCTGGAGGTTCATGCTTCAGAAATCTGTGTAGCATGATGCCAAAGTAGATGAGGAGTGCGATGACACATGCCACACCACAGATGAGGAACAGGCCCCAGAAACTCTCAAGACGGAGCTGGTTCGCGTCCAACATTTCGGTGTTGTCAGCTGTGCAGTCGCCCGTCTTGAGCCACTTGTCGTGGATCCGCTGCAATTCCCCGTTCTCCGACAGTGCTAGGATAGCAGTAGACAGATCTACTTGCAAAGGAGAATCCCTTGGAAATGCCTGACATATAAAGTGAACTATTATAAGGTGCTATGTTTGAATGCAAGAAACCAAGTGACCTAAACTTTAGATATCTGCTGCAACTAAGTGCAAGAATGGCTAAATAATCTTAGTCTGACAATCAACTACGGACAGCAAGCAAAACACTTCAGTCTATACTTACTGTAGATTATTTCATAAAGCACTGAGGTTCCAGTTTTCTTTACACTCTTCAAAATGTATAATATTCTCTAAAAAATAATTGTACAAGTGTAGTGTACTTACAAAGCCCCATCCTCTACTGGTGAAATCCGAGCCAGCAACCGCAATCTTACAGTAAGTTGACAAAAACAGTTCTACATAAGGGCGCTCATCGACAATGGCCATAACACCTCCTTTCTTAGGGCCTAGCTTGAGGTTTTCAGCATATTCTTCAGGAGAACCAAGAGCTTTTAGCCTCGACCGTGAGATGTTCAGTTCCTTCACCATGTATTCTTCTGCAAACGAGCCAACTTGGAAGCCGATAGGATAATCACTACTTTTCAGGTCCTCAAGTCCTCTTATAGAAGTATCAAGTTGTTGCACGGTTAGGATGGAAGTAAGACTTGCAGTGTAGCTGGATTGAATAATCAAAACAACAAAGAGCCATATAATCAAGACACCACGTCCTAAGGTACTCATTGTATTTTCTCCTGGTAGAAATAGAGATAAAGATAACACTTCAGTACAGAATGTCACTTCTACCAAAAGACAGAACAGAAAAGGCCAGTTTACTCACTGTGTGCAAAAAATAGAGTCGAAAAACTGAACCTGCAGAAAATCAAAATTGATGTTATAATCACTCATTAGAAATAATATAACCATGGAATCAGAATAGCGTGTGCTGATACATACCGAGAAGTACTTCAGAAACAGAACTAAGAAAATAGGACTTGACAATCTGAAAAGGACTGTCGAAAATAGACTGTTGGAATGCATGATGATGCAAGAATTTGGGTCATTGTTCATGACTAGAAGTTCCATTTGGACAAATTAAGTAGACAACTTGTCTATGCCCAAAAAAGGTGTTAGCCTGCTACGTGTGCAATATGTTGTGGAAGATTTGTAGAAATCTTAACAATCGTAAGTGAAGTCATGGATATACACTACAAGTTTTCTAATCTTTCCCAACCGTTTTCTTGTAATGGCCAACAGTTTATAGTTACTTTGTTACATAACTTCTAAAACTGTTGGGAATGAGTTTGTTGGCAATGAGTTTGTTGGAAAATTACTAAAAACTGTCGGGAAAGATACAATTTATACTAGGAAAACTGTCGGCCACTTGAGAAAAATACACTAGAGTGTTAGAACTGTCGGCCACTTCATAACAAACTGTCGGGAAAGATCGGAGATCTTGTAGTGAATGCAGGAAGTGCAATTCAGCTCCTTACCAGAAAATAGTTATCATCTGTTGTCGCGGTGAGCCACGGAATTCGTCATTGATTCGATGTTCAAGAATCCAAATAACCACACCGACAATAAGAAAAAATAATCCTGTAATACACCACATTTCCAATGTAAATGGCTGCAAGAATGCCCAAGAATTTGTTATATGCTTCTTAACCGGTGCCAAGATAACCAAGCCTGTCTCAATGAAGGGCTGGGTGAAATCAACAGCTTGAGTCCGGTTCATTGTAATTGCAATATCCCCTATTGCTCCATCGAACTCCTGCAGGATAAGGTAATTGTAATCATCATCATACGATACAATAAGCAGCAGGATAAATAAAAACATTGCTTGTCCACGCTTACATTGTCCACAACCATCTGTACAAGTTTGTCATAATTAGGATTCTCAGTACCACTCCCAAAAGGTACAAACTTGTATGTAACAGGATAAGGAAGCAAAGCCAATGCCTGAGTGAAGACATCAATGCAATAGCCCTTCATGGACCCAGTAACATTATCTTTGGTAACAAACTCCTTAAAGCTAAATCTATTGGGAACACCAATTTTTAGCTCCTTGGCATTTGAAGGGAAGACCCAACCTCGAGGCTTCTGTGCAGTCTGCCCAGGCCAGATGACATCGTAGAGATGTTGATTAGCAAGAGAAGTATTAGGGAGCTTCGAATATTGGTCCTCTGGACGGATAGTTGATAGCAACCTAGTATAGTTTGACCAAAAACCAATGGTCCGCATACCATTTCCAATTATGTTTATGATATCGTAGGCAGGATGAATGAGTTCACCCTGAGGATCAAATTGCACTTGGCCAGATTCCCCAGTGAAGTTCACATTTCTAATCTTATGCAACATTTTGTTTCCCATGTCAAAAATACTCATTGCTTCAAGGTGAAGAGTTCCCCCAGTTTCATCATGTAACCTTGTGTCATTAGAAAAGGAAATGGTCCCACCATCATCAAAGAAGGCATCCAGTGCCCGAGCTACTGTCCATACACTATCATAAACATAAAAGGCATAAGCATTTATACGGAGGTCACTATGGTTGTACTTCTTGCTTAAACTGCTCCACTTGGATATCAAGTTACTCTTCATCTTTGAGTTAGGAATGTGTGCGCGTAAAGTCAGAACACCTTGCATGCCATATATAGTATCAACAGGAACTGAAGAATTAGCATCAAGATAAGAAGAAAGCCAATCAGTTGCAATCCACACGTAGCCATTGCCCATCATGTTTAGTCCGTTCGCAAGGGAGAAGAGCTTGAATCCAGGTTCCGCTCTAGTATGGACGATTATAACACGAGACTCCATGTTACTAACAGTAACCAATAAATTCAGCAGCTCACTTCTTCTAGCGTTGGCAGGGAATGCAACCTTGTAGGAAATTTTGCAGCGTCTTGCAGTAAGTGCATCATCCAAAGCAGCAATGCCATTTCGCCCATAATCATCATCAAGGTATATGGCAGTCACTAACTTCCACTGGTAATAATCAACAACTGCTGCTACAGCTGCCATTTGGTAGAGATCACTGGGCACAGTACGAACAAAGAAGGGGAACTGGATTGATGATAGAGTGGCATCAGATGCAAAGGACATTAAAGGGACTCGGAGCTCATTTGCCACAAATGAAATGATATGAGCGATAGTAGAGCATTGTGGCCCAATAATTGCAATAACATCAGTCTCCATGAACTGCAAAGCTGGAAAGGGAATACCGTATCAAGATCATGGGTCTAGAATGAAAGCACAAATTATTCAATAATGCAAAAAAAAAAAATGTAGCATTGTTATAAATGGTCTACCTTGAACCATGCCAAGGAAACCGTCATCACAATTTGTATCCCTCATTTGAACCTTTAATGTTGTTCCATTTAGAATTGTTGGGTCGGAGTTGATATCCTCCAAGGCAGTTTGGATGGCGACAGCTGAAACACCTCCAATAGTGGAGTTCAACCGAATAATAGAACCAATATTCACAATTGAAGGCCTTGCAGCTAAGCTCTTGCAGAGCCCATCAGGAAAGAGGAACAGGGTGAGGACCAACAACAAGAGAAAAGTTATCTTCATTGTGGCTCAAACAGTGCAGATGCTGAAACTTATGCACATGTTAGCAAATTATCAATGAGGGTGGAAGCCCTGTCCAAAAAACGAAAAGATAAACAAGCTGTTATTAGGATAGCAATGTGGAAGAGTAGCAACATACATGAATTTTACTTACAAAAAACAATAAGAGAGAAGGAGGTCAACAAATGTTCGAGGGAAGGAATAATATGGAGAAACGGATTGATCATTGAAAATAAATCCCTAGACGACACAAAGGCAGATGACTAGACTAAGTACATTAAGAACAACAAATACCCAATTCTAGTACTACAGAATGTTTTGATGTGCCCTGAAACAAAATCACATAGTTGCTGAACATCCAACTAAATTAATGCAAGCATCATCTGAAACGCATCTTGCACGTATGGCCCTATCCCACAAACCAGATGCATGTGGTTCGTGATGAACAGTGCTAGACAAACGTGTGGCTGTCTTACGCCCTCCGTCGGCACACACTTTTGCTAGGAATGAAGAGCCCAAACCCTTGGACTGTGCAAGGCATAAGAACCAATCAATAATGTATCTACATTCGAGGGTGCTTCTTGCAAAAGAGCAACAATGCCTAAATGGCAAGCAACCAATCCAACTAGGCACAAGCTTTAGCCTCTCATGTGGTTTGTGCTTGTTCAAGTACAAAAAACAATCGGATTGAACCTCTTAGGACAAACCTGATGGTTGATGGACTCTGTTGCGTCAATCCAACCCCACAACGCCGCAAGTACAAATGCTATTAGGAGGACTGGAGAATCAATAGGGAACCGCGGTAATTAGTCCAAGAACACATCTTTCTCCTGAATTCTCACTAACGCACAAAGAAATAGCAGGAACTGGTAGCCATTGGTGAGGATTTGCTTGACGCCAAGAACGAAATGTTGAAGAAGATGTGTGCTGATTCCAAAGTGGAAACAGCATGAGGGGAGATTATAAGGGAACTTACAGGTTGGATTTGGTGTTTCCACCAGAGAGGAAATCTTGGTCTCCAGGAGACGAAGCGACTTGACTCCTCAAGACACCCGGAGCTTCCCCCTCTCCCTGGAGCTCATTATTTTTGGTGTTGGTTTTGTACATAGCGGAGGGAGGGAGAGAGACGGGGGAGGGAGATGGCGATGGGAATGGGACATGGCAGGTGGGGCCCACGAAAGGAAATGATCCCTGTGTTGTCGTCCTTAGTTGGTGAGATAAGGATGGACACGGTCTACCACAACAGCCATGAGCCACACCGTCATTAGAAGAAGGTGGCAGGAATTCGTAAGCTGAAGATATGTCTAGCACCTTTTTCTACATGATGATAATATAATAAGAAAATGACCGAGACAACACAATAATCGAAGGTAAAAACACGTTGATTTAGTATAGCATGCTTACTTTATTTGTGTGGATTGTGAAGTACAAATTTCCTCCCAATTCCTAAACATGCGTTACATGCCCTTATTAACATAAGAAGAGGGTTTACTCGAAAAACAAAAACATAAGAAGAGGGCTGATGTGATACTCGTGGTAGACCAACCTTACTGATGGAGCCTTCGTGTCGTGGGAACGTGTCAGAAGATTAGTGGTGAACACGACAAGTCGCGCAGGGCACCTCCTATTACAAGGCTCACTGACAGGTCACAGACATTACCCGTTGCTCTATTCTCATGCAACCTCCCTCGAGCGCTAGAGTGTGTCATCGGGCAAAGAAAGGAATAGAGCCGGCGGCCGTACAATTTTTTTCATTCTATTTGCAACAAGTACGTTTCTTTGTTCTTTGGTGATGCGAACCGGTTAGATTCTCCTCCTGTTGATCAAAATAAAAGTGAGTCACTTCCAAAAATGGAGGACTGCAATCTTCTTGCCCTAGGTAAGGAAGCTTGTTCTTACTGCATTCGAATTTGACCTAAGTATGACATGAAGGAGACAGAGGTGACACAAATACTATGACATGAAGGAGACAGCATGTGGGGGCACTCCTAGACGCTGCTAAATCGAGACTGTTAATTATTAAGCGATATAGTCAATCTCTTTTTTGCAAGTAATTTTTCAAACACTAGTCTAAAGGTTACCCTGTCACTTGTACTGACATCGAGTATGGAAAGGATAGGTACCAGTACGTCAAACGGATTGATTGCAAAGCCGTCGTGCAAGAAAATCTGTTGTGAACAATTAGGAATGGCCAAAGACTATATAAACGTGAATCACGAGTTATTAGTTGTATATATATGGATGAAGCTAGCCAAGGTTGAAACATTGCTATCACTCAAGTCCACCTCGAGACTGTCTCTTATCAGTTTACACACTATTTCTGCCACATGTGCATGCAACTCTCGAACTTTCCGTATCATATTATGCTATTAATCTCATAGTTAGCTATTTAGTTCGGATTTGATTGTGTAATTCCGCTAAAAAAGGTAGAATAGCCCATCTTTTGCCTAAGAGTCATCAACACAAGAAGCCAGGTATTTGAATCGCAAATCTAGCTAACATTCAGTTCATTAGGCAGCTTTAATTGTCCTTCCTTGCTTCACCTTACAAGAACATGACAGGTGATTTCCATCTGCCTAATCTTAGCTCGCATTGCTTCATCAACGAGCTGCATTATATTCCATTTTGGAACGCATTAACAAAGAATAAAGTTCCTGAATAAACTCTCTAGCGATCTTTTAGCTTGTCAGTTCAGAGAATATGCCTTTGTCTCTCCTTTCAGAACAGGGAAAAGATCGGTGCGGCTGACATGTCGCACGTGATTAGCATCTGATGCTGGTTAGGAATTCTCTGGCTTGGAAATCAACTAATGCAAACTTTTCCCTCTTTTTTTTTTGGCAAAGAAACGAAGTCAATGTGAAAACGCTGGGAGTCGGAACGGCTGAACTTCAGTTCCTCCGCTGTGAACAAAGAAAGAAGTAGAAAAGGTATTCCGATGTAAGACACAAGGCAAAATATGAATGAAACTAATCGTGTATACAGTATAATGCTGTGATCGTGCAACGCCACCAAATATGCTTATTCATTGCTGCAAAAAGCAATTGGAGAGAACTGATTTGAAGGCAACGATATGAGCAATAGCACTTTGGATTATCATTAAGCTTTGTGGCACGCAAAATGGTGCTCCTCTAGTCGCTTTTCTTTGAAGCTTTTGACAACCAAACACGCTACATGCAAGTCAAATTAGTAAGCTGTGTATTAAATGAACCATGTTTTATTTTTCTAATACGATTGTTGTTTGCCGTGCAACGGAAATATGTGCAATAGAAGAAAGCAAACAGCAGGAAAGAAGCTTGTTGGTGCCTCGGACGTACCGTGGTTGAACGCAAGGCATATCGTCGAAGGCTCGAAGCTTTCGGCGGTGACTTCAATGCAGCCATCTACGAATAGGATTCTAGGATTCCATTCGCTGCAATTTCATTCGTCAGTGTACGACTTATCTTCTCCTACATACTTTCTACCGAATCTGCCCTTTAATCAAGGCGCAGCTCACACCACTTCCGGAAACGAGGGATTCCTCCCTTGTTAACACCTCTGGATCCCTTTCATCGCTTTAAAACCCAGGAGCCATGAGCAATTCCAATGAATGACTTGCATTTCAACTAGAGTAACAGAATGGTTTGATTAGCCTGCAGGGTACAGGTCGAATGTGAATGCCACCGAAATTGGAATTCTGGTGATTGATGAATCCTTGCTCCTTAGCGACACTAAGATGAAAATAGTTTTAATCCCATGTACTCAACGTCAACAGTGCTACTAACCCAAGCATTACTGTCGTTAAACCACAAAATATGTTGGAACCCTCAATTTCAGATAGGCCATGACAAGTTAGTTCACCAGGCTTCTTTTTTAACTGTAATTAAGTATACAAAATTTTTTGCCTGATTGTTCTCTATAGATCAGTCTAGACCTGAGACACAAGAATATCACATGGAACCAACTGCAAGTCCAGTTTTAATACAACAGTGCGATAGCAACACAGGCAATCGGATATAGCAGCCTCGAGCCTGAATGAATGGTGTCAGATACTATTTGAGCTTGCCGTTCGAGCAAGTTGCTTCGCCTAATAAAGATGGCACCTCAACACAGCCTGTTATAGTTCATCATCGATCTGGATGGTAGCACTGGACAACAGAACAGAGAAGGAAATGAATCATGGCTCCAAAAAAAGAAAAAAGAAAAGAAAAGAAAGAAAGATACACGTCAGAGCAACCAAAATACAAGAAAAATGTGCAATGCACAAACACGTCTGCACTGTGACTCTTTTACGAGCATAATACTAAGAAAATCTAATAAGTGGTTGCATTATCATAAAATGATCTTTTAGGATTTGTTTGGAAGGAAATAATCTGATGTTAGGAGCACTATAGCCTTGCTACTCATTTATATGCAGCCACAAAAAGACATCTCGGAACCCACTATCTAATTTTATAGCTATATGCTTGATACGTCAGATATGACATACCTTGTGGAGCGACAATGTTTGCTAATATCTTCACAAAGGGCTTTGCTTACACTACCAGATTCAGTGGATCTTGTTTTTATCCACTCAGCAAGCTGCAAACAAACCAGAAACAATAATCCACATAGAGCTTTGTTAGAACCAAATTACACTAAAATGACATAATTCAAAAATTATAAAACAACGTATGAATGCATTCAAAGATAAGGCTACCTCATCCTCCGTTTCCTCCAGTAACCTGCGTGTTAAGTGAACGCTGGTCAGCTCATCCAACCAATACTCAGTAGTGTTCTTCTACCACAGGAGTAAATATGATCTATAGCAAACAATGAATTTGCATATCAAAGGCAAATGGTGATTTAAGTGTTTATTCAGCTTGGGTTTAAGTAAAGAGGAACAGAGCTTATCCAGTATTTCAGGACTTTGGCCCAACTGACTAGAAGTAACAAATTTCAGGACAATACAACATATAAAAACTTAGTATCAACATAAATAAGAAGAAACTTTGTACATGGTGCTTCTTCCAACAATGTTTTTTTAAAAAAACTTAATTGTCAATATAATAAATGTATTCAATTGGACATATTATCAATATTACTGGAAACTATAATGTGTGTACCTTCCACAGAAGGTGGACAAGTTTTTGGAATGCGCTCGTGCTGCGGCCTTCTTTTCTACAATAAGAAATACAGTGTTAGCGATTGCAAATTAGAGATAACTCTTACACGCTTACGGATGTGTTATTGTAATGTAGCAACATAAAGCCTAGGGTAAGGCTTGTTGTTTGGTTCACATTCAGCATGAGCATTTTCCACAAAAAAATCTTGCATGAGATGGGATCGATCATTGGAACCAATTTTGGCACTATTCCCCAAGATTCAGCGATTAAGTGTCACGGTGAGAACATTCAGCAACGACAAAAAAACATAGTTCTAAACCTAGCGCTTGCTTTTCCTAGGTGATGCATGTAGGAGAATAACTAAGCCAAGGATGCATGAACATACTGCAATAACTCATGGATTAATACTGCAGTTTGAGTTCTTTCATTTCTGACACAACTCATCAAGTTAGATAGAATCATAAAGTTGACAAAAATATACCAGTTTGAAAGCTGTTCCAGTCTCTTACTTTCACCCATCCTTTTTCGCCTGATTCCGACTGCACACAGAAAAATTTATTACAACTAAATGCTAGGCCAGATCCTGATGGGGAAATCAAAAGGAAGATAGCAGTAAAGGGCACTGATAACACAATGATGCTTGAAATATAAAAAAGGTATGCAGCAACAATAAGATGGTGCGCAAAACATCTAACAATCATATAATTTTATTTTGTACCTTCTGCAAGGTATAGTCTTGCATCTTATCACAAAGGCCATCCAGAAGTTCTACAACCCGAAGCTCACTGACTCTGCACAAAGCACCAGCATACAGAATCAACTACACATAGCACATTGTTACAAAAGTAGGCTGTGAAGTAGTTCATAATTTGATACAATTATGTGAAACCAAAATGATGCCAATCAAGATCAAATAGGTGCCATGTAGGGTGTTGTGTGATTATTCGTCTCAACAGTTTTCCAAGATGGATCTAACATGTGTTACCATGCTGGTTAATATACCTGTAATCAATGACCTTTCCTTCTCTCTGACCTTTTGAATTCAAGCGGTTCCGCAGGTCCAAGTGATTTCTCGGTTTCTCCTGTATTAGAGAATTCTTGAAAATAAGCATAATTCGATTCGTTCCAATACAAAGAAACACATGTGCATGCTACTCAGATGATGGGATGATTGTGTTGCCAATTGTAATAAAATACTTTTCATATTTGAGAATTCAAAGGCAACTGTAGAAGAAAGTTTACTAATTCACTTACACTGGATATTCCAATCTCTAACTCAGCCTGGAAAGAAGATAGAAGATAAATCAGAACATGTAAATGTGCATTGCTAATTGCTGAAATGTTTTATACAAGTCCTGCACTCGCACTACAAATGTACTAAGGCCTAAGCAGTAGTGCAATGCCATTTGATAATCAAATTCAGTATTCTAAACAAACACGTTACATGATGAAATTCAGAAACTAATCAACAAAAATCATGGTTTTCACCATACATCAGGGCATCGTAACAGTAGTCTAGTAACTAATTTCGAGTTTACAAAAGCATAGTGCTAGTACATTTTCCCCTTTCTATTCAAATTTTGACTCCGTGCGCACTGAAATTTCTACAGGAACGCGCAAAGATCTAGGCCTCGATCTACCCGACGAATGGCTTCACCAGGAGCGGTAAAGATCGAGCCTCGGAAGCTAATTCCTACTTCTCTGTGTTGTAAAACGATTTTGGAACACATGGCAGATTGCTCTAACATGACTAGAATTTCCAAGCCCCTAGTGGGAACTGAAGAGAGAGGGAAAGGAGAAGAGGAGAGAGAACTGACAGCAACAGCCTTGCAAGCGGCGCACTTGTCTCCGATGGCTGAGGCGGAGGAGACGGCCACGGTGAGGATGACGGCGAGGAGCAGGAGGGCGCCGGATCTGTGAACTGCTGCTCTCGGCTCCATCTCCCCTGATCTCTCGTCGTCTCCCTCCCGGTGATGGTCTTTTTGCATATGTGACCTCGTGGTCTCACGCATGTTTTTAAATACGTCCGTACCTATTCAGTCATCGGAAGCTTCTGGAATTCCTCGTTCCTGCTACTCCACTCATTTCATCCTCTCTTTAGGCAAATAACCATGAAATTTATTAGGTTTAGGAAGTACTCCCTCCGGTTTTAAATTGTTGATGTTTGATCATTTTTAAATTACGTTTGATCATTCGTCTTATTCAAAATATTTCAAAAATTATCATAGATATTGTTATGATTAGTTTCATCACTAAAGGAAATTGAAATATTAAAAAAAAACTCGACCTGCGGGGGGTAAGACAGCCCCCGGGCATTGCTTTTAAGAAGAAGACCTTCTCACGCAGGTCGAGAAAACCCCCGAACCTCTGCCCCACCCATACACAGCGGCACCATAGCCCATGTGAGACGACCAATACCCAGGAGTTGAACCCTGGGCGGGAGCTCCCCAGCCAACGTCCTTTGCCAGTTGCACAGTAAGTCCCTTTGCAGGAAATTGAAATATAACTTATAATTTTGCATATTTAAGCTAATATTTTGAATAAGACGAATAATCAAACGTAACTCAAAAATAATCAAACGTCAACAATTTAAAACCGGAGAGAGTAACCAGTAGTTCTGCTTGTATATTCATGTTTCTTGATAAAATACAGCTACTGTAAGTCGTAGTATTCACTGAACCAAAAACACGTTTCACGAGATTCAGATCAAGTTCGGCTTCCCCTGCAATTTACACTGGGTGACACCTGTTTTAGAGCCCAAACCCAACCCAAATACAGTCACTAACAAATTAATAACAAGGAAAAGCATTGTCTTTGGAGCTCACATGTATGTACCCCACAAAATGCTACAAATACAGCCCCGGCAGTGCCACACTGTACATGTTCCCTTCTCTGTAGTTACAGTTATATCAAGTCTGGAACAATACAGGATCCGCAACATTCAAGTTCGCCATGCGGACGACGTCTCCTGATCAACATTCTCCTCCCACCAAGTAGCATTCTGCAGAAATAGTTCTCAGCTATAAACTCTTATGTTTCTCGTGAAATGCAATTACACAAGAGGGCGCTTTGATATTGGACCCCATTACTATTAAAAACTTTAGCTGATGTGAGACGAGGCACAATTCATCCTATCAGCGAAGGGAAATTCAAACCTTATATCCTCTTCTGAGAAATTCAAGTGAGCTTCCTTGTTCTTCTTGCAAACCGATGACTCTCAGTAGTTCTTCCTTGGCCTGAAGGAAAAGACATTGCACAACACACTCAACATACTGAAAAATTTTAAACCAAAAATTTATTCAAGTAATGTATGGTGTAACCTGTCCCAAAGTGAACCGAGCTGCACTCTCTGCAACACATGCGTAAGAACCATCAGCCTGCTTAAGCATGACCTGCCATGGCCCTGAACAAACACAAACTTAGCTGATGGCGCTGATGAATCAGGTTGCTACCACCCCCCCATACAAGTCATCTTGTGTTATCCACCTTGAATCCTCAAATTATTTTCTCTTTCACAATATATATATGTTACTTGATTGACCTTCTATTGCAAAGCCAACATGAGATAAACGTATTTTTAAATGCCGTTTCTTGAAATGAAAAATGCAAAACAAATGTTTTGGCCGAAAGTACAGATCGTGTACTGCATCATTACCTGGGTATTGGCGGAATACAGCACCACTGTAATTTACTATGTATGGAGCGATAGCAACTGTCTACACGGCAAAGTAGAGAATACTAGTCACATATGGCTCATGAAGTCAGAAATGCAAAGAACATAATTAGGTAGGTAAAATATTAAATACCTTGGAGTAGTCACGCTGTCTGATGTAAAATACTGGGGTAAACTGAGAAAGGAACCGGTAATGCAAATCTTTGGGAGGGAAACCGAGAAGACCCAAATCGGAACTAGCAGGATAGTGAAGTCAATATCCTCTTAAAGCATTCAAAATATTTGAAAACAACGAGCTCTCAAATTAAATGTATGAGACATACCGCAATGTATCTAGTTCAAGATTAAAGAGAAGGGCTGGGACAGATGCGGCAAACTTTTCCTGACAACAGACAACACACGAAGGATGAATCAACTCAATGTACAAAATCAATCATTAGCATTACTTTCAGCTCCACCTTATTGATTTCAGAAACTTTATTTTGCAGTTGCTTCAGTCTAACTAAACTGCAAATAAATGCTACGTAATAGAATACTTAAAATGGAACAATTTTTGGTTCAACGAAATGGGATTAGAATATATTATCAGGTTAAATAGAATAACTGTGGTTTGTGGATTCATAATTCCTTTGTAACATATTTATATATCAAGAACTTTATATAGTGTCTAAGCAGGGTTAGGAAAAGACACAGCATTCAAATATTTTTCCCTGCCAACAGCCAGTAGCCAATCCATACTAGTTGCTCACTTTTTTTTCACAGTTCCTCGAGTTTTCTTGAATTTCTTAAAATATATAGGAACATTTACAGTCCATATCAACAGAAAATAGATTAGAACAGTATCTCAACACTGCTGACCGTGCTAATGATACATTTACTGGAGGTGACTGCTGGTTTCTGTCACAGTGTCCAAGGCACTCATACTGATACCCGTAATAATTAAATAAAATCTATGCAAGAAACGAAGTATTATTCAACACATACCACATATTTTTTGATAGATGAAAGGTCACGTGTGCTGCTGTTGATGAAGATATATAGCGACGGTGGTTCGTCAGATTTCCATCTATCTGTATCCACACTAGCTAACTGGTTAGGAATATCTTCCACAGATGTTTAGAATTCAAACTGGTGAGGATTGTTCTCTTTTTGTGAATAATAATTAATCATAATTTCATATGCATAACTCTGGTGCACATTTTCAGTATTCCTTTTACTTCTTTTGTCAAAACTGCACTAATAATTTATCAATGTGCAATGATGTTCCATTTCACAGAACGGTTTTAGCATGTATCCTGCACTTGTTACTTATACCATGAGGTTTTTGTCCAACACTGGTATCAAAAAACGCCAATACATAAAAAGCTTTCGATGTGGGACATGCAACGTTACAAACTTATTGATAAGATAAAATCACCAACCATTTCACACTCAGATAGAATATTAGCTAATGCAGGATGCTTTAACTAATGCATTTAGATTAAAGTGATTTGATGATTTACCTTCATTCACATCAGAAAAGTCAAAATCCAGGGTACTTCTAATGGATTTGAAGAATTTGTTGACAGCTCCGGTAGGTACATCATCAAGGGAACTGACAGTTGTACCTTCAATCTAAAGGAAATAAAAATAGAGAGCGGAGAATTTAAGTTGCGTGCTACTATAACATCCGAAACAAGCTCCTAACAAATACTCAGCAACGAAATATAAGTCATGCTGCAAAAAAGGAGATTGTTCCATGAGGCAGCATTTACCGTGTCTATGGCCGTCTGGAACAACTGTGAGGCCCTTCGCTTTTCAGGTTGATCTGGAAACACCTGAAATTAACTAGAAGATAGCAAATGAGCATGGTTTTACACATCCAGAGTGAACCTGCGTTGGCGATGGCACATGGAACTTGAACTTACTATACATGACCTAGTCCCCTTGAGCTCTTTAAGCTTCCTAGCGACAGCAAGAGCAAGCTGGATGTTGGCATCGATGAACTCATCTGATGAACCCTGCAGCGGTAAGGCGGGGTAATCAGAAACAGTACGTTATTTGCATCACGTGTATCGCAAAAGTTACCATCAGTTCACATCGAGCCCAAAAATGAAAAAGAATCATTGTTTTTACTGGACAAAGAAGGTACTCCAAAAAAATAAAAGACCCTGACTAATTAGAAATATGCGCATCAACATTATCTTTATATAGCAGAGAACCGTAAGAATAATCATTATAACAGAGGGTTAATGATAGCGTCCTTTTACTTCGTGATAACAATAACGATGTACATCAGAAAGCTAGTAAAACAAATTAAGTTGCTCCTAGTTGTGATCGAGAATGTGATAAATAGGTGTACCTTGTAAGAAGAGATGCTGCTTGGCAGAGGCCTTCATACCGTTCCAATTCAGAAGCACACATGAACAAGACATGAAACAGCAAGGAAATGGGTGATAAGAAGATAATGCTTGCACGACGATGGCGCATTGGTGCGGTGTGGAGAGTGCGCTTACGGGAACTCGATCTCGAGGCGTGTCTTGCCGTCGTCCAGTGCGCAGGCGAGGGAGCGAGCGGCGTCGGCGACGAGCACCTCGTAGGAGCGCGGCTTGTACACCGAAACCCCGGCCTTGAGCGACTCCAAGTCCCCCGTTGTTCCCGTGCCCGTCCCCGCCTCCGCGCGCGGCGAGACGGCCAAGCGCCTGGGTGGCGGACGCGAAGAGGCGGTGGCAGAGGGCAGACGGTGAGGCGGCGCAGGGGCATGGGGTGAGGGAGCCCGCGGGCGGAAGTGGCGAGCAGAGAGAGCCGTGGGCGCTGGGGCAGCCATGGCCGTGCGCTGGCTGCTGGCTCAGCTCAGACGAGGAAGGGTGGAGGAGGAGACGACACCACACAGCCGCACGCTGGCGCGAGTCGCAGACGAGATTAATCGAGTGCGCACACACGACCGCTGTCCTGCCACGTGGGACCCGTCTTAGCTCTAATCGACGGCAGGTGGGACCGTGTTTGAAATGAAAAGGAAAAAAAAATGACAAGGACGAAAAAGTGTTTGTTTTGGAGGTGCGGGGAATCGAACCCCGTGCCTCTCGCATGCGAAGCGAGCGCTCTACCATATGAGCTACACCCCCGACGCTGATTGCATCGGGATGCGAGCCTAATTGTAATATTAATATTTCGTGGGCCTGTATTCTCTACAGGCCCAAGACACAGCTGCGCGATTTGATTGAGGCCCGTTCTGTTCTGGATCGGAGAGGAAGATACTCACACGAAGTTACTATAGGCCCCGTCGGCCCAGTTCTCAGCCCTCTCTCGCCTTCTCTTCTCTACCGACTACCGCCCCGCCGCCATCACTTCGCTTCCTCATCAATCACAATTCCGACATCGTCTTCTCCAGCTCTCTCTCGTTTCGATCCGAAGAAGAGGAAACAGCGGCAAGATGTCCGGCGAGGAGGAAGAGAACGCCGCCGAGCTAAAGATCGGCGAAGGTTCGCTCCTCTTTCTCTCTCTCTTCGCCGCTCTCTCCAGTCTCCCCTCTAATTTCCTTCCCGACCAACCAATTTGAGGCGGCTAGGGTCTGATGCGATGCGCTGATGTGCAGAGTTCCTGAAGGCCAAGTGCCTGATGAACTGCGAGGTGGCCATCATCCTGGAGCACAAGTACGAGCAGATCCAGCAGCACGCGTCGTCGGAGTCGGACCCCTCCTCGCAGGTCTCCCAGGTCTTCGAGAAGTCGCTGCAGTACGTCAAGCGATTCAGCCGCTACAAGAACCCCGACGCCGTCCGCCAGGTCCGCGAGACGCTCAGCCGCTACGGCCTCGCCGAGTTCGAGCTCTGCACCCTCGGCAACCTCTGCCCCGACACCAGCGGAGAGGCCACCGCGCTCGTACCCACCCTCACCTCCGGCGGAAGGTTCCCGCCGGGCGACGCGGGCAACGAGAAGATCGAAAAGATGCTCAACGACCTTTCCCTCATCAAAAAATTCGAGTAGTCTCAGAGATCACTGACCATGGCAAGGCCTTGCTCAGTTCAGTTTATCTAGCATTGACCAAACATGTTCATCAGTGTTTGCTCACATTGTCTTGGTCTGCTCTGACAATGGTGTATGAATAGAACCTTGTTCCAAGTTAATGCTACTAAATTCTGGAATAGTCACCAATTGTTGGTACCCCTGTTTGATGTTTGTTTATAATATCCTGAAGCAGATTGTTGAGTATATACCACCAAAATAGTATCTTTCCTATGAATCTCTACTGAAATGTCTGCTTACATCCCTATGCTGAATGCTTAATTTTTTTTTATTTTTTGAGACATGCTGAATGCTTACTTGGAAGGCTTCTAAACTCCTGGATCCTAATCACCTCAGGTGAAGTAAAACAGCTTGAATCCTGTTTCCTGTTGTATATGCACTCCCATCATCCAGTAACTAAAAAATGGTGTGTGAATAAAACCTTCTTCCTATTTTCTCCGGAATCATCACAAATTGTTGTTTCCATGTGATATGTTTGATGTTTGTTTCTAATCTCCTGAAACAGACTGTTGCGTACCTTAAAAAACCAACCCGAATGTCCACTGGATTGTCTCCACTGGATTGTCTGCTTTCATTCCACTGGTGAATGCTTACATCCAACTGATGAATGCATCGGTGAATGGAAAGAGCTTTGCATTCTGTGTATACACTTCATCCAGCAGCAGTGCTACATGCCTCTATCACTTGCGAACATATATAAAAACTTGCTGCAATTTTGCAAACCCCCCTCCAAACAAAGCCTGGATGGTTCTTGATGTAGGAAATCCACTCAGCCTGTTTCTGAACCACACTATAACGTGAATCTGTTACACCTGTGACACTTACATTAACTGCACAGCACAGAAGGCGAAAAAGCTTGGATCTTACATATACATAGTTACAGGTGATTCATTCTTCTCCAACATATCTACTGAACCGACAGAGGACATATTTTGCAAAACTAGATTCATTTCATTCGCCAGTAGACAGTAACAGGTGAGAGATGCTTCATGGCCGTGGGGTGCTTCAGAGACACGGAAGAGGGCGATTTGTGCCCTCTACGAGCACCAGTTCCAGCAGCCAAAGGAAGACGGCACCCGCCCAGTCCTCCTGATGTACTCCGCCTGCTCAGCAGTTCTTGCAGCCGCCCGGTTCCTTTTTGACTCTGCGGCGGCACGCTTCTCGTCTGCGGTGTGCCTTGCAGATGCGAGCTGGGTCATCAGCTTGTCTTGAGCACGTGCACGCATCCTCTCCACCTCAACCTGCAGTAAGACAAATCATTAGCACCTCTTTGATATGACAAACACAAAGTAATAAAAAAAAATCGGGATTTGCCCTCTTTGGTTTTCTATGTTATGAACCTGATCATCTCTAGCAAACTGAACAAAACAATAGGAGCAGCATCAAAACAAGCCAGTGAACCTACCATGCCACATCAGAACGAAAGGACAAACCCCCGCTAACGGCAAATATTATGCTGATGCAAGAGAAAAATTACTGCCATGTTCATAACTTTTTGCCGTGGGCTAATTTTATTCTGTGTAATTTCGCGTTATGTGGTATTATGTTTATATTCTAGTTGTTCTTTTATCTCTTTAAATTCTAATTGTTAGAGTGCACCACATCATAAGCTTATGTAAAATAAGCCAAAAGATAACTATACCCTAAGAGCATCAGCACTGTCGGTTCGAATGGTGAACTCTTGAAAAATCGAACGCAGCTACGGTTCGATTGCTCGACTGTGAGCATCGGTCTTGTGGGACCCGTGCAGGATAAAAAACCAGTTTTTCTCACTCTCCAAAGCAACGATTACTTCTCCTGGCGCAGCGGTGGAGGGCCAAAAGTAGTTGTGTAGGATTAGTTTATTCCCTCGCGTCGTCTCGCGTCGAACCGAAAACATGGTTCGAACAAAGGAATCTTTTCCCTCGGTTCGCATGCTGCAGTGTAGAAATCGGCACAAACCGAACCGTGGACTCCTCTCGGTTCGATTCGGAAGCAACACTGCGGGTGCTCTAAGGACGATAATATACCTTGAATTCGGATAAATGAGAGGGAGGGAGAGGTGTGGATGGGGCAGTGATAAGCTGCTAACTTCTCAGCAACTATTGTATGTAGAGCGTCTGGGGGGCGCCCCTATGGTTAAGCTTTTTTTCTACTCTACACTTCTACAGCATGATGCGCAGTGATAACATAAGTTAACATTCTACTTAACGTCTGAAAAAATCAGTCACGTTGCATTCTCGCTTGTGTATGCGAATTTTGCAAATACTATTGAAAAAGGAATAAAATACGTCTGCAAAGATTCCAAAGGGATCCATATCCATGTTTATATTGAACAAAGGAGCTAACTTGCTCACCTCAATTTTTCTCATTTCAGCTTCAATTTTGGCCTTCTGATGGTCTTCCCATGCTTGGATCTTGATCTCTTCTCGTTTAAACCTGAAGTGGCACAATACAGTAAGTCACCAAGCACCCAAAGAAATTTCCCTTTTGATACAATATGGTAAGGAAAGCAATAAAGCACCTTGCTACATATTTGGCCTTCTCCGCCTCCTCCCAAGCGGCTGCACGGATTTCAGTTATGTTCTGTGCTGATTGGTCCATGGGCACTGTTTTCAGTGAAAGTGATGCATCCTTCTCCTCCTCCTTTTTGCTTGCCCATGCTGCGATATTGGTCTTACCTAGCTGCGTGCCAAGAAGCATTATCTCTCTCCTAGTTTTTGTTTGCAAATCCTTTTCACTTAATTCTATATTGCTACATTCTCCATGGCTGATAACAGAACCAATTGCATTGGGGCCTAACGTCCTTCGTGGAGTAGTTGGTCGAGAACAGTTTGGACTGGTTGCTCTCACCGGTGTTCCTGTCCGGGATGGTTCCTGGCTGGCAATAGGAGTCATTTCAGTGCCCATATCTCTCATTGACACTGACCGGACTGTTGATGGAGAAGGTATGCATGTTGTTGCACTCTGAAGCGCAGTTGAGGAATCATGGCGACTAAAAGTAACTGCACACGTTGAAAGATTTATGCGTCTGAGTTTGCTTATTGTTGTATTATAGAATAGATTGCATCGATAGTTAATTTTCCCAACGAAAAGAGTAAAATCCTTACCTGCTGAATCAGTTATCGTGCTTTCTTCAACTAGTGTACTCTTTGAGCAAGGTTCCACTTCTGGATAGGGATCCGGAGGGGCCCAACTCACTGCTTTCTGCCACCCAATTTCTCTCTTCTCCTGACTCGGATCCATCCTCTTAGTATCTATCTCCTCTGTGGCCTCCAGCACAACTTTCGTTGCAGGCAATCTCCCGCCACCGGAGATAGGTTTCTCCACCTTCCTCGGCAGCGCCCCACTAGTAGCCTTGCAAGGACGGTTTGCTGTCGGGCTGGCAATCCATTTCTGGGCATTATCCCACTTTGATGGGGCAGGCTTTGAGAAGGGAGGCACAACCGGAGCAGCCGCTGAACGAGCGGCGGCACCTCTCTCCTTGTGGAATTCAAAGTTGGAAGCCACACTCTCAGAGTCACATGAGTCCTCTTCGGGCACCCTGGTCCTTGAACCCATGGAGTGTGTATCCCGCGGTCGTTGCCCATTCCCTGACTCCAACGACGATGAAGATTCAGAGATAGTGCTCACGACATCCACGTCCTTGTATTCTTCGCACATGGTACTTGCTCCTACATGGACAGACAGTCATAGTTTCACACTCAGAAATCAACTGAAGATCGAAGCAATCATTGTCACACACATTCAGTTGGGGTACCTACTGGGTACAGCTACCACATTGCATACTGGAATTCAGCAATTCAGGCGAATGACCACAATATTGTAGGGCTTGCATAACCACAATAAACAAATTAAGAGGAAATCTCAGTGATGACTAAAATGGCCAAAACAAAGCCACAATTAGTGTAACACAGTCAGGAGATGTGAGACTGGCATTTGGCCCTGTTCTAGAACCACATGAGCAGGTATTAGAAAAAGCATGAAAAAGATTCAATTTTCCCCCTGTGAGTTAGAACTTCATTTTGATGGGAAAAGATTATTCTACAAGCAGAGTCCATTTTTCAGTAGCTGCATTTTCTTCAGGGTAAAAATGGTGACAACGGTGACCGAATTTTACACCCCCCCCCCCCCCCCCCCCCCCCCCCCCCCCCCAATTAACCACCACATCAAGCAATGCAGCAGGCACGACCATACAAAGAAACAAGCTTGGACAAAGAACCAAATAAGCCCCTATCCCATAATGCCAAAAGAAAAAGAAAAGAAAAAACTAATTGCAACCAGCATTATTGAATATTCCTTTTTTTTTCCGAGGAGCATAATTGATTATTCGAGGGGAAACGGGGGAGGACGAATTGGTACCGCGCGCGTCGGCGTCGGATCTGACTGCGTCCTTGGGCACGGCGTCGTAGTCCTCGTCGTCCTGCCCCTTGCGCCGCTTCTCCACCCCAAGCAGCATCGCTCGCAGCCGCTTGGGCGAGAACCCGCCGCCCTGCTTCGTCATTAACAAGTGTTAGCGGCAGGCCGCATTGATCCCCGAACCGAGCAAACAAGTTACTAGCAGAATCCATGGCGGCGGTGTACCTGGGTGGGGAATGGCTTCTCAATGCGCTCGTATTCCATGGCGCCGGAGCCGGAGATCTGCTCCGCCGGCGTGGCACGCGGCGCCCGGTGTGGGCGGTGGCCTTGCTGAGAGGTGTGGGAGTGCGGGAAGAGAGAGAGAAGAGGGCGGAGGTGAGTTAAGTTGAGCTCGGGAGTAGTGTGTGTACTTTTGACTGCCTTTTGACGGAGTCCGTTTCCTTTCCGGGGCTCAAGTTTGCGCAAATTTTACGTCACATGCCACCAAGGAATCAACATGCGACGATCTCACCAGAGGAGGGCATGGTAAATGAAGGGGGTGCCGGATGAGGAGTGAGGTGGTGATTACCTCAGGCAGGGCAACGGCCACTGCCCCCTCTCTCTCTCTCTCCTCGTTGGTCCTCGCGCCTACTACTCCAACTAGAGGAGGAGTGGTCGGTCAGTCAGTCTTTCTCACCAGCTGCTCGCCACACCCAACCACGCGACCTCTTCCTAGGCCCGCATGGAAGTGAGATCAAGCACAAGCAGTACCCGTGATGTGCCCCGGTCTTCCTAGGCTTCGTCCTGATGCATGGGAAGAAGGGATGCATGAATGAACGCCGTGCCGTGCCATTGCTGCTGGTCGCTGCGTGTGGGCCCCGTCCCAATCATGCTGTTCTTGTTCGCATCCTCCTCGCTTCTCGATCCATCGGCATGTGAACCCGTCACAAGCTCGTGCTCCCTCCTTCCCTCCAGATTTGCTGCTTACTACCCCAGAAAAGTACATGCTCTACCCCCTCGAAAAAAAAAAAGAGTACATGCTCTACCCCAGAATTAGCTGCTGTTTGGCCATCTCATTGTACAGGATTTGAATGGTTTCGCATCATTAATCAGAGCATATATAGTGCTGCTGATTCTTCGATCTGTTGATTCAGAGAGGACCACACCGGAAGAAGAAATATGCATGGACCACAGATACTATATGCCATGGCAACGAATATCCTTGTGAGGGTTTATTTGGACATGGGTGTACAGACAGTCCAGCCAGAGCCAGGACCTTACGTGATGATGATTTGGACGAGCTCTACAAATAAAGCAGCTGCGTTTCTCGACTCGAGCAATATGACAGCGAAAGCTTCTGTGCTCTTCTCTTCCCGATCGAGTGAGCGAGGCCTACAGCCGCTCTGCGTCGTGCCCTGTCCTGATCAAATTCAAGCTCGGTATTGGAGGGCGGGACTGACGATGAATTTGGAGTCGGACTTTAACTGAATGGTGAAATCGGCCCAATAAGAAGAAAGCCCGATAAGTTGAAATATAATCCTCCGATCCTCTCAAACTCATTCCATCGTCAGAATCACGCACGATTCTAACCGTACGTGGCCGACGTACAACCCTAGCTAGCCGTCTGTCTTGGTGCCATGGTGATTGCCGCCGCCCGCTCCGGCGCTTTCATCAGCCAGCTGCCGCGACGATGGCGAAACTCATCCTCGCTGACAACTCAACCCGTGAGTTAGCTAGTTCTCCTTAATTAGCTTCAACAACGTCTCCTGCTGATCCTAGATAGCTATTTCCTGCTGATATATTCGATGCATGGTGTTTAGGGGGTGCGCAAGTTTTGCAGCAGCAGCAGCAGCGACAACGCGGCCACAAGCAACGAGCTCAAGAGGCTCCACGGACTAATTTGGATGGCCATGACCTTCGCGGGGATAAGCAGCGGCTGGGGACAAGGCAGACAAGACACTAGATTCCGTGAGCTCGACACTAGAATCCGTGAGCTCGAGAAGATTGCACGAGCCATGAACTCGGCACTAGAATCCTTCAACTCGGCAGCCGAGCAACGAAGGACAAGACCATCCATGTAACGCGGGTTTCTCCTCTGCAATACCTACTAGTATTGCTGTATTTATCCGGCGGCGACGAACATTGCTCTTTGATCGTACGATACGATCAGTCATTGTCTGCTACATACATATGCTCTGTACCATCATAGGCAGATCTTTTCCATTTTTTCATAGAACGAATATGTATAGTTGGATCTGTATTCGCTCAAGCGTTTTATTAGGTGATCTGTAACAATACATTATTATATTTGGCTTCTCTCTAAGAGAGCTGCGTACGTTGACATGCATTACAGAGTCTTAATTTGCTAGCTTCGCAATCGGGACAATTCATGATTCGCCTTGTTCCCAATGCGTAGTCGTGATTTGCTCTCCTTCCCAATGACGTTCGTGATTTCTCCCTCTTACAGATTTTGATGTAGTACTCCCGCCGGCGACCACCGTGCCATAGCTGCCGCTCTTCCGGTCCTCACCACGCTCTTCTCATTGACCGCAAGTGTTCTTGACGTTGAGCATCATGACCACCTCTTCCTAACCCCATGACGATTCGGTGTTGCACACATACTACTCCCTCCGTTTTTAATTATATGACGCCGTTGACTTTTTCGTTAAACTCTGACCAACAATATAGATTTAAATAATTACTTTTCGAATGTGAAATGAATATCATTGGATTCATCATCAAAAGCACTCTAAGGTTAACTTGTACACTTAGCTATTTACACAAATATTTTGAATAAGGTGAATGGTCAAACATAACGAAAAAAGTCAACGGCGTAAGACGCGAAAAAACGGAGGGAGTATTTCACAAGTGATAGGAACCAAATGCAGAAATTGACTGTTGCTGGAACATCAGTTGCATCCTTAAGTTTTAAGAGATTGACGGAGGTAGTGATCCAGGCACGCTCCTTCCATGCCTGTCTCCAAATGATACATACAAGTGTACTTCCAACGGTCACACTTGATGTACTATACATGTATACACATAGTTACAACAGGGTCAGTTACTATTCGTGTGGTCACGGAGTCTTTCAGCGGATAAATGGACTCCAAAACTTTTAGTTTCAGCAGTGCAAATGTTCGACTTTCATCTCCATCTTTCGTCGTTCATGACGTGCTCTGTATCAGCCCGCGGCAAGGAAGATGCGGCGATGGCGTCAAGGCACTCCATCACCTGCTGCGCTGTCGGCCGTGATTTGGGGTTGTCGCTGACGCAGGCGCACGCGACGTCTAGCATCCTGGCCGCCTCCTCCCGGTGCTTTCTGTCGCCGACGGTCGCGTCGATCACCTGATCCCTCCTGCCCTCGCGCCACATCCGCATCGCCCACGACGTGACGTCCCGGCCGCCGCCAACGGGACGCGCCATGTCGACGGGCCGCCGCCCCGTGACGAGCTCGAGGAGCACTACGCCGAGGCTGTAGACGTCGCCGCGGTGGGTGGCGACGGAGGAGTGGCCGTACTCGGGCGGGATGTAGCCGAGCGTGCCGACGAGGTCGGTGGTGACGTGCGTGTCGGCGGGGCAGCTGAGGAGCCTGGCGAGGCCGAAGTCGGCGAGGCGCGGCTCCATGCGCGCGTCCAGGAGGATGTTGCTCGACTTGACGTCGCGGTGTAGCACCGACGACGCGTGCAGGTGCGCCAGGCCGCGGGCCGCGCCGCGCGCCACGCCCATCCTCGCCGGCCACGGCAAGTCACCCGAGGCGGAGGAGTCGTGGAGCCAGTGGTCGAGGCTGCCGTTCTCCATGAAGGGGTAGATGAGCAGGCGGTCCTTGCCGGCGCGGCAGTAGCCCTGCAGCGGCACCAGGTTCCGGTGCCGGACGCGGGAGAGCGTCTCCACCTCGGCGCGGAACTCGCGCTCCATCTGCGAGAAGTCGCCGGAGAGGCGCTTCACGGCGACGTCGCGGCCGTCGGGCAGCGTCGCGCGGTACACCATCCCGAAGCCGCCGCAGCCGACGATGCGGGACTCGTCGAAGTTGCCCGTCGCCTTCACCACGTCCTCCACCGTCAGCAGCGTCGCCTCACTGTCTTCCTCTGTTCTTGGGAAAAGCAGCACCAGCGTGGACTTCCTCGCCACCCAATCAGATTCCAGGCTGTCGTCGTCCGCCGCCACCCTGGCCTTGTCCTCCTGCCGCTTCGCCCACACCCGCCACGTCACGGCCACCGCCACGCCCAGGAGCAGCGCCGTGCCTACGCTGATCGCCGCCACCACGCCAGCGTTGCTGCTCTTTCCCCGCTCCCTCTTGCCGCCGCCGCCGTCGTCAACAGCCACCGGCGCGCACCGCCGCGCGACATGGATGCCGCACAGCAAGGGGTTCCCCTCGAAGTCCTCGCGCGAGAAGGTGGAGAACTGCCCGCCCACGGGCACCTGCCCGGACAGGTTGTTGTGCGACACGTCCAGGTGCGAGAGGAAGCTCAGCCGCGTCAGCGACGCCGGGATGGCGCCGGACAGCGCGTTGTGCGACATGTCGAGCGACTCGAGGCTCGTCATCCCCGACAGCTCCGGCGGGATGGGCCCCGACAGCCGGTTCCAGCTCAGGTCAACGATGTGCGCCTTGGTCAGCGCCCCCAGCCCTGCCGGCACGCCGCCGGAGAGGCTGTTGTGGCCGAGCACCAGCGACGGCGGGAAGCTGTTCACCTGGTTGTACTGCCGCCCCTTCACCGACGCGTTCCGCCGCATGAAGAAGGGGAAGTCCTGGACCTGCTCCTCCTCGTCCTGGAGAGTACTATTGTTTGAGATGATGAGGCCCGGCATCCGTGTCAGGCTGCCCGGTATCTCCCCCTGCAGAGAATTGTTGGAGATGTCTAGGTAGAAGAGGCGGTCCAGCTCGCCGAGCCACAGCGGGATCGGGCCGCCGAGCCGGTTCCACGACAGGTCCAGCACCCGCAGCTTCCGGAGCCCGGCGATCCACGACGGTATCGCGCCGCGCAGCTCGCAATTGGCGATGACCAGCACCTCGATGCTGGGGAAGCCGGTGATCATGCCGTCCGACGGCATCGCCTCGCCGCCGTGGAAGTTCTTGGTCAGCACCAGGCTCGTCAGGTTGGGGAGGCTCTGCAGCGTCCGCAGCGCCGACGTGACGTTGGTGAAGCTGTTCCCGGTCAGCGACAGGAAGGACAGCGAGGAGAAGCCGGCGAAGGAGGACGGTATCTCGCCGGTGAGCCTGTTCCGGCCGAGGTTGAGCGCCGTCATGCCCCGGCACTCCGTGAGGCTCGCCGGGATGGGGCCCGTGAAGCTGTTCGCGCCCAGGTCCAGGTAAGCCAGGTTCCTGAGCGCGCGGAAGTCGAGGCCGATGTCGCCGCCGAGCGTGTTGTTGCGGAGGTTGAGCACGCGGAGCCGCCGGCACCGCGAGAGCGTCGCCGGGAGCTCGCCGGAGAGCAGGTTGCTCGGCGCCGAGAGCTCCTCGAGTCCGGCGAGCGCGTGGAACACGTCGGGGAGCGGCCCCGTGAAGGCGTTGAAGGAGAGGTCGAGGCGGACGAGTCCGACGAGGCCGCGCAGGCGAGGTGACAGGACGCCGGAGATCGAATTGGTGTGGACGCTCAGGACCTGCAGCGACCTCACGCCGAAGAGGTCGTCGGGGAGGGTGCCATCGATGCCGTTGCCGTCCAGAGAGAGCTCGGCGAGCGACTGGCATTGCCCGAACCCCACGGGAAACGCGCTGGAGAGCCTGTTCATGGAGAGCCGCAGGACGCGCACCGCCGGGGACTCGCCGCACAGAGCGCCGGCGTCGAGGCGTCCTTCGAAACTGTTGCCCGACGCGTCGTACACCGTCAGGTTGCCGGCGCCGCGGAGCACCGGGTGGCCGCCGGTGAACGCGTTGTTCGAGACGTTGAACACGCGCATCGCCGGGAGGTCGAGCACCGCCAGCGCGCCAGCGAGCGCGTTGCCGCTGACGTCGAGCGCCTCCAGGCTCCGGAGGCGGAGCAGCCCCGCCGGGAGCGCACCCCGGAGAGCGTTGCTCGACAGGTTCAGCACGCGCAGCGCGGCGAGGCCGGCGAGCGACGCGGCCACCTCTCCGGTCAGCGTCCGGTTCGGCAGCACCAGCCCGACGACGGCCGCGCTCCCGCCTGCCGCCGCGCCGCACACCACGCCGGGCCACACGCAGCAGTCGGAAGCGTTGCCGATCGGCCAGCCGTCGACCGCCGCGTCGAGGCCAGCGGAGAAGCCGCGCAGCGCCTCGAGGTCGCCGGCGCCGCAGCGCTGCGCGGCGCCGCTCTCGGGCCGCGACAGTACGAGTATCACGACAACATACACCACCACTAGTATCACTGCTCTGCTTCCCATATCTCGCTTGACACAGGACAAGGTGGTTAGTGATCAGCCGTTGGGAGCTACTCCAGCTAATGATAAGCACGCGGCAAGAATTTACATCTCGAGATCATGATCTAATCTCTGTTTGCTTCTGTTCTTGCATCCCGCTTTGCTTGTTCCCTTCCAACAAGAGAGAGAGAGAGACAGGGAAGGCAGCACAGGAGGAGCAGAGAGAGTTAGGTTACTTAACTAGTCTGTCTGGGTTTGACTCTCCTGCTGCTTAAGTATAATACTGCCGCTGCATCCCAAAGATGTCCTAATTTTTCAGGTAAACCATTTTATAAAGGAGATGGCATGATTTGTGATCCACCTCTAAGTTGTTTTTGCTTTGGAGTTGAGTGCTTGCTTTAGTCTAGGATGGCAACTTCGGTATATATTAATCATTAAGTTGGCTCATTTTGTTGGACGCATTTGGACACGCGGACTAACAAGAAAACTGATCCGTGTCGCATTCTTCTTTGCTTGTACTATCTCTTGTTAGTACTGGACCTTAATGGCGAGCCAGGAGGAGACCTCCTGTAGCCGGTGATTACGGCGGCTAATTGATGTCAACGGCTGCGGGAGGGTGACACGTGGCAGTCAAGCCTACGGATGCCGGCATCTTGTGTGTGTGCATGCTTAGGCTGGAGTAGGAACAGCCGCTGATCTCAAAACAGAGGGTGTGGTGTGGTCTGGAACGAACCAAATAGGTTGAAAAAGTCAACACTGAAGTGATTAGATGAAGACAGCGGTGATGACAAGCTAGTCATCAAAGTCTCCCGCGCATCCCGGCGCCACGAAGAAAGTCGTTAACTAATAAGGCCAATCTCAATGCATAGTTTCATTACGCTGTTACCAAGACTAATATTTTGGTAAGTGAGCCTGTTGGGTTTCATTAGGATGAAACTCCTCTCTATTCTAATGAAACTTTCATTCCTCTCTCCTCTTAAAAATGCTGATGTGGCCTAAAATTAAATGCTTATGAAACCCTCTATGAAATCCTATTGAGATTGGCCTAAGATTAGTATAAACTCCTTGTGCTTACTAGTACTAGTTTGGCACTAAAATAGCGGTGCTAGGCTAAACCCATTATATTTCGTTGAAACATAATTGTTAGGTTTTACAATTAGCATAAGTTTGACCTAGAATATATAGACATGCATGCCAACTGGCTCACTTATTATTATTATTGTCGTTGTTGTTGTTGTTGACTGGTACTGGCTCACTTAATTACCAACCAAGATACAGAAACAAACAAACACGTGGATTTGCAAAACCATGCGTACCGGCCAGTAGCATCAAACATGAAGCTTAATTTTGTCTGATTTTCATATTAACTTAATAGTTTGTAATTACTCTCTTAATTGTCTTTTGAACGGTTGGCACGGCAAGAAACTAAGTTAAAACGGAACCGGCCAGTTCTAGTTTTTGCAGCATCCGGCGTACCAGTAGCCTTACACAACTCTTCAACAAATTATTCCAATGTCTATACCGTCCTATGCCTTCCTAAGCAAACTATTTACAGAGAACAACTGGCAGAGACGACCCCCAGATTACACACGGTTAGTTACCAGATTTTGTCTTTGCATGCAGGTCAGATTGCATGATCTTGACGTGATCTAGATTTTTTTGAATGTCGGCCAAATTGTTTGTGATATAAGCCAAGAACTTCTGGTTCAGGTATAACCTGAGCATAGTTTAGGGTATGTTGACTTCTGAACCAAGGAAACGTATATAGCTGTAATGAACTGTATGGAGTTGGTAACTACGTTTTTTATACTTTAGCCATGGGCTAATCATAATCAATAGTAGCCTGTAATTAGAAAGCCTTCTATGCTCACGCGCTGAGACATTAATTATGAACATGTGGTGATATCCATATACAATTCTTCTCAATGCCAAGATCAGATTATCCTTCTTGATGGTGAGACCATATTGGGGCTAATCAAGCATTTAATCCAAGCTCTAACTGAACAGACCGTACCAAATTATCAGATACATGTCCTTCATGTTTATTAGTCTACACTGTAGAAATTGGGAATTTATTTGGGTCACATTACAGTCTTCACTTATGAAGAGCAGCTTCAAAAACCAATTAAGATCCTGTGACTTGGTTATAGTTCGATGGGACAGGTACATCAACAGATCAACTCTCATTTTACTTCGTTTTAGAAGTTTTGTAACTTGCTTGTCCATACAGCAAAGACTCATTGACATGATTAACGATAGTTTATCTATGGTGAGAATGGTCAGAAGTCCAAGCCCCATGAGTCACAGAAAAAAAAAACGACGTAGATGATAATATTTAGGAAGGCAGGTCGAAGGTTGCTTGATGAAGCAACCAAGAGGGTTTGCTCGAAACTCAAATCTAACACATTGGAATTTTGGTACTAGAGAACTGTGGTTAAGAAATTATACCGGTACTTTTCAAATCTGAAGTCAGTGGAATGTATACACGTTACTTCTGCTGCATGATTGACCATAATTAATTTATTTTATATGATTGACAAAAGAAATGGTCCAATCCAAAAATAACTTGAAATCGCAATGCAAACTCTTATCCATGAACATTTCCTATATTCAGCTTAAATGCGGTGCAGACCATGTGAGAGCCCACCTGTCATTTGAACAAAAGAATAGGGTAAAAATGTTATCAACTGACTGTCAATTAAAAATGAAATCATGGATGATGTATATGGCATATGCAAAAAGAAAGTACTTTAAGACCAAATTTGTTTGTAGTATAACAAAATCCAAAATCTATGAGCAGAGCTTCAACTTCACTTCAAGCGCCATCTTTACCAGCAACAAAATCTGTGAAAAAGCCAAGTTGTTCTAGTGCTGTACCATCAACTTCATAAGCATTTTTTCAGCGTTCTTGGATCACAAAAGGCCAAAAAGGCATGCTTCACGACGACTCCTCTCCTCTGAACATAAAAAAGGCAGCTTTGCAGCTGACCAACTCACCACAGTGAAGCGACGGTTACTTATCACCATTTGGGCTCAAGATGCCGCACTGCATTAGTATATAACATTAACATTTAGTTAAACCACCGAGTTAAAAATTTGCAGTAAAAAAACCACTGAGTTAAAGTATAAACAGAAGTTTTCTTTTGCACTAGGTAATTAAATCAAACAAATTTCAACCACCTTTCTACTATTCTAATGACTGACCATTCATGTGTTTGTAAAGTTCCACCATCCATGAAACGCAGAGTGCAAGACACCAAAAAGATGTTTTTCCGAGGATATGGTATAAAAATAGCATGATTTTTCAGGGTCAGCCACAGCGCTATTGCCAGGTAGAGATGAGGTATATATGGATTTTTTAGTGTGTTTTTATATCCCGGTGGTTCTTCTTTTTGGGCTCATTAGGGAGGTGAGATGGTGCTTTCTTTTGCTTTGCATCCAGGGAATGGGATTAGCTTTCTTTAATCTCATGATGAGCACTTGATCAGAAGCAACGGCTCACAACATGTCAACCATTTGTGCAGGCATAAAATATGCAACGGTGAGAGGTAGTGGAATCCACTTGCTGTTAAGCATTGATGGGCAGAGGATATCAAAGGATGTAGCAAATCTTGTTGGTCACTTCATACTTTCTTTTCCATACGACCTATACTTTTATTTCACTTGCTTGTAATATACTTGGGTTTTTTTCTTGAAAAAGAATGTTCAGTTGCCTTGCTGAAACATAATCTTGGTTCATGATTTATATGGTATGGCTTAAACAAACTCACGTTTCCTAGTTTTGAAGTATCAATTAGTGGGCAGACGTCCTTAATTTTAGCAAGAAATGTCAATTAGCTTTCATAAATTTACTTCCAGCAAGAATACCCTCACAGATAAATGATTCTCTTATGATCTTATCCACGCTACACGCTGACTGAAAATTGGTCAGCCGCGGCAAACGATCTGTACTGCACCACAGTAAACCGGGAGGCACATTTCCAGGTGTTGGCAAACCCTTGTAGTTTGGTGATAGAAAGGAGGGAATCCATCTATTCCGTCCATCCATTGCTTTAGTTTGTGTGAGGGGTATAAAGGAGAGGCATGCAGAGAAAAAGAATCTGCAGCGAGCACTTGGGAAAATCGATGGCCTAGCTAGTGTATGTAGACATATTTGCTTTCCTCTCTTTTTTTTTTCCTTCTTTCCTTGCATTTGATGGACCAACACAACTACAAGTCCAACACCAGGAAGTTGCTCACCTTCTTACCAGCCTAATGATCTTATGGCTCTCCACAGATTCGGCCCCACTATTGCTACCATTCTCTGTGAGAGGAGGATGGATATATGAGCAGAAGATCGAAGCATCTTCTAGTGGAATTCAAAGCATATCAATCGTATACTTTTTTATGTCGTCGTCCCATGTTTTATGCTTGTGCTCCTTGTGGGACCCAGCACAACCCAATGTGGTACTTTTTTTTTAACTAACAAATTTATACGAATTTGATGGGCACCGAATTCGGAAAAACCACTCAGATATAAATATCAAAGAACAATTTGTTTTGTCTCCAAAAAATAGTTAGGGGATTCAATGAAACACACATACGACCACTAAACGTATCGATCACCATGAAAGGTTTCTTTCACCTTTTGCCAAACTCATCCGCAAGGCATTTCTTCACTTTTGAGAAAAATCAGTTTGGAAGAATCACTCAGAGATAAATATGAGCGATTTGTTTGTCTAAAAGAAGCAGTGTTCTAAATAGCCCGCTATAGCCTTTGGAACGAGAAAAGGCTAAGCTATTCCTCATTTAGCGCTAAGCTTCGTAGCCCGCTATAGCCACCGCTAGCCGGCTAAATCCACTAAATTAAAGTGATTTAGCCGGCTAAATGGTGGTGTGATGGGGGCATGACGCTCTTGATGAGGTTTGAAACTTTAAAGGTGATTTAGATGGTTAAATCAAGATGTTTAAAACTTTTAACGATGATTTAATGAATGCATGAAGCCCGATACTTATTTTTGTCCATCAAAATTTCATGGTTACATGTTTTATGTCTAATTATTCATTAAATTTTAATGAAATTGTGAAACCACTAAATGGGTTTAGCTGCGGCTATAGCCCGCTATAGCCTTTCTTAGCCTTTGCGGACATCAACCGCTAAAGACCTTAGCCCGCTATTTAAAACATTGAAAAGAAGTCAGGGCTTTTAAAACATTTCATTCATGAAATGGCTCAAACTCATCTGCAAGGCATTGGTCACCCTTGAGAACGATGGCGAAAGAAACTACTCCCTCCGTCCCAGTTTACTTGCATCCTAGTCTCATCCAGTTTTCCTAAAATAATTGGCATTCTCACTTCCCGATGCACCTTTCTCTCTTCCCAATACATCTCTATCTCTATCTCTCTCCTTCTCGTTTCCTGCGCACCAACCTTTACCAATTTTCCTTAATCTACGCGACAAGAGCTAAAACGTCAATTATTTTAAGACGGAGGGAGTAAAAGAGAAGGGAAGCCTGATTGGGCCCAATATACGAAATGGCACCCCTTGATAATCATTGATGATGAGCTCTCGTAATAAACAGGCTAACCAAGTCCAGGAAAGCAAACTACTACATATCGGCCCATCACCTCTAAGAAAAACATATCGGCCCATCACTGTCAGATCGGTGCTGCCTCCACGCGCTGTAGTCCACACAAAAGCGCCCTCATATCTTGTTGCTTATCCGTCTCTATATCCAGATACCTTGTTCCTGATCTAAAAAAAAAAAAAAAAGATACCTTGTTCCTTCCCTTTTGTTGCTCCACCATTGCATTGCATAATGGCGCGTCCTTTGACTTTGGAGCTTGAATAGAGTTGAATAGAGTTTGATCTTTTGATGTGGATTGCTTCATATTTGTAGTATCTATTTACACCGAGAATTCTGATAAAGAACAGTTACATATGGTTATATAATATTTGAAGTATTTGTAAAGCCAAGTTGATCACATGAAACCCGAAGCAGACAATGATCAAGAGGAGAGGACCACATGACAAGCAACACATGCCATCCGTCAATGATCGTTCTTCACCTGATCACCAGCCCTTCACGTCACCTGCTTTACCCCCTCCAAACTGTTAAAATTCCAGACACGCCCTTCTCCTGCGGCTCAAACGAGGATGTGTTAAGCAACGAAAGCACGCCCGGGGTGCCTTCTGTAAAACGCGCGGTCCCCAATTCGTTCTCGACCTCTCGCTCGCCCCAGCCGCGGAGGAACCCTAACCCTGACCGCAGATTCCACCGGCGCCGGAGCCACGGCCGCCGCGATGATGCACGGTGACGGTGGCGCCGGAGACCCTGTTGACGATTTCCTCCTTGGTACCATTGCTGACGACGGAGATCTCGCCATCTTCTGCGACGCCGTGCCGACGCGGGCCGCCGATGCAGGGTACGGCGATAGCAATACGAATTCTTCTTTCTAGAGTAAATAATCTGCGTTGTATTTGTGATTTAGTGCATGAGTTCAATAATCTCTCGGTCATTATCGCTAAATATTTGCTTGTATTTTTATATATTTGTTGGCGGTGTCAAATACTCGGGGTGATGCAGCATAAACTATGTGCTACTTCATACAGTTTGCGAATAATGTTTCTCAAAATAAGATAATAAAAAGAAGTCTCTGCATTTGTATGTTAGGCACATTTCCTTGTTTTAGTGTCTTGGTAGATTGCATTTCACGTGACTCAAAGGTGTCAACAATTGCAGTCCTAATTATTTCATCGGTGTGTTAATCCAGAATAAAAATGCGTTAATTATTGCCAGTGTGTCTAGTTGTGCTTAGCATTAGCAATTCGGCAGGGTATTGTACCCTTATCGGAGATATTAACATTTGCATACAGTAAGTGCTTTAGCCCTCACCGTTTGAAATACGAGCGGCAGATTCTTTTGTCAGATATTTCAGCAGCTACACGACATTTGAATATTCTCTATATGCATTCCTTTTGTTGATTTGGTACTTTTCTTTGCATCGTTTCAGACATGGGATTGAGGATGACAGCGGAGATGCTTATGGCCTTGAGCATTCTAATTTGGGGAAAAGGTATGCAGTTTCTTGTTCATACTTTTCTTTCGTATTTTTAAGTATTTAGCTTGCATTTAGCTGAATCTGGGAAGTTTGAATCCCTTTTGTTCCCTGGCCTTTGGTTCATGTGTTGCTTTTTTAATGGTGAGTATCCTCAAGGTTTGCCACCAATTAGGTTACTTGATAGACTTGTAACTTAACAACCAGACTTTATAGCAGTAAGTACGCAAATCTAATCAGACAGCTCTGATGGTGACCAATATATAATAATATTATGTCTCTTCCGTTAATCTTTGAGGACATTATGTTCCATTTCTTATGCTTGCCAGTGGTATTATTAACAAAACCAACTAGCAGTTGAAATTATTTCTTGCTTTGTTTCTTTTCTTTGCAGCAGCATACTCAACTTGCACTAACTACTTCTATTATTTTTGTAGGGGTAGAGATGAGTCTTCTTCTGGTCCAAAGTCCAAAGCATGTCGTGAGAAATTGAGGAGGGATAGGCTGAATGACAGGTATTGCAATATATACCTCGAAGCATCCTCTGGAAAGAATTGTGCATTTACTCGCATATTCGTAGTTGTGATCTGTTATCGTAAACTGCAGGTTTCTTGAATTGAGTTCGGTTATCAATCCTGGTAAGCAAGCGAAGTTGGATAAAGCAAATATCTTGAGTGATGCAGCCCGCATGCTGGGGCAGCTAAGAGGTGAGGCAGAAAAGCTTAAAGAATCAAATGAGAAGCTAAGAGAGACAATCAAGGACTTGAAGGTATCCTTGTACAGCTTTATGGTTCCTAGCAGGATTTTGGAACACTTGACGCCCTCACATATACTTGTTAATGTCTTTTAATCGTTAGTTCTGTCCCAAAAATGGTCGATACTTTTTGTTGCTCTGCATACCGGGATCCAAGCCTGCAAACCGAGTCTTCATTCCCTATTTGACTTTTGTGCAGCCATTGCTTGGTCCACCAACTGAAACTTCCATAATTTATTTGCATTTATGGAATTCATTGTTCTGCCCTCCTACACCTGGTTGAAGTCTATCATTTGGTGATATTTTGTAGCTTTTAATTTACAGAATGCTCTATCATTTTTCAGGCGGAGAAGAACGAGCTCCGGGATGAGAAAGTGAGCCTAAAGGCAGAAAAGGAGAGGCTGGAACAGCAAGTCAAAGCAATGAGTGTAGCTCCTACAGGATTTCTTCCTCATCTCCCTCATCCTACTGCATTCCACCCCGCGGCGTTTACTCCATTTGCTCCTCCGCATCATGCTCAAGCCAACAAAAGTGCTCCAGTTCCCACAGCGTTCCCTGGGATGGCAATGTGGCAGTGGATGCCTCCAGCTGTCGTGGACACAACTCAAGATCCAAAGCTATGGCCGCCGAATGCTTAGGCGGAGCTATACCATGGAATGCTAACTCCAGATGTCATTTCATCCATTGGCAAATCAAAACGTTTGTTAGGTCCCTGAGAGAGAAAGTATGTAATCGTTTTTGCTGTGTTAACCGTTGTCACAAGCAGTTCTTATCAACTCTTTGTTCCATTGAGGGGTGATGCCTGTAATTAATATGTATCTTAAACCCTCTACTAGTTGCTAAATATTCTCATGCTCTCTTTTACCATCTTTTAGCATGACTTGTGCATGTTCTTTCTCATGATCTGTCTTGAGCTTCATCAAATTATTGTATTGTGTTGCCAAACTAACGTAGTTTTTTTAGCTTTGATCTGTGAACACATTATGAGGTAGGGAGTCGGCTGGTTTGTTCGACCAGGTTACGACAGCTTCAAAGTTATCAACGACGTGAGACAGCGTCACGTTTGGGCTTTGAAAGGGCTAACAGAATCTGAGGATCATGTCTCACAGCTCACGGAGAAATCAGCTTTCCGTTCCAGTCGTAACAAAGTCTACCATGCCAGTCGGCTCTATAGCAATTTTCAAAAAAAAATTACTTCATGCAGGAAGAAGGAACTTATAGCTCATCCAATTTTCATCCTGGTGTAATAGTCATTGATCACAAAATTCACAAATATAGGAAGGTGTGTTTCTACCACTACTTAACAAAAAAAGGTAAAAAAATATCCCCCGTGCGTCATGACCTCAAAACTAGAGCAATTATACATAATTGTTAACGAACTAGTTTTGACTTCCATGTCTCTTTCAGATGCACCAAAGCAGATATAAGAAAGGTGCTCTAAGCCTCTAATCAAGAACTGAAACTGCAAGCTAAAAGGTGTATGAATTGGATCTGTATGATATCCTATTCAGCCTTCTGTTGTCCGTAACGGCACTGAACTGGTTCCCCTTCTATAAGCTTCTCCAGGGCATCTGATGGAAGGCCAATCATTTCGAGTGTCTTTTCCCAGATTAGCTGCGTAGTTTCAAGGTTATGTGCTTCTTCAGATGCATTCATTGGATTACAGTCATATGAGATGCAAGCACAAACAGGCCAGTCTTCAGACTTCAACATCTCGCAGTATTCTGGAACTTGGGGGTCGGATGCGGCAAATAATGTACTTCTTGAACCTGAATTAGATCCAAAACGAGATATCTGTGAGTATCAGAAGATGTATGTATCAAGTTAGCTGACATAAGGCAACAACAAAGATTCATTAACTTCACCTTCTTGTGCATCAAATATGAAGTATGGAATCAAATGATAAGCAGCTACAACAATCTTAGGAAGGTCTCTCGCCTGTGTCATATAAGTAATATAAGCCAACATTTAGTGAATAAATAGACAGAAGAAAAGAAGAATATACCGATAAATTATATTACGATTTATCAGTATGAATGATAAAAGTACTTTGTTAGGAGTAGTGTTGGAACTCATATACATGTGAACCAATCATCTAATAACATATGCACATACAAATGAGGTTTCTCTTTCATCTGTTGTTGCGTTCAATTACCCACATGAGACACCAATCCAGAGCAACCCTTCATGTACTTCTTACATTGTGAATGTTGAGTAGGCAGACATGTCATAAGAAACCTATCATTTCTTTCCCACCACAGGGCTCCCGGAATTTCATTACTCACATAACCAAATTACAAAGAGTTGTAATCAGTTTATGCAGAAATCAAAATATACCAAACCACAAGTCTTGAAAGCAGTAAAACTGAAAGGGCGCTACTGACGATACTACAGCACTGAGGGCTGCACAGCTGCTAGGAATTAGCTTGCTACTCCTATTTCTTACACCAAACAATATGACTACCAGCTATCGTTTGACTTGCCTAAACAGCACAAATGATCAAACCCAATAAAAAAATAATTGGTTGTGGAACTCACAACATTAGTGTCAACAATCCCAGGAGAGACGCAAACCACATTGATGCCAGCTTCTGCAGGAATTCTCTTATGAAGCATGCTGCTAAATTTTATCTGAGAGTGAAGCCACAATAATTCAGGCCTAACTAAAAAGAAATACCATGCATGAATAGGTTAAAGGCGGGAACTTTTGTTGCAATAGAGCATAAGAAAAATTAGTTATAAAAAGTATAAAATCAGAACTAACATCTCAAGCGAGCAAGTCTCTGTTAGAAATAGTAACAAGTATGATACCTGCGCCAACTTGCTATTTGAGTAACCCAACCAACTTTTATACTTCTGTTTTCCGGAGCTCAAGTTCATATCTTCAGCATCAACAAAACCTACCGTGTGCATCTGTAATTGAAGACAAACATGTCACATACTGCTAATGCATTTGCAAAAGAGTTGTAGATTTATTACTGCTAAATAAGAATTCAATATATTCACACTAGGATAACAAGCTGATTGCATTGACGGTACAAAAATAATTGTGCCTGCAGTACCCACTAGAAAAGAACTTCTGAGAGTAGGAAACTCACAATTGAATTAACATTTACAATTCTGCTGGGAGAACCTCGAAGAAGGGAAGGCATAAGCAACATCGCCAGTAATGCAGGTGCAAGATGGTTTACTTGCATGTGTTCTTCATGACCATCCTTGGAAAAACGCTGAGGCTCTAAAGAAAAAGGCAAATAATTTGATTATCTCTTATACAACAAATAACCTGAACAGATTCAGTACGTTGTTATCCAAAGGATCACATTAACAATTAAGACACAGACCTCCTATAGCAAAGATGCCAGCATTGTTGATCAATACATGTAGGGGTGCCATACGAGCATTCCAGGCATCAGCAAATTTCGCAACCGAATCGAGGGAGAGCAAGTCAAGTTCCATCACCTGAAGTGTAATGTTTAAACAATGTCAAATACTTGCAGCCACACCAATAGTTATAAGTGTGCCTTTTAGTCCTTCAAATGCAAGATAATGCATCTCTAGTGACTGATTGTAGATGTCAATGAACACAGAAATGGGAAACATATGTAGTTTAAGTGCATGCACATATTTTGTTTAATACTCACATAAAACTTGTCTTGAATTGGGGGGCAAAAAAAAAACATAGGAAGACAACAGTCAGATCACACTGTATAAAATATAGTTAACACGTTATAAGCCCTCGTCCCTATAGCAAGTGTCTTCAAAATTACCTCAGCATTTAGTGGCCTTTCATTTTCTGAATTTTCATTCTGCCATTTCTGAATCAACTCTTGTGCTACTTTGGGTCTCCTAACAGCCATCACAACATGTGCCCCAGCCAGCGCGAGTTGTCTGTTTTGATCGTGAAGGTGATAAGATCCAATTAGTGTCAACTTCAAATCAAGATGCTAGCCTCTTATGGAGATTGCTGCTTTTTATTTTTGTACCATATTCGTGTCAACATAAATCTTGTAAAACTTCCCAAGGTCGAAGAAAAATGGAAGTATAAAGGAGACCTAGTACTTCAATACGAATCAGAGTGGGGAAAAAAAAAAAGGAGATCTTGTAGAGCATTTTGGAAGTTTTATCCCACCTTGCATGTGGAAACTGGAATTCATCCAAATAAGCTCTCAGATAAACGGAACAGGGCATTTTAAGCCACTAAACGACCAGATGGAGATTATACAAGTACAATAGTCAGGAGAATCTGCTTGTGAAGTAGTTAGTTTATCAATGAAGTTTCATTACAAGCAAACACTCTGACCCCTAACAACTTCAACATGAGTGCAAAAGAAAGAGACATGCGTAATACTGTGCTATTATACTTCTACTAGTCTTAGGTCGAACATAAGCCATGCTCATAATTTTCACCTGAACAGGGGAAAATGCATAAACCATCATAGTCAAGTTTATTATTCATTGTTCTTTTTTGCATTACCTCAGTTCAAAGTCAGGCTACTAAATACAGTACCCATACATTACTGTTTGCTTTTTTTTTTGACGGGAATTACTGTTTGCTCAATATTTAGAATTCGAGTAACAGGCAAATGTTGCGACTATTCTGGAGAAGGCAAATAGTAATGGCTGGGCAAAAGATTCGTCTTAGCTGCTGGCACGACAAAGTGCCCAACGATCGACAGAAAATCTATTTCATCCGTAAGAGCACGAAAAGCAACGAGGGGAGGAATACGTGAAGGGACCTGGCGATCTCGAGGCCGATGCCACTGGTGGCGCCGGTGACAATGATGGAGACGCCCTCCAGCGGCGGCAGCTCGAGCGGGTTGGCCAGGTGGCTGGCTACGATGCGCTGGAAGAAGAACTCCCCAACGATGGCGAGCCAGCCGCGCCCCCACTCAAGCCAGCCCAGCGCCTCCCTCCTCGCCCTCCCCTCGCCGCCGGAAGAAGTGCCAGCCTTGCCGTTGGAGGAGGCGGCGGCGGCAGCCGCGCCCTCTCCTTCCGGCGCCGGCGGGCGACGGAGGCGCAATTCGCCGGCCATGCGGAAGGAGGGGGGAGGAGAGGAGAGAATCTTTGATGAGTGTCAAGGGAGAAGAGAAGGAGACGAGGCCTCGTGCTGGTCGAGATGGCGATCTGTGGTGCTAAATAACAGTGCTAGTACTCCAGTTGTACCCAAGTTTGTTCTGTCCGATCTCGTCGTGTTCCATGGAGGACTGATTAAAAATAACTTATATATCTCATGCTTATTTGAACTCCACTGACACTGTTTTGTGCATCTGCCTTCGGCCCGCAGATTTCCCAGTTGCTACCACTGAATACCGACGATGACGATGACCGGATCATATTGGGCAGACGAAACTGTTCGATCGGAGTTACTTTGTAATTTCCAACCATGCTTGTTATCTCCAAACAGAAAATGTCTTCAATCTAATTATCCGCTAAAAGCTCGTGTCACCCATGCTTCCACAGCTAGCTCAAATGAGTCAATATTCGTTAGACTGTCAGCGTGCTACTGCTCCATAATGGGTTAATCATGGTACAATGAACCTGAAAAATTAAACCACAATCAGCAAATTCAGAGCTATGCGCCAACTAATTGGACGGAACCGTATGCTAAAAAGTTGCATGTTGCAACAAGGGAATGGATCGGGAATGGCTGCCACATTCCTTGAAAGAAAGCTCGCGTAAAGAAGGTCTTCAGACAGTTCGAGAATATTGTTTTTTCAGGGAAAATGTAGAGGAAACTGCCTTGATGGCCAGGCAGGGTCACAAAAGCCAAAAGCTAAAAACAAGGGAGGAAAAAAAAAAGGCAGGAAGACCGGGAGGGTGCATGAAGTGTTCAATGGAATGGAATTGGTTTAGGTACAAAACAGGTTCTCCGGTAACACTAGAGTGATCTAAAAGGAAAATGGCAGAAAAAATTAGCAAAAGTGGCGTCGCCCGGGTTCGAATCGGAGACCTTCGTGTGTTAGACTGACGTGATAACCAACTACACCACGACACCTTGCTGACAGGCTTCTGAATCAAACTTAGTAGTTCGGAAAATATTTCGTTAGCAGCTATGAGGACGCCACGTAGTCAATTGCCCCTGCCAAAATTAGCCGTTAGTCCCAGTGGTTCTTAGATTAACACTCGCTACAACATGCACGAGATTGCATGACAGCCATCAGCTGCAGAGACCTGCAAATGACCACAGGAAAGTCAGCATCATTTTTGTTTTATTTTTTTTTTTTAAAAAGAGAGAACAGAGACAAGAAGATAGGTCCAGATTATCACCAGAGAGCTTCTCCCTGCTGCAACGATATTTCAGTGCATACTAGAGAGAGAGAGAGAGAAGAGCACAGACAGACACTTTGTGTCAGCCACTAGTTAGGCCTCCTCCTATGCATGTAGCGCTCGTTGCTGTTTGCGTCTTCTCCTCTCTCTCACTCTGTTGTTGGTTCAATTAATTCTCATTCCCCTCCATCGGATCCTCTTGTTCCGGACGGTGTCGTCCGGGGTGTTAGCTAGGCACCAGGAGGAGGAGGAGGAGGAGGAAGCGGCAGAACGTAAGAATCAAAAAAAGGCCGCGGAAGGATAAGGGATCGATTGCGGACATCGTCGATCGTGGGATTGAGGTAATTAATGGAGGGCGCGGAGGCGGCGCGCGAGGCGCTGTCGACGGAGAAGGCGTTCGAGGGTGAGGCTCTTCCGGCGTGGTCGGAGCAGATCACGGTGCGGTCCGTGGTGGTGAGCTCTGCGCTGGGCCTGTTCCTGAGCTTCATCGTGATGAAGCTGAACCTGACGTCGGGGATCGTGCCGTCGCTCAACATGTCGGCGGGGCTGCTGGCGTTCTTCCTGATGAAGACGTGGACGAGCTGCCTGGAGCGGTGCGGCGTGTTCCCCAAGCCGTTCACGCGGCAGGAGAACACGGTGGTGCAGACGTGCGTCATCTCCTGCTCCAGCATCGCGTTCTCGGGCGGGTTCGGCACCTACATTTTGGGGATGAGCAAGAAGATCGCGGAGGGGTTCGACGAGGCGAAGACGAGCATCAACGTGGAGGAGCCGTCGCTGGGTCGTCTGATCGCGTTCCTGTTCCTGGTGAGCTTCGTGGGGCTCTTCTCGATCGTGCCGCTGCGCAAGATCATGATCATCAGCTACAAGCTGACGTACCCGAGCGGGTCGGCGACGGCGCACCTGATCAACAGCTTCCACACGCCGCAGGGCGCCATCAACGCCAAGCAGCAGGTGTCCATCCTCTTCAAGTCCTTTGCGGGCAGCTTCCTGTGGTCGCTCTTCCAGTGGTTCTACTCCGCGGGGCCCGGGTGCGGCTTCAGCTCGTTTCCGACGTTCGGGATGGAGGCCTACCGGCGGCGCTTCTACTTCGACTTCTCCGCCACGTACGTGGGCGTGGGCATGATCTGCCCCTACATCATCAATTTCTCATTGCTGCTGGGGTCCGTCGTCTCCTGGGGCATCATGTGGCCCTACATCGAGAGCAAGCGCGGCATGTGGTACGACTCGCGGCTGCCCCGGAGCAGCCTCCACGGCCTCAACGGCTACCAGATCTTCATCTCCATCGCCATGATCATCGGCGACGGCCTCTTCAATTTTCTCACGATTCTGGTGAGGACGTCGTACGACATGTACCTCAAGAGGCGCCGCCCCGCGGAGGCGGCGCAGAAGCCGTTCGCGGGCGTGGACAGCAACGTGGTGGAGCGGCACGCGCTGAGCTTCGACGACCGGCGGCGGACGCAGATCTTCCTCAAGGACCAGATCCCGACGTCGATCGCGGCGGGGGCCTACGTGCTGCTGGCGGCCATCTCAGTGGTGGCCATCCCGCACATCTTCCGGCAGCTCAAGCCGGTGCACGTGGTGTGGGCCTACGCCGTGGCCCCCGTCTTCGCCTTCTGCAACGCCTACGGCACCGGCCTCACCGACTGGTCCCTCTCCAGCAGCTACGGCAAGCTCGCCATCTTCATCTTCGGCGCCAGCATCGGCGCCGAGAACGGCGGCGTCGTGGCGGGGCTGGCGGCGTGCGGACTCATGATGGGGATCGTCTCCACCGCCTCCGACCTCATCCAGGACTTCAAGACGGGCTACCTCACGCTCACCTCGCCCCGGTCCATGTTCGTGAGCCAGGTCATGGGCACGGGCCTGGGCTGCATCATCAGCCCCGTCGTCTTCTGGATCTTCTACAAGGCCTACGACGTGGGCCTCGAGGAGGGATACCCGGCCCCCTACGCCAAGATCTACCGGGGCATCGCCCTCCTGGGCGTCAACGGCTGGAACCAGCTCCCCAAGTACTGCCTCCGCTTCTGCCTCGCCTTCTTCCTCCTCGCCATGGCCATCTGCGCCCTCAAGGAGGTGGCCAAGCAGCGCGGCTGGTGGATGCAGGACTACATCCCCAGTGCCCTCGGGATGGCCGTGCCCTTCTTCCTCGGATCCTTCTTCACCATCGACATGTGCGTGGGCAGCATCGTGCTCTACCTCTGGACCAAGGCCGACCCCGTGCGGGCCCACATGTTCGCGCCCGCCGTCGCCTCGGGCCTCATCTGCGGCGACGGAATCTGGTCGCTGCCGTCCTCCATCCTCTCGCTGCTCAGCATCAACCCGCCCATGTGCATGAGGGTCTTCTCCGCCGAGACCAACTACCACGTCGAGGAGTTCCTCTGGACGCTGCGCAACCCGGACGCCACATAGCACCATTTCGATCGATCGTTCTTTTTTATTTTTCGAATTCATTTCATTCAGTAATAGTCCATCAATTAACTTCGATTCAAGCCGGAATATGTATTGATCAAGAGGCCCGAAGGAGTGTGCCTTCTAGTTTTAGTCAATTAATTAGCGTGCGTCTCGGTAAGTATTGATAGTTAGTAGTGCTTGTACCAGTAGCGTTGTAACATGCATGCACTTTTATGTTGATTGATCCATCTTCTCTTCAAGTTAATTATTGGTTCCCTGATAGAGTACAAAATTAAGGTCCTTGCGTGTTGATGCTTGTACCACATGCACATAATTAAGTTTTGTTGCTTCTCAAAGACTTGCGACACATCACACACGAGCATGCATGTTGTATTGGCTTAATTTGGGGTTGTTGTTTAATGCAATGCAACAGGAATGACTACTTTGAAAAGGAAGTGCGTAGGTAAAGGTACCAAGAAGCTAGGTTACTAATAAAGACATGATATTTCCCCTTAACAATCCACTTCAAGTACGTGTGCGCTGAATAATTGCAAAAAATCTTAGCTGCTGCAAAAGCGACAATGCTTACACATGCATGCAGATAAAAATTGTATTCACCTCAGAATTTCTGGCTGAAATTCGTTTACAAGTGGATACAACAGCTAAGACACACGCACTAATTAAGTCCCCTATGATCGAACATTTGGAGTGGAGGCTATGATTTTTGTAGTGTTGCTAGGAAGGCATCTAATTTCACGTTGTCGACACGAGACAAGAACTTGATGCAGATGGGTGCCCGCGTCTGCGCGATCGTCATCACTGAAGATAGGAGCGATCCGAGCCCGTCACCGCAGATGAACCCTGACGCCACCGCCGACGAGAACATCCGTGCCCTGTCGCCGTCGACGAGCTTCCACAGATACAGCAGCAGGGTCCCCACAAACATGTCAATGACCACGCGTGGTGGCACAAAGAAAGCCACTGCCATGGCTACGGTGCTCGGGACGTACGGCGCCACACGCCATTGCTTCCGCCTGGCCACCTCCCTGAGCACGCTCAACGCCAGCGCGAGCATGAAGAAGAGACTCGAGACGTCCAAGCTGTGCTTGGGCATCTCATCTTGGCCGGCGCTGAGCATGGCGATGCCACGGTACACCTTGGCGTAGGGAACGTCAGAGAGGCTGATGTTGCCTCCCTTTTCCTTGTAGAACACCCAGAATATGACAGGGTTGACTACGCAACCGAGCGCCGTGCCGATGAGCTTGCTAATGAATATAGCGCGCGGCGAGGTGAGCGTGATGTACCCCGTCTTCATGTCCTGCATCAGGTCGCCGCCATTGGACATGCTCCCAATCACGACCCCACAGGCAACGAGTCCAGTGATCACACCCCCGTTGGTGATGCCCACCCATGAGCCAAAGATGAACATAGCAAGCTTGCCATAAGTGCTTGAGAGGTTCATATCTGTCATGCCCAAACCATAGACGTAGCAAAAGGCAAAGAATGGCATGGCAAGGTAGATGAGCGCCACTTGGTAGGATCCCAACTGCGGGTAGAGGAGGGGGATGACCACGATGGAGATCACCGACAGAACAACGTAACATGCAATGGTGGCCCAGTTGGGTATCTGATCTCGAAGGAACACCTGCGCCCTGCGGCGATCATCAAAGCACTTGACCACCTCTTGTTGCTCAGCAGCATTTAGGCACTTGAACGGCACCTTTGCATTAACAGTGCCACCTTGTATGGGTTGCATGTATTGCTTGTACACAGCACAAAATGTACGGATCATGATGCATAGGAAGTTGAAGAGGCCATCCGCAAGCATCATGGAAACACCAATGAACACCTTGTAACCCCCGATGCCGCTGAAGCTATTGGAGTTCAGCTTGGAACCATACCATACGCCCTCCTTCGAACAAAGATATGGCATAATGACGCCCCATGACAGAACGGCCCCGATCACAACTGAGACGGTTATCATGGGCGGGCAGATCATGCCGATGCCAACGTTGGTCATGGAGAAGTCGAAATAGAACCTGATCATAATTATAAATGCACATATTTTAGTTTTTATTATATATGCAAATCATATGGATGAATCATGTGCATGCCGTATTTACTATATATGTACCCGAGTTTATATGCCTCAAGGCCAAACAAGGGGAAGGTTTTGAATCCACAACCCTTTCCAGCAGCATAGAACCACTGAAAAAATGACCACGCCATGGTTCCGCCAAATGATCTGGACAGCATCTTCACTTGTTGCCTATAAATGTGCACAAATAATTGTATTAAGTTACGAATAATGCTTGATGCGACTTACGTACGTTATGTTGAGTTGAATCGATGATATATATGTACCTTGCATGGTTAGCGCCTTGAGGGGTATGGAAGCTATTGATAAGGTTTGCCGTAGCCGTGCCGCTAGGGAATGTCAACTTGTGTCTAATGATCATGATCTTTCGAAACGGCATGAGGATGAATACGCCAGCAAGACTAATTAGTAATAAAAAAGGGATCAGCCGACTAATGCTCGGGTCCACAATATTATTCGGACCACTGGCATCCCCTTCGGCTGCTTTGGTGCCCATTGCGAGGATGTACGTCCCGAACCCTCCTATATAAATTGCGAAATGTGTCAGCTCTGTAACAATATGCCAGCGCATGGTTACTTAAGAAACAATATGAGAGTGCATGGTAACTTCATAATTGTATGATATGCTTATAGATATATATACCACTAAATGTAATGATGGAGCAGGCGACAACACATGTCTGGATGACAGTGTTCTCTTGGCGGGTGAATGGCAGGTGGGACACCTTAAAGCAATCAAGAATATGTATCCATCCACGTGAGAGGTATAACCCGAGGAGGCCAGCTGGGACGCTAAGCGATGGGAGGAAGCCTGAATTCAGGCTGATCTTCATGGCGACAACGCTAAGAGCTGTACCAAGGATGAAGCTAACCATCAATGACCGTGGTGTGATAGTCTCTGACAACGACGGAATGGGCTCTGTCTCAAAGACACGTTCTGTTGAGAGGCCTTCCCGAGAATCATCAAAATGCTCCATATTGTAGGGGACTAATGTGTTCCTTTTAATGGAACGAGGAGCTTTTGTTGTTTTTCGATTCTGTGTGTATGCCTTGGTTTAAACAAACCAAGACACACACACAGAATCAAATGGTAATGGTACGGGGAAGAAGGGGAGGGAAGGCTTTTATAAAGACTCTGGAAGTAGCTAATCATCGAACACCGTTCCTTCTAAGTATAGATTGTTTGCCTTTGTTGTTTTTTCAGTGCCTATATGTGACATACCATTTTGCCAAAGGCCCCCCGCGTCGCTCTCACGCGAGCGACACGGGCGGCGAGCCAAACCCTAGGCCGCCGCCACCCCCTCCCTCCCTCTCCTGCCGCGCCGCCGCCAGAGCGAGCCGCCGGAAACCGCGCGGCGAGCCGGGACGGCGGCGGCGAGGCTCTACCAGTTGTTTCCATGGCAGATTCGTCCGGATATGCGACATCAAGAGTCCAAGATGGTGGATCGTGCGGCGACGGCTCGATCCGGTGTCCTGTTGGCCGGATCCGGTCTCCCTGCGGTGGATCTGGCCGTGGACACGCCGGGGCATGCCGGCAGCTCGTGGCGGTGGCGTTTCCTCCGTTTCGACGGTGGGACGGCGCGGCGGCTGCGCGGCAAGCACGGCGGGGGCACGACGCGCGTGCCCGGTGGTGGCGCGGTGGCTGCCACGCGTGATGGTGGCGGCGCAGGGACAACGCGTGCGGCCGGCGGCGGCGCCGTGGCTGCCACGCCGAAGGCACCTGCGGAGCTGCACACGGATCCGGTGGAGGAGGCGCGGCTGCTACACCCGATGGCAGCGATGGCGCTCGGATTGGTGTGAGGTGGTGCTTCGTCTCTGTAGGAGACGAACAGTGGTGGACGGAGCTGGTGCCAGGTGACATACAGGCGAAGATGGTGTTCTATGTGGTTGTAGGTTTGCTACAACCATCGTCGTGGCTGCGGTGTGTCAGCCACTGTCTCGTGGTGTTGGCCATGGGCAGATTGGTTGGCGATTGGATGCAGCAAGGTGGCGTGGTGTTGCTGCTTTGGATGATGAATGTGGCGTCGAGGCCAGTGGCTTGGTGGTGGGGAAGTGCAGGAGGCCGGGGGAAACCTTGCTTACGCCGGCAGTGACGACGCCCTTGTGCGTAGTTATCTCGTTGGAGACATTGCCGAGGTTCTCCTGCCCCACCCCTCGAGAGTTCTTGGGGGTAACCCCAAACCTAGCTTGCTAGGTTGGGTGACGACGGCGTCATGAACGTCGAATCCTTCTTGAAGGCGTCACTTTAGAGCTGCTTTTCGCTGCCGGTTTAGCGTCGGATTTTGACATCTTGCCTCATGGCGGCAGCAACACCGGCGTCACGGGATGAGGCTGTTGTGTTGTGAGGCTTCTTTTCCTTGGCGGATCTCATCAGACAGTCGCTCTTGGGAAGTCGGAGCTGCTCGATCGTGTGTGCGGTGAGCTTGGCAACGATGACTCAAGTGAGGATTGTTTTGGTGGTTGGTGCTGACGATTTGGAGCATGATCGAGACAAAGGCTGATGTCTACCATTATAAAGTCGGAGCTGCTCTTAGGGGTCGCAACGATGACATGTGATGGGCTCCATCCCTGTTGTGGTTTTCTTTTTTTTCTAGTGTAGCTTTTCGTTTCATACTTGTACGGTTTGGCCTCGTTTCCCTTAATATGAGGCACCTTCTTCTTATTTATATATGCCGGGTCACAAAGTGATTCCGGGTCTTTCGAAAAAAAAAAAAATATGTGACATACACCAGAGACCACTGTATATTATTAGCATCCTGAGACAGCATACTACCTATGCAAAGAAAAGTGCAAGAATGCACACGGCACGGTTAAAAATAGCAGGGAAAAAGAAATGGGGGCGAGCACATTATATGTTCTCTCTGGAGAAAATATGTCACTTTTAAAATAAGCATATTGTGATGATCATACAGCTGGCAGCTCTTGATCATCCAGATACTAAGTTAACTACGGCTTAGTAGCGTGATAACAGTAGGTTAGGCGACACCAGTTCGCATCTAATTTTGATATCAACACAATGGTTAAGGAAATGGGAAACTAATTAATAGAATAAGCAAATAATCTACGAAGTGCGAGAGGACAAAGCTCATGGCTGCAATATATACACATATTTTATATATTCAATTGCGTGTATTAGCTGAAATGTGTCTATGAGTGTAGCTGTACACAGAAAATCTATAGTTCTCAGAAAATTTCAACAAAGCCACAGCACTGGCTAGGTTGGTCGTTCCAGTTTTCAGAATAGTTAAGAATATCAGCTGAATTATAGTCCAGTTCTCAGATGGAGGTCAAGTTGTCGACGATAGCTTGCTGCAGTTCAAGCACACTTTGCCATTTGTAGCTCGTGAGAAATCGCTGGATCCGATGGTGATAGAGGCACATCTCATGATGCAGTTGTGTGACGCTGGCGAGGGCTCCTCCACACCGCAGCCTGCTACACCCTCGCCGGTTGCCAACCACTTTCACACAAAAGAAAAGATGAGACACATCTAGCCCAATGTCGAAGATGTCCAAACTCCATTGATAGTAAGATGTGAGGAGGGGCGGTTGATTGGACATGAGTTAATCAAAGCCTTGAGCAATCTCAAACACACCGTGGTAACTCCTCTGTCTCCTTTCATGTCGCCAAACTTGTCTCTCAAGAAGGTATCAATTGGGATGCAGCAGAAGGACGATATGCATTGCAGTCGACGTCGGAAGCTCAAACCCGGTGTGAAGGTGGTTAGAAATATGTTGACAAAGAAATGGATCATTGTTAGGAAGGACAAACAGTTGGTTGACAAACAATTGTTTGCCTTGGCTAGGCTCTTGAAGGCATTGAGGAGGCCTCCTTAGTTGTGGTTATCTGCAGGTTTGATGATCTTCAGCTAGCTGCATCATGGTTCGTTGTTTGCGTATGTATGTTGCTTCGTTTCTCTCGGGCTTGGTGATAATCATGGCTCGGGCCTGGTACTTATGCCGGGTTAGACTCTGTAATCTTAGGATGTATTCTATCTTCTATCTTAATGAATGGCAGTGCTCCTGCCTTATTTCAAAAAAAAAAATATCAGCTGAATTATCTAGGTGGTGCCAGCAGGAGCTTGCGTGAGACCGCCGGCAGCAGCTCCTGCTAATCGAGTCCTAATTGTTGTTATTAGGAAAACATTAAACCAGCTATAAAATGACAGGATAGGTTTGCAAGGACCTTCTTTCACTCGCAGCCTCACAAGCACATTCAGAGAACGCAAACACACCCCCTCATAAGCCAAGAACATACCGCTGAGTTATATCCCTTCCCCGTCCCATCGAGAAAGAGAATTCATACCTGCATCTCATCCATAGGAACTGGGCACAAGAATGCAGTAGCACGTCAGGCTTAGCAGCCAAGATCAGGTAAATATCATTTTAGATTCAGTTCGTGCACTTAATAGTGAACCCTCTTCATCTCCAATGTCTGAAGCATCCGGTAATCAGTACATGAACAGCTAGCATCAACACACCACTAGAAAACTCTGCTAGCAGATAGCAGTTTTAGAGAACAATGCACTGGTTCAGTAAAAATAAATAGAGCTGCAAGGAGCAACCTTCGATTCTGAAAATCCTTGCTTCTAGTAGGGCATAGGAGATAGGACATTACCTACAAAGGTGTAGTTATCATGCCCATCTGCATGAATAATTTCCATCTATTATCTTAGTATTTGAAGAGAAAAAGAAGCCACCACGTTCGCTCTCAAGGTCACGAAATTACCACGTTAATCAGAGAAAAAACAAAGATGTGAACCATTAGATTTTATGAAGATTGAACGGCCTGGATTAACCAAAGAGTTCAACTCAAATACGACCCACCATAAAGAGCATAATTTCGTAATAAAAAATAAAGAAAATTAGAAAAACATATAGAGAGCACCACGTTTGTCCATATCAGGTTATTTTGGAAGTCCATGAATTATAGGAAAGGTTTTCTATCGTGCTGTCTAGAAATTGGAGGAGAGCTCTACGTGACCTGTAGATTAAAAAAGGAAGCATTTGCATACTAATCTAAAGGAATCCGTGTCCCAAGAAAGAGAAAAGGAGAAAAATATACACCGTTGCTAATGCTAAGGATAGAAGTTGACGCATAGATGGGTTTTCGATCAGGAACCAAACAGTCCTTGCCAACTACAATTTGTATACAGATAAAATTCGAAATAGGAAATAATGTTGAAAAGTATATACATATATCTCATTCTTAAAGAAAAGAGCTACCCGTATAGATAGACAAATCCTGCATTGTTTATGATGATAAGCAAGCTGTGTTCCCGCTAGGAAAAATATCTAATTAAGCTGTGATGGACCAGGTCTCATCCATCCTTTCATAGCTAATCAACTCATACACGAAATTAGGCCTTTCTGTATATTGTAGTCGGCATAAAGAATGCCGAGGGCAGCAGTGTGGAAAAAAAAAATTTTGATCTTGGCTGCACTGCCGAGGACAGCAGCGTGGCCTAACGAAGAGGATTTGCAGAGCTGCGGCGAAACTTCAATCTAGAAGACGACGAAGCAATTACCGGCGAACGCGCAACCATGGGCAATTTATGACGTGAACACGGAGAGAAGTTCATGGCACGATCGCATAGAGCAAAATCTTGTGGACGAGGTGGTGCAAAAACGATCGCAGCTGGACAAATTTTGCTGTGTGAAAAAAGTGAAAGATAGCTCGATGACGCCGCAAGGTGGGTTGGGTAATAAAAATTAATCTTATATTGTTATGCTATATAAACCTCATAAAAGACCAGAAATATTTAGAATGTGGAATAAATAACAACTTATCTTTATCAATTGAGAGGTTTTTTTTTTGCGAAGGGGAAATATATTAAGATTTGAAACAGATTACATCCCCTATTACAACCAAGACCTTGCAGAAATAAGAACCTACAAACCAGGCATTGCCACTATTCATCTTCTTCCTCAGTTTGAACCAAAAAAATCCTTCGCCACCACTCCATGAATCAGCCAAGAACATCCGAATCCGATGTCGATCATCAATTCCTCCACCGAAAGCCAAGAGGACAAACTTTGAAAAAGCCGTAACGGGCACCATCTTGAAACTATGTCCAAAACGGATTGAACACGAACTAATATTCGATCTGAAAGTACTTCGGCCGTCGCCTTGCTTCAAGCCATGAAGAGACAGATAATCTTCATCGCATCCGACACGCACACCAGCGAACAGGAGTAGAAGAACAAAGGAGACCAATCGAACCATCGAGGAACGAAGAACCTTAAACCTACCAAACCAGACTCGGACCCAAACACTGAACCAACCTAGGACTCTGCCTAGACCTAACCTCACTAGCCCTGCGTCTCGGCCATACCTGACCTCCACGCCATGGAGTAAGAGCCGGAGTACCTTATTCAAGTTCGTCGGCGATGTCGCCTCCACTTCGTCATCGCCGACTCGACACCAAATCCTCCAATTTTGGAGGAACCCTAACCCTAGCCATGGGGAGAGGGGGCACGACCCCATCGCTCCACGGCAGGGAACTTGTCCCGGACGCGCGGGAGGCCCGCTCCCCCCACCTACCAGCGCCGGAGAGGCCGCCGGAGGGGAGGGGAGCCGCCCTCGAGTCGCCGGCGGCCGGTCGCTCGCGTCGTCTTCTCTTTCTTTTCTTCGGGTCTTTCACATCAATTGAGAGGTTTGTGGAAAGATGTGGAAAAAACATCTCAAATGTAAATAACATAAAAATGTTAAATGTCTGACAAATTAAATTAAACCAATGATGTTTTGAAAAACCATTAAACAAAGTAACATGTCTAGCGCCGCGCAATCTGCGCGGGCCATCTTACTAGTTAGAAAAATAAAACATGGGCACTAACATATATGCTAGGAATATTCAGAGTTTTGCACAGCCATATAGAGGTTCAGTAAAATAATAAAAGGTCACAACTTGTAGGAATCCTATGTGAACAACCTTACAAGACTAACTTAATTGGATCCTGTAGAATTTTCTCTAACTGTAAGCAACCCAAATGATTAAACACTTATGCGAGAGCACTTCAGAGGAGAGAGAACAGATATTGGGGAAAAAGAAATACTCATTTGTAAGCGGTGATGGATGGCTGCCTTTGCATGCCATCCGGTGAGGAGAAGGCATGGGCGCCACCCTGCTGGTGGTGCTCTAGGTTGACGGCGTCACGGCGAGGTTAGGGATCGGCACGAATCATGAGCCCCCAAATTTGAAATGCGAAAACCTAGAGCAGGGCAGAGTAAAATCAATAGTAAGGAGAGAAATAGGAGAATGAAAAGAATAGGAAAATCAGGTACCTGGGCTCCAGGCAGAGGATGAGCATGACCGAGGCCAAATCCAGTAGCTGTGAGCCTGGGGCAACAGCTCATGGATTTGGGGGACAATGGAGCAGGGCATACGACAGGGAGCAACAAACTGTTGTTGGAATTCAGTGAAGAGGAAACTGAAAAAGAATGGATGATAGACCCAGTCTATAGTATAGTAGTACAAAGACAAACTGTTGTTGCAGTAATAAATAAGCTTTAGCCACATAAAAAAAAATAAACTAAGGTAGTAGTCCGAACACAAATCGACAATATGAATCCTATGTAAAGTCAGAATGTACTTTAAATTGTATTTTTCACTACAATCGATAATATGAATCTTATGTAAAGCCTGAACATTTGAATTATTGTTCCGAATTACGAGGGAATATGGTTGGAAATTGACGCACTCGACTACTTGTCTTTCGACTCTTTTCGAATGACAACCTATTTCTTAGTCAACATATTTTGAACCACTTTGATACACACTCACATGTTTTGTTTTAGATGGGTGGTTTTACAGTTTACTTTAAGAAAGCCTATATTCTATACTCCGCTTTATTTTAACAACTTAAAGCATGTAAATGTTGGAAATAACCATTCACTTAGCGAAGTCAGACTCCGAGGAGTCGTAGATGGTCATGTTTTGTCATCATGGTGTGAAAAGATAGTTTTTAACGTCTTGTGAATGGTTATGGCAAACGAATTTAAATAGCCATTTATAGACAAAGGCTTGTATTATATGGTTGTGGTATGCTTTGCGAGGCTTATAAATTGTTCCTATGCAATGCACCACTTGACACTCTTTGTTGTGTCTCTGATACGAGGATTTACCACTTGACTCTAATGACTGGTTTCGTTGAGGGTAGAGCAGGAGAGTAAACACATTTTTAACGGCACAAATTTGCAGTGATAAACAGCAGCAAGCCTCCCTCTCATAATAGCGTTTCTCGAACCTTGTCGTCAGCTCGTTGCTTGCTGGGCTGCTTGCAAGTGTCGGGAATGGGCATGGATAGATCGATGGGCCCTCTCGGCTTGCATGGGGGCCCAAGCCAACCTGATCTCTAGGGTTCCTTCGACGCGGCCACGTTATGAAAGGGCGCGTCTCCACTTCCACTGCCACTCCCGCCGCCGCCGCCACGCTCTGCTTGCTCCTCGCGCACGCCAGCGAATCGCAATCCAGGCGACGGGAAGGAGAGCCTTCTCCCATCCCAGATCCGAGGCAAGGTGAGCATCCCAGAGCCTTTGTCGACTTGCTAGCGCATGTAATCTTCTCGCGTGTTCCATCTGCTTGCGCGTCTCAGTCACTTCTCTTTGCTTGTTTCGTGGGATCCCGTTTGCCTGTGTAGTCCCGTGTTTTCATCCGTCCTTGATCTGGTTGGTAGCAATGGTAATTTGGTTGTCAACCCTAGCATTTGCCATTAATGATGGCTGGGGTAGTTTTGCAGCGACGAACAAGCTTGCAGTACTAGTCTCTTTTCGCGTAGATTGCTTTGTAGAAGTTGCTGCTGCTTTCCTAGTAATTCTAGCTTTAATTCCAGGTGCCGGGCGTTCGAGAGCGTGTAGAGAGTAAACCTCTACACGTTGTTGCCTTGAGGGAGAGGTGGATGAATAGGAGCGTTTGCCACCACCTTCTGGCACAGTGCAAAACGCTAAGAGAGCTTCAGAAAATCCATGCCCAGGCCCTTGCCCATGGTCTCCACCCAGGCCACCAGTCCGTTTCCTGCAAACTCTTCCGGAGCTATGCCGATTTTGACCGCCCTTCCGATGCGCGCAAGTTGTTTGATGAGATCCCCAGCCCTGACCTCGTGTCCTTTACCAGCCTCATGTCCCTCCACATTCAGTTAGATTGCTACCGTGAGGCTGTATCCTTGTTCTCTCATATTGTTGCATCTGGTCACCATCCCGATGGCTTCGCTGTTGTTGGTGCTCTCTCGGCCTCTGGTGCGGTGTGCGACCTTGGCGTTGGGAAGGCAGTTCATGGCCTCATTTTCCGGCATGGATTGAACTCTGAGGTCGTTGTTGGCAATGCTTTGATTGATATGTATAGTCGATGTGGGAACTTTAACTCTGCGCAAATGGTGTTTGATAGAATGCTTGTTAAAGATGAGGTCACTTGGGGTAGCATGCTGCATGGTCAGATCAAGTGTGCTGCCGTGGATTCAGCATTGACCTTCTTTGATCATATGCCTGTCAAGAGTGTAGTTTCTTGGACAGCACTAATCACTGGTCATGTCCAAGGCAAGCAACCTGTACGGGCCCTAGAGCTTTTTGGCAGGATGGTACTGGCGGGCCATCGTCCTACCCATGTTACAATTGTAGGTGTACTGTCAGCTTGCGCCGACATTGGTGCTCTGGATCTAGGACGAGTTATTCATGGATACGGAAGTAAATATAATATCAGCAAGAATATAGTTGTGAGCAATGCTCTGATGGATATGTATGCAAAGAGTGGAAGTATAGAGATGGCATTTTCTGTATTCGAAGAAGTCCAATCGAAGGATGCATTCACATGGACAACTATGATATCAAGTTTCACCGTCCAGGGAAACGGGGTGAAAGCTCTTGAGCTGTTTTGGGACATGCTTAGGTCTGGGGTGGTTCCAAACAGCGTAACCTTTGTTTCAGTTCTGTCAGCATGCAGCCATGCTGGGTTAGTAAAAGAAGGTAGACAGTTGTTTGGTAGAATGCGTGAAATTTACAATATTGATCCCCAACTTGAGCACTATGGATGCATGATTGATCTGTTAGGACGTGGAGGGCTACTAGAGGAAGCTGAAGCTCTGATAGCTGATATGAACATGGAACCTGATATTGTTATATGGAGGTCACTTCTGAGTGCATGCCTAGTTCATGGTAATGATAGGTTGGCTGAAATCGCTGGAAAGGAAATTATTAAGAGAGAACCAGGAGATGATGGGGTTTATGTGCTTCTTTGGAATATGTATGCCTCATCAAATAGATGGACAGAAGCTCGAGAGATGAGGCAGAAAATGTTAACTAGGAAGATCTTTAAACAGCCAGGGTGTAGTTGGATTGAAGTTGATGGTGTTGTCCACGAATTCTTGGTCGAGGATAAGACTCACATAGCTCGAAGGGAAATTTATGAAACCTTGGAATATATGGCTAGGGAATTCAAGATAGATCCGAGTTCATCCTCATGGGAACAAAATGGTTCATCCATCTTTGTTGATAGTGAAATTATATTTTAGAATCAAGCTTGGTCCTAGTGTATCCTATAGTTTTTTTCTCTTCTTGTGACTCTAGATCAAAATTGTACACACCAGATTCATTTATTGACTTGATTCCTCTCATATTCTGCAATGTTATTACACTTGTTTGTAATGTTCCATTCAGTTCTGTACAGTTCATTCTATCACTGTCCGTTTTACATTTTATTGATATGATTGTGTTATTGTTAGATGTGTTCTGGTGACGAGACCGATGGAGGTGGAAGGGTTGGACAAGCGACTTGCAAGGATATAAGGCGCTACAAGTGTGAATTTTGTGCTGTTGTTAGGTCGAAAAAATGTCTAATTCAAGCTCACATGGTTGCAGATCACAAGGTATAAGCATTTTGCAATATGTTAGATACATAAACCAATGTATGCCTTTTATGCTTTGTAAAGACTGTATTATCTACTTGTTTACCTTGTTTCTAGTCTTGTATTGATGTGTTCTGTAGTTATTTACATCATAGAGAGGTGGGTTTTTGAACTTTTTGTGTTACCACCCCTTTTGTTATGGAGCTTAATATTGTGAATGTTTCTACTAAAATTTATTTGCAGGATGAACTGGACAAATCAGAAATGTACAACTCAAATGGTGAAAAGATAGTTCATGAGGTTGAACATAAGTGCTTAGAATGTGGAGCTTGTTTCCGGAAGCCAGCGCATCTGAAGCAGCACATGCAAAGTCACTCTCAGGAGGTTGGTATTCCTCATATGTGAATCCAGTATGACCTGACTGCTTTTTATTGTATTGCCACTGATAGCCACCTTCATTTTACAAAGTAAAGGGAGCGTGCTTTTAAAGTATGTTCTGCTCTTCCGGATCTTTCTTTTAGTCATTTTTTAACCTATAAGATTCCTAAATAAGTTGTTTTGCAGGTTATATAGATACTTAACGGTGTGAAGCATTGGATCCCATTTAAAGAACTCCAAAATGCGATGAGGCTGATTGTAGTCTTGTTTGAACTAGTAACAGGTTGGGATGACCTCCTGTGAAGCTTCAGCAAGATTGCCTCGTTCACGCCCCAAACATTGAGTAGGTCGGTTCTTATTTATACAATATTTTGTTTTGATTTTGATTGTGATGTTCGTGGGATACTCTCTATCGCATAATAATTTTAATGGAAGCTCTTCTGTCAGTTTCCCTCCCTTCTCCAAACTGTAGGGCATGAAAACATACATGTCTAACATTGAAATTTGCTAAGTTTATTGGGATGATTTGAATCTTGTGTTGTGGATCCTTTCAGTGAATTACAGAGGTTGAGACTTCTGTCTTACTGTTCTTTGTTTACTTCTTTGGAATTGTGACTAATGGTGCCCTTGGTTGTTCAGAACTTCTGTCTCACTAGGATTTTGATAGCTCTTTTTTTTTTCTTTTGTATGCGAAGCCTTGATTTGCTGCAAGGATTAGATAGGTTAGGATCCTTTAGAGATAAGGGCAACAGTATCCTTCCTTTATCTAGCTACGTCTTCATAGGCTCCTTATTGTGGCTTTGAGAAGATGCATGAGGATCCGATATCAAAATGTCATCTCAGAAAGCTAGGACCATTCTTCATTAGTTCTCAGCTCGCTATGGTGACAATAGTCCTGTATCTTTACCTGTCAACTGTGTCATTATGCAAGAATTAAATAAAAACTGAGACAGTGCTGTACATAGTATAGCTAATTATAATTTATAAAACAACTCTGCCCTTTTGATTGTAAGGGTGTTCTACCGTTTCCTGTGTGTCATTGCAGTTTTGGTTGCCACTTTTGATTTTTGAACATACATTCTGTTCGAATAAAGGTTAAGGGTAAAATAATGACAAGTTTCCTGTGTGCCTTCACCATAATCCAGTGCGTTCTTTATTACTTGTGAATTCGCTCGGATAACCTATAGTTTATCCTGCAAGGTTTAGATAGGTTATGGATCCTTTAGAGATAAGGGCAGCAATATCCTCCCTTTATCTAGGTCTTCACGGGCTTCCTTAAGGCGGCTTTGAGAAGATGCACGAGGATCCAATATCAAAATGTCATCTCAGAAAGCTAGGACCATTCTTCATTGGTTCTCAGCTCGCTATGGTGACAATAGTCCTATGTAAGGGTGTTCTACCATTTTCTGCGTGTCCCACCTTTTTGTTGCCAGTTTTGATTTTTGAAGTTCTGAACATACATTTTATTCTATTGATTAGAGCAAATTGATGATTAGTTCCTGCGTTGTTTCTTCACAATAACCCACTGCATTCTTTATTACATGTGAATTATTCGGGTAATCTCGAGTTAGTGTAGGTTGTATTTAACACAAAATAAATGAACCAGCATGGGAATATTTGGTTTTGACCTCTTTTCTTGTTTTTTGTAGAGACTTTTCAATTGCCCACTCGAAGACTGCCCCTTCAGCTATAAAAGAAAAGATCACTTGAACAGACACATGCTTAAGCATCAGGGCAAATTGTTTAGCTGCACCGCGGATGGCTGTGATAGGAGGTTCAGTATCAAAGCAAATATGCAACGGCACATTAAGGAAATCCATGAGGATGAAAATGCTGCTAAGAGCAATCAGCAGTTTGTTTGCAAGGAGGAGGGATGTAACAAGTCTTTCAAGTATCTTTCGAAGCTAAAGAAACACGAGGAGTCCCATGGTATGCTCACCCTACCGTATACTATAATTATTGATTGTCATTCTCATCATGTTTTGTAATGTTTTTCCAGCTTATGGGATATCAAAATTTGATAATTCTTTGTGATATTTCCTTGCAGTTAAACTGAACTATGTGGAAGTAGTATGCTGTGAACCAGGGTGTATGAAGATGTTCACAAATGTTGAATGCCTAAGGGCTCATAACCAATCTTGCCATCAGTACATTCAGTGTGAGATTTGCGGGGAAAAGCACCTGAAGAAGAACATTAAGCGGCACCTACAAGCGCATGAAGAGGTCCCCTCTGGTGAGAGGATTAAATGCACCTTTGAGGGCTGTGAACACGCCTTTTCCAACGTACGATTGCTAGATCCCCAAATTTCCTAGCATGTTTCTACTCCTTATCCATAAATGGCTTGCAGATTTTGAACTGAAATAATACATGTTTTCTATTGCAGAAATCAAACCTGACAAAACATATGAAGGCATGCCATGACCACATGAAGCCTTTCTCTTGCCGATTTGCTGGGTGTGACAAAGCCTTCACCTACAAGCACGTCAGGGACAATCATGAGCAATCTAGCGCTCATGTATATATTGAAGTGAGTCCTTGTAACCACTCAGACGTTTCCTGGACTAAAACACTCATTTGGTATTATTGTTGGGCATAGTTCTTTTTGCTCCCGTGTGAATATTGAATTACAACTGACAAGAGTCTTCATGCAGGGAGACTTCGAGGAGATTGATGCACAACTGCAATCACGTCCCAGAGGTGGAAGAAAGAGGAAAGCCTTGACAGTTGAAACGCTAACACGCAAGAGGGTGACCATCCCTGGTGAGGCTTCAGCGACGGATGATGGTGTGGAGTATCTACGTTGGTTGCTGTCCGGTGGGGATGGTTCGAGCCAAAATCTGTAGGCGTCAGTCCTGTTGTGTCGGAAGCTGTAATGACATTGAGCTAGCTGTAAATGGGGTTTAGGCTACTTTAAGGTGGTGTAGTTGATACGGATAGAGTGTATATTTAAGTAGTCGCTGCTGTTCATATCTTCACTTAAGTAGTGCAGCAGTATTATAGGAAACTTATTATTAGCTCTGTATACTAGTTTGAGCTTGTTGTCTGATTGTCTCTCTGTAAGCATTCTTATGCTATTGTGTTGAGAATTTGATCTTATAAATGGAAACCGGTATTTTAGCATACATCATTGATGTTTCTCGTCAGAAAGTTTAGTACTTTCGTAAATTTCATCGCCGCATCGTAAATTTCATTGTAGCACACATCATTGCTGCTGCATCGCAAATTTCGTGAGTTGAAATTTCTTTTATATATTTGGCATCTCTAACCAAACCATTCGCTCGCCTCATTTTCTTTTTTGAGAAACCGTCAGATGTTCGGAAATGTTGGAAGTATGGAACCCTTCACCCGGAAATGCTTTACTTTCTGATAACGGAATTTGGTGGGCATAGACCGCACAACACACACTTAAAGCTAATTTGGGGTGGAAATGTTTTAGGATGTTTAAATTTATAAGAATAAGAATGCTCTATAAATCTTAAAAGATGCTCTGTTCAGATCATAACATCTTCTATGAACCTTTATATAGCCAAAATGTCAAATATTATGTGACATAGGGAATAGCATCTTATGAGCGGTTGTTACAGACTGACAGGAATGAGTTGTGGTTTGTGTCAACAGTTTGCCGGCTGTTGGTCACAAACTGATTAGCACAATACGCTTTCAATGGTGCTGCCGTGTACTCGTGGAGGGAGCACTTACGTGGAGACGTGGGCCCTTTTATTCGAGGAAATGAAGGATTCGTTCCGTTTGCAGCAGTACACGTGGAGACGTGGGCCCTAATGTCAGCTGTATGGTCGTAGCTCACCAGTACCGACCTCCCGAACGAGAGCGTGCCACGCGACCCAACCAATCCCATAACTTGGCGCCACGAGGCAACCTGGGCCGTCGGATGAACGGCACGGACGGCCACGGATCCCCCAGCACAGAGAGCACCCCGATTGGTTCAGGCCTCCACGCGTCGCAAGCTGAGTGGTCCAGATCGGACTCATGACGTCCCGGCCAACGCGACGGGGCGCGGCTAGATCCCAAGCCCGTTCACGCCACCTCCCTTTATAAACCAAACCCAACTCGAGCCTTCTTCATTCAGTTCGAACACAAGGATCAAACGAAAAGAGAAGTTTCGCGAAGAGGAGGAACACGTCGTCGTCGTCGTCGTTGTGGTGGTGACGATGCCCATGGATCGGGTTCGCGGATCCGCGTTCCTGCTCGGCGTCCTGCTCGCAGGTGCGATCTCGTGCGGTTTCCCACTAAGGTTTTTCGTTCGCTTGCTTGCCCGTGGGATCTGCGATCCAGTTAGATTACCGGTGTTCGTAGATGGCTCCAGCCGGATCTGCAATGTTTACTTATGATGATGTGCGAGTCGATGAAATTTTTTTTGTGATGGATCAGAAGATGGGCCACTCGAGGGTTTAGGAATGATTAGTTCATTTCATAGGGTTCATGTGATTCAGGGTTTAGATTGTTTGAGCTGATCTGTTCGTTCAATTTATAGCGCTGATCAACTGGTATATAGTTCTGTAATGGATATGTAGTTATAAATGCACTTGCTTCCGAAGCTAAGTTCCATGACCTGCACTGACTCTGACATCTGTCACACAATATACACCAATTTGATTCCATCTAATTGCATTTGTGCTGGGATCTGTGACTGACTTGATCGGAATTACTGTGCATGAATTTCTTTTTTAATGCATAATATAACTAGACAGCAATTTTTCCTTTCATGGCCTAAACATTATAAATTGCATATAATTTGGAATTGCAGTACATTACAGCTGGCTAGTGCGGTTTCTGCGGCATAATTATGTATTTGAAATGTGAATAGTGACGCTCAATTGCCCCTCACATGTATCCAGCTGTAAAGTACTGGTTGCATTAGTTGAAAACGGATGAACAATGTCGCTTATACATTCTTGTTTCCTATGCAGGATCCCTCTTTGCCTTTTCAGTGGCAAAGGAGGAAACCAAGAAGCTCGGGACTGTGATCGGTATTGATCTTGGTACCACCTACTCCTGTGTCGGTGTGTACAAGAATGGTCATGTGGAGATTATCGCCAATGACCAGGGTAACCGTATCACACCCTCATGGGTTGCCTTCACTGATAGTGAGAGGCTCATCGGTGAGGCTGCCAAGAACCAGGCAGCTGTCAACCCTGAGAGGACCATCTTTGACGTCAAGCGTCTCATTGGACGAAAGTAATATCTCTCTTCCATAATGTTTTCTTGTACCTGTTGTGGGGGATTTCTGGTATACTGACCGTGGAATGTCAATTGCTTAGGTTTGAGGACAAGGAAGTCCAGAGGGACATGAAACTTGTTCCCTACAAGATTGTCAACAAGGAAGGCAAGCCCTACATTCAGGTCAAAATCAAGGATGGAGAGACCAAGGTCTTCAGCCCTGAGGAGATCAGTGCCATGATTCTTGGCAAGATGAAGGATACCGCTGAGGCCTACCTTGGCAAGAAGATCAATGACGCCGTCGTCACTGTTCCTGGTTAGTAACCATTCTGCAGGTTGCCTGAAGTTGTTATTCTATCAATGCTGTGGCTCACTTTAATTCTTCATGTTTCCAGCATACTTCAATGATGCCCAGAGGCAGGCCACCAAGGATGCTGGTGTCATTGCTGGTCTCAATGTTGCCAGGATCATCAATGAGCCAACTGCTGCTGCTATTGCCTATGGTTTGGACAAGAAGGGTGGCGAAAAGAACATCCTTGTCTTTGACCTTGGTGGTGGTACCTTCGATGTCAGCATCTTGACCATTGACAACGGTGTGTTTGAGGTGCTGGCCACCAACGGTGACACTCATCTTGGAGGTAATAGCAAATTTTAGTTATCATTGCAGTCTGTTAATTATCAAATGCATTAGGGTGATGCAGAGCTGCTAATTAGTGTACAATCACATTGTTATCTTTGTAGAATAAAAGCATGGTTATGATTTGATGCCAGAAATCATGTATAATTTTAAACAAAACACAAGTATTGAGATGAATTGGTTCAGATATTGATGATTCGAATCTGCATTTTGTTCTTTAATAATCTCTCATTGGAAGGAGCTTAAAAGCTGTGGTGATTCCATGTGTAGTATTTTAGCAAATTTCCAATCAGCTGTGTTGTAAATAGTCCATGCATGACTGATTTGCATGTATAATACCGCCAGGTGAGGACTTTGACCAGAGAATCATGGAATACTTCATCAAGTTGATCAAGAAGAAGTACAGCAAGGACATCAGCAAGGACAACCGTGCTCTTGGAAAGCTGAGGAGGGAAGCTGAGCGTGCCAAGAGAGCCCTCAGCAACCAGCACCAGGTCCGTGTTGAGATCGAGTCTCTCTTTGATGGGACCGACTTCTCGGAGCCACTGACCCGTGCCAGGTTCGAGGAGCTGAACAACGACCTGTTCCGCAAGACCATGGGACCTGTCAAGAGGGCCATGGAGGATGCTGGTCTTGACAAGAGCCAGATTCACGAGATAGTTCTTGTTGGTGGAAGCACCAGGATTCCCAAGGTCCAGCAGCTCTTGAGGGACTACTTTGATGGCAAGGAGCCTAGCAAGGGTGTCAACCCTGACGAGGCTGTTGCCTATGGTGCTGCGGTGCAGGGAAGCATCTTGAGCGGCGAAGGCGGCGACGAGACCAAAGGTTTGATTTTCTTTTACCTCCTAGTCTCTGCACTACCTGCTAGCTGGAAAATCTTGAAATGATCATCCTATTTACACAAGTATGATTTGGCCTTATTGCAGATATCCTTCTCCTGGACGTGGCTCCCCTCACTCTGGGTATTGAGACCGTTGGTGGAGTCATGACCAAGTTGATCCCGAGGAACACCGTCATCCCCACCAAGAAGTCGCAGGTGTTCACCACCTACCAGGACCAGCAGACCACCGTCTCGATCCAGGTAAAGAAAGTCATAGCTTTGTCCTCTGTTTTCAGCTCCAGCATCAGCTGTGGCCGACGTAGTTTATTTAATCTGTGATGTGATTGCTGCAGGTCTTCGAGGGTGAGCGTAGTATGACCAAGGACTGCCGTCTTCTCGGCAAGTTCGACCTCTCTGGCATTCCACCAGCTCCAAGGTGCGTCCATATCCTGCATCAAAGTTAAATCATTCAACTATTTGAATCCGTTCTAGTGTCTGATTGGCTGCTTGTTCAGGGGCACTCCCCAGATCGAGGTCACCTTCGAGGTGGATGCCAACGGTATCCTGAATGTGAAGGCCGAGGACAAGGGCACTGGCAAGTCTGAGAAGATCACGATCACAAACGAGAAGGGCCGCCTGAGCCAGGAGGAGATCGACCGCATGGTGCGGGAGGCTGAGGAGTTTGCGGAGGAGGACAAGAAGGTGAAGGAGAAGATTGACGCCCGCAACTCGCTGGAGACGTACGTGTACAACATGAAGAACCAGATCGGCGACAAGGACAAGCTGGCTGACAAGCTAGAGAGCGAGGAGAAGGAGAAGGTGGAGGAGGCGCTCAAGGAGGCCCTCGAGTGGCTGGACGACAACCAGTCGGCCGAGAAGGAGGACTACGATGAGAAGCTCAAGGAGGTCGAGGCCGTCTGCAACCCCATCATCTCCGCCGTGTACCAGAGGTCTGGCGGCGCCCCCGGAGGCGGTGCCGACGGCGAGGGCGGCGTGGATGACGACCACGACGAGCTGTAGATGACCTTGCCGGAAGCCAAATTTTGTAATGGTGTTTAGGGCGGGAATATGAATTGACTCTGGGGGGTGGCGGTTTATTTTCAGACAACATCCGAGACTCTCTTGTCGCTTCTCTATCGTCTAGTCTGATGAGTGTAGAACTCTTTTCCTTTTCTACTTCGTTTGTTGTTATATAGCGGATTCACATCGGAATTTATGTGAAGAAAAGAAGATGCACTTTATGCCGTATGTTGTCTCTGCTATTTCCGAAAAGAACCAGGACGTGGTTTGTGCGTTACTCGTAAGTCATGCCTGAGGTCCTGATGCTTCATTGGCATAGTTTGGGTAGTAGTGATGGGAATGTGGCCAAAATTTCAGTGATCAGGAGCCGGTAAGCATGCATGGCTGTACGTTTCAGTTTCAAGGAACTCTGGTCTGGTGCATCCATCCACGCTCAATTTCTTTCGGGGTTCTAATGCGGGACTCGTTTTCGTCCATTCCCAGGCTCCCTTACAAGTTAAGAACAAGTAGTTCAGATGGTTCCTCTTTTTTTTTTTTTTTTTTGAGATAAGATTGTCCCTGTTTTTTGACACTACCATACCAACAGATTTGTAGCTTCATTATTATTATCATGGAAGTCAAATTCAGAAGTTGACGAGCACCATGATATGAAAAACACCGATCAAAATTAATGTTGGAAAAGATTTCCGTCGGCCACCATGACCCTCAGCGTCGTGGGCCGTATTCATGGCTACATTACAGCCAGAAGAAGCATTCGGCTGGCCATGGAAGATTTTATCTGGTCCAGGCCCCAAAAACTGCAAACACAGATGGTATTTGGGCGTCTCCAACGGCGAATGTGGTAGGGCAGGCAGCGCTGATGTGAGTACATTACGTGCAGACGTATGATTGATGCACAGCAGCTTTCGAAGTTAGGCAGGCACTTGGTTAACCTGATTGACCTGAAGAAAAGCTTGTTGCTTTACAGCACTGATCGTTGATGATCGTTACTTGGTTGCGTTTAAGTCTTGATCAATCTTGCTCCTTGGTTAAAGACTTAAAAGTATAATTTTTGGATGTGACTAAGATACCAGGCCTACCTTATATGAGAAGCATGGATCGTTTATCTCTACATCGTCTTCCTTAGCGCTCATTTTTTTTTAAAAAAATATCTTATTTCGCTTTAACAACTTTTTTTTTTACGAAAGATAAGGTACATGATTAATCACGACCGGGATGTGCTCTTCATAGTCAAAAATAACAGCTGGTCAATTTCCACACGTAAAAGTAACTCGTTTATCCATGTGTTGAGTGATCACAATAGTGACCAAGAAATTAATCGTCTAGACGAGACATACTAGAACTCCACATCATGCCTCCAGTGTCACGTGCGCTAGGTAGCATCCTGCACGTCGCGGTGCTGACCTGACCCTCTGAAGGTATCTGGAGTGCCCTCGCAAAAAGAAAAAAAGAAAAGAAGATATCTGGAGTGCAGGGTCCTGCCGGCAAGCCATACCCAATTGCTCACTGCTTCTTCTGATCGATGATGCCCCATTCCCATCAAACGTGCTCCTGCTCCTGCTCCTGACGATGGGCCCCGGGCTGCTATATTTACCTGCCTGTGGGTCCAACCTTCATCTGGCCCGCATTCCTTGGCGTCGATGGAAAAGATCCAGCTCCAGCTGCTATCCAGAAATCCTGCACCACTACTCCACTCCACTACTTATGCCTTCTCACTGATTGCCATGCCATGCATCGTTTTTCTTGGTTGAACAATGCTATGCTATGCATCCTTTTTTTTGTGTTAATAAGATGATAAATCCTTTTCATGCTCTCCTGGACCAAACGAGCAGACCACATGTGTGGACCTCCCCTCCGCTGCAGTTTGGACTGCACACAACGTTGGGTCCATTTCGTCTTTTCTGCTGTACTATAGCATATGACATGCAACCAACCGTGTCCACTACTTACTGCTGTCACTCAATTTTTCATACTACAAACCAAACAATATTTTAGCTTTCCTTTATTTATTTATTTTTTCTTTAAAAAGCGAGATTAAGGCCTCTACAAAATCATTGGATTGTTGCAAACACGCCACGAGGAAATCCTTTTTAAATGGATCCACTTTATTTCTGGGATACGATTTGAGCTCTTGATTTTCTTCGAGAGAAATAATTAATTAAGTAAAGAGCCTTTGCCGAGATGAACTAAAATAAACAAGTCCACTGTTCCAGATAGATGCTCCATCGATCTGAATTGAACTCAACATCACGAGATATTTTTGTGGCGGGGCCGGGGGTGAGAGAGAGAAATCCTCATCTCTTATCCCATTAAACAGCAGCAGCAGCAGCAGTACGGGGATGGCTGTGCTTGGCTCTTGTCACGGAGTACCGGACACGAATCTCTCGCTCACCTCCTTATGGACCGCAGCGCAACACTACTGCTGCTGGTCAAGCTCGTGCGTGGAGGTTGGCACGCATTTTTTCTGCTTCATGGATCTGCAGGATGATGCTATGACTTCCACGCGTAGATACGTGTGTGTGACTGTCTTGTTTAGTTTTCAGACATTTCAGTTCAGAAACGAGGTAATTATCCTGTTGCGTTCAATTCAGATCGGACCTAAATGATTCTAAAATGAATGCATCCAATTTTTTTTCCTTGGAAGCTAGGTAGTAGCTAGCTATTTTTGTCCAACTGTACTACTCCGTAGCCAGGCCGCTAGCTAGCTGCTACTGCGATTCGTTACCATCATCAACAAGGTGAAAAAGAAAAATTCCACGGTGAAGATTAAGATATTTTTGTTGCGCGCCCCTTGTCCTGCGCGCGCGTGCCTCATCACTCACCAGACTGAGAGTCTGAGACACGAGCCACGCAAAGCTACAATCCAAAAGCTAGCGCACACTCGCTCCTCTCATTATTAGTCACGAGCGACCAATCGACCGATTGATCGAGTGCATTATTGATGAGTATGACGAAAACGGAGATCTTGACAGCGTGTGGTGCTCACTCACTTACCTATATTTGTATGTACGCTGCACCGAATGTAATAATATAATGTGCCCTAGCTATGAAAAGTAAATGTAATACCATCTCCAGAACAGCCCAAAAAGATAGCTCTCGACTCACGTGACGTATTCTTTTTTGTTTCTTTGAGGGGAAGAAGAGGATCGAAGCAGTATATTGCTGCCATTGCAGCGTTCGTAAGCAGGAGCTAGCTCGTCGCGTCACGTGGATCCGCTAGTTGCAGATAGCCATGGCCATCGTCTTATCCAAGCTAGCTAGGAGCTCAGCAACAAGCGTAACCGCGTGATGATATGGTTGTGTCTGGGTGCATGCATCTGCTAGCTCGACGGTGGGTGGGGTGGGTCCTCCTCCACCTCATCCATGGACCTGTCCGGTAAACCCCCCACCTGTCAGTGGCTTTGCCTGACCTGGTAGTGAGCTCACCGGCTGGTGAAGCGACCGCTCACCACGCTGCTATTTAAGCAGTACACTCGTGAGGAGGGAGCGAGCCAGCCACACTTCACTCCACTTCATCAGTCTCCTGTACTTGCACTTGATCCCCGGCAAATACATTATGGATCCAACCAAGGTGAGCACAAAGCTTAAAGCTCGTTTGGATTGAAGGAAAAATTTTCCTTTCCTACGTTTTTTCTGTGAAATTGAACTGTTTCCTGTGAAATTCCTGTGCCATTCCTGTGAAATTCCTGCGTTCCAAAGGAACCCTTAATTCCTGGAGTTAGCATGCATCTCAATCGTAGCTTCTTGTTCATCTGAATTGGATCTGATGAGTAATCATAGTATAGCTAGCTGGGACGATCGATCAGTAGCTGATCTAAAATCACAATTAATATGCTGCAGTTCCGCCCGTCGAGCCGGCACGACACCGGCGTGACGACGACGAACGCGGGTGCTCCGGTGTGGAACGACAACGAGGCGCTGACGGTGGGTCCCCGGGGCCCCATCCTGCTGGAGGACTACCACCTGATCGAGAAGATCGCGCACTTCGCGCGGGAGCGCATCCCTGAGCGCGTCGTCCACGCCCGCGGCGCCGCCGCCAAGGGCTTCTTCGAGGTGACCCACGACGTGAGCGCGCTGACGTGCGCCGACTTCTTGCGGTCCCCGGGCGTCCGGACGCCGGTGATCGTGCGGTTCTCGACGGTGATCCACGAGCGCGGGAGCCCCGAGACGATCCGCGACCCGCGCGGGTTCGCCGTCAAGTTCTACACGCGGGAGGGCAACTGGGACCTGCTGGGCAACAACTTCCCCGTCTTCTTCATCCGCGACGGCATCAAGTTCCCCGACGTCATCCACGCCTTCAAGCCCAACCCCAGGTCGCACGTCCAGGAGTACTGGCGCGTCTTCGACTTCCTCTCGCACCACCCGGAGAGCCTGCACACCTTCTTCTTCCTCTTCGACGACGTGGGCGTGCCCACAGACTACCGCCACATGGAGGGATTCGGCGTCAACACCTACACGTTCGTGGACGCCGCCGGCAAGGCGCGCTACGTCAAGTTCCACTGGAAGCCCACCTGCGGGGTGCGCTCCATTTTAACGGACGACGAGGCGGCGCTCGTGGGAGGGCGCAACCACAGCCACGCCACGCAGGACCTCTACGACTCCATCGCCGCGGGGAACTTCCCCGAGTGGAAGCTCTTCGTCCAGGTTGCTTGCTTGGTCTTGTTTGGTTGGTCTTGTTAATTTGGAGAATTATACAGCAGATTGACATGATAATTAACAATTGACGATGTGCAGGTGATGGATCCGGAGGATGAAGAAAAATTCGACTTCGACCCTCTGGACGACACCAAGACGTGGCCGGAGGACCTGCTCCCGCTGCAGCCCGTGGGTCGTCTGGTGCTGGACCGCAACGTGGACAACTTCTTCAACGAGAACGAGCAGCTGGCCTTCGGCCCGGGGCTGGTCGTGCCGGGGATCTACTACTCGGACGACAAGATGCTGCAGTGCCGGGTGTTCGCGTACGCCGACACGCAGCGCTACCGGCTGGGGCCCAACTACCTGATGCTCCCCGTGAACGCGCCCAAGTGCGCCCACCACAACAACCACTACGACGGCGCCATGAACTTCATGCACCGCGACGAGGAGGTGGACTACTTCCCCTCCAGGCACGCGCCGCTGCGCCACGCCCCGCCCACGCCCGTGCCCTCGCGCCCCGTGGTGGGGAAGCGGGAGAAGGCCACCATCCGCAAGCAGAACGACTTCAAGCAGCCCGGGGAGAGGTACCGCTCCTGGGACGCCGACAGGCAGGAGCGCTTCGTGCGGCGCTTCGCCGACGCCCTGGCCCACCCAAAGGTCAGCCAGGAGCTCAGGTCCATCTGGGTCGGCTTCCTCTCCCAGGTTCGTGCGTGGTTCCTACTGATTGATTTCTTCTTACGTACCCTGCTTTGATTTAATTATTTCAATCCTTGCTCATCGATTAGAATTAAAGTCTTCTTCAATTCACTTGGTTAACTGCAGTGCGACGCCTCCCTGGGGATGAAGGTTGCCAACCGCCTCAACGTCAAGCCAAGCATGTGATGAATCAACCCTACGTACTGAGAGTTGGCTGTTTCCTTTCTTTTTTCCCCCCATCAATAATAAGACAAACGCATGCAACCTCAGCTAGACGGTGTGCCATGTTCCTTCAGCTCTTGTACTATGCGAGCAAGACACAGCCAAATTAATGAAACCGATGTAGCTACCACTCCACTTGAATGGCTTAATGTATCGAGTCAGTTTAATTTATGGACCATGCATGTCAACTTATACGCAGCCATGTACTGTAAAATCTCTGAAATAAATGGATGATCGATGATGCAGTCCGCTTGAGAGACAGATACCCCATCGCTCCATACTCACCCACTTCTGAATTATACTATGTAATTATGTATGGCATTGGTTTGCACAAAATTAAAACAAGATAAAGGAACTAGCAGAGTCCTCTCTTCTCCTGCTTGCCCCTGCCTGCACCCGCGACTAGTCATATGCAACCGTGACGGTGCAGCATTCAAAGGAACATGGTTACACGATAAAAAGCATGCAAAACTCTATCAAACTTCATTCGTGTGGGCCTGATATAGCCAGTACCGAAACTAAGGTTCAGACGTGCAATTTTGGCTTCCACACCTACCAATGTTTGAGATTCGCATGGCTTTAATGGACGAGGCTGAAACATGAGCGTGAATTGGATCGGGGCAGCATTGGCTACTTATGCACAAAGGTTGTGTTCAATTTTGTTGTAATAACACTATCGACGGGAGAGAACAACAAAAGTAGACAAGAGGCGAGACACAATGTAGGGTGGAGCCTTCTCTTTATTATTCTGAATAAACTTGTGTAATTACATCATAGGGTGCTCCACTATTTATACTCAGGGTAGGGGGTCTCCTTTCCTACTAGGAGAGAGAGTCCTTTGGTAAATTGCCCACATACGGAGTAGGACTAGGATAGGTTCTCCTGGAACTTCCTTTCCTTCTCCAACAAGTATTATTATTATAACACTCCCCCTTGGGCATTTTACGACGACACACATGTCTCATTAAAAACTCCTTCATAAAAACCCAGTGGGAAAAATGGAGAAAAGAGTACATGGTACCGTTGCTTCATATTGCACACAATGCCTCGTTAAAAACCTCTTCTTTTGAGAAACCTTCAGGTAAAAACTCAAATGAGGGAAAAAGAGTACAATGCTATATATTTTTTTTTTTTTGAGAATTCACTAAGTTGTCTTTCTAGACTTCAGTGATAGGGATTATGTGCTCAGGGAAGTTCTCCCCCTGATCTGCACACTTCTCTAAGCCTTCTCATACCTTCGTGTATGAGTCACCGAAATCTCTTCATTCTGATGCATTTCATGCATAATGAGAATTCAGGTGTAAGGTGTTTTATGACCTTTGACTTAGTATGTCCCTTTTGTATTTGTGCAATACAAGCTGTATTATCTTCAAGATAATCTTTGGGATTTCATTCTCAAATGATCTGTATCTGTGGTCTCTCAAAGTTCAAGACAAGATTATAATCATGTTATTCCTTCATCTAAGTACATTCTTGGGATGCCGCATGCTGCGCGACAATTCGCAAATGGTCTATATTTTTGAATATAGTATATCATGCTTCAAGCCATGACTTTCATCATTGCAAATCTGTAATGTTCATCCTTCCAGATCAGAACAATTCTTCAATCAATCTTGATTCTCTATGGGGGATAATAACCATTAATATTACCTTTCGTGGTAATGTAGGAAATCATCATTCTTGTGCTAGCTTGTACTTTCTGAGTACATATACCTTTCAGGTATGATGATTTCCATATAGTCGGGTGTATACTCTCTTCTGGGATAGATGGTATTATTCAAGTATTCGATTGGTAAGTCATTTCATGACTCCTTCCTTCAAGGATATTCTCCAAAAATGATTCTCTCCGTGAGATTCATTCTCTCTTGCAAGAGGCTCTTGTTAGAGGCTTATGTCATTCTCCAAGAATACATTATATGTTGCGATAATTCTATTCGGGAATTATTCATTGTCCTTCAAGGATCTTGTCATTTGGATTTTCAGAATCCTGTGACTAACTGCATATTTATATTTCGCCAGAGATGCAGCAGAACTTCATTCGTATTATGAGAATATCAGTCTTTCAGAGACTTATGAACCATATACTTTCACCGTTACGGTTCATATCCTCAATTGCATTCTTAATTGACCCGATTGTAACGCATACAGGCGTCTGTGCCATGGACTTTGTTGCCGGATCCGGATTCTCTACTTTCATGAGAGAAACAATTACAATTCATGAGGAGATGTTGTACAACTTTTCTTCTATTCTCATATTCATCGATTGTTCTGCATTCCCAACACTTCTGTGTGCACAATGGTTGGGTTCTCATCTTCACGATGATCACTCTTATGAGCTAACTTAATCCTTCTTCATGAGGTGCTCTCTTCAAGAGTGGGAGGAGTTTCATAATTATTGCAATGACAAGTGTCCGTTGATTTAGAATCCAAAGGCGTCCCAATAGATTTTAGATCAACGACAAACAAGTCGACCAGCGATATAAGCACAAGCGTCCCTGTGTATATCACACGCGGTATTCGGTTTACTTCATGTAAACTTAACTTCTGGTTACTCCTCTCTTCAAGATTATTCTGGCATTACGCTTCATGCGCATATTCAGTGCGTGATTCCATTCCTGCTTCAAGCTTCTAAGGAATGATAATGTAAGGCATTCTTTCTGGGTCCATTCTCCCCCTAATGCCAACATTATAGCATACAATCTCTAGTGATATCCCCTATCATAGGCATTCAATTGACATAACGTCCAGGTTATATCACCAAACTTCAAGTGGGAGCCCATTCATGTATGCAAAGATGGTGAAAATATTTGCAAAATATTTACGCACTTATATGCAGTGAGCTAGACATGCTCGACATTCAAGGTAAAAGAAACAATGATAATGTCTAACTTCTTTTTCATTGCAACAAAAAAAAAAGATTTAATTGCATAAATCATAAACTCCAATTAAAACACTTCAAGGTCAAATAAACACTTCAAGGTAAAAGAAACAACAAGTTTCATAATGTTAAAACATGCAAGGAATTTTATTCTTCTAGAATGTTTGATTGCCATACTAGACTTGCAGGTCTATTTTATAAACATTCAACTAGCCAATTCAATTTCACTATCATCGAGTTTCTGCACAACAGATTAGCAAATTCACCCATCTAATTCTGCGTACTCATATTCAGTTGAGTATATCCCATTTAGACCACTTCACTCCCCCTCATCTCAATCTTCGTGATTAGAGATCAACTGATGACTACTAGTATCGGTCGTTTATGTGCATTCGGTGCACAATTCAAGATGCAACATAGCGGTTAGAAAGCCTAAGTCGCATGAAGGGAGTGTAGTGTCAACTCAATGGAGTGTCACATTCGATATGACATTCAATCCATAAGTATGGGATAGCGCAAATGGCAACTAGCCATAATGCGGGCGCAAAACAGAATATAGATATAAAAACCATGCGAGGTTAGTAATTGCTAAAGTAGTTGCATGCAAGCCAACACATTAGTGCAGATTGTGTTTTCTTCATGAAATTCATACACAACTCGAATGATAAAAATTGATTTTAAAGGCTATGCTTCAAGCAACACATGTTCATGTGCAATTGTTAACCCAATCATACAGGATTAGATCATGTCTATTAGACTTCTAGTATATCCACATATTTCTTGTGCCATCATCAGTCAAAATCCTCCCCCTTTTCACACCATTACTAAACTTCAAGTTTATCGAATGCTTCTTGCATTCGCTATGACACAATGCTTATGTATCATAGGCTACAATTATACTACTAGTATAGCAGTAATTGGTGTGTAAAACTCACATATGTACCATTCATGTACACAACATTCTAAGAAATAATGTGAGTAGGGTAGATATGATACAAACTTCAAAGTTTGTTGTATTCCGTACAATTCGAAGGATCACACTATTTCAAGGCAAAATTGATCTTCAAAAACAATTATGATGCCAGTGTTTTCCATTATACATACTTGCATTGGTTCATGTGCTTTCAAGAAAATGCAATTTTCATTCTACCTACTTGGTAGTAGTGCACAAAGAACTTATGCAATAACCTACAAGGTTATATGTGGCTTCATGGTAGACAAATATCATTGCAAATGATTAATACTAATAGACTTGGCAAATCATTATGTTCGGCATATATTCCAAGCGAAATTTAACAAATATACTTCAAGTATTAAAACCAAGGCAGCAATAAAAGCCAAGGGAAAACCAAGCTACATATAGACTTCTTGCTATATCGTAGATAACGAACAAATTCAATTGCAACCGAGAAAATTATATGCATGCTTCAGGCATAAGCTTCAAGCTAATATCTCTTCAGGATAAATTAAATGCTCACTCTTTTCAAAGTTTGCATGATCCATTTCATTCGTTCAAGAATTATAAGCTTAATGCACTACCATACTATAACTACTACTAGGTAGCTAATTTTAAATTTGGAAGACTATGCTGAGTCCCCATGCACACATTATATTTCATCACCAAAAAGAAAAATATATCCTCATTCGGGAGGCTATCATCAATTTTCAGAATTAATGTTCAATTCTTCAAGGTTTTTAGTGATGATATCTATTGTACCATTAACAATCTTCTATGATTGCATTATCTCTTCTTCATGAGAGCTATAGTACATAGATTTAATCTTCAAGATTTATGTCCAATAATCCTGTTATACTAGCTGCAAGCTTCCTAGTATATTCATTCACAATTCTTCTATGAATTTGTCGAATGATGAACCAATGACCAAGTATTCTGTACTTAAGACAATGGTAATAGCCTGGAATTTCTTATGTTGCCAAATGATTCACTTTCGGTCTCTACATGATCCCAAAAGTTTATGCTTATGAGTACTACAAGTAACTCATTATTGTTGATAGTATATCATCTTCCATGACGATATTTTCAATAGCTTCTTGCTAACAACAATAATACATTCAATAGCAACATAATTCCTAAAGTGTAATGAAACTTCAAGTCATATATATACTGACATTCCAGTGCCAATATTTGGGTTATCTTCTTGATTTACTCATTCGGCGAGTCCCAAAATACTTTAGGATTTCTCCAATTCAAATCACTATATACCAAAATATCATATAACTACTAATTGTTCTGCACAAGTAGCATATGATTCACCCTGCATGGGTTGCATAATTTCTTCAAGAAATATTTCACTTCTGGGAGAAATTTTGGTATTTAGCGACCAGACTAAAGAGTAACCATTCAGGGTTTAATAGTAACCATTCAAGGTTAATCAGGATATTTATTCTACGAGAAAATTGGACAAAGGATTCATAATAAATGTGCATATAAGTTTACTACATGTAAACAAGTAAATGGGTGCAAAAAGTAATGGACACAATTCTCGGAAGCATCCTAGCAAAAGGTATCCATTAATTTCCAGAATTAATTACCTAACCATGCTAGGAAAATTATGAGGCTCTCAAAAAGGGTGCTATGATTCTTCAAGATTAAGAGAGCTCATATACACAGAAAAACTGCAAGTTTTTAGTTTGTTATTTATTCAAATATGATTTCAGATCATCAAGATAGCAAATAAACCGCAAATGCATAAAACGCAAGGGTCATGCTTCAAAAACTCCATGCACACACAATTCTGCAGGAATTTCTAATTCTTTCGTGGTGTTATTTGCAAAATAACATCATCCACGTAACTTCAGGTTAATATGCACAAACAGAAGGTTCTAACCGCTTAAACTGCAGGTTTATATGTTTCTGACATAATTACCCATAAACCCAAGGTGTTATCTGCAAAATAACAGTGTTCAGACAAATTCCAGAGACTACAAGGTCTTATTTGCAAAAATTCTTGGTCAAATCGTAGATTCAGAACAATCTGGAGCAATTTGCAAAAATTTGGACTGCGGGTTCAAATCTGGAAAACTGCAAGGTCTTTTCTGCAAAATAGTAATATCCAGACAATTTCCAGAGACTACAGGGTCAATTTCACAATAATTCAGGGCCAAAATGTAATTTCAGAACAATCTGGGCCAAATTGTAAAATTTATGGACTGCGGGTTCAATTCTGGAAAAAGACAGGGTGTATTATGCAAATTTCAGGACTAAACCGCAATTTCTAGCTCTTCAGGGGGTTTGCCGAAAAATTTCCGATTTTCCTCGTATTTTCTTGATTTTTCTGAAATCGGGCCGACCCACTGGGCCGGCCTCGGCCCATCCCGGCCCACCCCGGCCCACCAGAGTCCCAGCCTGCCCCGGCTGGTATATAAGCCAAGGGGATCGGGTCGAAACCCTAATCCCCTCACTCTCTCCTCTCCTCCGACAGAGCGGAGGCGGCGGCGACAGCCCGCGCACGCGTGCGAGTGCGTCGGCGCGGCGCGCGACGGCGCCATGGCCGGCGCATGCGGGCGCGGCGAGGGAGGCAGAGGAGGCCCCGCGTGCGGCGCGGATCTGGGGCCCCCGCTCGAGCTCGTTTGCCGGAGCTCGGCGCGGGGAGGGCGAGGCGGTGGCGCGCGGCTTGCGGGCCTCGCGCGGCGTGATAGGGTGGCGGCGAGGTGCGCGCCGTCGAGCCCCGGCGGGGGGCGACGGTGAGGCGGCGGCGGCGGTCGAGCTTCGATCTCCCGCCGTCGCGTGTCCGTGTACAAGGCCCTGGGGCTCCCCTTGCGGCGGAGGAGCTCCGGGTGGGGGCAGCGCGGGCAAATCAGGCTGCCCCGCCCCATATCCGGTGGCTGGCGACCCTCTGCGGGGGTCGCGCGGGTCCATGCCGGCGTGCAGCGGCACGGGATCGGAGGCGGCGGGGACGACGGGTCCCGTGGGCGCGTTGGAGCCCAAGCCCGAGCCCGAGCTTCGGCTCGGCTCGATACGCGGCTGCGTGGCGTGGCTCGGCTCCGGGTGGCGGCTTCGGGACGCGGTGCGGTGGTCGGCGGCGAGTTGCGAACTCGTCGCCGATGAGCTAGGGTTCCGGCGAGTTCAATCTCGCCTGCTAGGGTTAGGGTTAGGGTTAGGGTTGCGGCCCTATTCTTTTGTTTTCTTCCGCGGCAGTGGTGGCTACAAGCCCCACTTGTTTCTGTGATGTATGCAAAGGCAAAGAAAAACCCTAGTTCTAGGTGTAGGGAAAAGAAAACCTGGTTTAGAAAAACCAGGGCCATTGCAAGGGGTTCAGATCTGTGACTGCAGCGAGTCAACGCGATCAAACACATCGAATAGATGCGATCTGCAAGATACCTTCTAGTTTTCTGGACATGTATACCATCACATGGTCACTATCGCGTAGGATAGAACCAAGGACTTAACCGCGTAGGGCGTATACATGGCAGTTCATACTCCGTAGTCGTTCCCGATCCCGCCAACGACGTTAAGTTGGCGCGGACGTCGAGGTCGTCGAGCACGGAAATCGAGGCGGCTCGATTCCCGATGTCGGCGCGGATCTCGAGGTGGGCGCGCTTCCCGAGGTGGTGACTTCAGATCCGACGACTTCTTCTCGTCGACTTCTTCTCTCGACGCGCTCAGCGGCGAGCGTGCTGATAACGTGTTGTAATAACACTATCGACGGGAGAGAACAACAAAAGTAGACAAGAGGCGAGACACAATGTAGGGTGGAGCCTTCTCTTTATTATTCTGAATAAACTTGTGTAATTACATCATGGGGTGCTCCACTATTAATACTCAGGGTAGGGGGTCTCCTTTCCTACTAGGAGAGAGAGTCCTTTGGTAAATTGCCCACATACGGAGTAGGACTAGGATAGGTTCTCCTGGAACTTCCTTTCCTTCTCCAACAAGTATTATTATTATAACAAATTTATTCCGCAAACACACATGACATGCAATTTTGGGGGCCCTGTTCGATCGGCCATATAAGCCTTGCTGATCGACGGCCCTGGATGAACTTAATTGATCTTATGTTGATCAACTCTGACATCCAAACTAAGGACACATTGCATTCGCACAAAAAAAAAAAGAAAAGAGAAAAAGAGTAAGGACTCATGGAACTTGCACAAAAATCACAGTATCGGGCACCGCGAGCATTGTCTGAGGAAGAGCACGGCGATACCGGCTTTGGAAGTGCCATATGGATGACGGCCATGCATGCACGAATTGGCGGGATGGAAATTCTTATTAAAAGAGCGAGGCCCAGGCGATGAGGCGAGGCGAGTGGATGTTAGAGTTGTTCACGTAGTCGAACTCGAATCCATCTTAATTTCTGGTGGATCGTGAGATATAGACATCCCTTTTTCCCCCGGCCTTTCGTTCGCATCGAAACCCTAGCCTGTCGTCTGCCCTCTCGATCGAGTTGCGCCGCCATCTGCTTGGCTCCGATGAAGAAGCCTTTGGTTGAAATCTGCTGGGTTGAGCAGAGCTTGCTTGATATCACGACCGGCGAGCGTCAAAAAGTATATCGGATTCACCTGCCCGAGGATACTGGTGAGTAGTTCTTTGAGTTGCACCCTGCTAGCTCTAGTTCAATCATAGGCACACTAATCCAATCGATTTAGATTGAAAATAAACCCCTTTTTTTTTTGTTCTTCATCCATGGATCCTTTAATTTATTCATCTTTGTTCGATTCGAACTTAATCCAATGCAAAATTATATATCCTAGCATTTTCTGTGTTTGCTGCCAAAATTACTGGACAAGTAGTATGCATACATATGTATCTGTGTAGAATTATTCCTCCGATTTCATCATGCTCTCTATCAGCAGACATAGAGTACGATGCACAGGAAGCATTCTGGGAAGGTATACTTGGAGTAAAGCCACAAGATTGGACTGGGAACAGAGATGAGGTGTCTGAATCCCACAGAAGTTTGCTTGGTAAGCCTTCGAATTAAGCTTCTTTTTACAACCAAACTGCTCGATCGTGGTACATTTTTTTTCTTCTTCTCTACTCCTAGTACAGATGAAGCTTTGAAGAATGACGCAAAATATAGAAAGGACACAGAGGACTACATTCAAAGAATTGAAGAGTTGAATGGTACCAACAGTGACAGTGACAGTGACAGCGAAGGGTTCACTGAAGTTATGATGCTACCGCGGTCTCCTTCTCGGTGCTTCCATATGTGGTACCAGTTGTTCCGAATGACAAACACTAACCCTAGTACGTAGTAATGCTTCTTTCGTTGCACTGCATTCTCATTTTTGTGAGCTTCAATTAATTTAAACTGTTCCGTTCCTGATGATTTTCTGGCCTTTTGCATTCTTATTAGCCTTTCTGACAAGCAAGATCTTGACAGCACCTCAACCTTACGAATATGTATCGTCGGCACTACTTCAGTTCAAATCAATGAGATTCGCTGGTGATTTGTCTGGTGGACAGACGCTGAAAATTCATGGGTTCGTGGCAGTGCGGGATGATATTGATAGACTACGGAATTATATCTTTAATAGATCACAGGAGCATGCTCAAGCGATCACCCAGGATTCACCTGATCTGATGCTGACCACCCCGGCCCGAGGGATATCCGCGGCCCGTGCAGTCCTCGTTGAATACAGTCTCAAGGTGGTTATGATAAGCGAGGAGGGTGGTGAAGAAGAGGTCACCATTGACGGGTGCTTCGAGTTCGAGCAGGGGGGATGCCAGTGGAATCTTGTCGTGCTGCACAGAGTGCGGCTGTTCAGCCCTGTTATTGGACCGTTCGACATCCGCTTCAACTTCCTGAGGTACGCCGTGGAAGCAACCGTGGAGGTGAAGGTGAAGAGGGCCGCGGCTGGCTACAGCCTAACCTCCGTCACAGCGGCTACATGTGGATTTGGATCCAGGGAAGAGATCGTGCTCCCCATGTCTGCTGCAGCAGTTCCACCGCCTGCCCGGGTAGCTGCACTGTCATCGCCAGTGGTGGCCGTCGCATCCGCAGTTGTGGCTGTTGAACTGGGCTGTCAGCTCAAGCTCAAGTTTGAGATCACCAGAGAAGATGATGACAGTAGTAGGCGCAGCTCAACAAGGTCGTCCCAGCACGAGCTCCTCTTCAACTCGCGGAAGCATCATCACACCAAGCGCGCTGTGGTGCTGGGCAGGATGTTCAATGTGGAGGCCAAAGTCTCCTGGTCCACCATGGGGACACTTTATGTCCCCTTTCTTCATAATAACAGGAACTTGCATGGTGATCCACACAATCCGTGCTCCTTCTCCTCATCAGACGATTAATTAGGAGCTTTGCTCCATCAATTGGCGCTCATTACGGAACCCACTTGTGTAATAAAATGCTAGTGAAAAGCAGCTTTTGCTAATAGCCCCTTTTTGCTTGTTGCAGAATCGAGTTTTTGGCACAACTTTTTAAGCTGTGCCAAATAGGGTCCGGCACTTTGATACTCATTTGTGCCTACAACTAACTACCTTTTAAGAACTTGGGTCATTTTGCCGCGCATGATATATAGCCGGACCATAATTATGTGAGACCGGGTCTCATGCATGCGGGACGAGACCTTATTCTCTAACTTGTTTCTTATTTTCTATCCATGATTTTCTCATTCGTTCTTTTAGTATAGCTGATGCCACTTGTCATGCTGTGAATAGGATCTCAAATCCCACATGCATGAGACCGAGTCTCATATAATTCGCTTCCATATCCCGAAACGAGATTGCTACGCATCGGACGCGCAATTTTTGCTTCCACACACCTATATATACCTGTAGTCGTCTGTCCTCGGTTGGCGCAGCCCTGAAACTGAAGCACTCTCTCACAGCTCTGGAACAAGCGCAAGGTCTTTTTTTCTTTCTATACTTGGCAACTTTTATTCACTGGACTGGGCTTGACTACATCGGTAGAGAAAACTTTCGCGCGCCTTGTTGCCTTTTGCACTGCGCACATAAGCATGAGATGAATTAAATATAAAATCAGAAAGAGAAAACAAAGAGGTATAAACTCAAGCGAATATAAAGTAAGACTAAATGGTGACAACTTTTCTTGACTTGACTGTGTTAATATCTAGGAGGAACAAAAACAAAGATCTCATATATATTTTCGTATCTCAATTGCTAGTCAATTCTGTCGATTATATATAAAACCTGTAAAAGCAAGGGGAAAACACTAGTTTCATCGATCAGGACATACCTGTCAGAGACCGGTCATCATTATCTTGTGTTATTCCTTGGTTCCATTGGGATCGATCTCTCTTGCCCATTTTGTGAGGCAACACTGCAGAAGGAAAGTCCATGCACGGGTATCTCTATTGGTCTCCGTGCCCTTCTCAATCCTTAGTTTTGAATTGCACCTAAAGGAGTTCAATTCAGCACATCGTAAACTCCAGCTGGCTGCTGAAGGAGCTCGAATTCTTCCTTAATGCGGGTTGCGTGCTGCTTATTCTCGCAGGCGCATACAAGGATTCACAGCTATATATGCTCGACTCCATCACTGTAGCAGAAGTCGGCTCGCCATATATATATTCAGATCATCCAAAAATGCTGCGAGCCTGTAATCTGAACACAGGCAATACCAAGCTGAGCGCATGCATGGGACGAAGATGAAGGCTGTCTGTGTGCAAGGCATGCCTGACTTTGGGCCGCTGGTGGGCCGAGTTCTCCACCGGCTTCGGGTGATCCGTGCGCGCGGCCCGCAGCGACGTCGCGAGTCCGTCCTTCCGTGCAGATCGAACGGCGCCACTTACCCAACCTCCTAACCTTTGCTCAAAAAAAAAAAAAAAAAACCAACCTCCTAACCGACTAGGACTCCAAGAACGATCGTGATCTTGTTAACGGCGTACTGCTACGGCATGAACGCAGTGCTGACCTAGCTAGCTATAGGCTAGACACCAATGTGCTGCTGACTGGACACAACCAAGTCGATCAGTCAGGTTTATTATATTCGATCCCAACATCCATCCATCCTCTCGATCGAGTTAATTGCGCCGCCGCCATCCTAGGCTAGCTTGCCCCCGATGATGAAGAAGAAGCCGTCGGCTCAAATCTGCTGGGTTGAGGAGGACGGGGTGGTTGATTTCGTGACCGGCGAGCTTCAAAAAAGATATCGGCTTCTCCTTCCCGAGGATACTGGTTAGTACTAGTTCTTTGAGTTGCACCCTGCTACTTGCTAGTTCATATATAGGCACACCAATCCAATCGATATATTGGAATTCTTAATCCCATGCTAAATTATGCCTCGCAATTTCTGTGTTCGCTGTCAAGTATGCGTATACATGTATCCGTGTAAAAAAAAATTATTCTTACCGATTGTTCATTCAAAAAAAAAAATTCTTAACGATTTCATCATAACCAGACATAGAAGAAGAAGAGTACAACGCACACGAAGCATTCTGGGAAGATATACTTGGAGTAAAGCCCCGACATTGGACTGGGAACACAGATAAGGTGTCTGAATCCAACAGAAGTTTGCTTGGTAAGCCTTCAAAAAGCTTCTTCTTTTTGTGGTACGCATCCAACAAATTCTTGACATGTTTTGTCTGCGTCAAATCCGTTCCAGCCTCAGCTGGCTGTCCGGCCATAGGCTCTGTTTGATGACAGAGTTTGATAACTAATTCGACGAAGCATTAAATTCATTCTTCGTTAATAGCTTGTTCATCGTATTGTTACAAGAAAAACTGCTCATGGTCCTTGTCCACTGCAGATGAAGCTTTGAAGAACGAGGCAAAATATAAAAAGGACACAGAGGACTACTTGAAAAGAATTCGAGAATTGAATGACAGCGACAGTGAGAGAGAAGGGTTCACTGCGGTTACCATGCTGCCGCGGTCTCCTTCTCCTAGGTGCTTCCATCTGTGGCACCAGTGGTTCCGAATGACAAACACTAGCACAAGTAGGTCCTCAAATTCATTTTGTGACCTACGTAGTAGAATTTATTCAATGTATCCGTTCCTGATGATGAATTTCCTTTTGGTTCTGTTCTTGTTAGCTTTTGAGACAAGCTCGCTCTTTACAGCGCCTCGCCCTTACGAATATGTAACTACGGCACTCCTTCAGTTCAAATCAATGAGGTTCGCTGGCGATTTGCGTCGTGGACAGACGCTGAAAATTCATGGGTTCGTTGCGGCGCGGGACGATATTGATAAACTACGGAATTACATCTTTAATAGATCGAAGGAGCATGCCCAAGTGATCACTCAGGATTCACGTGACGTATGGTTTACCGGCCCGGCCCGAGGGATAGCCGCGGTCTGTGCACTCCTCGTTGAATACAGTCTCAAGGTGGTTGTGGTAAGCGAGCAGGGCGGCGAAGAAGAAGAGGTCGTCATTGACGGGTGCTTCAGGTTCGAGCAGACGGGACGGGAGGGGCGCCTTGTCGTGCTCCACAAAGTGCGGCTGTTCAGCCCAGTTATTGGGCCATTCGACCTCCGCTTCAATTTCCTGAGGTACGCCGTGGAAGCAACCGTGGAGGTGAAGGTGAAGAGGGCCGTGCCGGGCTACAGCCTAACCTCGGTCACAGCGGCCACGTGTGGATGGGATCCAGGGAAGAGATAGTGCTCCCCATGTCTGCACCAGCCGTTCCGCCGCCTGCTGTCCGGGAACTGTCATCGTCAGTGGTGGCCGTCGCAAAGGCAGTTGTGGCTGTTGAACTGGGCTGCCAGCTCAAGCTCAAGTTTGAGATCACCAGAGAAGATGATGACAGTAGTAGTAGGCGCAGCTCAACAAGCAGGTCGTCCCAGTCCCAGCACGAGCTCCTCTTCAGGTCGCGGAAGCATCATCACAGCAAGGGCGCTGTGGTGATGGGCAGGATGTTGAAGGTGGCGGCCAAAGTCACCTGGTCCACCATGGGGACAGCTTATGTCCCCTTTCTTCATAGTAGGAGGGGCTTGCTTGGTGATTCAGACCATCCCTGCTCCTTCGATGAATTATGACTGATACGTAATACATGGGTCCGAAAGGAGATACCATGCACGACTCTTTTTTTTTTTAATTGCGAGGTAGATAAGATACTAAGACTAATATTTTGAATAAGACGAATAGTCAAACGTAACGAAAAAAAATCAATAGCGTCAACAATTTAAAACCGGAGGGAGTAAGACTCAGCGACGCACCAAGCATAATATGTTTCTTGCGCACATCAGGGAGGGAGCTCACCGGCCTAGCTACGGATGAATATTCACCTAGCTAGCTACGAGAATACTGCAGCAATAATGGTTGCCTTAGGTTCCGGCTTTCGTTTGCCTGCCTCGATCCGGATCAAAGGAACGGTGTAGTACATGATTCAAGAGGAGCACTAAGCAGTGATGTGTGGCGACCTCCATGGTGGTCTCCTTTACAAAAGAGAACCCTCATGCTCACCCTTGCTCGTCGCATGATCATGGTGCATGTGCAGACCATACGTAGCCCTGGGCCAGCACTCATGTTGACACATACATATCGCAGCTAATCAGAGAGGATAGCCATCGCACTCGCCTGTTGGATCCGAACCAGGCAACCGATCCGTCTATATATACTTACCGATCGCATCGCATCGCATCGCATCGTCCCGCCCGGCGCCTCACCGATCGTGCTAGGTACCGAGTAGTCGCCATGATGAAGATGCTCCTCCTGATGGTCCTCCTCATCGCAGCCTCATCCCGTAAGTTGCATTCCATTCAACTCCGATCCACTCATTATGTACCTAGTACTAATAACAGCTGGCCATGTATGTATGTGTGTACGCAGAGGTCGGCGCCCTCGATAATACTAGTTGCCTGGGATACATTGGCTGCTTCGGGCGCTGCTTCAAACCAGGCAAATGCAACCAGTGCTGCAAGAGCCAAGATTGGGACCATGGCAGGTGCCGCGAACTAGGCTGCCTCTGCTGCGGCGACAGGACTACAGGAGGATGATACCTGTTGCACCACCTCCAGCTCCAGCTCCTCCTCCTTCTCCTGCTCATCCACTTTACCTAGCCTAGTGCTGCTAGCTGTGTCACTCCTTCGCTCTCTTCTGTTTTTGTTCTTCTTCACGGTGTCGACTGAGTTCCTGGAGCCTCTATGGAGAAGTATCACTGAAACTAAATAATCTGCACCCCATCAGTAAAATGGAGGGGAGGGGAGCAGAGCTTCTCTCCTCTCTGTTCTGCTCTGCTTTCCTTCCATTCAGTAGGGAGCAGAGTGCAGGCACTTCAATGTTCTAAAAAAAAAAAAAGTGCCGGCACTGTGCGGGTGTTTCCGAGTCGAGTACGAACGAGAACGTTTCAAACAAGCTTTGAGCACACACTCGTAGGTCGAACAATGTAACATACTCTCAATGATCAGGCAATCAAAACACAAAACATGCTAAAATAATGTCTCCACAGTATTTCTGTACAGACCTATGCTTTGCCTCCCAAACAAAAAAAGGAGGACAGATTAACGAGTCTTCAAACATTCTCAAGAAATTAGTTCCGTCCAACGCTGCATGGAGATCCTAGCTAGCTAATCAGTTAACCCTATTTGTGCACACCAAAATTGCCTCTTTCAGTTTTTCTTTGTCCAATGACGTCTCCACCATTACCTGCACAAGCGGACACATTCACCATGTCAACAACTATTGCTTTCAGTCTGTGTGCAGTGTTGCAGTGAATTAATTCAAACCAGGTTCTGAACTTAAAATTCCATACCTCTTGCACATTGTTTCCATACCGTGCAAGAAGCTTGTACTTAGGACCAACCACAGGTGCCATGTATACCTGGAAGGCAGTAGGTTTAGAACATTAAAAAGTTCAAAGAAGGAGTTTCAACAATAGTGTGTTGCTTACCTGGAAGGTTGGAGCCAACCCCGGGCTTTGGAAGAATCGTCCTTTGTAAACATCTCTTACTTCGTCTATTTTCCGCATCTCTTCAATAAGGGAATCTACCTCAGGCCACTAAAAATATCAATCAAACATCAAAGGGTCAACACAACTGCAACATAACTGGAATTGCGGCAGGAGGAATGCAGACAGAACAGGGAATTGAGTAAATAAAGTTAACAACCATTGCAGGATAGGATAATGGTTAGTCTAGACATTATTACCAGCAACAAAAGAGTCACAAGAAATCACAAAGACAAGCTAAAACTTTTAACTTTGTTTGAATTAAAATGGACAAACTAGTAAGTTGGAAGGATCAACTAAGGAACAAATGATATCCGAATCAAACAGAGCAACCTCAGGTTATCATCATCTTGTGTATGACAAACCCATTCACCCATGCAACCACAAACCAAATACATGCTGATTGAAGTAGTGGAGTGACACCTGCCCATGGGTGGAGGAAGGCTTTGGTTCTCGTAAACATTAGGCTATAGTAAGTCAGAAGTTCAGGCCCTTGATACATCCCACACAAGAAAATCCTTCAAACCACGCTTGGTGAAATATAAGGTCATACAAACCTGGAAATCTGCTTGCGCAGGTTCAAGAGCTCCCCCAAGTGATAAATCCTCACCAATGACTGCTTCTAAAGCTCCAACTGACGGATTGGGCTGCATAGCCAAAAAAAAAAGTGTGGGATTTAACGACGAAAATCTGAAACCAGCAATGTTTAACAAACATGATATGATGTTAAAAAAAATTACCACGGTACCTTAACATCTTTAAGTGACAAAAAGATACGGTTATTAGAATAATCCAGCTGAATAACTTTAGCATCCACAACCTGCAAATCAACAAAAAACTCACATGAGTTGCGAAAACTAGAGCAGTATCAGCACATTAGCAGAATAGCAGTATTTTAAGTTGTTGAACATAAGATATTGAGTAATTCCTGTGATTAAAGGCAGATGGATAATCATAATATCATATAAAGATGACAAAAACCTGTGACTTGGTTTCTCACATATACCAAAATGATTCAGATAAATTATAACCACACAACCGTAATATAATATAAGAGAGACCACCAACTTCCAAGAAATATTCAGAAAAGCAAGATGACAAATACAGGAGAATTACAACCGCTCACTTTGAAGAGATTACCTGACCAATTTTGTAAGAAACTGCGGGGTCTAAGGTATCATCCCAGGACACTTCCCACTGCTGAATCAGTGCAGGAACCCCTTCAACCTTCAAAAGAAAGAGTCAGCTGCCTCATCTTAAAAAAAAAAAAACATACAGCAGAGGGAACGGGACCTACCTCCACGAATATCCCAAAGTAAACAAATCGCTTGATTGTGCATTCAACAGTATCTCCAACACTAAGCCTAGCCTGCATAACAAGGAAGTAGTGAATGCGATGCAAACATATTAGAGTAATATACAAAAGGCATATTTTTAACATCAGCTGCAAGTGGTACTACAAAACTCTTATGGATTGCAGTCATGAACTCGTGATTCAGAAAAACAAAAGAGTTCAATATTCCATACACGATTTCCTGACTCCTCCCCCTACGTGCTATGGGATGTCAGAAGCTCCCACCTAGATAGCTAATGACAATTTTGGAGAACATATTGTTTCTTGTTTTGCATTAATATAATTGTTATAGTTGGGCATACAAACGAGGGAGAAGTACCATCAAACTTTTCTTTTTTTGAATTAACTCTTCACTTTCTTTTGGTTTCATAGAGAAAAATATCCTCTTGGAATCTCTGTCAGCCAGGACAACTGATACCCTGAGTCTCTGCGAAATAGCATCATGTTAACTACAATATTACCAATTCAGAAGAATGATAGGAACTAGTTCTGGATTCATACTTGACCAATGAACGAAGATAAGAACTTGGATTTCTCTAGGTTATACGTCCGAAGAAGATCTTCGAACTTCGCCTTAGATGGCACAGATTCTTGATCCAAACCAGAAGCTTCTGCGACTGAGGTAGATTCCGATTCTACGATTCTGTCATTAACCTCAAAACCATCCTCTAATCCCAGATTCTGCTTGTATAAGGATGGATCGCCACCCTTCCTTCTTAACCAAGTCTCAAAAGCTAAGAATTTCCATTTTGTAGCAAGATTACGGTAAGGTAAGAAACCAATCAGTGAGTCAAGCGACACCTGAGAGATGGAAGTCATAACAGGCCTCAGAGGAAAAAAATTGTTGTAGCATGCTAAAAAAGAAATCTATTAAAAAAGGCCTGAAACTTACAACAAACCCCTTTGAACTGCAGTTTATCAGCTCCACCTCAACCTTTTCTCCAGTACTTGCATAACGCTCTAATCTTATCCAGTCACCCTCAGTGATGTCCTGTGCTAGTGAGCAGTGACCCAGTGATTTAGGATTCATACTTAAAGGCCGAATACAGCCCTTCATAAGCTACACTCACTCTTAGAGGTGTTTAAGATGTTGAAGCTCAGATATGAGGAACTTACCTCTAATTTTGATGGCAAGACATTCCCCCCGTCATCAACGTAACTTTTGTTATCATCAGTAGCATTCCTTTCTTCAGCATCAGCTTGAGATGACAATGTTTCAACAGACAGGCCTTCCCTACAAAGTAATAATTACCAATTTAGTGGTAAGAGGACTCAACATGCACCGAGTATTAATGATAAAAGGCACTTATAGAATTTTATGAGAACAAGAACACATGAATGTGCCCAATTCAAATGATTCCAACCATATGGAGTAACAATCAACAAGAACAAGAACAAGAACAACAGATAAATAATAATCCGAGAATGACAGACCCACATATTTGGAGGATTATTCACAATAAGTTACCAAAAGTATATACATGTGTATGTGTCATAACCAACTATCTGGTTATACAGCTACCAATATATGCACTCATCCAAAATGCCAGAAAAGAAACAAGTCTATGCACCGTGGTTCGTGAAACGGCAATTAAATTTGAAGCAAACGAGGTAAGGAACAATTGCACGACGACAGCATGCCTTCTAGTGTATATCATCAAGATCAAGAGAAGATACAGACATGAAACAAAACAAGAATTATTCATTCTTTAACCACAGCTATAAGGTGTACTTTTCAACTAGCAATATGAGCAGCCTGAGAATAACCTAGCATTTGTCATGCGAAATTCAAATGAAGAGCCAGATATCAAGAGATAAAAGCTACATGCCAAAATATAAATGCATAAGTACCTTTTAGGTTTTCCTTGCAAAAAAGCTTGCATGGAGAAGTTGTTGCTTGTGGCTGATTTGTTATCCGCCGGAATAGCAGAAATATTTATTTCTTGAATGGAACTATCATCAGATGGCTGTAGTCCTTGAAATACCAACATGGTATTAGCATCATGCTTGAATAAAAGACACACAAGAGCTTTCTTGTGCCATCCTTACCTGCACTAGAATCATCATCAATTCCAGATGATTCATCAACTCTTTCAGTCACTATTGTTTCATCAAGACCTGAAAATTAGGAACATATGCACGTCATCAGCTTCAAAAACACCAGTTTTCTGAGGACATGTTGCATTTGGGGGGCATTGTACCTTACCATTTGTTTCTGGCTCGAGTTCACTGTTATCCTCTACAGAAGAAGAAGAGGCAGAGTTGGTAGAGGCATGATCCAGATCTATATTAGCAGTATCTTTTGCAAGATCTGGCCTTTGAAGAAGAGAAATGTTGGTTAGGTCCTCATTCATATCTTTCCTCATTTTGAGGTCAATGTTGGGCTTCATTTTCAGCTTTGACTTCAAATCATCATCCTCAATCTGATACACGGTGGGTTTCCGCAAGTTGACATCCACACTGCTGGTTCCTGAGATGCTCTCCACCTCACTTGAGTCTGTTGCAGAAGCTAGACTCTCTTTGCTAGGCCAATCCTGCACCACCTTGTCCTGTAGTTTTGGTCTGCACCCAACTGGCCGGGACAAGGTTAATGAAGAATTATCTTCCTTTCCTTTGTTTCCTCCCGGTTGCAACTGATTCAGAGAAGGCTCGTCTTGCCTCAGTTTGCTTCCAGTTGGTCTTAGTAAAGTCAACGGAGGCCCATCTTGCTTTTGTTTGCCCATCACAGGCCTTGGTATATTCAAAGATGTTTTGCCTTGGATTGGCCGGCTTATTGTCGGGTTTGTCATATTCGATGAGGATCCACTTTGTGGTGTTTTGAAGGTCTGGTCCCTCTTATTAGCATCCATGAACTCTCTCAAAATATCATCTAGCTTGTCCTTCCTAGTGGCAATTAGTTTCTCCACATCAAGGGATGAGGCGTCTGGGTCTGACTTCTTGACAAGAATCTGAAAGAGTGATCAAGGAACATTCAAGATATGCTGAAAAACAAAGTATCATGCTTCGCAAACGTAGTATCAAATGTGCAGTGTCACAGCGTGCCAGAAAGCATCATGCCCAACACATGTTAATAGCTAGGAAATAAATTATGCCTAATGCTTGCATTTACTTGAGAATTCGAATTTTACTTTCCTACCTGTAAATGAGTTATTAATATTTGAACCATTTTTTATCTATAAAATAATACTAGTGAAATGTGAATAACGGTCCACGGCATACAGCTACAAACTTCCCGATTGGGTCAACTTTTGATTGTTGTATACTGCGAAGCATAATTCAAACGCATAGAAATATAGACCACAAGTGGAGCTTTATATTTTGTGGTATGGGTCACGGGTTCTTACAACTAAAGGCAGTAACTGAACCAAAAGCAACAGAAGCAAAATTATAACACAAAATTATACGCCAGAAGCTGAAACAATTTAAAATTCAATCTCAATGTATTGCGAAGCATAATTCAGTCACAGCGTATTGGAGTGAGATAATCTGCAGAAAGAAGTGCGAAAACAGAGGTGGCGGAAACCTTGGCGAGAGTAAGCTTTGGGTCCTCTCCGAGGAAGCGGCCGAAGTCCAGCTCCATCATGTCCCACTTGTCGAGCTGCGGCAGCTCCCCTCCGTCGCCGCCGACGCGCGGCGGCGGGGCCCGAAGGAGGCGAACTCGGCCGGCGCCGGTGCGCGAGACCCCGCGATTGCGTCGTATGAAGAAGGGGCGCGCTACGGTGCCGGATCCTGCGAAGACGCCGGCCGCCGGGGCGGCGGCGCCGAAGGCTTCCATGGCCGGAGCGGGGGACGAAGGGGGGATATGGGGGTTTAGCGGAATGGAAGTGGCAACGGATAATGAAAAGTCGGGGGAGAGGCTCTTCGCCTGAGATGGTGCGGCGTCTACGGCCAGATTTTGTACACGTGTTTCTATCAGCAACGTCGGATCCTTTTTACTTTTTCCCTACTACTCCTAAGACAATCTAGTTATTGCGTATTTACACGGTTGTTCTAACCATCAATCAATAAGAAAAAAGAAGAAGATGATGATGATGAAGTATACTCCGTACATATAATTCTTGGCCTAACATGACAGCTTATATCACTCGACTCGCTAGAAGTTATTTTAGTTTGGGAGTTTCCGTCCGTAGCATACTTGTCCGAAAAAATAATCACATATGATGGATTTTGTATCTCTTTGTCTATATATGGTTAGAGTAGACGAATTGCTTGCAATATTTCGCAAAAGAGAAAAAAATAGATATAGTTGTCATAATTTGGTTCTTTCTCGATGACAAAGTAATTATGGTGCGTTGCAGGGTGCCAGTTAGACATAACCTAAGCTACCCCTCAATCAGTGTGAGCTGACACCGAAGATTTCGCTAACACTGCGTTTGGATGTTGGCATTGAGGCCCAGAATTCGGAATTGGCATTGGGCAGCCTCCAATGCCGTTGTTTGGATGTCCACGGTATTGTCTCGCGGAAACGGGATCGAATGCCGAATCGTTTTTCACCGCCCTCCCGCGCCACTGCGTCCAATTCAGAGCCCCCGCCCTCTGTATTCGGCCGAAATCTCCCCGCCTCGCCCCCGCGCTCACTTTTCCCTTCCCCGCCTCCAGAAAAGAACGTCGCCCGCCTGCTGCTCGACTCCCGCGCACACGCCTGCAGAGGAGAACGGGAGGAGGCGACGCTCTCCGGAGACTCGACGGCGGCGCAGGTGAGTCTCGTGCCCCCATCCCTTCCTCCCTCCGGCCATCCCTCCCTCCCTCCGTCCCTCTCCAGCCAGCCCATCCCTCCCTCCCTCCATCCCTCTCCAGCCAGCAAATCAAACTCGCCCCCATCCTCTCCCTTCGCAATCCCTGCTCAATCCGCCATGGACGACCTCGCCCAGCTCTGCCAGCAACCCGTGGAGGCCTCTCCCTCATCCCGTGCCCTTGAATTTTTTAGATCGGTGCTATAATCTTGTGTGTGCATGTATGCAGGCTAACAAGGCAGCAGCTTGTTACAAGACCAAGGTGGTGAGAAATTGGGATGCAATATCAACCATTTACTCAAAAGATCATGCTACTGGTGAAGGTGCCATGACTGGAGCTGAGATTGCTGAAGAACCGGCGGTAGAAGGTAATGAACCATCTCCTGATTTGCCCCAAAAAAGGCAACGTACTGGTGAAGCAATTCTGTGCATGCTTGGAGACATGAAGACCTCATTTCATGATGCTATGAAGACAAGCGAGCCTTTACAACTACCCCAGGTGACTCCACCAGCTGAGATACTTGCTGCCCTTGATATGATACCTGATTTGGCAAGAAGTGACAAGCTGCGTTCTTATGGAAAGCTAATCCTTAGTGAACGCTTATTCCAAGCACTGATGGAACTCCCTATGGAGTTGAGGAAGGAATGGCTGCTGATGTTGGAATGAGAAGAAATGGCTCTTGAATGAGCTTGTAATGCTTTATTAGATGGTTCATGTAGCTCTGAATTATGACTTTTAATTAGATGCTTTGTTGTTATGGACCTAAATTTGTGATGTGTACTTTATCTCCTAGTGCTGGACAAGTTGTTGCTACTTGTAAGAGACATGGAACCTATTTTATGTCATGTTATTGTCTCTTTGATGGCTCCTGTGATCATTTATGCTGTTGGGATGTCATCAATATTTTTAAAATTATTGCCTCAAAAAAAATATTTTTAAAATTGTTGCTGTTATTATTTTGAATTTTTCAGAATATTGCTGCACTTATGATCTTTTTCGACAATATTATCATGCTTTTTTTACTTTAAAATAATATGTGTCGATTCAAATATATGCCCAGCTGTCTACAATATCTTTTCATACATGTACAGAGTGTATATTGTTCAAACGTTACAATTCAGCATTTGTACATCCAAACAGGAATTGGAATTGGCTGCTATCCTTGAATTCTAGCTACCAATTACATGCACATCCAAACAACAACATTGACATTGCAGGCCAATTCCAATTCTGCTCAGCTTTGGTATTGGAGGTCCAATGCAATTCTGCACCCTCAATGCCAACATCCAAACGAAGCCTAAAACAAGTGAAGAAACATTGTTTCTCACTGCTCACCAAGGAACACATCGGTGACTTCACGGGCTGGCTTCTCCCCTAGGCCCCACCCCGCCGTCCTCATTCATCTCCCGCGGTGAGAGTTCAAATCCAGCTCCGCCTCTCATCGATCCGCACCATGGCCGTCCTCCATTGTTCTATATATGTTCAGAGTGCGCGAGTGAGCACAGTGGTGGAAAAGTAAAATTGTGGCCAACAAGCTAAAATTGGCTGACTGCCGGTGTGCAAAAGTAAAGCCAAATATTTAGGGCAAAACTCTGAAGCCTCCGCCCATCATCAACAAAGAGCAACAGGCACAAGCAAGTGTTGAATGGACGCTCATTCTGCATGCACGTGTGGCTTGAGAAGGTCCACGCGCACGCAAATGACCTGTAGCTCTGCTCAACAATCCATGTCGCTCAACTGGATGAATATATAATTAACCCATGGTATGACCTGACGTGATCGGAGTAGTACGACCGTACTGCAACGTCGGCCGGCCACACCGGCGTTTTCATTTCGATCAACAAGCGGACCTCGTCGGCCGACGAGTATTCAAACTTAGCAACGTCAACGAAAATAATAAAGAATGGAGAGACATGGTCCGTTTTCTTCATTCAATTCCTCTCTTTTTCACGACGGCACGAAAGAACAAGACGTGTTGTAGACCATGCAACGGCCTCCTGCTTTTCCATATGTGGCAATGCAGTGGTCACACAAGCCAAAGCGTGTAGACGTGTCATCAACTATAGCCTAGCTGCAATATACTAGTTGTATATAGTCGTTGCTTAATTAACACTTTTTTCTTTGCGAAATACACGCGCATGCAGCTGATACTCTCTCATTCACGTCTGTTGAGTACTCACTCTTACAAAATATATACCTCTATGTGAGCGTCCACGAGAGACTGAGCCAGCTAAAAACTTGAGACTCACAAAGTCACCATAAACGTTTTGTTATTTACGAAGACGTTGCCTACCATTGAAATGATAATTGCTCGTCAATGCAATCCTTATACCGAGTCTAAGACTTGAACCGAGGTGGATTGATTCGATCCACCACCAGAAACCTATAGCTAACCGAGGTGGATTGCAATTCATTCAATAATCGTGCGGCTCTCAAAAGATATTTTAGCAAGCAGTATCGACGGTGAAGAAAACAGTACCGGTCAATTTAATCCACAGTGTTACAATAATGTTGATGTTATGAGGCTACAGGGCATCAATTGCCCGTTTTGTGCGTAGAATGAAGGAAATGGTCTAAGATGGGCCACATTTCGTTCATCGAATTTTGCAGTTCCAATTCAAGTTACACATAAGGTTGAGCTAGCAGTTAATCTCCCTAATCCAAATAAGAGGTTAACAGGAAGATACACGGTCGAATTCTGTGGCGCCGGCGTGAAGGGATGTGACATCGAGACCTTGTCCAACTTTATTGGAAGGTCGTGCTCACTTTTCCCTCTTCGACTCTTCTGAGGTGAGAACGAATGAGCGGTCTAGTTTGTTGCTCGTGCACAAGAACTGAGAGTGAAACAGCCAAATTTAGCCTATTCAATTCAGTTTTATCGGATCAGCTGGCTGCTGCTGCGGCGCAAATTGCATGTTGGCTGGCTGCAGCGGCAGCCACAAGAAACTGCAACTAACTGAAACGATCATGCCCTTAATCTGTAGGTCGTTGATTGCTTATAGCTAGGTCATGAGACTGCAAATCACGCGAACAACAGGGAGGGACCGTGTGGTTTGCTTTATTCCACCATCATTGATCACTGACTTATTTGGTGTGGGTGACATCGACTCTAAATATGGCTTGAAAGATTGTATGAAGAATGGCCAAGCTAGTATATATGGAAGGAAAACATGTAGAGTGACTTTTGAATTTTGATACATATAATAATATATACTCCACTGGAAATAAGTAAACAAGTTCATAATTGGATGGGAACAACTGACAAGAACGGTACAAGAAACGCACTCTACTCAACATGTTATTGCAAGAGCAACTTTTGCTGGCAGGCATATTATGCGTAAAAAAGAATATTATAGCAACACGAAAGCAAAGCAACGGATGCATGGTGTGCATAGGGCCACAGCGATGAGAGAGTTGTTGTGTGCAGAGGGGATCCAGATCCGGACGCCGTGGTCGAGGCCGCGCGCGCATTGGCCGGAGGTGCATGCAATGCCTGGCCTGTCTGCATGAGCGGCGTACGTGAGCACACGTAGACCCTCCCCTCCCCACCAACATCCATGCTCCTGCAATCGCCATTGATTCTTGCCATCCTCCTCCTAGTAATTAGCGTCCAGCTGATAGTACTCTGGTTTGGGCCTCTCGATCAATCTCTCTTACTTTGACCATGCTCCCGACAGTACACATGATCAATTGATCTCAGTTCTCAATGCACATTTTGCACTTCAGTATATATGGCACAACTGAACTGTACCGTCCATGGCTCAATGTGCAAAATTAAGTTGTTAGGCTGGACCATGTAATATGTATGAAGACATAAATATAAAACGGTGGTGCTGTTGGATTGAAGCTTAAACTGAGCATGCACGTACCTCAAACGATCATCACTCGTTACTTGATATTTAGCTGAAACAATCACACTACAGAAATGGTCCCAGCTAGCTGAGCCGGCGCAGTGAAATGCAGTGGCTTTATCTCTACTATACTCCGAGATGGGAGGGTTACCCTGAAAGCTGCTGTTCCGGCATCCATCGATGGTGTACATGTCGCCTTTTCTGATCGAATCTTGTGTACATGTGTGTGGGCCACATCTTATCCACTCTAGCTAGTCTACCAGGCATCTCTCCTCAGATCGATCGATTCGCTACATGCACGTCAGCAGCTCTCTACTACTACTACTGCTAGCTATCTACATCGATGGATCAATCGTCTTCAATTTCCATTTCATGCAACCAGTAAAGCCGATCGACGTGATCTAGTAGTATGACTTTACTGTTAACACACCTTTCTGCATGCGTTTTCACCTTCCCATGCGAGCACTGTGGTACGTAATGGTGAGCCTAATGGTTCATGAAACAGTTCAAAACGGACGGTACGTTTTTGAAAAACCAGCCCAGCTCGGTTAGGGTTACCGTTTGGTTTCTCGAGTTTTTCGAACCGAGGTATTGTAGCAAAAAGAAGGGGGTTTCCCTCGTCCTGATCTGGAATCAGGATAGATTAAATTATCCTACAAAGTAATAAACCTCTAAGATCTGAGGAGATTATCTCAAAGAGTTTCTTTTTTTTGGTGAAGGGATTGTCGAAGAATTACTGAGTACTATCATTTGTCGCTCACGAATAAAACGGGTGGTACATAGATGCAGGTTTGGTACGGGCAACTGCAAATCTAGTCCATACGTCCACTTGTGTACCGCGCATGTGTACCTTTCAACAGTGTCACCACCAAAATACTTGGACGCATTCCGATCTCACATTCAAAAGTGTTTTATGAACATTACGTACGTGTGGATATCATGTACATACAATTAACTATGAATTCACTATTTTTTTTGTACAATATGATTATTCTTGAGGTGTAGCAGATTAAAGCTAACACTTTTTTATATGTACAGTTAACGCACTAATTTGGCTGTTTCAAATGTCATTCTGTTTTGCCAAAAACTTCTTTTTTTCATTGTATACATTCATGTATAAGTTACAGAGGACCCAGTTATATTAGCGTGTGCCGCGATTATTTCTTTCTAGTTTTTTCCAGAACGGAAGAAGAGTCGAATGCCACAAGTATCAAAGGTGCCTTTGAATAGTCTTCTGATAAGCAGTTATGTTAATGACCGGAATTAATCATGACATAACCGCCTAGTTTGTGTCCGGCCGTTTGTGGCTAACCAACCAGCTAGCTGTAGCTCGTCCCCTCCACTTGATTGGCAGGTTCTTTCCTTTTGCAGCCACGACATGAGCACAGCTGCAGCCACACGTTGATCCAACCCCCCAAAACGTCTCCTCCAATTGGCTGTTCTGTGGCTAGGCAGACATCTCTCTCTAGCTTGTGTTCATCCAGAGCAGTACTACTGTCGTCGATCTCTCTCTAGGGGTAGGGATGGGTAGGGTAGGGGAACAAGACAAGTAATTAAAGCTGGATTAGAGACCCCCCAGCCCCAAAACACACAAGAAGAGCCACCAAACCAAAAGAAAGAAAAAACCAAACTTTCCCATGCACATCGATCAGCAGACTTACTCAATCCAAGCGTGGTGGCCGGCGGCAATGCCCTTCTTCTCCTTTTATGAGGAGGAGGTCTTCTAGTCCATGAGCAACCCCTCCTCCCCCTCTTCCAGCGGAGCAGCACACCACCACCAAGAAATCACCTTACACCACCAAGAAGAGGAAGAGCTAGCCGCCGGGGACGCCGGCATTATTCTTCCCGCCAGTGCTGCCGACGACGCCGAGCTGTCGCCACCGCGGTGCGAATGGGAGTTCCGGCTGGCGGCCACCGTGCCGTCCCCTGCTTTGCCGGGGGCGTCGGACGCCATCGGCAGCGTGGACTTCGACCCCACTGGCCGCCTCCTCGCCACCGGTGGCATCGCCCGGAAGATCCGGATGTACAGCGTGGGCTCACTGCTGGATGATAATAGCAGCGGCGGAGTTGGCGGCCCCGCGGCGTGCATCTGCGTGCCGGCCAAGCTGAGCAGCGTGCGGTGGCGTCCTGGCGGCGCGTCGGCGGGCTCCGTGGTGGGGTGCGGCGACTACGACGGCGTGGTGACGGAGTACGACGTGGAGCGCGGCGTGGCGGCGTGGGAGCGCGACGAGCACGCGGGGCGGCGCGTGTGGTCGCTGGACTACGCCCCCGGCGCGTCGATGGCGGCGTCGGGGTCGGACGACCGGACGGCGCACGTGTGGGACCCGCGGGACCCGTCGGCGGGGTGGGCGACGGCCCACGCTGGCGGCGCGGTGCTGTGCGTGGAGTTCGAGCCGTCGGGGCGGCCGCAGCTGGCCGTGGGGTCGGCGGACCGGCGCGCGGCGGTGTACGACGTGCGCGCGCTGGGGCGCGGCGCGGTGGCGCGGATGGAGGGGCACGGCCGCGCCGTGACGTACGTGCGGTGGGCGGGGCGGCGGGTGGTGACGTCGGCGGCGGACGGGACGCACCGGCTGTGGGAGTGGGCAGACTCGCCGGAGGAGGCCTTGGCTTTGGAGGTGCGGTCGTACAGCGGCCACGCGAGCGCGCGGAGCTTCGTGGGGATGGGGGTGTGGCGCCACGCCGGCCTCGTCGCCTGCGGCTCCGAGTCCAACCACGTCTTCGTCTACGACCTCAGGTGGGCCAAGCCCATCTGGGTCCACCGCTTCTTCTCCTCCTCCCCGCCCGCCGCGGCCCACCACATGCCACCACCACAAGACCCTCTTGCTGCTGCTGGTAATAATGCCTCCTTCGTCAGCGCCGTGGCCTGGCGACAGGCCACCACCTACAACGATCTCGACGACCTCGACGGCGGAGCGCTCGTCGCCGGCGGCTCGGACGGCGCCTTGAAGATGTTCACGTGCCACCGGCGGAAAGCGGCAGACCAGGAAGCAGCTGTTCCTGCGGAGGTGGACCGGCCACTAGCCTAGCTAGTGGTTCTGGATTTGCAATTCATTTTTTTAGCTCCTGTTTTCTTTTCTTTTTCTTTTCCCTTTTTCAGAGAAAGAACAAGTTGTTAAGGATTATTAAACACAGGCGTGTTAGACTGAATTTACACGAGGGGAGAGGAGGGAAGGACAGAAAAGAGAAATTGATGATGATAATTATTCTTTTTCTTTTCTTTTCTTTAATCTATTAATACAATTGTTAGCACCGGTAATTAGAAATTTAAAAAGTTATTGTCAGTGAAATTATTATGAAATATGCATTCCTGACAATGTACTGATCTGATCTATTCTTTACGAAATAATAAGAAATACGATCAAGTGAATTCACTTCACATATGCCTGTATTTATGTTCTGTTAATCTGTGCTAGCCATCTTGTTAGTGCAGGTCGGCTGCTGTCACAAATGCAGTACGAGTTTCTCCTGCACTGCAATGAATCTATTTTAGCATCTTTCATTTTTATTTTTCAGATAAGTGCAATGTTCTTTCATAGGAGTAGTTGCCAGAGAAGGCTGTGTGTTGATGGGCCTAATTACAGTTTTCTGTGATGGCCTACTTCGTTTCATACGGAATTTTAGTTGGGCCAGCAGGCAGATACGATTCCGCCAGCTTCCTGGTTCAGTTTAGCCTGTCTTCCTTGCATGATTGTGCTTCATTGTCTCTCTTCTTTTTTGCGAGGGATCATCTCTGTTCTTCCTTGTATAAGACTTGTCTACTGAACCAAAGGCCGGAGATGGTATCTCTTGATGCATGTACATTTGTTTTACAGGTCATGGCTTACCCACCGAATGGAAATTGTTAGTTAGTAGATTATTACTGATTTTTTTTCTTTTCTGAACAAGCAGGAGTTGATCACAGAAAAGTGTGTCATTCCTTTTCTCTCTCACGCGAATGAAAAAAAAGGCTGGAATATAAATATTTACTGTTTATGTGATTTTCCTGTGGGACGAGAGAGAGAGAGAGAGGGAGAGAGGGAGGGAGAGAGAGAGAGGGAGAGAGGGAGGGAGAGAGAGGGAGAGGGAGAGAGAGAGGAGAGAGGGAGAGAGAGAGAGAGAGAGAGAGAGAGAGAGAGAGAGAGAGAGAGAGAGAGAGCGAGCGAGAGAGGGAGAGAGAGAGAGAGAGAGAGAGAGAGAGAGAGAGAGAGAGATCTGTGCGACATTTGGTTCAGTGCTCGTCTATGCTCATTCGTGGACTGCCTCGTCTTTGCCACTTTGGGCGGCTTCCCCTGACATTCTGGCAAGATAATGCATCCATCACACTGGGATAAGCTTTGATTTGCTTCGTAGTACTACGCATACGCAAGACACTTATTTTTCATTTACGAAAAAAATGAAGAACATAACCTCGAAAAAATATGTTAAGATCGAAAACAGAGCAAAATGTCTCACCCCTTGCGTAGCAGTTCAGTCGTCTACCTCTGTACGTATCTGTACAATTGATGGAACAAGCAACGGAAATGGCAGCTCCTTTTCTGCTGCGGCACCTCCAGTGCTTAACTCGACGGCGGTGGAGATCATGGCTGACGCACAAATGGCGCACATTCGTTTCTAGTTTTCATCAGAAGGCAATAATGACGGGAACCTCGGAATGTTACATGTCCAAAGCATGGAACCACATCATCTTCCAGCATTGCGATCCCTAATACCTGGTCCAGGTTGCAGAGTTTTAGACCGTTGATCAGGCCACCCCCTGATCAGGCAGTTGCTTCTCGGTTTCATTTCTCCCTCTAGAGACTGTATTTGTTGCTGAAATTTTGCCTGTCGCTATGGTGCTCTGTTCCCGGTTCCATGAATTTCAAGGGACTTTTGCTTGTGATGCATAAACTTTGGCCTTTGTTCAGAGAAAAGACTGTGGAACGCGACCTCTGCAGCTGAAGCATACACGCACAAAACCGCACTATCTCTTTCAGCCATCATGATTCGTGTTTGATACAGCAAAGAGAACTACTGATGACCATAATGTCCATTCAAGCCTCCACTCAAAACCCACAACACGACCTGAATACTTTAGCATGCATGTTTAGCAAGACGACATAATTTTCTAGCTCCCCTACTTAACTCTGCAAAGATATACTGACAATTTGCAGAGCAAGTTTTGATTATTCGGCGCGTACTCGTATCATATGAGCTGTACCTGCTTATACAATCCCCTCATCTCGCCTGTCCCTCTGTGGATTAATTTTCAAGCAAGCATTGACTTGCATCCCATCATTGCAGGTACAGAGAAGCCCCAGTGCATGTTCCTAGTGCCATTGTTTAATTAGGGGCATATTTTGCACATCACCATTGCTTCCGTGTTCTTTTAGTCGTCGGCGGCGAGGTTTTAAATCCATTCTCATATTTGCATTCTGGATGGATGTGACAAGAACGAAAAGTCTTGCTGCCGAGTGCCCAGGAAGTTGTTAACTGGGGTGTAGAATTCAGACAAGGGGTTCTCATTCAGACAAAAGATTCCTTTTTAATTATCATCCTTCTCTTCAGAACGATGCCACTAGTTTAACCAGTGGCTCCTAGTTTAATAGTGCAAGATGCGAATTTGTATGAAGATTAGGTGTTTGTCCACATGCACTTGTGGCTAAGTCAATTTGCCAGGAAATATAATTTCCATAGCTTGTAGTAGTTTATAGCTGTCGGCTTGTGTTGCTAAAGAAAATTATGATTTTCCGCCTTAGCAAATCGCCGTGTTTGATGCTGTGGTATACAAGAGGAGATTAGTATGCCCTTGAGCTCACATGGAATTGTCCTCTTTTGTATGACACGGTTGTGTATTTAAACAGGACAGAGATATGAAGCATGATAGGGCCTCACGGTGTATAATTAGCTACCTCTAATATCTTTCTAAAAGGATAACAAATTCTGCTCATGCCTCTTTGTTTTCTGATCTCGCGCCTCGCGAGCTTAAGCGTATGTTTTCCTCTATTCCGTCTTCCAGATGTGACACTTGATTGCTAGTGGCAATGCTACCTGATTTACTTTTTATTTTTTAGCAAAGGATCCAATTGGAGTAACCTGATTGAACATTTTTTAAGTGAATTTGATTAACCTTCGCAATGTAGTTTCCTGAAACAGACCAAATATTGTGGGGAGACTTTCATTTGTATACAGCGATGTAAATTCCACTTCAGCAAAGTGCTATTATTCCTGGTTATTGTTCGAAAGAAAATTGGTACTACGTACCTTCAAAATATAGCTGAACTCTATGACTTTTTTTCTCTCTTGAATTACTTGTCATGTCGGTATAAAAACATGTAGACTTCCAAATATAAAGAACAAATTTATTTCTGAAGAGATGACAGATTCTGTTGATATCTGCCTTTTTCTTTTGGGTAAACTATAGCCGTGGATTAGCTCAGGCCTCTTTGTTCTCAATTCTCGTCTTGCGAGTGTATGATATCTTTTTTCTTTTTTCTTTTTTTTTTTTGCGAAAAGATAATTCCATTAATATTGAAGCATATTACATCTCCTGGTTACAAAAACATCCCAATCAACCCCAACTCCATTGATGGGAGACATGAAACCTTGAAAGATATCTTCTTCTGGTTCAGTGTGAAACTGTATGAAACAAATAGTCTTAATTCTTAATATACTGGTTTTGATGTGACACTTGATTTCTAGTGGAGATATGACCGTTTTCCATTTTTATTTGGACGGTATAAAGATCCTAATAAAATAAACTGATTTGACTTTAACTTTCGGATTATGTAAACAATTTATGGCTGTCTGGAACAAAAACAGCCTATGGGTAAATAATCATTTCTTAATGTTGGTCTAAGATTTTATACATACCCCGCTAATATCTAGACCTCCCTAAGTTCTGTATCATGTCAGCGGAGGAAGAAATGCAAGACATTCAAATTTTGCATTGTACAAGTAATTTCAAACCATATAAGTGTTCTTGTTCATATGTCACTTTAGAGAGGTCTTTCTTTTTCCTAAGTGAGGAGCTAAAGAAGAGGAAATAGAAAAGTAGTACCTGCCCTAATTCTAAAAACAACTGCTGCTAGTAAAGGACAAAAACCTTCAGAAATTAGTATATAAGATGTCAGACTGAAACCATTAGTAATCTTGCGATTCGGTATCATACTCTAACAGTACCAAAGCTAATTTCCCCTTGAAATCGGCCAATACCATCAGTGAGAGGAAAAGGACACTGGTTTATGCACCATATGAAGACACCAAACCGCGTACGAGGACCTGATTAGGAGCTCTAAACAAGCCATTCTGCCAACTCAGTTGTTCTGACACTGGATGAACCAACACTGTGAATGTGATTGGCATTCAAGCTGCACATTGCTGTTGGGTTGTGCCTTTAGAGGTCCTTGTTTATGCATATACAAGCCCCCTCCCCACGGAGCTTTTCGTCTACTTGATCCTTGCAAAGCAAGTCCTTCTGGATCTCAACTACGCTGTCGTTTCTAGTTTCCACGGCTCTTTCCATTCTCCCTCAAAAAATGGCTCTTCATTCTTGGCGTTCTCTAGGCAGATGCTTCCCAATGATTGTCATCAGAAGAGGGATTACTCAGGCCCTGTCATTGCTAATCCAAGTGTCCCTTCCTTGTAAGAACAGCTCATGTCAATGCTCTGCCCATCATTGGTGGAGACAGTCTGACCTTCATCGCACCCTGATTATTGGATAACAGTGTTTCTCACTTAATAAATTGAGATGAACATTATTCTGTTACCAGATCACTTCATATGAAACTACAATCTTGAGACTAACGGTCTCTGAGAATACAGCTGTGCTAGTCAGTAAAATTCAGATAAGTTAGAAGTAGGTAATCCACATAGCCACCAGTTACAGAGACATTTTAATTGCTGACAAAAAGAGAGAAAAAAATATGGGATCCCAGTGCCAGCAAGCATTCATGTTTCATATGATCATTAGAGCAAAGCCAAAATTGAGTGAGTAACTCGGAGAATCTTTCTTGAGTAATGACGAGATAGAGGTGACATCCTCTGACTAAAACTCAAGCATGTGCACCCACCACCTACTCATTCCTCCCAATTAAACAAAACCAAGCAGCAAAATGTGGCACCCCTTTAAATCAGAAGGTGCACATGGCGCCGAGGGACTGCTACTACTGCAACAGCTCATCTTCGTAGACACAGGAGGCACAGGTCTGAAGAAAAAGGAGGGAGGACGAGGACGGCAATGGGGTGCCGGTCCTGCGAGAAGCCAAAGATGAACTACCGGAAGGGGCTGTGGTCACCTGAGGAGGACCAGAGGCTGAGGGACTACATCCTCAAGCATGGTCTCGGCTGCTGGAGTGCTGTCCCTGCAAAGGCTGGTGAGTTGCTCTTTCGTCTCTTCATGTTCCATGGACTTGTTTCTCCTCTCCTTCGATGCGCATTGCTTCATGCCATATTCATCCAAGGAGTTGCTGTTGTAGTCTCATGGTGACCAGCAGATGCATTCCTGCAAACCACAAAAAAGGGGTTCAAAGTTCACTTTGAAACAACACAAGTTCAATTATCCACAGTCGAATGAGCAGTTCACCTTTTAAACTTGCTTCCTTCTACTGTTCCTGATTGTATTTTCCTCTCTCAAAGGTCTCCAGAGAAACGGCAAGAGCTGCCGCCTGCGTTGGATCAACTACTTGCGGCCCGGATTGAAGCGTGGAATGTTCTCTCAGGAGGAGGAAGACGTGGTCATCAGCCTTCAGGCCAAGCTGGGCAACAAGTAAGCATCCTCATGCATGTCCACATTTCATACAATCCATGATTGGTTCTACATGTTGCTGATGAATTGAGGCCTCAGGTGGTCCCAGATTGCGATGCATCTGCCCGGGAGGACGGACAACGAGGTGAAGAACTACTGGAACTCGTACCTGAAGAAGAGGGTGATGCAGGCGCAGGGCTCCAACCCCAAGAGCCCACCTGAGCTCACCTCCATGAGCACCACCGAGCCGTCGTCCATGCATCACCACATCAAAAACAGCAGCGGCAGCACCACGACGTCCCATGACCACGACGCCAACATCAGCAACGGCGGCAGCCATGCCATGTCGGCTCCTGCGCCTGTCGCTCACCAGCCGTTCGATCACCAGATCACCCAGCAGCAGCAGTCCAAGAACTTCATCTTCTCCGACTGGGTGCCGGCGCCGGAGAGCTACTCGGTGTCCGCGCACTGGCCCGCCTCGACGGCGAGCTCCGGCAACGTCACGCCGTCACACGGAGGCGCCTTCGGGGACCAGATGAGCGGGAGCTACGGCCCGCTGCCGCCGCACCAGGATCATCAGGGCGCTGCTGCTGCTCATGGCGCTGCCGCTGGCATTGCAGGGGCCGGCTACTTTGACCTGCTCAACATGGGAGACATCTACGGAGGATTCAGTTCCACGAATGATGATCTGCTCTTCTGATGGTTTCGGTGTAATGTGAACGGTGTTAAAAGTTTGTGCATGAGTGTAAGCATGAAATGCTGCGGTATACCCTTCTTCGTTCGATTCTTCTTCTTTTGTAAGAATTAATTGTGATGTAGAGAAGCCTTAGGTTGGACATAATTCTTTGGTTGTTTCTACAATAAAAAAGCGTATGAATTTGTTTGTGCAAAGTGTAGATGTTAGTTAAACTGTCCGATGCAGTTTCATCATAATTCGATTACTTTAAAGTTCCGCAGGCATTTGTCTGGAGTAGACATGGAACAGGAATTCAAACTGGTTAAATGCTGCTTCCGCTGCTCGGAGAAAACTCTGAATCAATTTAAAACCCTGGTTGATCAGAAACTGTAGTAGTACGTAACACAATAACCTTACACAGATGTTGCAAAACTGCAAGGCTTACATATTCTTATGCCTATGACAGACTTTTTGCAATCTCAAAGAATAAAAGAAAAGAAAAGAAAAGAAAAAGTCTGGATGACAGACTCTGCTTCAAACGTTACAAAATGTGACTACTATTATGGGTGGGAGAAAAGGGGCAAAAGAGCAGATGACACTCTAGTAGCCTAGTGCTTCTTGCGAGAAAAGTGGTTGTCATTTGGGTTTCTTTTCCCACTGAACATCGCGAGTGCCTTCCTCACCGGAGGTTTCAGCGGTGCCTTCTTTTCACCACTGTGAGAAAATATGTCGTCGACACCCAAGAAATCATCGTCCTATATTGAATATTGATAGTCAGAGTTGTTTCTATATGAACTTAATCACAAAGTCATAACAGGGACAGAAATAGTTTAACAATGACAAAAGAGAAGGCATATGTACCCACTACGCTATAATTATTAAGCACATAATGTAAGAGTAACAGAAATTCAGAAACCATAGGATAGCCTAATCCTACACTCAAAGTATGTGCACACATGCTACTTTTCATTACTGCAAATATGCTTTCCATGTACCAAAAAAACACTTAGCACTAACCTTCTTGCTGGGCTTCTTCGATTTAGGATGAAGAACCTTCTGAGGGAGTTGGTCTTCACGTAGAATGGGGTTCTTAGTTACCGCATCTCTTCCACCTTGGGGCATCGGAAGTGAAAACTGCAAGTGAAGAGGTAAATAGTTAGAAATAAAATAGATTTGCAACCATTCTTCGCCACTTCTGTCCACTACTGCAACCCTGACTGTAATTGACACCAGCCGCAAAAAGGATTTCCATGTGTTCTAGGAAAATATACATAGGGTGGTCCGGGGAATGCCAATAACAATTATTGTAATCAACCACCCTCGAGTACCAGCAAGGCAAATCACAGAAGTGGAAGAACAATATATATCATAGTAGCATAATTGTGCAACTAATTACACTCACTTTTGTGCCACGAAGTGTAACACGCGAACGTCGTGCTGCCATAGTAATCCCATTTTCACCAACAGTTACTGAAACCTTCCGCAACGTCCCGCCATTGCCACACTTTGGACAAAATATTTTGCCAACCTCTTGGGTCACCTTATAGCAAGCATGACACCTCAAAACCCACCTGTCATGAAAGCATTCAAAATACATATTTGTTGGAGACCCATAAAAATAATACAGGGAGTCTCAAATAGCTAGCCAAACAAGCATGAATACGTTGAGATCACATACCTATGCAGCTGGCGAATTTGCATGCCCCCTGGTGCCAAGAGACGTAGGCCAATCTGTAGAATGACATTTTGCATGGCATAGTCACTGGTAACACAGGCTACAGTAGATTCAGATAAGGATCTCAGGGTCCAGCTCTGCTCACTGCTTGCATCATCTAAAGAATGAGCATCATCACCTTCCTCAGTCTCGCCTTTTATATCTAGGTTATCCAGTTCTTTGGTGAATGCATCAGTATCATTGCCATTGGCTACTTGGTCAGAATGCAGACATTCTCCATCAATTTCAGGTTCATTCTCTTCTTGATGATCCAAACCATTGGCATTTGAATTCATTTTCTCTGGGACAGAAGACGGGCGATCCACTGCAGTCACATCATCTCCATTTCGACCATAATCATTTACAACTTGATCACCTTCAACTGATGGAGCAACAGAACTTGGCTCAACACTCTGTCCAGATTCTTTCAGGGCATCACGCCTAGCCTTCCTCCGCAGATATCTTCTGTGTGTGCTGCGGCTGACAGCAGGCATCCAACCTTTGTTATTCTCATCATCTTCCCATGCAACATGTTCATCTTTCTGTGAAGACTGGTGCTCAGAATCCTCTTGCGTATCACAAATACTATTGGTCTCACTCATGGGGATGTCTTGGTTGTCAAGATCCTTCAGTGGAAGTATCCGAGAATTAATATCTCCGCCTGCTTCAGACATCTGATCCAAGTCTTCCCACTCTTTCAGGTTACGCACATTAGATCCCCAACCAGGCAGTGGAGCTTCTCCTAAGTTTTTGACATTCACCACGCGCAAAGGAGGAGGATGCTCCCGCAAATGGCCAATCCCATAAACCTCTGCTTCCAACATGTACGCCAAAGCAATAATCTTGATATCAACATCTGAAAGCGTCTGAAGGTCCCCTGTTTCCCTGGCGAATCTGGTTACTGCAAACAGCAAGGATATGCAAGTTAGAATCCCCTATCAATGCTGGACGCTTAGAAGAATGTATAATAGGACTAATTGTATCTCCTGTGAGAGACGGGATAAACGCATAGCAGTAAGAAAGCAAGCTAGCCAGTGATGCATAGTACTAGTTCAATAAATTTGGGAGGTTTTTGTTCCTCAGAACCCAGACTACCCATAAGCTCACACGCAACAAGACCAACTACTTTCGGAATCAAAGTACGAACTAACGGCGACGTGCTCAAACGCATGAGAAATTTAGCCCCGAGGCATTTGAGTGACTAAAATTTGCGACCTTTCTTGACGAACTCGGGAGCAGGCTCAACAGTCTCGACAGGAGTTGGGAGGAGCGCGAGCCGCCGCCTTGCCGCAGCGTCGCGCACCTCCTCGAGCACCTCCGGCACCGTCACCAGGCGACCGGCGGTGGTAGAGAGAGCGCCGCCTCCGGAGATGACGGCGTTGGCGTCCACCACAGCGACCGCAACGCCGCTGGAGTTGGCGCAGCTCGCCACGAGCCGGCTCACCGCCTGCGCCGCCGACTCCTCCGCCACGACCTTTCTCTGCGCCGACGCCACAGCGCCCCAAGCTCCGGCGGCGGGAGAAGGAGCCGGAGCCGCATCGTCGGAGACGGCGGCGGAGGTGGGCGCGGGAGCGAGAGGCGGCCACGCTTCCATGGGGTCTAGGGTTTGGGGTTCACTTTTCTCTTTTCCCCCTTCGCTTCAACGTTTTAGCAGCATTCCCGCGGGATGAGTATGCTAAATACCGCCATATTTTGCACATGAGTACCCTTACTATAGTATTATATTCAGTAAACGTCTGCAGTAGGTAAATCCATTGCACAGGCAGGATAATACAAAATGCAAGAGGCTTTTGTGCAAAAATAATGATCGCCGCCACCATAAGACGGAGGCCTGAGACGGCGCATTTCGCCCTTTCGCCCATCACCGAAACCCTAGCGCCGCCGCCGCCACCCCCCGTCGCTTCCTTCCAGATTGCCCATCCACCCATCTCCTCTCAAGCCAACACCCGCCCGCCCGTCCGCCTCCCTGCAACTCTCAGCACTCACCCAGCCGCCCGCCCGCCCGCCTCTTTTCTGTGATTGTGTTCGGTCTCTCTTAATCATTTGCTTGATTGATTGATAGCCCCGGGTTGATCGGCGAATTCGTTTTTGAGCTAAAGTCGAGACATATATTCTGTGTTCAACTAGTGTCGTATTGGCATTGCGCTGATGTGTGATTGGCGTTTAAAGTTACCTAGAGCTGTAGTTGTGTTGTTTGTTTGTTTATCGCTAGATTTGCTGTGATGACTACAACAAGGACGGTATCTGAGCGAGGCTCTTGTGGTCTACGCGTGATTATACCTAAACTGAGACAAATGTCTGAGCAAATCCAATCTATCATAGTATTTTTGCTGTTTTATCCGGAAGCTTGATCATCTTCACCTAATGCTGTAGGAACAATTTTTTTTCTTATCCACTTGCTGCTTGTTTGCTGTGATGACATCTATTAGGACGGTATCTGAGTATGGTGGCTCTTAGAAAGTGCCCCTTCTTTGATTACATCCAAACTGACAGATTCTGAGCAAACATGTGCAGTAAAATGTGCCAATTCTCCTAGAGCAAACTAAGCCACCAAATTGCTAACTGTTGTTGTTTTGTATTTCATCTATCTTTTAAGTCCTTATTTTAGCATTCATTTGATCTGGTCTCAATTTTCAGGAGTACTTTGGAACCTTTTTGGTGTTATTATTCCCTTTTACAATGTATAGTTATATTTCCTTCCCACCCTTTTGCACTGATGACTTCCTACAAGGACGGTATCTGAGCGAGGCATATATCCTCGCATGATTATACCTAATCTGAGACAAATGTCTGAGCAAATTCAATCTATCCTCGTTCCTAAGCTCTTTCTCTTAGATTTCTGTTTTATTCTCTTTCTACTTGTTTTGCACTGATGACTCCCACAAGGACGGTATCTGAGTGAGGCATATATCCTCACATGATTATACCTAATCTGAGACAAATGTCTGAGCAAACTCAATCTATCCTTGTGCCTAAGGTATAATTATTCTTTTTTAGATTTCAGTTTTATTCTCTTTATGCTTGTTTTGCACTGATGACTTGTACAAGGACGGTATCTGAGCAAGGTACTACCCTTGCATGATTATACCCGAACTGAGACAAATGTCTGAGCAAATTTGACCTACCATACTAACTGCAGGCCCCTAGCATTTGATCGGTCTTACAGAATGCTTTTCCATAATTTCATGTTTTACCATTGCTTTCTGCTTGTTCTCTGTGATGACATCTAAAAGGACGGTATCTGAGTAAGGTGCTGTTGCCTTATTTTTCAGGTGCTATATTGTATCTGCGTATCTTAATGACACAGTATATAACGGGGTGGTCTAATTGTCTTAACAGATTCTTTGTGCATACACGAGGATCCAACGCTCACTCCTGACATTGTAAAATTTGTTTCTTTGTGGCTATTGGCAGGAAAATATTCTTGATTGAGTATAGTAACAATTGAAGTTGATACATCAGCCAGAATAGACTGGATTTTGGGTACCTCTTCCACTGGTCCAATGATGAAGCTTGACTCATCACCTGAGAGATGTAGGGTTATCTCCATTGAAGGCATTTTGATATAGATGAAACAAAGCTTAACATCAGACATTCTGATTAGTTGTGTTTCCTTCTATTCACTTTGTAGCTTTTGTTATGCCTTTTAGCTGTAAGAAAACATGTTGAGATTTAGCCTGTTTGTACAGATGGTAAAATACCATGATACTTGTTTATATATGATGATGATATTTTCTGAAGTTTATACGATGATGATAGGCATGATATACTTGCTTATATAGTCGATGGATGTGATATTTTGTGGGGTTGATATATTTCATTTCTTTTCCTTGCGAATTCCATATGAATTCATGGGCATATGATTGCTTTTGATGCATGTAATTTCTCTCCATTGTCAATAAGTTTTTGAAGTGACAATGTTTAATTTAGAGTAAAATGCATGGCCGGCCCTCTAAGGATGCCATCTAGGTCTCTAAGCTCTTAATTTGCACATTCAGATGTCTTGTTAGGGTCTTTGTTGGAGCTACATAAGTATTAACTCTGAATTTGTGTTACTATCAAGGTCATGAAAACTAAAAAGAAAGTCAACAAAAATGATAATTTCACTTAGGAAGCACAAGTAGCCTGTCTGATTTTTTAACGACGATCTAAAGAATTAACACTAATAAGAAAATTGGATCTCGAGTGAATCACTTAACAAGTTTGAGGACAGTTCATGCATTTCACTCTTTGACGCAAAGATATGCTTGTTATCACTCTATGACCGGTGGTTTCAAGTAACCAAGGATAGTTACACACACACACACACAAAAAAAGTATCAGGATATGCAGCACTAGAATTGGGTGGCAGTCGCACGAGCATGGAGTAATAAAACTGAATGGAATTGCGTTGTGAGCTTAAACTTTAACGAAAAACATATTTAAAAAAAAAAGGGAAGCTCAACTGATTATATATCAGAGCCAGGTTTCGATCCTGGGACCTGTGGGTTATGGGCCCACCACGCTTCCGCTGCGCCACTCTGATTTTGGTGTTCGGATTGGGAAACTAAACCTATTTGTAGGACGTTAGTCTACATAGTGCTTATACCGCAACGAAATGGCAAGCAATGCGTGCAGGACTCGGTCCCTTTTTCCATGTGCACAAGTAATTCATGGATAGATGGACACTGCCACGAGTCCGATGTTAGGTTGCGGTTGGCTAACACTGACAGTGAAGTTTCTCTCTCGGGGCAGTAGGTATACGGAAGTGGCCATTGGGCGTCAGCGACTTGCTGCAGCTGCTCCTTGTGGTTTCACCTTCCAACGTTGACTGATGACTGACACGGTTGAAAGAAAGGAAGTCCGTCCATCCGCTAGCTCAACCACCGTGCCCTAATCAATAATAATGTCGACGGCCAACCAGCTGCAGAAGCCCATCAACGACAAGGTCTGGACGGATATACGTGCACATCAACGACTTGACATTCCAAATTAATAGGGCAGCCATCCGATTAGGTCAAAAGCAGCGAGACATTGGTCAACATTCCAAATCAGCACCTTTGGATTGGCCCCCTTCTGAACGCAAGTAGGACTAGTGATTTGTTCTTGAGTGCTGATTTGGCGCATGCTTATTTTCTTCTTTTCAGATCTACTACAGTATTTGTATGTGCACAAAGGCTGCTGGTGGCAGGGCAGCATGCCATGGTCGCCTGGCAAAGCAAAGTTTGTACCGGCACATCACATACAGTTCGTTTCCGCATCGCTCTGTCACGACCTGCTTGACGCGTTGAACTCGGAATCGGTTGTCCTGCTCTGTTTCTTCTCGGCTCCGGCCACAGGCAGTCCTATTTAGGAAGGGAAGCCGTTCGTTGAGGCGTTGAGCTGCACGCCGGCCGGCCGTTTGTTGACCTACCACCACGTCGGCATATATTCGCCGATCTCTCTCTCAATCCGCCTCGAGCCTTTGTTAACGACGACAAGAACAACCCATGGCGTCGCCGCGTTTCCCGCCGGTGTCGGACTACGACGCGTCTGCGCGGGCCCGGCGCACGGCGGCCGCGGACCTGGACGGCACGCTGCTGGCGTCCTCGTCGGCGTTCCCCTACTACTTTTTGGTGGCGCTGGAGGCGGGGTCCTACCTCCGCGCGCTGGCGCTCCTGCTGGCGGCGCCGCTGATCCTGCTCCTGTACGTGGCCTTCTCGGAGGCCGCCGCCATCGGCATCCTTGTGTTCATCACCTTCGCGGGGCTCCGGGTGCGCGACGTCGAGGCCGTCGCCAGGGGGGTGCTGCCCAGGCACTACGCCGCCGGGGTGCGCGCCGACACCTGGGCCGTCTTCCGCGGCTGCGCCGACCGACGCGTCGTCATCACCGCGTCCCCCGCCGTCATGGTGGGCGAATTCGTCAGGGAGTTCCTCGGCGCCGAGGTGGCCGGGACAGAGCTCCAGACGTTCGCCGGAGGCAAGAGGTTCACGGGCCGCATCAACCACGTGCTCGTCGGGGAGAGGAAGAGGGAGGTCGTCGAGAGGCTCTTCGCCGGCGGCGACGTGCCGGACGTCGGCCTCGGCGACCGAGAGAGCGACCACGACTTCATGGCCATCTGCAAGGTACTAATTCTTTCTCCAATTATTTTTCTAGCTGCACACTTGGCATTCTTCGATTAACTCAAGAGGAATTCTTCAATTAACTATGACTACAAGTTTAGGAGTACTGCTAGCAGGATTTGCTACTGCCCCTTCCAATCCAAGTTCCAAGCCCTAACTTGATCAAACTTTCTGTTGACAATTTATTCGTGATGTGAGTGCTTGGGTGCTCACAACCACATAGTTTGTGTTTGTGTGGCTGCAAGACTTTTCTGTGTGCTCCCATCTCATGACAAATAGAGCAGTACTTTCTAGATGAATAGTAAAAAAAAATGGTTTGTTTGTAACGTGTTTTCAACCTTAGAAAATGGTTTTCAATCATCAATCTTCTATATAGTAAAGAAAGAGAGAAAAGGTGTTTGAATCATAGCAGCAAAAAGTGGAGCAGCATTTGATTAACGAAACCGTGGCTTCCAAGTCGTGTGAATAACTGGATTAACACCGAAGAGAAAAAAAAAAACTGTGTGCAGGAAGCTTACATGGTGCCCCCTGAGCGTGGCGCGCCTCGCGCGGCCGCCGACGCCCTGCTGTCCCGCGCCATCTTCCACGACGGCCGCCTGGTCCGCCGCCCGGACCCTGCGCACGCGCTCTTCGCGCTGGCCTACCTCCCCGTGGGCATTTTCGTCGCGCTGTTCCGCGTCTTCTTCAACCTGCCGATGCCGGCGCGCCTGGTCCGCCACACGTACCGCCTGACGGGCATCCGCCTCGCCGTCCGCGGGACGCCCCCTCCGGCGCCGCGCCCCGGCTCCCCTGGGTCGCTGCTGGTGTGCAACCACCGCACGGCGCTGGACCCGATCATCATCTCCATCGCGCTGGGGCGCCCCGTGACGTGCGTGACCTACAGCGTGAGCCGGCTGTCGACGGCGATGTCGCCGATCCGGGCGGTGGCGCTGACGCGGGACCGGGAGGCGGACGCGGCGCGCATGGCGGCGCTGCTGGAGGAGGGCGACGTGGTGGTGTGCCCCGAGGGGACCACGTGCCGGGAGCCGTTCCTGCTGCGCTTCTCCGCGCTCTTCGCCGAGCTCACCGACCGGATCGTGCCGGTGGCCGTGGAGGCAAGGCAGGGAACCTACTACGGGTCCACGGCGAGGGGCTGGAAATGGCTAGACCCATACTTCTTCTACATGAACCCGCGCCCAGGATACGACGTCACCTTCCTGCCTCCGCTGCGCCCCGACGAGACGTGCGGCGCCGGAGGAAGGACGGCCGTGGACGTGGCCAACCACGTGCAGAGGGTGATCGCCAAGGAGCTCGGCTTCCAATGCACCACGCTCACCAGGAAGGACAAGTACATGAAGCTCGCAGGAAACGACGGCACCGTCAGCAAGCCGAATAAGAAATTCCTATGACTTTCATTATTTGGTACTCCTATTTAGCAGTGTGTATAATTTCAGTACAAGCAGCACCCAAACAAAATACATACTCCTGCTTTAGTAACACGATCGATAGCATCAGTTAGCTGGTATTTGGCGTTGCGCTGCATTTTCTTCTTTGAGCTACGGCAGCTAAATTACGAGCCTGAACGTGCCTGTATATTTAAGATGAAAGCAGAACCATTCTCAAGTACAGGGATGCAAGGGACCTGTTAGTGTTACATCAAGAAATTATACGACGCAATCTAGCTGCCGCTGCAAGATATTACATATTTCATACTGTCTTTTCATAATGCAGCTTTCTTCAAATGGCTGAGAGTTTCTTAGTACAAATAGAGCATTTATAAGGTTGAAAAAACGTTACAAATAAACCATTAAAGAATTCCCGGCAAAAAAAAAGTCACGTCAGCCATTTTGTAAATAACACTAAAAAAAGACAAACACCTTTGGTCACTCGAGAAAATATGTACACGATAAAAATCCAAAGTCATGGAGGACTTTGTACACGAGATACTTGCCTGTGATGTATTTCCCATACATATAATTAACAAGTGTATTTTTTGCAAGAAATATAATTAAACAAGTACTGCGGCCACCCATGGCTGTCAGTAAAGCAGGCGATTTCTAATACTCTCTTCATTCTTAAATTGTTGTCGTCGTTAACTTTTTAGGTTACATTGATCATTCTTCATGTTAAAAAATATATTATTATAATTGATTTTAGCATTTAAAAAATTAAAAAATAACTTATAATTATGCATATTTGAACTAATATTAAGTAAGGCGAATGGTCAAGTAACTCAAAAAAATCAACGGCGGCAATAATTTGAGAAGAAGAGAGTATATAATTATTACAGAGACATGAGCTTCCATGTAGAAGAGAGTTTGTTTCCCAAGCAGCTAGAATCGTTACTCTATCTAAGGTGGCGTTCGGTTCCCCCTCTAAAATCCCTCTAAACTTTATACCCCTCTAAAGTAAAAAGAATCTTACTATTTAGGGGTACTAAATAAAATTTAATTGCAAAACCTTTCTGCAGATGGGCGTTATTTTTCGAGACGAATCTAATGAGCCTAATTAATCAATGTTTTGACACAGTGATGCTACAGTAACCATCGTCTAATCGCCGCTTAATTACCCTCATTACGTTCGTCTCGCGAAATAGATGGGGGATCCTGGACTTAGTTTTGTAATTTGACTTTGTTTAGTACACATAAATCGTGTCGGCATTTTGATGTGACCCCTCTAAAGTTTTTAGAGGGGTCACCGAACGGGGCCTAAGTGACTCTACAAGGGGAAGGAAAATTGGCAGGAATGTTATGGCGCAGCTGCTAGGCCAGACTGGTGGAGCCGGCACCAACCTTGGCAGCCTGCAAAGGCAACGCAATATATTGGGCGAGACGAAAGACTCACGCCCATTTGCTAGTTGCAGAAGCAAAGCAATCAGTTCGCCTCCGGATCGATCGGAGATGAAGCAAAGCAACCTGATGCCGGTACGAGCTTTGCTGCGATCCCGTTCTATCGATGGTACAGATTCCTTCGATTATTCATGATCCCTGCTTCTGCGTGCAAGCAACATATATGATGCGTCATCTGTCAGTCTCGATTGGTCCCAGATCTCGGGGGCCAAATAACATGCGTGACGGAATGAGTGTCGTCCATCACATATTACGCGCTTGCGTTGCACAAGTCACACGCAATCAATCGCCAATGGATCGGCTTGTTAAATTGGCAAATAAACACACATAATTCGGGTTGCCAAAGAGGGATTCCGCATGACATCCTTCCAAGATGTTGGAAAGCCACTGACGAGCTAAGTCATTCGAGTCGAGAGCCGATTACAGTTATAAACAGGCAGAAAAGTGTTTGCCATTTACTCATGTCCTTTGCATGTCATGAAACGGTCGCGCAAATTCAGTTATAACTGCTCACAAAAGCCGGGATTTTGAAGAAGCATGGAGTACGCTGTTCTTGGGTGTCGCCATTTTGGTTACGTGCCAGCAGTGTCCCTCGGCTTTTTTTCTCATCTTCAGTACATCGATACTACAGAACTGGAGTATAAGAGAAGACACGCTAACAACAAAATTAATGGACAGAAAGAAATGGTTTACTTGAAGAAAAAGCCCAAATTAGGGGAATCTTTAGGACTGAGAGAAGCCTGAGTGGACCAGCAAAGCAAACGTGAGTGACGAGGCAAGCGACAGTCCGTTTCAAACACCAACCCTCGCACTCAACGGAAGCACGTTATAAATTCAAGCAGAAACCACTCTCCGCTCCTCCAATCCCCATCTTCCGCGCCAATGGCAACCGCCCGCCTCCTCATCCTCCTCTGCCTCGCCGCCGCCGCCGCCGCGGACGCTCTCCAGCTGCCACCGGACGCCAGTTTCCCGGCGGCGCAGGCCGAGCGCCTCATCCGCGCTCTCAACCTCCTGCCCAAGGAGGCTGGGTCCGCCGGCGCCGCCGATGGTGCCACGACCGTGGCGCCCGGGGAGCTCCTGGAACGGCGGGTGAGCTTGCCCGGCCTCCCCCAGGGGGTCGCGGACCTCGGCCACCACGCCGGCTACTTCCGCCTCCCCCACACCCACAACGCCAGGTGAGGCCCTGACCCGGCCGATTCGTGTTAGTACATATCTGAAGAATTCCGCGCCCTTTTGAGTAGTATAAAGCTTCGATCTTTGTGTCGGCGTTTTGGTTCATCTCTCTGAAATTAAAGTTCTATATTTCACTCGTAACGGCAATCAAATGCTTATGTAGTGAACAAAATCGCGCGATCTGAACCGTACGAGTAATTAATAAACTGGGCGTTTTGCCCCTTTGATTTGCGTGTATTTAGTGCGAAGGATAAACTTTATTTTTGACCAATTTTGCAACTTTGAGTTCATCATTCTCGTGTGTCTGGATGCTGCAGGATGTTCTACTTCTTCTTCGAGTCCAGGGGCAAGAAGGATGACCCCGTCGTGATCTGGCTCACCGGAGGACCCGGTTGCAGCAGCGAGCTGGCCGTATTCTACGAGAACGGACCCTTCACAATTGCGGACAACATGTCCCTTGTATGGAACCAATTTGGCTGGGACACGGTTAGTAATCATACACAGCTTGTATGATCCCTGTTTCATCAGAAAACTTAACTTACTGTGTAGGAGTCAAACTTTCCAGTGTTGCTCGAAATCTGTTTGTTGGAATCAAGTTTGGTGAAGACGGCATGCCTAAACTATTTCGACCTATGTTGACTTAGGCAGCGATAGCCAACTCATCAGTAGGAATGAAGTCAATTTCGAAATCTCTGTTAAGGCCCGTACCTAAAGATCTTTTGTCAGGAAATCAGACTATTCATATTTAAAAATGTGTATTTACTAACAATTGGTAACTGTTATGACCGACTCACCGTATTTGCTATCTATCAACTGTGAGTACACAAACACTTTAACAACCTTGCCATAGGTGCCTGGTGTGGTATTACTTTATAGTTTGCAAGCACTAAAACTTAATCATATATGCTTACTATAGTATGGCAGTTCCTCTATTTCGAAATCCGTTTCTCCATCTGTTAAAAGACTGTTCACCAAATATCTGCAGTCAGCTCCCACTTAACGTTAGCACCACGGAAAATTCAACTGCCTACTCCATTACTGATATGGCTTCATGCCTGCAGATCTCAAATATCATATTTGTCGATCAACCTACTGGAACTGGCTTTAGCTACAGCTCTGATGACCGTGATACTCGTCATGATGAGACTGGTGTCAGCAATGATCTGTACGACTTTCTCCAGGTACTACTTTTGTATCGAGTCTTTCTTGCTGATGTGTGCTTAGACTATAGAAGGTTGTTTGGTTCATGTCGAATTGTAGCTGATTACAAACACGACTAGAACAGTAAAATGTATATACATTATTCAGATACAGCAGGGGACTCTTTCCTTGATAGTTTCAGAAAATAATGCTCATACATGGTAGCATAAGCACTCATGCAGTGAAAGGATACTCTTCCTTTGCTAGTTTCGGTCGATGCTTATGTCGAAATCCCTGTCTAGCATATACATTGTTCAACTTGGAACCGGTAACTTGTTTGGATAAATATAGAAAGGATAATTTGAGAGGATATTCAGTATAGGCAGTGAAAGATTTTACCATTACCTATGCAGCTGTGCCATTGTGATCTAAAGATTAAATCTCGATTCCAAAAAAATCAGCAAGCCAAGTATTCGTGCAGCAGTTGCGTGTTGGGAAATCAAGTGTTTATTTGGTTTTGCTGTAGACTTCTGTAAAACATATAACAGCCTTATGTGATAATGGATTGTTCTGAACTGCCGTTTCAGGTCTTTTTCCAGAAGCACCCAGAGTTTGCAAAGAATGACTTCTATATAACTGGAGAATCTTATGCTGGACACTACATTCCGGCATTTGCAAGCCGAGTTCACCAAGGAAACAAAGCAAACGAGGGCATTCACATAAACTTAAAGGTGAGATCATTTACCCACTCAGTCTCAACTTTGCAACTGTTTTTCATTGTAATTTCCCATTGTTAACATGTGCACCTCTTAACTAATTTTTCTTTAGGGTTTTGCAATCGGCAATGGTCTCACAAATCCGGAAATCCAATACAAAGCCTACACAGACTATGCGTTGGAAATGAACCTTATCGAGAAATCTGATTATGAGAGGATCAACAACTTCATTCCACCGTGCGAATTTGCAATTAGGATGTGTGGTCAGTACCCAATAGTGTCTAGAAGCCTTTGAGCTCAGTACTCTCTTTTCTAGCAATGATCAGCATAGCTATTAGCTTTATTGTTCTGTTTCCTCGTGACACATAATTCAAAACCTGATGAGCTTCCTGTGCTAGCAGAAGTTAAATGAACAACTCAGTTAGGGTACTCATTTTAAGTAGCTCTTCTTTTTGTATAACACATACTAAGGTTTATTCCATATATTCCGCGAGAAAAGGTTTATTCAGATAAATTAATACACATGAATCTCATCTTTATTTTTCAGGCACCAACGGGAAATCATCTTGCATGGCAGCATATATGGTCTGCAATTCTATTTTCAACTCTATCATGAAGCTTGTTGGGACAAAGAATGTAAGTTCGCAATACCCTGTTAACCAGTTACCAACTTTTGCTGTTTATTGGTGTGGAAATGTCTTACATATTAATGACCTCTTTACAGTACTATGACATTAGGAAGGAGTGTGAAGGGAAACTTTGCTATGACTTCTCGAACTTGGAGAAGTTCTTTGGTAACAAAGCGGTCAGAGAGGCACTTGGAGTTGGTGATATTGAATTCGTCTCATGCAGCACTTCCGTTTATGAAGCAATGCTCACTGATTGGATGCGCAATTTGGAAGTCGGCATCCCAGCTCTGCTTGAGGATGGGATTAACGTGCTTATATATGCTGGGGAGTATGACCTTATATGCAATTGGCTTGGTAAGGATAAGATTACAAATTTTGCATTCTTGCATCTCTTATATCACCATAACTAAGAAATGCTTTCCATGGAAATCAGCTGCACATAGATCAATATTTTGTCGACTGTGTCACTGTACACTAATTTTATAGTTGCGGTGGACACTCCAAATTAATTAGCATGGAAATTAGCAGTAAATTCAGTTTAAACGGATTTTGACACTCTGCCTCTGTCACCGCTCTCGAATCCAACCAGTGTATTGAGGTGCCATTAATATCTCTATTTCTTGATAGTTGATAGAGTTGGTTAAAGCAAGTCGTATTAATACCTCAATATCGCCATATTCATAAGAAGAAGGAGCAGAAAAGGCGTATTGACCTTGAGCAGGAAACTCGAGTGTTGCAGAGTAGTTTTATAAGCATTAAAACTGTTTATTGTTAGCTTCATGGTGTTCATTGTCTTGCATCTTCACGATCAGATTTTTAATGATTGGCCATTGATATATTGAAATTGATTGTGTTTGAGCAGGAAACTCGAGGTGGGTTCACTCAATGGAGTGGTCTGGCCAGAAAGACTTTGTATCATCTCATGAGCAATCGTTTGTAGTTGAGGGTTCTGAAGCTGGAATTTTGAAGAGCCATGGACCTCTCAGCTTCCTCAAGGTTGTAATCAGAGTCTTTTTCACCAAATCTTGTTTTATCGTAGTAAATTCTTCCCCTAAAAGGAGATGCTTCATGTGTCGAACTTGGTACAAAAATCAAGAGTGATTCCACTATGAATGTAGGTCTGCTTGACAAAATGTGCCTAGATAACCTAGTAAAGTCTTGTCATAACTATGTGCCAACATGAAAAGACCACTCACCCTGGCTGTCTAAGCTTTAGAATCCTATCACACCGGTGGTTCAATAGTGAACAAAAGAATGTAGGGATATGTCGAAGACTGAGCGCAGACTCACATGGAATATGTTTCTCTATGCAAATGCAGGTTCACAATGCTGGTCACATGGTTCCAATGGACCAACCGAAAGCTTCCCTGGAAATGCTGAGGAGATTTACTCAAGGAAAACTGAAGGAATCGCTTCCTGAATCAACAGTTTTTAAGGCCGTGATGTGATGGGCAGGACCGTAATTGCTTATTAGGATTTCAGAGGTGTGGTTTCATGGAGTGCCTGAAGCTTCTTGTTTTTTTTTTTGGTACCCTCCTGTGACACGGTGTCTGCTGAAGGTATCGCTGACAATAACTTTGTCCCTGAAATGTAGTTACAGGTCCACTTATGTACACTGAAAATGAAAACTCATACACGAAGGGGACAATGTTCAAATCCTTACCTGCCCTTGTAAAGCATCTAATGTATACACGCTTTGATCTGAAAGAAGGAATTACTTTCTGAAATCCTTGTTGGTAACTCATCTTCTTGGCGATTTGCTCTGTCTAACTGGAATTCACATGCAAACACTCCAAAAGGTTGTTGAAGAACTCACGCGTGCAACATTCAAAAAGAAAATATTTTGAAAAAGAAATCACATGCAAAGAAGATCGTCCGCCTGACTGCCTGTAATGCTGAGTAACGTTCAGGTGCATGATTTGCATCAGAACCAATCTCTGGCAAGTGCAAACATGTTGCCTGGTTGCCCTCTGCATGTGGCGATGGTTACCAATCGCAACCTCATCGATCGCGCTCTGCCCATCCAGAACTCCGTCCCGGCCGGCGGCCATCACCGTCGCCATGCACGATGCTCTCGCCGGCGCATCCGTCATATATCACCCTCTTGACCTGGTTCCAGCTCTCTGGGTCTGGTGTTCGTAGCTGAAAGTGACATATTGTCGGTCCGTCGCATGGAACATTCCCAGATGATGCTTTATCCATGCGCACGATTCTCAGTTCGAGATACTAATGCGGTTGCCAAGTGCCCACATGACACATGGCAACTACTTATACCCACTGTTCAGTTCTGCAGGCTGAATGTCCAAACATATTTATCTTCTTTTCGTGGATCAAATCTCCGATCCACACATTATTAATAATCTAATTCAACACCCCAACTTGCAATGACCTGGACTACAGGAGCAGAATTTCCAGGAACAAACCGGGGAATAATCCCCAAAGAAGCAATAAATAGAAAGGGGAAACCAATATCTTTGGCCCAAAGGCGGAGCGAGCACTACCATCGCGGCGTTCCACCACCAGCAACGGGCCCCATACGTCAGAGAGAGATAAGCAAAGACGCCGGGGAAATTAAAAGCAGCGCAGCGGGAGGAAGGTGGCGTGAACTGTGAAGCATTTCTGACGAGCATATCCATGGAAGATGCCAGGGCAGCAGTTCGTCTTTATCTTTACCCCCTTCCCAAATCTCAGCTCGACTCGCCCTCCCTATAAATCATACTAGTGTGAATCGAATCGAATCGATCGTATGGCAATGTAGCCGCTGGCATGAGCAACCGGCGCGTCGGATCCATGGCGTCAATGTGCCGACGGCTTCGGGTCGAGTGGATTGCCGGAGCTGCCACGCCGGCGACTCGACGGCGCGGAAGGTTGGGCATCGCGAGCGAGGGAGGAAGCAGAGGGGCGGGCGTCTGACTGATGCTTGCGGTTCATTCCTCTGACGCTTCTGCAGGGCAAGTTGAATCCTTTGGCATGTAACACTAGATTCTTTTTATACTCCTACAGTATATGTTCTGAAAACAAATACAGTAGTGCTTCCGCTGTGATCTTTAATTTTTTTTACTTCTGATTTATTGGTGAAGATACTCTTGATCATCTGTCTCTTTCTGTACCGGAAAATTAAGAGTTCCAACCATCAATAGCCGAGCAGTAAGAACCATTTTACATCAAGATCAAGGTCCGTCGGAAGAGCAGCTTTCTGTCAGGCTGTAGGGCAAACCGAGAGTCTGAACTCGACTCCTCGTTGTCAGTTCTCGGATGTTCTTATTCGTTGTCAGTTTTCAGGGGGGTGTTCGTTTACCCCCCTCTAAACTTTAACACCCGTCACATCAAAGAGAATCTTACTATTTAAATATATTTTTATTAATTTAATGACAAAACTTATGTCACGACCCTCCCTCTAAATCACGAGACGAATCTAATGAGCCTAATTAATCTATGTTTTGCTACAGTGATGCTACAGTAACCATCGTCTAATCACGCCTTAATTACCCTCATTAGATTCGTCTCGCGAATTCGAGCGGAGTCCTGAAATTAGTTTTGTAATTAAACTTTATTTGTAATCACAATATTCATTGAAAAAACTCTCTAAAGTTTAGACCCAATTCAACGAACACCTCCAAGTGCAGTTAATGCACTGGGTTCTGTTTGTACAGAACGTTACAGCTGACAGATTACTGCCACAGGTAGTACTGCTTTGCTGCAAACAAAAACAGTTGACACAGAATCTTTGACTTGCCAGAATTGCTCTTCTTGACTTTGGCTTCTACTAGTCGGCTAACAACCAACCTCACATTTCGATAGTGTCTCAGTTATACAGTACAAATATTATGTCATATTGTATCTGATCACCGATGGTAGAAGCACGATAAAATCTTGATCATAGCAGTATGTAGGAGTACTCTACCAAGAGTAGTATCTCGCCTTAACTCTGACCAATGTGATTGTACTAGCAGTAGTACTACTCTACCAAGAGAACTATCATTTCGCTTCCATCCAAAAGTTTTTCTCCCAAAAGTGATACTACTATGAATTATTTCGCCACAAATAAACTTACAAGTTATCAAGGGGGCTAGTGCAAATAAACTTAAAAATTTTTCTTCTATTTACCACATGCCATGATTAACCAGCTATGCTTCATGATTCCTCGACAAACAATTAAACACTGACATAAATAGACAGTAAATTGTGTTTTACTCTCCTCAAATTCCACTTTCCACCCAAAGAGGTAAATCGACTCCAGACACATACTTTACTAGGAGTACAACCTAACGACGCAACTAATGATGAGTGCAACACGAACCATGCGCTGAAGTGTCCACGTATAAAACCAAACTGAGTACAAGCAAGATTATGGAACATGAGTATCATCGTAGAGTTGCGAGAGCAAATTGTAGGTGTTCATTCCAGAGTTGCATGGTCATGATTCATGATCCTTTTTAGTTATCAACATTTGTCATACTCCCTCTGTTTTTTAATATATGACGCCGTTGACTTTTTTCGTTATGTTTGACCGTTCGTCTTATTCAAAATATTTGTGTAAATAGCTAAGTGTACAATTTGACCTTAAAGTGCTTTTGATAATGAATCTAATGATATTCATTTCATATTCGAAAAGTAATTATTTAAATATATATTGTTGGTCAAAGTTCAACGAAAAAATCAACAGCGTCATATAATTAAAAACGGCGGGAGTATCTTTTTCTGATTGAGTAGTTTACGATTTGACATAGAGCAGCATACCATCTGGCATAGAAACCACATCAATTCTAACGCCGTCACACTCATTCCTTCAGGTGGGAACGTAGTCGAACGTTTCGGTTGTATAACTCGTATCTACTCTCTATCATCTACTCCCTCCAGTTTTAAATTGTAACGTTTGCCTATTTTTGAGTTACGTTTGACCATTCGTCTTATTCAAAATATTTTAAAAATCATCATAGATTGTGTTATGATTAGTTTCATATTTAAGCTAATATTTTGAATAAGACGAACGGTCAAACGTAACTAAAAAATGGTCAAACGTCAACAATTTAAAACCGAAGAAAGTAGTATGCTCTAGCAGCGTTTTCCAACCGATGCATTGCAAATTCACACATTATGCAGGGGGTCGACGCATATACACATCACAGTTCTTTTGCATAAAGGCCCATGCTCTTTGCCTAATTTACATTTGAATCAAGTGGCCGTGTTTCCTTCCCTTGCCGGCTCGCATCACAATCGCATTAAAAAAACCCGACGAGTGCGGAGGAAAAAAAAAGCGAGAAAATCTCCATTCCCAAACCCGGATTAGGGCTTGACCACCTCCGTCGGAGTACCCCCTGCCTTCTCCGGCGCCCAACTCCGGTGGCGATCCGGCGCCCCGCTGGGTGGCGCAGGCCGCCCATCGACCTAGATCTGCCTCGGGCGCATGAAGGAACCCCGAATCGGCCAGATCTAGAAGTCCCCTCCTGGGACTCCCGCTCCTGCCATCATGCAGCCCAGTGGGGGCCCCTCCGGCAGCTCGAGGAGCTCGCCGGCGACGTCGCCGCGGCCGGAGCAGCATCAGCAGTCGGCGGCGCAGCAGCAGCAGGCGCAGCAGCTAGGGTTTAGGAGCCAGGTAGGCCTTGTCTGCCTGCCCCGCCTCTGCTTGGCATTCGAATTTATTTCGGGTGAGTTTTTCTCGGGAGGGAGATGTCATTGGTGGGGAAGCGCGCGCGTGTGGTTGTTGGGATTCGGGAAAAAAAAGATCTGGTGCGTCCGGCGAAAAAGCGGCGTCTTTACGTGGGCTTCCGCAAACGGTCTCCTCCAGTGGAGTGTCAGTGCGTTTGCTTGCCTGTCTTGTCTCGTTCGTCCTTGTTCTTCGGGGTGGTCTGGTTCTTTGCGATTCGGTACTGGATGTGTTTTGTTCATCGGCTGGTCGGTTCGGGTTTGAATTCCTGATTTCACTGAGTTTTTCAGTCTTCCGTCGTGATTAAGTTCGGGATTTTTGACTGATTTCGGCAAATTCTGTTCTTTGGCGTGTTGTTTACATTGCTGTTTGCTTTCTTGATGTTACATTGCTGTTTGCTTTTGAAGAATTCTTAAGCTTCAGTCAATCGTTTTTTTTGGCTTGTTCTCTTGATGCAATGCTCAACTTGTTTCTGTCCGTTCGATGGTTTTGTGCGGTTTTAGGTTTCTGAACATATCACCTTCTGCCGCAGGGAATGATGCATCACCACGAACAGCAGCAAGCCTTCCAGTCTGGCTCACCCCATGGCATGATGGGAGTAGGCGCTGGTGGCAACTTCCCTCAGTCCTCTGGCCCGGTGCCACCATTCCAGGGGCAGAGGAACCCGCCCCAATCCAGTGGACCACAGGGCCTGGTTGGCAGTCAGATGCAGAACCAGGTTGCAATGCAGCAGCAAGCGTACCTCAAGTTTGCGATGATGCAGCAGCAACAGCAGCAGCAGCAGCAGCAGAAGTCGCACGGGATGCTTCTCCAGCAGCATCAACAACAGCAGCAGGCTAAAATGAGTATGGGCGGGCCATCTGCAAGAGACCAGGATATGGTCAACAGTAACAACCCTGCAAAGATGCAGGAGCTTATGTCCCTTCAGGCTCAGATGTTTAAGCGACAGTCTGAGCATCTTCAGCAGGCAGAGAAGCAGAAAGAGCTAGGACATCCAAGCAACAATGAGCAAAGAAGTGGTGATATGAGGCCTCCTATGCCTCCTCAAGGAGTGCCTGGACAGCAAATGCCGTCAGCTGGTATGATCAGACCCATGCAGCCGATGCAAGGCCAGGTAGGCATGGGCAGTGCCGGTGGTAACCCATTAACACCCACCCAGTTTCAAGCCATCCAAGCTTGGGCAAAGGAGAACAATCTCGACCTGTCCAATCCTGCAAGCATGAGTGCAATTTCTCAAATCCTACCGATGTGGCAGTCCAGGATGGCAACCATGCAGAAGCAGAATGAGGCAAGTATGGCCGTGCAGCAGCAGCAGCAGTTAGCATCGCCGTCGCAGGTGCACAGTGACACCCAGGGACATGGAAATATTCCCAGTCACAGTGCCTCAATGAAGCCCCGGCAGCCCCTCCCCCCTAACTCCTCGGTTTCTGGTGGAGAAGAGGCTAAGATAGCGAATCTGAGCAACTTGCAGTTGCAACAACAGTTATCTGGCCATAATAGGGATGGATCCAGTGACAGGGCTGTGAGGCCACCCATGACAGCGGGCAATAGCGGGCAGTCATTGCAGGTGTCTCAAAGTTCTGGACATGTGAATAAGGTTCCTGAGCAGTCCAATTCAAAAAATGCCATAGCAAATTCAGAAGCAATGCAAATGCAGTATGCGAGACAGATGCAGCAGCTTAACCAAGTTGCTGCTCCCGCAGCAGCTCCTGGTGGAACAGGAGGGTCACAGGCCCCAGCACAAGGTACTCGATCACAAACGGGCTTCACAAAACATCAGCTTAAAGTACTCAAAGCTCAGATATTAGCTTTTCGGCGTTTGAAGGTACCTTTTGGTCTTTTCTTTTTGTGTGTGTTTGCAAGTTCCAGTCTGTAATTTTGTTACGTGGTTTAAGCTTAACGATCTGATACCGTTGCAATTATCTTTTCCCTCTGATATCAGCGTGGTGATCGTACACTCCCACCAGAAGTTCTTGAATTAATCATGTCTGGGCTGCCGACTGATTCACAAGGGCAGCAGGTTTCTGGATCTTTGGCAGCGCTTAATCGTGAAAAGCCTGGTGTAAGCACCTCCGATGATCATGGAAAACATATGGAGAGTGGTGATAAAGCTCCTGAAAATCTTGCGTTGTCAAAGATGCCATGTTTACCAAAGGTGGAGGTTTCTGCATCAGAAGACAAAGCTAGTTCTGCCAGTGGTCCTGGTCCGTTGCAAGTGCCGAAAGCATCACCGAAGGAGCCTCTTAGAATAGGGCCAGTTTCAGTACCAGATCACAGTAACACCGCCATGGTTAAATCTGAGCAGGAACCAGAACGTGGCATCCAGAGGACACCTGGAAGAAATGATAACAGTGCTGAGAGGGGGAAATCTTTGCCAGCAGAAAGTGGTTCAGCGGATGCTGAGCAGGCAAAAAGGGCTGGATCCACAAGCAGTGCCCCAGCTCCAAGAGATGTTCCAAGAAAATATCATGGTCCGTTATTTGACTTCCCGTCCTTCACTAGGAGACATGATTCCATGGGACCTGCAAATTACAACAGTAATCTGTCACTAGGTTATGATGTGAAAGATTTGTTAGCTCAGGAAGGCACCATAATCCTGGGCAAGAAACGACAAGATAACTTGAAAAAGATCAGCGGTTTGCTTGCAATTAATTTAGAGAGGAAAAGGATCCAACCTGATCTTGTTTTGAGGCTACAGATTGAAGAAAAGAAGCTTAAACTCCTAGAGCATCAGGCTCGTCTAAGGGATGAAGTTGAGCAGGAGCAACAAGAAATAATGGCGATGCCTGATAGGGTATATAGAAAGTTTGTCAGACAATGTGAACGTCAGCGTATTGATCTGGCAAGGCAAGTTCAGCAGATGCAGAAAGCATCGAGAGAGAAGCAGCTGAAATCCATCTTCCAATGGCGTAAGAAGCTCTTGGAGGCACATTGGGCCATTCGTGATGCACGGATAACTCGCAATCGAGGGGTGGCCAAGTACCATGAAAGGATGTTGAGGGAATTTTCAAAGAAGAAGGATGATGATAGGAATAAAAGAATGGAGGCTTTGAAAAACAATGATGTAGAAAGATATCGTCAAATATTATTGGAACAGCAGACCAGTGTTCCTGGTGACGCAGCTCAAAGATACAATGTTCTATCTTCTTTCCTGACCCAGACTGAAGAGTACCTTTATAAACTTGGAGGGAAAATTTCTGCTGCCAAGAATCAGCAACAGGTAGAAGAGGCAGCAAATGCTGCTGCAGCGGTTGCACGGGCACAGGTATTATTGACGTTGTTTGCCCAAAATAACTAAGTGAAATTAAATTGTTTCTTATTTCAGATAGCGTAGCTCTATGTAGACATTAACACAGATTTTCATGGCTTAACATCTCGTGTGCATCTCTTTTTGCTGCACTCTTTGGATAAGGTTCGTCGCTTCTTTGGCGTCCTATAAACAAATGTTATGCTTCTTTAACAGGGTCTTTCTGAAGAAGAAGTGAAGGCTGCTGCACAATGTGCTGGTCAGGAGGTTATGATAAGGAACACATTCTCTGAGATGAATGCACCAAGGGACAGTATATCTGATAACAAGTAAGATATGGACTGAAACATTTTTGCTCTGGAATAGTTTGTTTCCGAGTCGTATTTAATCTGTGAAGATATGCACATGGAATTAATTCTGGATGCATTGTCTTTTCTCTCATTTGGTGCCAGCAATTATTCCATTTGACTTTCATATATCATTCGCAGATTTCTGAACTTTCAAATCTTTTCAGCCTTAATATACACTTAATTTTTGCGTACTTGTAGGTACTATAATTTAGCTCATGCTGTGAGTGAGAGAGTTACCAAGCAGCCATCGCTGTTGCGAGCAGGAACTTTAAGGGACTACCAACTGGTAGGAGATTTATCTTTGGCTGAACTGTTCATATTCAATGTAATTACAGCTTGTCACAGAAAATCTTACCTTTCAACTTCTCAATTCCCTCAGGTGGGTCTTCAGTGGATGCTTTCTCTGTACAATAATAAGCTGAATGGTATTTTGGCTGATGAGATGGGTCTTGGCAAGACTGTGCAGGTGTGTAAATTCCTTGATTGTCCTGGTTCCGTTGATGGTTGTTATGTCAGATATTATTGATGCTCTCTTTCATGGTATGCTATGCTGTTCGGAATTTATTTTCATGGCCACACTATTTTTAAACAGGTTATGGCATTAATTGCATACTTGATGGAGTTTAAAGCGAACTATGGCCCACATCTCATAATAGTGCCAAACGCTGTCTTGGTCAATTGGAAGGTACTAGTTAATGTCATGCTTTGAGGAAATATCAATTATTTTCTAAACTTACACTTTATCTTGATTTCTATTCTTGTTTCAGAGCGAACTGCTGCACTGGTTGCCATCTGCATCTTGCATCTTTTATGTTGGTACAAAGGATACAAGGGCAAAGTTGTTCTCTCAAGTAAGTTGCTTGCGTTCACAAGCTTTCACCTGTATTTTTCCCTCCTAGATATCATGGTATGGTATACTGTTGATTAAGCATCTACATATCCGGACCTAACACAGATCATCCTCAAAAACTTGGTCTATTTTTTCTAGTTAGACTATTTTTGGAGTGGAAGGTTTATAACCGTGTATCGTTTGATTTGAAGAACCACCTTATTAGTCTTACAGTCTTACTAACCTACCAACCCATTCACTTTGTATATGACACTTGTCTCCTGTATTTATTTTCCTTGCTTTACTATGTTTGGATTAAGTAGTAGAAGTGATGTTCAGCTACAAGCAATGAAGTACATGCATAAAGACAAACTTCTTTGCTAGCTAATCCTGTCCTGAAAGGAAGGGTAGATAACGATGCATTATCAAGCATGCCTTCATATTCTTTGAAGTAAACTAATTTGCGTAAGGTGTTGTTTTAGTTTTCTACATCATGCTTTGTCATTCCCTGTACGGGTACATTTGGGTGCGGTGTAGGGGTTGGTTTTTCTCTGTTGCATGACTGCCCTTATCAACTGAACATAATGCTTTCTAAATTTTAATTTTTTGTGTGGCAGAAAATGTTTGGGTTTCCTTGCATTGTGTAGCTCTTGCAATTTGTTTGCCTTCTAATATTCTTTTGTTGGCTTATTTTACAGGAGGTTTTGGCTATGAAATTTAATATTCTTGTAACAACATATGAATTTGTTATGTTCGATCGTTCCAAGCTTTCAAGAATTGATTGGAAATACATTATCATTGATGAGGCACAACGGATGAAGGACAGAGACTCAGTCTTGGCACGTGATCTCGATCGCTATCGTTGCCAGCGGCGTCTCCTCCTCACCGGCACTCCTCTACAGGTAAAACAAATGAACATGTGCATCTACTGTTGCCGGTATAGCTGTGCCATCATAATAGTTTGAGGGTGCTTCTCTTGCTGTAGTGATTCGAGTGCTTTTCTCTGTTCTGCCAGTTAGTTTTTATCTGTGGCAATTTAGTTGACACCGTTGACATTTATGCATTGTTATAAGAACTATCAGGCGGTGCATGTGCACCAGAGTATTATCTTCTCTATCTTTGCCCCTGATTATTTTAACATGACAATCATCTACCACTTTTATTTGATGCGCTTATATGATGATTACAGAATGATCTCAAGGAGCTTTGGTCCCTCTTGAATCTGTTGCTTCCAGAAGTATTTGATAGTAGCAAGGCATTTCAGGATTGGTTCTCTAAGCCTTTTCAGAGGGATGGACCTACACATAGCGAAGAAGAAGATGATTGGCTAGAAACTGAGAAGAAAGTAATAATTATTCATAGGCTGCATCAGATTTTGGAACCTTTCATGCTACGTAGGCGCGTGGAAGATGTTGAAGGCTCACTTCCACGGAAGGTGCCATCCATTTTCTCTCCTGGCTCATTTATTACTTTGTTGACTTTGTAACATTATTAATCTGGCATGTCATTGCAGGATTCTATTGTTTTAAGATGCAGAATGTCTGCCGTTCAAGGTGCTATATATGATTGGATCAAATCTACTGGCACCATAAGAGTTGACCCAGAAGACGAGAAAAAGCGTGCTCAAAGGAATCCGATGTACCAGGTCAAGACATATAAGAATCTCAATAACAAGTGCATGGAACTTAGGAAAGTTTGTAACCATCCTCTGCTGTCATATCCTTTCTTGACTTGTGGGAAAGATTTTATGGTCAGATCTTGTGGGAAATTGTGGAATCTTGATCGCATTCTAATTAAGCTTCATAAGGCAGGCCACCGTGTACTCCTTTTTAGCACCATGACAAAACTTCTTGACATCATGGAGGACTATTTGCAATGGAGACAACTTGTGTACAGGCGAATTGACGGAACAACTAGCTTGGAAGATCGAGAGTCAGCAATTGTTGATTTCAACAGGCCTAATTCTGATTGTTTCATATTTTTGCTTAGTATTCGTGCGGCTGGAAGGGGTTTGAATCTTCAGAGTGCAGACACTGTTGTAATATATGACCCTGACCCGAATCCGCAAAATGAAGAGCAAGCGGTTGCTAGGGCCCATCGTATAGGGCAGACTAGGGAGGTAAAGGTTATTTACATGGAGGCTGTTGTCGATAACATCTCAAGTTATCAGAAAGAGGATGAGTTACGGAATGGAGGGAGTGGAGACTTTGAGGATGATCTTGCTGGAAAAGACCGATACATGGGATCAATTGAAAGTCTCATCCGCAACAATATCCAACAGTACAAAATTGATATGGCTGATGAAGTCATCAATGCTGGCCGTTTTGATCAAAGAACAACCCATGAGGAAAGGCGGATGACTTTGGAGACACTCCTGCATGATGAGGAGAGGTATCAAGAAACTCTTCACGATGTTCCTTCATTACAGGAAGTAAATCGTATGATTGCTCGAACTGAAGATGAAGTTGAGCTTTTTGATCAGATGGATGAAGATTATGATTGGACAGGGGATATGACGAAACATAATCAGGTTCCAAAGTGGCTTCGTGCTAGCTCCACCGAAGTAGATGCTGTTGTGGCAAGCTTATCCAATAAGCCTTCAAAATCTGGCGGAATTGCTTTAGGCACTAATGATACACTTGAGAAAAGAAGGGGCCGGCCCAAGACTTCTGGCAAGTACTCTATCTACAGGGAGATCGACGATGAAGATCTTGAGGAATCTGATGAAGATTCTGAACAGAGGAATATCTCATCCCTGCCTGAAGAAGGGGAAATAGGGGAATCTGAAGATGAGGAGGACAATGATGATTCGGTGCCTGATAACAAAGAAGAATCAGAGGAAGAAGAGCCTACTAATGACGATGGGTATGGTTTTCCTGGTGGATTAAGAAGTGGAAAAACCAATAGGCTTGATGAAGCTGGTTCAACGGGCTCTTCATCGGGAAGCAGGAGATTACCACCTCCCGCCCCTTCCTCATCTTCAAAAAAATTACGATCTCTATCCGCGTTGGATGCTCGCCCAGGCTCCATGTCAAAAAGAAATGTATGTGTTGATATGTTATTATTATTCTTATTCGTTCGCTTGACTTTCCGTGCGACTAAACTTAACCATCTTTCTTTTAACTGGTGATTTGCAGCCAGATGACCTAGAGGAAGGTGAGATTGCATTGTCTGGGGACTCACATATGGATCTCCAGCAGTCAGGGAGCTGGAATCATGAGCGTGGTGATGATGGTGAGGATGAGCAAGTACTACAACCAAAAATAAAACGTAAGCGGAGTATTCGTATTCGTCCAAGACCTATTGCAGAAAAGCAGGAAGACAGATCTGGTGATGGAGTCTTCCCTCAGCGTGGTGCTCCTCTTGCATTTCAAGCGGATGGTGATTATGATTCACAATTTAAGTTTGAGCAAGATGCTCGTGCTTTTGCTGACCCAGTTGCCAGACAGCAAGATGCAATTCATCCTATAGTGAAACAGAAACGCAACATGCCATATAGGAAGGTCTCACCTGCTTCTAGGACAGGTAGGTTGGCTTCCTTGTCTGGGTCTGGTGATGGATCAGCTGAACGCTCCAAGGAAAATTGGAGCGGTAAGGCCATTGACAGTGCTACGCCAGATTTTGGCCAGTCAAAGATGTCTGAGAGTACGCAGAGAAAGGTAGGTGTAAACTCGAGTTATTTGTGCCTTACTGCAGTCAGTTTGATTTGTTATATCACTCCTTTTAGTAGGAACTTGGGTGATAATCTCTGGAAGAATGCTTGTTGCACAATTTTGAAGCGATATATAATTCTTATTTTAACATCTGAGTCACATGCATTGAAGGTTGGGCATTACTGACTGCGGCCATTGTTATCTCTCTTTTTTTATATATATAAAAAAAATCAGTTAGCTGTGATTTTTGGAATTAGAAATTGAAATGTTAGCATTATTTTTTGGATGCGTCACTAGAGTTTGGTACCACCTTATCTGGGGTTCTTTTTCGGCTTTATTTTTGTCTTCGGCGTGCAATTTGGCATAATATTTTTATCTTTTATTTATGTGCATTGGCTCTTTCATTGAAATATAGCTATTTCCTGCAGTGCAAGAATGTGATAAGCAAGCTTTGGAGGAGGATCGATAAAGAGGGTGATCAAATCATACCTAATATATCTTCTTGGTGGAGGAGGAACGAGAAATCCTCATTCAAAGGTGCCGCTGGCAGCACCCTTGACCTACGGAAAATTGAGCAGCGAGTTGATGAATTCGAGTATGTTGCTGTAACTGAGTTCATAGGAGACATGCAGAAGATGTTGAAAAGTGTGGTTCAGCATTTCAGCTATAGGCATGAGGTAAGTCTATTGGCAAATGATATAACAAGGCTGCTATTAGTTGTGGATTTCTGGCTGGCGGTCTAGCCTGATGACAATTAAATGCAGGTCCGAGTAGAAGCTGAGACCCTCCATACCTTGTTCTTCAATATAATGAAGATTGCCTTCCCAGACTCAGACTTCAGAGAAGCCAAGAATGCGATGTCACTTTTGAGTCCGGGAGGAGGTGCAAGTAGTGCTGCTGCCCCATCGACAAAGCACACCTCTTCAGGCCATAAGCGTCGTTCTGGCACTAGTGAAGTGGAACAGCATGGCTCAGGACAATCCAGGCATAATCAGCACTCATCAGTTAACGAGATTCCTAGCCGGGGTCACAGTTCAAGACCCGAGAGAGACTCGAGGCATTCTGGATCTGGTACCAGGGGTGATAGTGCTGGGTTGTTGATGCACCCTAGTGACCTGGTCATCGTGAAGAAGAAAAGACAGGACCGGGGGAGGAGCAGCATTGGGTCTCCATCCAGTTCGGGTCGAGCTGGGCCTCTCTCGCCAGGGAACCCTGGGAGGGCTGGCCCAGCGCCCTCGCCAAGAGGTGCCAGGACACCATTCCAAAGGGAGCCGCACCCATCTCAGCAGTTGATGCATTCTGCCGGATGGGGTGGACACTCTATGCAGCAGTCGGATCACGGGGGTAGTTCATCATCACCTGGCATTGGAGATATCCAGTGGGCCAAGCCAGTCAAGAGACAGAGGACTGACAGTGGCAAAAGGCGGCCAAGCCACATGTGAACATTCTTTGTGCTGTGGTGTACATTCTCTAGCACCCATTTCTCTTCTGTTGGTTTCGTAGCATCCTTGATTGGCCTACCTATGAACTAATGGTGGCTCTTACTGGCATCATTCTGTCATACCTATGAACTAATGCTGGCCTTTTTGTTGTTGTGGATTGGTAGAAATGATGATGGTAGGTTTATTTTCTTAGCTTATGTAAAAGAGGAACTCTTATGTGGCATGGTGGTGCCACTAGAAATTGCAGTCCAATAGTAATGAAATGAGCAGGAGGCGAGGCGTAGCCGCTCTTGATAATAATTCGTTCCAACCTTGTATTGCTGGAGCGGTTTCGTTTTGTGCTTCAGTTACATATTGTTACATCATGTGTGTTTTACACAAGTTGTGTACAGATCGTTTCGGAAAAATCTTGTGCTAATAAGCGTACAAACAGGTTGCCGTCTGGTAAAGCTGCTCTTTTTACGTCGTGATGTTGCTCCGGGTATCCAACAAGGTGCCAGTGATGGCGACGACCAGAAGCAGTTTCTCAAGTATGGTTTTTATGTAGTAGCGTGTAGTACAGGATTATATAAGTAGGCATTTGCGATGGTTATTGGTAGCTGTGGATCGCTCTGAATACAATCTCTTCCTGGACATGAGATGTGATGTGATGCACGGGTCGGATATCCATCAGAGCTTGAACGCCTTTTCGACGCTCTCTCGGCGTGCGCCGACCGTCTTGTAGATGGCCATGAACTCGCGGAACGTGAAGCTGCGGTACCGCGGCGGGTCGCCATGACTCTGGAGGAGCTCCTCGGCCGGGCCGATGACGCTGTCCATGGTGGGCATGATGAAGGTGGCGACCGACGTCCTGGGCGCCGCCGAGTTGGTGACGGCGCGGTGCTCGACGCTCTTGAGCATGCCGTTGGTGGCGATCTCGAGCTGGTGGCCGAAGTTGACGACGAAGGCGCCGGGGACGGGGTCGACGTCGATCCACCGGCCGCCGTGGGCCACCTGGAGGCCGCACACCGGGCCCTGCAGCAGCAGCGTGATGAGGTTCCGGTCGCAGTGCGGCGGCAGGCCCAGCGTGACGCCCGGCTCCGGGCACGGCGGGTAGTGGTTCACGTTGACGATGGCCTCGCCGGCGCTCAGGTCGCCGTCGAAGTAGTCCGGGCGGAGGCCGACGCCCTCGCACAGCAGCCGCAGGAGGTGCATCCCCACGCCACGCGTCGGCACGATGAACCGCTCGAGTACGTGCCGGAACCGGGGCGGCTTCTCCGGCCAGCCGCTCCTGGTGCGGTCGACGGGGAAGACGGCCAGGCGGAGGCAGTCCCGCCAGTAGCGCTCGCCGGCGACCTCGTACATGGTGCTGGAGAAGAGGCGGTTGGTCCGGTCCGTGTCCTCCGAGTAGTAGCCCGCCTTCGCCTCGTCCTCCGCGGGCAGCCGGAAGAAGTCGGCGCAGGCCGCCTCCATGTCCGCCATGGCCTCCTCCGGCACGCCGTGGTTGATCACCTGGAAGAAGCCGATGTCCTTGCCGGCGTCGAGGACGGCGCGGCGGACCTCGTCGCGGGGGAGGGAGAGGTCGATGACGGGCAGCGTCGTCACGGCCTTGCTGGCAGGCGGACGGTGCTCGGCCGGGACGACGAAGCGGCCGTCGGGGAGCGTCTGGTGCAGCGGCGCCGACGACAGCAGGTTCTCCATTGCTTCCTTCCTTCAATTTGCCTTGTGGATCTGTCAGTCGATCAGATTTGTCTACTGAAAGCGTCATAAATACTGGTGGAGTAATCTGGATTTGTTGGTGATCACTCTGATCAGGAGAATTAAGTTGCTGGTACGTGTTGGTCATGATCGAAGAGAGAACCGACAAGACGATGATGTGTTATTGCCGGACGGCACCTCCCTTTCTCCAATGGGCTCAGCAGGGTTGGTGCCAGCAGCCAACGTGATCATCCTTGTCTCGTCGAGCTTAGTTAGTTGAGAAACGTACTAATACTGTTTGCTTTCGTTATCGCTTATCCCAGACAACGAGAGAACACGCCGAGCTAGCATAGCAGCAGAGAGAGCTTCACACGACACTCCAAGCACGAACGTTGTGTGCTACTGTAGCTGCTTGTCTCGTCTGGGCAGGACAGGGCAGACAAGGGTCCATGTCGTGTGCGCTCCGTGTCCCCAAGTTTCTCTCTCACAATTAACGGTCCATGTGGTGTGCTAGAAGAAAAAGACAACTGAATTTGTTGTTTGCTTCCTCAATGGATTTTGAAACAAATCGCCGGTCAAGAATGAGAGGGACGAAAGGTTAACCAGAGCATGCAGAGAGCTGGTAACGAGAACGACAAGAGCCATACCCAACTCTGCCCGTGCTCCTCTGTTGTTCTTGCCTCTGCTCTAGTAGCTCCCAATGGATGCACACTACATTTAGGACCCATCTCATCTTCTTCTTCTGTTACCACGCCAAACCAGATGACAAGACATGCTCAGCTAGCTAGCGGTTGAGCTCTACACGACACTCCAAGCACAACCGTTCTATCGCCTGTACGTCAACCGTTCTTTCGCGGCAGACAAACGGTGCCATGCAGTCTACGTTGTGTCCGTTCCGTGTCCCCAAAGATCCTGTGCAATTAACGGTGCTGCAAATCAAGACGATGTTTCTTCCTCACCTGATTGTGAAACGAATCGTCAAGAATCATAGAGACCGACGAAAGGAGAACATAAACGATGTGACACGATTTCGTGCACCCGTCAGTCCAGGTGCAGTGCAATTGTTTTCCTTTGCATGTAAAACGTCAGACAATGCAATCTGTCTACGCCCGCCTCGTGTCTCCTTTTGCCAAAATCGTCCAAACCTCTCCTGCCCGCCTTTTTCTGAATTTCAAGCTCAAGTCGCCAACAACGTTGTTTTCACATGTATTGTGTTTTATTTGCACCATAATGTGACAAAAAAATATAGTGCGTGCTTGCCAACAATGTAACGTGTGAGACCTATGCACACGCCTTATGTACACGAGACATGTTTATATATACGGGCAGAGAATGCATACTCGTGGTGGTGTGTGCTTTGCTTGCTTGCTCGCTTGCTCGCGGGACGAACAACACTAGCTAGCTAGGTACTCTACATCGATCGATCGGCTCGGCGGGCATCATGGAGCTGTTGACCAACGCCCCTCTGCCCCGTGCCGTGCCGGAGCAGTACGTGTTCCCGCCGGAGAAGCGCCCCGGCAACAACGAGCTCCACGACCCTTCCGTGACGTTGCCCGTGGTGAACCTCGGCGGCGCCGACGTGGTCCGCGAGATGATGGAGGCGGGCAAGGAGTTTGGATTCTTCCAGGTGGTGAACCACGGCGTGGCGGAGGGGGCGGTGCGCTCGTTCCGGGAGGCGGCGGCGGAGTTCTTCGCGCTGCCGGCGGAGGAGAAGATGGCGTACTACTCCGACGACCAGAGCACTAGAGCTGTGTTCCGGGTGGCGTCCAGCACCACCTACGACCGGAGCGAGACGCGCTACTGGCGCGACTACCTCAAGCTGCAGTGCTTCCCCGTGGAGAGGTTCGCGCAGCAGTGGCCGGAGAAGTTGAGGCCGTCCCTCGCCGAGTACGCCGTCCAGGTGCAAAAGCTGGCGGAGACGCTGCTGGAGCTCGTCGCCGACGGCCTCGGCCTCCCCAGGGACTACTTCCGGAGAGGAGCAGCTAGCCTGAGCGGCGGCGAGACGCAGATGAACGTGAACTACTACCCGGCGTGCCCGGATCCGAGCCTGACGCTGGGCCTGCTGCCGCACTGCGACCGCCACCTGCTGACGGTGCTGTCGCAGGGGGACGTCACCGGGCTTCAGGCCAAGTACGGGGACGCCTGGATCCCCGTGCGCCCCATCCCCGGCGCCTTCGTCATCAACTTCGGTCACCAGATGGAGATCCTCACCAACGGCCTGCTGCGCAGCGTGGAGCACCGCGCCGTCACCAACTCCGCCCTTTCCAGGATGTCCGTCGCCACCCTCATCATGCCCGCCGACGACTGCCTCATCGCCCCCGCCCACGACCTGCTGCTGCTGCACCACCAGGAGCCCAAGTTCAGGGCCTTCCGCTTCAAAGAGTTCATGGAGGCGTACGACGCCGCCGCCGCCAGCAGGGACAGCGTCCTCGACTACTTCAGGATCTGATGATCTCATGATCGATTCTCATCTCATCAACCAACCAAAGCCTACGTACGTGAATCGCCCATTCCATCCATCGCGCATCGATCATCACGGCAACCATACAAAACTACTCCATAGTGCTATATAAACATATCTGTAAAAGTACGTCCTCTCAGTATGAGCCGGACTCTCTCTCTCTCAAGCAGCTAGCTAGCTCTGTCATCAGTCCGCACTATATGTGCCTCAAACTATGCGTGTGCTTGTACTGCAGTCACACACTATAGGCTGTGTATTTCAATAACAATACAATAAGCAGATTATAGTAGTACATGTGCTGAGCTACTGCTACCTACTGTAGTACAACAGTCAAGATATGAAGGATCCGAGCTTGCAATTGCAGGTCAGGTCACCACCATGTCCCGTCGTCGGTTTGTGATTTCAGAGTCAATCGGTGGTAGGTCCATCAGTGAACACTGACTTAGATCGCCTGGGCTTTTGACAGGCCGTCTCTTGAATCAAAGCCCACCTGCTGGAGGCCAGATCAAAATACAGCCCACGCCTATATTTCCAGCAACACACCCACTGTCTCTCTCGAAAGGACACGTTGCTTGGATTCAAAAAAGAAAAAAGAAAGGACACGTTGCTCCCCTCCAGAAAAAAAAAAAGAAAAAGAAAGGACGCGTTGCTTTTCCTAAAAAAATCGAAAACAGAAAAGAAAGGACACTTTGCTGTGATTGGATAGAAGCAAGGGGACAAGTTTTTAGCTCCCTGCTCCTGGGGATGCAGAGCAACACGCTGACTTGCATGTTAGACTAATCAAACTGCACCTCTCTGACCTGGCGTCTAGTATTATAAATTTAATTAAACAGGCTCGCCTCGGAGAATATACCCCTCCGTCGCCATTGAAAAGCCAACCCAGCCTTTCACCATTTCTTAACGACGCTTCTTGCTTCATAATTCATCTCTGGCATCAAGTTTTTATCTTTTTTATATATAAAAAAAACATAGTACAAACGGCAATCGTCTGCATACAAGTATGAGCACACACTCCTATGAAATTCTACGAGAGATTGACGCGACTAATCTCAAGATTCAATAAGTAATATGAATAAATAGTCGTAAATACAACACCATTGTAAATCTAGAGACTTAAACCTCGATGGGTTGATTCCACTACAAAGAACCTATCCATTTGACTGTACCGACATCAAGTCTGGTGGCAGCAGACCACAAATTCCCACATACTGTAAAATTTAATTTATCATCTCATGAATGCTTGCCGCGAACCAACCATGGAATTAATTCCTTGTTACGCTTTCATGATGACGATGATGACGTAACCAACCTTGTTTTTCCTTTATTTGTAGCCTAGCGTTCCACTAAGTCTGGAGCCGTGTTTCATAGGCTCGTTTGACCGGCCGATATACACATTTGACGGGCCACAAACGGTACGGTGCCGTGTGCACAGTATGAACATCCGATTGCGCACATCATGCAAAGCAAGTTGCCAGGGCAAATGCATATATACTTATTGGTCGATGTAATTTTGGTTAAAGTCAAATGCCACTGATAGCAACATTCCGGCAGACTTAGCTTGTTCATTTGTGGGCGGATGAACGGACGGCCAGAATGCTAGGAAAGAATCATTGTCAAGTTGAGTATATCATATGAATGAAAATGCACTGAAGCAACGCCGATCATTGTTCTGATATCCCTGATTGATAAGCTTAAAGAGTCAGATACTCGTCAGATTATATACCAATATAGCTATATATACCATCTCTTATAACTGGCACGAATCAAGAATGTTTCGCATGAGCTACATATATAGACAAAGTAAACACATAAAAATATTTCTGCAAGCAATAAATATATGAGCACTAGCTAATGGAACTAAGTTTCAAAATAAAACAATCCACAGAAATCGGAAACCAAGCATAGAAAAAAATCAAAATAGTAACAAGATAACTATGTTTGGAAAAGGAAAAAGTAAAGAGCCAGTTGGGTTCCCACTGTATGGATGCATCACCTCTCGCTCTCACTGTAACCGAAAAAGATTGATGCAGCAAGAGAGACTTTTGCGTAAGCTGGAGAGCAAAGACTAGCGAGGCGATCAAAATTTCCTTTTCGATTTTTCACGTCCGTGGTATACTGTCCTTTCCGTTAATCACCTCTCAACTCTCAAGGAATGGATTAGTTCACTGTCGTGTAGTTCTTGGGGCCTCTAGGGGCCACACACTACCTAATTGCACGCGCCCTCGTCTACCTGCCGTTCGTGACATGCGATGTCATCTATCAGGGTCATGTTCGTTGACATTGCAGCTCTGCAAGTGTGCTTGAATTTGCAAATTAAATCTTCAAATATGTATATATATACTTCCGCTTCCTAAATGGAAATAAAGAAAGAAGAACTTGACCAATGAAAAGCATTGCCTGCATCAGCTCCCTAATTGCTGGGTATCTCTGTCTGACCGTTCGATTGCTGCAAACGATACATATGATGCATATGCTAAACTGCCTCCTGGTTAATTTGGTCAAAAACGTTAGATGCATGAAGAAAATACTACCCCAACACTTGATGTTACCAAGGATCAAGATTGTCAGCTATGTAATCTTATTCACAGCATGCAGCTAAGAACTGAATAAGCTATATATGTCTGGCAGGCCGCTGACTCTTGTCTCGTAATACACGGTTAATTGGTGGCACACACCTATATCTGGCCGACTTACCTAGCTATCATGTGCTCATGGCAGTCACACATGATGCGCTCGCTGAATCCCTCGGTTCTTAAACAGTTTTGTTGTTCTAACGTCATATATTCAAGAACAGAGGTATTATTTCCGTACGTAACTAACATGTACTACATAATCATCCAAAATGAACTTGGTAAATAGTACTGAATTGTAATACGTAACAAGAGACGTTTTGATCAAAGATTGGGAGCTGTCAGTCCTGGTCGGCCGGTGCAGCTGGTTGAGAGGAGAATGAAACAACTCGACCAAGATATTTGTCGAGGTCGTCACTGAAGAGAAAAACAAATGCATTTTGATTGGCCTACCACGCCACGTACGCAGCAGACGAGCTGGGCATATGATATTAGTATATGGATGGATCTGCTGCTCGATTCTGGACAAGCACCCTGCTGACCCAACAGATTCCGATCCTTGGCTGATCCGGCGGGATAAGGCCAACTCCAAGGTTCAGTGATGCGGCGCCGAGGTATCCGTTTTGCTCATTCTTTTTTTTTGCCAGTTCATTCACTAGAGTATCGATCTCTCTTCCAGAGTTGAGTTCAGACCTACTGATTCTTTTAATCCTGTCCTGATTCCGTCAGGCCCAATAATGCACATTGTTAATTCTCAAAAACCCCTTTCATGCGTCGACTGTCTCACCGCCAGCTGGGGCCAGCTCTAGCTTGCGTAGCTGCCGCGTTGCACCGGCACACATCTTGAGACGCCAAAATGTCAACCCCGTGCTTGCTATAAATAGCCCATCGACTCAGGAGGATCCCAAGCACAACACAACAAGCATTTCCTTCCTGCAAGCATCTCCTCAGATAGTTAGCTGCTTAACTAGCCTCAAGCCGCAGAGAGCAGCAAGCAATGGAGGTTGGTGCGCCTGGGAGCTCGGTGCACGGCATGACTGGCCGCGAGCCGGCGTTCGCCTTGTCCACGGAGGCGTCGGCCCACGATGCGGCGGCGTCCAAGTTCGACCTTCCGGTGGACTCGGCGCACAAGGCCACGACCTTCAGGCTCTTCTCCTTCGCCAATCCACACATGCGCACCTTCCACCTCTCATGGATCTCCTTCTTCACCTGCTTCGTCTCCACCTTCGCCGCCGCTCCGCTCGTCCCCATCATCCGCGACAACCTCGGCCTCACCAAGGCCGACATCGGCAACGCCGGCGTGGCCTCCGTCTCCGGGGCCATCCTCTCCCGTCTAGCCATGGGCGCCGTCTGCGACATGCTCGGCCCGCGCTACGGCTGCGCCTTCCTCATCATGCTCGCCGCGCCCACGGTGTTCTGCATGTCGCTCATCCACAACGCGGCGGGCTACATCGTGGTGAGGTTCCTGATCGGCTTCTCGCTGGCGACGTTCGTGTCGTGCCAGTACTGGATGAGCACCATGTTCAACAGCAAGATCATCGGCACGGTGAACGGCCTGGCCGCCGGATGGGGCAACATGGGCGGCGGCGCCACGCAGCTGATCATGCCGCTCGTCTACGACGTGATCCGCAAGTGCGGCGCGACGCCGTTCACGGCGTGGCGCATAGCCTACTTCGTGCCCGGGATGCTGCACGTGCTGATGGGCGTGCTGGTGCTCACGCTGGGGCAGGACCTCCCCGACGGCAACCTGAGGAGCCTGCAGAAGAAGGGCGAGGTGAACAAGGACAAGTTCTCCAAGGTGCTCTGGTACGCGGTCACCAACTACCGGACATGGATCTTCGTCCTGCTCTACGGTTACTGCATGGGCGTGGAGCTCACCACCGACAACGTCATCGCCGAGTACATGTACGACCGCTTCGACCTTGACCTCCGCGTCGCCGGCACCATCGCCGCCTGCTTCGGCATGGCCAACATCGTGGCGAGGCCCCTGGGCGGTATCCTCTCCGACATTGGAGCTCGCTACTGGGGCATGCGCGCTCGCCTCTGGAACATCTGGATCCTCCAGACCGCCGGCGGGGCGTTCTGCTTCTGGCTGGGCCGCGCCAGCACGCTCCCCATCTCCGTGACGGCCATGGTGCTCTTCTCCGTCTGCGCGCAGGCGGCCTGCGGCGCCATCTTCGGCGTCATCCCCTTCGTGTCGCGGCGCTCCCTCGGCATCATCTCCGGCATGACGGGCGCCGGCGGCAACTTCGGCTCGGGGCTGACGCAGCTACTCTTCTTCACGTCGTCGCACTACTCGACGGGCAGGGGGCTGGAGTACATGGGCATCATGATCATGGCGTGCACGGTGCCCGTGGTGTTCGTGCACTTCCCGCAGTGGGGATCCATGCTCTTCCCGCCCAACGCCGGTGCCGAGGAGGAGCACTACTACAACGCGGAGTGGAGCGAGGAGGAGAAGAGAAAGAACCTCAACGACGCCAGCCTCAAATTTGCCGAGAACAGCCGGTCCGAGCGCGGCAGGCGCAACGTCATCGAGGCCGCCACGCCGCCCAACAACACGCCCGAGCATGTATAAAAGGACAATTACGTTGTTGTCCGCGCGCGTGGAGAAGCTCCAAGAATTACGACCAAAAAAACAAAGGAAAAAGAAACCCACCCACCTGTTACAACTCGGATCTTAATTAGATGAGGGTTTACTTATTTGTGTTGTATAGTATGCACTATAGGCATATCTGTTAAAACTTTTGTATTGTATGTGCTTCACAAATGCAGTTCACATGAATATCACTCCACTTCAATTAGTCATGTATGTATTCTATCACTACATCATTGACTAAGTGTGACACCAACGTAATTTCCTTTTACAGTGTCTCCTTTCCATTCATCGGGGCGATTGAGGGGCAAACTTAACATTTTTTTCTATTCTTTCTGGAATTGTGTCACATAAGTGGTTGTTGAATCATATCAAACCTATTAATCTACTATGCATCGACCTGTTGCACCCATCAATTAATCCTAAGCTGATGAGAAAGGGGAGCAATTTACTTGTGGTTTAATACTTTCCCTCACGCGGAGGCTCTGTCAAGCCTCAAATGTGAAAATAGGAGCGGAGTGGTGAGAAATGCAGCCACCAGGTCTTGAACTCAAGACCTCTTTGCTTTGATACCATGTTAAGCTTCTATACACCAACCATTTGAACCTAAGCTTATGAGGCAGGGTGGACAATTCACTTATGATTCAACAAAGCTGATCATTGTCAAGGTGGCCGTTGATACTTCAAACATCTACTCCCTTCATTTCAAAATAATTGCATTTTGGGCTGTAGGCAGTGACATGCTCTTCCAGCCCAACGTCGGCACCGCCGAGGAACACTACTACAACGCTAAATGGAAAAGGGGAGGAGCATATAGAAGGAACATCAACGAAGCTAGCCTCAAATTTGCAGAGAACAACCACTAAAACGTTAATTAGTGGTTTTGGAGAATGATTTTGATAATTTGTGGCGATCTGATGGCAAATACCATGCAACATCTGACTGTACACGGCTAATTAAGTTTGCTAATAGTAGGAAAAAAACGAATACAATTATTGATAAGATTCCGCAAGTTTGTAAATTGGACAGTTCTATAAATTTCTCACTAGTACTATCATTATAATGGCAAAGTGAGCTTAAAATACTACAAGTTGCAATCTTGAACCTTAAAGTGATGAGAATGTAGAAAAGATATTAACAAATAAATTATGATTTGTACTAGTCATGATACAACACTAGTTCGTGGTCAATGAATAGGCCGCAAACGACCTCTGCGTAAGTGCCTAATTAGTCGATTTCTTACATACGCCAATTTTAATTACCTGCACTTAATCAACAGTGAATTAGCTGACGCCGTGATTCGACTGGTCAGTAACCGTCATCTGCCAATGTCGTTTCCCGACATATATAGGCAAGACATATATAGGCAAGTCACAAGTGCATATTTGTCAATAGAGAGGACGTTGACCAATATATATAACGCAACACATGCATGCATCAGGTAGGTGTGTGTCGTTGTTTTGGCCGTTCGACTGCTGCAAAAGATGCACGGTCGAGTTAAATCGGCCCTGTGTACGCCGGTTAGACGCACCGCGTCAGGCCGTCAGCTACACTAAACGACTACCTTCCGTCTGAAAGCTGCTTAATTAGGTGAAGAAAATTAAACACATCAAATGTTGACAAGCTGTATTTTCGGTACAAAGCCAGGATCTTTCTTGTTGCAGGGCAAAACATTAAGGCACTCATTTGGGCTGCCGACTTTAATTACATGACATGAAAAAAAAAATCAACGGAGTGAAATTGATCTCATGGTTGCGACGGAAACAGGTGTGATATTCCGTCACCTACTTCACTGTAAGCAACAACGTCATAGAAGTCAGTACGAGAGATAATTAGCTAAATAGTTCTGTGTTAAAACATGTTAGAACAGTTTAGGCCTTGTTTGGATACAAAGTATTTTTGGAGTTTTAAAAGAATACTACGGTTTTGCAAAATACTTTGGTTTTAAGAGGTATCAAATTAAACTGTTTGGATGTAGCAAGTTTTGTAGTTTTAAAAACCATGGTATTGCTAAAAGTGCAACCATTTTGGAGTTTTATAAACTCAACTCATGACTCTTTTTTCTAAACCATGGTTTTGCTTGGCACTAGCTTCTAAAACCATGGTTTCTTGATACTTTAGTTTTGAAATACTTCAACACCCAAACAGGCCCTTAGTCTTTAATTCAAGTCACGTACTTGCACTTACGGCTAAGTATTCTTGTACTGGTATGACACGTTTACATGTATGGTAACTTCGTCTATAATATTAGGATGTCAAGTCTAAGTCTTTTATAGGCATCCATAGAGATAATGAGACAATATCTACATCCTTTATTCATAGAGATGTATGTATGTATGTGAGTATATGTGATTGTACTGTGTTTCGAAAAGAAAAAGACCCGTATTTTACTTGTAGAAAAGACTCGCATGGCACACAAATTGGAGGGAAACAGATACAGTTGAATGAAACTTTTGAAAGTTTTGTCAAACAAGGTATTGCTGGATGGACATGATGATGGTACAGAGGATATTGTGTTTTTTTTAAATAGCAAAAAACTATAATAAAGATGAATGGAACTTGGTTAACAAAGTTTGTCATCGTCCTCGAGGCTCGATTCTGAACACGCACCTTGTGCCGTGGGCCGACCTCCAAGATTCTGGTCCTTGACTGCTCCCAGAGGAAAAGGCCATTCCAGTTTCGGTGATGCGGCGCCGAGGTCTGCTCATTGTTAACATCCTTTCTCCGGCTTTCCTCTTCTCCTATTATTGTGAACTACTCATCCTCCCTTGATTCCGTCACATCTAATAATCGACGTTATTAACTCCCAAAATGTCAACTCATGTGCTCTCTATAAATAACCCATCGATCTGGGATCCCAAAGCACAACAAGCCCAAATCAAAGCATCTGCACTCGCAAGCAGCTAGCACAATCTTCCGGCAAGAGCAAGCTGGTTGCGGAAGCTTAGCTTGAAGCCGCATAGAGCAGCAAGCAATGGAGGTTGGGGCGCCCGGGAGCTCGCTTCATGGCGTGACTGGCCGCGAGCCGGCGTTCGCCTTGTCCACGGAGGCGTCGGCCCACGATGCGGCGGCGGCCAAGTTCGACCTGCCGGTGGACTCGGCGCGCAAGGCCACGACCTTCAGGCTCTTCTCCTTCGCCAACCCACACATGCGCACCTTCCACCTCTCATGGATCTCCTTCTTCACCTGCTTCGTCTCCACCTTCGCGGCCGCGCCGCTGGTCCCCATCATCCGCGACAACCTCGGCCTCACCAAGGCCGACATCGGCAACGCCGGCGTGGCCTCCGTCTCCGGGGCCATCCTCTCCCGTCTCGCCATGGGCGCCGTCTGCGACATGCTCGGACCGCGCTACGGCTGCGCCTTCCTCATCATGCTCGCCGCGCCCACGGTGTTCTGCATGTCGCTCATCCACAACGCGGCGGGCTACATCGTGGTGAGGTTCCTGATCGGCTTCTCGCTGGCGACGTTCGTGTCGTGCCAGTACTGGATGAGCACCATGTTCAACAGCAAGATCATCGGCACGGTGAACGGCCTGGCCGCCGGATGGGGCAACATGGGCGGCGGCGCCACGCAGCTGATCATGCCGCTCGTCTACGACGTGATCCGCAAGTGCGGCGCGACGCCGTTCACGGCGTGGCGCATAGCCTACTTCGTGCCCGGGATGCTGCACGTGCTGATGGGCGTGCTGGTGCTCACGCTGGGGCAGGACCTCCCCGACGGCAACCTGAGGAGCCTGCAGAAGAAGGGCGAGGTGAACAAGGACAAGTTCTCCAAGGTGCTCTGGTACGCGGTCACCAACTACCGGACATGGATCTTCGTCCTGCTCTACGGTTACTGCATGGGCGTGGAGCTCACCACCGACAACGTCATCGCCGAGTACATGTACGACCGCTTCGACCTTGACCTCCGCGTCGCCGGCACCATCGCCGCCTGCTTCGGCATGGCCAACATCGTGGCGAGGCCCCTGGGCGGTATCCTCTCCGACATTGGAGCTCGCTACTGGGGCATGCGCGCTCGCCTCTGGAACATCTGGATCCTGCAGACCGCCGGCGGCGCCTTCTGCTTCTGGCTGGGCCGCGCCAGCACGCTCCCCATCTCCGTGACGGCCATGGTGCTCTTCTCCGTCTGCGCGCAGGCGGCCTGCGGCGCCATCTTCGGCGTCATCCCCTTCGTGTCGCGGCGCTCCCTCGGCATCATCTCCGGCATGACGGGCGCCGGCGGCAACTTCGGCTCGGGGCTGACGCAGCTGCTCTTCTTCACGTCGTCGCACTACTCGACGGGCAGGGGGCTGGAGTACATGGGCATCATGATCATGGCGTGCACGGTGCCCGTGGTGTTCGTGCACTTCCCGCAGTGGGGATCCATGCTCTTCCCGCCCAACGCCGGTGCCGAGGAGGAGCACTACTACAACGCGGAGTGGAGCGAGGAGGAGAAGAGAAAGAACCTCAACGACGCCAGCCTCAAATTTGCGGAGAACAGCCGCTCCGAGCGCGGCAGGCGCAACGTCATCGAGGCCGCCACGCCGCCCAACAACACGCCACAACACGTCTAAATCCAAACAATGCTACTACTAGGTGTCATATGAGATTGCAATGGGTGGTAATTATTACTTCCGAGCTCCGTGATTTTTTTCTAAATTGTGCACCACAGGTTCGGTGAGGGGTACTACCAAATATTATAGAGTGCTATATATTATTTGTTATACGAGATTCGCCAAATGTATTTTTTTGGAACTCAATTGTATCTTGTTGACAAGCTGCGTGTTGCTGATGACATAATTTGTTCAATGAAGGAGTATATGTCATGGTTTATCTGTTTCACATGCCGCGATCGGTTTTTTTTTTTTGTTGTTGGGTTTGAAAACATCATATATATATATGGGCAATCGACAATGACATCACATATAGTTTACTCGACAAGGACATGCAACCTGATGATCACATTCTTTGGAAACATAGAGGCGACGCCTGATATTTACGCGCTTTCATATTTTTCTATTTAATTTAAGCTGTTATGGATTGTTTGAGTCACTAAATTAAGCCATAGTTTTGTTCGGGCTGCTAAGTTGACAAAGTAAGTTGTACTTGTATGATTATGCACTACAACAATATACTTGTATGAAAGCAATCTCATAGACAAATCGAGTCATATACTTTGCATATGGTCAGTTGAGAAAAGGATTTAAGGCGCCAAATAAAAAGAGAACATAGGGACCAATGTGGACCATATAGCCATTTGAGCTGATCATATGATGTCATTTAAATCCCTTTCCGTGGCTCAAGAATAATAGTTCCATAATGAGAAAGGCTCCAACTAATGTAACTGTACAATAATGCTTCACATCTGAATGAACTCCTGTAGTCCTGTACAAGTGTACGACTACTTCATGCAATCATGCTATGACATTGGCCTAGTGCCACGTCGTCTCTGTCGTACACTAGTCCGAAAAAAAGGTCATACTTGTAGTGAAATAATATATACTACTTGCTATCCATTGGAACGACATATTCTAAATAAAATCCTTATGATTTTCAATTTATGATGTTATGACAATAGGTAATTTGAGATAGTACAAGATATTGTCATAACACCATCAATTAAAATAAACTCGGGCCTGCCATTTTCTCTCCAAGTACAAAAGATATTGTCATAGCACCAAAAGGCATATTTTTGAAAAACTCCTGTCCAAGGCCATTAGTCCAGGGTCAGGTTGAGAGCGGAACGTCCCCCTGACAGAGACCGGCGGATGTGGACGACGAAACTGGCAAGCCAGGTTGGCTGACCTGAGGACTAGCTAGGTCAAGATAATGGAAGTGTATAAAGAAACCTGTGGAGGACAACTCAATTCTTACTTGTTGGAGCTCATTAGTTCACCGCAAATGGATAGCTTATCATCGGACGCTGGTATACTATATACATTTAATGGAGGAAATTGAGGAATGTGCGCTAAGGGACTCTCTCTCATCCATTGGAAGCAATGTCAACTCAGAGACCGGAGACAGTAGGATAGCTCAAAGCGGACTCATGTATGAGCTTAATATGCATGCATTATTGTTGGCATTTAGTCAGAAAATAAGCCACCATACAACATAGGTTGGTCAGACCAGGCAAAAGTCAAAAGAAGAAGCATGAGGTGTATTAGCCAATGGATATAAGTGAGAGCAACTGCATGTGATAACTGATAAGCATACATATGGCTCAGTGCCAGCTTGGTGGCAATTCAGTGAACATTGGCACTGCCACCCGAAATTACTTTCAATTTGTTCATTGAGAATTGGACGAACTAGGAAATCATGTGGTAATAGTGCCTAACGAAAATTTATTGGGCACGCGCATGTTTGAATGAATTCAGACTGTGGAGAGCAAGGGAGCATCTATTGGTCGTCCAACGGCACTGCTGTGATATATTGTAGCGCCCCGCGTTTTTGCCCGATATATATATATATATATAGGTTGTGTTAAATTTAAGGGAAACTTGTGTTTTCTATTGCGATCGATGAGGGGTAGTAAACAAAACAAATTTTTAAATGGTTCTTTGTCTGGCTACGGATGGGCTCGGTTGGCACGGTTACAGTTTCTCTGGAAACGTTTCGATTTCAACTTAGAAACGTTTTCTCAACATAAAACAGAATCACTACATAAACCGTTTGGCTGGTTGTCTAGTTTCAGTTTCAGCAAAAAGAGGACTGAAATTGTAACATTTCACTTGTTCAGCATAACTCACAAACAATTGTTACATGCTCCTCTTTTGACCAATCAGCAGATTTAGCCATGTATACAAACATTCATGTAAAATTTTGTATGGAAATAAAATCTTTGTGTTGAGAGGTACACTGCGACTACCAGATGGTCCAATACACAAGCATGCACATCCACAAGCATCAGCTGTACTAGAAAAAAAAATTATGCCCCATGCGAACAGCACTAGGCAATTTTTGTGGAGCAAAAGAGCAAAAGGAGAAGAGTACGTGCCTTGGAGTTGCAGCGACGGTGACCTGGAACTCGATGGGGAGGGTCCGCCGTTTCAGCTCACGGAACACGTTTACATCACTGCTAGTACATACTTGTTCCTCTCAACCTTATTAATGGGTACGGTACGGTACGAACAGTCGTCCAATAAATAAAGCAAAGTGCAGGCGAGCGTATCTCCGCTCAGACGTGCTGCGGCGTGTTGTTTGGCGGCGGTGGCGAGGATGGCGTTGCGCCTGCCGCGCTCCGACCGGCTGTTCTCGGCGAGCTTGAGGCTGGCGTTGTGCAGTCCCTTGCTCTTCTCCTCCTCGCTCCACTCCGATGCGTAGTAGCCCTCCTCGTCGGCGGTGGCGCTGGGCAGGAAGAGCATGGAGCCCCACTGCGGGAAGTGGCCACGATGATGCCGGCGACGCGGAGGTCCAGGTCGAAGTGGTCGTAGTAGTACTCGGCGATGACGTTGTCGGTGGTGAGCTCCACGCCCATGCAGTAGCCGTAGAGCAGCACGAAGACCCACGTCCTGTCCGTAGTTGGTGACCGCGTACCAGAGCACCTTGGAGAACTTGTCCTTGTTGGCGTCGCCCTTCTTCTTGAAACTCCTGAGAGGTTGCCGTCGAGGAGGTCCTGCCCCATGGTCAGCACCAGCACGCCCATCACCACGTGCATTAGCCCCGGCACGAAGTAGGCCACGCGCCACGCCGTGCACGGCGTCGCGCCGCACTTGCGGATCACCTTAATTCGTAGACCAGCGGCATGATCAGCTCTTCAGCTGCGTGGCGCCTGCATGTTATTGTTGCCCCACCCGGCGGCGAGACCGTTCACCGTGCCCATGATCTTGCTTTTGAACATGGTGCTGACGATGAAGCTGCTAGATCTGCTCGAACTTTTTTTTCTCGAACGCGCAGGAGAATTGCGTGTCATTTGTATTAAGTAGAAAAATGATTACAATGTCTTTACTCCGGCCAAGGTTAGTCTTTTATCAGATTCGCGCCATTGATGGAAAAAAAACGACACACGCCCTATCGAGGCCTACTAGCACTACTGCACTGATCCCCGAAGCTGTCGCGCGCCCGCGAGCATCCACAGGTCAAGATCTGCTCGATTAGCATGAGCAGTCAGTCTGGTATTTATATCATTGCCCGCCAGACTAGCTGACATTTTGGCCTTCATATTCGCGTTGTCGGTCGAAAGCAAAGCTGACATATTTATATATATCTGGATCTGGTGCTTGCCTTTTGGGGTTGCCGATAAGTACGGATGAGAGAGACGGAATCATACGGAGCGATTTGTGTACGCTGTCATTGACATTGAGTTTGTGTGGGAGCTGGAGCGTTGAAACCGTGAAAGAGACTTCAAAAATCAAGTGGCAATGGAAGGAGGGGCCATTCGAAGAATGGCAAAGTCAGCAGGGGAGTTATATAATTAACATCCCGGGCGCCGCACATCTCCTGCGTCTGCGGCCCTGGGAGCTCCAGAAGCTTATCCCATGGAATCGCCCAAGGATCAGAACAACAACAGCTCAGGCCGGACCCATCAGATGCGTGCTCCGGCCCGGCAGCGCGAACAAGTAGAATGCCTGCAACCGGAAATACTTAACCTCTACTGCTGTGCTGTGCATGACATGGATACTGGGTGTGCAAATTGTTTGTTTATTTCGACTCTACTGGGTGTACATGTCCGTGTACGATGTTTCAGACTTCAGAGAGCCTAATTCAGTAGCTAGCTGCTACTACGAGCAGCTAAGTGTGTGCCGACCTTTGGCCATGTATGCGTACATGTGCATGCATATTGCTTTATGGATCGTGCGCCCCTGAATAATTAACAGTCTGTAGTATGTAGACTACGCGTTACTACACAGAGACATAGTAACAAATACAAAGATATCGGCTAAAAAAATATATACAAAGATATCTCTTGCAGCCATCGAACGGCCGGGATAACAACAGCAGCAGCAACGACAGCGACAGAGATGGTGATGCTTGCAATACTATACTGGTACGGTCTGAATTTGCAGATATGGAACCGTAACTACGTACTATGACAGACATAATACTAGTTAGTAATTCGATTGTTCCAAACCGTGTGACGACACAAACGGCTGCGCATACATACTGTACTAACTGGTGCAAAGATACTACTACTGACCCCCCCCCCCCCCCCCCCCCCCCCTTTTTTTTTTTGGAGGCCTACTGACCCATTTTGTTGTGCACGTCACTCCTGCAAGCTCTTGTTTTCTTCAGGACGCAATGCTTCACAAATAGCAATTAGCAGCTCTTCCGGCCTCCTCTAGGTGCCTCCAAATCATGAGCAAATTAACCCGGCTAAGTGCAACGACAGAAACGAGAAGTGCCTCCAAATCTGGGTGTACAACTCTGACCACCAGATTTGAATTTGAAACTGTCCATTTAGTAAGTACTTTTTTAGACGAACTCCTTTTAACTAATTTCCCTCCAGTTTTCTAGCTCGCCTCCTGTCAACAGTGATCCTGGCTACAATTCCGCCATCTAAATGAGAAACAATCTTGCAAACAATTAATAATTTAAAAGGAAAAAAAACGCCACTTTTCTTGATTCTAAAAAAAAAAAAGGCAAAGGGAACATAATGCGTGTACGGATCACCTGGCCTTTAGAACTTATCTGGGCTGCCGACCCTGCTGTTTGCATGATAAGTTATAATTCAGCAAGTCGAAAGTACACGGATGACACAGATCATTAGACAAAAATGCTTCAGCCGTAATTTTGGTTTGCAGCATCACGTCCACGTGTTATGTTTTTGACTTGATCAAGCAAATAATGCATCTAATCAAATGTTGTCGACATAGCAGGTACAGCTGCCGTACATGGACCCACGATCTATAGAAAAATGCTTGTGGTTTTCTTTAAAAAAAGTAAATTTATTCATCGCAAAAAAGGGTAAATTTATGGAATTTAAACATTTTCATGCATCAGCATCAAGCTGCAGGTTTCTTTGGTTCCTTCTTTTTTTCCTAGAAAAACAACAAGAAGAACGGTAATGGGCTAAGAGGTGTGGTTTTGAATTGGAGGGAGCCATAGCCCATAGGCCTCTTTGATGGGCTGTATATGTAATGCTGAATATGTCCAACTGCCGCTCTCTGTCCAACGGTCAAGGCGAATTCGTTCCATGAACATTGGGGATCTTATTGTACAGGAGTCTGAGGAGCGTTCGTACAAAGCTACGTACTGCATCCTATGTGCTCTGTGTAGAAGTAAGAAAGTACACAAGCATGAATTAAACGTGCTGCGGCGTGGCGTCGGTGGCGAGTACGGCGTTGCGCCGGCCGCGCTCCGACCTGCTGTTCTCGGCGAACTTGAGGCTGGCGCTATGGCGGCCAATGCTCTTCTCCTCCTCGCTCCACTCGGCGGCGTAGTAGCTCTCCTCGTCGGCGCCGGCGCTGGGAGGGAGGAGCATGGATCCCCACTGCGGAAAGTGGACGAGCACGAGGGGCAGTGTGCACACCATGGCCATGATGCCCATGTACTGGAGCCCCCTGGCCATGGAGTACCTGGAGGAGGTGAAGAAGAGCAGCTGCGTGAGCCCCGCGCCGACGTTGCCGCCGGCGCCGGTCATACCGGAGATGATGCCGAGGGAGCGCCGCGAGACGAAGGGGATGACGCCGAAGGTGGCGCCGCAGGCCGCCTGGGCGAACAAGGAGAAGAGCACCATGGCCGTGACGGAGGTGGGGAGTGTCTTGGCGTGGCCGAGCCACAGGCAGGCGGCGCCGCCGGCCGTCTGCAGGATCCAGACGGTCCAGAGGCGCGCGCGCATGCCCCAGTAGCGCGCGCCGACGTCGGAGAGGACGCCTCCCATGGGGCGCGACACGAGGTTGGCCATGCCGTAGCAGGCGGCGATGATGCCGGCGACGCGGAGGTCGAGGTGGAAGTGGTCGAAAAAGTACTCGGCGATGACGTTGTTGGTGGTGAGCTGCACGCCCATGGAGTAGCCGTAGACGAAGACGAAGACCCAGGTCCGGTAGTTGGAGGCCGCGCACTGGAGCACCTTGGAGAACGCGTCCTTCTTGTTGGCATCTCCTCCCTGCTTCCGCAGGTTGCTGAGGTTGCCGTCGGGGAGGTCCTGTCCCAGGGTGAGCACCAGGACGCCCATCACCACGTGCATCGTCCCCGGCACGAAGTAGGCGATGCGCCACGCCGTGAAGGCCGGCGCGCCGGACTTGAGGATGCCTTCGAAGACGAAGGGCATGATGAGCTGCGTGGCTCCGCCGCCCATGTCGCCCCACCCGGACGCCAGCGCGTTCACCGTGCCGATGATCTTGATGTTGAACATGGTGCTTGTCCAGAACTGGCACGACACGAACGTCGCCAGCGACAGCCCGATGAAGAACCTGAGGGTGATGTATCCGGTGGCGCTGTCGATGACGGACATGCAGAACACCGCGGGCGCGGCGAGCATGATGACGAAGGCGCAGCCGTAGCGCGGGCCGAGCAGGTCGCAGACGGCGCCCATGGCGAGCCGCGAGAAGATGGCCCCGGACACGGAAGCCACGCCGGCGTTGCCGATGTCGGCCTTGGACAGGTTGAGGTTGTCGCGGATGATGGGGATCAGCGGCGCGGCGGCGAAGGTGGAGACGACGCAGGTGAAGAAGGAGATCCACGAGAGGTGGAAGGTGCGCATGTGCGGGTTGGCGAAGGAGAGGAGCTTGATGGACTTGGCCTTGTGCTCCGAGTCCACCGGAAGGTCGAACGACTTGGCCGGCGCCGCCTGGTCATGGGCCGTGGACAAGGTGAACGCCGGCTCACGCCCCGTCATGCCGTGCACCGAGCTACCCGGCGCGTCACCGGCCATATCTGCTGCCCTCCTCTTAATTTCTTCAACCTTCCTAGCTCTCCTGTAAGAGAACAGCTTAAGTGTGTGACTGCTTGTTGCTGTACGTTCACTGGTGCTTTAGGATCCTGCATCGATGGAGGGGGTTTTATAGACAAGCAGGGGAAGAAGCTGATAAGCAGAGCATCTTCTGTCTCAGCGACAAGGAAGAGTTGACATTTTCTCGGTTCCGTACGCGCGGCTACGGCACCTTGACTGCCGTGTCATACCTGCATTGCATGTGCCTTTGGTTGGTCCCACAGGTTCGTTTGACTTTTCCGTGTTTCACGCAACTCTCACCCTGCAACGCAAATCACACTTCGCCTTTGGTTGGGCTTGACTAAGGACCTCCTTCACGATTGGTAGGGATCATCTATGGTAAACGTAATATCGTTATTAAACTATACAATAATCAATTTAAGAAAATGTTGAAAAGTTTATATTCATACGCAATTACATGACCTATGTATATACCTAAAAAATATCCCCTTATGCAAACTGCATGCATATTCTTCGGCAATCCCAAGTAGTAAAAGGAACTCATAGCATCGATCGCCTTCGTTTAGGTGTTGTCAGGCAAGTTAACTTTGTCATATTCTCATTAGGATCATAGTTTTGAACATCTTTCTTAAATTGATTACAAACAAGTTTGATGGCATGTGGTTTGAGCCTAGGATTGGCATATGCATGGTTTCAGTGCATCAATATATAAAGAGTGATAAGAATCATAAGATGTCGTACTTTTTGTAGAAGACAAAGTAAGACCATGCATATTACAGTTCTAAAGACAGAAAGTGTATAGAGAACAAATTTTAGGAAAACAGCTAGGCGCGCAAAAATGAATGCGGACCCACATTCTGTTCCAGTTGTTGCACACTCATGATGCACATTTTTATCCACTTATTAAACCTTCCGTACGACGCTAAGAACTATCCTTCCGTCGTTGCTAATCCAAACCAACTATTTCTCTCGATTGAAGAGCCTATAGACAAAGAAGATAAGTTATCTGGGCTGCAACCCCGGTTATATGCATGCATATGCACGATAAGATAGTCAGAGTGTCATGCATGAAGGGTATTGTAGCTTTCCCATGTCTCCATCGATCCATCGTATGCTTCAGTCCGAATATACATGTTTGAGTATCTCAGCAACCCGAAAAGAGTCCAAGTACGTGTTCTCTACGTCGATGCACAGGCAGGCATATTGCATGTTTATTACATGTTTTCTCTCGAAACACAAGTTTATTATCCTTATTTGACTTGAGCATTCGAATGAATGCATAGCATCTGATAAAAGTCGCCTTGCGCAGTTGCAGTCGGTGCAGACGTACACCAGCCGTACAAGGACCAACGATCAACGGCCTAGCTGTATTTAAAACTGAACAGTTGGTACGAAGAAAGAGATTGATGCTGCTTATATAGAGTATTTATTAAAAAAATACAATACAGTATTGAGAGCTTTCGATCTCTGCCACTCCAGTTTCCTCCTTTTTTTTTTGCGAGGGACTTTCTTTATATTTGTTTTAAGAGAACTCTCTCCATTTTTCCTACAGAACACGCCAAGCATGCACAAGATAAAGAAAGGAAAAGATGTGCTGCTGTCAAAATACTACTAGTACTTAGCGTTGCGTGCACAATCTGCATGCTTGTGTTTTCCACGGCTGCGCATCACGTGGACAGCTAAGCATGCAGCGTTTCATCAGTTTTCTTAGGCCCTGTTCCAAACCTCTAGGGATAGCAATTAGCAATTAAAATTAGCGGTAGAGGTTTGAAACGGGTACAGCTAATACCTTAGCTAACAATTAGTGGATTCCCAGCTAACAATTAGTTCACAAGCTGCCTGACCCTGCTAAACTCAGCTAATTCTACCTTTTTGCCCTCGCTCTTCAACCCTATCTCACCCGAACATAAATAATAAAAGCAGTTGTTTTGGCGGTAAAAGAAAAAACAAAGGTATGAGACACAAAGTAACAATTAGCTACCTTGTTAACTAGAGGTTTGGAACACCCTCCATCTAATAGTTAGCTAGCTAGCTCTAGAGGTTTGGAACAGGGCTTTAATCTCTCGCTTTTAATTAGATAGTTTTTTCTTAATCTCTCGTAATACGTGTAAGAGCATCTTCGATGGCATCCTGGGTAAGATTACTGGCGGCTAACTAAGACTGCAATTGTCAAACGATTCGGTTCAACAACCATCTCCCTCCCGGTGTGCGGTGCAGATCGACGTGTACGGCCAGCATGTTCCTATCCCAGATCCGTATAGTGATAGATATATAATACAGGTATAAATCTTGTTAGTATATACTCTCTAGTACCAGCAAAAGATGCTTGCAGGCGGAAGTCAACTATCTGTGCAAAGCAAGACTTGTATCGACGTGCTGATGACTCGATCAAGTTCCGTACGTACGGTAACACATCAGCAGATAGGGAGGGTGCCGTAAGTCGCCGAACAAGCACAGGATGAAAACAATGTATTGCCCAGAGGCCGGCCGGAGTGATGTGGAAGCTAGAAGGAAGCCCTAGAATGTTTAATGAACTGAAGTTGGCAAGGCGAGCAGATGCATGGGCATGGCACTAGGTGTTGTGTTGACTCTGCTGCGTCCAGAGGGGCTGGGCCTCTTCATTCGACGATGAGCCGCCAGACATCTATCTATATATATATATATATCGATCATCTAGTAGTAGTAGTTACGTACGCTATATCTGAAAAATATCGCCGGGGCCAAAGGAGAGGGCTCACCGGAGATGATGATGGCCGATCGAGCATGTTCGTCTCGCATCATTGATGCAGACTGCACTTCTAACACAACATATATAGTTGTACGTAGTAGATGCATGGCTGCTTCAGGGATACATGGTGATACGTGAAGGTCAAATATAGAGAGAGCACTGCACTAGCTACTGTGTCCACTTGATCGAACGTCAAAGAAGCCGCACTGACCGGGGCAAGTGGCAGGTAAAACTACTCTATGTTCATCACTTCCTTGTCAGCACCCACGACTGTTTCAGTGAATTAATTAAAGCCGTTGTTATTTGGACGCGCGAGGAAAGAAAACGTCGGCTATTAGCAGTTGGGACCTCCTCCTGCCCATGTGCTCCTTCGTCCGGCCTCCACGTTGATAGGAGGAAGTTCATCTGCTCCAAAGTCCAAACTCGGCGCCAAAGTCCAAACTAGGATTTCGTCGATTGAACAACCTATATTATAGCTAAAAAAAACAAGAAAAAGAAGATAAGCTATCTGGGCTGCTATGCACGATAAGCTATCGCTGAGATAGTCAAACATGGATGACAAATCGGTGATAGCTCTAGCTTGCTTAATTGCTTGTCTCGATGCGATGATGCTTCCAGTCTGGATATTTTTTCTTAGCATCGACGTTGCTTGTTTGTTACTTTGACTTTTTGGTGCGGATTTGTACTATCACCATCGGTTGGTGCCCTGGCCTGCTATATGGTGGTGGGCAAAATGCTGCTGGTACTGATATCTTTGTAAATGAGAGATACTTTCTGAATACGCAACGCACGAAAAACGTATGTTAATTATGTGATTGGATGGATGGTGACATTATCTGGCTGTATGCGTTGTCACATCGTTTCTAGATCAACATCGCCGCTTGCGCTTTGTCAAGTTCACAGTGCTTAGCACGAATGAATACGTACGTACGTCTTTGTTTGACTCTAGCAGTCTAAAAATTCATCGAACCAGCTGCTCAAAGCCCAGCTTTTTTGTTTATTGATCTCTTTTCTCTCATCATCGGCCTTCTCATCATGGTTTTATTTATGTTTGTGAATATATAAAATAGTCATATTTTCTGCTGCGCGCCCCATTTCTCCTTCTCTTTTTCAACCTTGGTAACTGAAAGTGGTGTAACATGCCTGAACACTGATTACTGAATGTGGTTTTCGACTAACACCGGCCAAGCTTGGAGGTGGCCGCCGTCGGTGATTCCGGTGAAAGACGGAGGAGATGCAGAGTCTCTGGCCTGGGGTCGGATCGGAGGAGGGGAAAAACGCCGTCGAGTCTTGTACGTCCATGCGTGAACCTTCTGCCCATGGCGGCTTTCTAATTACCACGTGTCAAGTTAATTACATAGTTGTTTCCTCAAAAAAAAAAAAAGTTAATTACATAGTTGGTCAAAGGTTCCGATCCCTTAAGCATTGTATTACCGTACTCTTCATTAACTCGGCAACATGGCTCTTGATCTTATTATATTCTGCCTCGATGTTTATTGCATACTGCTTTTTGGCTATCAAGAAAAGAAATCTGCACCTCTTTTGTTTTATTTCTTAACTGATGCACAAAATAAATAAATAAAATGTTTCACGTATAACTCATTTGTACATACGACCACATGTTACGACCAAGTGAATCACCATCAGAGTGATTTAAGCCATTAGATCTGTATAGTCATACAATGCGGTCGCATAAATATGTCGGATGAATAGCAAGGCCCACACAAAATAGCTTTTTAAAAAAAAAAACACAAAATAGCTTTTTTTACATGCTTGGATCTCGGAGGGAGGGGTGCTCGCCAAATATGCGTCGGCCTAGAGCCCAACCAGATTTTGTGCCTGAGTGCGACGAAACGCTAAGCTAAGTGTACATTAATATAGGCCCATATTTCCTCATCCAATCAGCAGCTGGCTCCATTCCGGCCCACCAGCCCGTTCCTTTCTTTATTTGAATCCGCCGCGCGGCGGGAGTAGTTAGCAGGATGTCTGTTATGGCTTCATCACATGGCCAACTAAGCATGCAGCGACGCTAACCGATACACCCAAGCGTTTCATCAGTTTTCTTAATCTCGCTTTCTATCTCATGTCAGAGCATCTTCGTCCCGTCTAATGTGTCCTAGATTGATTGATTATAGCTCCCACAAGTGTGGTGGCAACGACAAAAACTGCAATCACCCGATCCAACCAGCTACAGCACTGTTCACGCAAGCAGACAATCCAGATCTGCAGTTTGGGATTAGTACATTGACGTGTCCGGTTCCTCACCCTCCAGTCACTAATAGTGTAATGTACTAGTACCAAACATATGAAGCAGAACATGGGTGCAAATTATGCATCGCGAAACCATATATTCGCATGCATCAGACGTATCGATCTTGATGCGGTGGCGCCAAGTGTGCACCACGCCCGATTTACTAATAGATTCCTGCTAGATCCTCCTGTGATCGTCAAGTTGACTCTATTAGTTGTAGCCTGACTGCTGCTAATCATGCTTATATAGGTGCAGAACTACACACGCGCACTGATCAAACACACAAGAGCGACCAGCTTCCTTGAAACAATCGGTATGGGGTATGGAGCTGATGAGTCTGGTGCGTGCAGACTTCTTCCAGTTATCGAGGAGGAGCCCGAGAGCGAGGTCTCCTCGCCGGAGTTGACCATGGTAGCTGAGCGCAGGAAGGCCATCGTGTCCAGAATGCGGGAGCTCCTCCGGCGAGCTGCCGCCGCGCAGTCCGCTCACGGCAACCTCCGCCGCTCCACCGTAGCCACAGCCAGGAAATGGAAGGTACGTACAGGGGAACGTCCATTACACCTCTGCAATTATAAAGAGTACTCAGTCAGCAACTCTGATGACTCTCAATGATCTTGTGCTTAATTCGTTCGTTGTTCATCGATCAGAGGGTGGTGGGGCGAATTCATCACAAGAGGGGAGGTCATGAGCGAGTAACACTGCAGGACGACGGCATGAGCTCGGTATCGTCCATCTCCAGCAAGAGCAGCTTCAGCTGGGAGGCCGCCGCCGCGGAGAGCTGTTCGTCGGCCATGTCGCCTTCCAATTGTTCGCCGCAGCTCTGGCCGGCTGCAGCCTTTGTTTCCGCGAAATCCAAGACCAAGTCGGATCACTCGCCGGCGATGAGCACTGCCCGGTTCAGCTCGGGCTCTGACGATGACATGAGGATGGCTCACTGGGTCACCACGGATTCTGACTGTAAGCTCTCGCATCTCTCATGGCATTGCTGCTCCAGAAATTATCTTCTTTCTTCCGCAAAGAAAACTTCGTTGGTTTTCCATCAAAAAAAAAAACTTCGTTGGTTAATGATCTGGTCTCGTCGAAATAAATTTTCAGTTGTCGTGCTGGAACTCTAGCCAGAAACGGGGGCATTGCTCGAGGATCATCACTGCAAACTTGTGCTTCAGTCGGCTTCTTTGGCTAGGCTGGGTCGTCAATTTCAGCCTTCAGGAATCCGGACCCGCCTTTCGTCAATGTTGTCTGACTGTAGATATGGACTGCAAAGAGCTTCTTTCTCTGTACAAAATCTCAAGATAAGAGTACCAGTCCGACTAGGCGACTAGGCTCCGAAATAGATTCATATATATAGGATCGTATTCTAATGCAGTTTTGGTACTTTACGACTGATTCACAGAGCAATGCTGCATAATTTGCAGCAGGAAATAATAGTACCAATAAAAAATGCAGTTAAAAACCGCAGATTATGAAAACAACAAGAATAATGTTTTCAGAGAACAGAAAAGATAAAAATGAATTGATACAAAGCAGAGCTAGTGCCCATGAATGATATTGGGCATCTGAGTCAATTGAAGTCGCTTCTTCCAGACTTCAGAAAGTGAGCACAACACAAGTGCCTACCTAAGAAATATCCAGTAAAGAAGAGGGAAACTAAATAGCACTGGGAAATACTAACTGACAACAATACCTCATCCATCAGTCCAGATATTACAAAAATTACTTACTATTCCATATTCTTAAACCTGACACGCTAACAGTCAGTGTTGATGACATACGCATCAACTGAGAGAACATTCTCAATAAAAATGTTACTGCTGCCCTGACAACAGGTGTGACTCTTGCATATCAGCTCTGTAATTTCCCTAGCCATCAAATCACAATCCTTCATTTTCAATTACTTCTTTGAGAATCAAAACTGCTGCCTGCTTATCCAGATTCTTGTTGTACTCACCACATGCGAAGGACTGGATGCAGTTTGGACAGCCATCTAAGTTGGTGCAGCTGCATGTCGAAACAAGCTCTAAAGCAGAAACTAGCAGGTCCCCAAAGAGCAGCTTGACCTGTGATGCTAATCCGATGCCTCCGGGATGTTTGTCGTACAACAGAATTCTATCACACGTTTTCTGAGGGTTCGCACACTGTCTTCCAGGATCAGAACCAGTGCACGTTGCATTACTTTGGAGAGCAGCATGACATTGTGTTCCCAGGTCAGAAGCACTGCACATTATATGCAGTGGTACTATACTCAGGAGAGCATGTGAAGCAGCATGGACACCACCATGAAATTCCAACTTCTTTTGCTCCATGGCTGCCCTTACTCGTTGGGGAATACTGATCCAAGCGGCTTGAGTGTCGAAGGAGTATGAGGGCAGGTCGAGCTCGACAGTATCAGAAAATCTGTCGCTTGATTTCCAAATCCGACGGAACTCCAGCCACTGAGTCGTCACCTTGCAATCGTTCGCTCGAGCACTTGTCCTGACGAGACTAGTTTCAGGAGGCAAAGCAAGGTCACCTTCAAGGACATTGATGTCGGTGTGGTCTCTAATTTTGGTGTAGTAGTTCAGATCAGGTGCTGCCCTGCAGTATGCTATCCTTGATGACAGGTTAAGCCTCTCGACCAAGTAGCTGACGCCCTGGTGCATGTAGACAGCACCTTCGTACACCTGAAAGAAAGCCTTGCTTTCCTCAATCTCCTCGAGCAACCGGTAACCTTGCTTGTCGATCACCTTGTACCTGTCGTGTTCGATCGCTCGTATGCTCACGGCACTCGAAGGCTTTTTGTCAGGCCCGACATACTTCCACACGCTGCTTGACGAAGAAGGTCCAGCAGATGGATCGTTGGTGAGAGAACCTTTTTCTTTCAGCAGGGTGGTCACCACATTAGCCACGCTAGAACCGAAGAAGGTCTCGTCATGCTCCAGATGCAACGGCTTTTCATAAGCAGCGCAGGCAAGATGCTGTTCCATCACTTTCTGATTGTTTGAATCGACCTGACAATGCTCGACCGGCTTGCCGAACAGCTTGTGTGGGAACTTCATGAAGTACTGATCCAGAGCACCCTCGAAGGCAACATAAACAGCGATGGACTGGTTGGATCGCCGTCCGGACCGCCCTGCCTGCTGCCAGAAGCTCGCTATGCTTCCAGGGAAGCCCAAGTGCAACGTCGCGTCGATGTGGCCGACGTCGATCCCCAGCTCGAGAGCGTTCGTCGCCGCCACGCCGCGAAGTTTCCCCCCAAAAAGATCGGCTTCAATCCTCCTCCGGTCCTCCGCAACGTAGCCGCCACGGTAGACGCTGATGGAATCCGCCAGCTCCACCGACGTCTCCTCGAGAATCTCACGGGTGCGCGCGAGGACGAGCTCGCACAGCTTCCTGGTCTTGCAGAAGGCGATGCAGCGCAGGCCGTGCTGAACCATCTCTGCAAACAGGTACGACACCTCCTGTATCGGGCTCGGGCACCTCGTCTCCTGCGACGACCTTGCCACGGATGGATTCCACAGGAGGAAGTGCTTGGAGCCGCACGGGCTCCCGTCGTTGCTAACGAGCTCGACGTCGTCCAGCTTGGCTAGCTCCATGACGTGCTCGCGCGGGTTCGCCAATGTCGCGGTGCAGAAGATGAATGTGGGGTGGCTGCCGTACACGTCTCGGCAGATGCGCTTCAGCCTTCTGAGGATCAGCGCGGTGTGGCAGCCGAATGCGCCTTTGTAGGAATGCGCCTCGTCGATGACGATGTACCGGAGGTTGGAGAGGAACCTCCTGAACTGGGCGTGGTTAGGCAAGATGGAGACGTGCAGCATGTCCGGGTTGGTGATGAGCAGCCTCGCCCTGTCCCTGATCCTGGCGCGGTCCTTCATCGGCGTGTCGCCGTCGTAGATGTCGACGTCGACCGCAGTGCGGAACGCGGCCTTCATCTCCAGCAGAGTCTTGAGCTGGTCCTGCGCCAGCGCCTTGGTTGGGAAGACGTAGAGCGCGCACGACGTCGCGCCCTGCGGCGACACAGACTCGAGCACGGGAACGTTGTAGCACAGTGACTTGCCGCTCGACGTCGCCGTCGAGATCACCACGTGCTTGCCGGAGGCGGCGGACGCGATGGCCTGGGCCTGGTGGCTGTACAGCCTCAACACGGCGATGCTCTTCAGCGCGTCCCTCATGGCCGGCGATAGGTGAGCCGGGAGCGGCGAGAAGGACGCCTCCCTGCCTGGAATCTCTTGGACGTGCGCGACCTGCCCCTGCTTCCCGAGCCCCTTCTTCAGGTGCTGCACCATCTGGGCAGGGTCCAGCGGCTGCAGGCCATGGCAGCAGCAAGATGGCGAGGCAGGGTTGCCGCTGGGGATCCCGGCGACCCTGGCATAGACGTCCTCGCCGCGCCAACAAGAGGAAAATTTCCTCTTTTTGGCCGCCGAAGGCACCACGGCCCGTGGATTCTGCGGAGCGGTGGTTGGAATCGGCGCCGGAGATTTTGCGGTCAAATCCGGGGGCCTGGTGGAGAAGGAGATGAGGGTGATGAACTCGCCGTGGGCGACGGCGATGTTTCCGAGCTTGGCGTCGAGGAGGAGCTTGCCGCCGCGGAGGAAGAGGTGGAATGACGGGACCGTCTGCGCGGGCGGGAAGGAGGCGCTGAGCGCCGCCTTGAGGTCGCGCACGGAGGCCGTGGCGAGCATGCGGACGACCGTGGTGCGGCCGTCCAGCGCGCGCACCGGGAGCACCACCCGCCGCTCTTGCCCCGCCATTGCCGTCGACTTGGGAGGGAGGGAGATCGCCGCTACGGCCGTGGGCTTGTTTTGGATCCCTCGTCGCCGTCAAACTTTTTTTTTCTTTTTTTTTGTTTGACAGATAACTTTCTTTTTTTCTTTTCGATAGGCCGTCGCCGTCAACTTGTTTTGGAAGGAGCCGAGCCGCTGGTGCGTGGTGTGTTCGGCACGGAGTCGGAGTCCGACTCTATTTCTCTGGGCCGCCTATCACAGACTCGACGGAGTAAGCTTCCGGCCCAATTTATTAGGCAACTCTTATAAGGCCCGTGTGCATTGAGGGCGCTTCTTTGTGGTCAGCCCCTCGACTCCGCTCCTGGGCTGAAAGGCTGAAACAGACACTAGGCCGAGAAGCGGCTTACCCCGCCCAGGAGCTAACTCCTGTGGCTGCAGCGAAACGATGTGAGCCCGCGTCGTCGTACGTGGAAAAGGCCGAGTTTGCTGGGCAGCGGGGCGGAACGATCTGACTAAATTTGGACCCAATTTCGACGGGCCAGATTGGATCGCGATCCAATTTCGTCTGATCAAGCCGATGAGCCAAAATTAACGACACTGCTGCTTAAGGCTTCTTCAAATTCCTAACACGACACGTCCGCCATTCATGCGCTGTAAACAACAGTTCATTAGTTTGCAGGGTCAGTTGAAGTTTAGTTCTAGTGCAGTTTAAGCCTCAATAGGTACCGTACACGCATTCGCAATGTTAATGTATGCACACTTGGTCGACAGAATATGGCTCGATCTCTCACGGCTGCGAATGCGTGTTTGCGAGCATGTTGCCGCCACCTGCTTGCCGGTGATGAATGATTGATTCATGAATTAGGTTGGGTTCCAACTCGATCCCAACTGAACTCCGAACCAAAAGGTGGTACACAGCGGTAGAAGCCTCACAACTCTGTCACCCACATGCCTCTCACCAAACGCATCGCTCCAAATCACACAAAAGAAGAAGAAGATAACATTTAATTAAATCGCCTAGATCTTTCATTGGGGGAGGATGAGCTAGCTAGGACATTAGTTTATATTTTTGGTATCGTTTACATGATTAACTCTTGGGCTCGATCGATCACCTTCATGTGTAAACTAACAACCCAAGTTCATGCCCGGTAATGGTCAGAGCTTATCTCCGTGAATAGTTGAAGCGATCCCATGTCACTGACAAGCCGTGGCCCAACCCAATTGGCCCCACATGTAAGTTGGTAGCCAGTGAGGGGCTATGACTGATGCTGTGTTCATTAAAAACATGATCAAGAGAAAAGCGCGCGCAAATATACTTTGGAAGCTGCTTAGCAAGAGGGTTTCACATGGCCAGCCTTGGTGGGTCTATCCATGGGCCACATGTGCGCATGTGGATTACCTAGCCATGCAAGTAGCTAGGGTGGTGAGGTGTTTCGCCAACTGATTTTTATTCCCTCCTCGGCATGATTAATCTCCATGTTTCTCTCCATGATTACTTACTTCTGCATGTTAAATGATTCCTTGTATTGTATTCCTTCAACTTATGCAATAACGCTAGCTAGTAATTCATCGCATGTTCTCTGCTCCATGATAATATTTGCTTTCAAATTGCCTAATATCCTTTTAGATCCTCACAGATAATAATTCGGTAGTTCGACTTACTTGTGTTTTGCTGCAACTGCAGATGTCACAGTACATACATGATGCAATATTCCAACTTAACAGTGTCATTCAGGACCAATTAAGATTTGATCTCTCATCATCATACTCCAAACTTCAAATTTGATGCACGGGAACCTGAACCTGAAAAAGCAGACACCAAAGATGAGATGTTTTGTTCCATACAACTAACCCTTCTCCAGCACGAAGCGCCAACAAACATAACATGGGACGATTCTCATGGCCAGGCAAGGCTGCGAAAATGCCATTAAGTGATCACCTGTTGGAACATGCAACCCAACTTATCAATAATTCATCAGTGTTTTAGTTTCTTTAGTACGTTACGTTAGAGCCGGCCTGTTCTGTGCTCGATGATGCTTATGAATGATTAGAGAGATTAGAAAAGAGGCTTGTACTTGAGAGAGGTTAACGAATTCATCTGGTTTGTTATTTTTGGGTTTTGACTTTTTTAATCCATGGACAGGACAGGAGTCATGGATAGTAGCTTTGTACTGTTGGAAACTCCTCGAGTTTCGTTAAATACAGTGGCATCTTGGTGCCAGTTCAGACATTGTTTATTGACCTATTGTCTGTTAAACTTTGCATTTATCCAATAGAAGCTTAACTGCTTAAGACTCCAGTTGATTGTGCTCGTGTACTTGAGGCATAGCTATCCATCTACAGCAGACGTGTGGCTGTTTGTACTAGCTAGCTAGCACTGCAGCTTGTAACTGAATTCTTTTAGCTTATTATCGGCAACACGACACGACAACTCTAAACAAGCATGAAACTTAACTGAAAGAGAAGATTCCGCAGGAAGCAAGGCGATTTAAAATTTTTGAAAGCTACATTATGCATGCATGAGTTACATGGAAAAAGCAAAGACGGCTAACTAATGATGAGAGAATGTCACAGGCTAGCATGGCTAGCTTTGGGGATACCAAACTCATGGCTGCATGATTAATCACAGTTGGTGGCAACAGTTGCTTAAATAGCACCACACGCCATTGTATGATCATCTCTTGAGTACGTTACATTAGCCTGCACCTCTGCATCTTGCAAGCAAAGCTCCCTAGTGCAGAAACTGACACGGCATTAGGCCCTATGAATTTGGTTCGCATTGGGTTTGTAGCTAGTTAGGCATTTCTGTCAGTGCAACCAGTTCAATTGATTTACATGTGGTTCTAGCCGTTTTGGTGTGTCATGGCACATTCATTTGGATACTGCTATTCTGATTTGTGCCACACATACCAAAGTGGACTAGAAGTACAAATTCAGATACCTTCGGTGTCCTACAAATCACATAATATACTGTGAGCCTTCTCAATCGTTTTAGGGAGTGCTTGTCAATTGTTCTTCCATGCATGGTGCAAAATCATATGTATTGTCCGAAATGCGAAGGTACAAATTGGTGCATGAAGGTATGAATTTATAATTTGTAGAAGGAGTCATAGGTTATTAAGGCTTTTGTTTTCAAAATAAAGGCAGATGAAGAGGACCTAGCTAGCCAAGGCACACAACTCCAGGATAGTGCAACTGAACAAGAACCAGTATCTAGGGTTCTTCATTGTTCTTCTTCTTTTTTCCCCCTTTTCAATGATGAACGTTCTTTTTTGGAAAACTGAATATTGCCAGTTTCTATAGTCCATTTTTTTTTTCTTACATCTACATGCAGGTCCAGTAACTTCAGATGCCTATATAACAACAAGTACTTTAATTACGTCATAGAGTTAACATCCAACTACAAGGCTACAACCTATATATGCATAGCTCAAAAAACAGAAGATTTGCACATTGTGTACTAGAGTAGAACAGTATGATTACTTCTAGGACTTCAAATTTTGTTAGTTACCATCAGCGGTGGCAGAATGAAGGTTCTGCAGTTAAATGATTTTGATGTTAGTTCCTTTCTTTATTTTCGAGAATATTTGGTGAGCTCGATCTCTATATGCATGCTTATTTACCATACGCAATGATGGTTCTTTTGTAACTGCTGTATCAGATATGAAGGAATGCATATGCAACTTTTCAGGACAGTTTTACTAATCACTTCTGATTCTATATCTGACTGTTTTAGCAGCCTTCTGATTGCGTCAACAATGCTTGCCAATTAACCCATTTTATTACACTGCTCGTGGTACTACTTCTATTATCTTTGATCTGACGCAGTAGTGGTGACATTCTACTGGGGACATGTGCCCAGCAAAATCCCCTTGTCAGCACATAGCAGTAACAGCAGCAGCAGCTACTGCCCACTGTCACAGGAATGATTAGCACCAGTTTATTTTATCAAGGTCAACTTGGGCAGACTTTAACACATGCATCACCATTGTGTGTGCTGCCGGCAGGGTAAACATTCTTTAACTTTTAGCAGGACATGTGTTCAGATCTTAGGGGGCGTGCATCAGGACAGCATCAAGAACATACCTTCTTGTCTCTCTCTGGGTTAACTCGATCCTTCTCTGCTGCAGTGAAATTAAACATCTTGTTCAAATACATGCAGCTGTTCTTACCTAAGGGAGTAGCTTTTCTGTGTACAACTACCAAGGAGGAAAGCACCTAGGTTCAGTTCAGAACTTCAGACTTAGACTAGCATCTGTACGAAATGCAGCAGTAGATCTGTTTCAGAGCTTCAGAAGAAGTAGAAACTTCCAAAAGAATGGTCGATACGGGCACCTAGTTACAGCAGGTCTCTGATTAGTACTGGTAATCGATCTGAGCCTAAAGGCTAGTAGGGCTAATCTACTTCCTGCAAATGCAGGGAATGTGAATAAAACATGTAATAAATATACTGTAATCTATTAGGGGCAGGGACAAAGTAAGAGATTAAACAATGCGGGATTGCCCAAAAGCAGGTTGGAAAAGCCATGCCTTTGGTTGGTCTATTAGGGGCTGTGGCTTCTTAAAAAAGTCACACAGACAACCAAAGGGGTCGGCTTCTCGCAGCAGCTGCAGAAAAAAGCAGCTTTCACCGTATACAATTCTCACAGCAAGTCTCGGGTTGCTTTCAGCGGCTGTGAGGGTCATTGTCTTCGAAATTACCCGCCTGCCACTGATAAGTGGCGTACCGGTTCGATGTTCTTTTCCGTCTTGGAGGACAGACGCATGAGCGACAGCGCGCGCGTCCTGCCCAGGGTGTGGCGGCGGCGCATCGCTTCTTCATGCCGGCGGCAGGCCCCGTCCTTCTCCCCCGCGCGCATCCGCTCCACTTCGTCGACGCAGGGTCGCCCTGCTGCTGGTCTCCGTTTTGAGCAGGCGCGCTAGACACGGCGCATCGAGCAGGTGCGCAGGGAGCAGATTGGTCGACCTCGCCGGCGCCGCAGCCTCGCGGGCGCGCGCGGGCTCGCCGCGGCCTCGCCTTCTTCTACGGACAGGCGCCCCTATGGAGACCAACTCGGGCCAAGCAAGCGGGCAGCAGGCGACCGCATCCAGCCATGGCCACCCTTCCTCAAAATCAGCCGCCATCTCTACAGTTTTGACCCGAAATCTCGCATCAAACGGTTGCTCCATAGCCCGTAGATTCGATTCCCCCACTTTTCAACTTCCATCTCCCCTTCTCCCCATGGTGATTTGAGCTTGGAGTGGTCAGCCATGGAGGTCCAGAGGAAAGAAGAAACGACATTGGAACAAGTTTTGCAGAAAGGCCCTCAGAAAAATATGTATTAGTCTTAGTGTTTTTGTGTCTTCACATTTTTATACAAAACACCCGAACGTTAATATAATTTCTAAAAACTTTTTGAAATTAGAACATATAACGTGGATGCAAAATTTAGGTAAATTAAGTTTTTTTTTGAAAATGGTGTTTTCAATGTAAATATGTGAACAACATATTGTTTTACAATTAATTTGCATATAAATTGTCTCTTAAACCTTTAGGGGCATTATAGACATTTCACAGCTTTTTCACAGTCACAGCTACTTCAACCAAACGGCTTTCAGCTTTTTCCACAGCTCACAGACCACAGCAGCTTTTTCCACAGCTCACAGCCACAGCAGCTTTTTTCACAGCCACAGTCCAACCAAACACACCCTAAAACACATTCCCTCCATGTTCCATGTTCTCGTGCCTCCTCTTGTTTCATCGATCTCTCCTCCAGCTGCTCCAAATTAATCCCAGCCTGTTAGCCCTTAATCTATCGCCAAAACACCTCACATTCGTTCACCAGATGAGGTGTGCAGGGGCTAAACAATAACATGGCGGCATGTTAAGAAATGCCAAGAAGATTCAATATATTAGTGGAGTAGTACGTGCTAAAGCCGTTCTAGCTTGTAGTGGCCATGATATAAAGCCTTTTCTGCCTTCTCCTTCTATCTTAGCTGCCTGCAACCTCTGCTCTTGCGCAGGTGCAGTGTCAGTAAACTAGGCAAGCCAGACACCGTCTCTGACATGGCGCAGCACTAGAAGCAGCAGAGGCACAGGCAGAGTAGGTGCTAGAAGCTGCTGATTTGAGCTAGTAGTAGCAGAAGTGCGTGCACATTGCAATGGAAGTAGGAGCGCCAGTGCTGGTCCTAGCAGTGACGCTGTGTCTGATCTTGTCCACCGGCGTCGTTGGCGCGGGCGGCGACGAGCGGGCGGCGCTGCTTGCGCTCAAGGCGGGGTTCATTGACCCGTTGGGCGCGCTCGCCGACTGGAAGGATGGCGCCAAGGCCTCGCCGCATTGCAGCTGGACCGGCGTCCGGTGCAACGCCGCCGGCCGCGTCGACAGCCTCGACCTCTCCGGCAAGAACCTGAGCGGCAAGGTCACCGACGACTTGTTCCGGCTGCCGTCGCTGACCGTCCTCAACCTCTCGTCCAACGCCTTCGAGACCGTGCTGCCAAAGTCGTTGGCGCCGCTGTCTGATCTCCAGGCGTTGGACGTGAGCCAGAACTCGTTCGAAGGAGCGTTCCCGGCCGGCCTCGGGTCCTGCGCCTACCTGGCCACCCTCAACGCCTCCGGCAACAACTTCGTCGGTCCCCTCCCCGGCGACCTCTCCAACGCCACGTCCCTCGAGGTGATCGACCTGCGGGGCAGCTTCTTCGAAGGCGCCATCCCGGCGGCTTACCGGAGCCTGACCAAGCTCAAGTTCCTGGGCCTCTCCGGCAACAACATCACCGGCAAGATCCCGTCGGAGCTCGGGGAGCTGGAGTCACTGGAGAGCCTCATCATCGGGTACAATGCGCTGGAGGGAGGCATCCCGCCGGAGCTCGGCAACCTGGCCAACCTCCAGTTCCTGGACCTCGCCGTCGGCAACCTCGACGGGCCCATCCCGCCGGAGCTCGGGAGGCTTCCGGCGCTCACCTCGCTGTACCTGTACAAGAACAACATAGAGGGCAAGATACCGCCGGAGCTCGGCAACATTTCGACGCTGGTGTTCCTGGACCTGTCAGACAACCTGCTGACGGGCCCGATCCCCGAGGAGGTGGCGCAGCTGAGCCACCTGCGGCTGCTGAACCTGATGTGCAACCACCTCGACGGCACGGTGCCGGCGTCCATCGGCGACATGGCGAGCCTGGAGGTGCTGGAGCTGTGGAACAACTCCTTGACGGGCCCGCTCCCGGCGTCGCTGGGCCGGAACTCGCCGCTGCAGTGGGTGGACGTGTCGTCGAATCACCTCACGGGCCCGGTGCCGGCCGGGATCTGCGACGGGAAGGCGCTCGCGAAGCTCATCATGTTCAACAACGGGTTCACCGGCGGCATCCCGGCGGGGCTGGCGTCGTGCGCGTCGCTCGTGCGCGTGCGGATGCAGAGCAACCGGCTGAACGGCACGGTCCCCGTTGGGTTCGGCAAGCTGCCCCTGCTGCAGCGGCTGGAGCTCGCCGGCAACGACCTGTCCGGGGAGATCCCGGGCGACCTGGCGTCGTCGACGTCGCTGTCGTTCATCGACCTGTCGCGCAACCACCTGCAGTACTCCCTGCCGTCCAACCTGTTGACGATCCCGAGCCTGCAGAGCTTCCTGGCGTCGGACAACATCATCTCCGGCGAGCTTCCCGACCAGTTCCAGGACTGCCCGGCGCTGGGCGCGCTGGACCTGTCCAACAACCGGCTCGCCGGGACGATACCGTCGAGCCTCGCGTCGTGCCAGAGGCTGGTGAAGCTGAACCTGAGGCACAACCGGCTCACCGGCGAGATACCCAAGGCGCTCGCCATGATGCCGGCTATGGCCATTCTCGACCTGTCGAGCAACACCTTGAGCGGCGGCATACCGGAGAACTTCGGGAGCTCGCCGGCGCTGGAGACGCTGAACCTGGCGTACAACAATCTGACGGGGCCTGTTCCGGGGAACGGCGTCCTGCGCACGATCAACCCCGACGAGCTGGCCGGCAACCCCGGGCTGTGCGGCGGCGTGCTCCCGCCGTGCTTCGGCAGCCGCGACACGGGCGCGGTGGCGCAGCGCCCTCGCGGCAGCGCGCGCCTCAAGCGCATCGCGGTCGGGTGGCTCGTGGGGATGCTCGCGGTGGTCGCCGCGTTCGCGGCTCTGCTCGCCGGGCGCTACGCGTACCGGCGGTGGTACGTGTTCGGCGATGAGAACCTGGGCGGCGGCGAGTCCGGGCCTTGGCCATGGCGGCTGACGGCGTTCCAGCGGCTGGGGTTCACGAGCGCCGACGTGCTGGCCTGCGTGAAGGAGGCCAACGTGGTGGGCATGGGCGCCACCGGGGTGGTGTACAAGGCCGAGCTCCAGCGCGCGCGCACCGTCATCGCCGTCAAGAAGCTCTGGCGCCCGGCGCCGGTGGACGGCGACGCGGGCGCCGCGAACGAGCTGACCGCCGAGGTGCTCAAGGAAGTGAGCCTCCTGGGGCGGCTCCGTCACCGGAACATCGTGCGGCTGCTGGGGTACGTGCACAACGACACGGACGCCATGATGCTGTACGAGTTCATGCCCAACGGCAGCCTGTGGGAGGCGCTGCACGGGCCCGCGGAGGAGCGGCGCGCGCCGCTGCTGGACTGGGTGTCGCGCTACGACGTGGCCGCGGGGGTGGCCCAGGGCCTGGCGTACCTGCACCACGACTGCCACCCGCCCGTGATCCACCGCGACATCAAGTCCAACAACATCCTCCTGGACGCCAACATGGAGGCCCGCATCGCGGACTTCGGCCTGGCCCGCGTCCTGGCGCGCGCCAACGAGTCCGTGTCCGTCGTGGCCGGGTCCTACGGATACATCGCCCCGGAGTACGGGTACACGCTGAAGGTGGACCAGAAGAGCGACATCTACAGCTACGGCGTGGTGCTCATGGAGCTCATCACGGGCCGGCGGGCCGTGGAGGCGGACTTCGGGGAGGGCCAGGACATCGTGGGCTGGGTCCGGGACAAGATCCGGAGCAACACGGTGGAGGAGTACCTGGACGCCAACGTGGGCGGCCGGTGCGCGCACGTCCGGGAGGAGATGCTGCTGGTCCTGCGCATCGCCGTCCTCTGCACCGCCAGGGCGCCGCGGGACCGCCCCTCCATGCGCGACGTCATCACCATGCTCGGCGAGGCCAAGCCGCGCCGCAAGAGCGCCACCGCCACCAACTCCAAGCAGGACGTCGCCGCTGCCACAGTCGTGGACAAGGACAAGCCGGTCTTCACCACCAGGCCCGACTCCGACTACACCTGAATCTTGTCTTGTTACTAATACTAGTAGTTTCTCTCTCTCAGTTTCACTTCTTTTGTCAACGATTTGTCCATTCTTGTATGTAGATTTTTGAGCCTGCGGCGACCAAAATATTTTCTGTGAAGATTAACTCGTTATATATAGAGTTTTGTAGTACGTAGATTACTGTAAGCAGGTGAATAAGCTCAGGTGTTTTCTTACATATGCAAGTACAGATAAAACATGAGGAACCATACAAATGAAATGAACAAGGTTCATTTTCGTCGCTGATGAATTTGCGAATTCCAGTTGCCGGCAGCTCTCCTATTTGTGCATTCGCAAAGAAAAGCTCTCCTATTTGTGGGCACTCTAAATTAGGCTTAATTGCCCCCCTAATTCGTTTCGTGGTCACAAGCGCGCGTGTTACCTTGACCACGCAAAATCTTACATATCCAGATTACACCTTCTGTAAGGCTCTATATAAACAGCGTCAAATCGTTGTGTGTGTTCCACAGCACAAAAGATCAATTCAATTCAACAAAAGAGCTACAAGAAGAAGAAGAGACCATGTCGAACATTGAGCAATCCTTCCAGTCCGGCAAGGCTCAGGCCGAGAGCGAGGTGAGCAATCCTCTACAGCAGAGTACTAGTAGCAAACAATAATCTTGGCATAAATGTATGGTGAATGCACTGCAGTGCCAGGCCGAGCGCGCGGTGCAGTCCGTCCAAGACACGGCCGGCTCCACCGTTAACCACGCCGGCGCCGCCGCCGACTCCGCGCAGCAGCAGGCGCATCGCGCCGCCGACGCGGTTCAGGAGGTATAATCGACCGTAGAGGCCTAATCCAACGCGTCTTCCTCCACTAATAACCTTGTCGCTCTCTTTGATTCGATACATACATAGGCCGGTGAACATGCGGCGCAGGCTGCCCAGGGCGCGGTAGACGCCGTCAAGGATGCGGCGACCGGCGGCCATTGATTGAGATTCATCTGCCTGGCCCTCAGGATCGCAGTGTGCTGCTAACGTCCATGTCAACCATTTCCCCATATTTAACTACCGCGTAATGTTTCATCCACCGTTGTTTCATGCATTGTAATGAAAAAAGAACGCTACTTGTCCTTAGAATTGTAACAGCAATTTTGCTGCCACCATACTGAAACACTTATTTACTGTTATATGGACCTGGTGTAACATTAAGTTGCAATTAAAGAATAACGGGACTGAAGTAGATGCGTAGCATAATTTCCATTCCAGAATAACAGGGATCAAATCGATGACTAAGATTGTAACCGTAAACGAATTCATTTGCAGCACAGGAGGACCACAATGTTGGGGGAGGCCCACTGAGTCCCCTCCCCCTGGCCCAAAGGCCTGGCCTGCTATGAAGCCCATCAAGGCCCAAGACGATATATATTATAGGATAGGCCCATGTATGTTGGCCTCTGGCCCACTAGGGTTAGAGAATTCCACCTTGTAATAAGGAAATGACCATAGTGCCCTGGAGGAAGGGCAATATGGTACTTGTAATTCTAGGGTTGTAGGGGTGTATCAGCCTATAAATACCCCCCTACCACCCTCAAAGCAAGGCATTCAATACAAGCTCTTAATTACCTACCTCTCTTGGCTCTTGTTTGGTCCCTTCCTAATCCTTCCCAGGGGTCCCTCACTTGTGGTAGACCCTTGGAGGATCCCCCTTCTACTATTGTGGGCTTGTAACCACAACAGTTGGCGCCGTCCGTGGGGAGCGAACAAGAAGCCACAGCGAGATGACAAAGCGGGCTGAAAAATCAAAAACTGATCTTCCGGCAGGAGGCACCCGGAAGACCAGGTCCGCGGCTTCGGACGAAGGCGTCGACCCGCTGACGGTCATCCGCACCTTCCCCGTCGGCTCGACACTACCTTCGGCACCGACGCTGCCTTCGGCTTCGACCTCGGTGGTACCACCTTCGGAGACCAACAACACAACCAACGTCGACCTTCCGGCAGTGGACGAAGTGGCCGAAGGCGCCGAAGGTTCCTCCGAAGACGAAGAAAACATCGACACGGGTGAAATCGAACGCCGCGACGAAACGATGGAACCACCTCGCAGGAACGCCGAAGCCGAAGCGCGGAGCCAGAGGGGGCTCGCCGAAGCTGTGGCCGAGGAGCAGCGTCTGGCAGAACTCCAGGAGGCGTACAACCGCGAAGCTCGCGAAGCCGACGAACGGCTGCTGAGGCAGCGCGCCCTCGAGAACTTCGATCGAGACGAAGAAGCGTACCGCCTTCGAGCCGAAGCCGCTCGTCGACAGCAGGTTCACCTCCAAGCGCAGCTGAACACGCTCCGACGCACCGGTCGCCGGGAGGCCGAGATGCCGGAACACCGCCAAGAGCGCGACGAGAGGCACACCCACTCCAGCGGGAGCAAGCGTCCTGCAAGCTCCTCCGACACAAATCAGCCGCTCTCCGCGCGTCTACAATCAGTGGCGTGGCCCCGGAAGTTCATCTCGGCGAAGCTGCCAACCTTCGACGGCACCTCCGACCCCCGAGAGTTCTTCATCAGCTACGAGACCGCCATCGAGTCGGCAGGGGGCGACGACGACATCAAGGCCAAGGCCTTCGTCCTCGCTTCGAGCGGGATCGCCAAGACATGGTACACCAAGCTACCGGCGAACAGCATCTACTCATGGGAGCAGCTTCGGGACCAGCTCCAGATCCACTTCCAAGGCAATTACGCCGCGAAGGTCACGGCGGCAGACCTTCAGGCGTGCAAGCAGAAGGACGGCGAGTCACTGCAAGACTACACCCGGCGCTTCATCCACCTCAAGTGCCAGGTGGAGGGAGTACCAGACTCGATCATCATCGAAGCCGTCACCAAGGGCATGAGCCTGTGCCCGGCAAGGTCCGAGATCCGAAGGACTGAGCCGAAGACCTGCACTCACCTGCTGCAAATCCTGGAAGCACACGCACGCGCCGACGAAGACTTCCGGCGCGAGAAGGAGGCGCGAGCAAGCCAAAAGAAGAACGACCGGGGGAAGCGTCACAGCGACCGAAGCGACGACCCCCCGGATGATCGCCGAGGCCACCGCTCCCAGCGCCGAGAGGTCAACAACATCGACAACTCCCGAAGCCGGAGCCCGCAGAGGACGGACAATCGCTCCGGTGGCTCGCGAAACAACTCGCGGCACTCCGACAACGGTCGCCGATACAACAATCGAAGCTCTCGCGACCCATACTGCGAGGTGCATGGCGTCAATCAGGGCCACACGTCGAAGCAGTGCCCCCAAATCGCCGCCTTGCGTGAGGCGAGGGAGCGCCGCGACGCCGACGCCGCGCGAGGAGTCAACGTCATACATGGGGCTTCCGGAGCGGGCGAGGCCTTGCCCCCGCCTCCGGACCACCACCCAACCAGTCGCAACGTAATCCTGGCCATCACTGGGGGCTCCAGTCAGCCATACGCCTCGAAGAGGCAGCGTCGCGACTACGTGCGAAGGGTCAACCACGTGGCCGCCCACCCGCCATTGGCCCAGTGCCGCTGGTCGCACGTACCGATCACCTTCACTCAGGCCGACCTTCGCCCGATGGAGTACCCGCATAAGGACGCCTTCGTGATCAACGCCAACATGCGCGGGACGGAGGTCCGTCGCGTGCTTATTGATGGCGGCAGCTCCGCTGATGTCATCTTTATCGACGCCTTCAACCAACTGGGCATCCCCCGATCTGAGCTACGGGCCTCCGACAGCCCCCTCGTCGGCTTCGGGGGAGAGCCAATTCACGCCCTCGGGAGCGTGAAGATCGCAGTTTCCTTCTCCGGGCCCGCGGGACACCGCACCGAGCTGATCCCCTTCGACGTCGTCGACATGCCCTACGCCTATAACGCCATCTTCGGCAGGGGGCTCATCAACGCCTTCAACGCAGTCACCCACCACGGCTACCTCTGCATGAAGCTTCCGGCTCCGAACGGCGTCATCACTGTTTACGGTGATCAACTCGCCGCCCGTCGCATCGAGCATGGCCAAACGCCTGGCCAGAAGCAAGTGCACCCGCTCCGACGCGAGCCGAAACCCGAGACGGTCGAAGCGGCCACACCGACACCTCCGGCCGGAACTCCGAAGGCGCGCGTCGACGGCGAGGTCAAGAGCGTGGTCTTATCTCCAGACCGCCCCGACCAAGCCGTCCTCATCGGCGAGGGGCTCCCGCCGGAACTGGAAGCAAGCGTCATCGACCTCCTCCGGAACAACAAAGACGTCTTCGCGTGGTCAACCAGCGAGCTCTCCGGGAAAGACCGCAGCATCATCGAGCACACGCTAGACATCGACCCGAAGGTGACTCCGATCAAGCAAAGGAAGCGGGAGTGGTCGGAAGAAAAGAAAGTGGCGCTTCGGGCGGAGATCCAGAAGCTCAAGGATGCTCAAGTAATCCGAGAGGTGAACAAGTCCACCTGGCTCGCGAACCCGGTCCTCGTCAAGAAACACAACGGCCAGTGGAGGATGTGTATCGACTACACCACCCTCAATAAGGCATGCCCGAATGACGACTTCCCCTTGGCTCGCATCGACGAGTTGGTCGACTCCACGGCCGGGTGCGAGCTCTTGAGCTTCCTCGACGCTTACTCCGGGTACCACCAAATATGGATGGCCCCCGAAGACGAAGAAAAGACGGCGTTCAAGACCGACGACGGGACCTACTGCTACGTCCGCATGCCCTTCGGCCTCAAGAACGCCGGAGCAACCTTCTCCAGGGCAATACAGAAGACCCTCGGGGACCAGCTCAACCGAAACGCCGCCGCCTACATCGACGACGTCGTCATCAAGAGCACCACCGACACCGGCCACCTCGGTGACTTGGCCGAAACCTTCGCCAACCTGCGCAAGGTGGGCTTCAAGCTGAACCCGGCGAAATGCACCTTCGGCGTGCGCGCGGGCAAACTCCTCGGCTTCCTCGTCTCGAAGCGAGGCATCGACCCGAACCCGGAGAAGATCAAGGCCATCACCGACATGGAGCCGCCCAAGACCACCAAGGAGCTACAACGCTTCACCGGCAGACTCGCAGCTCTCGGGAGGTTCATTTCCCGCGCCGCAGAGAAGTGCCTCCCCTTCTATCAATGCCTTCGGGGCTCCGGCCCGATGCGCTGGGGGGACGAGCAAGATAAAGCATTCGAAGAGATCAAGGCTTACCTGGTCAAGGCGACCACGCTTCGCCCCCCGCCTCCGAAGGCGCCACTTCTACTGTACGTGTCGGCCGCTCCGGCAGCAATCAGCGCGGTCCTCGTGCATGAAGTCCTTGTCGGCGATAAGCTGGTGCAGCAGCCCATATACTACGTGTCGGAAGCCCTCTCCGGAGCACGCCTCAACTACAACGTCGTCACCTAGCTGGCGCTTGCCGTGCTGATGGCATCACGGAAGCTGCGCCGGTACTTCGAAGGCCACGAGATCACGGTGCCCACCTCATTCCCACTGAAGGACGTCCTCGGCAACAGGAACGCGTCCGACACCATGGCCAAGTGGGCCATCGAGCTAGCAGCGTTCGACATCAAGTTCGTGGCTCGTAAAGCCATCAAGTCCGGTATCATCGCCGACTTCATCGCCGAGTGGACACCCGCTATGATCCCGGAGACGATGCCTCAAGAGCCGCTCTGGACAGTACATGTTGATGGGGCTTGGGGCTCTTCCGAGGCAGGATGTGCTGCCGTCATCACCTCACCAAGCAACCAGAAGCTTCGGTACTCGGCTTCGCTCGCGTTTCCAACGACAAATAACGCAGCGGAATACGAGGGTGTCCTCCTCGGGCTCCGGCAGCTTCGAGCCCTCGGAGCCCGGAGGGTCACCGTCTACACCGACTCCCAGCTCATCGCCGAGCAAGTCTCGAAGGAGTACATGGCCCGAGACCCGGAGATGGCAAGCTACCTCAAGGTCGTCCGGAGCATGGAGAAGCACTTCTCCGGTTTCGACGTGAAGAGCATCTCGAGGGTACACAATCAGGAGGCCGACGCCCTTGCAAAGGCAGCCGCAAATCAGCTCCCGGTGCCTCCCGACGCCTTCCACGAGGTGTTATCGGAAGCATCCTTCGTTCCGAAGAAGCCGGGGTCGGTCATGATCCTGAGTGGTGAAGACTGGCGCGTCCCGATCCGAGCGCAGCTCGAAGGGCGCTACTGTGCCGACGATCCGGTCGAAGAAAAAAGGGTCAAGCTGCGCATCAGAAGCTACGTCATCTTCAACAACATGCTCTACAAGAAAGGTGTTTCGGAGCCACTCCTGCGCTGCCTTTCGTTCGACGAAGGCAAAGCGCTCCTCCGCGACATCCACGAAGGCCTGTGCTCATCGCACCTCGCACCTCGGGCCCTCGTCGCCAAGGCGTTCCGGCAAGGTTTCTACTGGCCCACTGCAGCCCGCGACGCCGAAGAACTCGTCCGCACCTGTCCCAGCTGCCAGTGGATGGGAAGGCAATCTCATCGCCCAGCCACCCCGCTCCAGCCAATCCCTCCGGTCTGGCCCCTCGCCCGATGGGGCATCGACATCGTCGGCCCCCTTCCCACCGCTCCCGGCAACCTCAAATGGGCGGTGGTGGCCTATGAGTACTTCTCCAAGTGGATCGAAGCCGAGCCCCTCGCCAAGATCACGGCGCGGTCCGTCCGCAAGTTCTTCTGGAAGAACATCGTCTGCCGCTTCGGTGTGCCGATGCGCATCACCGTCGACAATGGCTCCCAATTCGAGTCCCACCTCTTCAAAGAGTACTGCCTCTCCATCGGCGTTCGGGAGTGCTTCGTCTCCGTCATCCACCCTCGAGCCAACGGAGCGGTGGAGAAAGCCAACGGCACCGTCTTCGATGGCATCAAAAAATGCCTCCTCGGCCTGCCGAAGGGCAAATGGGCCGAACAACTGCCCAATGTGCTGTGGTCGCTGCGCACGACTAAGTCAAGGCCGACGGGCTTCTCGCCATTCCGCCTCCTCTTCGGCGCCGAGGCGGTCACCCCGGAGGAGGTGCAAAACGGCTCACTTCGCACCACTTCGCCGCCGGCCGACGACGAGGACGTGTCCAAGGACCTCCTCGAAGAAACAAGACTCCAAGCAGTCGCCAACCTGAAGCGATACATGGCTTCGGTGGAGAATTCGTACAACCAGAGGGTCAACCCCCGACACTTCATTCCCGGCGACCTCGTCCTGAAGCAAAATACCCACCCGACGTCTGTCGGCAAGCTTAACAGCAAGTGGGAAGGGCCTTTCATCATCTACAACTCAATTCGCCCGGGGGCATTTCACCTGATGGAGCTCGACGGGACACCGGTTCCGAGGACATGGAACGCCGATGCCCTTCGCCGATACTATGTCTAAGGACTTAGCATCCGCCGGCCTCCGAAGCCGCGTAGCCTGCGCGCTACAAGCTACCTGTACCTTATTTTCGGTGTGTTCTTCTTCCTTTCGGCAGTAGGGCGACGATGATCCCCTTAGCTGCATTCCCCGAGGGGGCATGTAAACGGTACCATTGAATGAAATGAGAAACTCTTTCGGTGCCCAATTACGAAGACGCCCAGCCGGGAGCCGGAGGCACAACGCCGCAACAGGCTGAAGCTAGGCACACATAAGTCCTAGATTCCGAACCCTAAGGGGAAATCGATGCCGACACGATAAACCGAAAAACTCCCATCGGTAACCGTCGAAGGCGGGGCATTCGTTAAAGACCCTGCAAAACGTGCACGAAACCAAACTAAGTCAATGGGGGGACGCCTCCGACTTATAAATTCCGTTCCACTCCCGACGAGCAAAGGGGGGACGACGCTCGAAACGAGCTCACTTCCTCGCCGAAAGTGGAGCGACGGAATACCTTCGAGGCTATCCTCGACTTCGACGAATTTTCGTTCCACTCCCGACGAGCAAAGGGGGGACGACGCTCGAAACGAGCTCACTTCCTCGCCGAAAGTGGAGCGACGGAATACCTTCGAGGCTATCCTCGACTTCGACGAATTTTCGTTCCACTCCCGACGAGCAAAGGGGGGACGACGCTCGAAACGAGCTCACTTCCTCGCCGAAAGTGGAGCGACGGAATACCTTCGAGGCTATCCTCGACTCCGACGAATTTTCGTTCCACTCCCGACGAGTAAAGGGGGGACGACGCTCGAAACGAGCTCACTTCCTCGCCGAAAGTAGAGCGACGGAATACCTCCGAGGCAATCCTCGACTTCGACGAATTTTCGTTCCACTCCCGACGAGCAAAGGGGGGACGACGCTCGAAACGAGCTCACTTCCTCGCCGAAAGTGGAGCGACGGAATACCTTCGAGGCTATCCTCGACTTCGACGAATTTTCGTTCCACTCCCGACGAGCAAAGGGGGGACGACGCTCGAAACGAGCTCACTTCCTCGCCGAAAGTGGAGCGACGGAATACCTTCGAGGCTATCCTCGACTCCGACGAATTTTCGTTCCACTCCCGACGAGTAAAGGGGGGACGACGCTCGAAACGAGCTCACTTCCTCGCCGAAAGTAGAGCGACGGAACACCTTCGGGGCTATCCTCGACCTCGACGAATTTTCGTTCCACTCCCGACGAGTAAAGGGGGGACGACGCTCGAAACGAGCTCACTTCCTCGCCGAAAGTGGTGCGACAGAGTACCTCCGAAGGTACCCCCGACGAACAAACTTTCGTTCCACAAAGAAGGGACGACGCCGACAATATCATCACACGCTCGAAAGAGCTTACATTTAACATACGTCGAGCTAAACAGCTCGACATGAATTACAATACCGCTCAAGTCGGCACCTCGACACGGGGCCCGAAGGCCCCCCTTACAGTCCACTACCGGAGCGCATCCCTAATGACGCTTCGGCCCTAGCTATCTCCTCCCGGGCTCGCGCCAGAGTGCGCCGGAGCGAAGCGAAGTCTGCCGGAGTCGATGCAGAGACAACATCGGCCTGCAATTGCTCCAAGTCCACTTCGGCGGCAGCATCTTCGTCATCGCTCGACACATCAACCACCTCTACCTTCGGAGCAACAAGAAGAGGAGGGTTCAGCGCTAAGTCCAAACAATGCGCTTCGCGACGAACTCGCCTCTGAAGCAAAGCTTCGGAAGATACCTTCGGCACCTGCGCCATCAACCGTGCGTTCCGCAGGCGCAAATCCCGAAAGAAGTCCCCGAAGGACCCGCCCGGGTTACGCCGAATCCAACGACGCCACTGCGTGCCCTTTACATAGTAAGGGCGACCCTCCGGTGCTGGAATCAGAATGCTCTCCGGAACGACGTCAAGGCACATTAAGGTGCGATTGCCTCCGGCCTCGCTCGAAACCTATAAATCGCAGTAGAACCGCATAAACATCCTGAAGACCAAGTTCATTGCAAAGCCCGAAGGGCACCTAGTACAATCTATGTACACCAAAAAGCATGGCTCGAAGCCAGCGAAGAACTCACACCTGGGGGGGAGGCTGGGCCGATGAGTCAACCTCCGTGACATTGCCCCGGGCCGCCACCGAGCCTCCACCCCCGCTACCGACTAAGGTGCTAGCGCTCCCGGCCCCGGCTGGGATCTCGCCCGATGGGGGCGTCAGCACAGAGGAAGCGGCAGCCGGAGCCGGAGCGGGAACAGAGGCACTGCTTCCAGGCTTCGCCTTCCGGGATGCCGCAGCAGCCGGAAGATGAGTGCAGCCCACTTGCTCGAGGGAGCCGAAGGCCGCAGTCCATGCGGTCTCGGCGCAGAAGGTGCCGAAGGCCTTCATGGCGCGGGAAGCCAGCTTCACGGAACGCACAAGGCGCCCGATGCTCCCTCCGAGGTCGTCGGCGGCATGCTTGACCGGCTGCACTTCGACGCCCAGCCCTTCGAGCAGGCTGTTGAAATCGCCAAGTGCCTGCCATGCCGAAGCAGCCTCCTCCTCCCTCTGCTTCCTGGCCGCGTCCAGCAGCGCCTGAGTGTCGGACAGCTCCTTATCGGTGGCCTCCTTCGCGCGCGCCAAGGCATTGTAGGAGGTCTTCAGCTCCTCCAGCTCCTTCCAGGCCTTCTTGGTGACGTTCTTCGCAGACGTCAAGGAATCGGAGGATTCCTTGACCGCCGCCAAGGCCTTCTCCAGCTCCGACGCAAGAGCGTCGCGCCCCTGCTCCGCCGCCTTCAGGTTCCCTTTGGCGGTCTCGGCAGCCGCCTCCGCGACTTCGACACGCGCCCGAAGCCGCGCAATGTCGAAGCCCTCGAGCGACCCTTGCAGAAATCGTGCAAGCACCGCGGTCTGTCGAAACAAAGCACGTAAGCTACAAGAACCTAAGTCGAGCCAAAGCACAAGGAGCACAAACCTTCATCGCCAGCCCAGAGAGGGCCGCGGCAGCGTCCTCCGGAGCAACTCCCTCCATTGCCCCCTCCAGCTCATCGAGCCCGTTGAAGTCGTAGATCCCTCGAAGGACCTCGGCGGCCTCCGGACGATCTACGAAGTCGCGCCAGCCGAGGCGACACTCCGACTCCTTCGGCTCTCCCGCCTCCTCGATAGGAGACTTCCCGAAGTAGCCCTTTCCCCGGCCATGACTGGGCACCGGGTCGGTCCTCCCCACCTCTCCTCCAGAAGGCTCCTCGGAAGTCTCTTCGGCGCAGCGGCCTTCCGCTAGAGCAACGGAGTTAGTGGGACTTCCACAACCAGCAAAGCAAGAGTGATGGGAAGAGAAAATGATACCGGGAGACCGAGGGACCGGCTCCATCGTTTCCTCGACGTCTGCCGCGAAGGATGGCATCCCGAAGAAGCCGACGTCTTCATCGTCGGACTCCAGATTCACCACCTTCTCGGCAACGCGCGGAGCCGTTGCCGCGGCAATCCCCACGCGGGCAGCGTCGTCGGTCAACTCCTCCGGATCAGTGCCATATCCCAAGTCTGCGGCGACACTCGACGCCGCGGCTCGGGAACTCGATCCCTCGACGCGCGTCGCGGCGGGCCGCGACTTCTTCGACGCCGGCCTGCTGGTATCCCCGGCAGCGCGCTTCGAGCCAACCTGGACACTGCTCACCGGAGCCAACGGCGCTTCGCTCTCGGCCTCCTCATCCTCCCCTTCGCCGCCGGCAGGAACGGGGGCAGCGACGAGCACCTCTCGCTCCGGCAACGGCACCTCCGGGTACTTGATGGAGAACACCCGATTGATACGGGGACCCACAACAAGCTTCGCCCGACGCGCAGCCTCGTCCGCTAGGAAGGGGCCGAGGATCTCAGCGGCGCCGTCTTCCACATCCTTCAGCGTCTTAGCTGCACAAACCACATCGTCAAGTTTCGGCAACCAGCCGAAGGAAATGTCCACCGGAGCAAACGTACCCGGAAAACTCTCCGGCTTCAAGTGGACCTCCGGGTCTCCGCCCGGAACTTCCACCACGAACTTTTGCTCCCAGTTTCGGAGCAAAGGCCACACCCCCGCGGCGATGAACTCTTCGCAGAGGTCGCGCATCGAGAGTTTCCGCGCCACCGTCTCCAACAGCTTCACCCGGGACTCACCGGTCCCGTCCAACTGCACCGTCGGGTACCGATGGAAGAGCACCTCCGACATCGTCGACCGAAGGGGACACCCTTCCTCCACGCGGTAGTAGAACCACCCGGTTGTCCAGCGCCCCCAGTGCAGCTTGTACGCCTTCGCCGGAACGACGGCTTCGGGGCGGGGGACGAAGGAGATAACTCCCATGGATCCGATGAGGTCTTTCCCGTCCAGCTTCAACATCTTTTTCACGGCGTGCGCGTAGTGCGTCGCCGCGAAGGCCCCAGCATGCGGTCGAGCCCCTTCGAGCCAGAACGCCCACTCGAAGACGCTCAGCCGCACGAGTGCGTTTACTGTGAGCTGCTGGATCTCGAGGCCGAAGAGATCCAACACCTCGGCCACGAAGGGGGAGCAGGGCATCCGAAACCCGACTTCGAAGAACCGCCGGTACAGAACGATGTACCCGTCCTTCGGACTAGGGGTCGTCTCCCCCTTCCTTGGCGCTTCGGCCCGGCTCCGCTCCAGGAGCCCATCGGCGGCCATCTCGTCCAGCGCCTTCGAGTCGATCGTGCTGCGGTCAACGAACGGCGACGCCGAGTAGCGGTCATCGATGCGAACGCGCTGCGAAGCGCCGGTCTTCCCCTTCCGAGCCATTTCCGAAGCCAGGGCGACTACTTGGAAGCAGCGAAACGCGCGGAAGCAAAAAGAGCGCCGAAGCAAGCTAACTGAGCGGCTGCGGCGCGGCATGAGGAACGACTGGCGGGGTGAAAACCTGGGGCGCCCGGGCGGTAAATATATAGCCCCTGGTGAATCGGTCCGACCGTCCGATGAAGGATCAACGGCCCCAGATCACGCCACGCGACCAGACCCGTCCCGTCATGCGAAACGGCGTCGCATCGCGATCCGCGCCGCTTGTCCCAGTAAACGAGACGGCGTCGCTCCGCAATTCGCGCCGAGCGTTACACCTTCAACACGTGGCCGACCCCGGCGGCACCGCGCACCTTCGGCGACCGTGCCCTTCGGCCATCACGGCGATGCAACCGGCAGCTCTCTCCGCGCCATCCGCGACAACTTCCGGCGATCATTCCCTTCGGCTATCACGGCGATGTAGCCGGCAGCTCTAAGCGCCATCGGCGGACAACCTTCGGCGAGTGGAACCTCCGGGCCCTCCGCGACAGTCTTCGGCGATCATCGTTCCGTCGACAAGTCTTCGGAAGCAACACCTTCGGAAGCGACAATCTTCGGAAGCACAACCTTCGGAAGCGACACCTTCGGAAGGGACACCTTCGGAGGCCCCCTTCGAAGTCCCGACCTCCGGAAGCAGTAAGACGTCCCTTCCGCAGCTGAAGCAGACCAGACCTTCGGAGCACCGAAAGAGGGGACGACGGGCGGACCTCCGGACGGACATAGTTTCGGCCCTACCGAAGGTGGATCTCGACTGTGTGGGGCTAGCTGTTGGGGGAGGCCCACTGAGTCCCCTCCCCCTGGCCCAAAGGCCTGGCCTGCTATGAAGCCCATCAAGGCCCAAGACGATATATATTATAGGATAGGCCCATGTATGTTGGCCTCTGGCCCACTAGGGTTAGAGAATTCCACCTTGTAATAAGGAAATGACCATAGTGCCCTGGAGGAAGGGCAATATGGTACTTGTAATTCTAGGGTTGTAGGGGTGTATCAGCCTATAAATACCCCCCTACCACCCTCAAGGCAAGGCATTCAATACAAGCTCTTAATTACCTACCTCTCTTGGCTCTTGTTTGGTCCCTTCCTAATCCTTCCCAGGGGTCCCTCACTTGTGGTAGACCCTTGGAGGATCCCCCTTCTACTATTGTGGGCTTGTAACCACAACACACAACTGGGGGCCAAGGAACCCAAATGCACGGTACAACAGCAGATCGAGCCAAAAAAACCAAACTCACTAAAACACAACATAAAAGCACAATACGCAAGAAAATGTCATGTCCATCAGATTTTAACTCGAAGTCATCCATCAATAAAACATATTCAGTACTACATAGTATATAACTCATAGTTCTGAATGTACAATCCAAAGCAAAATACTCTCAAATTCTAGCTTCTGAGGTTCTTCATGAAAAAATCCAGACTTAGATGGAAGCAGATCTCTTCTTCGGGGTAGCCTCAGTCCCTGAATCAAGGAACGGAAAAAGAATCAAGTTGCAGTTGCTTCAAAACTCAAAATATAAATGAGTATTCCCCTATTTTAATTTGCACAGATCAACTACAACCCGGTACCTTCTCTGAAGTTGCTCTTAAAGCGCTTAGGCACGTGTCGCAGGTACCTCATCCTTCCAGTTCCAGTGGTCTTGCGCCTGATGGCCTTCACACTCCAGTTATCTGCAATGATGCATCGCTATGTTAACACGCAAAAGCCATTGTCAACTTACAGACAGTTTCAATGATCAACGAACCATGACCAAACAAATAGTCATAGAAACTGCAAATCAAACAGCTTAAGCCTGAGATAAGGTTTCTACTAATCAATAAGTTATGAGGAAGCACATACCAAGCGCTGGGCATGCAATGCGTAAAAAAACAAAAAAAAACTATGAATATTTATACCATCCCACTATTTATTCTACAGCACATTACAAAGGAGTAGATCTAGCGACAAGGAAACAAACAAATCAAGAAGATGGTTCAAGCAAAGCTGAAGAGAAAAGTGGCGAGCAAACATTATGTCACTACACATACGAGGCCACATATATGATATATCTGATGGGAATGGGATCATCAGAGACTTAAATACTTGGGAATCACAGGAGTATAGCCCCATCATATTGTTGCAGTTTATCTCTCATCACTTGATCCTCAACAATGGAAGCATGAGAGAAATGGTAAGATGCATGGCTAACAACATGCTGCGGGACTCAAATACAAACCACAATCATTCTGCTACTGCAACAACTCACGTCTGACAGTGGAATCAGATTGTATAACACGGTTCAGTCACGAATTATCAGAATGACGGACCACAAAAGTGCCAAACAAAGGGGATTATTCGTAAAACTAGGTTAGGCTGAAAGACATGACAGAAACAATAATGCTCAGAATCTGAGATATCTTCTCATTGATGCACTGGCGTCTCTGAAGTCTGACATGCCAATAGTTTTCATGATTCCAAATTGCAGCCCCGAAGGACAAACAAGTGAAGGGAACCAACTGTTGGGGGGAAAAGGTTCCCAGAGAGCAATGACCAACAATTTTTTTTGAATCGTATGAAACAATCATTCTGCGACTGCAACAACTCACATCTGACAGTGGAATCAGATTGTATAACATGGTTCAGTCACGAATTATCAGAATGACGGACCAATGTCTTCTTCACCAACTCCCTTTCGAGACTTATAAACCGAATGCACATAGGAACAAGTAAAACAAACTAGAAACAGAGAAATGTCAGGGCACACGACGCTACTAAGTAACGACAGGTAGATCATAAGTTTTCATCCGGCTCTTCAGTTCATTAAAAAACATCGCATCTGGCAACACAGGTAGAAATGAATAACGTGACTAACGTCACAAAGAAGGTCACCATCACAGGGCAATCCACAAGCACACGTAGCAAAGAACATATACAGAAGAAAAATCACAATAGACTAACACTCAAAACTAAGGAGATCTAGAGGGGTCAACGAAGGAGTTTGATGGCACATCTTACACTTGCGGATGCGGGCAGCAGGGTAGCCGCAGGAGGAGCAGGTGCTCTTCTGGAGATGGAAGCTGCGGCGGCCGCAGCGCACGCAGAGCGTGTGCGTCTTGTTCCGGCGCTTGCCGAAGCTGCCCGTACCCTTCCCCTGTGAAATACCACAAAAAAGCAGCACGTTAGCGCGGGAAGAATCCCGAGGTGACGGCGGAAGAGGATACAGGTAGAGATCGGAGGCGCGGACGTACCATTCCTTCCTGGTTTCCTTGCTCCTCTCTCTAGGTGAGGCGACGAGCTTGGGGAGCAGCGGCAGCGGCGGCGGCAGAGGGGCGCAGGGGTGTAAAACCCTAGCCCTTTATACCCGCGGATGCGGCGGTGCTGAATGGGCTTTTGGTGGCCCGGGCGCGACCTTCAACTAAGGCCTGACTTTGTGGGCCGTTTCAGTACCACAGAATAAGCCCAGACCGTTTTAGTGCAAAAAGATGAAAATTTGCCGCCACTGTGATGAGGAAATTCGCTGATGACTTTCATCTCCATGTGGCGGGTTAAGTGTTGATCTGGCAGCCGAGCCAAATGAACTATTGCAACTTTCATGCTGGCATCCAAGCATCATCTCCTCTTAAAGATTTGAAACTTCGATAAGAAAATTTGTGGGTGGCCTGGCCTCCCCTAAACCGGTGGTCGTGCATATCGTGCATTTTGGAAGTTTCAATTTGTGGATGGCAAGAAAAACCCTCAAAATTAACGCATTTATATTTCCAAATTGTTGGACGTTTCAATCTGTACATTAGCTAGAAGCTCGACCTGGCGTGTGATAAGCAGAACGAGGATGCGTTGGCCATTCTGGCTGGAAAATCCTTTCCTTTATCATAGGCATTTTTGTAAAAAGAAAACTAATTAGCATTAATGTTTTCCATTTCCAAATCACGTGCACCTCCTATCCAAGGTCTATAAGAATGGGAGACATCTCCTCTCTCTCTCTCATCGGGCACCAGCCATATCTATCACATCTTTTAGTCTTGCCTAATCATCTTCTCAACAACGATGGTAGGGAGAGTAGCGGTCTCAAAAGTCATCTTCTATTAGGAACTTGCACGGTTTATGGCAAACCAGGCAAGCATCGTCACGATTGTTCATTGTTCGTCTTCCTAGCCATCAACCTAATCTTCTTCAGCTGACGTAACTTATAACACAGAGTTCTTCATCACGTATTCAGAGAACTTACAAGGATAAGTTCTCTAACGCCTTGAAGTCGGTATTCACTCTGTGTTTTTGTTTTTGCATATGACACACTCATAGGTTTAGGCTTCCTGCACCCTATGTAAATTCCAATGCCGAATCCGTGCTTGCAACCCGTGACGAGCAAGCATTCATTCCTATGCCAGCCTCCCGCGAACCCACATGGCCATGTTACGGTGGCGTACTTGAGGCTCTCTGCACTGGGGAACGCTACACGTTCCTTCAGTAGCCTTTGGCGTAAAAAGGAGCTGCACCGGGTTTCTCTGTCGGTCACGCTATACAAGAGGAAGCAAACCGTTCCGCTATTCCTAGAGAAGTTCCAGGGCGTCCGCTAAAGATTTCGACGCGCAGCCGAGAGCAGGAGAGAGCAGGAGAGCAGGGGAGAGAGAGAGAGAAGTGGCGGGTCCCACTAGTTCATCGAATTAAAAAATGTTTTAACTCACAAACTAAAAACCCAAATCAAATTCCGATTACATCATTAAATTCGTTTCAATAAATCCTTCAAAACAAGATCTCAGATGGATATATTTAGATAAAATTACAAGTGGGCCCCACTGATAGTAGTTGGAGATGGTTAAATAAAATATTGGATAGTTGATATAGAGGATGGATCTAGAGGAATGATGGGTGCAGAGGAAATTAGTATAGAGGACGGAATCTCAATGACTAGGACAGAATATTCCTTTTAGAGGAAGGATATAGAGGAACATGAGTGCGGAGAGCCTGAGCGGAGGGCGGAGGGAGTGACTTGGTATGCGAGGGCTAAGGCAGGCAAGCTACATGACAACATGGTTTTGGGGGAGGGGGGGGGGGGGGGGGGGGGGGGGGGGGGGGGGGACTGCGCGCGAGGCATGGACATGCAACATTCATTGAAGAGGGGAAGGTGCGTGTCGGTGATCGATAACGCACGTGGAGAGGCATCCGAGCGACGGTGGTGTCGCGAAAGAGAGATCACGTAGTTGGACATCGTGGTTGCGACCTACATGGCTTGATGGAGGTTTCCAAAATCTATGCGAGCGCGGTGTGGGTAGAGGTTTGATATGGGGCCACACGTGGGGGAGTTAGGGTGACAAAACCCTAAGAGCTAACGTTATATACAAGACACGTGTGGACTCACATGTCAGAGGTGATTCAGTAGGTAGTGGGAGATAAATATGTGTAAGGTTTTTATTTATGCCCGTTTATTTTCGTCTGTTGGATTTGAAGTGTTGTTCGCGCTCGGACACAAACTGTTGCTTGCGCCGACGCTCGTCAGGGTTTTTTTTCCCGCGCGGGGAACCATGGTGTTGCCATTTTTACATGCGCCGACGCTCGTCAGGGGTTTTTTCCCGCGCGGGGAACCACGGTGTTGCCATTTTTACATGCTAGGTACTAGTTCGGAGGAGCATCCTACTTTTTTCCCCTCCTCCTCTTACCTTCTACGTATGATATGTTTGTGATGATTTTTCCGTGACACGTCTGGAACGGATTCATGAGTCTCGTGTTAAGGCCGAGTTGGGCTTGAGTCCCAATCAAGCCTTATTGACACCATATTGATTCAAAGAGCAGAATCGCTTTCTGGACGAGATGACATGTTTGGCCTGAGAAAAAAAAGTGTACACAAAAGATGCATTAGTTTTCGGTCGAAAATAATTTAGTACGAGATAATAATAGTTGAGAGCAAGCACTAATCCTATCCGTCGATAATGGAGCAGACGGGTGATCTTGTTGTTGGTCACGTGGCAAGGAAGAGGCGAGAGAAGAGGCCTGCGGAAGAAGGAAGGGGTGCGGTAAAAATAAAAAGGTAGGGCGGGCGGGCAGCATCGGTGAAGAGGAAAGCAGTAGGGGAGGGGAGCTTCAGGCCGGTCTGTCTCCTCTCTCCGCCTTGTTTGCTTTCCGGGGAAAGCAGTGGGAAGGAAGCCCTTCGCTCCTCCTCTCTAAAACCCCACCGCCGCCCACGCTCGCCGGCCGATCGCGCCAAACCCTAGCCTCGCCGTCTCCGCCGCCGCAGCTCGACCGGCACCCTCCGCCGTCTTCGCCTCCCCGGAGGTACATTTCCCGCAACCCGTCAGCTCCTCCTCCCCGTCCACGCGCGCGCGGGCGCACCTCCCATTTCCCCTCTTTTATATATAGCTCGTGCGGTTTCCCTTCTTCTCCTCGCGTTTCCCCATGATTTTGATTTTCGAGAATGCTTAGCGTTTGGGCTTTTCTTTTCCTGGTCGCTGCTTTGATTTTGCGGCCCCTGTAGCCTAATATGTTGTCGCCTGGTGCTCGCCTCGCATACTGTTCTTGCCTACGTGCGGTTGCCTTGTGATTAATTATTTTGTTTAATAATGGCTGCTGCTGCTGCTACAGGGACCCAGATGGAGAGCACTTCAGGAGGATCATCCAAGGGTGGAGAAGCTGGAGGAGACATTCCTATGGGGAATGGGAACCGCAACACGAACTGGTCCACCGCAAAGAGGTCAATTCGGAAACCAACAAACCGTTCCTGGGTAGAAGCTGCCACCAGGCTTTCGATCGAGAAGCAAAAGAGAGCGACGGAGGAGGAAGGACCGCACCCGGTATCAGAAACAATCAACAATGCTGCTTCAGCTTCTCTAACTTCGAGAGATTCAAGCTCAGCTTCTGGCTCCAAGGACGGTGCCAAACGGCGGAGGTTTGAGCAGTCCATGGATGGAAGTATTATGAGTTTATTGAAGAAGCCGAAAAGAATGGACACTAAAAGGTACCTAGCCCTGTTCAGGCCACCCCGCCAAGTGGAAGCTGCAGGTACTTGCTGAGCTCACCTTTTGTTGTACACTTGCAGCAAAATCAAGGGTTTGCCCAGATTTGGAATAGTTAATGGTTTATAGGGAAAGAAATTAATTTTAGTCGCATCGGTTATTCACCGTACTGCTATATTCTGATCTGCATCTATTTTGCAGGTGTAGCTGCTGAAACTGCGAAGCAATCATCTATTCCCACAATAACAAAGAAGGTACGCAGGAATAAGAAACTATTTCAGTCGCATCTTTGAGATGCGCAACATAGCATAACCTTTTGTTTCCCTTGTTGTCAATCTATTGTAACATTCACGTGCAATCCCATGGGCCCAGGCATTTATGTGTGTAATAGGTGGAAATCATGCATGTCACGTTGTTTTGACGTATAAAACAAAAAACGTACACGCCTAGGCCTGAAACTATCATGATTATCACAGTTTTATTTAATAGTCCCTATCATTTTATATATCAATATCTGACAATGGTTAGTTTGATTTGAGCTATCGATGCCACATATAAAAAAATCAGAGGGAGAAGCAGTCAATGTTGTTGAAATATGGGAATAACAGTGTGCACGTCCGAGGAGCTCCAATCATCTCTACTGCTGTGAACTTGGAATTCCACTAGATTCTAGTAGTAACTCAACAGCTACCCTTTATGTTATACCTCTGTACTTAGAATCGAATCATTTCCGTACCTGTAAAGTGGCTAAGACCGATGCATTCCTTATTACTAAATTATTTAGTTGTTGCTCTTTACAGGTCAAGGAGGGCCCATTTCAGAAGCTTCATAAATTGCCAAATGGGTGTCCTCCTCATTTTGACAATGATCATTTGTATGCTGTCAATAAGCTTCGTGAATTTCGGCACAAGTCCCAAGGTGCTGCCTTTATTGATGATAAGGTAAGAACTATGCTAGTAAATTAGCGAAATTAAAATCTTGCACCAAAAACAATATGTACCGGACCCGCGTTACCTTCCAGTTACACCCACATTTTTTTGTTGGTTTTTAGTTGTATTGGTATTGTGAGATGTTTTTAGTTGTATTGCTAGTTGTATTTCTGCATGCACACTCTTTACTGTTATACTTGAACTATTCATCTTGTTTATGTCTTTCCACACAAAATCAAATGAAACTGTGCTTGACTCGTGTACCATGCAGGAGCTTGTAATGAAGACTATTTTATTTATAATGTCTCTGTCACCTGATGTTAGCCAACCATTTCTAGTCATCACAACCGCTTCTCTTTCCTTATGGGAGGCTGAGTTCAAACGCTTTGCTCCTTTTATCAATGTTGTTGTGTATGATGGGGATAAAGATATGCGCGAATCAATTCAAGGTCTGAAGTTCAATACAAATGGAAGCAGCATGATGTCACATGTTTTCTTAGCCTGTCCTGATGTTATCTTAGAGGTAATTGATAACAGTATTCTCCTTAGCAAAAGTGTTGCTTTCTGATTATGAGCACTAAAATGAACACATTAGTATCATCCGTAGTTCCGTACAACATCCTATCAAATCATTAACCTTGTGTATTTTCTGTTTTAGAATTAACTTTGATATCTCTGCCTCTCTGCTACACAGGACATTGAAACTGTACATCACATTACTTGGGAGGCAGTTATAGTTGATTATTGTCAAAACTCAGTTTTAAGGCTTCTCAAACAACTGAAACAACTTCCTACAGATTTTAGGATAGTTCTTTTAAGCTCCCCTCCTGAGGTACCTATCTACAACTCTGGTCTGTTACATTGCTTCTGCAGCAGCACACAAATAAGTCTGTCAAATTTGCTTTTTTGCAGGAGAATCTTTGTGAGTACAAGAATCTTGTAGCGTTCCTTAACTCTAGAGAGGAAGATAATGGAGATCATGTTGATGATAATGCCCTTGTGATTTTGAAAGCAAGATTTAACCGCCATGTTGCATATGAGCGAAAAGCAGACTCTTCAAATTATTTGGAGTATTGGGTTCCCACTTACCTCTCGCAAGTGCAGCTACAAGTCTACAATTCCATATTACTTAAAAATTCATCTGTCCTGCAGTCCCAAGTGGCAACTGATAGTGTTGGAACTCTTGGTGACATCATCATACGTCTTTGGAAGGTTTGACTTTGGGAATCAATGCGCTCTCTCTCTTTTTTTGTTCTTTTTTTTCTTTTTAATGTCAAACAGGCAGCTCTACTTGCAATCTGCTAGTACATGCAGTTTTTCGGTGAGGTTATTGATGCTGTTACCAACTCTGATCTCTTATTGGTTTTGTTTAACAGTGCTGCGATCACCCTTGCCTCGTTGATGAATTTCAACATGATTCACTTGTCAACATTGCTGATGAAACTGAATCCATAGATAATAGAATGCGTGCAAGCGGCAAGCTACTGCTTCTCGAGAAAATGCTTAGAGATTTTAGGAACAAGAAGTCAAGAGTTATTGTTCTTTTTCAAGTGAGTTACTGCTTTGTCTATGTTATTTAAGATATGCATGATCCTTATATTTTTAACTGTTGTGAGACTTATCCTTTGCAAGCATAGTTGCTCGGATGTCATCCGTTGCCTTCCTATTTGTTCTATGTCATACACAATTTAATAGTTTATACCTTGTAAGGTTTCAAGCTTTCTGTTACTAAGCTTCAGCACTGGCGGAGCCAGGAGAGCGCCAGCCAGGGCCCTGGCCCCTCCTCTGTCATGCAAATTCTAACCTAGGCATGCATATAATCACTAATCAGCTCAAACAAATACTCGATTTTCTTCCCTATGCATGCACGCATGACGAACTAACAGCTTGCAAGTGATGATTGGCCCGTCCTTCACTTTGGGTGTAGCTCCGCCACTGAGCTTCGGTGTTATACCAGGAAAACGTTTATTTGGAGCTGGATGGTTCTTATTAGCTCATTATGGACTCGATCAATCATCAGACCCTAATAGTGATATTCTTCTCATTAGTAGAATACACTCGCTAACTTTGGAGTCTACCTTGGTCTTGCTTGTGAAGCCGTAAGTTGTCTACATGAGAGCACATGATGTGCCATGATGCTCAGCAGTGCTTTTTCTTAAAACAAGTAACAAAACTAATAATTATATGTGATAGTTTGCTTCTTCTGACATATAATTTCTCCTTTTTGTACTGATCCAAACTTATTCCCTCACATATTCATCAGTGTCTGTATTCCTTTACAATAAGCGTTCTCTTCATGCTCATCTTTGTAATCTGTGACTTGAGGGCATACCTGAATTTGTGCATCCAACATGATTTTAATACCTGTTGTTTTCACACTGTGGCAGTCTGAAGGAGCGGGTGAAAACAAAATGGGTAAACTCTTGGAAGAGTTTCTACGCCACAGATTTGGCCCCGAGTCATACGAGCGTGTTCAGAATCGTTCAGCGTTTTCAAAGAAACAGGCAGCAATGAGTATGTTCAATGATAGGACGAAAGGGAGATTTGTTTTTCTGATTGAGAACTATGCATGCCATTCAAGCATTCATCTTTCATCTATCGACGCCGTTATCATTTATGGTAGTGACTTGAACCCATTAAATGACCTGAAGGCTCTTGGAAAGATCAAAATAGAGACAGAGGTGGAGCAAGTGAAAATTTTTCGCTTGTATACTCCTTTCACAGTGGAGGAGAAGGGTCTTGTGCTTGCAAAGCAGGGCATGATTATTGATTGCAAGTTCCAGGACATAGTGCCTAGTTTAAGCCATAGCTTGCTCAGTTGGGGTTCATCATTTCTTTTCAGTAGACTCGACGAGCTCCATCAAGATGACCCTCCAGTTAAGAGTTCTGAAACAGGCACACTTTGTATGGATAAAGTCATTTCTGAGTTCTTAACAGTACTATCCACAAATTCAAATGGATCAACCATATCGAAAGCTTATATGAGTGGGGAGTTTTATTCAAGAAACATTACTCTTCTAGGCGAGAGGGAGGGAGTGTCTTCACTGGATGTAGATCCACCTAGATTCTGGTCAAATTTACTGGATGGGAAATCCCCTTGTCATTATCTGTCCGAGCCACTGCAAGTAACGCAAAGAAGTTTGCAGAACATTGAAGAACTAACCAATGATCCTGCTGAAGAAACTAACAAAGACAGAGGGCAGCATAGAAAAACAGGTGAAACTGTGACCTCCTCTTCAAAATTTTCATCTGGTGTAAATAACAATGATATGTCTCCTGAAATTACTCCGTCCTGTGCTGATCGTCAACTACTCGACGAAACACAGCAAAAATTAGGTAGAACAAGTTGGAAACAATAGCATTCTATGTGTTGCATATGCGCATGTTGCTTAGTTCTAATACAGTTTTTATCCTGAAGGTATGGGAAACCTAAGCACACCCAAGAGTCTTCATGTCCAACTTAAGTGCGAGCTGTCAAAACTAATTAAGGTGTTAGAATTACCGGTATGATTTTCTTCACTTTATTGTTTATTGCATTTGTTTGGCTTTATGATAGTTTACCAATAATGTGACATGCACCGTAATTATATTTCTTTTGAAATTAAAAACCATCATGAAAAATTGGCATTATTGGTATATGTATATAACATTTGCTTACTGCTTGTTATATATCTTGGGGGAAAAATCGAAAGATGTTTTTAACTTACCTTATCTGTGTCTCCGGTTGCATTTACTCATATTGATATCATTACTTCTGTAAAGTATGAGCTTCTTTGTTTTTGTGCTGACTCTTCAATTTGAATCTCATGTAAATCACAATTGCAGGATAATGTATGCTTGCTTGCTGAGCAGCTCCTTGAGTATCTTTTGAAAAATCATCTTTTAGTTCGGGAACCGTGGGGCATATTGCATGCATTCAACATAGCCTTGGTAAGAGCAAAAAGAGGCACCCCATGAATGTTCATTTTTTATTTCCAGATCTTTATTCAGTAAGTCTGATTAAGTTTTCTAATACTTGTTTTAGTGTTGGCGTGCTGCTTCTCTTCTGAAATATAAAAAGTTGGATCGTAGAAATTCACTTGCTCTTGCTGCAAACTGCTTAAATTATGAGCACAATGAGGAGCTTGCGGGAGTTTTCTATGAAAAATTAGCAATCCTCAAAAAAAAGGTTCTACACAAACCAGTTGAAAACAGAAATAAAGTGGAGAATGATATATTTTCATCACAAGAGAGCTCATATAGCAATCTGAGAAACGACCGCATTTTCACAAAGAAAACAATCGATCTTCATGGTAACCTCACAAATAGTGCTGCTCGAGAGAGCTCATCTGGTGCTGAGGAGATGGTTTCAGATGGACAAGTGATATCTGCTCCAGAAGCCAACAGAGAATGTCATTTTGCAAGCGAAGAGCATCCTAATGTGATCATAAAGAAAAGAATTGATATAGTTGACAAAGTTTTCTCTGTAAGAGAGAAGATTATCCATGAAAAACAACAGCTTGAGATATTAGACTTCCAAACACACAGAGAGAATCAAATTACCAAATTGAAAGGGGTACGCAGTTTAGTACTTCAACACATTAAGCGAAGCGCCGTTGATGAAGGTTCCAGAAAGGATCAAATAAATTTAATGATTCAGTGGTTCACTATGCTTTTGTATGCATTTTTGGAGCACATGAGGCTCCAGCTCAACAAACTTGAGGCACTGCAATCGGCAACGTGGTTCAAAGAGGGATTGATGAAGGAAAAACTCAAAGAGGAAGCTAAAGCAGGCCAGTTAACTCAATGCCCGGATCTCTCTACTTCTGTACCAGATTCTAATTTTGTAATTGAGGAATTCATCTATTTTAAGAAACAAAATGATGATTGTCATGTTGGCGGAATTTCAGCATTAGGTTGTGACCAGTCTTTGGACGACAGATTGATAATGGGGATTACATTGGTACGAAATGCAGTTCCATCAGAGGCTGTTTCTACGCAGCCAGTGAGAAATGAGGCTGCTGAAGCTCTTGTGGGCTCTGGCAGAGCATCAGCATCTGAAAACTGCATCAACTGTAGTTCTGATGGCATTAAGTTACAACGAGCCTGTTCAAGAGCTATTCCTGCATGCCATGAGTCAATCAAGGCATCAAGTGTGTCTTCCCAGCAAAGCACTGATGCACCTTCAAAGCATCGACCTGCAGAGGAAGAATCAACATGTATGTTGACCACACAGGTGGAACAGGATTTGCGTCCTGAGATGCAACCGTCCACCTCATTATTGGATGTTCCACTGCAAAGTACATTCAGGGATGACTGGAGTCAATCAGGCCGTCGGCGGAATAGAGATACTGATATGTCAGAGGAAGGTGTAACTGAATCTCCAACTTGTGCTACACACAACCTGGCTGCCTTGCCATTGTCTAGGGAAACTGATACTGGTCAAAAGAGTATTCCTGCACAACAAAGCACAAGTTCCTGTGCCCAAGAAAGTTTAGCAGCTTTTCAGCATCCACCTGAAGCAGGGTCAGCAGGTATTTGCAGCACAGTGCTAGCTGATGGGGATCCTCATGCAGAACCCTCAGGCACTTTGGGTACGGTGGCAACTCCAGATTTGATGCCCGAAATACAATCGTCTTCTTCAATGCAGAATGGACCTGTGGGAGGTGCGTCAGGAACCATTGCAGCTCAGGCTTTGCAGCCTGAAACACAATCGTCAGTCTCAGTTCAGCATGTCCCACCTGAGGAAACACAACCTGATGAGATGATTCAAGTATGTCTGCCAGGACAGCAGAGCACAGGGCTGCATTCCCAGCGAAGTTTGGCAGCTTCTTGGCATTCGCCTGAACAAGCGGAGAGAGCTGGCATTCTGGGCATGGTGGTAACTGATGCCTTGCAGACATCAACCTTGACGCTTGATCAAAATGCAGAAGCAGAACGACCTGGCATTTTGGACGCTGGAGCAGCCCAGGATTCTCAGACTGGGATGCTACCTTCAGCCACAGCACATGATGTCCCATGTCAAGAAACTGATCTATCTAGTATGCCTGTACCACATGGCACTACTTCCCAACAGAGTTTTGTGGCTTCTCGGGATACACATGCAGAAAGAGAAGCAGGGAATGCTTTAGGTATGATGACAGCTCAGGATTTCCAGTCGGGAATGCAACCATCATCTTCGGCGCAGGATCAACCTGTGGAAGCAGAAGGAGCAGGTGCATCAGACACCATTGCAGCTCAGGATTTGCAGCCTGTAACGCAACCATCGACTGCAATACGTCATATCATACCTGAGAGAACACACCCTGATGAGAGGAACCAAATGAGTCTTCAGCCAAACAGGATTCCAGGTCCTCAGCTGCTCACCCAACTCTCCTCAGCGGCACCTGCAGTTAATCATTTAATGTGCAGCTCTGAACCACTGAGAAATGAGTTGGCAAAACTGAATTACTGGAATACATTGCTCTTTAGAAAACATGAACAGAAGGTTTGCTTATTTACTTTGATATGTGTGTTCCTTAGTGTAGACTTCTTGTTCTAATAAGAAGAGTTCTCATTTTTCTTCTCTATGCAACTATTGTGGACAGAAATTACTTCTTCAAACAGAGTACAATCAAGAATTGGAGAAGCTAAATAAGAAATATGAGTCATTACAACAAAAAGAGGATTCCACATATCATCGAATGGCAGTGCAGCTTGATGATTTTTTCCAGAAAGTTTCTATGCACCAATTAGTTGCTGAGAATTTTCTTGAGAAGCTTACAAACCCATATGCATATCAAGGTATCCATACTAGCACATCGTTTTTTCTTCCAAAATGATGTTCTGGCCGTTGTTGTTGTTGTTGTTGTTGTTGTTGTTGTTGACCTGTGGCCGTATTAGTCTTCAGTTCAAAAATCAAAACCTTCAGACCAAGTTTCCGTTTGGGCCTGCACTTTTACTAATGTAGATCTTCCGTAGCCTAAATTTGTCTTTTATTGTCTCACAATGTTGAGCGCTTTTTTTTTTTTGCACCTTTTCAGATATAGGCATATAGCATCATGATGTCACTTCTTATTTATACTTGATTGTTTTGTTAGATTCAATATCCATTGCTGAGTTTGTGTTTCTCATTCCTCAGAACATGTAACTAATGGTTCACTTCTTCCTTTGTGTTACAGAGAAATCATCCAGCCCCATTGTTGGGCAGGTACCTCAGTTTTTTCAGCAAGCGCCTGCAAGAACATCAGGGGAGCAAACTATAGCATCACTGGTTACCTCGTTATCAGACACTCGACCACAAGTGTCGACCTCATTTCATTCGATAGGACCTTTCCGATCTGAGGCTACTCAGCTGCAACCAATGGGACCTGGAAATCTTTATAGAGCAACATCGTCACCTCTGAGTTCATTGTCTCTACGAAATGGAAACAATGGGGTTGCTGGAGTGCAACCACGTGGACCTGCTCCTCATCCTCAGCACGTTAGGATGCAACCACCATATCCAACAGTTTGGAGAGATCATCAGCTACTTCCTGTAAACAGTCCAGGACTTGCATCACCGAGACATCCTGCCCCTGGTATCTTGACAAGTCCACTTGCTGGTGTTCCAGTATCCTCGATGGCATCAAGTTCAGTTCGCCAAACAGTGGCATCAGCGTCAAACTCACATCCAGCTCTCCCAGCATCCTCACTGCTATCGGGTTCACTTGCAGAGTTAATGGCAAACTTTGTGCCGCCTTCTGGTACAAATCCAGTTGTCATGGCAAACCAACAAGTTTCAAGCCTGAATCCGGATGCAGCAGCAGGCATTTGGCACGCCGGAGCTCACATAGCTGGTGTCAATCACCCTGTCCCTGAATCCACTTTGGAGACACTGCCATTCCAACAAAGGTGTTACCCTGACATGACGGGAGCCGTTTTACCCTCCATTGAGAGTTCAGCTAACCCATCAGCATCAAGCTCAGAACCAGCTCTTCCGATGTCCTCAGCGAATCCAATTTTCATGGCGGCCCAACAAGGACCGAGTCCACACACAGCTTTCCACAACCATCCAGTGAATGCAGCAGCAGGGATTTGGAACACTGGAACTCAAATAGCAGGTGTCAATCCACCTGTCTCTGAATCCACTCTGGAGACAATACCATTCCAACATCGGTACCCTGGCATGGCAGGAGCCGTTGTTTTACCCTCCATTGCGTCAAGTTCAGTTAACCCATCAGCATCAAGCTCAGAACCAGCTCTTCCGACGTCCTCAGCGAATCCAAATTTCATGGCGGCCCAACAAGGACCGAGTCCACATACAACTTCCCACAACCATCCAGGTCCACTGAATGCAGCAGCAGCGATTTGGAACACTGGAACTCAAATAGAAGGTGTCAATCCACCTGTCCCTGAGTCTGCTTTGATGAATACGTTGTCGGCAGGCAGGACCGGTCAGACTAGCACAGGGGTTCAGAGGGGTGGCGATGCAGAGGTGGTGTGTTTATCTGACGATGAATAGTATAGTGGCGCATGTCTGATTTGTATGTCGCTGTAGTAGTATGTGTGTATACCGTAGTTTGAAGTAGTGATAGCAAGAGGTGCGGCTGATGACGACAGTGCATCTGGCATTTTGAGGACAAACATATGCTAACACTGGGTTTTACAGTTGTGCCTAGTATTTTGACTTGGTGAAGGTGTTGCGGTGGTATCAGACTATTCTATTGTGCAGTCTGTGCTCTGTGGAAATGTCATGCTCTTCTAACTTTTGATGGTGTGCTGTAGCTCATGGTGCAGGAAGCCTTGCTGCCTTGGATCCAATCTGGTGTGCAACCTGCTGTTGTTCCAAGTGCAGGAAAAAGAATGTGTGACAAGTAATGTTATGTAATAGGAGGGGATGCCATGGTACTGGAGGGGAGGTCACATGTCGCCTGCACTGCACATGCCGTTGGATCCCGGCTGCAAGTCGTCTGAACGTGTTGAGGAATGAACATTGTAATGGCAGGCCCGAGAATTTCTTATGCTGCTGCGCTGTTTTTCTTTTGCAAGTTGGTAATGTGCGCGCCGCGTGAGACGGAATGGAAATGCAGGTAGCACTACCGGTCTTGTTCTGCTGTTATTATCTTACATTTTGGTTGGTGATAATGCAAATGGTGTGGCCTAGATAGATAGATGGTTCGGACTGACGCCGCTTCGCTTGATGTTTCTTCACTCAAACATGGCGTGGAAATGCTGTTGCTGTCTGTGTCCTTGTTGGTTTCACCAACCCAAGAAAATGGAAACTCTACGTGCATTCTGCTGGCTAGCGCTATAAGCCTGGGCACGTCACACGGATGGGTTGTCATCTCCCCCGCCGGTGACCGCCTTCTGCCATGAATGACGCTGCCGTCCGTCCGTGGGCGGTGTGCGGTGCGGTGCGGTGCACGCTTGTGTTCTTGTGAGCAATTTAAGGCGTACGTGACGCATAAATTCGGTGTCGGAGCCGGAGCGACGAGTACAGAAATGTGGATTTTGAGAGAGGCATCTTGGACTTCTCTTTTAGCAGCCGTGGCTGGCACCGTTACTACTGTATCCAATCCACCACGATTGAGGGCCGGACAGGGCACCTCCTCTCCTCTCCTCTCCTCTGCTCTGCTCTGGGGCGCATGCTCTCATTATTTTCCACACTGCATTCAAACCTCTCTCTCTCTCTCTCTCTCTCTCTCTCTCTCAGAACAGAACAAAACGCTCCAAAGGTGTCCCCCCAACAAGGCAACAACACAATCCATGGAGAATGAAATTCTAAGAGAGAAAGAGAGGACGAGGTAGAAGAAGACTGAAATTCTAAGAGAGAGAGAGAGGACGAGGGAAGGACGGGTACAAAAGGGGAGCTCAGGAGGTGAAAATCCATGGAGAATGGAGCTCCATGAAAGGAGGAGAAGCCCCGGAATTGACGAGGTACTTATCTTCTTCTCCCTGAATTAATCCCCTCTCCCCTGCCACTAAGCCTCATTACTGCCTGTTTGCGTTTCCGTCAATCACTGCCATGAGTTTCGATTCCTCTTTCTCCCCTTCCTTTCCTTTCGGCCTGTGTTTGCGTTTGAATGAACTGCTTCCACATTGCTCTGCTGCCCTTTCTGCTTTCTTCTCTCTTCCGGTTTCCTCCTCCAGAGTTGCCTATGCCTAGAGTGAAGTGCTTGTTTCGCTTCGGGAATAACTGTACTTCAGACAGACAAGCTGCAATGCCTCCATCCATGCTCTTCCTGTAGCTATCACCTCTGATCTGGTTGGTGACTCTTACCCATCGCAGGACCCACTCCCTCTTGTCTCAACTCAATCATGGTGGAAATTAAGCATCTTTTCTCTCTCTCTCTCTCTCTCTCTTCTATTTTCACAAGAGTGTTGTTGGGTATTTTCGTACTTCAAGGTTCGATCTTGACTCTAAAGTTCGGGCGATTTCTCCAACTTGGCCTACGGTTCACCGCGAGCAGGGAGACGCCTTTTCCGCTTTTTGTTTCTCTCTGACAGAATGATGCCTCCTGCTGCTCAGCTGCCTTGGCCTCTTCCCTGCTGCAGAATCATTCTTCCTATGCTGCTCGCACTTGTTTATTTCCTTCGAGGAGGAGGAGTAGCTTTTCTTGACCTAGAGACTGATTCTTTTCACCGGGAGCTTAACCATTGCGCTTTATTTAATGGAAAAGAGGACTACTAGATAGATAATTTAGGTCTCCAATGCGATCACAGACTCACAGGTTTCTTCCTTTCTTCCACACCACATCCACATGGTTCGCTCCCTCTCCAAGGTACACTAGCAGGCTGAATACTACCACGGTACGTCTAGATTGGGGAATTATCTGTCATCGATGCATTCTGAACGGCATTTCTTCAGTTTCTCTTTCTGTTGAAAGTGGCGAGGTAAAATGCAAATTAATCGTCGTTTCTTCAGCCATGATTACACTCCTCAGTGAATGACACAAAATTAGGAATTATGTCTTTCGTACTCTACCTGTCATGTCACACTAATGCCAGTAGTTGGAGAGATATCGTTGCCGTCTGGGGGAAAGGATGATCACACTTCATGATGTCCTGAGTTGAAAATATACGTGCTGCGGCTCGTCTTCAATTCTATTGTTCATTTGAGATTACGTTACATGTCAGGTAGCATGTCTCATTTTTCTTCTTCAACGAAAAATTGAATGGATGTCCCCTTGTTTGGTAAAGAGCAAGAAAACATGACAAGTACTGGTAGTAGGCTAGTAGCGTATACCAACAGTTTCATTGCTAACCTGTACATTTCTCTGCATAGCTGACCTAACCTAACATTCTTAACCGTCACAGCCCCACATAAAGATTAAGTACGAGCTTTATGCTGTATTTGCTGCCATGCCAGTGACAAGAAAAAAAAAACTAAAAAGTTTACGCATCTGAAGATCCATGGTGGCGTGTGTCATCAAGTCTGGAGATCATGGAGGCCCAACTAGTTTGTCAAACACTAACCGAAGAACATATTTTTTTAGCTATGTGCTAGATGATAAATCATATTATTACATGTCTGATATACATAGGAATACAGAAGCACACCACCGAAGGAATTAAAATATCGACGCAACCATCAAGGCACTTCCAAGATATAGCATATTTTAAGCACTAGGCTGCAGCGGTTGTTGCAGATGGCACATCCATAGGCGTGTAGTTGATGTTGGGATGTAACTATCAGATTTTGAAAGGAGAAATTGCTAACTGCAAGAAATCTCTGTGTTGTCCTTGACCGACAGAATCCAGTGGTCGAAGCTGGGTTGATACATAGTTTCTATAATTAGTAGTCCCACTCGGAGTTGTAGTGGTCCGTTACTATTAGCCTATCACTTTTCAAAAATCTTCCTTGGACATTTGGTAATATGGCATGTTCTTATTTTGCTTTTTTGGATAATGTTGTAAAACATTGTGTTGGAAAGCATAAGCCAAGTCTAATGCATAATCTGTGCACGTCATTCATCCCAACCAATTATTGAACGGGGGTGGCTTTCAGAAGTCTGATCCAGCCTGAAATCTCTGGTTATCTTCAGATCTTCCATCTGTTGCATCCGACATCACAGGTCGGATGTCCTATTTAAGTGTTCAGTGTTTAATATGCCTATTATAGCATCACACTGAGCTACAGATAGTATCGTCTTAGGCATACTACTTATTTTCCTAGCGTATAGTGCTGTAGGTTGGGATGTCACCTATCTTGCAAGGTTGCTGCATTGAGTGTGCTAATATTATAATTACAGATGTCCTCTCTTTTTCTGTTTTTTCTGAAAGAAAGCATATATATATCTGAAACAATTGTAGATAGCTGCTGCCACCACATTTAAATTTCTGCATTGCTTATAAGCTGCCCACTTTGCTGTCAGGACTCCACCTCTCCAGACCGTTTTACCTTTGTTCCCTCTTTGGTTCTCAGTTGACCAGTATACAGTCTGAAGGTATTCAAATTAGGTCATTTCTTGTACGTCCAACTGTTATTGGTGTTCCGGTCTGTACTTTTCAAAAAGAGATCAAGTTGGGTCGTATGTCTGCAGTTATTATTGATTTGTTAGCATTTAGACAGTCCATTGAAAGCAAACATTCTGCTCGATTTTCGTTCGTAGTTGTGACTTGTTGATCATGACTCGCCATCTAGTAGGACTTGCTGTTTTGTTAACGTTGAGTTGCAACTACTTGTGGAGTTGTGGTAACGTAACTTTATCACAAATAATAAGCTTCCATGATATATCCAGAATTTGCAGTGGCGTAATTTGATACAGCCAGTCAACCATGAGTGTACCCTTTTATCAATATAAAAAATGTGGTGACTTGTTCATGGTGCTCTGCATGTATCTGGATGATGCTTTCCATTCCTTTTTGGTCAACGGGCAATGTTTCAAACATGTGAATCCTTATTTTTCCATCATTATTTCTCAGATTTTGCACTGGATGGGACCTATTTGATGTTTTCCCCAATCCCCATTCTCTACTTGTGCACTAGATGATGGATCTCCACATGAAACTTCTCCTAGCCTTCCTCAGCTGTGTTCTTCTGATGCAAGCAGCATTATGTGGTACGCTCGACATTCTCACGAATATGCTTCTACTTTTCCTGTTGCACATGCTTGCAAAGTTAACTGAATATGGAATTGCTGGTGAATGGAGACAACATCTGATATGCTATTTGTTGCTCAGATGGCACCGCAGCGGAAGCTGAAACCACAAACTGGACATGTGTATGCGCCGCGCATCCCCTAGGGGAACTGAACTCGAACAGCAGCATGTTGTCCAACTGCTCTTCGTCCTGCCATTGCCAACAAGGTAAGGACTATCGGGCATGCATTTTCTCAACATTTCAATATATCATTACACCCTAATGGCAACTGAATTGGGTATTGCAGCAGATGAAAATGGCAGCACAGGGTCATGGAACTGCACGTGCGCCTCCGACAGGGACCTTCAGAAAGAAGAGCACGCTGTTCTACATGATAGGAGTTGCTTCACTTCATGTAACTGCACGTCAGGTATGCGATATTACTTTGTTTACTGATTCAGATGTAGGAACTCTATTATGGGCTGGATTTTCAAGTGAACTTGGGGTTACTGAATTATGTCTGCTTAACATCTTCAGGAAGTTCTGAGGAAGGGAAAAAGCATGTCTCCAACAAAACAGTCATAGTTACCCTCCTAGTGTGTGTGGTTCTCACCACTACTGCTTTCCTTGTCACCACTGTGTACTACTTTCGCCGCAAGGATGCCCTCTCTCCACGTTCGCAGGTATACTCCTTTGATAAATACACCAGCTGGAGCAGCAGATCGAACCTCGTGAGCCATCGGTCATCTCCTCTTCCTCAACTAAAACCCAAACCGAGGCTCAGTGTTCTAAAAGGCAAGCACATATATTTTCCCTCTTTGGAATTTGGATGCTTTTCTTAACTGAATAGCCTGACTGACAGACCATGATTCTTGTTTGAAATTCTGGCTGCAGAGTTTCTATGCGCATGCCCTCTCATTTGCAGCAGTGACAATGGCGTGTTCCCTGGTGTAATCATCCGGTTTTCGTATACGGAGTTGGAACAAGCGACCGGGAAATTCTCAGACGAACATCTGATTGGAGTTGGTGGATCCAGCAAGGTATACCGAGGCCAGCTTGCTGATGGCAAAGTTATTGCCGTGAAGAAGCTTAGGCCTCTCGGAGGTGCAGACGAAGACTTTGAGTTCCTATCCGAGGTACATATGATTCATTCCGGTGCACATTTCTCCATGTGATGGGTAACAGAGTGAAGCAATGCAATTCTGAATGCTCACACAGATCGAGCTGCTGTCGAGGCTGAACCACTGTCATGTGGTGCCGTTGCTGGGTTATTGCTCAGAGAGCCAAAGCCGGCAGCTGGAGAGGCTGCTGGTGTTTGAGTGCATGTCCAATGGCAACCTGAGGGACTGCCTGGACCTGAAGAAAGGAAGGAAGCCCATGGACTGGCAGACCCGGGTGAGCGTGGCGCTCGGCGCCGCAAGGGGGCTGGAGTACCTGCATGAGGCGGCCGCGCCGCGCATCCTCCACCGTGACATCAAGTCCACCAACATCCTCCTGGACGACAAGTTCAGAGCCAAGGTTAGCAGTGATACAATTCAGAGACTGAATGCCTAAAATCAAAGTAGTAATGCTGACACTTTTTTCTTTGATTTGTGCAGATCACTGATCTTGGCATGGCCAAGTGCCTGATGAACGACGGCGTGACGAGCTGCTCGAGCTCCCCGGCGCGGATGCTGGGCACGTTCGGGTACTTCGCGCCGGAGTACGCCATCGTGGGAAAGGCGTCGCTCAAGTCGGACGTGTTCAGCTTCGGCGTCGTCATCCTGGAGCTCATCACCGGCCGGCCGCCCATCCACAAGTCGTCCTCCACCAGGACCGACGAGAGCCTCGTCATCTGGGTACGTGACGGTGACTGACTTGAAGCTAGCATGCAGAGAGAACTGCAATGGCTGAGGGACAGGCTGATCCCGTGCATGCAGGCGACGTCGCGGCTGCGGGACAGCAGGCTGGTGGTGACGGAGCTGCCGGACCCGACGCTGCAGGGCAAGTTCCCGGCGGAGGAGATGCAGATCATGGCGCACCTGGCGAGGGAGTGCCTGCAGTGGGACCCCGAGTCCAGGCCCACCATGACCGAGGTTGTTCAGATCCTCTCCACCATCGCCCCCATCCACGGCGCCAAGCGACGGAACCTACCCATGGCCGCCGCCGCTTTCAACCTCACGGTCAGTGCTGTGCTCCTGCACGAACGAATTGAAGCTGTGCCATGGCCTAACGCGCGTCCTGAATATTTATCTCCTCTGAATTCTGCAGATGCCGCCTCACGTCGGGAGATGCGAGCCCGACGCCGACGACATCGAGAGGCAGCGGGAATGCTCATCGACAGCCCAGTGGAAAGAGGCGCGGTGCGCGCCGCCGCCTGGCCGTGCGTCCTGGCCAGGTGACAGGGGGAACAAGGGCGCCGGAGCCGTGGTGTCGGGCGAGCTGGTGAACGGAATGCTGCTGATGAGCCCCCACGGCCGGAGCAGTTGGCGGCCGCCGCCGGCGGACGAGGAGGAGGCGGTGGACCTGACGGAGCCCCGGTTGGAGAGGTTCACGCAGCCGGCAACATTCAGATGATTACAGTGTTAGGTATTATAGTAGTTTGTTTAGTGATGATGCATTGATGCCATCAGCAATAAACTCGAGGGAGGGGGGCTCTCTACACTGGATGCATGAATGTATAGTACAGGCAAAAAGTATCTACAGTACTTTGACAAGAAATAGAGTTATTGGTATCAACACATATTGCAGTCTCCTTTGGTCTTGAGAACTGATTTTGCACATTGCCAAGGAAAATGAAATGCCACCAGAGCAATCTTCCATTTCTCATAGTACATGGATACTGGAGGCTTTAACAAGATCGACTGGGTTTTCGCATGCAATTATCATAAAATTCTCTCCACAATCCAAACATAGCGCGCACTTCCTCTGGCTTGATGTGTCAGGGAGGGAAAGGAAAAGGAAGAAAGAAAATAATTTCACGTCGAATACAGCCCAACCTGCACGTCCAAACCGAGCCCGTGGATCAAAGCAAAGCCCATCACACAGTTGACGCCTCCACCAACCATCTTCTCCTAAACCCTCGTCGCCTCCATTCCCAAACCTCCGCATCAGCCATGGCGCGCCGCCACCTCCCCCTCCGCCTCCCGCTCCTCTCCCGCCATCCCCACGCTCCCGCCACTCTCGCCCGCCGTGTTCTATGCACCTCCAACCTCGAAACCCCCGCCTCCGCCGTCCAAGCCCCGGAGGCGGAGGCGCCCTCGCCCGCGGCGGACCCCAACCCGCCCCGCCGCGAGGAGCCCCTCCATGAGACGATCCTGTACATGATCCGCCGCCGCCAGTGGACGACGCGCCTTGAGAACTCCATCCGCCTGCTCTCGCCCACCCTCGGAGCCCCGCTCGTCCACGACGTCATCTCCGGCGCCGCCGATGCCGGCCGCGCCGATCTCGCGCTCCAGTTCTTCCGCTTCGCCTACCGCAGGGCCGGGTTCCGCCCGGAGCCAGACACCTTCTCGCTCCTCATCCCGATCCTCGCCTCCCGCCGCATGCTCAACCACGCGCGCTGCCTCGTCCTCGAAACCATGCCGTCCTTCTCCATCGCGCCCGACGAGGCCACCCTCGCTTCCCTCATCGCGGCCTATGGCAAGGCCGCCATCCCACAGGAGGCCGTCAAGCTGTTCCGGATGATGCCCGACCTTGGCATCCCCCGCACCGCCCTCTCCTACAACGCCGTCCTCAAGGCCATACTCTGCCGCGGCCGTGAGGCCATGGCCAGGCGCATCTACAACGCCATGATCGCGGATGGCGTCACCCCGGACCTGTCCACCTACAACACATTGATATGGGGGTTCGGCCTCTGCAAGAAGATGGAGGCTGCTGTGAGAGTGTTCGGGGACATGAAGGGTCATGGAGTGACACCTGATGTCACAACTTACAACACCCTTCTCAATGCTTGGGTGCGGGCAGGTGATCTGGAGAGTGCACGCAAGCTGTTTGACGAAATGACAGGGGAGGGGGTTGAAAGAAACTCAGTCTCATACAATGTCATGATCAAGGGGTATGTGGCCGCTGAGAAGGTGGAGGATGCAGTGAATTTGTTCACGGATATGGGTGAGAAGGGCTTGAGGTTGAGCGAGAAAACATTTGCTGCATTGATGCCAGGACTTTGTGATGACGAGGGGAAGGTGGCAGAGGCCAGGAAGGCAGTGGACGACATGGCAGAACGCCGTCTCACGCCAAAGGACAAATCGGTGTTTTTGAGGCTGGTGAAGACACTGTGCAAAGCTGGGGACTTGGATGGGGCATTGGAGGTGCACAGGAAGAGCGGGCAGTTCAAACATGTTCTAGTGGATCCGAGACAGTATGGAGTGTTGATGGAAGGCCTTTGTGCAGGTGGCAAGTCTGAAGCTGCAATTGAGGTGCTAGATGAGCTTATGGAGAAGGGAACACTGCTGAGCCCAAAGAGTCCTGTGCTGGAAGCATCGGCTTATAATCCAGTGATTGAATATTTGTGCAACAATGGAAGCACCAACAAGGCTGAGACCTTCTTCAGACAGCTGATGAAGAAAGGTGTGGATGACAAGGCTGCATTTAATAGTCTTATCCGTGGGCATGCAAAGGAAGGTGTGCCAGAGGCGGCGCAGGAGATTCTCGCCATTATGACACGCCGTGGTGTGCCGACTGAACCTGAATCACATGCACTGCTCGTTGATGGCTTCCTAAAGAAGAGCGAGTCAGCTGATGCAAAGAGAGCACTGGACAGCATGATGGAGCAGGGTCACCTTCCGAGCGCAGCTCTGTTCAAGTCTGTCATGGTGGCACTCTTCAATGATGGTCGGGTTCAGACTGCAAGCAGGGTCATGAAGAGCATGATCGAGAAGGGAGTTACAGAGAACATGGACATTGCGCATAAGGTCTTGGAAGCTCTCTTTGTTAGGGGCCATGTGGAGGAGGCAATCGGCCGTGTCAACCTGATGGTGGAAAATGGATGCATGCCTGATCTGGATAAGCTGCTGGTCGGCCTTTGTGAGAATGACAGAGTGATGGAGGCACAAAAACTGGCTGATTTTGCGTTGGACAGGGACTTTGATGTCAGCTTCACGACCTATGACAGAGTTCTGGAGGCCCTGTACACCGATGAAAAGACATTGCCTGCATACTCCATGCTTTGCAAGATCAAGAACAAAGGAGGTGTCGTTGACCAGAAAGGTTGTGATGCTTTGCTCGAGAGCTTAAAATCTGAAGGGTACTCAAAGCAAGCAGATATTTTGTCGAGGATCTTGATGGAGAATGCGCCACCAACGTCCAAGAGAGGCAAAAGGGTCGCCATGGGTGCATAATGATATCTGTTATCTCATGGAAACAATCCATCTTTTTTATTTGAAGAAAGGTGATTTACTTCTTTTCATCAATGCTTCTTGAGCTGATCAAGTGGGATATTCATCATATGAGACAAGAAGCTAGCGTGTTTACTTTCTTTTTGCAGAATCACTGTTTTATTCTGAACCGTTTCTTAGTAAGAAAAACATATGCAATAATAGACAAAGACCTCCTCTTATGGATTTTGTTGCAAATTTGACCAAGCGTAACTTAAACGTACATGTACTATATTCTATGGCTTTTTGTTGCTCTGCCAAATACTGTTGTAAAAGATTTGTATTGGCATGATCCTGAAGGAGTTGCATTGGGCTTATAATTATGCAGTCTGCTTTTTTCTGTTACAAGTCTATACCGTTTGCTTGACTTGTGAGCTTCCTTCTATCATTTTCTGTTTAAGTCTTAGCACGTGATGTTTGATTCACCAACTAATTATGTGGTCCATGGTGCAATATCGCGGAGATTGCACCTCGAGGGCACTTTTCAGCACTAGTTTTTGTGCCATTTCTGCTGCATTTTGGTATACAACCGTGCTGCACCCATTATTCAGAGTTGGTCATTTTTGAGTTTCTTCTCAGGTTAGGCATAAGTTCATCTTGTGACTGTCATGTTGTTTGCAATAAACTGATATGCGAGTGTAGCTACATGTGATTACAAAAGGAGGTAGCTTTCTTGTATAAAGTTCTAAATTATGTTTGGGCCATCTTTGTTTAGTGATTCCTGCTAGCCTAGATTTTTGTTTTCTTGCTTGCAAAGAAGTTGTGGCATTCCATAGGTTTGCCCTTCTGCATTGTTTTCCTCTATTACAGTGTTTGGAATATGCTATCTAGGTGATCGTGGAGTAACTGTTGTATTGGTAATGCTGGATGTAAAAGAAGATACTGAGTGCATATTGATTCATGTTCAGTTGATTTGTGTTCACATGTTTCCATGGTCAAGAGAGCTATACTGTCATTGTTCTCATGTCATGTGTTCCTGCAGGATCAATGTGTTCTGCCTGCACTTGAGCCGACTTTCGAGGACAATGCGCTCTCTTAGAAGAGACGTTGATGACTTTCTGTGGTGCATTGAGCAGTCTTGTGTTGATGCCTTGCTGTGGTTAATTGAGCACACTCCTCACAAATCTAGTGAAGTGTGAAAGATTCGAATGGGCGAATATGCTAACTGCAACTGATGTAGTTTTGTTCTCTAATAAGTTAGCAAATTTTGGAACTATAATTGTGTTTTGATGATTTGCATATTTGAAATAGGAATTCGGGATGCAATATTGTTTTCTTGTATAACATGTTGAAAGGAACCATGTATGTGAAAATTAGCTCTGCAAAGACTGAGAATTTGATTTCTCTCCTTTCTTGAGAATATTATGAGCTGGGCTCGTTGATCAGCTGTAGTAGTAGTAGTGTTTTATGCCTAGATAATTAGTACAAGTTAAGTGCACGCTGTGTTTCCTGTTTATTGGAGGCGGTCCAGCTGATCATCGGGCATGAGCAGCAGCTTGGAAGCATCCTGATACTGTGTTTTGTGTTTTGATCCTGGATAGGTATCGCGTTGGTGCACGAATAACGGAGTAACTGTGTGTATGTATACGCATAAAGTACTCCAGTGTGAAAGGACCTGACTGAATACATACTGGGATCTGTGATGGAATGTATGTAAAAATGTAGATTAAGTTGTTTCCATAGGCAGGGAGGGAAACAACAGTCCGCCATGCATGTCCCGTCGCTCTCGTGTTGTTGACACCACATTACCCATCGCTACAGACGAGCACGATCCAATCAGCTGTTCGTTCGTGGTGTGCCTACAGTTTTTGTTCGCTTGCTCGCCTCGTGTTTCTTGCCTTCTCTTCTCACCCTCTCTCTTCTGATATTATGCCACATTTTGTTGTGCATATATATACGTAGGCGTGATGAAAAGAAAAAAAAAAAACACAGCTGGTATGATATCCACATGTTTGTTGTTAACGCATTAATATCCACACAGATACATTCATTGGTCGCATAAAAATCGAATTAGCAAAAAATCACATCATAAAAATCGAATTAGGAATAAAAATGTGGGAGCTATGTACTCTCGTGTTCCTAGATATAGTATAATTAAGCGCGTGTTTGGTAGCAGCTGCTTAATTAGTTGTCCTCGTCTTTCGCTTGTGGAGCTTGGTGAATGACACGCCTTCAACTTGGAAGTCGTCGTAGCGGCGGAAGAGCTCGGCGATGAGCATGCATGCGGTGTCGACGACGGCGTCCTTGGCGGCGCACTGCTTGTTCCCGGGCTCTGGCTGCGCGGTCTGCGGGCCGTTGGACCAGTAGAGGTAGTCCAGCAGCGCCGCGCCCTTGTCGCCGAGGAACCTGTCCGGCACGAACTCGTCGGCGCGGTCGAACACCTTGGGGTCCCGCATGGCCAGCGGCTGGTAGCCGCAGAGCAGCTCGCCCTCCGCCACCGCGAACGCGGCGTCGTGGGACCGGAGCACGAAGTCCCGGCGGGCGCGGCCGAACTGCAGCGGCACCGGCGGGCGCATGCGCAGCACCTCGTACACCGTGGACCGCACCAGCGGCATCTGCCGCACCGCCGAGAATCCCGCCGAGTCATCAGGAAGCAGAACGCGGCGCACCTCGTCCCGGAGACGGGGGCGGAGTCCGGTGGGGTCCCCGGGGCGTCCGACCTCGGCGATGAGGAAGGGCAGGAAGACGGAGAAGCCGCCGAAGGCGTTGAATCCCAGGACGAAGAGGACGTTGTTGATGGCGTCCTTCCGGGAAAGGCCGTACTGGGTCTCGCCGAGGGCGACGGCGTCGGCGCCGTGCTCCTCGACGAAGCGGTAGAGGCGGCCGTAGAGCGGCGAGACGGGGAAGGACGGGAGCGGGAAGGAGTGCAGGAGCAGCTCCTCCAGCGGCTGGAAGACGCCGACCTGCTGCGTGGGGATGAGCTGCAGCGCCAGCCACGCGTCCAGGATCCAGAAGCCGTTCTTGTCCAGGAACGGGTCGGCGGCCGTGTCGGCGCCCACCAGGGCCTTGCACAGGAACCGGAACAGGCAGCGCTGCAGCTCCACGATGAAGGTCTTAGTGTCGCCACTGTCGGCCTCGACGGCGTCGAGCATGGCGTCGACGCCGGCGCGGAACTCGGCGGCCCAGACGCGGGCGGCGCGGTGGAGGAGGTCCATGGCGAAGGCCTTGGTGCGCTCGTGCTCCGGCTCCTCCGTGTCGAGGTAGACGCCGACGCGGGTGCCCCCCGTGAAGCCGACGCCGGGGTTGTAGGGCCCGATGAGGACGTCGCGCTTGTCCACCAGCGCCGGGTCGAAGAGCGCCGTGAAGGCGGCGGCGTCCACCACGGCCACCACGCGCGGGTCCACGCCCACGAAGAAGGGGAACGCGGGAGGGATGTTGGCGCGGAACACGGTGCTGCGGTGAGCGGCGGCGCGCCGCCGGAAGAACTCCTCGGGGCCCTGGAACCAGAAGTAGTCCAGCCGGTCGCGGAGGGGCCCGATCACCGGCGGACCGTAGCTGCCAGGGATCGCCGAGGCTGTGGCCGCCGGCGGAAACGTCGACGGCAGCATTATGGCTCCCTAGCTAGCAATATCGCTCGCGTGTGGTGCTGAGGACTCAGCTGCCTGCCTCACTCGCTCGATCACTATCTAGTAGTAGACTGAAGACGAGGCTCCGCAGCTCCGCTGCACGTGTAGCATGCTACTAGCGCGCCGGATGATGATGCAACAACAAGCCATGGTGCGTGCCGACGGATCACGTGGGCCCCCGCAACATCCCACTGCGCAATTCTCATTGGCTACCACCTTGCTTTTGTTTCTTCCTCTTTGTTTGTTCCCTCAAATGCAAAGGCGGCTCCATGGCTATATATGTTGCGTTTTTTTTTTTACTGCCATCGATCATAACAGATATTATTAGCACATTGGGGGGATATTCTTTTTTTTAAAAAAAAAAAAACACCTACGACTCATTTGTACGTCCACATGCATGCATGTTATTACGATCAAAGTGAATCACCATAAAAAAAATCAATCGTTGTATCTCTGATATATTTTGGATATTTATACAGTCAGAACTCTTCGGGCTGGTACAAATCAGATTCAAGAGAATGTATCAATATTTAGCAACGTGCTAGCGTTCAACTATGGGAATCCAGCATCTAAATACGGTGCTATCCGAATGTTCCTTCTTTTAGGGAACTTGTATGCTAAGTATGTACACAAATCAAAGAACAGAAAAGCAATTTTAGGGGATGAGAGTTATTAAACCCTAACACGCACACTAACCGCCATGCATGGAGCTCAGTTTAAAAAACTATAAACGTGCTTATTTATTTACTTGAGATGGCCATATATAGACAGCACATTTTTGAGGAGAAGAAGAAGTTGGCGACGATCCGAATGTACCAACTGCGAGGCCTGGTATTGCGGTGGCGTGAGAGGACACCCTGTGTTCTGACCGAATAAGCCGGAGGAGCGCTTCCAGCTTCCTTCTGTTTGCGGCGCAGTCGGCGGCCCGGCCGGTCTACATATATATACTCTGCCTCGGCCTTCTTCACCAAAGCCGCCGCCAGTAATTAGACCCGCCGGCCATCCATCACGCCGCCACCAATTAGACCCGCCGTCCAACAACACCTCCATCGTTGTTCCTGTGACGACAGGCCCGAACAGCTCCAGCCTCGCCGCCGGCCGCCAGGCCGGCGGCGCGCCGGCGCATGAACGGCTCGAGCCGCCGCCGTTCATGGACGACGCAGCCTGCGGCTACTGCGGCGCCCAGCGCGCGCTCCTGTACTGCGCCCAGCACGCGGCGCGCCTCTGCCTGCCATGCGACGTCACCGTGCACGCCGCCGAGCCCGCCCACGAGCGCGCCCCGCTCTGCGACGGCTGCCACGCCGCGCCCGCCGCCGCGCGCTGCCGCGACCACCTCGCCGCGCTGTGCGCGCCGTGCGCTGCCTCCGCGAGATGCGTCGCCGAACAGCACTGCCAACGCCCGGCGCTGATGTACACGGGGTTCCCGGAGCCGGACGACCTTGCGCGCATCCTCTCCGGCGGTGGCACCTCGCCGCCGCTAAATCTAATACCTCCCGAGCCTACCTGGGTCCCCGACCTAGTCAATATCGAACAGCTGGCAACTAGCAGCACCTGGGACGACACTGGTAACGACATGACCACCGGTGAGGTACGTACTGCTAATCTAATCATCATCATCTCTTTCATTCAACTGAATTACCTGGTACCTTGAAGAAAGGCCATTTCATTCAGAAGAGCATATAGAGAATCGATCCATGCTAATTAATTAACTGTACCCAGCTAGCTGATACACCTCTTTTCTTTTTTCTTCTTTTCTCCTGGTTCGATCATTGCCTAACTTTCTAGGCAACAGATCCTCCTACATTTTCTTTTCGTTTTATAGTTACCATCAGATAGATTCATCAAGGGAGAAGACGACGGAATCAACAACTTCAAGGATGACAACAATACGGAGACCGCCGCCGCATCAGCAGCAGGCTTACTGACGGCCGACGACGGCGACGAACTGTTGATGCAGCAAGACTGGCCAAACCTCGACGACGGCATACTCGGCGACTTCGACTTCGCCGCGCAAGCTGGTTCTAGCTCCGTCGTCAATCCCATCGGCCACGTGGAAGGCCCTTTCGAGGTATGCACGCGCGTCACTTGTGCACACGTTATTACTACTACTTAGCACTGCTAGTTTAGCATGCATCACAGTCCATATATACAGTCGAGTTCCTCTGAATGTTGAATGAGTAGTAGTTCACCTTTACTGCTACTCATACATTTATTCGGTACAACTTTTTTTCTTTGTTCTCGGCCACAGGCATCTCCCTCGTTGGGTTATCATCACCCGTTACTCTCATCGTGTTCGGAAACCATTTTGCCGTCTGATGCTGTTCTGCAATCTCTGACCAGTAACAATGCAGCTTGTCAGTTCAGTTCAGTCACCACAAACACCATCGCCAGCAATGTCATCGCCTCCGAGCTTCCTCACCATGTCCCCTTCGATATGCCCGTGTTGCCGTCAGACGAGTTTCCAGCTGGCCTCTTCACCGCCGCCTTGCCGCCAGGCCCGCCGCCGGCGACTAGCTCCATGGGCTACCAAGATCAGGAGCCGTCGGAGAAAGCAGGCCAAGACATGGAAGCAAGAATGAAGCAGCGGGAGAGGAGGCAGCAGGCTAAGCAGAGGTACAACGACAAGAAGAAGAACAGGAGGTAATGAAGCCACTCTCTCACTGACAACAATTCGGATTCTTCATACATCTTTCCTTTGTGATTGTATACAAATCATTTGCAGGTTTGGCAAGCAGATAATGTACGAATCCCGTAAGGCAAGAGCAGACACACGGAACCGCGTCAAAGGCAGATTTGCAAAGTCATCCAACAACAGTGATCAGATCTAGATTTTTTTAGCCATTTATTTACAAAGTACAATTGGTTGGTGATAGGAAGAAAAGAGTCAATTTTTTCTGGTACATATAGTCATTCCATCAGTTTTTCACTTCAGTTGTTTTTCGGTACAGGATAGTTTAAAAACAGAGTATTTTGTAGCTCACTTTTCTTTACCGCATAAATCAAAGGATCCCTTTTGTACATCATTACAATTTGTAGAATGTTCTGTTTTTGAATTTGTGGTAATCACCTGTTACTCACGAGTAAATAATTAGCGTGGTCCTTTCGCAAAAAAAAAATAATAATTAGCGTGGTCCAATAATTAAATTGGGAGGTTTCTGTGTATATATGTTCAGATTACTAAATTCCAAGCAAGTGATAGTGATGCCACACGTACAGTAGTTTCTGGAAGCTTGGATTACGAATAAATTGTCTCAAGAGAAAATCATCGAAAAAAAATAGTTACTGCAAATCTCCTCAGTACAAAACATAATACTAAAACAATCACGTCTGATCCAGTTTGAACCTCCCTTTCGCAAACCCAGATGTTTACCGAGTTGCACAGCAATCACATGCGGAAACAACACCCAAGTCGGTAAAAATGTCTGTTAATCGCAGCCATTGGCTTGTTTTTCAACCGGTAAATTGAATTCACATATTATTAGTCCCAGAAAACATTAGATTATGCTACCTCCAACCGCCAGTGAAAACTTCTCAACAGGTCAGTTAACTGATTTGAATTTACGGGTCACACGTATTACATTCATGTTCTCCTTTAGGAGGTAGTCATGTCACACAAAACAGCCTCATAGTAAATCGCTCACATTGACATACCATAGATCCTAGAGCAGTTCCAAAAGCATCCATTGTTCCGTTTTGTCCTAGAGAAACTTGGCTCAACGAAACTTCAGTCGATGAGGAAGCAGGCAGTTCTTGCAGTGGCATTGCTCGCCATGGCATGGCCGTGCTCCTCCACAAAGAATGCCGCAGTGCAGCCTTGGGAATCATGGCTGCCAGACCAAAAGGATGATGATCCAGCCATGCCAGCCCTTTCGTTGCCATCACCACCACTGGACGACTTTGATCAACCAGACTCCCCGCAACAGGAATCTCCACCAGATCAGGAATATGAAACGCATGAGCCAGCACTGCCTGCTCCAGAACCTGAAACTTCAGTGCCAACACCACCTCACCACCAGCAGTCACCGCCGCCACCACTAACGGTGCCATCATCTTCCCCACCGGCTCCTCTGGGGACAATCAACAACACTGCAACCGCCTGGACCACCATGCTGGTGTTTGGGGACTCGATGGTGGATCCTGGGAACAACAACCAGCTGCAGACTGCAGCGAAGGCCAACTTCTTGCCGTATGGAATGAGCTTCTATGGAGGCAAGCCCACCGGCAGGTTCAGCAATGGCCGCCTCATCACTGACATACTAGGTACAAGGTGTTTTTGATGATTCATTCATGCATTACTTAGATTTTCAAGTCATGAAAAAGTTGATTGTTTCTCTTAACAGCTTAGTAATCATTGCGTAGTTTTGTGTATCTGCAGCGGAGAAACTAGGTATAGGGAAGAGTATTCCAGGTTTCCATGACCCCAAGTTGAAGCCGGAGCAGCTCATGACCGGTGTGAGTTTTGCATCAGCAGGATCTGGATACGATGATACAACTGCCCGGAGATCAGTAAGTCAGCAGCATAACCTGTAAAACATTTTATCATAAAACTTAAGTCATATAGAAGTACAACATTACATAGAAATTTGTCAGGTGTAGCCTTTTCATTGAAGAAAACATATTCTAAAGTACCACAAACTAGTGTCTGAAACGGGATGACGAGATACAAACTAGCACAAGAAAACAGGACGAATAATGTCAGCAACGAAAGAGATATTTACTCGCTATGTGTGCCAGCTTCTTATGCCTTTCAAAGCTACTTTTGGCTGTTTTACGTATTCATTTGCCACTAACTAAAATATTTCTTCTTTGTCATTACAGAATGTACTTTCATTTTCTAATCAATTAGAAGACTTATGGCATTATAAGAGAAATCTCAAAAAGTTAGTCAGACCAAGAAGAGCAGAGCAAATTTTAAGAAAGGCTACCTTCATCATGAGTGCTGGAACAACTGATCTGCTTTTTCACTATCTACCCTCAAACCAGTCAGGAGAAGATACCGAGCTGAAGTATGAGAAACAATTGATAGCACGTGTCGCAAACTATACCCAGGCATGCACTTGCCAAACCTGAGCCTGGTATGTTTTATATGTCAGGACTCAGCCTGGTGCGCAGACCTAACCCTTGCCATTTTCAGGAAATGAAAAAACTTGGAGGAAGGAGATTTATTTTTGTTGGAGTACCTCCAATTGGATGTCTACCCTTTGTCAGAACTTTGCTAGGCACAGGTCCAGAAAAATGCCATGGAAACATGAATTCGCTAGCAACTTTATTCAACAAGAAGCTAGTCAAATTGGTACACCTTCTGAATAATGAACCATATACCAGAGCTACCTTCATTGATATTTATACAACCATAGCCAGAGCATCAATAGACCCCGGTAGCTTTGGTATGTTGTTGGAAATATTCAGAGGTTTTTCTATGAAAAAAAAGGATGTGCATGCCTTTGTGATGAACTACTTATGGCAACAGCTTCTTTTGAACTACAGGGCTGACAGAAACATCCAGAGGCTGCTGTGGAACCGGGGTGATTGAAGTTGGGCAAACATGCAGAGGCCAAAAAACATGCGCAGATCCCAGCAAGTATTTGTACTGGGACGCTGTCCACCAAACAGAGCGAATCAACCAAATAGTTGTAGATGATGTGTTGATGAATTCAATTAGGGGTATCTATGTGTAGATAAAGATGTGAATTTGGATTACAAGTAAACTAAAATTTAGCATTAACTTCAGTGCACTGCAGATGCAACTGGAGACCAGTAGAAGACATGGGTTTTTACTTTCATGATTGTGATTCAACATGACACAAATACTAGTATGAGGTTCAGGTGCGCTGCTTATATTCTATTAAACTTGCATTCGTCCATGATATATAAGTGTGTTTATCCATGTAGTTACCTCCTAGGCGTAGAGCAAGATTTCGGACAAATAGAAATAATTCAATCCAACTAATTCTTACACTGGAGAACCGCTACAATTTGTTCTAAAATGTTTTCTTAGATATGGATTCAAGATTTGCTATGTACATTCAGACAGTTATAGAAAAAGGAAAGTTCTTCCAAATAATTGCAGAAACATAAAAGATAAAAAAGAAAGAAGAAGCAATCGATACAATACAATTGAAGTAAATTAACTGAGAAACATCAAACCAATGACAAACACTAACAGGACCAAAAATAACAGCACAGCACTATGGACGTCCCATCATAAAAAGTGGTATGGTTCTGCCAATACTCAATGCAGGCATGGTGTGTGACCAGAACTGCTGTAATTTAGAAACATCTGGAACCATACGATTGTGAAACCTTCTGAAGCAAATGTTTTCATACCACTGAGAGCTTAACCTTAATGATAAATTTCTAATATGCAGTTAAGCTGGAATCCATGCTTCAATTACATAGGAACCTCATGAGTGAGAGACTCTGAGATGGTCAAGTAGGCATCCTTGCATTCGTTCATTTAAATCCAAGGCAAGCATAGTCACTAAAACATTTGTTCAAGTTGTTTACAAGTTCGTGTTGACCCACTAGTCTTCATATCTAATACCCACTCAATGCATCGACAGTAAGTTCCCCTCAGTTTGCTATTGTGTAAGTCCATGCATCTGCACAGCATCTTGTAACAGCAAATCTTGCATAGGAGGCAACATGATAAGACACTACGATTGGGTGGTAGCAAAACACGAGGTTTTGGATGAATAGGATTAGTAGTGATTATAAAATTACATCTAGGAAAGCATAGAGCTATATGGATAGAAAACGGAGGAGAAACAAAATACCTCTACTTGCTTGAGTCTCGAATTGGCCTCGCCAATGCAAAAAAGGATTCCAAATTTACAGACATCAACAGCTCAATTGCAGTAAGTTTGGCTGGACGAGGAATATTAAGCCTTGGCTCCAGAAAGCCTAACAGTATCCGTATCGAAATATTAGATGAAACAAATAAGCAGTGTTCTACACACAAATATTCAGAATAAAGTGCATGGTTCTATTTATTACCTGGAGAAAGCACCCGGCCATCATAAAGAAGTTTTGCTAGGGGATTTGTTGCCCAATGGTTCACAGCTAGGCGATTTGTTGGCTGAAATCCTACTACTCTACTTTCTTCTGACATGACCACCTACAAATAGGCGAGTTAAGTGCTGGGTGTAAGTTTGAGCTGTCTGGATCAAAGTAATGAAATAGCATTAACTTTTTATACCAAATCACAGCAGGAGATCTTTTTCCATCATATACTATCTTAAATGGAACACAGAAAATAACACTGGACGTCTCATGCCACCCAGCTCACCGGAAAACTTAATACAGTATATGCAACTTAATTTCAAGAGAAATAAAATGGAAGACATTTTTTTGGTGATCTGTTTCAAAAGAGAGATTCCTCGTATTAATAAAATCAGACAAGGGTACCTGAAAGCTAGCAATATTCTGCAGAGTTTCTTGGCTATAACCATTTGGATGGTGCACATCATCTGATGCAGCATTATCCTTGCTACCGATGTCCATGAAGCATTCAGGAAGCTCTCCAACCCAAGTTCCAATATTAGTGTCAACCATTATATCATCAGAGAAGCCGAATGAGTCTTTTAGTGTCTTAACAATCCATGTGCAATAATCTCCTATCTAATCACAAGGAGTATATCAGATAGTATTAGCAGCACATAAGACAAACGGATAGAAATCGGCAAAGTATTCATGCTATGAACCAATCTTGCAGGGGCACATAAGCACAGTAATTCAGTGTTACATAGGCACATATAACACCAAGTGCACCCTGACCTCTAACTTCATTTATCTTGGAAAAGGAGGATCTGTCAAAGGATTACTTTCTGGGTGACGGGTAACTGCGCTCATATTAGAGAAACTTAGTTCGGTATCTTGAAGCTAGAGCATCTTAGGAAATAAAAATCATATGATAGATCTGCTTTCACTCAAGCCTAGTGCTTGGAATTAAGAGTAAATACAGTGGTACATTCTGGGTCCACAATTATTAATGAACCATCTGTAAAGGAAATGATTTATCATCAGATATTTTTTTAGTTGTACCATGATACAAATTTCCAAATTTTAAGCTCAATGAATTCCATGATATGTGATATTAGTAACTAGACAAAAAATGCAGCATCTTAATGAAACCATAACATCACACTAGTGCGAAGAAGAAAAAATACTTCAGAAAAGGAAAATACAGAGGATCATGCCTTCTTTTCTGAGATTCCTATTTTTAAGCGAACAGTGTTATAAAAATAGATGCAATGCAGCCTATCATAATATTCCCAAGTAGTGATCAGCACAAAAATAGTGGTGATCACCACAAAACAAAATGAAGAAGAAGAATCCAGCACTAAACTTATTAATGCCTGCCCTTGCACAAACAGCAGATTAAGAAGGGTGTAAATACCTCACTCTCATCCAGATAATGGATATCAGAAGAAGAGCTCTGTGATGATGAGACATGTGATAATCTTTTGTCTCCAAGAGATTGAGGCCAGCATAGTTGAGCAATGATGCCGACAAGAAGAACAATACAGCTACCAGCCAAGAAAGGATAAATATTTTTCATATACCCCTGCACAAAAAATAAAACATATGTTGACTAGCAGAACCTGGAAGTATTAGGTAATAAACTTCCACCGAGTAACTGCCAGCTTACATTGTTCTTTTTAATCTTTAAAAGGTCTGAATTCCAGTGAGAATGGAAAGTTTTGCCGGGCAATGTGAATTGATCTTCAAAGTACATGTCCAAGACATTCCCTAGTTCTGCCTACAGGTGGTGTAAATGGAGAAAAAAACAACTTACCCATGAGTAAGAATAATCAAGTTTGGATTTTGTATAGGCATGCTATAGTATTTCTACAAAACAAATATGTTTCTGTGAACAGTATGGAGTGAAGAACAGTGTACCAGTTGGAAGTGGGACAGGAGAACTTCCCAGTAAGTATTTGCTAACTCGTGACGGCCTTCAAGAATTGTATTGCTAAATGTTTTGACATTAATTTGCAGTTTATACGTAGGAATGTACTCATTGACCCAAAGAATGAACTCAGTACCCCCAAGCTTCGCCAAACTTTCATAACTGGGAGCTGACCACCATCCTTTCTTTGATTCGTGCACTTTGTTAGAGGATTTCACTAGATTAAAACTCTCCAAGCATTTCTTAGCATTCTTCACTACTTCTGCTTCAGAAATTCTGTGTATACAAACAGAGGCATCAATTGAACAGCTGAGCTGTCGCTTCTGAAACAAAATGCCTTTTGTGCCTCCAAGGTAATCCTTCCTGGCATCATCAATGACACAAGAGAAAATGGCTTCAGCAAGTGAAGACAGAAGTTTTTCATCTGATGAGCTGATACTAAAATCCACAGACACCTGGTGCAAATTCACGAATTAGTAAAAACGAAAAAAAAATATCAGACATAAATCCGAAACTTTGCAAATATGCACCTTTCGAGGTCTGCCCAGGTCCTGTAAGTCTCTCTCTGAACCTGGGGAAAAGACCTCAAGTTGAAAGTTGGACAGCCGGTGCATCACAACTTGCTTGAAGGCCATTGCCAAAACACTCTCTGAATCAGGTTCGTTTTCAGAGAAAAAATCAGAACCAATCTGTCTTTTTATGTTACTGGCCTTGTCCTTGACTTCCTTGGCTTGCAAAATCTACAGAATTTGCCAAAACATCATCATGATCCAGCAAAAAGACGGTAAACCAAATTCAAGACTATGCTGGTTCAATGTTTCACATTCACAGATGAATAAGTAGGTTCCTCAAAAGGGGCAATACAATAAAACACGGATGAGATCGTCCTTGATTAAACCAAAAGCACGTCTCTATTATATTGCAGCACAAAAGGTCTAATCCTGTTGCACTTATAAGTCTTTATTTATGGTAGCAAGCAGTACAGGAGGGATTTACATGCTGAATTTTGCTTCTTCGAATTGCTTGCGCCATCACATTGGTGCCTAAGAAGCAAGTTTCACAAAGTGGAATGGGTGTATAGGTTAGACAGATGAAGGCACGGCATGATGTGTTAGACCAATCGCTGCTTGCAGTCAATTTTCACTTCAGTACCTGATACAAGTCAAGAGTACACTACGCGAGAGTAAAGTAAACACACTTGAAGTGCAAATTCTCGGAGAGCGGCGCTCACCACTCGCGTGGACGCGACGCTGCGGTCGGCACCGTCGGCTACGGGGAGGAAGGCTTGGATGACCATGGCGTTGGAACCGGCGGCGAGGTGCGCCTCCGCTGCCGCCCCGCCGTCGGCCGCGGCCGCCGCGGCGACAGCCTGTTCCCTGCGCGCGGCGCCGGAGAGCTCGAGCCGCGCGAGGGGACCCTCGTAGCACCGCGTGATCGGGGTGAAGCCGTCGTCGTCCGCCAGGCGCGCCTCCCCGGCGCGGCCGCTGGCGCAAGGCGGGCGGCGGGCCGCGGCGGGCAGGCGGAGAGGTCGGAGGCGAGGGGCGCGGAATAGGTGTAAGGTTTTGGGCAAGGGGAAGACGGGCATGCGGGAGGAGGAGGAGGCGAGAGGTGGGTGGAAGAGGAGACACGGCGACGGCATTGGATTGCGGAAACGACACCCACCGCCGCGGCCGCCGCGCCGGAGCAATGCATAGAAGACGACGAGCAGGTGGGCCAGGTGGCTGGCTTCCTTTGGATGGGAAATGAGGCCCGAATCCGATACTGACTGGAAAACGCCACCGTTATTAGGCCTGGCCCAAACCAAATCGCATGATGTTTGCAATTTTGTGACGCAACAGGTGAATCCTATACGTAGGGCGGGCTATGGTTAAGCCTTGATAGAACAGTGTTTGGGATTTGCGTAACGGCTCAGATTCGCGCAGGTGGAGAAGGAGATGGCTGAGAAGCTGCCACGTGTCGCTCTCTGATTAGGGCGGGTGGGAGGTGGGAGAAAAAGAAATAATTTCAAACTTTAAACTCATTTTTCTCCTAAACCGTAAGTCCGTTTTCGAATTCGTTTGAACCTACGTGTTTGTTACAATTAATTCTAAAATAAGATCCAATATGAATATTTTTTGAATTTTTTAAAATTTAAAATTTTCGTCAATATTTTAAATATACTATGTCAACATTTTGTTTATACTATGTCAACATTTTTTTGTTTGTGGTCAACATTTTTATAAAAATATTGATTTTATTTAAAAAATATTAAAATAGAACTACAAAAATGTTGACTCTTCTGTTTCAAAATGTTGACGCTCTGACTTAGACTGGGCTGTTCAGATTTAATGGGTTATTGGGCCAATCTATCGTATGTTAACCATAGGACGCCCTGCATATAGGAGGTCCCGACGCAACATGCCTCTCGAGGCACATCGAATCAATAAGGAGGTCATGGTTGTGTTTATCTGTGAAAATGGCCGGGACACTGGAACGATTTTCCCTTTTGGAACACTTAAACTAGAGTAACGATTTTTTTTTTGGGCGGGGGGGGGGGAACAAATCAAATATTAATCTGAATGAACTTCTTGCACCGAAGCAGGAACAAGTCACAAAGTTGAGAACCTTTTTATTTTTGGGGGTGAAAATGGAACAACTGACTATAAACCCGGGGCAAAGCGAACTATAGGGATGAGAAAAGTCACCGTCTCTCGAGGCACAACAAATCAATACAATAGGCCACTAAGCTCAAGGTCATGAGGAAATGATTGTGTTTAACTGTGAAATACTGGCCGGGGAACTCGAACGGCAATGACAATGTCGGCCAAACCATTGCCTTGGTCTACACTCTTCACAGGATGCAGAATGTTCCAAAAATATCCGTCAGTAGAATCGGCGTTGAGATTTCTTTGTCATTTACGAGCAACGGAGGGAGTATTATTATCATGGATTCTAAATGTTCGATGACAGGGTGTTTCTAATCTTTGCTGCCTGTGCTTACAGCTTGTCCCAACTCTTTGATACTCCTACGCACCCGTCATCTCAATTCCCAGATACTACTCCTCAGATCCAGCTAATTTCGAACGTAGAGATGGTTGGTTCCATTAAAAATCAGCACAAGCAATCTGTAGGTGGTTTGTGAAGCAATCTGTGGGTGCGTTCGTTACACTCCCCTCTAAAGTTTAGAGCTGTCACATCAAAGAGAATCTTATTATTTAAGAATATTTTTATTCATTTAATGACAAAACCTATGTCACGACTCCCCCTATAAATCGCGAGACGAATCTAATGAGCCTAATTAATCTAAGTTTCGCTACAGTGATGCTACAGTAACCATCGTCTAATCACTGTTTAATTACTCTTATTAGATTCGTCTCGCGAATTCGAGCGGAGTCCTGAAATTAGTTTTGTAATTAAACTTTATTTGTAATCACAATATTCATTGCAAAAACCCTCTAAAGTTTAGATCCCATGCAACGAACGCACCCTCAATATTTGTGCAGGAGAGAAGACTTTTGAGGGGGGCAATAAAGCAGCAGCATCAATGTCTGTGCCGACCACTGTGAACCTAGTCAAAACGGAATCACTTTGGAGATCTGAGACGGGCGGTGCTTGTTGTTTTCATCCCTATCAGGAAGGCACCAACATAAACAAATCGGTTTGCTACACATTTTCATAGGCACTAGAGTACAGTTCATTCGTTCGACAGAATGATACTAACACAGGTGATGATCTGCGTTGCTACTTGGCATGGCATGATCAATTATAGCGGACAGACCGCAATCAGCATTCAGCAGGCCTGTCAACGTGCACGCCGCTAATCGGGACCGGACAGAGCACCGTCAGAGAAAATTTGTAGCCTTCAAAATGACCTGTGATTATATTATTCTAAAATTTTAACATGTATTTTTTTTTATTATTTTCGATGCATCTATATATCTTATATAAACACAACCCACTAAAGTCATTTATTACTGTAAAGCTGGTTTCTCATGAAGCCATATCATCTGAAATTCACAGCCGTTAGATGGTGATGCCTCCAAGTGATCTGCCCATTCATTCTTCCAGTCATGACCCATACCATGTTCTCAAACCAGCCAGGTAACGTCCACGAAGTAATCAAGAGACTAATGCTCCACTTGTCCTCCTCACTTGCCCTCTTCTCTATCCAAAACTGACATCCACCAAGCAATCAAGAGACCCATGCGATTAAGGTTAACATTATCTCTCTCTCGCTCGCGTCCCCCTCCCCTGCTACAGTCCAGAGAAGGCGAACGCGAGGCGAGCCTCCTCCGGCGGCGGTTCCGCTCGATTTCCCCCTCCTCCGGCGGCCCCTCGGGGCTTCGGAGGGCCGGGAAATCGGCGGGGCTGCCGTCCGGCCACCGTCTAGCTACTATAGTATAGGTAGTAGTCTAGTTTTACCCACCCTAGGGTTAGGGTTGACGGTGTCGTCGTCCTCCATGGCGTCGGCGCGCGTCTTTTGCTTCTCCCTCGACGGATCCGGTGGAGTAGTCGTCGTCGGCGGCGGCTTCCGCTCAGGTGAGGTCCCGTGGAGCTTCTTTGCCTTCCTTCCTCTTTTTGGAGGATGGCGTCGGTAGGTCATGGATCGATCTTCCTCTGCTTCGAATCCGGCGAGCGACGGCGTGGAGGTCGTGAGGAGATGGCCAGGTCGTGCTGCGGCGTGGACTCCTTTCGATTTCCCGGCGGCTTCCCTGCTTGCGGAATCGACGTCGGTATGAGGTTCTTTTGTCCTCTTTGCGAAAAGGTGGACTTCTTTCGCATCCCTGGGGATGTGCTTCTTGTCTGCGTTGCGGGTTTCGCCGGCGACGCTGGACTGTCTTTCTGCTCGCCGACGGCTTCGTCGACGATGTCAGATTGTTTTTCCCCTTTTCTTCTTCGTGTGATGGTGGCCGATTTTCGTTCATCGCTTATGATGCGTGCTGGAGGAGTGTCCGGGCGCTGGCTCTTGCGGCAGATCCAAAGAGTGGAGCCGTCGACGGAGGAGGAAGGTGGAATCGATCCGGCCGTGGTGCTCGTCGCCGACGGTCACAAGCTTCTGGATGGAGCTCGATGTTGGGGGTTCTGTTTGTAATTTCCAGTAGGTCCAGGGTGTTCTTGTAAAACTCCAGGATGTACTGTGATTTGTGCTTAATATAATCCCCTTTTCGCAAAAAAAAAAAAAAAAGAGACCCATGCGATTATAGTAATGACAGTAATACTCTAGCCATCACACACGCCGATTACAAACTCCCTCTGGAGCTGCCCCTAAAAAAAACAAAGCCGCCCAACGCCTCACAATTTTTCAACCTGTAACTGGCAGCATAAACACTGACACTTACCCATCCCATAACCTATGTATGTGCAATCCTTAATTGCGTTGCAGCTTAATTACCTCCACATAAACGTGAACTATTCATGTAACATTGCACTCCTTCACTCACCGTTTCCTATCTTATATATTGGGCTCCAAACCGATGGAATGGAAGTACAAGCACAGAAGGTGATGTTCATCTGGGTGGTAGTTTTTTTTCGTTTTTTTTTCTGCGAGTGAGGGGTAGTTTATCTGTTCCGATTGTTTTTCCTTTCTTTTCATGTGTCTTAGTACCCCCATTCTTTTCTAAGTTGTTTGGGTTCAGCTCTCTGACACATGATATCACTTGAGTCTCAGAACAGTTCTCCTTCCTGCCATATTCCTTTTCACTCAGCATATAAGTTATTGGGCGCGTTCGGCTGGCTGAAAATCAGCCAGCTGCTGCTGATGCTGCTGCTACACCTCCTCACATCTGCTACAGTGCCAGATTCCTCCGCTACAGTGTTCTCTCTCACTATTCAAACTGCAACTGCAACTGCATCCTCCAACCGAACACCCCGATCGTTCTTTTTCCCTTCCAATAGTAGAACTTTGTTTCTATTCCTGCAATAAACCGTTGTGCCATGTGTTACTTTCTCTTACACAGGTGCTCTCAAAAGATATATAACGATGATTGCAGGGAGCAGGATCCACACATTTTAGTCACAACACATACTCCCTCTTATACATTCTAATAGGGCATTAGTTAGTTCTATTGACTTATATTACTATTTTCCAACCTTTGTTAGTTGTCTTGGCTTTCTATCAATGTCAAAGTGCACCAACAAAATATTATGTCATTGCTTAAAATAGTTTGCTGGACTATAACATGGAATTCCCGCTGCAACGCGCGGAGAATCACCTAGTTTGTCTTGCTTTCAAATACATTTCTACTGATTTCCTGTGCACTGTATTTTTCCCACTTCTCATTGTTTTTTTTTTTGGGTGTGTGTCAATCTGTCAAACGGAGGAGTACTAGCACCACGAGAGCAGCTTATAACTGGCTGGCCCGAATTTCACGAGCAATTAACCCCATCATCATCGGGTGAAGTGAAGCGGCGATGCGCTAAAAACGGCTCCATAATCGTGGTCGTTAATGACGGTGTAGTCATAATGACGCCATGAAATCCCGCCGTTGCCATCACGACAAGCACGAGACCGACGGGAGGCGGGGCTTCTCCAGTTCTCCTCGCCTCTGCCTCTGCAGTGCGTTGCGCAGCTTCAGCACAAGCTCAGCTCAGCGGTAGCCTGTACTCTGCTGTCCCTCGCCTGCCGAGAGAGACAGACAGCCTAGCTAGAGTAGTCTTCTCTTCCCTTGCAAGCAAGCAAGCAATTCTCAGAGGAAGAGGCGCGCGGGCAGGCAGGCAGCTCAGCCCTCCCCCTTCCCCCCCGACCCCGACTGGTCCTCGCCAGCCAGCGCCTCTCCCCTTCACTCCTCTCTCCTACCTTACCTCGCCACCAAACTCTGCCTGCCATGCCGGGCCTCGCCGCCGCCGAAAACTCGCCCCCGGCGGCCACTCCGCCGGCGCGCCGGCTCTCCTCGCCGCTGCCCAGGAGGGCGCCGCCGTCCCCCTCGCCGTCCACCTCCTCGCGCGCCAAGCCGAGGAAGGCCGCGCCGGCGCCCGAGACCGACGAGGCCGCGCTGGACAACCCGGATCTGGGGCCCTTCCTCCTCAAGCAGGCGCGGGATGCCATGGTATCCGGGGAGGGCGGCGGCGCCGCGCGCGCGCTCGAGTTCGCCGAGCGGGCCGCCCGGGCGCTCGAGCGCCGCGGCGAGGGCGCCGAGCTCGAGCTCGCCATGAGCCTCCACGTCGCCGCCGCCATCCACTGCGGCCTCGGCCGCCACGCCGACGCCATCCCAGTCCTCGAGCGCGCCGTCGCGGTCGTCACGCCGCCGCCGCCGCCGCCTCCCGAAGGTGAGGGCGAGGGGACCGACGAGCAGCCGCAGGCCGACCAGAGGGGGGAGGAGTGGTCCCTCGCCGCCTTCTCCGGATGGATGCAGCTCGGCGACACGCACGCCATGCTCGGCCGGATGGACGAGTCCATCGCCTGCTACGGCAAGGGACTCGAGATCCAGATGGCCGCACTCGGCGACCGCGATCCTCGCGTCGCAGAAACCTGCAGGTCATTCTCGCTCCTGTTTCTTCTTGATCTAGATCTCTCCCAAAAGACTCCGTTTTTACACTGGCCTCCCAACTCGTCAAAGTCAAAGGCGATATTTTTCTTTCATTGTATAGTCGCATCCCGTTACAGATAATCTTGGATCTTGTTAGAAACTCACTTTGTACATATGTAGAGAAAATCTAGACATGACCATTGTGTTTCTTTTGAACAATGAGCAGGTATTTGGCGGAAGCGCATGTGCAAGCTCTGCAATTCGACGAAGCAGAGAAGTTGTGTCGCAAAGCCCTTGAGATACATCGAGAGCACAGCGCTCCAGCATCGCTCGAGGAGGCCTCGGACCGCCGCCTGATGGCCCTTATTCTTGATGCCAAGGGTGACTACGATGGTGCCCTCGAGCACCTTGTACTGGCCTCAATGACCATGGTTGCCAATGGGCGTGACATTGAGGTGGCCACGATTGATGTCGCGATAGGCAACACCTACCTGGCCCTTGCTCGCTTCGATGAGGCTGTCTTCTCCTACCAGAAGGCCTTGACTGTTCTCAAGTCAGCCCGTGGTGACGACCATCCTTCAGTTGCATCGGTCTATGTCCGCCTTGCAGATCTCTACCACCGTACGGGGAGGCTCCGTGAGTCCAAGTCCTACTGTGAGAATGCTCTGCGCGTCTATGCAAAGCCTGCGCCTGGTGCTGCCCCTGATGAGGTTGCTGGAGGACTAATGGAGATTGCTGCCATCTATGAGGCACTTGGGGACCTTGATGAGGCCCTAAAGCTTCTTCAAAGGGCACTTAAGTTGCTTGAGGACTCACCCGGGCAGTGGAGCACTGTTGCTGGGATTGAGGCACAGATGGGTGTATTGTACTACATGGTAGGGAGATATGCTGATTCAAGGAATTCATTTGAGAGTGCAGTTGCCAAGTTGAGGGCTAGTGGCGAGAGGAAATCGGCATTTTTCGGCGTTCTATTGAATCAGATGGGGCTAGCTTGCGTGCAGCTGTTCAAGATAGATGAGGCTGCACAGTTGTTTGAAGAGGCGAGGGCTGTTCTGGAGCAGGAGTGTGGTGCTTCTCATCCGGATACTCTTGGTGTCTACAGCAACCTTGCTGCGATATATGATGCCATGGGAAGGTACGTGATAATAACACAAACCAGTTATTTAACAGTTTGCAATTCGGTGTGAAAAATCCATTTGCGATTTCAGCTTCAAAGTTACACATGGCACAATGTAGATGGATTGTTTAAACTTCCACACATGTAGGATCCATATATTTGAAGAAGTAGATTAATAATGCCCATGAGCTTTATCCAAGCCTTGCTAATAACGGGAGAGTTTGTGTGTGTTTTTGGGTGGTGGGTGGTATGAGCTGCTTCTTAAGATTATCCGATGTAAGATTAGTTGAAAATTGGACACAACCAACAGATTGCTTGCTTAGCTACCATAATTGATCATCTGTGCCATGATGTGGCATCATTTATTGTTTAGTGGTCCATCATCTAGTTGCCCACATGTTCTTGGATACCTCTGAGTTATGTATTATGTATCTTGCATGTGTTTATAAAACTAGCAAACCGGATGTGTATTCATGATAAGCAGCTCGTGCTCATTCATAACTGCTATCCAAACTAACTTGTGCAGTAACAGTCCTCAGGGATTTAAGCATCACTAAGGTTTTTTGTTGCTTGATTTTGTACCTTGCAAAACAGCATCTAAATTGCAACTATCTTATTCATGCAAGATCATCCATTTTTGCCGCTTGATGCATGTATGTGTTTCCCTTTTTTCACCAGGGTGGAGGATGCCATTGAGATCCTGGAGCACGTACTGAAGGTGAGGGAAGAGAACCTCGGCACTGCAAACCCCGACGTCGAGGACGAGAAGAAGCGGCTCGCGGAGCTGCTGAAAGAGGCCGGGCGGTCCCGGAACAGGAAGCAGAAATCACTCGATAACCTCTTCGCAACCAACTCACAGCGGGCCAAGAAAGACGCCGGTAGGAGGTGGTCCAACTTTGGGTTCAGGAGCTGAGGAACTCCGCCTGGTGCTGGCCTTTGTGTAACTTAAAAAGGGGGGGAAAGCATGTGTAAAAAATGTTGTTGTAGGCTAGGAAGATGATTGCGTTTGGTGCTTGCTAAATGTCTTGTGGTGTATCGCCTTGATTATCATGATCTCGGGTTTATTTTTAATTTTCCACAGTTATATTTAACTGGGTCCTGTTGTACCTGGAGAGGATATTTGTTTGTGGTGGTGGGTGATGAATACCAGTGATTAATTTGTTTGTTACGTTACATCCATTTGAAATCTGAAGTTTAAAGCTGTCCTGTTTCCGTGTCTTGTGAGTCATGTTTCAGGTGTACCGTAAAACAACGCAGGAGCACAACTCCTCGACAGCGTTGTGATTGTTTGTGTCCAAGGAATATTATTCCTAATAGTAGGAGTATCTCCGTTCGAGCTGGATGGTCTCTGTTCGAGCTGGATGGGGGACCTGCTTGATTCCGACAGCACGACTTGCTGCCGATGGGGCACTTTTTTTTTTTCCTTTTTTTTTTTTTTGGAGGAGGAGATCGAGCTGGATGGACATGTTTGGGGTCCAATGATAGACCATGGCCAACTCGATGGCGTGTGAATTGTCCGAGATCTATCATATGGGTAGCTTGAAGCTTCTGCAAGCGCTGTGAGTCCATATATAGCTAATGTAATCTTACGATGCATCTGCGCACTTTCCTCAGACAATTGTTGTACTCCTATCAGTTAACAGCGCCCGCCTCCTACATCCAGTATTGTCACCGAGAAGTTTAAACTGTTCCATGGTCATAGCTGGCTCAACTTGCTTTTTTCGCAAGTGTAAAGCTGCCCTGTGTACCGTGTCTTGCGAGCTCCCTGGGACGAGATTATGCGAGAGAACGTGCGGGCATCAATCAGTTAAGGCTCTGATATTATAATGCAGGCAGGATTAGCAACCCGGCGATGGGCAAGACTGTCATGGTTGCCAGGTCGGAAAGCAGGGTGAAGAAGACGACGGCGGCATTGCAGCTATACGCTCCCTTGATCGTACAAGTTTGGAGGATTGTTCAGAGGAGTGGCAAGCTATCCATCCCTTCTTCTCGATCAGCTGGATGCGCCACAAAGGATTGTTCAGAGGATTGCAGTCAGTCACCACATTTTTGCAACTACAAATGATCCCAAAGACGGCAGGGCAAAGGAGCGTTGAGCTCCCGATCCACCCACTGACAGCCAGCCAGTCCACCTTGGCCCTTCCTCCTGCACCAGAAGAGAGCAGGAGTGCAGCCATGCTCTTCTCTTTGGCAATGGGCAGCGAAGCAAAATACTTTCCATGGCGCCGCAGGTGAATCTGTTGTTCAATTTAATTCTGATTTCTTTTCTCGTTGAGAAAATTCAAGAAAAAATTGAATTTAATTCTTCTGACAAGTTGGGGGTTTTTTTGGCGATTACATCTTTTTTTTTTGAGATTACACAGTACAACTCAGACACTCACAACGCATGCACACTCACCCCATGAACACACGTACGCAAACCCTACCCCTATGAGCATCTTCGAAGACTGAGCCGGCAAATCTAGAGATACGAAGTCACCGCTGGCGCCTCGCTGTCGACGGGAGCGTCGCCTACCACTGAAAGCACAAATACCGTTAAATCCTTAGAAATTCGCTCCCACGGGGAGTCGAACCTAGGACCTGAGAGGTGTTACTCGGATGTCTTAACCATTAGGCCAAGACCCCTTTCACTTTTGGCGATTACATCTGCTAACCAGGTGTGAGTGTGACAGAACCATACACATTTGTGGTGATTCTGGGCTTTGCATGTCGTTGTGAGTCCTTGATGTGAGATGACCGACAAATTTGGGCTTGATGCGGGTTGGGCTCTAATCTGGGCCGCCGCCGGCTGGGCTCTTCTATCGCATTTTCATCAATCTTTTAAATACATAAAGAAAATGGGTTCAGCACGGCACACACCAGATTAGTACAAAGCACTGGTTATCTTTTTTTTTCCCCATGGTAAGGTCTTTCTAGCTGTTTGATCCCAGTGACACACGTTTGGTGAAAGCTATGGAGCACACGTTGGGTGCGGGACATTGCCGAGGACAGCAAGAAGAGCAGTGGACACGTCGAGAGGCAGGAGGGAGGAGGAAGGGGAACCGAAATTTTACCGCGCGGGAGCGGGACATGGTTCGTCTCCTCCTCCAGTTTTTTTGAAACAAACAGCGCCCGCGGAACCAAAACCTATACTCCTAGTCAAGTGGGGGCGCGCTCGGAAACCAAGTCAATGACGTGTGGGCCAAAATCTGCCGGGCCCCGCCCTTTGCTAGTACTGTACTACTAAAACCGTCCCTTGCGCCGGGTTCGAGTAGCAAACCCAACCCAACCCAACCGCCTCTCTCTGCAAGTCTGCAACCGCACCGCGCACGCCCTCCTCCCCCAACACAGACGCGGCGATTCCTCCCCGCTCCCTCGCCGCCGATTCGGTATGCCGCCCAAGCGCGGCCGCGGGGGGCGCGGGCGCGGACGCGGACGCGGACGTGGGCGGCCGCGCAAGAACCCTGCGGACTCCTCCGCCACCCAGGTAATTTCTGAGCTCTTCTTATTAGGTCTCGGTTCCTCCCTCCGGCAAGGCCACCTGCCGGTTCTCCACTTGATCCGCTTTGTTGCGATGCTTGGGCATGGAGGGAATGCGTTTTTAGTAATTTTTGTCGTGAGGGGAGCTTCGCGGCGCAGAGTTTGCTTGGGTGCGAGCTGCTCCCTCCCATTTTTAGTTCTAGCATAGCCGGCGATGCACTAGCATTCGCGTTCGTCTGGTTTCGATGCGAGCAATCCCTACATTTTGCTCGCTCAACCTTCAATGGTTTTGGAATCTGTAAAGTCCCTCCCGACGCCCAGGGGCTCCAGTCAAGGTTACTTTCCTCTAATTTTTCTTCTGATTGGCGTCCTCTTGGGATGCTTTCCCGTGCTTACCCATGCGTTTTGCTTTCAATCCCTTGAAGAAAGAGCGTTTATATAGGTCGTTTGTGTTACCAATTGCAGGAACATTGTGAATTCAAGGGCGAGGAAGAGACACCTCAGCTGCAGGGTTCTACTAAGGTCAGCATTCCCACCAATACGATTTTCTCCTAGAAAATCAACCGGGCACAAACCTATTGATTGTTCTGACATTGATTGAATCTCCTTGTTCTACTAGGAGAATGGAGAAGGAGGGGCGGATGAGACCTCAAGAACCACACGCAAGCGCAGGAGGGATCCTGTCGCTGACCCATCTTCTCTCGAGCCTAGGACCTCTCGCCTTCGTGAGAGGCGGGGTTGTTCCAGCGGCAGTGGACCCAAAGGTGCGAATTTCCATCTTTACCATGAACAAATTGTACGTTACCCGCCTTTTGTAATTATATAAGCTATCTCTGGTGCATTTATTGCATAGATTTGCTTGTGCTGCTACCGCTTTATCCATCCAATGTGGTTCCGTTTCAGTATCCGTTATGCTTCATTTGTTATACACACATGCTTACTCCGCATTTCCTCTGCTCCCTCACTGCTTCACACCGTATACGTAAGCAATATGGACCCTTATATATCTACTTTCACAAGCTATTCCATGTATCAGAATACTTCAGAGCGCAAAGGCGCTCACAGCGCGGTGGTAAGTCCACCGGCTGGGAGGATGCCCACCCGGGTTCGACCCTGGGTGCCGCACCTATTTCCACCTCAGGGGCCTCCCTTGGGGTATTTCTTTCAAAAAAAAGAAAAGAAAAGAAGAAGAAGAATAGTTCAGAGTGCCTCCTGTGAAACATAGCCATTTACCTTTTCCTATATGTTTATGCATGATGTGTTGTTTTCCTGTAATCAACAGAAGCCGAAAAAGACGGATGGTTCTTCGGAAATGTGTCATCAATGCCAGAGAAATGACAAAGGAAGAGTTGTACGGTGCATGGGCTGCACAACTTACAGGAGGAGATATTGTGTCCCGTGCATACAACGCTGGTACTAAAAAGCATTAATGTATTGACATTGCATTTGGCTTTATATAGAATGACCATTCTGTTGCCTAGAGCATTTTTTTTTATCCGGATTGTTCACTGCTTGTGTTTCTCGCATGATGTAAACAGGTATCCAAATTTAACCGAGGATGATTTCGCCAAAAGTTGCCCATTTTGTCGCAACATTTGCAATTGTAAGGCTTGCTTGCGCTCCCTGAAAATAATAAAGAAGGTATGCCGTTTTCCTGTTTCACTTCTATTTTGTCTCCTTTGCCTCAATCTGTTTGATACTTCGTCTTATTTCTTTTTTTTTTTTTGTCCGCAGGTTGACAAATGGAAGGTATCTGAAGATGATAAAATTAAATTCTCTAAGCGCATTGCACATTTTTTGCTCCCTTGGTTGAAAGAATTTCATCAAGAGCAGATGCTAGAGAAAACTGTTGAGGCCTCCATTCAAGGTATTATTCTAATTATTGCGGTGTCAGTTTTTGAAAGCCTGGCTTTAGAAGATTGATTCTATTCATGTATTACTCCATGATTTTGAGTCGCTCCTAATTTTGCTTTTTATAATAGGGGTCGATATATGCGATGTGAAGGTTCCTCTAGTTAGTTGCCCAAAAGATATGCGGATATACTGGTTGGTCTTGCTTTACTCATCCATCATATGCACAATATTTGTTCCTTTAAAGTGTGTGCCCTTCATAATTTTCTTTGAAACAGCAACAACTGCAGGACATCTATTGTTAACTATCACAGAAGCTGTAAGAGCTGTTCCTATGATCTGTGCCTCAGTTGCTGCCGTGAGCTTCGGCAATTTATAGTGCCAGGTAGCGGTGTTAATATTGAATCGGTTCATAGTCCATCAGAAGTAAGAGACACGGATGATCTGCAACAGAGTTGTAAACATAATGACGTTGCATGCCGAGAGCCTTCTGATGGACAAGATCACATTTTGGTTGATAGTGCAGTTCCTTCTAAGCATTGCACTCCCGGTTTAAGCCGATGGAAGATAAATAACAACGGAAGTATACCTTGTCCACCAAATGCAATTGGTGGTTGTGGGGGTTCTCTTCTTGAACTGAAGTGTTTGTTTGAGGATCAGTTTGTTTCTGGCTTACTCGAGAGAGCCAGTTCAGTGGTCAACAGTGAAACCATTCCGGAGTTGGGAGGTTCAAAGTGTTCCTGCTTCACGGAACCTGGTGACAGTAATGATGAAACATCGAGGAAATCAGCTTGCAGAGAAAACTCCAATGATAACTATTTATATTGTCCAGCTGCTGTAGATGTCCAGAATGGAGATATGATCCATTTCCAGGAGCATTGGTTGAAGGGTCAGCCTGTTATTGTTCGCGATGTACTTGCATTAACCTCCGGATTGAGCTGGGAACCAATGGTTATGTGGAGGGCCTTACGAGAAAGGAAGGACACACAGGATCGGTTATCAGTTGTTGCTCTTGAATGTCTGAAATGGTCGGAGGTATATGACTTTATTGTTTTACTGTCACCAGTAATTTGTTCAAGGATTCCTAAATGCATTAGTATCTCCTGAAGTCAAGTTTTTGCTTTTGTTACCGTGCAATGTCTCTTTCCCTGTTGCTTCCACCTGCCTTGTGACTACTTTGATTAAGCCAAATAATTGTCCTATGCCTTATCCTATTTTGGTGACTCAAGGCTATACAGCTGGTCAAGAGAATACAGATAGTGGTTTATTACTTGTAAGGAATATTTATGGTAGGAGGCTAGGAGCTCTGCTAGTGTCTGCAATTCTGCATGTCTGTTAATATATACATATATTTTTATGTGGCGCCATGGTGTGTTCTTGAAGTCAAGAAAGATCTGTATACTGTGGAATCTAAAATGAGATCTACATCTTCTTCTATGTAACATCATAATGTGCTTCCGTGATGGTGGGGATGTTTCTGTTTATACCTTAGTTGATTCTGTCACCTTTTACAACTGTAGGGCTGTAGGATCTGCTGTTACATCTTTTGTAGAAGTATACGGCACTTTCCATCTCCATCGTCTTCATTTTGGGACAGAAACACTAACCTTGCTTCCGTTACCCAAATGCAGGTTGATATAAATATTCATATGTTCTTTGAAGGGTATTCACGTGGAGCTGTTGGTCCACATGATTTGCCTGTCTTACTTAAGCTGAAAGATTGGCCGCAACATAGTTCATTTGAGGATAGACTTCCTCGACATGGTGGCGAATTCATGTCCGCCCTACCATTTCGTGAATACACTGATCCTAAGTCTGGTCCGCTCAATCTGGCAGTGAAGCTGCCGAAAGATGTTAACAAGCCAGACCTTGGTCCAAAGACTTACATTGCTTATGGTGTTGCCCAAGAGTTGGGAATTGGTGATTCTGTTACCAAGATTCATTGTGACATGTCCGATGCGGTAAATACATGCATACTTATGCTCCTTGCATATATGTAAATTATAGTTTATTGATTCTTGTTTGGGAATCCTTATCCTTCAAATCACTTGGAACATCACCATATTCTGCTAATGGTACTGGCTACTGCCATGGCTGTTGAATTGTTTGCATGCACAGACTTGCTCCTTACATTTTTTTTTCTTAAAAAAGTTGTCAATCCTCACTAGAAGTGATTGTAAATACAAACACCATGCAATGAAGTTATAGGTGATATTGCCTGAACTTAATGTGGTCTTGTTGCTTTCTAGCGTAAGAGTCATCCCTTATTTTAATGCTTGCTATAATAGTGAGTGATGTCAGACTTTGCCCACGATTCAAAGCCTTCAGTTCTACTGGAAACTTCTAAAAACGATAATCTTAAGAAGTCTTTGGCTCATGCCACCTGGCTGTAAGATTGCTAGATTTCCTGATTTGAATTTTGTGCTGTTGGTTGTCCTTTATTATTCCATTTTACAGATGATAACCTGTTTCCTATTGCATAAATAGGTCAATATCCTCACTCATACTGATGAAATAAAGCTCAAAGCGCGAAGGATTGCTGCAATAGAGAAAAAGAAAGATAATTTAAAGAAATATTATGAGAGAAGAAATCTTCAAGCTTCACAAACCGATCCGGATGGTCACATGGTAAGATTCAGTGAATCAGCCAAGGTGCCACATCAGCTGTCGGTGTTGGATGTTGCTTCAGAGGAGCATGAAAGTGTTCAAAAAGCTGTGGCAGGTGTTGAAGCGGAGGTAAACTTGACTGAGTTGAATGGGCAATCATCCAATCAAAGTGCAGAACATACGGATGTTTCATTATCTAAGGGGAAGGCAGAACATGCTTCCCTCACGATCAATAGTGAAGATAGAAGTGAAATTCCAAATGATGCAGATGGAAAGTTAGAAGTAGAACCTCCTGGTCCAAGACGTAGCAGGCGGCTAGGTGTTAGTTCTTCTAATGCATTTGGGAAAACAAATAAGGCAAGCAGCATGGAAGACGAGGTGGATGACTTTGTCATCGATCTTGAGCCAAAAGATGATGATGATGCACAGTTTGTAGAGGGAGACCTGCCAGAAGGTGGGGCACTGTGGGACATCTTCCGACGAGAAGATGTCAGCAAACTACATGATTATCTACTGAAGCACGCAGAGGAGTTTAGGCATTACAATTGCGAACCAGTGAAGGAGGTAATTATTTCTATTTACTGTTTGGCGATGAACTGATGAATTGCCCTGACATTTGACACTTATGTTGCATAACTGTGCTGTGATGGCAGGTTGCTCATCCTATACATGATCAATGCTTTTATCTAACAAATGAGCACAAGAAAAAGCTTAAGGAAGAATACGGTTAGTTAAGAATGCGGATGTCTTTTAGACTTAAATTTTTCCGTAGTGTCAGTTCGTCACTTTTGTTCACCGCATTTGCAGGGATTGAGCCTTGGACGTTTGTACAAAAGCTTGGTGAGGCAGTATTTATCCCAGCAGGATGTCCCCACCAAGTCAGAAATTTGAAGGTATGATGATGTGATATACATGGAAACAACTGCCCAGCTCCGTTGCTTTTTTTGGCGTGCTTATGAATAAAATAGTTGATAGTTGTGCTACTCTTGTTATTGCAGTCATGTATAAAGGTTGCACTCGATTTTGTTTCACCGGAAAATGTGCAAGAGTGCATCCGGCTGACAGAAGAATTTCGCCTACTCCCAAATGGGCATAGGGTGAATGAAGACAAACTAGAGGTATGCCAACCATTTGTCCTAACTCTTGTGTAACTTTTTGAACACTTTATTTACCTGTATGACTTTGTCTTCACATATTAAACACTCTTGTGCATAATATGTCAATTCGATTGTCTTATATTCTTGTATTTTTCAAGCAACATTCTGAAATTTTGCATGTCCTGTGAAAATGAATCACCAGGTTAAGAAGATAGCTCTATATGCTCTCAACCAAGCAATTAAGGATGTCACTGGGTATGATTGCATGGAAAGGTTGGTGATACCTTGTGTCTTCTCGATTGCTTTCTTTTTTAAAAAAATGTTTTTATTTATATTTAATGCTTAATCAAACAACGAGTGACTATGGTAGTCATTTCAATTCAGTTATCTGAGGAGCTAATGGAGCGGGGCTCATTGTAAATACCTTATTTTTACTTTAAATTAGTCTTCAAATAGTCAATTTTTTGTTGTATAGTAAAGCAGTAGTTGAAACAGAAAATATCTGCAAAGATAAGAAAGATATTCTATTGTGAGCGTAGATTTTATCAGTCTTCTTAAAGCTAAACAGCTCTGGTGCTTGTGGCATGGAAAATTATGTTGATATACAAAATGGTCCCTGTCCTGATTTTGAAATCTTTTTGGATTGATGATTGAGTAGGTTGAAAATGATGTTTTGTGCAAACCTTCAGTTCCACTCTTAACAATGTATTTTCTACAAATGACTGATGCTCGTTGCAAAGATAATAATGATCGGTTAATGGTTTTACCAGCTCGGAGAATGGTATTACCCGCAAAAAAAATACCAGCTCGGAGAATGAAGTCGAAGATGAACCTAGGTGGAATGAATCGGCAGAGATGGAAGAGGAGCAAACATAGGAAAGTGTCACACTTGTTTCAGCTGTGGATTTTGCTGGCTTTGCCTTAATGGCCCCATGGTATCTCTGGGGCCTCATATTTTAACATAGATCAGGCTCCTTTTGTATTGTTCGGGAGAAAATGCTCCTTTTGTATATTAGCAACTAATGTGACGAGAAATTGATAGAATTCGTTATGTTGCCATCTCTGTAGCTTATCATGTTGGAACACATGCATCCTTATTAGCCTGCTTATACATTCTCCAATGCTTGCGAGTGTCGGCGATCACCAATGCTTGTTACTGACAAGAGGTAATTGTTGGCGCCATGTCCGGGACGGGACCCTGATATGAAATACTCCCGCCTTGCTGACTCGAGTTCTGACAAACATGATTTGTTTGATGTACACCAAGCAGCGACACTAGCATAGATTAGTTAACATCTTATTATGTACTCTACCTTGTACGCAAAGAAAAATATTTTGTTTGGGTAAAGGAAAAGACCCATTCGTCGGTGTCGCCATCTGGGGGTGTGGCTGGAGCTGGAGCCGGTCAGTGCGCGTGTTTGGAGCCGATTGACTTGCGCGTTATTCGGAGTGATGGCGACGTGGCCACATGGCTTCACAGCACGGACTTGATTCATTCGTTTACCGGTTTTAATCTGATGGATTGTGGCGGTGGAAACATCCATCATCATCATCATCAGAAGAAGAAGAATGCGCAGAGATCGAGATAAGGTTGATTCGGGTCTTGGTAAAAGACGTGTGCCCAATTCATGTCGTCGATCATCATGTACACGACTCATTGTACCTGTCAACAAGGCCGGGTTTGGTACTACTATAACAACAAGCGGCCGGCCAACAGCTGCCCTAAAGCTTGCAGAATTAGCTGCAAAAAGCTCCCGGGACAAGGAGGGTTTGGAATATTATGTATGCTAGTACATATATATTGCAGGAAGGATTTGGGTAGACAAACTCCTGCTAATCCTGTCTATATATTTATAGATTATTAAAAAATTGTAACTCATGCTCCTCCTGTCTGCTAACGAAGTAGTAGTATATATTTATTATTATAGATTATTAAGTAAATGTGACGGATGGAGACAGTGAAGAATTTGTCAGCCCACCTCGATCGCCTGCTAATTAACGTCTAGTACGTGCTGAAGATGAAGTCCGTCTGAAATCGCCCGCTAACCGGCTTTAGCAATCAGCAGCCAACAGAAACATATGTGTTCAATCGATCTGTGCGTAATTTAATTATGCTCTCAGATTCACAGTCAGTCACAGGCTCAAAGAAGCAGCTGGGTCGCTTATTACAGGACTCAATTCGACTCCTCAACAGCAGCAGGACAGGGGTGAAGAAGAAGTGAAGAATAGGTCTCGTTGACGTAATCAGCTCGCGACACCACTCCTTGACGTGGTAACTATATTAGCTTGGAGGAGGAGTACGCGTTCACTCCTCCTTGTCTCTTTCGAGACGACGTCATGCATGTCACAGTCCGAGCTAGCGACAGCAGCATCTATCTATCTATATTGCCTTGCCAAGATGATGATGATTATTAGCAGCTAGCAACGTCCCTGTTCCAACTCCGTAACGAATTAATCCCAATCCCAGCTGGGGGCACCACAATGGACGGACGGACGGACCAGATTTGTTTGTATGCCGTGCGTGGCTGTAATAAGTACTACAACGACGGCGCATGATTTGCACTGCCTCCGAGCATCGAGTGCTCCTCCTAGTTGTTCAGCGCTTAGCTTTCATCGCCCTCTTTTTTTCTTCTTTTTTTTTTGCGATATTGCAAAATTTGTTTTATCTATATACGGTATAGAGTAGTAGTAGTTAGCCAGGCTTGGCTCAACAAGCAAAGATTATTAAAAGCTCCCAAGCAAGCTGTATAGTTGCTGACGATACTAGGAGGATTTGTTTAATCGACTGAACAAAATACAGCGGAAGAAAACAAGACAAAGGGAAGATCCCTCCAGCGTCGTCATTGTCATTTGCCTTCTTCTCTATGGGATGCCATCGATTGTCCGTTTTTCTTCTCCTTTGTTTTCTAGCATCAGTATCGGCTGTGTCACGCTTCAACCGAATGACGGATTGAATAATCGTACTCCATCCTATATATAACAAGCTCCACTGTTTCTAGCCTTCACAAAATGTGGGGTGCAGTTGGAGTGCATGGGCCATGCGCTTCTATGTTCCGATGACAATTTTTTCTTTTTCTTTTTTGAAGATTTTTTTCTCATAGCTAGCACCATGAGATGAGACGAGACGAGACCACGCGTTAGCTGGAGCCATAGGAATTTTTGCCTTCAGGATGGGGCAGCCTTGCCTTGGGACCAAATTTCAAAGAGATGTTAGTTCTCGTTATTCAGTACAGTACCAAGGCAAGAAACTGTACAGTAGTCCATATGCACAGACCGCCACAACTCATGAGTCATGAGTCATGAGAGAAGAAAATACACGGGCTGTTTTTACCAAGTCTTTTAAAAGAGAAATGAAAGAAAATCACATGGACAATATCAGCTGACTTCGAATGAAGGAAGTAATCGTTATAGTAACACGAGGAAAGACAATAAGAAAAGGAAGAAAAATCAAATAATTAAGTGACGAGCCCGGCCGGCAGACGACGCAGGAGGAGGAGGAGAGCCGAGTCAGCAGCAGGAGTGGCAGGCAACCAAGTCAGCTCCACCCAACGAACGAGTCCACCAATCTCGTGCTCACGCGTCAGCGCGTCTCACTGACGCGTGGGACCACGAGACGAGGGGACCCGCATGTCAGGGAAGAGGAGGCCGCGTCCGTCGTATATATGGCGGGCGGCGAGTTTGCCGCGGTAGGTTCCCCACCATTCCCTCTCCTCCACTCCTCTCTTCTTCCTGGCTCCGACGACCCAACCCAACCAAAGGCCATGGCCGCCGCCGAGCCCACGCCTCCCTCCGGGATGGGCTTCTTCGGCATGCTCAGCTTCCGCCGCAGCGCCACCGCCGTCGCCTCCTTCGACCCCGCCCAGGATGACGAGCTCCTCGCCCTCGACGCGCTCCAGTCCCACGTCGCCGACCGCCTCGGCGCGCTCCTCACCAGCGCGCAGCCGCAGGGTCCCGCCCTCTCCATTCCCTTCCTCTCCAAGCTCCTTGACGCCGTCCTCTCCTCCGACGCCGCCTTCCGCGACGTCCTCGCCCTCGCCCCCGTCGCCGCCGCGCTCTCCAGGCCGCCCGCCGACCGCCTCGCCGCCGACCTCCTCGACCGCGCCGTGAAGACGCTCGACGTCCTCAACGCCGCCTCCCTGACGCTCGCCTCGCTCCGGGGCACGCACCGCGCCGCGCTCACCGCCGCGTCCTGCCTCCTCGCGCCGACCCTGCACCGCGCCCACTTCGCCCGCGCGCGCAGGGCCATCGCCAGGATCTTCCCGGAAGACTCCAGGGCCGTCTCCGCCTCCGCGCCGTCCCCCTCCTCCCGCACCATGCGCGCGCTCTCGCTAAGCGTGTCCAGGAATTGGTCCGCGGGGCGCCACATGAACGCCATGGCGGCGCACCTCGCGCCGCCCCCGCAGGCGCCCGCCGCCGGCGCGGGGTGCGGGCTCGGCCTGGCCCTCTACACCATGAGCTCCGTCCTTGTCTTCGCCATGTGGGCGATGGTCGCCGCGGTGCCGTGTCAGGACAGGGCGTCCGCCGCCGTCACTCCGCCCGTCGCGCCGCCGAAGCAGGCGCAGTGGGCGGCGCCCATGTCGGCGCTGCAGGAGCGGATCGCGGAGGAGTGGAGGCGGAGGGGAAAAGAAGGGATCTTCCTCCGGCTCCTCCGCCACGACAGGGCTCCTCGCCGAGATGCAGGCCGTGGAGCGCGCCGCGCGCGAACTCAACAGCCTGCTCGAGGAGATTGCCGAGGAGGAGGAGGACGGGGAGGAAGAGGCCGCGGCGATCGTCAGCGAGGAGCGCGCGCGGGAGGTGACGGAGCGCGCCGAGGAGCTGGCGGCGGCGTGCCGGGCGCTGGAGGAGGGGCTGTCGCCTCTGGAGCGGCAGGTGCGCGCGGTGTTCCACCGCGTGGTGGCCTTCCGCGGCGAGGTCGTGCGCTGCATGGAGAACAGCTCGCGCGCCGCCAGCAGCAATGCCGCCGCGTCGGCGTCCGGCGCCGCGCCGCAACACCACTCCTTCTGAACTCCGTCAAATTGCTCTGCTTGCTTCGGAGGTCAAATTTATTCTTCCCCCTCTGCTGTACTGTACCATTCTTTCATTTGTATTGTACCGCTGCAAAAAGCTTGATGTGTAGTAGATGGGTGTCTGTATAAACTAACAGCTTGTTAGAGTTGGGATTAGTCTGTGTATTGTTTACTGATGCTGAAGAGCAGATGTATGAACCTTACTCACGTGACTTGTGTTATTATGGGATCTTGACTAGTTTCTCTTGACAGTCGTTTTGGTTCGTCAGTTCTTGCACTTGCTTGCTTCTGACCATATACTGCTGATGCGGTCCCAAGCTTTGATCACCGCAACTGCAACCTAAACTTTTTGGACCATCTGCATACAACTTGCAATTGACCTCGCCAGCCGTGTGCCTTGTTGCAACTTGCAATTGACCTCGTGTGCTGCTGACTGAATATTTCAGTTTGCACATCCAAATTCATTCAGGCTCAGACTCAGGGCTCACAGTTTGGGTTTTTACTAAATTAGACTCCTTTTGCTTTGGCTTTTCAATCAAACAGGGAAAAAAAAAGGGGGGGTCCAATTTGTTGGACGCATGTCACGACAGGCAAATATGGAACGGGAGAAAGAGTTTGTGGATAACAGAGGTGTTGTGTTGAGAATCGGTTGATGCAATCAAAGGGTTGACTCAAGAACGGCCTGCGCCTAAAACCTGACCAAGATTTCAATGGCCAGAGATGTGCAGGCCACCAAGGGGGGCAGCAACGCCTGAGCTGGGCATAGCTGTGAGACCTTGGCACTTTGTCAATTGTCCTTGCCTCCCTTTATTTTCAGACTCAGCTGTTCCTACCTCTGTGATACTATTGTGGATTAACAATAACAACTGTACTGGTAATATTGTATGACTAATCTTACAGCAATCCTGAAGCTGTGCAACATGACTATTATTCCTTCTTTTCCTTTTTGAAAGGAGAATAAAAAGGGCTGGATGCTTTGCTAGCTACTCCTTGTAGCGAGCAGAATCTTCATATTATATTGGCTATTGCTATCCGATTGATCAAGCTGACTCCAAATGTCAATCAAAGAGATTGCAGTGGAATTTGACACAAAGGAATTGATAGCTTTTTTGGGTTCAGAAAAGGAAGAAAAGATGATCAGCATGGTAAAGAGCGTGACGACGCAGTGCATCAGAAAACAGAAACAACAAAAGTACTCGCACACAAGTGAGCTAACTATAAAACACTGTACCGGTAAAAATGCTCAAAGAGGAAAGGACTGATCCTTATGTTTTGTGGATGCTCCGTCATTTTCTGCTGGGCCTGCAACCGTCACGTCGTCTTTCCATCACATGCTCCTTTGCTACTTGTGGGATTCAGAAGTTGTTTTCGGCTGGTAGGTACTTTGAGAACCAGCAAAAGGGATTTCGATGCTGCACCATCTGTGATCATTAGGAACAGCCTTGCATCGCACGGTCACACATTCATCTTCTTATAGCTAATCTGAAAGAGCAATTAATCTCTCAGCAAGCAAACTTCATCTTTTAAAAAAATGAAGCTTTGGCTTGAAAATGAGCGACTTTTTTTTTTTCCTTTTTTTGAACTGAGCTCAAGTTGTTGAATAGGAGAGAGTACCTTTTCTTCCTACCGATTGCGTTAAATGGAAGCAGGACAGCGATGTGATAGTCATCCGTTTGGGCCAGAACTTGTATGTATGCCTATTGGGCCGTTGTTTCCTTAAGAGACCCGAGGAAACATGCGATATGGGCCGGCCAACTCCTTTATACCAGTATTGAGTTTCGCTGGTATTTGGTGCGGGAGAAAAAGAAGAAGAAAAAAAATGAAAAGAAAACCTTGAGGTAACACCCAGCAGAGCTCTCTGTCATCTTAATGGTGTGAGTCGTATCGACAAGATTGAACGGGGACACCATGCAACTTGGTATTGGGTGCGTGCCCCTGCAGTTTCGAGGGAGTTCCGTTGGCGACTGGACGACGTCGTCTCAACAGTCTCCTTCAAGTTGAGCCCAACACTTGTCGCTACTAGTCTTGATTTTTTTTGTTGATAGGCATTGTGAATTTGGAAGAGATTCTTGTACAGTACCATACAAGTAGAAATTCGCTTGGAGGAGGTTGTTTTCCTCATTTCCCGTCACGTCGCTTGAATTCTTGTACCATGCGCGCTAGTCTTGGTAGACCACACGCCTCGCTCGCCTGCGTGTCCACCGTGTTTCTGTCGCGACGAACCAGGATGTATCAAGTCCACATCCATGGCCGCGGCTCAGAGATTTCGGCATCCACAGGACTTGGTGGTTTGCACTTGCAGCAGCAGCATCTCGCGAAACAGACACAGCAATGGAGACCCTGCTCCTCCTCTGCTGCTTCACTCTCTCCCTCGCGCTGCTCTTGTTGCTTCGCCGCAACGACACCAAGGCAGGACGGCTCCCTCCCGGGCCGCCGGCGCTGGTGTTCCTGGCCCGGTTCTTGGCGCTCCGGCGGTCCATCTTCGACCTTGGCCCGCTCCTCCGCGAGCTGCACGCGCGCCACGGCCCCGTGATCTCCCTCCGCCTCTTCCGCACACTCGTCTTTGTCGCCGACCGCCGCGTGGCGCACCGCGTCCTCGTCCAGGGCGGCGCCACCTTCGCCGACCGCCCGCCGCTGTTCGAGCCGGGCCGCCTCTTCTCCGCCGGCTCGCGCGACATCAGCTCCTCTCCCTACGGGCCCTACTGGCGCCTCGTCCGCCGCAACCTCGCCGGGGAGGCGCTGCAGCCGTCCCGCGTGGGCCTCTTCGCGCCGGCGAGGCAGTGGGCGTGCGACGCCCTCGTCGCCAACCTCCGCGAGCGCGGCGGCGACGGATCAAGGGCCGTCGAGCTGCGTCCGTTGCTGCGGCGCGCCATGTTCGAGCTGCTCGTGTACATGTGCTTCGGCGCGCGGCTGGGGCAGGAGGCGCTGGACGAGATCGAGCAGCTGCAGCACCAGGTGCTGCGCTCCGTCACCAGCTTCCCGGTCTTCGCCTTCTTCCCCAAGAGGCTCTTCCACAGGCGGTGGGCGGAGCACGTGGCGGTGCGCCGGAGGCAGGACGAGGTGTTCGTCCCGCTCATCCACGCCACGCGCGGCGCCGACGATCCGCCGTGCTACGCCGACTCGCTCCTCAAACTGCGCGTGGCCAACGACGAGGCGCTCACGGACGCCGAGATGGTGAGCCTCTGCTCCGAGTTCCTCAACGGCGGCACGGACACGACGGTGACCTTGGTGGAGTGGATCATGGCCGAGCTGGTGAACCACCCCGACGTCCAGGCCAAGCTGCGCGACGAGCTGGTGAACGCCCGACCACAAGATCGGCTCGACGAAAGCAGCAGCAACCTCCAGGCGATGCCCTACCTGAAGGCCGTCGTGCTTGAGGGTCTGCGCCTGCACCCGCCGGGCCACTTCCTGCTCCCTCACGGCGTGCAAGGCGTCGACGCCGAGATCGGCGGCTACGCGGTTCCTAAGGGCGCGGAGGTGAACTTCCTGGTGGCCGAGATCGGCCGCGACGAGACGGTGTGGACGGCGCCGCTGGAGTTCCGGCCGGAGCGGTTCCTCGACGGCGGCGAGGGACGCGACGTGGACATCACGGGGAGCAGGGAGATCAAGATGATGCCCTTCGGCGCCGGGCGGCGCATGTGCCCGGGTTACGCGCTGGGCATACACCACGCCGAGTACTTCGTGGCGAGGATGGTGCGGGAGCTGCAGTGGCGGCCGCCCGTGGACGGCCAGCCGGTGGACATGGCCGAGGTGCTGGATTTCACCACCGTCATCAAGCATCCGCTACGTGCACGCATCCTGCCCGCAACCATTGCTATAACTAGCTAATGCTGAATATCCGACGAGTATAATCGTGGAATAGACATGAATCATGAAAATAAAGGAAATAATTCATGTATTATCTCCCATTTTTATATATTTAACTTATGTTTATCCTGGTTAAAAATCAATCTTTAATTTATATAGGCTAATCGCTCTTTCGGCTATGGGATGCAATAATTTTATAGAATTATTTACTCTCTTACATATTCATAGTCAAGAATAATTATAGTATTCTTGAAAATTACTTAAAGAGGCTACTCATACGAAAATGCAACCTTTGTAGCACGTGGTAACTAATATGTACTCCCTCTGTTTTTTAATATATGACACCGTTGATTTTTTTCGTTACATTTGACCGTTCGTCTTATTCAAAATATTTGTGTAAATAGCTAAGTATATAGGTAACTTTAAAGTGCTTTTGATGATGAATCCAATGATATTCATTTGACATTCGAAAAATAATTATTTAAATCTATATTGTTAGTCAAAGTTCAACGAAAAAGTCAATGGCGTCATATAATTAAAAACGGGGGAGTATTTAAATTTCTAATTAGACGGGATAATTCTATCGATTAAGAAGCTAACTCGTTACGTTTATTTGACATATAGTGCCAGACTTTATATATCCACATTTATTGTACCCAGCAAAGGAAAAACATTTTTCTAAGTTTGAAAATAAAAAGAATGGATGGATTTACAAAGATGGTTTCCACCCTATTTATTGTCTTGAGTACCTCTACCATAAGGAAAAGATGAATTTGTTGGTTAATCCAACGGTTTGTGCACATGTTCACCAAATACTATCTCATTTTTCTCCTAATCCAAACGTGTGAAGATCATAGTCACCCTTAAAACACACGTACTCTTCCATTGAGTTGACCACCCAGACAGACAGTGCGTTGACGGCCACGGGCAGTCTGGTACTTGCTGATGAGGTACGGCGCATGATGAAGAGGAGACTCCCCATTCATGAACTACAATATGCCATTCCCAAATTATGCGACTCCTTTTTTTTCCCTCTGGCCAATCAGACCCGAAGCTATACTAATTTAACACAGTCAAGCATTCAGAGTCCTTCATATACTCTTGCCTCAATTCCGTAAGTTATTAAAAATATGGCAGCACCTTGCCTTTGAAGGCATCACTGATTTCCTTTCATTGGTGAACTCAAACATTTTCACACTTGAATATATCCACGCATGCAAACACTTGTCCACATCTTTCATTGTGCTAGGAAATCTTTTTCTTTTTTTTCCCTTCTTACGTCAAGATATAGGCTTGCATAAATGAACCTTCAGAAGTCTGATAAACTTCTATAAATCTTCTACAAGCAGATAACAACTTCTAACAGGGACATGCAGTCTTTTCTTCTCTCTCTTTTTTTTTTAAAAAAAAGCCTGATCCTTCACATTGTAGTGTCTCCAAAATCTGTCATGCAACTCAACTCTAATCAGATTTCCACTGGTAATGATTCATATTTCGGTTGAAACAGTCCTGACTTTATGGAATGGTTGAGATCCCTTAATACTGTAAATCCTTGTTGCACAATTCTTTTCTTCCAATTTCTTCTTAGAGGGTATATGTAACGTCCAAGATAGGACTTAAAAATCAAATAAACCAAATAGGAAATATGCTTACAAAAACAAGAGCTCAAGCAACAAATTATTAAAATAGAAGATGGCAACAAAGCGATATATAGCAAATATAATTCAAGATCCAAATCAATCATGAATGTGATTTTCTACAATGGAGCTCCCACTAGACTTTTAAATGATCTACCCATCGTGTGAGATATCTTCACTATCTACTTCCTTTCCTTAACCAGATCCACCCCCAAAACTATTTGAGGCCCTACTGCTTTAGCAATTTGACATATTAGGGGTATCAACGCATATCCTAAGTCCTTAGCTCGCTTAGGGGCATCCTACAGTCAAGCCAGGCTCTGATACCACCTGTGACGAGCCCACATTTCAGGACACAAAAATGCGACCTTTCCATATGAATAGCCTCGCACGAGATGATATTACATCAAGCCAAGCTCCAAATTACATATATGACTTCAAAAGAGTTGTTACAAACCACTTATACAAGCCGAGTAAAACAGACAAGCTTCTAAACCAAAACATTAAACAAAAAGCAGCGGAAAAGAAGTCCATAAAGGTCTTCGAAACGATCAAAGCTTGAGTATAGGTGCGCCCTAGATATACAATCGTCGCCACAAAACTCCTTAGCTCCGAAAGTAACTATAGCTCTCCTCCAACCCATCTTCTTAAACTGGTAACAAATTAAGCAAGGGTGAGCACTTACGTACTCAGCAAGCTACACAGGATCAATGTAGGTGAAATATGAACTACATGACTACAGGCTATGCAGATATATCAATAAAGGAATATGATAAATGAGAGGCATAACTTCAATAGAGAGTAGCAACATCATAATTAGTGAATGAGCATCACCGCAGCAACAATATACCATCCAACCTTCCAATTCCACCATCATAATGAGGAATAAGTAAACATAGCCATGAAACTGGAATCACCCATAAACATAGCTCCATTAACCGGAAGCACGGCACATTCGAATGATTAAAGTGAACTCTGCAGAGTCTGTCCATCTTTACCCATAGGATATCCGCAATGTTGCAATCATCACGGATAACATGTCGGTAGGCAGAGGTACAACAAGCTACTCACTCTTCTTCCTTCTCTCTCACATCATTTCACTCTGAGGCACGACAGGTCCCATCTTAGTAACGAATGCAGACTTAGCCGAGGGGTCATTCGCCTTACATGGGCAGCCTCGGGTACCATGTTGTAGGACTGTTACCAACCATGTCCGTCGAGTCGGTCCTTATGGCTGGACGAGACTATGTTTTTATCACGACTTAGCTAACCATTCCTCATATCCTTCCATGTAGTGACTAGCCACATAACCACAAAGGTACATGTGCGCCTAATCACTTTCCGACCTCCACATAACCACTACCCACCTCCCATCATACCCGATAGTTGTAACCTCAGTGATAGCTCCAAATTAACCTTAACCTAGCCATGTTTCATTCCGTCTAGCTAATAGTTGCACTTCGAGCTAGGTTCATTTCTTAGTCATTTGGCCGGTGTGGTTAGGACGGCTATATCATGCAAGGTGGGTTTGGAAACTCTATCATCTTTACTTCCATGATCCTATGACCACTAAGTCAAGGAGAATACACAATGCAAATATAAGTAATCATAGTAAACATAGGTGCTACATGATCGATTGGAGTGTGACTTGCCTTATCCTTGCTCAAGGACGACAACGGTCTCCTCCCAACAGACCTCCCGGACATGTCGACACGACCTCCTCGTACTCTATCGCGTTAAACAAATTACGGTATAAGACTCAAGTAATCAAATTGCAGTGGAGGCAAATAAGTCGGCAAATTAATATAGAGAGAAGGAACCCAAAGGCACGGGTCACCCTAGGTTTGATTTGGACTGAGCATGATTATTGATATCCAGAATGGCCAGATTCGGAGGTGCAGATAGGTACCATGATGCTCACTAGAGAATAGGAACAAATGGCTTGAACATATTGGAGTTGGGTTTCTAATTGCACAACAATCTCTACGTTGACAATGAACTCTGAACTGGATCTGTATAACCATGTGAATAAACAAAGATAGCCGGCTGGTTGGGGTGTAGGCACGAGCATATGTACTGCTTTAAAAACTTGTGCATCATTCTGTTGCAAAAATCCTAAGCAGGCTGTACGTTTGGTTTGAACAGGGATTAGGCCTAGGTTCAATGGGATTTGGGTTTGATAGCGCTACCGAGATAGCATGACACAATTGGAAGGGTAGCTTGACACCTAAAACAGAGCAAGCAGGTGTGCCTTCTGCTCGCATGGTAGTGCATGGCTCACGGCAGCAGAGCACTGCAGCTGGAGGAATGGCTCGGCGGCACAGCCGGGCAACGTTTGGTGCAACAAAAGCAACGGCTTGGGTGGACGCAGGGAACCAAAGCAGAATTGCCAGTGCGACAGCGCGTCGCGGAGAGAGATGGCGCTGTGTGACTGTCGCCCGCCCCAAGAACAGGGACGGCGGCGCGGCTACGAATCCTATTGATTCAAGTGATGAACCAGCAAACAGAGATACTTACAACATGGTGGTGATGTCTGGAACGATTTGGTGTGGTTGATTTATATAGAGGCTCAGCAACGAGATTGAATTTTAAATGGGAAGAAGCAGCAAAGTTGGGAGGAAAACAGAGCTCACCATGAACGGCAAGACTGACGAGGAGCTTCGTTTCTACGGCAGCTCGGCGAGTTCTGGATGAGGATGGGGACTGATACGAGGTAAAAAGACTCGATCACGGCTTTGCAGGGTAGCTGGGGTTTGGCTCAGCAGCGTCCTCGCCGTCGGATTCGGCGGCGCCGCAGTACGGACGGCTCGGCGCCGTGTCGTTCGTGGCCGGGGCTGCGTGAGTTGCACGGGCAACAAATGAGACTGCGCCACGCAGACTACTGGCAACGTGGCACTGAGGAAGAGCAGCAACACAGCACAGCGGCGGCGAGAGCCGGCGCGCCGTATGGCTGCGTCCGAGCTCGCCGAGAAGTGTGCGGCGGGTGCTGCTGGGAACTGGGGTTAGGCATTGGGCCAACAGAACGGGATGGGATGACTGCAACTAAATGGGCCGTGGTCCAATCTTATATTCTGAAAATTATGGATGGAATAAAGGATTGGGATTTCTAATTCAAGGTTAAATCCAGAAACCCAAATAATTACAGGACAAGCTCTACAAAAATCAAATGAAATCTCCAAGAGACTCAAGAACATGCAAGGAGAGCAAATAAAGACTTAAAAAAAAAAATCTACCCCAAAATCTGGATGTTACAGTAAGTGAGCTAAAGGGAGGGTCTGAAAGGGGCCAATGCCCCCCCCCTCTCCTCGAGAATTGACATGCTCACATGGATCAGAAGAGAATGACATTGAATTAGAAGAAGAATGTATGGCCGAGCCGCGGCAAGGTTACCGCTGGTGACCACGTGCCTAGGTTCAACACATGGAGTTGTGCTTATATATAGGTAGCGTCAGGGGGTCGGTGGGTGGGCCCGGGGGGGGGGGGGGGAGATGTTCACGATTACATGCCATTTTTTCACATTTCTGAGCTGTGCAAGTACTCATTATAGTCATTTTAACATAAAATATTTCCACACTTCTAAGATGCCCAAATTTGAGTCGAGTGCTTCGTCATTGAAGTGATTTGCACTTTTCTTACCTAAGAAAGAATAGATCAGGATCAGACACTAATGATCTTAAATGAAAAACAAGGCTTGACAAATAAAACTTAATTTTACCACAAGAAAATACTAGTCCGAATCGAATTTCAGTTTGTAGCAGCATTTGTTTTTTTCTCTAGATTCACGAAACTCAAACCACAGCATGCAATCCTAAGTGACAGAGGGATTTAACCTGGGCACCCACAGTACGGTCTCGCATTGCAGCACGATGAAGGAGGAACTCTGTTTGAAGGAGGCGCAGGTCCACTCGTCAGCGACTAAAATTCTCCTGCTGCCTGCTGGGGTCCAGTTCCCACCCCTGAAGGCCTGAAGCTCTGGCAACTCCCATGCTTCCGGCCAACTCGTTATCAATCTCGCGGCAGGCTTGGCATGGCAGCTCACATTCTCCTTTAATTGAGGAGCGTTTATGCTTTATTTCAATTCAACATTCCCTGGAACTATGACCGCAGATTAGAGATTAGGCTTTCAATCGGTGATTGCAGGGTGCAACCCCACTGGAATTTGGGCAACCGCTTCTTGAGTTTCAAGCATGGCGACCGTAACCGTGCAATGTCACAACTGAGCTAAAATCTGGTGCCCTGGAAATTTTAGTTAGGTACTCCTGATGTTTCTTCAGAAGTGAGCCATCAATGTTGGTTCCATGACTATCCATCGACTAGCATATTGAGTGTACAACAGCTCGAGCTAACGTCTACGGATTTACCATTGTCACAGCTGGGCTCTACATGAAAATCGGGATTCAGAAGAGCAACAATATTATGAAAAATATTGTGAAATTTCTACTTTTGTTTCCACGCTGTTTCCGAGATTATGGAACATGAAATGCACCAGGACCACATTAGAGAGGCGAGTTTTGTGCTTTACAATGTATCAGGTTCAGCTAACAGAATTTGAACTTCACTCCTAAGATGTTCCAACATTTCAGACTGTCCGAGTGCAATCAGCAACACTGAGCAAAGAATCTACAATCAAAATTAAGATCATCAGTCGACCCCTTTGAGATGAAGACCAGAATATTATCTGTAGGAAATCCAACATCTTTCATTTTTTTTTGTGCAAAGTGCATTTCAACGATCCGCTGAACATGAGCGCCAGCGGCATCAGCCTGTCACTTCATGATGCCGTGTAAGGGGAGCACAACGGAAGGGTTCAAGTCAGCCAAGTGATGTCTCAAGAGGACTCAGTGCTCACCACAACCATTACGAGCTACACCAAGAAATAAGATGTTGGGGATTCAGGAAGCTGGAGAAGCAGCGAACCACGTGACCAAGTAGGCTGCAAGAGGAGATGAGTGGAGGGATGTTGTGATGGTTGTGATCTCATAGAACAGTGTTCACTTCCACCAGTCACCGGATGTGGGAGGGGGCACAGATGAACAGACATCAGGTTTCTTACTTCTTGCATTTGAGCTTGTAAATGATTCAGCTTTTGCCTTCAAATCCTGGTAGTCCGACATTCACTAGGCACGTGGTACTCTAAGATGTGTGTCCCATTTGTGCCATTTTTTTTTTTCCGAGATCAGAGAGTTCTTAGACTAGCCCCTTGCCTGAAAACAGTGAATCAAGAAGCGAGTTAGCAGTTAAGACTTGAGGTTTGAGATATTAGTCTGGACGGGAAATAGGAAACTACAGGCTATACAATGCGATACAGTTAAATCTGCGTAAGATCACAATGATAACTGGAAATACTGGCTTCTAGACTGAATGGGACACACGAAAATTCACATATGATATCATTCATGTCATTACCTTTTTTCTCTTTATACTGAGACAAAAAGAGGATAAAGCAAACAAGTGTCTGAGGTCACCTTGATAAATCAATCATTTTAAGTGCATTGTACTCCTGCATCCTCTCGGCAATACTACAACTGGAGCCCTGTTCCAACAGAGCCTTCTTTACAGATTTTTTTATGAAATGTTTATTGATCAGAACCAAATGCTAGGAGAAGTAAAGATTTTTTTTACTGGGTCCAACTAATAGAGTTTGATCTCCTACAAATATGACTGTCACTCTAGTAGAAGCTAAATCCTTTTTTTGTTTTAATTTGGTATCTCCACTCTCATAACAGACACTCGGAAATCAACCCACGATTACTGTGAACAAATTGGATAAGACTTGAACACTTGCAATTGGTAGTATGAATTGGTGGAGACCCAGGGTCTGGAAAAATAATAAGCAGGGCATCTTCTCCAACTATATTGCCTAATGCATGTAGTGAATGCCCAGTTATGGAATTTTCCTGTCTCGAGATGGAAGCACACTATCAAGAAATAGGGGTGCTTTCCCTGTACCAACCTCCATCGGAGAAGGCTACGACTAGCAACCGCCAAGAACAAATTGAACCAGCAGCCCTGTACACATGCAGAAGGACTTGCATATCAGAAAAGAAACTAAATTCAGTCAACATATTTTGGCGATGGAACTTGTTGCATAAATATTTACATGTCAGGAAGCAGACAGCAACTTTGAATGAAGGAGCTCAGACTTTCAGTTGACATTTTCGGCAACAGAACTTGTCAATGCAGCAACATTGAGGCATGACAGACCCCAAAAATCAGCTGAGAGCTAAACACTTGTAGCAAGAAATTTTTTTACCAAGTAGCTAATTTCCATGGGTGGTGAAAAACTGAGGCCACGGTAGAAAGATACCCAAACTTTAGAGAGTCTCTGTTCTATTTCCTAGTTTCTGACATTGTGATTGCAGCTTCTACCATCAACAGAGGAGGAATTGTCCAGGCAGAGCATTTTTGCTATGGCCCAATACAGGTCATACACTCCATTCCATATACATCCACTACGCTCTACACGAGCCGCAACAAGTACACAACTGTTTACAAGTTGAAAGAGTCCTAACGGAGGACGGAGCAGAGTGCTAGCAGGCATACCTTGGCGTAGCGACCTGGCCGGATTCAACCCCGAACCGAAGCAGGCATCAATCACAAACTCGTCGCCAACACCTAGGGAAGGGAAGGAACCGGAGGGCCTTGGCTTGTTGGCACGGTTGCCATTGCCCCGCGCACTGCCTGAATCAGCGGAGCTCGCAGTGTCCGATGTCCCCAGCCGCCGCCGCGTCCATGATTTCCATCTCCTCCCTTCCTCTCAATCGTCGAGGGCTAGGGTATGGCGATAGAGAAACCGCATCTTTGGGCGTGCAGTCGAGAATGTCTGAGCACCGAGGCCGGCAGTTTCGGGGCGCTCGGAGCCGCCGTGGTGGCGGCGTGCCCCGGCGGCGACATTTTGCAGGAGCCCCTAAAACGGTGATGCAAAGTTTTCAGTAAACCCCTGAACAATCGCGATCCAAATATTTACAGATTACCTTCTAATCTGGATCGCGATTAATAGTCGATATCCAAATATTTACATTAAGCACCCTTATTTTATACCTTTTTCAGAAAGGTCCCTCCGCGCTCCTTGGGTGGGTAAAAATTTACTAATTTTCTCGCCGGCGAACGCCGCCTCATGGTCACGAATGCCTGCGGTCTCCCGCCCCTCTTTCTCGCGGGATCTCTCCTCCTGCTCCGCCTATACTCCGCCCATCCCCATCCCCATAGTGCATCGTCTTCGCCGTCGCGGCGCCACACCTCCGCGCTGGCCGAGGTTCGGCGGCGCCTTAAGACCTCGAAGGTGCGGCAGAGGAGAGTGGCCACGGTAAGATGCTGACGGCGCTGGTTATAGAGAGGGGCGTTGTCCTCGGAAACGGCTCCGGAGCCCGTGTGGTCTGCGCTTCGATTCACTGCGTTTTCCCCGTCGCCAATCCTGCCCGTCACGGCCTTGTCTCCTGCTCTGCTCTGATGTTTCATAATACAAACTTTGTTCAACTCTGGCAGACAGAGGTTTGAGGTACGCATGTTGTAATCTAGAATGTTTCCTGATTTCAACAAAGTTAGAAAATTACAGTACTTCTTTCCTCATGGTTACTGCTGTTGAAGTTCTTTGGGTACCATTATGTGATTCCTGTTTAATTCAGCATTGCATAGTATCATCTAGAGTGTGTCATTTAGTTACAAACCGATGATATGGAATTGCGCACGTTTATCTCTGGAACTTTCACAGCAAACGCTGTATTTCTGCAGGTTTGAGTGACTTGCACTCCAAGTAGCAAATATTTCGAATTTGAAGAGGTCTAAAGTGCAGTCAACTGATGGCTGCTATATATGGCATATTACATATATGCATATAGTGTGTGTGTCAACATTCTTTTATTTTTTATTTAAAAAATATATCGGGTCGATAAACTCTGAATTCTGAAAGATTGGTTGGAGGAAGCTTCTTGGATACTACCCTCGTCTTTGTCCATATCGTTGTTGGCAACCTCTCAGGGATATGTGTGTGTATATACATCAGCACTGGAGCACCCTCTGCTTCAACTAACTCATTTGTTCAGGTGTTTCATAGTTGTTTAGCTCAAATTTGCTCTGCTCTAAATAGTAAGTGGCGAAATGGAGGTGGAGGAAGGGAGAAAAGGGGTACCATCTTTGCTCTCCTCCCAGGGCGAGTGCATCGCATCCAACATCACACAGGTGCCTATATCTAAACTTGATTCTTGTTCATTCTTCCTTGGGAGTTGGGATACATGGGATAGCAGGCACTGCTGCCAAGTTTTCAAAGTCTTGTTGCATTTTGTTTTGAGTAAATTTTCTACCTTTCAGCTGATTGGTTGGACGCCACTTATTGAGCTGAAAAATATTGCCAAGAATGATGGAATTGATGCTAGGCTGATTGGGAAGATTGAGCCGTTAGCCGTACCAGCCCCTATCCTCTGTCAAAGATCGAAGTGCTCTCAGGTGATTGTTCTTCTTGATAACGTTTTGATATAATGGATGGTTCAAAGGGTAATCAAGATACAAGAACTATGTCAGCATGTCGTGTGTGTCTCTGCGCTTGTCTGATGGCTACAAAATGTGGTTTTTGATTCAAGCAAGAATAGTTTTTTTGTATAATTTAATTGCCAGAAAGCGTTGCATCACATGAATATGTAAAAATCTTGTTTTCACACTGCATAATCCTTTTATTAAAATTTGACATACAACAAGTTGCGAGTATGCACAACACAGCGGATCAATTGTTATTTCATTCCCTGACATTTTGTGAATTCTATATTTGAAGATTGATCGAAAGATGCAGAGGAGGAAGCCCTGATCACACCTGGCATCAACACACTAGTGGCTGTTCACGAGCGGCAATCTTTGGGTGGTGTGGCATTTGTTGCTGCTCAGAAAGGCTACAAGTTTATTGCTGTCATGCCGGCTAAAGTTGGAATAGATAAGCAGATACTGTTGAGATACTTGGGCGTTCAAGTGATTTTAGTTGGTAAGAAGCCAAGATCCATGTCCATGATGCCTATTGAGCAACTCTCACATGAGAACTCTTGTGCTCTTGTAGATGCTTCTCTTCATGGATTGAAGGGGCTACTGATAGAGTAGAACAGCTTAAGGAGGAAATGGAACATGTTTATGTTGTTGACCAGTTCACTAATCCAGCAAATCCTGATGCACACTTCAGATGGACAGGTAACATGATTTCTTCGAAGTAATTGTAGGAGTATGTGATAAAGGGTAGTGTTGAAGTGATGCTATTAAGTATAATTATTATTCTTGTTGGAAACCATGCTATTAATAGTATTATGGCCAGTAGTGTCAATTGCACCTTATGAGTTGCAGGGGAACTTTGCAACCTAAATTGTTGAAATTACTTAGGAAGTGATTACTATCTATTTCATGGAGTCAGGGTAGCGCTGCTGAAATTTTTATGAAGACACATTTCCATGAAGTGTCTGTACCAAGTAGTACTGCCGACTCTTCACTAGCAAATTACTCTGTCCCTAAAACCTTTTATGGGATTGGATTCATCAATAGGACCTGAGATATGGAAGGATACAGAAGGCAAAGTGGATATATTGGTCGCTGCATCGGGCTCTGGAGGCACCTTGACAGGCACAGGAAGGTTTCTCAAAATGAAGAATCCATCTGTAAATTAATAATATGTTGAACCAGCTGAAAGTGCAGTTATTTCAGGTGGGATATCTTTCCGCTACCGATGTTAATTCCACTCCCCTGCGTACAAAACTTAATTAAATGGCAGATGACAAACACTTTTTTGATATGAAGAAATACTGTCATTGATTAGTCCTTAATTTCCCTTAAGTTTACTTTATTTGTGTATTGTCGTTTGTAGGTGGCGAGCCAGCATACCATAATATACAACGTATAGGCCCAGGTTTTGTTCCAGAAACGCTGGACACATCACAGATAGATGAGATAATAACAGTGACCACTCAAGAAGCTATGGACATGGCTAGAAGGTTGGCAAGGGAGGAAGGACTGCTCGTCGGCATATCTTCAGGGGCAAATGCTGCTACTTGTTTAAAGGCAAGCTCTTAGGCTTTTTATTAATGCGACTTCTACAGTGATTTTTACCTGCTTGTTCTGTGGTCCTATGATTTGTGTTCTGCCTGATAGGTGGCAGCAAGAGAGGAGAACAAGGGCAAGATGATCGTGACGATGTTTTCCAGTGGTGGAGAGAGGTACCTGAACTCCGAACTCTTTGCACATGTGAAGGAGTGTTGTGTCAACATGAACAATGCGTTCTGAATGTTCTGCTCAAAGTTATGGCAGCGTGCCTTAGGAAGATGATACAAGCGTTACACGTGCCTTATTAGGAAGCAATATGCAAATATTTCCTATTAAGGTGTTGTTCCCTATATGTACCATAGTTATCTGTCGGTTTGGAGGGGAAAAAAAGCAAAAGAGTTATCTTATTAAGGTGCAAATTCTTCAACATTAAGGGGAGGGGTTTTGGGTGGGTGGGGTTGGGGGGGGGGGGGGGGGGGGGGGGGGCACTGACAATGACAAACATTAGATTAACATGTTTCATAATTTAATTAAACATTTTTTTCTACAATGAAAAAATAACCCAAAACCAAAAGTACTCTCAATACCTGTTTTTGAATCACCTACTTCTCCTTCTATACAAAGTTGCATGTTTCTAAGGGAGCCCCCTTTATATATATAAAAGGGCAAACGTGCTATAAGCATGTTCTAAATTACCATACTATGATATCATGACATTATAATCTAATACCTACTAAATCTAATAATATATATTTTAAAAAATATAATACTAGGCACGGGTTGAGGGACTAGTATATACAACGAGTGGCGTGTGGCCCCACATCATCTTGGCCATCGACACATGGCTAGGAATCTTAGGTAAAGCATGCATCGACATGATATGTCATGCTCTCGTTCATCTTGAGCAATTTACGGTAAAGAAAATGTTCAGTAGTTCCCTACTAAAGCCATTAATAATGTCAGCCACTTATCTACCAACAGATGTCTACAAATCCACTACATAATCCAGAATATTAATATGAGATGATGCAGATCTGATGTAAATAATAATGAATTATTAATTATGTAGTATCAGAAAAAATAAGAGTATTGTAATAAATAGTTATTTTCATAATAAAACCAATTACTAATTTGATTAATCACTTATATCTATTAATCTAGTAAATAATTATTCACTATTATTGTTCGGTAGAGTAGGGTTTGTCTCTCACCATTTTGCCGACGCGAATCACATTTTTTGCTGCTGCCGTAAATCATTAATATTTAGTGTATTTACAAAGCTTTCTTTGAACTAATGACCATTAGAGTCATTACTCTGAACTGTAAAATTGTTTTCTTCTCGCCTCCTTGTTACCACCGAAAAAATATGGATCCTTGGCCCTGACAGACAAATTAAAGACCTATTAGGAGAGCTAGGAGAATCAGACCACGTAGCCAGCATTCTTCTTGCGTATGGTCTTTTCTAAGTATCATCTAATACTGCTATCGTAGCCAGCATACCATGACTTATTGATTGCAGTCGGTTATTAATTAGTTACTAGGATCTTCTACAATTTCTTCTTAATTAGTTACTACTGCACGAAGCTAAGTAGTAGTAACTAGTAGCGATAGGCTAGAGGCAGGCTGGTATGTAGCGTTCCTAGCCATGAATCCATGAGCACTATACAACGAAAGGCTCCATCGATCTCGGCTGGCACGCACTCTCAGTTTCACGAATATGGAAATGGATAGCAACCGCAACGCAAGTATTTCTGGTAACACTATTGTAGCACTGCATTATTGCTTGTTGAGCGCATCGCAGCAGCATATAGAGAGTCTCAGCAGGTGCTTGCGTTGCACGTGGTTCACTGAGCGCGGATGCACGGAAGCATCACGATATGATGACCCATCACTTTTGCTTATATCTCGCGCATCTCCTTTTGCATATTAGACATATTTGGAAAAACTTATTTTACTCTTCCGAACAATTCGTTTTGTCCGTTTCACCTCCAAACAAAATGCAATGCAAGGCTACAAATGGAATCCAAGTGAAGCACTAGCTGTTCACATTAGAGAGACCAATTTGGAGATGTGAAAACTCAAAACTCTACTTCCTACTCCCAATTTGGACATGGGAAACCGTCAGAAAAATCTCATTTTACTGTCGATCTATTGCTGACGGCATTTTTCTGACGGTTCACCAACAGAAAATTCATTAGTAACGGCTTTTTGTATTTTGCTGAGGGTACTTGGACGTCACCAAAGACCCAGTTTCTGGTAGTGTCGTAGCTAGAAGTAAAAAAAGAGTAGCTAGCAACTTTTTCAGGTAGCTAAAACTCTACTTCCTACTTACAGATTCTGGAATGGATTCTGGATTCTGCTTCTACCACTGTAGATACAGTAAAAACACTATAGCAGAATCTGTTTTCGGCCAGAATCCATAATCCGGCGAAACGTAGCTTCTCGCGGATTCTGCTACTGTAGCTACAGTACTACTGTAGCTACTGTAGCAGAAGCAGAATCCAGAAGCTGTTTTGCCAAAGAGGGCCAATTAATAATTGTCTATCGGAGAGATAATACAGCACTCATCTTACTATCCGCCCTGTTCGGCTGCCTGTTCAGCCAGCATATGCACCGCATCATGCGTCTGATATTTTTTGACCAGTCGTCTGGGGGGCGACGTTAATACCTTAGCCGAAAACAGAGTGCTCAGCGCGTCAGGCTTGGAGGCCCCCCTTCCTAGTTTGGCAAAAGGAACAGCTAGAGCAGTAACATTATTAATTATTTCTTTTGATGAATGCTACCCCTCTTTCCTTTTAATCTTTTGTTGCCTTGTTTACTGCACTTTGAAGTTGCGTCAAGTATGTAATTCACTGGTGATATATACTTGAACGAATGAACTCGACACAAGATAGCATCTGATGCTTAATTTACAGCACTCTACAAGCCTCAATCATTCGATCACATATGCAGTGCGCCATGCATCAAGAATGAACCTAACAGCTCGTTTCCAGCATTGTTATCACATTTACTGAAGACTACGATTCCTGCCCCAGGCAACTAGCACTTGTACATACATGTCCCACATCTGAACGAACGGATATCGGAAGACAACACACCAGAGATGGAGCAGAGATATATATAGGAGTGTCCCTAAGAGTTTATTAGATCGCAGTCGAACGAAGTTTCACGAAAGCCTGCCACCTAGAGTTTGGACTGCATTACTAGAATAATTGTTTGCAGTGACAACACGAGATATCAAATTTCCCAATAATTATTTGCTTTATATGTCGGTTCTTGGCCTTGCCATATATAACAAGGGACAGCAAACTCATGCATCCAATAATTAAACTGCAATGTGTTTTAGTTTCGTCAGGCCCGAGTGCCAGACTCTATAGCCAGACACAATCATCAATCATGAAGACTGCACATCATGTATAATCTAGCTACTATAGGTGGAACGCATCAAACACAACGTAGCCAGGAACAGTCATCAATCAGAAACTAGAATCCAGTTCACACATGCATGGTGTGGTAATAATAATTACGATCCTATATTATTACACAAATTAATCAGCTTAATTATAGAGTCAACTGATAAAATAGCTAGCAAAGCCAGGTGACGCACTATATTAACAGTACGTACAGCACTCCATCCATCAGTCACACCATACTTGCAGAGGAACACTCGTCAGTAGTACCTCAATGAGCAAGCATATTGCATGCCTAATTAACCAAGTAGTATGCGCCAATTAAGTACTAGTATATAGAAGATATGGATCAGGCTTCCTAGACTGAGAAGATTTCTACTGATCGATCACGCTTGCTTACCTCCGTCCTCATCGTCTCCTACAAGGATGAGGAGGAGGAAGAAGAGCAGGTCGTCCACAAGGGCGATGACGGAGAGCCAGACGCGGGGATGATGCGGTCGTCTGATCCCGGGTAGGCGGCGAGGAGGAGCCACTGGATCCTGCCGTACATGCAGTGGCCGACGGTGGTGGCGGCGAGCGCGGCGTAGACGAGGGCCCGGCGGCGGTGGCGGCGGCGGCGGCCGCCGATGAGGAGCAGCGCAATCACCGCGGCGGCTGACTGGAGCACGCTGCAGCAAAGCAGCCCGTAGGCGAGGGCGCTTACCTCGTCGGCAGCCGCAAACGTCAGCTCGTAGCACGACTCTGACTCGGAGCACTGCAGCACGTACGTTCGACGGAGGGCGTATTACTTACACATTGATGTAATCGAATCAAGAAAGAGTTAAGCTTAGCTTAGCATGGTCGATAATTTCTTACCTGCTGGTGGCTTGTGGCTGTGCCTGATCGAATAATGTTGTAGGCGCTTAAACCGCCGAGGAAGTAGGCGGAGAAGAGCGCCCACACGCAGACACCCAGGACTAACAGGAACGACAGGAAACGTTGCTTCTTCTTGAAGTCCGCCATCTGAGCCAGAAGCGCAGAAATCTCCTCCTTCTTCTTGGTGACCGCCATCTGAGCCAGAAGCAGAGAAATCTCCTCCTCCTTCTTCTTGATGGTTTCCATCAACAGCTGCTTCGTCTTCAGGTTGTCCTCGTCCATGGATCCAACCGAGCTATCTTTTTTTTCCACCAAGGGCAATTTACCCCTGTGGTTTCCTTTATTCAGGATCCCACAAAATTTGTCACCATTACAGGTTTACGATCATCCTGGTAAAGCCTCTCGCATTTACCCAGGTTTACATGTATAGTCTGGAACACATCCAGATCACCAAAGGACTAAAGCAACTGACAGCTACTACCAGCAAGGGGAGAGTAAACTAAAACAACTTGAAAAAGCAACAACGATAACATTTTTCGCAGTCGGCCTGTTTTGCTCACGGTCTTCCTCCAGCATCTAATTTCCTTTTCTTCCCAGTGATCCTTCTCTTTGTCTTGCCGTGTCGCTTGAATGCCTCCTCATGTCGTGACCAGCGCTGAGCTAGTCTCACCAGCTTGTTGGTTCACCTCCCTGGCCCGTTTCTGCATGTGCTTGACTCCTCTCTTCATGGCCTCCCTTCCTTCTTCAGATTTTTGTAGACCTGCCCAATACATTAGAAAAGAACACATTTTATAGAAGATGGTTACAGGATCATTGAGTTTGAACGAATCAAACACAATGCTGTTTCTAGTGGTCCAGATAGACCAGCTCAGAGCTGCCAGTCCTATACAATGTAACTGTTCATCTCCAGGCAAGTTATTATCAGCCCAAGTGATGAATTCTATCATTGATCTTGGCTTGGTTGTGCATCCTAAACAACTGCAAATTAAGCTCCATATACTGGAGGCAGTAGGGCATTGGAAAAAGAGATGGTTTAAAGATTCTGCCTGACTGCACATTGTACATTTATTCACACCTTGCCAACCTCTCGATTGTAAGTTATCCCTTGTCAATATTGCATTCCAAGCTATCTGCCATAGAAAGAACTTGATTTTGGTAGGCAAATTGAATTTCCACATCTGTTCTAGCCTTGGTATCTTAATTCCTGTATGCATCCTCTCATACATAGATTTGGCTGTATACTTTCCACCTGAATGCCACCTCCACATTAACTCATCCTTCCCCTCAGAAATCTGCACCCTTTCCAGTTTATGTATTAGTTCAATGAGTTGCATTGTCTGTGATTCAGATAGGTTCCTTCTGAATTCTAAAGGCTCCACCCCTTCCATGACAGCTGCCACTGAAACCTCCTTTTTTGTAGCCAACTGATATAACTCAGGATATGTATTCTGTATAGTTTCCTCCTGTAGCCAGCGATCTTCCCACAACCTGACTCTCTTTCCATCTTTTATTCTCCATTTACATCCAGAATGCAACAAAACCCTTAAGGATAACAAATCTGACCAACAAGCTGAGTCACTACTTTTTGCTTTGACCTGAAAAATTGATTTACCTCGGAGGTATTTATTCTCTATGAGTTGTGCCCAAAGCCCTGTACCATTTGTACACTTAAATAACCATTTCCCTAGAAGACACAGATTGTGTCTCCTCAAATGTTTTATCCCTAACCCACCCTGTTTCTTGGGTAAACACACTATTGACCATCTGACCATATGATATCTCCTTTTGCCGTCTGTTCCTTGCCACAAAAATCTTGCTCTTGCTTGATTCACCCCTTTGATTATTGTCTTTGGCAGTTTGGTCATTGACATGATGTATGTGGGTATGGATGATAGGCATGAATCAGTCAATATCATTCTGCCCCCATTATTCAGTGTTTTGCCAACCCAGCAATCCATTCTCTTGATACATTTCTCTACAAGGAAAAGTAACTCTGAAACTCTTAACCTTCTTGATGAAACTGGTACCCCTAGGTATTTGATAGGTAGGTACCCATATTACAGTCAAACATCTGGGCATACTGTACCATCCTGTTACTGTCTTCTCCAATGTATATTACATCACTTTTTGTAAAATTAATCTTCAGTCCTGTTAACCTTTCATATGTGTACAGAATCAGCTTGACTGTTCTTGCCATATCAATGTTGTCTTGGAAGGCCAAAATGGTATCATCCGCATACTGCAGCAAAGCTAGTCCTTTGGGCATTAGATCAGGAACTAATCCTTCAACTAGGCCCCTCTGTTGTGCTCTTCTTATCATAGCTGCTAACCCATCCGCCACAATGTTGAATAAGAAAGGAGACAAAGGATCTCCCTGTCTTAATCCTTTTGCATTGTTGAAATAGGCACCATCCTCATTATTAAGTCTTATACAGACTTGACCTTTCTCAACCACCTTCTTGATCCACTGACACCAAGTTGTAGAAAAACCCTTCAACTCCATTATATGGTATAAACTGCTCCACTGAACTTTGTCATAGGCCTTTTCAAAGTCTAACTTTAACAAGACTCCAGTTTTCTTCTTCTGTCTAGTATCATGCAGAATCTCATGCAGAGTCAGAATTCCTTCCATTATATTCCTTTTCTGTATAAAGCCGCTTTGGTTCACCAGAATAATCTTGTCTATAACTCCAGCCAGTCTATTTGTTAGTACCTTTGTTATAATCTTATAACTGCAATTGAGCAAACAAATTGGACGATATTGTTGTATCTTGATTGCATCCTTGACTTTAGGTAGCAAAGTGATGACACCAAAATTCAGTCTAGCTATGTCTAAAGAGCCAGTATGGAAGTCATGAAACAAATTCATTAGATCTCCTTTAACTGTCTCCCAACACGTTTGGTAGAAATCCGCAGGAAACCCATCTGGGCCTGGTGCCTTGTTCTTCTCCATCCCAAAAACAGCCTCCTTCACCTCCTTCTCTGTAAACAGTTTAACCAATTCTTCGTTGTCATTGTCATTTAGCTTCTCCTCTTCTGTCCACAAATTCTCCTGCAGAGTAACATTATGATATATTTCTGGCCCGAACAAGTTTTTATAGAACTGTGTAACATGTAGTTTGAGCTCATGTCTATCTGAAATTTCAGTGTTGCCATCTTGAAGTTTGGTAATCATTTTCTTACGAGCCCTGCCATTAGCAATCCTGTGGTAGTACTTTGTATTCCTGTCTCCCTTGACTAGAAACGTTTCATTGGATCTCTGTAACCAATAAAGCTCTTCCTGCTCCAGTAATTCCCACAATTTGACTTCAGCTTGGCTTTTGATTCTCATTTCTTCCTGTGTTAAGTTCCTCTCTTCTGCCTTTGTATCCATCAAAGTGATGATATCTTCTAATAATTTCTTGTTTCTTCTAAATTCTCCAGCTATGTTCTTACCCCACCCTTTCAGAAATTTTCTGAGTCTTCTGATTTTCTCTTGCCATATATCTATTGCTGTTGTTGCTTGAACTGCAGCCTCCCAATTCTTTTTGACAATATCCTTGAAATCTGAATGTTCCAACCACGATATCTCAAACCTGAACTGATTCTTTACATTTGGAGCTTGATTCTGAGTGTTAACCAGCAGGGGAGTGTGATCTGATACATCTCTACATAATGCTTACACTGTTGATCTAGGGTACCTGTCTTCCCAACCTTCAGAAATTAGAACCCTATCCAATTTCTCATAGGTGGGATTGTCTCCACTGCTTGCCCAGGTGTATTTCCTGCCAGTCAACTCTATTTCTCTGAGTTCAAAGCAATTTATAACCGCATTAAATTTATCAGGATATGTTTCTGTCAAAATGGCCTTTGCTTTTTTCTGAACTGAATCTCATAATATTGTAATCTCCTCCTGCTACTATGTTGTACTTTGCAGTATGAAAACAATCAGCCAATTCAGTGAGAAAGTCATCTTTGTTCTCTAACTGAGCAGCTCCATACACATTGATCAGAGACCATTTGTTCCCATCCTCTTTGCAAGTCACCTCAGCCATTATAGTGTATCTCCCTAATTTTTCTGACTCAACTTGGAACTTATCCAAGTCTATGCCACATAACAGACCTCCAGACCTCCCTCTTGGGGACTGAATCAGCCAATGAAAATTCCTTCCTCCTGTAATGAAGTTAAGAAACCTATTCTTAAACTTCCTCTTCTGAGTCTCCTGCAAACAAATAAAACCAAGATCCTCTGCCAGAATTAAATCCCTCAGAAAAAAACTTTTTCCTTGCCTCGCCAACCCTCTACAATTCCAGAAAACCCCTTTCATTGTTTATATCTGTGTTTGTTTTTCTTCTTCTTGGTTGAGGAACCAATCCTCTTTTTCTTCTTTTTGAGTTGCTGGAACATATCCACCAACAAAGTGTTTACATCATCATCAGATTTCTCTTCACTATTATTTTCTTTGTCTTCATCCAACAGCTTCAAAACATTCTTCAGATTGTTCATATCTATCACCTCAGGTTGATTGTCCTTCATTGCTTGACTTAGAGCTGCCCTTGCCTCTTCCATTTCTCTTAAAACATTTACTTGCTGACAACAGTTATTAATTTCCATACCTAGATTTATTCCTATATTCTCTATTCTATTCATGATCTCAGCATCATCTAGAATTGAAAAGGAATTTAAATTTGCAGAAGGCTTAACTTGGGGTTGAGTTTTTGTTGAGTTACCTGATGTGTCATTAAGTTGAGATACCCTTGTCATCGCTCTATCCGCCACAGGATGCCAGCCATCCCTGTATTCCTTTTGCTCCTCTTGTTTGCTTGCTCACCTGGTAATTTCACCCATTTGCATGCTTTTAAATATTCTTGAGCTTCTGCTGTTGAAATTGTGTCTTCCTGTTGTGTAGTATTATTGGAACAGTATCCAATTCTACTATCACTTTCCACTGCTTCCCTTTCATAATCCTGATGACTACTATTCCTGGAACTAAATCCAGTCATACTGTCATCACCCTTTTTTGATATTTTTTTAGGAACTAATCCCAAACTCTCATACTGTGAGACCTCACCCTCCATTGTTACTGTACAGATTTCAGAACTTAACTTCAAAATCTGCATCTTGGGTTTTCCAGTCATATCCCCAGTTGGTAACATAATTTCTTCCCTTCCCTGCCTGTGATAATGTTCTTGTGTTACCAGCCCATCATCTTGTGTTATTGAGCATATGTTTGTGTCCAGATTGTCATACGGGCTCACTCTCTCAGCTTGCATTTCAGTCCTTGTAACCTGAGTGTCATCTTCTATCATTCCTGCTGCTTTGTCAATCTCCTTTTCATCCTCCATTAACTCCTCCTCATTGTCGACGTGATGATTTATTCCTTCCTTTCCTTCATATGCCATGTCACTATCTGTGTATGAGTTGGTATTTTCAGAGTTTGACAAATCCTCTGCATTCAGCATTTTTTTGTTCAACAGCTGTTGATTTGGTGTCTCATTGTTGTCTAGAACAAGTTCAGGGAACACATCCCCTAACTCACTAGACATCTTTCCCTTTGATATTGCTACTGTCTTGGTGCCTATCTTAGTGCCATATTCTTCAGTTGCATCATTGTTTGCTTCTATCATGTCTTCCATACAGGGTATCATCTCTTCTGTGAAGATATTATGCCTTTTATAACCTCCAGGAGCTGAAGCTGGGTACTGTTTGGATGACCCCCCCTGACTACTTTCCCATTTCTTTTTGAAGTTAACATCATCTTGGTTTGTTTCATCATCCTTGTTTTTATCTTCCGGCCTTTCAGGAGGTGGTGGCCTTCTTGGCGATTTTGGTGGATTGTTACCTCCACCTTCTGCTTCCACCTCTAGATGTATCATATAAAAATGCCCAGCAAAATTCACTTCCATCTTCTTCGGTATCTTGGCTATGTTTCTCACTCCCACTTTCAACCTTGCGTACTCATTTTTCTTTAGTGCTTGCATGTCCACCTCTTTTGGTAACCCCAGCATAGTCCCCAGCTTCCAATACACAGGCCAGCATTTGTAAGTTGGAGGCACTCCTCTTATTTTGACCCATGTCTCTTGTAACGTGCCAATAGCTCCTGCATGTTCAGTCCACTTTTGTATCCTCATTTTGGCTGCACAATGCCTGAGTGGTAGTTCCCTGAAGTAGGCCATTTCCTCTATCTTTTTTGCAGTAGGAAACTCCACTAGAAACTTATTGTCATCTAAGGGTTGGACCACCCATTCCCAATCTGCATACATCTCTTTCATTTCATACTCCAATTGTTCCCTGGTTACATTCCCTTCTAGGATCTCGACCAAAGCTGTCCTTGGGTCTTGCTTCACCTCTTCCATGTCTGTCACATCAATATAGTAGAAACCGAGCCCTGCCACTCCAAAGCCTAACATTTGAATCATAGGGTTGCTCTGAAATCTGATAGGGCATCTATTGGCTGCATGATCAGTCTCAAAACAGATCTGACAGTAGAACTCCTCCTTGCAGTCTTCTGCCAAATGCTCTTTGGATCCACAATGATAACAGTGGGCCTTCTTGTTTATCTTCTTCCCCTCAGCTTTGCTTAACTCTTCTGTCACTACTTTTTTTGCTTCCTCCTCAGGCTTGATACTGTCCACCTTTTGATTGCCTTTTTCTTCCTTCATCTGTATACTTCCTTCATTGTTTTTTGTACTCTGTGAACTGTCCTTCTTCGCCATCAGCTTGTCCCTCAAGTCCTCCTCTTCATCATCATTTGGCTTGTAGTAATACTCCTCCTTCCTCCCATTATCATTGAACCTGTTTCTGTATGGCATCTTTTCCTGATACCTGTTGTTGTAATTGGGTTGATAATCTCTGCGATCATGGAATCTTCCTCCCTCATAGTTTCTTCCATCATAGTTTCTGCCATCATAATTTCTGCCACCATAGTTTCTACCATCATAGTTTCTGCCATCATAGTTTCTCCCATCGTAATCCCTATCACCTCTGAAACGACCACCTCCTCTGCGATCATCCCCACGACCCCTAGGATATCCTCCAGACCGAGACATGTGCAATTTACTGGTGAGCGAGTGTAGAAGAGCTGGATCTCGTATTACCTGCACGAAGGATCTCTTGTCTCCCTTGATTGTGCCTTTCCACTCCCGAATCTGACCGAAATCCTCGATCTGTGGTGTCTCTTCCTCTGCAATTGGCCAGAAATCTGCAAGCTCCCCGTCCGGCTTGCGCACTGCCCAATACCAACTACTCTTCCTCACTCGATCCTCTCTCTCTGTGGTCTTCTCCCAGATGTGCGCACACAGATCCGCGAGCTCGGGCTCTAGAACCCTAGCTTGACCGCCGCCGTGAGTGTCTTCATCAGAAGATAAAGTATGAGGAGACGTGTTTGATTCCTTGCCTTTCACTGCCTTGATTCGTCTCTCTTCATCTAGACCATCTGGATTCCTACACGTGTCCACTTGTTTCTGATCTGAATTTCTGCATTCGATCGGGTTGTTTTGCAAAATCCCCTCCCCTGATCCTTTTGACATTCCCGCTGCACTTCCTTTTCCACTCTGCGCGAACGAAACAGAGCACGCTTGATCGAATCCGCCTCCAAACTTCGGGCATCTCTGATCATCCTATCCTCAATTCGTGCCATACCCCATGAAGCATGTGTATCACTGCCTAGGAGCGGCTTTCCTCGCTCCCACGGCATCCAAGGCTTACCTGACGAGCTCATGGATCCCTCGACGCTCTGAATTTGATCGCGAAAAGTAGGAGAGATTGATGGGAATCCTCACCTGAATCGATTCCACGGATTATTTTATGGATAAATTGGCTAGATTGCTAGGATTTGGAGAGATTTGGCGAGGACCTCGGGGCAGGCGAGAAAATTGATATGTACTCTAACATCCCGACCGAGCTATCTGGCTCAAATGAAACAAAAAGCTGCTTTAGTCTCGCTTACAGTTATCTTCAAGTTGGTAGTTTCTGTCATGATGCCAAAGTCAAGAAATGATATGCTTGTTCTCATCAACATGTACGTATCAGCTGATTAATTTAGTTTAGTTTCTACAACACAAAGCAGGGATCGTACACTAATTAGTTTCAACAACTAGTCTTGGATCAGCTAGCTATTTAGTAGAGGATGCATATATCCTCCAATCCAACTAACTTTATGCCGGATTTGAGTTACTTGGATCTGCTGCGTAATTGTAACTTGGGGGGATGATAAGGATGCTACAGAAGAAATTAAAGAAGGGAAATCACCGGCGGGACGATGCATGCGCTGCGCCACGGACGGACGGAGTGGCAGGTGAGGCAGCGGCTCGAACGGGTGAGTCGAAGGCAGCTAGTGATGAGCGAGTTCAAGTAAGAGGAGAAAGGGCGAGATCGAGGGGATATAAAAGATAGCACGTCCTGACCCAACTTTAAAGCATCACCATCCATGGATCGACACGTGGTTGGGTACAGGAGAAATCAAGACCAGAGCATCGGTGTGATGTGATGTGATGCGATCTACCGTTGCTTTCCCTAAAGTCCTAAACATCTCATCGCCTCTGTTTCATCATCTCCCAATCAATGCAATCGAGCGCCGGCCACTTGCATTGTCCACAGCTAGCTTGTGATCGAACTCCATGCATGTTTGATCAGAATGCATTATGACTCGTTTCGTGGTGAGCTCTTTTCAAAAATTTAGAAGCGAGGAGCTAGCTCCATATATTGCTGGCCCTGTCGAGCAGCCTCTCAATCGACTCCTTAAGAAAATATCTTTACATGTCAACCGCGTTAATGGCCGGGTAACTAAAAAAGCACGCTTACTTTATGTAACTGAATTTTGAGGAAACAGTGGAGTACTAGTATTAGCTGAGGCAGGAAGGAAGCTTCATGCCTGCATGCTCGTTACCTGTTTGGGCAAAACACGTCATGGTCCTTGCTATGTGATACTGGATCATTAGGTATACTATCCTACCTTATCACTACACCGATCAATCTCTTCATTACGACTGTGGTAGCTATAGCTTTAGTGTATTTCTGGTAACAGTACTGTACGCTGCGCTGCATTATTGCTTGTTGGGACTTGGGAGCATCGCAGCAGCGCGCGGAGGCTGCAGGCGCCCGTGACTAATGGTAGAGAGTCTTAGCAGGTGCTTGCGTTGCACGTGGTTCACTCAGAGCAGATGCACGGAACCATCACGATATGATTATCCATCAGTTTCGCTTATATCCACTACAAGATTTCTAATCTTTCCCAACCGTTTTCTTGTAATAGCCAACAGTTTATAGTTATTTTGTTACATAACTTCTAAAACTGTTGGGAATGAGTTCGTTGGGAATGAGTTTGTTGGGAAATTACTAAAACTGTCGGGAAAGATACAATTTATACTAGGAAAACTGTCGGCCACTTGAGAAAAATACACTAGAGTGTTAGAACTGTCGGCCACTTCATAACAAACTGTCGGGAAAGATCGGATATCTTGTAGTCTCGCCAATCTCCTTTTGCATTAGATATATATATCAGCGAACAATGTCTGCCGAACAATGCAATGCAAGGCTGTATCTAGATTGAATCCAAGTGAAGCACTAGCTGTTCACATTAGAGACGCAAGTTTGGAGATGCGAAAACTATACTTCCTACTAGTAGCTAGCTAGCAGCTTCTTGTCGATCCAAAAGGTAATATAGCTCTCAAGCATCTTATTGCCAGTGCTCTTGATTCATGGTATCGACACCTACAGTAGTCTAAATAAAAGCATTATCGTGGAAGACAACACAAATGAACAAAGTTACATCAAGAGAGACGATAAAGACTGAATCCATACGCTCACGAAGCCAAACCTTTCCACATAGCCTCAGGCAGCTAGCATATGCACCGCATCATGCGTCCCATTCAGCACTCACCAAGTGACATCGATCACAAGCAACCCCTGCTCAGGCTAGCCCACTGAGATGAGATGAGATGAGAATTTTTTTTTTATCAGCCGGCCGGCCGGCGACGTTAATACCTTAGGCTAAAACGGAGTGCTCAGCGCGTCAGGGTCGGAGGCCCCCCTTTCCTAGTTTGGCAAAAGGAACAGCTAGAGCAGTAACATTATTAATTCTTTCTTTTGATGCATGCTACCCCTCTTTCCTTTTGATCTTGTTGCCTTGTTTTCTGCACTTTGAGTTTGAACCGTAAGCTAGCTTTTCTTTATGTTGCGTCAAGTATCTAATTTCCACGGTGGTATATACTTTGAACAAATGAACCCTAATGCTTAATTTGCGGTGCTCTCCAAGTCTCTGTCATTCCATCACATGCAGTGCGCGATGCATCAAGAGTGAATCTAACAGTTCGTTTCCAACACTGTTATCACATTTACTGAAGATTACGTAAGGATTCCTGCAACGTGCAACTAGCACTTGTGGATACAACCCGGAGTCTGAACGAACGGATAGGAAGACAACAAACCAAAGATGGAGCAGAGATAGTTAGTGTCCCTAACCGATTTATTAGAGCGCACGTGAAGGACCCAACGAAGTTTCATATATGAAAGCAGGCCCTGGCTTGTGTCCTCCACATGGATGAGCTGATCCGTACGTGCATGCAATGCCCTTTGTCAAGAATGGAGCTGGGGCTCACAATTAAAGCCCTGCATGCACGGTTGCTCCACCCTCTCGGATAAACCTCTGCCCTTTGGTAGGTAGGCACACATGTTGGCAATAAGAAAGTAATGATTTTTTTTAGAACAAAGAAAGTAATGATCTTGTTCACTGTTGCAGTCATGTTTTATAGTTTCCTCAAAATGAAAATTCTGGATTGATCGAACTATATGTTCACCGGACTGCATTACTAGCATCGTATTTTTTTTGTCTAGACAGCACGAGATATCAAATGCCCCGATAATTATTTGCTGTATGTTTGGTTCTCGGTCGTGCCATATATAGATAACAAGGGACACCATGCTGATGCATCCAACAATTAAACTGCAGTGTGTTTTAGTTTCATCAAGCCTAGTTATAGAGTCAAATAGCTAGCAATCATGCATCATTCAATTTTTTTTTTTTGTGGAGGAAACACAATCATCATTCATGAAGACTGATCATCATGTATAATCTAGCTACTAGGTACAATCCCCACAGAGTGCCCGAGCTACAGCCGCCTCTCCCAAGGAAAAAACCCAGGCGCGTATCATGCCGTTTTGGGTCGGCCGTGCTACGCGAAGTTCATGGCCGTCCCAAACTACACTTACCTCAAGCTCAAGATGCCGGGGCCCAAGGGAGTCATCACCGTCAGCACCTCCATACAGAGGGCGTACGAGGTCGACCTCGAGAACTGCAACCTCGCCACTGTGCTGGCCCACAAGGAGGAGCTGCCGACCGTCAACCAGGTGGAGGAGAGTGACGCGCCGGACACGAAGAAGACGACGGGCTCTTTCGACCCCGACCACGACACCAAGTCGATCCCGCTCAACCCTTCCGACCCCAACAACAAGGTGGTGCTGATTGGGGCCAAGCTCTCCGACAAATAGGAAAGCGCGCTCGCCGACTTCCTCCGCGCCAACCAGGACATTTTCGCGTGGAAGCCTTCCGACATGCCGGGCATTCCTCGAGAGGTCGCCGAGCACTCCCTCTGCATCAAGCCGGGCTCTCGACCCGTCAAGCAACATCTCCGCCGCTTCGACAAGGAAAAGCACAAGGCCATCGGTGAGGAAATAGCTAAACTCTTAGCAGCAGGCTTTATTAAGGAAGTGTATCACCCTGATTGGCTAGCCAATCCTGTACTTGTTCGTAAGAAGAACGGTAAATGGAGAACGTGTGTTGACTATAAGAATCTCAATAAGGCATGCCCAAATGATCCTTTTCCTTTGCCGCGCATCGACCAAATTGTAGACTCGACAGCGGGGTGTGAAACCCTATGTTTTCTCAACGCTTACTCGTTCTACCACCAAATCCCGATGAAAGAGTCGGATCAACTCGCAACGTCCTTCATAACTCCCTTCGGTGCATACTGCTACGTCACCATGCCCTTCGGACTCAAAAACGCCGGGGCGACATACCAGCGATGCATGATCAAATGCTTCGGAGACCTCATCGGCGAGGTCGTAGAGGCGTACGTGGACGACATCGTAGTCAAGTCCAAACACACTGACCAGCTAGTCTCCGACCTCGCCAAAGTCTTCGACAGGCTAAGGGTGAACGGAGTCAAGCTGAACCCGGAGAAATGCGTTTTCGGCGTTCCCAAAGCCATGTTGCTCGGATTCTGCGTGTCCGAGCGAGGTATCGAGGCGAATCCCGAAAAGATCGACGCCATCCTCAGGATGGGCCCGATCCAAAACGTCAAGGGAGTCCAGCAAGTCATGGGCTGCCTTGCAGCATTGAGGCGGTTCGTCTCACGACTCGGCGAGCGAGGTTTGCCTCTGTATCATCTCCTGAAAAAGTCCGACCACTTTGACTGGACAACGGAGGCTCAAATGGCGCTGGATGCTCTCAAGTCCGCGCTCACCAACCCACCAATCCTGACCGCCCCGACCCCGGGGGAGACGCTTTTGCTCTACATATCTGCCACGACGCAGGTGGTGAGCACGGCGCTGGTCGTGGAACGAAATGAACCCGGGCACGCGCTCAAGGTTCAACGGCCTGTGTACTTCATAAGCGAGGTCCTTTCCGACACCAAAACGCGCTAGATCCAGATCCAGAAAATGATCTACGCGGTCGTTATTACCAGGCGCAAGCTACGACATTACTTCGATGCCCACCATGTGGCCGTCGTGACCTCCTTTCCCCTGGGCGAAGTCCTCAGAAACAAAGAGTCATCTAACAAGATTGCGAAATGGGCGATCGAGCTCATGGGGCAAGACCTCGAGTTTGTCCCTCAGACAGCGATCAAGGCCCACGCACTCACGAAATTCATCGCCGAATGGACCGAGGTCCAGCTCCCGGCCGCTCCTGTTGATCGGGAGTACTGGAAGATGTACTTCGACGGTTCCCTCACGAAAAAGGGAGCCGGGGGAGGATGGGTACTCGTCTCGCCACTCAAAGTGCGGATGAAATATGCCGTCCGACTCAACTTCCCGGCCTTGCACAACGTCGCCGAGTACGAGGCTCTGGTCAACGGCGTCAAAGCCGCGATCGAGCTCGGCGTCAAGAGGCTGGAGGTCTTCGGGGATTCGCAACTCGTCGTGGACCAGGTCCGTAACGAATCGAACTGCGTTAACCCAAAGATGGCCGCGTACTGCGCCGAGGTCCGGCGTCTCGAGGAGAAGTTCGACGGCTTCGAGATTTCTCACTTGCCACGGTTGCAAAACGAGGCGGCCGACATTTTGGCCAAGCTTGTGACGGGCCCATATAATAGACCACGTAAACGCAACTGCTTAAGATAAACAGTCGCGCACATAGTGATATACAACAAGCTGGGCACAAAATTATCCATATATCTCAATCATTAATTACTACAAAACCCTTGCCATCAAGGCAACAACTCCTAGAAGAGATTCACATACAAACATTACATCATAACAGCGGCAAGCTAAGAAAATCTCCATCCACTTGAGTGTAGGATCGCCCTAGAACGTAGAACATCGCCCCGATACTCCTTTTGCCAATTGCTACATATGGTCCTCAACTCCACATGCTGATATGAATACAAGCAAGGGTGAGTACTTTCGTACTCAGCAAGCCACACACGGTATAAGATGATTCATAATGATTTGGTTATCAAGTATACTAGCAAGAGATAATCCTTTCATTCAACTACGATGATATTGAGGCCCATTTCATATTCCAAGTGTTAAGATTATACCTGAGCATCACCGATAGCAATAATATACCATCCATCATCATATCAAATACTTCCCTGAGGAAATTATACTACTTTGCCATGAAACAGGTATCACCCATAAATATAGCTTCATTAACCAGAAGCATGGCACATTCGAATGATTAAGACTCTGCAGAGGTTGTCCAACTTTACCCACAAGATACCCGCAATGTTGCAATCATCACGGATAACATGACAGGTTTGCCATTCACTTACCCCAGACTCCATGCCTCAAATATGCCAGTGGCACCTGCTTTGGACTTATTGCACCTGCTTTGATCAGTCAGCACCGGCAGGCCATTGCAAGATCTAACTGTCCAGTGTCATATTTGCGTAGCTAAAAGACCACATGGAGCCTCAAGGCAATTGACGTGGCATACTGGCAAGTCCGACATAGTCGGTCCCATGGTTGAACTAAATTATGTTTCTATCACGGCTTAGAAGTCAATTCCTCAGATACTTTGGACATATATATAGTCATCAGCAGTTGATCTCGCATGGAAGGTACATGCGCAAAAGATCAACCATATCTCGACCATGTCCTCAGTCAAGCCATCATTCCACAAATCCATATATCCGCTATACAAGTGATTGCTCCAAATTAACCTTAACCTATAGTTCCATCATCTAGCTAGCAGTGTCATTTCGTGCTAGGTTCATTTCTTGGCTAATATGGCCATTGTAGATAGGATAGCTATTTATGCATACTGGTGGTCTTGGAACCTCTATCATATTTATTCAAGTGATCTCATATTTCTAGCTAAAATGCAGAGGATAATCAAGTAATGACTTATATAGGAATTATATGATCAATGAGGTGTGACTTGCCTTGCAATATGACGTTGTCGGTTCCATGCAGTATTCTCTTGCTCCTGCTAGCTTCCTCACGTTCCACACTAGCTAGCGCATGTTCTAATGGCAAATACAATCAAATAAGACCTCACACATACAACAAACGAAAGTCCTTTTGAAATGAATTTGTCAACACAAGAATAATTGGAGTGTCTTAATGTGTCCGTGCACTAGGATTTAGGGTTGGCCAACAAGGCAGACAAGGAGCAAGGCCTACAGGCTTTGAGCTGGTTGACACCAATCCGGTAGAAACAGTAAAGCTAAATTAGTTGATGTGAAGCTACGGTAGAAATAGTATACGGCCGCTACCTAGCTTTGTCGATGTTTCCATGGTAAGGTATACCTGCTAACGTGGTCAGGAACTTGGTGTTCTAAACAGAGCATGAACGGCTTTGGAAACGGTATAGAGAAAGGCTAGCTAAGGTCACTGCAGTACTATACAGGAGTGGGGCTCAATGTTTTATATTCGGAAGTTCTTAGAAATGAAGTTAGTATTGATCAAAAGGAGATCAATAGGTAATAGGCTTTATTAATTTGTTCTGGAGTGATATACGTGCAGGTAGCCAGGCCAGGCTGATGCTCCTTACTAACTAAAATGTATGGACGTCAGCTCTCTATTCTGGACAGTGCGTAGATTATTTGCAAATCATTGAAAAAAAAAACAGCTGATATACAGGGGTGGCTGCATAGAAAACGTAGGGTGGGGGAACGACAAGGCGAAGCTCGCCGGTGACACTCCTTCAAAATAACAAGATTGGACTGGCTTTGTTTATTTTTGGAAAGTGAGTTGGCCTAGAACATTGGCATCTACTTGTTGTACCCAACAAGCCATGTAGCATCAACGTACATGATCTGTAGGATGTCGAGCTCGTCGGTAGGAAAGCTCTGTGTGGCCTTGCATGGGTAGCCTAATGAGTACATGCAAGGTATACGGAATTGTGCCTGTTGAAGGGGATGCCGCGCCGGCATCAAGACCGGCGACGCGAGCTGCCGCAGCAATGGATCTAATCACTCCACGGAAGACAGCTCAAACGAACCAGTGAAAGTATCTATGTTCATATGAGCAACTGATAAATTTGAGAAATAATATATGAAGGCTATGAGCTTACATGAAGATTGGGCGGCTCCTGTCCGTCCTGATGGAAGAGAAATGATCCAGCAGCTAGCTTGAGCTGCTGCTGTGCTAGGCGTGTCTGGGATAGTACTACACAAAGAAGGCAGCTGCGGGTGATGTTTATCTCTCAGGCATGTCGAGGAAAGCAACTAGGACACGACGCTGCTAATGTTAGCATCCCAGCGTGTGTAGACGGGCGTGCTTTTGCCGCCGTAAGCCACCCGAAGTGACGAGGCGTGCATGCACGAGGACACCAGTGCAACTAGGATGAGGCAGAGTGCACGGCGTCAGAGTTCGACGGCGAGCGAGCCAGCGTTGGCTCGTCTGTGCATTCGAGAAAGGCCAACGGACTGGATAGGTAAATTTCTAATGGCCTAAAGAATTACTTGCAAATGGGTTCGGCTGTAAAACGATACGTCGAGCGGCCTGGACTTGGCCCAACAAACGTACAGCTAACTATATTTAGCAAGGGTGTTTCTTAGTCTCAAATAAATCCAATGCAAATAGAGATAAACCTCAAAATGCATATAGCTTTAGAAAGATTAGAAGAAAACATGAAACACGCAAGATCAAAACCATGCAAGCAATCGCGAAAAAAAATTGACCCAAAATTTTAGGATGTTACAAAGCTGGCCTCAAATCGGGAGCCGGTTCCGTCCGGAATCTTCGCCAGCGACCTCAACAAACCCTCCATCAAGGAGTCGGCCGACCGACGAGAGGAGGTCGGGCCAGAGTCGGCCGACCCAAACCAGGGTCCGACCCCCGACCCACCTCGCGTCGAGTCGGACGATCGCGCGGCGTTCGTCATCGCTTCGATCGACGAGGACGAGGGGGGCCAGGGATCCGAGCCCGACCCTCCGCCAAACGACTGGACGCGGCCATACATCGACTGCTTGCTAAGGGAACAACTCCCCGCAGACTCGGCCGAAGCCAAGCGAATTGCCCGTCGAGCCAAGTCGTTCGTCGTCATGGGAGGCGAACTCTTCAAGAAGAGCCATTCCGGCGTCCTGCAGCGCTGCATACCACTCGACCACGGGAGGCAGTTGCTGCGCGACATTCATGAGGGCGCTTGCGGACATCACGCCGCCCCTCGCAGCCTAGTCGGCAACGCATTCCGTCATGGTTTCTACTGGCCAACGGCGGTCAGTGACGCAGAGAGAATAGTGCGCGCCTGCGAAGGGTGTCAGTACTATGCCCGACAGACTCACTTGCCGGCACAGGCCCTGCAGACGATCCCCCTGACCTGGCCTTTCGCTGTCTGGGAGCCCCCTGAAAAAAGCGCCCGGGGGCTACACCCTCCTGCTTGTGGCAGTTGATAAGTTCTCAAAGTGGATTGAGGCTCGACCCCTCGCCACGATAAGATCGGCCCAAGCGGTGACCTTCTTCCGAGACATTGTCCATCGATTCGGGGTTCCCAACTCCATCATCACGGACAATGGTTTGCAGTTCACCGGCCAAGAATTCTTGGAGTTCTGCGACGACCACAACATCAGGGTCGATTGGGCAGCCGTGGCACACCCCCGAACGAACGGGCAGGTCGAACGCGCTAACGACATGGTCCTGCAAGGACTCAAGCCCAGAATCTTCAACAAATTGAAAGACTGTGCTGGTCGATGGGTGCAGGAGCTCCCCTCAGTGCTTTGGAGTTTGCGAACGACCCCAAGCCGCGCAACCGGTCACACTCCTTTCTTCATGATCTATGGGGCCGAGGCGGTGTTGCCGACCGACCTCGAATATGGGGCTCCCAGAGTCCAAGCTTTCAGGGAGGAGAACAACAAGCGGTTCCTCGAAGACGCGCTTGACCAAATCGACTAGGATCGGGAGGTCGCGCTCCTGCACGCGACGAAGTACCAGCAAGCACTACGGCGATACCACGGACGACGAGTCCACGGGCGAGCTTTCAGTGTGGGCGACCTCGTCCTCCGACTCGTGCAGACCAACAAGGATCGCCACAAGTTGTCACCACCTTGGGAGGGGCCCTTCATCGTCTCCGAAGTGCTCCGACCCGGCACCTACAAGCTGATGGACTCGAAAGGCCAGCAGATCAAGAACGCGTGGAACATCGAACATCTACGTCGCTTCTACCCTTAACACTTTCCCCGCTCTTTTCCTTTTCCGTACGTGAAACAAGAATGCGTTTTTCCTTTCTTCTCACGCTGGGAGTAGCTGCTAGGTTCGACCCCCCACTCGGGGGCTCCACCCGGCGGGTGTGGTGGCAACACCACGTGAGTCCCAAGTACAGGACAGCGACACCCCAGCGAGAACAACGCAATCTCGTTGGGGATCGAGTCTGACCCCCTGTACAAAGGATTCGCGCTTCGACCCCTTGACGCACACGTTGTTGCTTTGAGATGACGAGTAACGGATTGCGGCCTCGGGTCCGACTGCCCGGTTCAAAGGCACCTGACGCCTCAGCGGCTAAGGACGGCCTAAACCAGCAGTATGGTCTCCGAACCAAAATCCTAACACTTGAAGTCAAAAAAATAATAGCCCTGGTGCGAATGAGGGATAAAACGAAAAACAACCTAAAAAACATCCATAACACGTTCTTAACGTTTACAGTTATTGCTCATTATAAAATAAAAAAGACAAAAAGGCCCTCGGGGGCTCGACCGATCTACCTAATCTCCACCTTCTTCTTCCCGAGTCGATGCAGCGCGGCATGGAAGGAACTCCTCCTTGTACTCTTCCAGGAGACGCTCGGCGCTGGGTCGCACCTCCTCCTCGAGTGCCACCAGGGTCGCTGGAGAATTCCCCTCGGCGAAGCCTTCGCTCATACACACCACCTCGGCTGTGGCGTCGAAGTGGGAGCGGAAGACGGTAAGGGTCAGACGGATGCCCGTCCCCATCGCCTTCTCCTCCAAGGCCCGCACGTGGTTCAGCAGGTCGAGCACCTGCTGCGCTGGCTCGCTGGCCTCGCCCGTCATCTTCATCCCAACCCGGGCGCATGAGGAAACAAGGTCGAGGCGAAGCCGACTGAGTTGCTCCACCAAGGCCTGCGACTCTGACAGCTTCCCCTCAAGATCTAGACAAAAAGGATTTGGAGGTAAGAAACAAGCGAAAAACAACGAGAAGAGATGAGCGCAAGCCACTTACTGGTATTCTTGCTACGAAGCGCAATCGCCTCGTTGGCAAGGTCGGCAAGGGAAGCTTCGGCAGCCACCTTCCTCTTCCTCTCCACGTCCGCTTGGGCCGCGGAGGCCTTCGCCAACTGCCAGGCCACCTCAGCCCGCTTCCGGGATGCCTCCGCTGACGATTCGGCGTCGTCAGCGCACTTGCGCAGCGCGTCCACCTCCTTACGGAGGTCAGCGATCACTGTCTCCGCCTCGCTGGCTTGCCGAGCGGTGGCGTTGAGGTCGGAGGCCTGCTTCTCCAGCTGATCCTTTTGCAGGCGCAGCTGGTCCGACTTGAGTTTGCTGTTCATCAACACAGCCTGCGCCCAGACGTAACGCACCAAGTCAACAACAATCGAACAAAGACAGGAAGGAAAAAGAGGAAAAGGCTCGAGGAAGAAATTGCCAAACCTCGAAGGGAGTCCGCAGCGCGTCCATCGCATGAAGAGCTGACCCCATAGCATCATAGGCGGTGCGGACGCCCCAGTAGGCCTGGCCGCACTCGCCCTCCGCCTGCTCCCACAGCTCCCGGATTCCGGAGTCGGCCGCGGAGAACGAGACGCCCTCGGAGTTGACCATGAAGTCAGGACCCCACCCGGACGACACCAGGGCACTCGCCGGCTCCTGGGGCCGAGGCCATGGAGAAACCCATCCTTGAGCTCCGGGTCCGAGAGAGCGTCGTGTCGTCACCAAGACGACTTGGGTCGAGACCCTCTCTGGCGAGGACCGTGCCCCGTCCTCAGCAGACGATCCCCCCGCAGCACGCCCAGTAGCGGCAGCAGCATCCCTCGTCGGCAAGGCAACGGGCGGGTCGGAAGACCGGGCGCCATCATTGCCCGGCGCGACACCGCCGTCCGAGCCCCCCACGGACGATGAGGGTCCCTTCACGACAGTATCACGACCGCCCGGAGTCGACTCGCGCGCCTGCATGCGCAGCGTCTTTGCAGGCATGAAGGGAGGGAGGCCCCGACCCCCCAACGAGGACAACGAGGAAGAGCTCTTACCTGGCCTTGGTGGTGACGCGTGAATAACGCTCCTCTGCCGAGGACGCGCTGGCCGAACGGTCTCGCTTACGACCGGACAGAGGCTCCTTACCACGGACTTCCGTCCGCGGAACGGCGCCCGGCTTTGGACCCGTCGTGACCTCGACCGGCGATGACTCTGAGACCGACGTCGCCACGTCAGAGATCGGTGTCGTGACGCTCGCTCGTGGCAACACGTCGTGCGCCCCCGCTGTGCCGACGCCGCCGGTCCCGACCTCCGGGGCGACGTCGCCCACCGCGGGCGACGCGTCCGCATGAGTCGCTCGACCCGAGTGCGACGAGCCCTCGCCCGACCCTTCATGGAGGAGGGTCTTCTCCATTTCATACCTTTCCTGCTCGGTACGTGGACCCTGCACCTCCGAATCGTCGCCTCCGCCCCCACTCGACCCGGGACGGACGTGGACCGTGAAGAAGTCATCATCCTGACTTTCAGAGTCGTCTTCGTCCTCGCCGTCCGACCCCGAGCCATTCTCCGTCTCCGACTCAGAGTCCTCCTGGGACCCTCCTTGCACTCCTTGCTTGCGCCTGGCAGCCTGCTTCAGCAGCCGAGTGTAAGCTTCATGACCATTGGAGTATGGAAACCCGAAAGGTATGAATGTTTTGGTGATTGGATGATCATGTTGTATGTGACTAACTCTTTTGTAGGTTGTTGCCTATGGTCACATATGATGGAGGACTACGTCAACCATTTCTCTATTGGATATCTCGATGATTGGTTGCCTCGACAACTCAGGACATTGGGCTTGATGAAGTTGCGGTTGAGGAGATGGATCAAGGCTAAGGACATGCTAGAACCAAGCAGGTGTTGGCTTGGTATAGATGTAGGTTTGAGTCCATAGGAAGCACCAGACTATCAAGAGGGTTCGAGTTGGTTCTCTTAGTGCACACTAGTGGTAGAGATCATTGGATGCAATGTGAGGCTCTCAGAGGCTAGGGTGGCAGAAGAGAAGCTTGAGGAACCAAGAGGAGTGAAGATGAAGTCAAGGATCGAGGAGATGATCAAGATGGACTTCAGGCAGAAGTCACCGTATGATACGGTGCTAGTCACCGTATGATACGGTGACTACAGGAATTGCAGAACTGAAGACAGGAAATCTCTGCTGGAGTCACCGTATGATGAGGGGTGATAGTCACCGTATGATACGGTGGTCACCGTATGGTTTCCAGGGAGTAGGCAGTTTCTGCAGATTCAGAGAGAAGAAGTCACCGTATGATACGGTGATAGTCAGCGTATGATACGGTGACTATAGACAGGAAAATCCAGTGAAAGGAGAGTCACTGGTAGAGTCACCGTATGATGGTCACCGTATGATACGGTGAGTCACCGTATGGTTTCCAGGAGAAGTGCAATTTGGACAAGTTGCTGAAGATGGAAAGGAAGTAGTCACCGTATGATACGGTGACTGCGAGATCAGTGAAGACAGCAGGGAAGGCTGAAGAGGATGTAGTCACCGTATGATACGGTGGTTGCGCAGAAAAGACTGCTTTTGAGCCAATGGCTAGTTTATGAGTTGAGGGCTATAAATAGTTGGTTGCCTACCCCTTTGAGGCTCTCTTGGCTAGTGGAACAGGGGAGGTTGCCCAAGGAAAGCCAAGAGCAAGAAGAGAGAGCACTTGTTGAGGATTTGGAGTGATTCTAGTGCTTGTGAGAGAGTAACAAGTGCATCCTTTGATCTCTAGGGCTAGTGTGTGCATAGAGAGTCATCTTGAGCTGTTACTCTTGGTCTATGGCAAGGCCTAGACCGGTTAGGCGTCGGTAGAGAGCTTGCCAAAGAGTGTGGAAGTCTCTACAAGTTTGTACACGGTCTTCAAGCTTCCCGTGTGAAAGAAGCTACGTGAAGAGAGCGCCCTTTGGACCGCATCACGTGCGGATCCTTACCTATGGAGGAGCATCCGGAGTTGCCGGCGGGACGTGCCCGCGTCGTCACTCGGAGGGTGAAGAATGCTCTAGAAGGGATCGCCATCGAGCGGAGGGAGGGGTCGAGACTCCGGCGGGAGTGACCCAACGTGGAGTAGGGGGAGGCGCCATCCTCACGATACCACGGGCTAAAAATCCATGAGCAATCTCTATCTCATCTCTTTACTTACTAGCATTTACTATTCCGCATTTACTTCTTGCTAGTAGACTTGATTGATAGGGTTGCTTTGCTCTTGGTAGAATTGCTTGTGTAGGGTTGCTCTTTGCTAGTCTTGCTAGTGTGTGCGCATCGCTTGCTTCTTGTCATCACCTAGCAAACTATTAGGATTGTTAAGGTACCTTGCCGGAGAAATTTACAAGTGAACACCGATTCACCCCCCCCCCCCCCCCTTTCGGTACTCCGTGATCCTTACACCGAGCCTGCTTCTTGGCGTTCTTGGCCTCTTTTTCCAGCCGCCGCTGTTCATTTGCCTCGCGGTTCAGGGCCCGCTGCGCGGCGTCCTCGGGAAGTCCTTTCGGTCGAGACTTCCAGCCAGTGAGCTCGGGCTAAAAAAAGAACCAAGGGGGGTCATTGATCGAAGAGGAACTAAAAACAATGCAAAAATAAGGAGAAGGAGACCAAAACTTACATGTCTGACGCAGCCATCGTCAGGAATGGCGGGAGGATGACCGGGGATGGGATACAAGAAATTCTCTCCCTCGAAGGTGAGATTCGCCTTGCCTCACACCTCGGACAACCGCGACCCGATCTCCGAATTGGAGATCTCTCCACCCACCTCCATGACGGTGCCCGACAGATCCCGTCCTGGAGCCATCTGCCACAACCGGAGCCTCCGCTCCATGATGGGCAGTACTCGACGCTTGTGGCAGAGGGCAAGACGCCCAATGGCCGTGACGCCCCTTCGACGCAGTCCCGTCACGGCGGCGATGAGCGACTCGTACTTGCTCCTCCCTTTGTCGCCAATGCCGTAGGACCAGACCGCGGGCTTCGTCTCGACGTAACTCCCGGTGAACTCGGGAAGCGGTGCCGAGCGGTCGTTCTGAAGGTAGAACCACGACCGCTCGGCGTGCCATCCCGAGTTGGAAGAGACCTTGTGAAACGCCCCGAATTTCCACCTTAGTAGAAACCCGGTGCGCTAGTACATCTATGATAGTTCCAGGGGCTATCAAGTACAACCAATCACAAGTGTATACCAAATAACCATAAAAAGATAGATTAAGATAGAAAAATCTCAGAGTAGCATTAAAAATCTCCAAATACGATACATGAAGGTCAAACATGACATCATGACATGGCTCGCAGGCCAAGGAAAACTAACATGAAGAGACTACCAAACGAAAGCTAATCATGACGTTATCGCGGAAGCTTCGAGTCACCAACTCCACAGGCGTCTTGAGTGTAGAAGACGTAGACCCTCTAGATGTCTCCTTCGTCGTCGACGTCGTCGAAGTCGTAGTCAGGCTCGTGCTCTGAAGTAGCAAACGGTGAGTACGGAGACTCAGCAAGACGCCACAGGCTACTCCAGGTGAATGCATATGCAATTGAGGATATGTGGACAAGGATAAGGGTAGTAGGCTTGTTGCGTAAATGCGGGTTTCAAAACGAGTTAGGCAGCAATGATGAGTTTCTTTTAAAACAAAGTGAGGCCGAAACCTCGAAACATAAGCATTTTATTATGTAGACCCGAGAAACATCTCCTTCTCGGGGTAGATTTTACACCGGGCAAACTCTGGCCCTGTCACTGCCTCGGGGCAGGTCTAAAACAAAGAGAGGAAAGAGGTTTCAAAACAAATTCTAATCCATGCAAAGTCACAGGTGAATTGGCCATATCCGGGACCACGGCTATGCGCATAGATCTCAACTCTGCAGAGTGTGTACAACTGGACCCACAAGCGGAGCGCCCACCAAGGCCGTCGCCGAAGTGAACAACTCACAAGATTCAAAGAACAGGTAACGACTGGCAATTTCTCGCTTCTTCAGGATGGGGCTCCATTGTCTCCCTCCACGCGGTCGATGTCGGTCCTGAAGCTGTGACGGGCCTACCACTGGCCAAGTGGGGTATCCCTATCGGGGAGTGATCGGTCCTCACACTCCCCTAACATGATCTCTACTGCCTACGAGCTAACTGCCAGCCGTTACAAGACTTCAAATCCAGCCCCGCCCATCAGGGACCTGTGGTAAGTACGTAAGTCAAACCCGTGAGGTCATCGCAAGGAACCGGTCCTCATACTGCCGGGGCGGGCATCTCCCTCTACACCAATCGGGGTCACACCCTCGAGGTGCTCCCGACCACGTCTCAGAAAAAGACTAGAGGCATCAACCCTCGCCTCTAGTTGGTACCCGCCACAGGTACCCCCAACGGGACTTCCCCCACGAAGCTCTCATAGCCCTCGTCACCATAACAGTGACCACCTCACCCGCCCCCCGCAAAATCAAGTAGCTTATTACTTTGCAAACAACACACCAAGTTTGAAGTTTTACAGTATTTTATTTTACACAAAAAGCAGTGTGTGATATAGTGTCCCATTTGAAAACATGCAATCTAGCAAACTAAGCAGTGTTAATGCAATATAAAAGCAATCCTAGGGCTCAATGAATAGTGTAAAGGCATGGCATAGGTATGGGTCAATGTCTAGCAATTTTGAAATATGATAGCATGTATATCAAGGGATGCAATCAAAATCATGCACATTTGAAATATTAGGAGCAATAGTGGTCAAGGAGGGGTGAAGGCGCTTGCCTGGCAGAGACGGGTTGTAGTCGTAGTCCTCCGTCAGAGCTTCCTCCTGATCCTCGACCCACGCCTCGTCTAGAAAGACAAATCGCGTCGCAAACCGATAAGTAAATCTAAATTCGCATCAAATTCGAGTACAAACGAAGATACGCGTTCAAAACCTATATGGGCATGCAACTAATGGCTCTAATACGTGGGTCTCGCAGAGAGGAAATTACAGGTTCTGGAATGGTATTTTTCGGAGACCGAATGGAATTTCTACGAATTTCCAAAGATTCAAACGTGAGGAAAACAGTTTCTGGAATAGCAGATAAACAAGACAGAGAATATTCCCTGGAATATTCCCTACGCTGGTCCACAGGCGAGCCCACATGTCATGGACTGGACAGAGGGTAGCGCACGGTGGACCGAGACCACACACCAGAAAACCCAAACGTTAACCGGGTTCACGGGTCCGAGTGGACCTCACCCACCGCGTCGGGTCATCGGCCAGGGGTGGCGCCCCCTCGCCTCCGCCGTGACGCTCGCCGGCGCATCGCCGGAGTAGCGCATGGCGTCGCGCGCGATGGCGAATCGTCTCCGGGACGGCCTCCAGAGCCGCGGCATGGACAGCCGCGCCCGTGAAGCCTCCCCTCGCCGACTCAAGGACGGCGGACAAGAAGAAACGAGCTCGCCGGAATCCATGCCGCGGCGGCGCTCGGTCGGGCTCGCTCGAACTTGCACCGGTGACCCAAAATCCACAAAGAGGAGAGCCTCTGGAGATTAGGCAGGTGCAGCCGTCCCCAGAGAGCCTCTGCTCGGACCGCACGGCTCGTCGGCGCCCATGCCCGTGCTCGCCGGAGCGAGAATCGTGGCGGCGCTCGACCTCAGCCACCCACACACGCGCAAACACCAAAAATCTCGAGCCAAATCAACTCACGGGTCCTCCTGCTGCATATGAACGAGAGGCAGTAAGAGGCCCAAGCCTCGGACCCCGCCGGCGATGAGTACGCGCGGCGGCAGCCATGGCCAACACACGAACGGGCTACTGCAGCCACGAAAACATCACAGGGAAGAGAAACTCCACGCGAAAACACCAGAACACCCAACCCAAAATACACTACGGGTCTCTCTGATGCCCACGAGAGAAGAGCAGCAGAGAGCCTTGGCCTGGACTCCCGCCTGCGACGAAGGCGCACGGCGGCGTCCATGGCGAGCTCGCCGGAAAGCTGCTGCAGCTTTCAAAATCCGGCGAGAACTCACTCGCAACCAAGGTTTGAAAAATCGTTGAAAACCGGCTGGTTTTCGCGATAGCCGGTGAAATCGGTCCGGTCCGATAAGTCCGATTTACCGATTTTTGAATTTGAAATTTGAAAATTTTTGAAAATTTGAAAAAATTTGAAACAAAAAATATCGATCAAAACCGACCGGTTACCGGTCGAAATCGGTCGATAACCGGTGAAAATCGATCGGTTATCTTTTCGCCATTTTTCGGTCCTGCGTCCAAAATCGATCAAACCGACCGGTTACCGGTCGAAATCGGTCGATAACCGGTGAAAATCGATCGGTTTCGTGGTTTTTGAATTCAATATTGAATTTTGAATTTTGGTCCAAAACCGACCGGTTATCGCGATAACCGGTGAAATCGGACATTTCGGTGGCGGCCGGTTTTAGCGATCTGATCGATATTGTAAACCTTGCTCGCAACAACCAGAAACACCACGTGCATCACAAAGGCCAGCAGATAAAACTCAAGAAGGCCTAGACGAGCAAGAACACTACGTCGGCGACGGTGAACTACGCGGCGCGGCGGCGACACGACAGGAAAGCTCTACGCGCAGGCCAACCTAGCGGAATGGGGAGGCGGGAAGATGGCGAGGCTCACCTAAGGTTACTCGAAGGCCAGGACGCCGTACAGAACCGAGTCGAGGTGGTCGTCGGCGGACAGGTACAGGCGGCGATGTCTCTTGATCTCGGCGGCGTGCGGCGGCCGACGGACAAGGTGGGCGTTCCAGGCAAACTGCAGGGAGTCAAGGGGTAAGACCTTGCCGCCATGAAAGGGAACGGCGAGGCGGTTTGGAATACGGATACGGATGACGAGAACTCTCACCGGAGCGACGGGAACGGCGGGATGTCGTCGACGGTGGTACGGCCGCGGCGGCGGCGACGCGGAACGGGTGGCGGCGCGAGGCCGGGAAGGGGTGGAGGAGTGGCCGAACCGAGAGACGGGCATCGCACCGGGGTTTAAGTAGTGGAGGCGTAGCTCGGCTAGGGTTCTGTGGCTCCTTGAGACGGCGGCGTCGATCCTAGGTGTTCACGCGAGCTTAAGGGTTTGGATGGCGACACGTTGCGCGCGGCGGCTCAGGGTTCGCGTGGAGTGGTGGCGGGATTGTCGCGACGTGAAGAGGATGCGGCGCGCGTGATCAGCTGCAACGCGCTGGGGTTGCTTTTCATCTTTTGACCGGGGAGAAGCTTGGAGGAGAGGTAAGCCCTTGCGCGGCTGGGAGATGGCCACGTCGCGGGCGCGGGACGGGCTCGGCGCTCGCCGCGCAATCTTCTAGAACCTCCTGGGCGCGGCGCGCACGTGGGAGAGCGGAACGAACTCGGGACGGCGTCCGGTCTTGCAGCGTACGTCGACGGGAGCGAGCAACAGCGAGAAACTCTGCTGTACGGCGAGAGGAAGGGGAAAACGACACAGTCATCGGGCTGGGCTGCGCGCTAGTTGGGCTGGAGTGGACCGATTGCTGGGCTGGCGTGGGAGAAAAGAAAAAGGAGACGGGCTGGGCTGCGGCCAGTTTACAAAGGAGAATTGAGTCCGAGCTGCTGGCGCTAAAGAAAAAGATCTGCTCTTTTCCCCAAACAACAAACAGGAACGTTTTAACGAAATTGGTTTCCAGATTCACACTCGAACAAAACTAGGCTCCAACAAGAAAATACTCTAGGCATGGATCATGTGATGGAAAGTAGTAACATTCCAGAAATGGGTAGAAGATAAAAGGAAGATTGAGATCCGAAAGATAATTTGCTCCAAATAATCCAAAATTTCTTTATACGGATTTCTGGGATGTTACAGACCTCCCCCCTTACAAAAATCTCATCCTCGAGATTGCTTAACTTATTTCCGAGTCGAAGGAGGGGAAAACAAATCTGTGTAATCCTTGTCTTCCAAACTTGTCTTCACGGTCGAGAGAGTATAGGTAGAAAGGTTTGATCAAGAAACCTTCTAACGGAAGGAGTAGATTCTACGAGGCTTAGGTAAAGATTCACGATAAAGATGGCCGGTCTAGGGATCTCTAGAGACACGGGCAAACGAGGATTTAACAACGATCTAAGGTCGTAAAGGTATACTAAAAGCACACTGTAAAGGAATCGACGCGATACGACAAACCGTAAAGACTCACCTTGCTCTAGCGGTGGGAACTCGGGAACGTCCTCGACGGCGACGTGGTTGAGACGACTGCGGGTCCCTGCCTGCTGCTGCCCACCCGAAGTCCTGGGGGTAGCCTGCCCTGTGCGAGGTGCACTCTGCGGCTGCGGCGCCTGAGGTGCGCGGGCTGGTGTAGAGGTGTTGTTGCTGATGTAGCGGTTGGACCCTCCTTGCTTGTCCGGGCACTCACGAGCACGGTGTCCTTCCTTGCCACACGTGAAACAACGGTTGAAGTAGTTGCTTAGAGTGGTGTCCTGGGGTCTTCCTCCTGTCTGACCCTGCTGTGGTGGCCTCGGCAATCTTTCTGCACTGCTGGACTGCTGGTAACCCTGGGTGTACTGACGGGGGGCTGGAGAGTAGGACCTCCCCTGGGCTGACTGCCCGTACCTCTGCTGTGGACCGGCACTCTGCCTCGGCCTCTGTGAAGGTCCCTGACCTGTGTGCTGCTCCAAAGCCTTGCGCTTCACCTCCCTCACCCCATCCACCTTCTTCCTGGCCGACTCTAGGAGCAGAGTGGCGTTGATCAGATCCCTAAGAGTGGCGTACTTGGTAGTAATGAGGTGGGGAAGCATCCCAACGTGCAACCCTCTGCGGAAGCACTCCTGCTTGCGCTTCTCTGAGGTCATCTCGTGAGGGGCGTAGCGGCTCAAGCGGGTGAACTTGTCAACGTACTCAGCCACAGACATCGATCCCATCCTCAAGTTCCGGAACTCCTCCGCCTTGAGGTCCATCGCTCCCTCAGGAATGTGGAAAGAGCGGAACTCCTCAACAAACTCTGCCCAGGTAACAGTGTCAGGCGCGGCGTGGGTAGCCAAGTAGCTGTCCCACCAAGCACTTGCAGCTCCAGTCAACTGTAGGGTAGCCAGACGGACACACTCCGCGTCGTCACACTGTAGCACATCTAGCTTCTTCTCAATGTCACGCAGCCAATCATCTGCCACAAGGGGATCCTCAGAGCTGTCGAAGGTGAGCGGTCTCATCCTCATGAAAGCGCCCATGCGGGACTCAGCGGTCTCAACACGTGGCTCCCGACCACGGCCTCCCTGACGGTTCTGAGTGGTGTGGTCCACTAGCTGCCTCATCAGTCTGGTCTGCTCTGCCATCACTTCTGCCAAGTTGGGTGCATCAGGCAACACTTCCTCCTCAGCGTCGCCCTCATCACCAGCTGCATCGTCCTCAGCCTGGTCGTCCTCCTCCTCGGGCTCAGGCACTGCACGGCCCCTGCCACGGCCTCTAGCACCTCTGGCCGTGCCACGAGGGGCTCCAGCACCACGGCCCCTGCCCCTGCCTCGGCCACGTCCATGGACTGGTACTTCCTCCTCGGCCTCCTCATCGGCCACCTCGTTGAAACGGTTCAGAAGGCGGTTCGACCTTCGGGGAGGCATCTGTTGCAAAAGACAAAGGTTCATGAGAATGATTGAAAATTCCAAAGTAGATCGAAAACTTAAAGAGATACGAAGAGTATGAGCATGATATGATAAGTAGATAGAAAAAAGCATGATGAAATGACAAGATATCAAAAGCTCGAGGAAACCATGGCATCAGACGTCATGAAGTTTATTGGATAACATTAAGAGGCATAACAAGTGACGCATTCGGTGCGGCCTTTTTATGGTTCGCAGACCAGGGGGCACAAGGCACCAACTCTACCATCCAGTCATTACATACAGGACATGGCTGTAGTAAGACTAACTCTCATGACAACTCAACCTCCACACAACTCAAGATCTGCTCTCAACCATCTGACCCTAACCCGTGATAGCAAGTGGTGTGGTAGAGTCATCATCCAAGCGAGGGGTGGCGTAGACATCCTTGGGTGGTGCAATCTTCATCTTCAACTTGGCGATCTTGGCATACAATTTCTCCTTCTTCTTGGTCCACTTCTGGTGAAACTTGGCTAGGGCGGTCTTGGCTTGTACCACCTCACCCTTCAGGTTGTTGATCTCCTCATCCTTGATCTTCAAAAGCTCTGTCTTCCAGGCTAGTTCCTTCTGGAGGTCTTCTACCTCAGTGTTCAAGCGAGCGGCCTTCTCCTCTGACAGGTCAAGCCTAGTGCGGTAGCTCTCCACCTTGACCAAGCTAGAGCTAAGGAGCTGGTCAACACACTTCATGTAGTTGCATATATCTTCCTCTGTGGGGCTGAACTCGATCAGAGGGAGGTCGTCCTCGAAGGGGTGCTTCACGATCCCAGGTGTCAGGGTGGTGTAGGGTAGAAAGCGGTACTCTGTCGTCCGAAGGTAGCGGTGTAGCATCCCACACATAGCCATCAGCGCCTGCCTCGCAGCCAACTGCATGGCCTCGTGCTCGTTGGAGCCCTTGGCGGTGACAGAGAACGGGTCAATGTTGAGTCTGTAGTGTGAAGCCGGCACTTCCAAGAGGACTTCACAGACAAGCTCTCCCTTCAAAGTATACTTCACTCCCTTGAAGAAGATGTTGCGGGTGTAACCACAGTGTCTCATCAGGTCCTTGAGTAGTTCCACACACCCGCGGTACCCTGGTCCGGTGGTCTGAAAGCGAGTCCCGCCGAACTCAACTCCTGGGAGGCAGTACTGCTCGATTTCCATAGCTACCTGAAAGATCCCCAAGATGCGTATAAGTCTTGGGGAGATGGCCACGTCACGGGCGCGGGACGGGCTCGGCGCTCGCCGCGCAATCTTCTAGAACCTCCTGGGTGCGGCGTGCACGCGGGAGAGCGGGACGAACTCGGGACGGCGTCCGGTCTTGCAGCGTACGTCAACGGGAGCGAGCAACAGCGAGAAACTCTGCTGTACGGCGAGAGGAAGGGGAAAATGACACAGTCATCGGGCTGGGCTGCGCGCTAGTTGGGTTGGAGTGGACCGATTGCTGGGCTGGCGTGGGAGAAAAGAAAAAGGAGACGGGCTGGGCTGCGGCCAGTTTACAAAGGAGAATTGAGTCCGAGCTGCTGGCGCTAAAGAAAAAGATCTGCTCTTTTCCCCAAACAACAAACAGGAACGTTTTAACGAAATTGGTTTCAAGATTCACACTCGAACAAAACTAGGCTCCAACAAGAAAATATTCTAGGCATGGATCACGTGATGGAAAGTAGTAACATTCCAGAAATGGGTAGAAGATAAAAGGAAGATTGAGACCCGAAAGATAATTTGCTCCAAATAATCCAAAATTTCTTTATACGGATTTCTGGGATGTTACACCTTGGAGGTCTCGATGTACTCCAGCGACCTGTCCTTGTTGCGAAGCCGGATGCTCGCGCACCCCATGGGCGGGTGAACGGGCGCGTCAACTCTCCCCCAAAATGGTGGAAGACATGGAAGAAGCGGAGGAAAAGGTCAAAATGGGGATCGATCTCCAGATATCCGTCACACATCGCAATGAAGGTAGCGATGTGGAAAAGCGAAGTAGGGTTCAAGTGATGCAACTCAATCTTGAAGTGATGGAGAAGCCCCCGGAGGAACCAATGTGGAGGCGTCCCCAATCCGCGCTTGTGGAAGGAGACGAACAAGACCACGTACCCGGGAGGGGGATTCGGTTCGGACGCGCCCGTCGGCGCGATCCACTCCTGCGCCTCGGTGCGGCGCACGAGGAGGCCGCCCGCCACCAGCTTCTCCAACTCTTCCTCCGTCGTCGACGACGCAAACCACGGATCGCGCGCCATGGCGGACAGGTCCGGACTCCGCGAACGACGGAACGGGGCGGGGAAGGTGACAGTGGAGGGCGGCGCGGAAGGAGTGTGGCGAATCGCGGCGGAGGGGAAAGCGATTTGGGAGAAAATCACGGCGGATTGCGGCGGATTGGAACGGGAGACACAACTGTAGCGCGAAGAATGGGGGAAAATGGTGAGTGCGGGAAGGCGCTAAGCCAGGTACGGCCGCTCTCATTTATAGCCCCTGAACCGCCGCGGCGTCCCACGACCCGTCGCGTCTTTTCAAATTCCCGCCTCGTGCGCCGTGTCTGTTGTCCTCTTTCTTCTCTACCTTCTCGCAGAAGCCAGGGCAACCCACGCATTGCCAAATCGGCGTCCCAAGATTGCGCCCATCGAACGGTCACGAAGGCGTCCCTTCGGCTCCACGGAGCGTAACGGGCCTAACTAGTCAGGAAAGCCAGATACGGCCCACAGGTAAAGTTGGCTACGGGCTGAAAACGCCCCGATGGCCCATTTCCAGCCCAAGAGTGCGAAGACTGGCCCTCCAAGAGGGTTCGACAGTCGCTCTGGGCAACACGAGAGTGAGGGGCGACCAAAGAGGGGTCCCAGCGGCCAGTATCCAGACGCGCGGAGCGTCACGGGCCTCTGTCGGTTGCGTCCGAGTCCTGATGGAGAGTCGGACCAAGGTTTTCCCATCGAGGGGAGGCTACGAAGCCCCCGAGACCGATCGAAAGGACTCGGGAACTAGTTGGACTGACCCCACGGATCATATGAAGTCGGCCCCAGCTGGTCTCAATTGGATCCCCGCTAAGGGCAAGCCAGGGCTTCACTCGAACTCACCCGCTAGCAACTCGACCGGGCACCCGCCGTCGGACCATCGAGGAACGGACGGGACGGCTCAGCACCCCTATCACAACGCAGTGATACGCGGGGGAAGATGAACAAAAGACGAAATGACCCTCTGCAGGATCCTGTAACGAACGGGGACTCGGGGGCTCACATTCGCAAGTCGGGCCAACAGCGTGGCCTCGGATAGTAAAGAGGGAACCTTCTTATTTCACAAAACACGCAAAAACGCAAACGACCCTCAAACACCTAATAATGATCGAGGGGGGAAGGATCCCCTTTACAAAATACAAACGAACTTGCCCTCGGGAGCACGCGCCACAGAGACCACCACCAGCTCGCGGAAGTCGAAGAGCTGGTCCCTTCCGCGGCTCGCAAACGGCCTGATGTGGATGTTGGCGGTCATTAAACCATGTTTTGACCGCCACCCTACCGGTAAATAAATACATAACACCAAGATTTTGTGCATAGTAGATAGGAATAATGCTACTCCACAAGTTTTGGTGGATATTTGGATGCAGGAGTGAATATTGGAGAAAAGTGGGCCCAGTCAGGGAAATTCCCTGGCCGGCCAGCCCCACCATAGGCCGGCCGGCCCCACCTGGTGGCCACAGGCCCCAGGCTTCCTCCAGTGGGCTGGAAAATAATCTTCAACGCACAGTTCAAGCCCAGCTCGGCAGAATTCCACCGACATTCTAGAAGGTGGGCTATTTGGGCCTTTACTTGGCCCTCAATCCAATTCTGCCGACCCCAGCAAGAAACCGACCTTCAGACCGCCTTCAGGGAGTGATCTGGAGCGTCCAGGAGCAAGTCGGTGGCAAACCGCCACAGGGGACGGCCGGCCGGCCAGCCCCCTAGGCCGGCCGGCCGACTTTGGCGCCACCGCCTCTCCAGCTTCGGCCAGGGTGCTCCCACCGCCTTCACAAGCTATAAATTGGACCCCTCGGCCTCCGAAGCAACTCGCACCATCACACTTCATCCAAGTGTTCATTAGTTTAGTTGAGTAGTAGCTTTGGGAGTTAGAGTAGAGTAGAGTAGAGTGAGAGCTCTCTCGGGCTTCCGGAGTCTTCTCGAAGTTCGGTATAGTTCTTGTATCGTTACTCTCTTGAGATATTATTTTATTTATTATATAATTAGTTTTATCTTTATTTATTTATTTTAGTAGTTCTTTTCTATTTAGTTTATTTATTCGTTAAGTAAGTGCTCGTAGAAGTCTTGTTGTGGGATTCGTGATTGTTGGAATAGCGAGCACGAGAGAGTGCCGTCGTCGGAGATGACGTCGTGTGAAATCTGTGCTTGTTCATTCTTAGATAGGACTGCTCCGTTGATCAAGAGTAGCTCCTCTAGGCGGGTTGTAAGCGTGGCGCTTAGATCTTGGCCTATGCACGTTTGGCACCCAGCCCCACGGAGGATGGTAGCCGCGAGTGTATGTGACAGCTGCACCGGTCTCTGTAATCCACCACGTCCGGGTTGGACTCAGCAGGGTCTTAATTATAGCATACGATTCCCTAGGTTTGAACTAGCTTCATCGGTTGACCTAGCACGTGTGTGCCCCGAAACGACATGACTTGTATGTGTATGAACTTAACTAGAGTAAATAATCTTTGTAGACTTGACTGCTAGAAAAGTAAATAATAGATGAACATATAGGTAGCCTTAACTCTGTCTCGTTGCTCTCCCAAATGTATACTACGATTTATTTTATTACCTTGGATTTGAGGATGTGTGTGCCACCCATATCTATCATGCCTATCTTACCCCCGTCTCAAGTATAGTTGATACATTATTTCTTTCTCCAAATTATCCAATGCATAGCTATTATTCAGCTTCCTTTTGCTCTACTTCCCTGCGGAAATATAAATACGATAACCCTGGAATACTCCAAGGTGAAATGCTACAATGGTGATCCGTGCGCTTGCGGAATTAATGAATTTAATTTTATCGCATAAGAACCGCCAACAAGCATTTCTGGCGCCGTTGCCGGGGAAGTAGCAGCTAGGAACTGAATAAATGCATTGAAGTTTGTGAGAAGAATAATTATCACTTACTTTTGCGGGCTTACCCTTGTCCTGGTTTTTCTTCTTGTGAACATTTGAAACAGGACTGTGCATGACTGGTTTCGACCTACCAGAAAACGTCCACTCAGATCCAGAGCAGTTCTTGAGGAAAGTTCGAGCAAAACTCACCAAACAGATCCGCAAGAACGCTCTGGCTCTCGAATCGTCTCCTCCACCGGTTGTCAGGGCCTCCTCAACGAACAACACCATGGCCGACCCCGTTGTTGAGAAGACGATCAATGATTTCTACGCGCCGACTACGGAGAACATCCGCGTGGGTCCCAACCCGCGCATCACCAACAAGGACTACGAGCTCAAGCCAGCCTTGATCAACATGATCTTGGCCAGTCCTTTCTGTGGGAAGCCGTCGGAGGATGCAAATGCTCACCTCCAAAGGTTCCTGATGACGTGCAACACTTTCGTCATAAAGGATGCACCTCAGGACGCCATCCGACTACAGCTTTTCCCATTCTCTCTGTTGGGGAAGGCTCTCCAGTGGTTCTACGCGAACCAAGAGTCCCTCGACACGTGGACGGCATGCTCCAATGCCTTCCTCGCCAAGTTCTTCCCGCCGGGCAAGACGACTGCCCTGCGGAACAAGATATCGGGCTTCCAACCGCTCGCAGATGAGTCGACCGCGGAAGCCTGGGACAGGATGCAGGAGTACGTTCTCTCATGCCCACACCATGGCATGGAGGAATGGCTCCTCATACAGAGTTTCTACCACGGTCTGAGGCCGTCCGCTCGAGAGCACCTCGACGCCGCAGCAGGCGGCTCCTTCTTCTCCCTTAGCGTGAAGAACGCTAAGAAGTTGATTGAGAAGGTGGCGGCCAACCAGACTCATGGTGAACGTCAAGCGGCGAGCACCAAGACCCGTGGAGTGCACCAAGTGGAGACGATGGACATGCTCGCCATCAAGCTCGATCAGCTACTCCGCAAGGTGGAGTCTCCGCAGGACCTGCAAGTTGCGGATTCCCGCATGACATGTGAGGAATGCGGCAGCGTTGGGCATATGGGCAGCAATTGCCCGAATACGAGAGAGGAATGCAATTTCCTCAACAATGGCAATGGGTACCGCTCCCAGAACAACTACGGCTGGAACTCAAGGCCTGACCTCTCCTTCAACAAGAATCAGGGAGGTAACAACGGTAATCTTTCCCGTTATGAGCCCTCTATCAAGGATCTAGTTCTCGGCCAGGGCAAGATCAATGACAGCATTAGTAAGAAATTTCTTACTACGGACAAGGCTTTAGAGAGCATAGATGCCAAGTTAGAGTCGTTCAGCACTGCTCTGCAGAACCAGCTAAGCCATAACAAGATGCTAGAAACACAAATAGCGCAAATAGCTTCAGCTGTGCAGTCTCCTCATGCGGGTAAACTTCCTGGGCAACCAGAAGTTAATCCCAAGGAGAATGTTAGTGCTATCACCACCAGGGGAGGAAGAGGTACTGTGGACCCACCATACCCCAAGGGTGCAGAGAGAAAGACACCAAATGCAACCCCCAAGGAGAAGGCCGGTAAAAAGGTTCCAGAAAAGAAGGTCCCTGAAGAGGAAGACGCCGAGAAGGAGAGCTCCGAGGAGGAACCAACGACAGATCCTCCCGTTGAGCAAGCTCCACCTAAGGCAGCACCTCATGAGTATTTTGACACTACAGGCCTGCCTTACCCCGACCGCAGGAAGAAGCTCACTGTGGATGAGCGCTTTGATAAATTTGTTGAGGCTATCCGACATATATATGTGCATATTCCGCTGCTTGATGCCATGCAGGTACCTACTTACACTAGGTACTTCCGGGACATCCTCAACAACAAGCGCCCCATTCCAGCAATGGAGGTAGTGAAGCTTACAGAAGAGTGCAGCGCAGCCATTCTGAACATTCTTCCGGAGAAGAAGAAGGATCCAGGATGCCCTACGATCCCGTGTTCGATTGGCAGCCAGCACTTCTCTCAAGCGCTTTGTGACTTGGGTGCAAGCGTGAGCGTTATGCCCAAGGCGGTATATGACAAGTTAAACTGTCCATTATCGCCTACGGCTATGTGCTTACAGCTCGCAGATCAGTCCGTTCGTCATCCTGCTGGTATTGCCGAAGACGTCCCTGTACAGATCAGAAACTTCTTCGTCCCCGTCGACTTTGTTGTGCTTGACATGGAAGTAGATGTCAAGACCCCTCTCATCCTTGGGAGGCCGTTCTTGAGCACCACCAACGCCAACATTGACGTAGGGGCAGGAGAGATCCACTTGGATTTCAACGGCAGGGAAGAAACGTTCAACTTCACGCCTAAAGTTGAGCAATGCAAGCAAGTACGGGTCATATATGGAAAGGACCCAAGGAGAGTGGAGAAGATTGAGATTACTCCACCCATGCCACAGCCAGACAAGCTCATTGCATATATGAGAGACTATCTGGAAAGAGAGAATGCAAGAAGGCTAGCAAAGTATTGGAGGACTCCAAGGAGGATGCCTCAGCCGCCAAATACACCTCAAGCCCCTCTTACTCCTCCGCAAGAAGGAGTAGGCGAGTCACAATCGCCTAAGTAGAGGAGAGCGAGGCGCTCAAGAAAGAAGAAGGCAGCTACGGTATCGACCGATGAGAGTACAACAAAGGCGCCTATTAAAGAAAAGGTCGCCGCCACCAGCACAAAGAAGACAACCAAGGTGTGGCGGAAGAAAGAAGGAACCTCTACCTCGCTAGATTCTCCAGCGAGCAAGGTCCAAACGAGTTGAAAAGACATGGAGAACGTCTAGCTCAAAGACGTAAAAATGAGAGCCCTCCGATTGGGGAGGCCATCCCAATCGTTATCCTAGCTAGGCCTAGCACTTGTTTTTCTTTTCATAAATCATAAAAACAAAATAAAAATTTGAAAAAAAAATTTAACAACAAAAATAATAGGATTCCCGGTGATGCCCATTAGGGGCTAGCCACTTGTATCATCCTCACCCTTTTTGCAGATCAAGAAGGAGGAGGAAGAGCCTGAATCAAGCTTAAGTCTTACAAAGACTCAAGCTTGGGGAGGGCATCCCCAGGTAAGAAGGAGTTCAATACAAGCTCGAGTCTTGCAAAGACTCAAGCTTGGGGAGGACCCCCAGGTAAGTATCCCTAACTTTCTTAATAAATAAATAAACTCCCTGTTTCGAATAAATGCTAGAATCTTGGTGTTATGCTACGCTTAAGGGAAATGATGATCGAGTTACAAATTAGCTTCCCATGTGTCGCATAGATGCAACCTATACTCCTGACATATGTGTTATTTTTACTTGAGCATGATCACATCATGAGTCTTGCTTATTTTCGTGGGTTGCATTTGTTACACCAAGACTGAGCATTGTGGATTGTGATATGGCATGAATAGGACTTGTTGCAATTTCTTAGTATGGTTTCATCCAGAGATGTTTTTCTTGAATTGCTGCAAGTACCTAAAACCCTTCTGTTTTGGCACACTTCTCTTAGTGTGAGGATTTATTTACCTACCAGAGCCATATCATAATATTCGAAACAGCCCCATTCATAGCAAATTGTTTATGCATTGAGTTTTGTTAAGGTTTGATGTACTCTTGAAACTAAGCACTCCTAATTTTGGTCATAATTCCTTCGCATGTGTTTTCGAAAATTTCTCTCCACCAAATAAAAAGGGGAATGTTTGGATAAATCAACCAAACATTTGTCAGAATTTGCAAAACTTTTTGTCCATCCAAAATGCTCAAGAATATTTCAAAATGTTCATTGAACCATTCAAAATTTTTTGGCCCCTTGCACCACGGAGTAGTCAAAAAAAAAAAAAACTCCATGGTTGCGTGACAAAAGTCAATGGCTATATGGTTCTTTTCATAAACATCTTGAGCAAAATAAAGGACCAATGTTTTTCAAAATCCCCTTCCATAAGTGTGAGTTCATTTTCTCCCCCTCCATCACATCATTTCCTATGACCAAAATAAATGGAGTTGCTATGTTGATTGAGACTCATTCTTTAGCTTTACAATATATGCATGACATTTGTGCATTCCTTACCAAGCTCCACATACAAAGCCCCATTTGGTAGAAGGTAGGATGAGTGAAGCTTGTAGGAATAAAACTCACATTGGTAGGTAAGAGAAGTGCCTACCAAAACGAAGGAGAATTTTTGCACCTTGCAGCACATAAAAACTCTGGATGCATACCTGCTAGAATTGTGTACTTGTCCGAAAATGCCGTTCTAGTCTTCAATGCTGCATGACAAGGTGTGACATATAAGCCCCACGATTTTTGCAACACTCATGAATATTTTGTGCTCTCGTAAACTTACCACTGTTTAGGGAGTATGTTGTTGCATCTTTATTACCCATGGGGCGCTTCTTTGTAACTCCTGATCCGCCGGTACCCTGAGTTGAGTTTGCTCGGGACGAGCAAAGTTTAAGCTTGGGGAGGTTGTTGGCGGTCATTAAACCATGTTTTGACCGCCACCCTACCGGTAAATAAATACATAACACCAAGATTTTGTGCATAGTAGATAGGAATAATGCTACTCCACAAGTTTGGTGGATATTTGGATGCAGGAGTGAATATTGGAGAAAAGTGGGCCCAGTCAGGGAAATTCCCTGGCCAGCCGGCCCCACCATAGGCCGGCCGGCCCCACCTGGTGGCCACAGGCCCCAGGCTTCCTCCAGTGGGCTGGAAAATAATCTTCAACGCACAGTTCAAGCCCAGCTCGGCAGAATTCCACCGACATTCTAGAAGGTGGGCTATTTGGGCCTTTATTTGGCCCTCAATCCAATTCTGCCGACCCCAGCAAGAAACCGACCTTCAGACCGCCTTCAGGGAGTGATCTGGAGCGTCCAGGAGCAAGTCGGTGGCAAACCGCCACAGGGGACGGCCGGCCGGCCAGCCCCCTAGGCCGGCCGGCCGACTTTGGCGCCACCGCCTCTCCAGCTTCGGCCAGGGTGCTCCCACCGCCTTCACAAGCTATAAATTGGACCCTCGGCCTCCGAAGCAACTCGCACCATCACACTTCATCCAAGTATTCATTAGTTTAGTTGAGTAGTAGCTTTGGGAGTTAGAGTAGAGTAGAGTAGAGTGAGAGCTCTCTCGGGCTTCCGGAGTCTTCTCGAAGTTCGGTATAGTTCTTGTATCGTTACTCTCTTGAGATATTATTTTATTTATTATATAATTAGTTTTATCTTTATTTATTTATTTAGTAGTTCTTTTCTATTTAGTTTATTTATTCGTTAAGTAAGTGCTCGTAGAAGTCTTGTTGTGGGATTCGTGATTGTTGGAATAGCGAGTACGAGAGAGTGCCGTCGTCGGAGATGACGTCGTGTGAAATCTGTGCTTGTTCATTCTTAGATAGGACTGCTCCGTTGATCAAGAGTAGCTCCTCTAGGCGGGTTGTAAGCGTGGCGCTTAGATCTTGGCCTATGCACGTTTGGCACCCAGCCCCACGGAGGATGGTAGCCGCGAGTGTATGTGACAGCTGCACCGGTCTCTGTAATCCACCACGTCCGGGTTGGACTCAGCAGGGTCTTAATTATAGCATACGATTCCCTAGGTTTGAACTAGCTTCATCGGTTGACCTAGCACGTGTGTGCCCCGAAACGACATGACTTGTATGTGTATGAACTTAACTAGAGTAAATAATCTTTGTAGACTTGACTGCTAGAAAAGTAAATAATAGATGAACATATAGGTAGCCTTAACTCTATCTCGTTGCTCTCCCAAATGTATACTACGATTTATTTTATTACCTTGGATTTGAGGATGTGTGTGCCACCCATATCTATCATGCCTATCTTACCCCCGTCTCAAGTATAGTTGATACATTATTTCTTTCTCCAAATTATCCAATGCATAGCTATTATTCAGCTTCCTTTTGCTCTACTTCCCTGCGGAAATATAAATACGATAACCCTGGAATACTCCAAGGTGAAATGCTACAATGGTGATCCGTGCGCTTGCGGAATTAATGAATTTAATTTTATCGCATAAGAACCGCCAACAGTGGACTAGGGTGCCCGATCTTCCGAAAGGTTCGGTGGTAAACGACGATTAGGTCGAAGATGTGACACACGTCGATCCGGCTTCCGAACAACACGTCCGAAACCCCGCAATCGCAGCACCACGTCTTCTCTGGTTATCACCCGGCGATGCACGGTTGACCTCGCCCAGAAGGCTTATCCCTGCAAGCGAATCGAAGAACACAAGCAAGAACAAAGAAGAATGCAACCAAATTGCAGATGACAACTTAATCTCACAAAGTTGGGGTCTCACAAACCGACGGCGGCGAAACTGTTCAATGACAGATTAATCTAAGCAAAACCCAACCCTAACTCATGCGCCGGCGGCTGTAAATATAGTCTAAGGGGCATGCAACATCCCCTGGACACACCCCTAATGGGCTCACACAAGATACAAAGCCCAAAGGCCAAAGACGGCGTCACAGCGCCAAAACAGATTCTGAACGTCCACTTGTTTCGACGATTCCCGACGACTCTGGACGAATTTGGACTTCAAACCGGTGCCATTGGAAAGGTGGTCGAATTATCTTTCCATCCATATCTGGTTCACCCAAAACGGAGCCCGTATGCGACCTGGGCGGCCGTTTTAGTACAGACTGCTCCTGGACTCCGAAACAGAACCGAAATCGACTTCGCTTGAGTCTCGGTCTTCTCCGCCTCCAAGCTCCTCTCCACTCATCCCCTGGTCCTCTCCATAGTTCCTAATCATAATACATTCATTAGGTAGCAATCTATTCTCAAAATCAAATAAATAAGTACTTAGGAACGAGCTCACCTCTAAATTTAATTGTCGCGCGCGAGCTCTAGTTATAGGACCTTCAATGTCATGTGGAGGAGTGTTGTGTGCATCCGAAGGAGTGATGTCCTCATCATCCTCCCCCTCTTGAATTGGAGTCGTCCTCGACTCAAGCTCATCTTCTTCTCCCAAGTAAGGTCTCAAATCTGAAATGTTAAATGTAGGACTAACCCCGAACTCGGAAGGCAAATCAAGTTTATATGCATTATCATTAATCTTCTCAAGTATTTTGAAAGGACCAGCAGCTCTAGGCATTAACTTAGACTTTCTCAATTCTGGAAAACGATCCTTTCTCAAGTGCAACCAAACTAAGTCACCCGGTTCAAGTTTAACTTCTCTTTTTCCTTTACTACCGGCAACTCTATATTTTTCAGTCATCTTTTCAATGTTGTGCTTAGTTGTTTCATGCATTTTCAAGATAAAATGAGTACGATCTTTAGCATCATTATGTACCCTCTCACTAGTAGGCAAAGGTAGAATATCAATGGGGGCACGGGGGTTGAAACCATACACTACTGAAAAGGACTTACCTTAGTGGTAGAATGTGTTGCCCGATTATATGCAAACTCCACATGTGGCAAACATTCTTCCCACATCTTCAAATTTTTCTTCAAAACAGCCCTCAACATGGTACCTAAAGTACGGTTCACCACCTCAGTTTGTCCATCGGTTTGTGGATGACAAGTCGTAGAAAATAACAATTTTGTACCCAACTTGTTCCACAAAGTACGCCAAAAGTGACTCAAGAATTTTGCATCACGATCTGAAACAATAGTAGAAGGCATACCATGCAAACGAACGATCTCTTTGAAAAAGAGGTCAGCAATATGAATAGCATCATCACTCTTATGACATGGTATAAAATGTGCCATTTTCGAAAAACGATCCACCACAACAAAAATGCTATCCCCCCCCTCTTAGTCCTCGGCAATCCCAAAACAAAATCCATAGAAATATCCGCCCAAGGAATAGAAGGAACCGGAAGAGGCATGTATAAACCATGTGGATTCAAGCGAGACTTAGCTTTTTGACATGTAGTGCAGCGAGCCACGAACCGCTCAACGTCTCTCCTCATCTTTGGCCAAAATAAATGTGCGGCCAAAACATCCTCCGTCTTTTAGCACCAAAATGTCCCATCAATCCTCCTCCATGCGCTTCCTGTATCAACAAAAGACGAACGGAACCAACTGGAATGCATAGGCGGTTAGCTCTAAACAAAAACCCATCATTCAGCACAAACTTGTTCCATGAACGTCCCTCTTTACAATTCAGCAATGCATCTTTGAAATCAGGATCAAGCGCATATGTTTCTTTAATCGATTCAAGTCCAAAATGCGACAATCAAGTTGGGACAGCAAAGCATATCGTCTAGACAATGCATCGGCAATCACATTTTCCTTCCCTTTCTTATGTTTAATGATGTAAGGAAAAGATTCAATAAATTCAACCCATTTAGCATGTCTACGGTTCAGATTATTTTGTGAACGAAGATACTTAAGCGATTCATGATCCGAATGAATAACAAATTCTTCAGGCCACAAATAATGACGCCACGTTTGTAAAGAACGTACAAGAGCATACAATTCCTTATCATACGTAGAATAATTCAGAACGGGGCCATTCAATTTTTCGCTAAAGTACGCAACGGGTTTACCATCTTGCATCAAAACACCACCAATGCCAACTCCACTTGCATCACATTCAAGTTCAAAAGTCTTACCAAAGTTTGGAAGTTGCAGCAAAGGCGCGTGTGTAAGCTTGTCCTTCAAAGTGGCAAAGGACTCCTCTTGTGCTTTTCCCCAACGAAACACCACTCCCTTCTTCGTCAACTCGTGCAATGGAGCAGCAATGGTGCTGAAATCTTTGACGAAGCGGCGATAGAATCCTGCAAGACCAAGAAAACTTCTCACCTGCGTGATGGTTTGGGGCAGCGGCCAGCTCTCAATGGCTTCAATCTTTGTCTTATCCACCTCGATTCCCTGTGGAGTAACAACATAGCCAAGGAAAGAAACTCGATCGGTGCAAAAATTGCACTTCTCAAGGTTACCAAACAAACGTGCATCTCTCAAAGCATCAAAAACAGCACGTAAATGATCCATATGTTCATCTATAGACTTGCTGTAAATCAATATATCATCAAAGTAAACCACCACAAATCGACCAATAAAAGCCCTCAAAACCTCATTCATCAAACGCATGAAAGTGCTAGGTGCATTAGTTAAACCGAAAGGCATTACTAACCACCCATACAACCCGAATTTGGTTTTAAAAGCTGTTTTCCATTCATCTCCAAGTTTCATTCTAATTTGGTGGTAGCCACTACGCAAGTCAATCTTTGTGAAAATTATAGAACCACATAACTCATCAAGCATGTCATCTAGCCTAGGAATAGGATGACGATAACGAATAGTAATGTTGTTAATGGCTCTACAATCAACACACATACGCCAAGTACCATCTTTCTTAGGAACCAAAATTACAGGAACGGCACAAGGACTAAGGCTCTCACGTACATACCCGCGGTCCAAAAGCTCTTGGACTGTCGCTGAATTTCCTTAGTCTCCTCGGGGTTGGTTCTATAAGCAGCACGGTTTGGCAAAGTCGCTCCCGGGATCAAATCAATTTGATGCTCTATCCCTCTCAAAGGTGGCAGCCCCGGGGGTATCTCAGCTGGAAAAACATCCTCATACTCCTGCAAAAGGTTAGTGACAGCAGGAGGCAAAGAGCTAACAATATTATCAAGTGAAAACAAAGCTCGTTTGCATATGAAGGCATAGCATATATCACCATCAGAATTTCAGCAAGATCACTTTTTGTTGCAAGCATCACTCTACCCTTCAATTTAATTCCCTCGTCCTTAGATCTAGGTGCAGGTTTATCACTTTTAGGTGGGAAAACAGAATTAGAAACTTGCTGATTTTCAGATTTATCATTTTTCATACTAGCAGCTCTTTCTCTATCAGCTTGTACAATTTCAGCAGGGGTCAAAGGTAGCAAAGTAATTTTCTGTCCATTATGTGTAAACGTGTATTTATTACTTCTACCATGGTGCAAAACATCATTATCATGTTGCCAAGGTCGACCCAACAAAAGTGAACAAGCTTGCATAGGTACCACATCACAATCTACAGAATCAGCATATGTACCAATGGAAAATGAAACTCTGCACATTTGTGTTACCTTAGCCTTACCAGAATCATTTAACCACTGAATATGGTATGGATGTGGGTGTGGTCGAGTGGTCAAGCCAAGCTTCTTGACCAAATCTGAACTCACCAAATTGTTGCAGCTTCCCCCATCAATAATCACACGCGCACGACGGTTCTTAATGTTGAAGAAAATCTGGAACAAGTTGTGGCGCTGTATCTTCTCAGGCTGCTGAATTTGTGTGCTAAGTACACGCTGCACAATAATGTTCATTAATCCCGAAGTGTGTTCTGCGCTAAGGACATGGCCATCGGCGTCCTCAACAACAATTTCTTCATCAATGTCATCTTCTATGTCGGAGGTGCTGACATATCCTCCATCATCTGTAGCCACATATGCCCTCTTACTTGGGCAATCCTTCTGCACATGGCCAAGTCCATGGCAGCAGTGACACTGAATGCCGGTGGTGCGTGCCGTCGAGGCGACGGATGAAGCACTCTTCGCTGGTTCAGCCGATCGTGTAGTAGACTTGGTCGGCGCCGCTGGAACGCTCGCTGCAGGCTTGCCCGCTGGAGGAGGCGTCCGAAAGGAGGAAGCCTTGGGCAGCCCCGCTGATGTAGGCGTGCGCGGCGTGTAGGAGGTCCGGTTGTTGTTCTTGTTCCGCTGCTCACGTCCCTGCAATTCCTTCTCTGCAAGCATAGCAAACTGGAACAACTGGTTGACAGTGTTAAATTCTTTATAATCAACAATGTCCTGAATTTCCCGCCTCAAACCAGAATAAAAACGACATATCGAATCCTCTAGTTCCTCAACTAAACCACAGCGCATCAAACCATTTTGCAGCTCCCCATAGTAATCCTGAACTGACATATCTCCCTGTTCTAGGCGCATCAATTATTTTACGTAAATCTCTATGATATGAAGGAGGAACAAAACGATCACGCATGGCTGTTTTCAAAGCTTCCCATGTCTGAGGAGTATTACCAGATAATAGCAAAATCTTTAAATTCACTAGTGGCTTGTCTAACTCTATGCTGTGCAGGAACAAGATGAGCATTAAATTTCTGTTCTACCGTCATCTCCCAATCAAGATATCCCTCAGCATTATAATTTCCAGCAAAAGATGGTATAGTAAACTTAATCTTAGCATAGGGATCATCGACAGCACGATTATTATTACCTGCAGCACGGCGCTGACTATGAATACTGTTGGCGGTCGTTAAACCATGTTTTGACCGCCACCCTACCGGTAAATAAATGTATAACACCAAGATTTTGTGCATAGTAGATAGGAATAATGCTACTCCACAGGTTTTGGTGGATATTTGGATGCAGGAGTGAATAATGGAGAAAAGTGGGCCCAGCCAGGGAAAATCCCTGGCCGGCCGGCCCCACCCTAGGCCGGCCGGCCCCACCTGGTGGCCGCAGGCCCCAGACTTCCTCCAGTGGGCTGGAAACTAATCCACAACGCATAATTCAAGTCCAGCCCAGCAGAATTGCACCGCCATTCTAGAAGGTGGGCTATTTGGGCCTTTACTTGGCCCTCACTTCAATTCTGCCGAGCCCACGAAGTAGCCGACCTTCGGACCGCCATCAGGAGATGATCTGGAGCGTTCAGGCAGAAGACGGTGGCCAACCGACAGAAGGGACGGCCGGCCGGCCACCCCCCTAGGCCGGCCGGCCGACTTTGTCGCCACCGCCTCTCCAGCTTCGGCCAGGGTGCTCCCACCGCCTTCACAAGCTATAAATTGGACCCCTCGGCCTCCGAAGCAACTCGCACCTTCACACTTGAGAAGAGAAGATCCAATGTAGGATCACGCTCAGCTCAAGGAGTCACTTCCACTTGTGTAGTTTAGAGTAGGCTAGTTGGTCATGGGAGTTAGAGTAGAAGTGAGAGCTTCGCTCGGAGCTCCGGAGTTCTCTTCGGAGTTTGGGTAAAGTTCTCGTGTATCTTTTCTTTTGTACTTTCTTTAATATAATTATTTTCTTATTTATTTTCTTATTTATTTATTTTAGTTTTTCTTTTAGTTTACATTTATTTATTTAAGTAATAATTATAGAGAAATTCTTGTGTTGGTTCCACGTCTGTGTATGGTAGGTCTATCTGCATGGGTTGTTTGCACCGCAAATGCTTACACAATCCACATAGATTTGTTATGCATGGTTGGCTTGCTCTTACGCGCGAAGAGTAAGATATCTAGGATATTTGCTTGTATGGCTCAAGGAACTATTCTAGACGTGAGTTTGCTCTACACCCCACGGAGGATGGTAGCCGCGAGTACGTGTGACAGGCGTACCGGTCTCTGTAATCCACCACGTCCGGGTGATGGTTTTAGTAGGGAGGTCAATAGCACGTAGTTCCCCAAGGTAGTTGAACCTAATTCTCGGGTTACTGCCTTGGCATGCGTGTGCCCGATAGGCAGGAACGAATCTATAATGAAAGCTTAAGTAGATATTTGTAACCCCTAGGCTGATACCCTTCTTCTCGTTGTCCTCCCAGTTGACTAGTTCTATCTCTTTATCTTCATATGGAATCCTTGTGTGTGTTTGGTTGCCACACATCATATCATATATGTATCCCTGCTTTGGTCTAGTTTGCAAGTTATAAATAATAGATGTTTCCTTGTTAATTAATGATATTCTTAGCGATGCTTCCCTGTGGAAATATAAATACGATACCCTTGGAATACTCCTGGGTGAAATGCTACAACGGTGTTTCGTGCGCTTGCGGAGTTGATATGTATCTCTGTGCGTAAGAAACGCCAACAAATACCACCCATACCTTGAGTGTTGAATTGAAGACGTCGGCGCGCCCTATTCTGTTGAGTGGCTTCTTCATCAACGTTTCCTTCTTCATCAAACACCGTATAATCTGGAAGTTCAGTGTTGGTGTTGCTGGTGTTGGTGTTGTTGTTGTTGTTGTTGTTGTTGTTGTTGTTGTTGTTATTGTTGGCAGAAGAGGCCTCATTGGCCTTCAAGCGATTGTCCATCTCTTCACACTTGTCAACAAGCCTAGCCATCCGCTTGTCCAATGACTCAATGAGGTTGAACAGCTTATGCTTGTTGAGTTCGGCGGTGACGAGCTTGCCAATGTCTTCTTTTATCACTCCATGAGCCTTCTCAAGAGCAGCTTGCAGCTGTCCTTGGCTGACACACTCATTGAAATTGTTGGGGGAATCAGCACCATTGTTGTCACCTGTCATCGCAAACACCAAAACAGGAAACAAACCAGGAAGGTTATCCCTAATAAATGTCTACTGCAGGTGGTAAAAGTGGTGCCTCTCAAACAGCAACAAGGCGCGTCTTACCAAGTTCTTACAAGGTTCTCACTACGCAAAGCAAAGGAATACCTGGATGGCGTGTTCCGCGATTGCAAGGGTAAGAACCTGTGCTGCCCAGAAGGAGTATGTGGAGCTAGGAAGGCCAAATATATGTGAGTGGAACACAATTCAAAGACAGATAGTAATGCTGAATATATGTCCCAAATTACTTATCCTTAGTTGTTGGCCTACTCGTGTCCTTAGAACAGCAGTGATGAACTCAATTCAAAGGATGAATATGATGGACACAGCAAAGACAGAGATCAAGACAACAATCAACACTTCTGGCACTACAGGACAAAATAGCAGGCACTAGTAGAAATCATAGTGCTATTCAATTTTCTTTTTTCTTTTATTTTTCTGATATTTTTCTCGCAACCAGAGGCACAAGAATAGGAGAAAATCAAAGTTTCAGCTCAATCTGAGAAAGGATGTGGTCTACAGAAATTCTGAGATATTCTGTGAAAAGACCGAATTCAACTTCAATGATTTTTTTAATTATCTTCCTGATATTTTTTAATTTTTTTCAATGATTTGGTCCTGCTCTTTTCAAGTTTGGGACCTGCTGTAAAAATTTCAACCAAAACAGAGCACCGAGCGCAAAGTTATGCCTGTTTTGTCGAAGGTGTGTCGAGCTAGGGTATATAGCAAGGCAAAACTGAAATCGGTACCGAATCGGAGCATGGAAAGGTTCGTGATATGGTGGCAGCGGAGTATGGAAAGGTGTCTGGTGGTGGTGTGGTGATCTGTGGAGGTGTATGTGATGGCGAAACGAACACAAGCGATGAAACCCTAACACTGGATGGTGCGATGACAATTGACAGAAAAGGCGAAATCAAAGGCGGCGGCTAGGGTTTCCCAAGGATCACACGACCGAACTAAAACACGAACTAAACCAGCAACAGAAACTCGAACTAGGACACAAACTCAACACTACGAACTCTGAAATTGAATTATGCAAAGGCTAACGTGGTCTGGGAAGGGGAAAAACCTAACAACTAAAATTTTTTTTTGGCTTTTTGTAGACTCTAGGATGATGGCGAAAACAAATACTAAGGTAAAGGTCGAACATGACGGTAAACCAGAAGCTCTGATTACCAACTGATGTGGACTAGGGCGCCCGATCTTCCGAAAGGTTCGGTGGTAAACGACGATTAGGTCGAAGATGTGACACACGTCGATCCGGCTTTCGAACAACACGTCCGAAACCCCGCAATCGCAGCACCACGTCTTCTCTGGTTATCAACCGGCGATGCACGGTTGACCTCGCCCAGAAGGCTTATCCCTGCAAGCGAATCGAAGAACACAAGCAAGAACAAAGAAGAATGCAACCAAATTGCAGATGACAACTTAATCTCACGAAGTTGGGGTCTCACAAACCGACGGCGGCGAAACTGTTCAATGACAGATTAATCTAAGCAAAACCCAACCCTAACTCATGCGCCGGCGGCTGTAAATATAGTCTAAGGGGTGTGCAACATCCCCTGGACACACCCCTAATGGGCTCACACAAGATACAGAGCCCAAAGGCCAAAGACGGCGTCACAGCGCCAAAACAGATTCTGAACGTCCTGAACGTCCACTTGTTTCGACGATTCCCGACGACTCTGGACGAATTTGGACTTGAAACCGGTGCCATTGGAAAGGTGGTCGAATTATCTTTCCATCCACATCTGGTTCGCCCAAAACGGAGCCCGTATGCGACCTGGGCGGCCGTTTTAGTACAGACTGCTCCTGGACTCCGAAACAGAACCGAAATTGACTTCGCTTGGGTCTCGGTCTTCTCCGCCTCCAAGCTCCTCTCCACTCATCCCCTGGTCCTCTCCATAGTTCCTAATCATAATACATTCATTAAGTAGCAATCTATTCTCAAAATCAAATAAATAAGTACTTAGGAACGAGCTTACCTCTAAATTTAATTGTCGCGCGCGAGCTCTAGTTATTGTTGGCGATTTCTAGCATACCATTTTATATGCCAACTGCGCCTTATTTAGAGCATAAATGTCATCATTATAGGCCATTAACCCTTGATAATAGCACCATATTTTGTACATATGTCGTTCTGGAGTTTTATTGCAGAAAAGATGAAAAGGGCGACATTCTGGACATTGTGGCTGATCTGGACTTGAAGAGAAGAGAACCAGCAGAAAAGGCCCACTGTGCCGATCGGCACAGACATGTGCCGACCGGCACATGGGACCCCAAGGCCACCGAAGCTGGCCCACCATTCAATTTATTCTAGAAGGATGTTATCCGAGCCAATCTCGAGAGATATTCATCACGAAGAGATAAAAGATACTCGAAGATTTGAAAGAGCAATACAAGACTTGATCTCGAAGAAAACTGACTGGAAGGCCCACATGGAAGCTACCTAGGACTTCGGAACCGACTTAGGGAGGAAACCGAGCTGGACACGAGGCGTGCCGATCGGCACAGCCCCTGTGCCGATCGGCACGAGGACTCTTTTCTCGAGAATCCTTTCCTTCCTGATGTACAGCCCTATATAAACTTGTAAAAGCCCTAGGGTTTGGGGATCCGCCGCCAGAGGGACAACACAGCTAGTAAGTTTAGAGCCACCGGGGCTTTGCCCCGTTCTTCATGTTCTCTAGTTGTTGATCAAGAACCATGGTGCTAAAGAGGTGATCCATCAAGGTAGGCCTACTAGATGGTGATGTATCTTGCACTATGTATCATTGAAGTATGGTTGAATATGTGGATGAATGGTTTTGATTATTGATTGCCTGGATTTTATGGTCTTTACATGCACTTGTTCCTACGCTTAGTGACGACTAAGTATTAGATGTTATCTTAATTGTGGTGGCAAAAAGAAGTGACAAGATTCGTTCTCTCACTATCTCCATCGTGGTTAAGTAGCATTGGGATCTTGTAATGCGCCATATTTGCACGTTGTCTCTGTACCCCCACAGCCGCTAATGCATACGCGATGATCCTTGAGATGATGTGTAGAGTAGGAAGAGGTCGACCGATTAAGGCGATTGGTCGTGACAGGGCTCGTCGGAAAGAGGCCTTGACCTACCGATCTTCGGTTATCAATAATTGAGTAATCCCGTTTATGATGCTATTTGATTAAGCTTCTTGGTTACGATCTCAACTAGCAGACTTGGCTAACTTACCCCATGACCTAATCTGTTCCTAGGCTCTTCAGACAACACTTCGGACAACTTCGCCTTCGTGCCGACCGGCACATCCCCTGTGCCGATCGGCACAACACCCCGTTTTCCTGAAACCCACGCTCACGCTCACTAGAAAGCTTGGCTAACTCTTTTACTGATGATTTTGCTTAATTCCCATTGGTCCTTGTGGTTCGATTAAACCTTGGAATACTCTTCTAGGGGAAAAAGACTATAACTGTACACCGTGCTCTTGCGGTATATAAGTGGGTGCGTAGATACGACCAACAGTTATAGGACCTTCAATGTCATGTGGAGGAGTGTTGTGTGTGTTGACACCGAAATCTGACATGCAAGGGTGCAGATGACCTGAAGCCTGAAGGCATAGAGTCCATCGCATATGTCAGCTGATTGCATGGAGCTTTGGTTGATAAACAAGTCAAAAGGCAGTAATTAAGGAAACCAAGAATGATCTGAAGACGTGTATGCGTGAAGGAAGCTTCTACCAAGCCAGGAAGTACATGTGTTTTGTTGCCGGAATACATACGAAATACGTATGTACATGAAAGGAAAGCTACACGTGAAGAAGCCCAAAGTGATATCGCGATGGAAGATTAAATAAAGGATTCAGTACATGGTATAGCACCGTGACCGGAATATTTTATTTATGACTCCGTACGAAGCAAGAGATTGGCGTGGGCATCTGGCCGAATAAAGAAAGAATTATTTTGTTTAGGAAGTAACAAACCGACTTGTTTAGATTAGCATAGCATCTCTATAGCTAGTCGGTTTCATGTTGGAGTCTAGTGTTTGTACGCAAGGTCCAGATCACCCTATAAATATAAAGGGTGCCGTCACATTGTAAAAAAAAAAAAGAATCAATACAAACAACTCTTTCGGCGCACCGCCATAATTTCTCGACGTGTTCTTCGTCACCGGCGTCCATCGGGGCTCCGGCTCGACTGGATCTCGTCAGGTAAGCGCATCGATCTTGTTATGTCGACTTGTCCATGATTAAGATTGATGTGGCTGCTAGTTATCCGGTAATTTAGATCAATCTAGGGTTTACATTACGCATCGACTGCATGGAATTGTTTAAGACCTGGTCCAATTCTTTGTCACGGTTAGTTGACTTGTCCTCGCCGCGACCTTGTGGCCGATTGCTGATGTCGATTTCTGTTTGATCTGGTTATTCGAGTCACGGTTAAGGTGCTTAGTCGATTAAATCTGCTCTTAGTGATTGGGTAGACAGTTTGACTTGTCCTGTCTGCTTCGCTTAGTTGACGTGTCCTCGGCGAAACAGTTGCTAAGAGTTAGATTTAATTTACTGAGTATCTGGGACTGGTAGTTGCCGATTATATTTGTACCTGCCGATCGTGTAGAACAGTTAGACGTGTCCTGTTCTACTTCACTTAGTTGACGTGTCCTCGGTGAAGCGATTGTCAAGTTATGGGTATAATTAGTGGCTATTGGTTTAATCGTTCTTTCGGGGTGTTTAGCCGATTATTTACCACTTTCAGATCTATGCTTGTATGCCTTTAAACTCTCTCTTATTCGTTCAAGTATATGTCTGAGCCTTCCTTCGTCAATGTCGATTCGCCTTATCATGATGCTTGCCGAGAGATGTTGCCGATTGCATGCTTTGCCGATTGCCGATTCTGATGCATGCCTTGCTTTATTTATCGCGCGAGTACTTATTGTTGCGACATGTCGATTCGTTTCTAGCCGACAGCCGAGTGCTTATTTTTACTTTATTTTATACACTAACATCGGCTGCGGTTACGCATCGGCCTGTCCGGGGCCGATAGTCCGGGAATTTTACACGCTTTTCTTGTCTTTGTCGATTTGCAGGGAAAATCGACTGGCACGCTCCGGAATTCACCGCGTTCCAAGTTTTGGTCCTGAACAGAGTTAAACAAATCTCTCAGGCCACGTGTGCGAGCGGTAGAACACACATTTTACCGTCAACACACTTTTTGGCACGCCCAGTGGGACAGATCAAGTTCTTAGAAGCAGATGGCGTTCGTTCAAGCTGTTGCTGATGGTGGTACTTTGCTCGTTGATTCAAAGGGCAACAAGATCATGATTCCTGCACCAGTGGTTCGAGATGACAAAGACTCTTCTGAGATAACTGGCAACAATGAGTTGAACGCTTGGGAGAAGATGTCTTTGGATCAGAAGAAGCATTATCAGAGTTATCTGTATGGGTGTTAGGTTAAATACTTCAACACGATCAAGATGACTCGTGGCAAGATCACTTCAGTGTCAGATCCACCAACAGTGCTAAGTGCAGAAAAATTGGATGCATTGAAGAAGTTGCCAGATCGAGCTCTGTTGGATGAAGTTGTGAATACTGCGGTTCACAATGCTTTCATTAACCAATCAGGGGTGCTTGTTAATACTTTGTACAACATGCTCAAGGCGTTTGCTGATGGGACCTTGCAGTTTGAGTCTGGATTTATGGGGCCATCATTTACTCTACCAACTACTACGCCAGCACGTCCTGCGCCTACTGGTGGTCAACCTGCAACTCAAGAAGAAACAAGTGCTGCTGGTCAACAGAGGCAACCATATGGCATGCCACCAGAGTTGTGGTCTCCAAGTGCTCAAGCTTTGGCTGCAGGAACAGCTCGGGTATCGGCGCCAAATCTTATTGATGCGCCGATGTCCACGCAGAGGGAAGTAGCTGGTACAGCTAATGAACCAGGGACGAGTCAAACTCCTCAGACAAGATATCATTTGGCTCCCAATGTCAATCCTGCACTGTTCAACCAGGAGATACCGCAAGGCTATCATAGAGTGGCAGATTACAGTGAGCACTACAACAGGGAGCAACCTGCTCAAGTTCAGTCACAACCGCAGCAGCCATCTCAGATGGCTGGGGGGCAAGTGCAGAATTCATCAGAGGATATAGTTGCCAGGCTGGCTGAAGTCATGAAGGAGCAGTTTGATCTCAAGCCCAAGGAGCAGAGCATTTTGTATCGACGTCCATATCCAGAGTGGATGGAACAAGTTGCTCTGCCACATCGTTACAAGCTGCCAGAATTCTGCAAGTTTTCTGGGCAAGACAATGTGTCCACAGTGGAGCACATTAGCAGATATTTGGCACAGTTGGGAGAGGCGTCGGCACAAGATGCATTGAAGGTTCGTCTGTTTCCTCTGTCGTTATCTGGATCGGCATTCTCATGGTTCACCTCCCTCCCTGCGGGATCCGTGCGGAATTGGGCCGATTTGGAAAAGAAATTCCACTCTTATTTCTTCACAGGCATGGCAGCGTTGAGCATATCAGATTTGACGGCTGTTCGTCAGAAGGCTGGAGAGTCAGTTGCCGATTTTGTCCAAAGATTTAGAGTCATCCGTGGCAGGTGCTATAACCTGAATCTGACGGATCGGCAAATGGCTGAGATTGCTTATCAGGGTTTATTGCCTCAAATCAGAGATAAGTTTGCACCTCAGGAAGTCGATGGCTTAGCACAGCTCTTTCAGAAGGCGTCGATTCATGAAGGGCGTGTTCAGAATACACGTGGCAGATAGTTTCAGGCGGCTTATGCCGATTATTCTTCTGATTCTGATGATGAAGCTGAAGTTGCTCTTGCTGAGTGGACCAGGAATAAGAAGACTGTTCTCTGTCCATGGGTCAAGCAGAAGGCAGAAGAAAAGAAATATGACTTCGACATCAATAAAGCCGACAAGATATTCGATCTGCTGCTACAAGAGAAGCTTATTCAACTCCCACCTAATCACACATTGCCTCCAGCTGAGGAGTTGAAGAAGATTAAGTGGTGCAAGTGGCATAATACTCCCTCCCATCACACCAATGAGTGCAAGGTGTTCAGGCAACAGATTCAATCGGCAATTGAGAGTGACCGCATTAAATTCTCTGGTCAAAAGCCGATGAAGATTGATGGGCATCCTTTTCCAGTCAACATGATCGGTGGATCTGCTGGATTGATCAGCAAGTATTCAAGGAAAAGAGAGAGGGAAGACAGGAGGACTAGTGATGATGATTTCGATCCACACTGGAACTGTCCTTTCTTCCAGTACTGTTGGGAGCAGGGTATGAAGTTGCCACCAATTGAAGGCTGTCCAGGTTGTAGCAGAAGATCTGGAGATTTATACAGAGAAGTTGGTACTTCAAGCCGAGTCCCTATGCGGAGACAGCATGATCGCTTTGAAGGTAGACCAGCATCAAGGGTTTCTGTGCATGAGAGGCTTGGCCCTGTCAATCAAGTGGAAGATTATGAAGAAGAAGATCAGGGTGAATTCACAGAAGAAGGGCAATGGTGTCCGAGTGGTATCTTTACCAAGACTCAGAAGAGAAGAGTACAGAGGGCACGTTGCCGGGAGTTGAACAAGGAAGTGAATCAGGAGGATGATCATGACAAGGGGCCCAAGTCAAAAAAGGTATGGAGACCAAAAGTCAAATCTCAGGTACATGAAGTTGAAGCTCCTGTCAATATGGTATTTATGCTGCCACGAGAATTTAGTTCTTTGGATCTTAATGAATCGGAAGAAGAAGCTTCTGCCGAGTTATTATTGGGTTCACAACAAGCAGTGTTCGAGAAGCCGTCTGGTGTTGATCATCTCCATCTGAGGGCCCTGTACCTTAATGGTTTCGTCAAAGGCAAGCCGATGAGCAAGATGATGGTCGATGGTAGTGCTGCTGTTAATGTTTTGCCGATGGCGACATACAGGAAGATCGGCAAACTGCCTGAAGAGCTGACCAAGACCAACATGACGTTGAGGGATTATGGGGGCAGGAGCTCTGAAGTCAAAGGAGTCACCAACGTCGAAGTCACTATTGGAAGCAAAACCTTGCCAACGACATTCTTCGTAATTGAAGGCAAAGGATCGTACGCCGTACTGTTGGGTAGGGATTGGATTCATGCTAATTGCTGTATCCCTTCCACGATGCATCAGCTCCTTATCCAGTGGATCGGCGACGAGGTGGAAACTATTCAAGTTGATAGATCGGTGAGTGTGGCAACTACAGATTTTTTGCCAATGATGGTCGAAAACTTGCCGTGTATATCAGGAACTTACTGGGAAGGTGAGGCATTGGATGTTACCGATGAAGGTGTTTGCATCACTGAAGGATCGGCAAATCCACGGTTGTTATAGCAATTACCGGACCTGGACATCGATCGGCCGATGGAAGTTGGGAAAGAAACAATCGACAATCAGCTGATCAATGAAAGAGAAGAAGGAAAGCTTGGTCATGGTTTTGTATCAGCCGATGAGTTAGAAGAAGTTGACATTGGAGATGGTGCCAATAAGTGGCGGTGGTAACAACGGTTCCACACAAATGCCTGGGCCAATGAGGTGGATGATAACAAGCTAGATGGTGCCGCACGAAGACGACGTCAAGATTATTCACATCAAGTTTGGAGACAAGCTATTTGCATCAAGATACAAGACCACTTCGACAACCATGATTGCCGATTGCGACTCGGCAACTACGTCTACTCATGCCTAGCTGCCACAGCATAGACCATGCTTATCCTCAGCTTGTGGGCATCAATGCGGTTACGGATGACTACGTCATGATGAGCTCCAAAATATGGTATAATCAAAGAAACCTTACTTTTTACTGCTAAATACATGGGAATTTTATCTTGCAAAAATAAAATAAATAGCTGAGCTCCTCAATGATATAATAAATTCCTACCAGAGCCATATATCAATTTAAATTGCAAAGCTTTACACACATGCTGCATGTTTTCACAGTGAGCCTTGTTAAAATTGTTGTGACCTTTGTGAGATTCTTTTCATGCTTTCTTGATCAAGATTCACGCGCACATACACTTCTACCATATTTGCAAAGCTCCTACACTGGGAGTTAGCACCATAAATATTTTCCATTCCATCCAGCCACCAGAAAATACTCCCTGTTATTGAAACTCCCTCTCTATTATTTGTGCAACCGTGTACGGCTATTGCAAAATAAACAAATAAAAAAAAATGTGCCTACCATGAAGTAGAGAAAAAAAAAAGAAAAAAAAAGAAGTAATGGTTGTACACGGGTATTTCAAAGGGAGAGTTTTTTGAAGGAGTACAATTCCTCTTCACCATCATTCCACCATTAGTCCACCATATTATCCATACACATGCACATCTTGATCAGATTGTATGACATGTTTTCTCCGTGGGTCCGGTCTTTTAACTTGGCAAAATATGTGTTGCATGTATGTGTCAGTTTATCCCTTACCTTAAACTCCACAAAAAGGCCTTATTAGAAATAGGGAGAAACAGGCAAACCAAATGCCTTGGAGAGGAATTATACACATTGAGCGATTTGAGAGAATCATTTGAGGAGCAAAGTTATGTTTTGAATTAAAAATCTTTCAAAAACCCAAGATATTTGAGCAGGGAAGTAAAGTGGCTGGATTCTTCGTATTGTTTTGAGAAATCTGAAGATGATGACAAGAGCAGGAAAGCAATCCGGCGCATGAAAAGATTTTCATACCCCGGCTTGGGGGGCATGTGTTGACACCGAAATCTGACATGCAAGGGTGCAGATGACCTGAAGACTGAAGGCATAGAGTCCATCGCATATGTCAGCTGATTGCATGGAGCTTTGGTTGATAAACAAGTCAAAAGGCAGTAATTAAGGAAACCAAGAATGATCTGAAGACGTGTATGCGTGAAGGAAGCTTCTACCAAGCCAGGAAGTACATGTGTTTTGTTGCCGGAATACATACGAAATACGTATGTACATGAAAGGAAAGCTACACGTGAAGAAGCCCAAAGTGATATCGCGATGGAAGATTAAATAAAGGATTCAGTACATGGTATAGCACCGTGGCCGGAATATTTTATTTATGACTCCGTACGAAGCAAGAGATTGGCGTGGGCATCTGGCCGAATAAAGAAAGAATTATTTTGTTTAGGAAGTAACAAACCGACTTGTTTAGATTAGCATAGCATCTCTATAGCTAGTCGGTTTCATGTTGGAGTCTAGTGTTTGTACGCAAGGTCCAGATCACCCTATAAATATAAAGGGTGCCGTCACATTGTAAAAAAAAAGAATCAATACAAACAACTCTTTCGGCGCACCGCCACAATTTCTCGACGTGTTCTTCGTCACCGGCGTCCATCGGGGCTCCGGCTCGACTGGATCTCGTCAGGTAAGCGCATCGATCTTGTTATGTCGACTTGTCCATGATTAAGATTGATGTGGCTGCTAGTTATCCGGTAATTTAGATCAATCTAGGGTTTACATTACGCATCGACTGCATGGAATTGTTTAAGACCTGGTCCAATTCTTTGTCACGGTTAGTTGACTGTCCTCGCCGCGACCTTGTGGCCGATTGCTGATGTCGATTTCTGTTTGATCTGGTTATTCGAGTCACGGTTAAGGTGCTTAGTCGATTAAATCTGCTCTTAGTGATTGGGTAGACAGTTTGACTTGTCCTGTCTGCTTGCTTAGTTGACGTGTCCTCGGCGAAACAGTTGCTAAGAGTTAGATTTAATTTACTGAGTATCTGGGACTGGTAGTTGCCGATTATATTTGTACCTGCCGATCGTGTAGAACAGTTAGACGTGTCATGTTCTACTTCACTTAGTTGACGTGTCCTCGGTGAAGCGATTGTCAAGTTATGGGTATAATTAGTGGCTATTGGTTTAATCGTTCTTTCGGGGTGTTTAGCCGATTGTTTACCACGTTCAGATCTATGCTTGTATGCCTTTAAACTCTCTCTTATTCGTTCAAGTATATGTCTGAGCCTTCCTTCGTCAATGTCGATTCGCCTTATCATGATGCTTGCCGATAGATGTTGCCGATTGCATGCTTTGCCGATTGCCGATTCTGATGCATGCCTTGCTTTATTTATCACGCGAGTACTTATTGTTGCGACATGTCCATTCGTTTCTAGCCGACAGCCGAGTGCTTATTTTTACTTTATTTTATACACTAACATCGGCTGCGGTTACGCATCGGCCTGTCCGGGGCCGATAGTCCGGGAATTTTACACGCTTTTCTTGTCTTTGTCGATTTGCAGGGAAAATCGACTGGCACGCTCCGGAATTCACCGTGTTCCAAGTTTTGGTCCTGAACAGAGTTAAGCAAATCTCTCAGGCCACGTGTGCGAGCGGTAGAACACACATTTTACCGTCAACAGTGTGCATCCGAAGGAGTGACGTCCTCATCACGGCCCGCCGTCCCAAGGATGGAGCCGACCCCGCGACAGTCGCCTCGGGTGCGATTCCTGATCCGGCCCTCATTCTTCCACAATATGGAGGAACAAGGGCTCGGGTTGCACAGGACTCGACCTCGAGGGTGACCGGAGTGGGCGCCGTCGCTCCTAGCAGCTTCGGGTGCGACTCCGGGTCCGGCTTGCCTCGCCTCTCATGAGGATAGGACGACAGACCGGGGGAGGTTTGCCCCGTCGGTGGGCAATTCCACCGCCGCCCGCATCACCCGAGGCATCGCCCGCGGCCCCGGGAGAGGTGCGGATCAGGGGCTCGACCCCGAGGAACAGCATCACAGGAGGGATAGTGTCGAACAAGACAGGCGCCTCGCGAAGAGCCAAACGAGGGCGAACCACGCCTCCAGGAGGGATAGCGTCGAACAAGACAGGCGCCTCGCGAAGAGCCAAACGAGGGCGAACCACGCCTCCATCTGAAATAGAGGTCGTGGGGCGAGCCATGGATGAGAAAACGCGTTCTCCGAAGCAAGCACTGTAAACTCACCACTCGGCCATCAGCCGTGGCGAGACACAGTGAGAGCAAGCGGGGGAAACCGCTCCATTTATAGGAAAGCTGCGAGGATGGCTGGGGACGGAGAGAGCATGAAAAGGCGCGAAAGCTTGGAACAAGGATCACGGGCTGTGAAAGCCTGTCAAGATTCCCGGACCCTTGCAGGCCGTCCTAAAAGAAGACAAAGGCGCGAAGCCTCACGCAGCAAACAGAACCCTCGTGACCAATCCCTCGTCGAGATATTGACGCCCTTGCCCGGACGGACGCAAGTAAACCACTCCCACACCCGGCGGGTGCGCTCGCGCGCACCCACCGGATACCTGCTCAACGGCCGGGCCGAGGGCGGAAATCACCGGAGGCAAGGGGGAGCCCCGCGCACAACGCCAAAGCGTTCCGCGCAGGACTCGGGGGCTACTGTCGGGTACCCAAAACCAGGTACCCGCGATTACCCACATAACCTCGCAATCATACGTAAATGACCAAGTGGTCGTCTCTGCAGGCACCGGGGCCAAAGCCCAGCCCACGACGCATGACGCGGCCCGCAGCCGGGGAAGCCTCACGGGCAAAGAACGGCCCGACTCCTCGACCGACCTCCCAACCCCCGGGGTCGGGGAAAAACTCCGCCTCGGCCGACCCCGGGCGCCCGACCCCAGCCTCCGACTGAAGGGGTCGGACCACCGGAGTCGGAGCTTGGCCGGTGAAGCGCATTAAATGGGCAGCAAGTGGGCGTCCTTCGACACTGTCCGAAGACGTGAACCGCAAGTCCCGCACGTCCCGCAGGGACGTTTGACAGTGGTCAAGCCGCCTCGCCACGCGGTAACAGTGCGAGCCGTATCTGAACAGGGTCGCACAGTACTCAAACAGGACACGGACATCCCCGCCGCAGTTGAACTGTAGCAGCCGTCGCCGCCCACGTCCGGAGAAGAAGGCGTCAAGGACGGACGCGCCCCTCCCTGTTGAGCTGCCTACCTACATCGAGCTATTTACCAATTCTCTTACTTTCTTTTTCTTTTTTCCTCCATCCTTGTAACAGTCAACTCTCCCTTGACAGATAAAAGGGAGAGCTTGACTCGCGGCTGGGGGACCGCATTCTCACTTTCTCATTCGCACACACACTCACTTCGGCCTTGCGACGCACGCAAGGACGAACTCCACGAACACTTAGAGACTTGGGAGCTTCTCCCACTCTCGAAGAGCTTGTAGCCCCTACTACGAGCAACACGAACCAAACTAACTCACTGGACGTAGGGCTTCGATCGCCCGAACCAGTCTAATCCCTTGTGTCTTTCTCACCCTTTCCAATCAACCGCAGCGCGTAGTCTAAATTTACTCGTCGGCCAGATTTCTCAACGCCGACACATACCATCTTAACGAGGTCTACCATGGAAGCAGGGCTAACTGCATTAGATACAGCTACCGTTGAGGCCGACTGGCTACGAGAGCTTTTGATGGACTTGCCTATCATTGAAAAACCTGTGCTCGCAATCCTTATGAACTGTGACAATCAAACGGTAATTGTCAAGGTGAATAGTTCCAAGGATAATGATAAGTCATCAAGACACATTAAGAGACGGTTGAAGTCTGTCAGGAAGATGAGAAACTCCGGAGTTATATCATTGGATTATATCCAAACTGCAAAGAACCTGGCAAATCCGTTTACTAAGGGGCTGTCACGTAATGTGATAGACGTTGCATCAAAGGAGATGGGTATGAGACCCAGATGAGTGATTCCATAGCGGTAACCCAACCTATTTGATCGGAGATCCCGTGAATTAGGATCTGGGAAGAACAAGCTAGTGGATGACTAGAGAGTACCTTACCTAACCCACTCCAGTAAAGATGCATTACTCTCATTTTCTGCATGGCAGGTTGGCAAATGCCTTAATGTATTCGGTTGGCTTTAATTAGCGATGTTTTCCTGCAGAACATTCTTGAAAGAATACACCTATATGAGCCTGATTGTTGTAAGGTCGCAATCTGTGAGACTTAGGTGATCTCTATTAAGCTCATGAAGAGACCAGGGAGTACGACCTATATGCTCCACCCGCGGGGTAGTCTACTGGAGGTCAAGTACCAGATTGACTTTAAGTGAAACTTGTTTGCACAAAACTTACAATTCAAGGCGTAGTCCATTGTTCAAGTTGTGAATGAGTGTAGCTTATTGTTCTAGATGGATGTTCAACTTAACAGTCTCCATCGAAACACTAGTATATCAAACAGCAGTAGGATCTGGCAAAGTCTTAAATGGGACTTTGAGATCTGGTGGGGGATTGCTGGAATTATTAGTGGGCTCAAGCTACTAGGCCCATTAGGAAATTCCTATAATTCCTGAAAAATCTCAAAGGCCTATCCATGAGTGGTGAGAGTGCATCCTTTAGTCCCACATTGCTAGTTTAGGTGGAGGAGGACCAACTTAAATAGAAGGTTGCTCTACCCATTCTTGCAAGTGTGTGGATGAGAGGAATAAAGGAAAAACATACGCGCGCTCTCGCCTCGCCTCGCCTCGCCGGGCGGGGCGGGGCGGGGCGGGGCGGGGCTTGGGCGATGGGCGCGGCCGCGCATCACCTGCGTGAATGGTCCGCCGAAATCCGGCCCGATGCCTTGCGGGTGTGCGGCATCCTTTTGTAGTTTTCTTTTTTGAGTCCAATACGTTTTTATATGGAAACCGACTCGGTTTTGGGACGCCTTAACCCTAGCAGTTCTCCCTCTATAAATACGTACGGGCCGCCGCCACCAGAATATACCTCAACACGAGTTAGGGTTTTCCCTCTTCCTCCTGTTGCGCCGCCGCTTCCCGATCGTCGGCGTGCACCGGCGAACGGGAGAGCGGGTCTCCGGAACCGTCGTCCTCTGAGCTCCTGCACCGGAAGAGGACGAATAAGGTTTTTGGGAAGCGCTCTGCGCGACTGCTCGATCGCTTCTACCACGGCTCGTCTTCCTGATCGTTCTGGCGGTGCTGCTCTTCGTCGACTACAACGACTTGTGAACCGCTCCACCGCTGCATCAACCGTCGTCGTCGTCACGCTTGCTGCATCGACACCCGCCACAGCTTCTTCCTCGTCTTCTCTGAACGATCAGTACGTATTTCCTGAAACTATGTCTTTTCTATATGCCTACAAGATCCATGCACTTGCTTCCTGCTGGGCCGTCACATGGCAAGGACTAGGAGGACTATGACGTGTTTTACCGAAACAGGTAACGAGCATGCAGGCATGAAGCTTCCTTCCTGCCTCAGCTAATACTAGTAGTATATATACTCCACCGTTTTCTCAAAATTCAGTTACATTCTAGTAGTACATAACTAGAAGTTTAGAAAATCTCGGCCATGATTTTAGCAACCATAAATACGGATTGTGTTTCCAAAAACATTTGCTTCATCAATGAGAATCTTCCCCATGATTTTAGATATTTAGATGCAATCCAATGGCTCTCAATGAGTTTCTGCACATGTGCACTAAATACTTCTTGACCTTATATTTCCCTTTTAATTTTAGAGAAAGAAATTGAAAGACAAGCCATCAGCTTTTGGACCGAACGTAGTAGCAACTACTAGCAGGGATAGGAATGTTGATGGCAAAAACGTGTGGCATTTCATAGCCTATAGTCACGACCATGCACTAGCTTTCCATGTTTTACTGACAACAGACGACCGCCGTTACACTCCAAGATATTGGCACGATGACCAGGCTAGGCGAACGATGGTCAGTTAGACTCCAAGATATCAGCACGATGACCAGGCTAAAGGCGCCTAGCCCATCCCTCATGTCGGCACTAGAAACTTTCATTCCTTTCATGCCATTTGTCCATCACCCCCCCCCCCCCCCCCACCACCACCCCTAGCCCCACCCGCATACCTCTCTCTCTCTCTCTCTCAAACTCTCAAACTCTCTCTCTCTCTCTCTCTCTCTCTCTCTCTCTCTCTCTATATATATATATATATATATATATATAGCTATATAGGGTGAGTATATTCTATAGCCGGCTATAGAATAGCTTATTCTATAGCCACTTCGGTTTTCAATGAAATTTACAACAATTTGAACAAAAATTACGACATCATGTTCAAAGACACGTGTCAAATGCAAAATTACAACAAAAGTCTAGTAAAACACATCACAAATTTATTGTAAATCGCTATAGTTAAATGTCGTAAATTACGGTAACACAGTTTTACGATAATTTTATCACGGATTTATGGTAAATTTAAATAAATTTGCGATATCAGCGTTCGCACACGTTTTGAAAAATCAACAATGGTAAAAATATAGTAAATCACGTAGCAAAATATCGTAAATCACTATACACGAATATTGTAAATTAAGATACAGAAGTGGCCACAGAATAAGTTATTCTATAGCCAGCTATAGAATAATATATATATATATATATATATATACACGGCGAGTCTATTCTGCACATATGCGCACTCTAGTTCACCGATGCACAGACCCCCGCAGTTACAACGACGGGGACATGCAGTTGCAACGGTTACAATACACCAGTTGCAACGCATCTCGGTTACAATGAAATTAATGGCGAGTTGCAACACAAGTTAAGCCAGTTGCAACGGAATGTATAATATATGTTGTGACATCAGTTACAACTTCGGCGAGTCGTCAGTTGCAATCGTGGACAATATGGGTTGCAACTGTTGACCACGTTGTAACTCGCTGTACTGGGTATTGCAATTGGCCTATGTTACGTGTTGCAACTAGAGGTCTGTGCAGATGTGAACTAAAATGCACATACCTGTAGAATAAACTTACACTATATATATATATATATATATATATATATATATATGTATCTCTATGTATATATTCCGTCCCAGTCTGTAAGGGATTGGGGGAGTTTGAATTTGTCCCGCAATGTAAGGGATTGGGGAGGTTAAGTGGGCCCACGCAACGATTTTTCCTCTCCCACAACGTCGCGCGCACTGCATCTCGCCTGCGACTCCAAGATATCGGCACAATGACCAGGCTAGGAGGACGATCGTCAGTTACACTCCAAGATATCAACACGATGACCAAGCTACGCGCCAGGCCCATCTTTGAGGTTGGCACCGGAAACTTGCTAAATTCTAGGAGGTAATTAAGGGAGACAAAAAACTTATCAAGATATAATGAAATACAGCAAGACATAATCAAAACACCATAATAAAAATCATTTGGAAAGCATGAAAATATAACAGGAAATGATGACCATTAGAAAGCCTGGAATTATGGTAATAAATTGATGACCAGCCTGGATGTAATTAATTCCTTTCATACCGTTTGACAACCAAGCAGATGGCTCGTCTTGACAAGAGATTATTGATAACAATGGAAAATCTCAGATAACCATCTAACTAAATCTGGAAAGTATCTGAATCCTGGTGAATACCATTGCTGCTTCAATCTCAGATTCACCGATTGAAATGTCAAATTGCAAAGAAGTACCTGTGATTGTCAAAGCACCTTGATGTGCTCGTGCATGCCTGTATAAACAGAGGGCAAAACCATAAAATGATTCTTATTAAGAAATGCTACTAGCTAGACAAAATCAATTAGAATAAAAATGGGGATTTTTGTGACAAAACTTAAGGGAAATAAATGCAACTCCAACTGTTTTTTATCATGTTTTCATGAAGGTTGTCCCTTTCTGATGCCGTTTTCGTGTTTTTTTTTTTTTTTTGCAAATACGAAGACGGATGGGCAAAAGTAGAAATTTTCATCCCCGTTTCTTGGTGCTAATGTAAAGCATACCCCACGGGCTACTTGCTATAAAGATCACTCTTGCATGTTTGTTTTATTAGTTTAATTTCGTAGAGTTTCCAAAAAAGGGTACGAATGGAATAATTTAAATATGAATTTAATTTTAGAAAAAGAATGAAATTGAAATATGAGCCATCAGCTTTTGGACCGGCCGTAGTAGCAACTACCGGTACGGATCGGAATGTTGATGGCAAAAACGTGTGGCATTTCATAGCCTAGACGCGACCCTGCACTAGCTTTCTGTGTTTTACTGACAACGTACGATTATCCGTTACAGTCCAAGATATCAGCACGATGACTAGGCTAGGAGGACGATTGTCATTTACACTTCAAGATATGAGCATGATGACCAGGCTACGTTCCAGGCCCATCTTTGAGGTTGGCACCGGAAACTTGCTAAATTCTAGGAGGTAATAAAGGGAGACAAAATCCTTATCAGGATTTAATGAAATACAGCAAGACATAATCAAAACACCACAATAAAATCATTTGGAAAGCATGAAAATATAACAGGAAATGATGACCATTAGAAAGCCTAGAATTCTGGTAATAAATTGATGACCAGCCTGGATGTAATTAATTCCTTTGATGCCTTTTGACCCCACCCCTGTCTCTCCCCACTATATATAAGGTACATATGCATAGTTCACAAGCATTGCATCGTTCCATTCCATTAGAATCAGAACACAACAAGCACTCCCAAGGAGCAATCGCAAAGAAAAAAGGCACTCCCAAGGAGCAAGAGGCGTTGCGCTGCCTTCAAAGATGGAGAAGCACACGAAGCACATCCATGCGCTTGCCTTTCTATCGCTGTTATTGCTTTGTTCCTTTGTGAATCAAACACAATGTAAGTGCTACTATATATCAAAATATTTCCATCTTTCATTCTAAGCTTGTTACATATTATGGTCGTGCAAATTTTCATTCATTGATTTTTTTCCTGTTGTGATCATCTTTGACAAACAGCCCGAGAAATGCTTGAACTACATCGTATCATTGTTCCTCCAGTTGGAAAATATTGCATCGAGGGTGGACGTCTAAATTGCCCTCCGTATCAGAGTCATTGTTGGTGTTGTTTCGGTCGTCCTGGCGCATGTTATCACACAAAGGAGGACTGCCTAAAAACTTGTTCTTAATTAATAAGATCGAATGTATGAATAATGATAATAAGTGGCTGAATGTGATGAGAATAAGAAAGAAACGGTGCGCGCACTGTTGGTACTACTCCATTGGAATATTTGGAGTATCTGAGAGAGTCATTGGAGTATTATTTATGTTTTTTCTTGTAAAATAGAGAAAATATGCCGAAGGCATTGTCTCTCTCAGAAGGTCATCGGTTTATATATATAGAAGCCTCATGGCTTACTTGACATACAACATACAACTGGAGATAAACTCTGATCTCTATACAAACACACGCACAACTAACTCCTAGTTGGTTACAATAGACACGCAATATCTCAACATTCCTCTCATGGTTAACTTTCGATTGTTTGTTTGGTTTACATCTGGGCTTAATAGTGGTAGATGCAATCGGTGAGCACTGGGCATGGAGCGAATTAGGTTTTCAAAATTAATAAATCAAAAATACAGATCTGAAATGAAAGGGGAAAATAAAAAGAGAAAGCTTACATTTGTTAGCGGGATGTGGTGCTTCCTGCTGGGCCGTGCACTTGCTTCCTCAGGTGGGCAAAAAGACTGACGCCGGAGGGGAGAACACGGTAAAATCGTGTCCATGCGGTGCTCTCGTCATCCACTTGACTTCAATTTACGGAGGTGTGTGCTTGCATTCGACCTATGGATCGACCGCGTCAAGACACATCGGAAATTACCAAGTTAACTAGTTAAGGCCTTTGAGGGTATCGTTTCCTTTCATCCTTGGCAAGAAACCAAAACAGCGCAGACAAGCCGAAGCGGCAACCGTGATCGTGATTTGAAACTGCGACCTTGAGCTGCGTCTAAGGGAATTCCATTTCACCGTGCGTCCTCATCTATGGAGGGAGAACGCCCAGATGCAGAGGATGAAGAGGAGGCCAAAGCAGTGCAGCGCGGTATTGTTCTCCGTTTCCGCCGCACCTAAAATGAGTGTGGTCTGCCACTGTTTCAACTTGACTTTTCTTTGGGTCTCTCTCTACTCCTATCGTCTTTTTCTTTTTCCTTTTACACATTTCGCAAACCAGAGTCATATTTTCAAATCCAATTTTTGAATACATGGCAGTTTGCAACACTAGATTAACAAAAAAAAAAAAAGCACCACAGGGTTGCGATGAAGGTCACATCAGCCGGTTAGTCAATTTCCGAGTTCCGACCTGTGGCACCACCAGGCAATTGTCGAGAACCGGAAACTATAGAAGTCTCAACATTCTATTCTGCATTTCTCTTGAAGCTATCTTGCGGCGCGCGGAGCTTGCTTGCAATTTGGCTTGGTTACATCATACGTATTTATTTATAGTGTGTCAAGCTGGAGGCGCGTGTCAAGCATGATACAAGTTGAATAACTGTATTGCTCCTCTTTGAATTTGTTGGTTATGATTCACCTATTCTCTTTCCATCCATTTTCTTCATTGGTCTTCTTATAATGCACATCACGCAAGAAGCACGTCTTGTAAATGGAAAGTTGAGGCCTGAACCCTACCTAGTTCTTGTTTGTTTCCAGGTTTTCTCTTTGTTACAAAGCAATATGCATTTGCGCTTATCTCTTGATCTAGTGAGCATATGATTTGGCACTGTTGTGCAAGAGCGCAATGAAGTTTTTAGGGCTTCTTCACTATTATCTTGCAAAGCCTTGGTAAGTTGTTCGAAAACTGGCTCATGACTAATCCTGCTGCATAGCTTTACATGTCTTCATCCTCTTACTGTATGAAACTTTACATGCCTTGGTAAGTTGTGCATAGCTTTACATTATCTTACATGTTTTCATGTGAAGCCAGGGAACCTTCTAGAACCTGTCACCTGCTACACTGTACCAGCGGTCACGAAAAGAGGTCCGATTCCACCACGGTTGTCCATTCGTCGAACCTGCAGCCATGCAAGCAAAATGCCGCTCGCCGATCGATTCGCGGATCACCGGAGCAGGGTGATACTACTACCTTGTAGCGCGAGACAAGGGCAGATACGCTGTTGGAAGAAAGCGGCCGGTACACTACTGCGAGCTTATGGAAGGGGCCGGTTCTGTGACTCTTTGAGCAAAGGCAGCTGGCCAAGTTGCTGGCAAGCAACTGCGAGTATATCAGCGACCTCTATATGGTAATGTGGACGGCAGGGTAATATCAGCGCCTAATTAGACAAGATGGAACGTGGAAGGCAGGTGAGTTGTCCAAAGATGGCTGGTTCTCCATTCAAGTCGCCTGTGGCGGAGGAAGAGGATGTGGACAGCGCGTGAGCAATGGAAGGAAAGCAGCTGTACGCGCCGCGTGAAAAGGTTGTGTAAGGGCTTGGTGCACCGAGGCATATCGTCGCAGCAGCCTGTTTATAGTAAAGGGGAGAGCGATCCGGAACCGACTGGGAACGAGCGCTCAGTTAATTGCCTGCCTGCTCCAGCGACCAAGAGTTGAATTCCTTTATGGAATGTTACCTCGATTTTTGTCTAAATCCACACCATGACTCCTAAATCTAAAGCCCGGAACAACTGAGATTCATTTCTCAAGTTAAATTCGGTTTAAAACCCCTCTGTTGAATTCCTGGAAACATTCATTGGGCTCGAATTCTTTTAACCAATCTAGGTCCAGCCCACTCTCTCCCATCTGAACCGGCCCAACCAGATCACAACAGCCCACCTAGAACCATTCCTCTTTCTTCCTCCCTGCGCTGCGCTGTGTACAGCCGCGCCGCTCTTCCGTTTTCGGCACCGCGCGCGCGCGTCCGCACCGCCGTCCCGCGCCCGCGCTCGTGCCCACGCATAGACCGCGCCAGGAAGCCTCTAGAAGCTAGTGACGTGGTTCGCTCTAGGCCTCACTCTGAATAGTGATTACCACCTCGCAAGGCTTTCCTTCCTTGGGGTGAAAATAAGCAAAGGCAGGCATGCCGCCAAACCACACTCTCTCGGCGAGCACGCTCGCTTCTCGGACCGATCCTACTCCACGTAGCGAGAACGCGATCCCCTCGCTGATACGTGGCGAGGATCCGTGACGCCAAGTCAGACGGACGTCGCTGATCACCATAAAATTCACCACCGCGAGGCGCCAGCCCCTGCGCCCGGCCGGTAAAATCCTAGCTAGCTGCCTACTACTACTTCTACCCCTCACTATCCCTCAAGCCCTCACCTCATTCCCCTTTTCCATCCCTTTCGCGGCGTCTCTGCTTCGGGGCGCCGCGCAAGACCACCCATCACTTGTCGCCCTCTTCCTCGCCGCCGGCGCGAGGCGTGGAAAAGTGACCGCCTAAGGTGAGACGGGTTCTCTCTGCCAGTCTGCCTGTATGTAGACGTCGCCGTGCTCTTCATTGTGGCACTGATGTCGCGTTGACGCAGGCTGAGGAACAGTTGGGCGCGAGGAAGAACATCACCACCCCGGACGTACGTACGTCGCCGCCGCCGCCAAACCTTCCCCGGCCGTTTCGCCATCTCCGGTGAGAATCCTTGATGGTGACGATTTCCTGAATCCCCTACTTGTTATCTTCATCCTTCGTGACAAGTTCCTACCGTTCCAGATCATCCGCAACGTAACGGAACGGAAAGACGCCGCCAACCGCCGTTCCTCAACAGCCGCCGCGCGCCGACCATCCACTTCTGGACCAGATCGACGCGGACGTCTTCTTCTCAAGACTTAGGTGAGCCGCGAGCCCCTCTCTCCCCCTCCCAGGGTTCCTCTGCTGCCGTAGTGCTTTTGCTCGTCTAGTCCTCTCCGTTGCCTAAGCCTCAACTTTTGAGCTTCGACTTTAAGCCCTGGTTCTAGATCAGTTGACGTGACGATGTCGCGTTTTAGTGTCCATTTTCTTGGGTGGGTTCGTCTTGTTGGTTCCGTTGTGATCATCGCCGTCGCCGCCGGCGGGGCCGAATTCTTCTGTTTTAGCCATTACGTTAGCTTCAGGAGCGTTCTAATCGTCGTTCTGGTATGTTTTTCTTGGCCTTTAGCACGCTTCTTCACGCATTTCGCCGCACGCCCAATTAGCTTACATCCGGTACAGTTGAGACAGATATATAACCCGATTAGCTTTGATTCTTAATTGTCTATGATATAACAAAAGGCGAAGAATGTTTGAGAATTCCAGTAGTCGCCGGAGATGCCTATATTAATCTCTCACTTGCTAGGATTGGGGATGAAAATTGCTGTTCTGAATGTTTTGGGATATAGTCTATAGCAGAGCCATTTCCTTGTGCAACAAAATAAATCTCTAATGGGCCAGGAAGATCTGAACAACAAATAAACGATCTAATGGGCTAGGAATATCTAAACAGAAAATGGGCCAGAACAGAAAAACAAGCCCAACAACTAAACAGACTACTAATACTTTACGTGGCTAACAATTTGAGCTCGTTTCTGCCGCAGATCCATCACCATGTCGACGAGCCAGGCCCAACAAACGCCAGAGATCGAGCTGCAACAGGTGGTGCCCCCGCCACCAGAGCCCAGCCAAACCCGGTGGCCCGGCTGCGGCTGATGGGCCACCAGGGGCCCCGGGAACTTTGTTAAGCATTGCCTGCCGCACTGTGCAGTGCGTCGCCGCCGTGTTGGCGGTCGCCGCCGTGGTATCTACTGGGGATTTCGCCACAAACGCCACCTTTGGGTAACTGCTTTGCTCGCGCGTCAATATCTTTCTTCTTCTTCTTCTTCTTCTGTTTTTCCTTTTCGAGGTTTCTAACATGCATGAACTGTTTTCCAGATTCCTTCTTGCAGCGTCTTCCATCCATTCTGGGTGGAGCTTTGTGCTAGGGTTCCTAGATCTCGAAGTTCTTGTGACCAAATCACCTCTGCTGCGCAATCATTGGGTTGCCTCACTGTTCATCTACGGAGACATGGTAAGCGAATCAATTCGCATACACGTAAACGTTTTTACTCCCTCTTTTGTACAACTGATGTTGACCTGCCCACACTGACCTGTCCTATCCACACAGATCACGGGTGCAATGTCTTTCTGTGCTGCAAGTGCGTCATCAGGCATTGTTCTCTCCCTCCACAAAGACTTGCATACCTGCGCAGTCAATCCCTGCGCCAAGTACGACGCGGCGACAACAGGGGCACTCATATGTGTGGTGGCAACTTTGCCAACTCTAATCGTCAACTGGTGGGCGATGCGCAGCTTCATATGCGACTAGAAACTGGGGCGCGCCCTCGCCGCGCCGTTCTATCGTGTTGGTGTAGATTGATGGGCACGTTATGTTTTTATATAAGTAACTGCTTTGAGAAGCGTGTGTTTGAGCATATGAAGCTTGTGGCAGTATATGAAGGAACTTAAGGTGCTGTAACTGCTTTGAGAATTTAAGGTGTTGTAACTGCTTTGAGAAGCGTGTGTTTGAGCATATGAAGCTTGTGGCAGTATATGAAGGAACTTAAGGTGCTGTGACTCAGCTTTAAGAAGCGTTTGAGTATGAAGCTTGCGGCAGCATGACGATGTGGCAAGTAGCAGTATGTAATAAAAACGAAGGCATGTAAACGTATCATAGGTACATATAAACATATTATATATAGATACTTTAGTTATTTTCAATCCGAATTGGTCTTGAAACCATAATACATGCAAGCATCTCTTCGTAAAAAAATGTCACAAACTCAGATTTTTTTTCTTTTTGTTCTTCACATAGAATTATTTCCAGCGACAAGGATCCAAGCATCAGAATCTATAACACGATTACTGTACAGCCGGGCCGGGATCCTTTTTCAAAGGAATACAGGGTAAGCGCAGTAAAAAATCCAACAAACGCACCGACGCATGAACTACATGAAACAAACAAAAGAACAATTGTTTCATCCAGTCCTGGAGGTGGCGAGTCCAGCAACTCTCCTAGTTTCAACTCAAGCTGTAATGAAGAAGACAGCGATTACAAAATTGAATTGATACAGCTATTCAAGCAATTCATCAACATGTGAAGCAATCTGAATGGACATAATGGTAGGAAGTAAACCACCGAAAGTGTGCACCTGCTAAGCAAGCAACTCTCACAATTTACTCTCACAATTTTGACTGACTGTCCGAAACTCTTTCGGAGCCTTCTCAGGATTTATCTGCATTAGAATTCCAAACATGGCACTGTATGAATATGTTCTATATCAGTCCTTATCACCTGTTTGAATTGGTGAAAAAAGAATGTAGAATAGAATACGAAATCATATAATTCTTCTTTTTAGAGAAAAAAGAAATTATAGAATTCTGATCACTAACAAAAAATAATGTTTAGTCAACATGAGAAAAATTAACATTGAAACCTTACCGTTCCATTTTAGTCCCCTACATGCACCAATATGAAAGAAAAAAAAACACTAAAGAAATGGACAAACATAGTATAACTTGAGTCTGTTGAAGGAAGAAACTTAGATCATCCCGTAATGAAGAGATGAGTGCTCAAAAGAAGCATACTGACAGCAGATGCCACTGAACAGTAACAAAAATAACTCCAGAGGCATCGTATTGAAAACCAAGCATACCATTCAGAAGTTCAATTGGCTTTACATGACCTTTTGTATCTATTGAGGTTCCAGTCCAATAGAGGAATATTCAAGGGATGTATTATGGGCTCTTTTCATGGTTCTCAAGCACATGCATTGTCACCTGATTTACTATCCCCAACGATGCATAGGAATTTTGGAAATCAAGATATGGAAGAATAAAAAAATTTGTCACAACTGAAGTTCAGAAAATGTACAAAGTAAGGATGCATGGAGCATATAGAATCTTGCGATGCTACAGCAGTATACATGCAGAGTGCACAATTTAAAAGTGAATAAAAAGAGACCATGATATTCAGCTTGCAAGAAAAATCCTAAAGCAATGGCAGAAATGCATGCATCTGTCAGCATCACTATATATGAACTCTGTAATTAAAACATTATGCGTTCATATTGTTCATGTTTGCTAGGGAACAAACTGCTCGATAAAATTCAACGATTTCATACGTAGGTATGGTACTTGTTAGAAAAAATCATTGAGTATTTGAGAGCTTGATTCTGAGAATATGCATATTTGCTGATTAAAATATCTAACAAAGAAATGTATTTTTTTCTGTCCATCTTTCACATGGACTTTGGGAATATTACATGTTTAAAATATCTAACAAAGGAAAGTATTTTTTTTTTTTCTGTGCATCCTTCACACAAACATGACCAATGCAACTTCAGTACACACACCTGTCAGGCAACATGCTTGTATTTTCTACTTTTCACTCATAGCACAGCAGGAAAAATACCATAGTTTCTTGCTTCTACAGCAATATCTTTAAATATTTAAAGAACCAAAAGGCAGTACAACATTCACCCAAGCACAGTTTTCCCAACATTTATCAGGTACAGGAGGTTGAGAAGGTATGCATCGACCATGGAACAAAGTATGACTGGATCTCTTAGTCTTCACAAATGAACTACATAAATAAGAATGTTTGTAGACTCGCATAATTATATTAATTCAACCAAGCTCACAGAAGCATTTACTTATCCTAAATTGTTCTCTGTGGTTCCGTAATGGTTCTGTTCTGAAACTTTCAAAGAGTTCTATCATATCATATAAAAACTGATGCTTTGATGCCAAATTGCCTAACAATATCATTGTTCATTTGTTTGACAACTTTTGACATTATCAATATTTTTTCAAAACATCAAAGAAATCTGAACCGAGCACTACCAAATCTTTGCAACCTCCAGCTCATAACTCTTTTATTTTCACAACTGACAGTAAACACAGAAGGTGTGAACAATGTACGGTTATCAAACGGCAATATATAAGAGGGCCTACATCAGGGATTATCTTAGGGCTTCATACCAGGTCAAGCTTAGCACATAGTGGTAACAAGTTTACCAGATCAACTGTCAGAAAAATAAAATTTCAGCCAGCTATCAATCAAATATTGGTGGCTTACCAGGTCAAGCTTAGCACATAGTGGTAACAAGTTTGCCAAATCAATTGTTAGAAAAAGAAAATTTCAGGCAGCTATCTATCAATATTGGTGGCTTAAGTGAAGTATATACTTCAGAATCTTTTACAGTCATGTCAAATTTTGATAGTTTCCAATCACTGCCTCTCCTAGTTAGGCTACTCACTTAGTCAATAATTAGTGGAGCCAAAGCAAGCGGATGGAACTACTGATTCAGTTATTTCTGCCTACAAACTGAAACATATGCTGCTCTGTATACCACACTTTGTGCAAATTTCCAAAAAAAAAAAAAAAACAAGTCGCTGCACCTTCACCCAAAATGCTGCAGCCTTAATGTTATGCTCTCCAACCCAACCAATCCACAAGCATCAATATGCTAACTACGATTCAATCTACAATGTGGTAGTTGAACTAATATGCATCTTAATCAACCTACCAGTGGCACTGCATAAGATGCAAATATAATCCGTTGTTCATGTGCCTCTAGTACAATAAATTGAATGCCCTTTCAATTATCCCAAAATATGCAAAATGGTAAGAATTAGAATATGCGCTATCAGAGCATTCGTTCTTGAGTTCAAATCTGAATATTCCATCATCTCAGAAAAAAAAACCTGAATATTCCATGTGTAGGCAGAATTCTTTACCTGCTAATGATTGGGAGTGAATATCACCAGAATGTTTCCTCTCTATAACATTTCACCAATAAGCCAACAAAGATCCCAACAACATGGTGCCTATGGCCAAGATCGTAGACAGCATCTCCATCAAATTCAAGTGCACGAGCACCTATTAACTTCATTTCAGTGCCACTACCAAAAGAGTCAAGGGAACAAAACAGAATAAGTACAATAACTAACCATGCACACGTAATCACTGTTTATCACAAGAATGGGAAGTAAAATATTACAAAAACAAGTAACCAAACCTCATGTGTTTCAAATTTAACAGACGCCTCAGCGTATCAGATGAAGCCGCAGTAAGGCGCACATAAGATACAGGAGAGATTGCCGTGACAGCGGCAAGCACATCTACAAACCAACAACATAACCACAAGTTAAACCAAGTATTAATTTTTTTTTTTAGCGCAAAACAATTACAACAAACAGAAAGAATCATTAGAAGCATTGATACGCGTAAAAAATAAGGAACTTTTTATCAGAAATCTAACCGGTAAAATATATCTGGCTCCCAACCCGCGTTGCTATGTCAGCAAGAGGTGACAAATTGTAAACATAGCGCGGGAATGATTCTGCGCACTGGCTGACAACACTGATTCTCGTCCATGGTGTAAACTTCATCATATATCTAGCAATAAAAGGTCTGTATGCAGGTTTCACTGGCGCAATCAAGAACTTGCTCAGTATATAAATATCCCCCTCACATATAACACCTCTGATCCTTTCAAACTCACGTCCTGGAATCTCAGCATACATAGCGTTACCCTACAACAAATAAGCTTCATAAGCACCCAAACACGATTTGCAGGCGCAAATATTTAAAAAATAACCTCCATACATCAACATCAACAAGGACCAAATTAACATGAAGAAGAGCTCCTCCATCACGTCCACCACAGTATTCCCACAAGCCCGAAACACGAATACGAACAGTCCAGTTTTTTGAAGCCGTTGACAACTCATTCAAAGAGGAAAACACCATATTGAAACGAAGAACAGAAGAGGCCGTGGAATTAATTACTCATAGAGAAGGCAGCAGGCTAAATTTATAGAAGGCAAGCAACAAAGGAATATGCTGCATAGAGGGTTGGGGGCATTAGTAACCAGGTATATATAACATAAAAATTTAGTAATGAGTATAAAGTGTCCTGCTTCATTTTGTGAGGTACTGATTATAATGTGTGGAACAGCAGAGCAACCTGACACACAAAGAACTACCAAAGTGCGTCATCACTATCATCCAAAATTAAGGTATGAATCAATTAAAATTACTACGTATTTACTGGGTGAAAATTTTATACAAGCTGATTGTAATTTTATTCTTCAAACGAATTAAGGTGTCTCATCAGAATTCAGAGACAGAAAATAACAAGGTGACAAAAGAAGCATGCAATATCATATCCAGATGATGTTATGAATCAACAAAACAGTGGCCAACACTTGCATGTTCAGAAAATGACATGCATTAAGATTAACACATCGTATCATTTGTAGCAAAAGAACAAGACAACAATGATAAATAAAACAGCCAAGCACTAGTGCAAGAGGAACATGAAGAATATTGATGTGAAGCACTACTAGAATGAAGGCACTTGACATACAGGAGGAAACAAAAGGAAGAACACTCAAAAGCAATAGGTATAGTTTATGTAAGTGATCTGAGTCATGGACTTCCGTCATAGCATGCAAAGAGCAAGAAGGAATACATGCAGTTACCTTCAATTACCGTTGACACCTTCAGATTCTCAATGCAAGCTATTCCTACCGTGGGAAATGTTCATATTCTGTACCTGCAGGAAAATATTTTACACACTGCAATAAGTTATCAAATAATTCATGTATGATAAAGACATGATTCACAGGTAATAGTAGCTAGCAACAATGTACACCTGAAGTCGAGGACAGTTCAGGACATACTCTACAATGTATGATTCCAGTTCAAGAGAACACTACTATCACAAGGCTAAGAAAAACTACTTCTTTAATAGGTGTGCTTAAATAATTTGTATAGTAACAATACTAAAATTACAACATACAGAGCATAGAGAAAGTATAAGAACAATATAATTTTAATACACAAAATATTTGAGGGGTCTGTAAAGTAATTTATGAAAAATAAATACACTATTGCAGTAGATTAGGCCTTCAACATTGGAATGCGTAAGTCTAAGCAGCTATGCTAAGACTCAATAGTTACAACAAACCATACAACATATTTCAAAGTATGATATGAGAAACAAATCTAAATGTTACTACACTAGCTACCGGATTATAGGAAACATCAATGCAACCATAATGTAAGTACAAAGATACATGGACACAGGCTTTAAAAAAAAAAGCTAATGGACATGTGCAATACTAAACAATTACCAAACTCTATTAATAACAGGGTATAGGGGAAAAATCATCAAGTTGTGCAATTTAATTCAGTACGTAGCCCAATAACATGTAATGAACTACATCAGTGGAAATAGTTACAATATAAAATATGGGTGACAAAACAATATTGCAATCCAAGGTAATTCAAAAAAAGAAAAATATAGTTAGGAGACAATTAAAATATACTTGATCCTCACTGCAAACGAGAGTCGACTTTTTGCAAATTATAACTCATACTAATAATATTAATGTCACACATATCTCTAAAGGTGTAACTCAGTTGACCAAAATCCTGGACAGTGAATTATACCATAGGCAAAAGAACATAACAAATTAAGTAAATATTGAAATCATAAAATTTCTCCAAAACCAATTTTAGTACTATGACCATGCCATTGTTACATAGCAATTGTTGTACATTAGATCTTGTCCTCCATTCAAAAAATGGCAAAGATAACAAGAGCAAGAAGCGACGGAGCATATTGTCAACTTCAACCTAAAAAATTAGTGCGAACAGCTAACCTGAAAAAGATCAATGCTGCAACTCCTCTTCAGTCTTCACCTTATCGAACTCCCCGATTAAATGTAGATAAAACCTGAAAGAGATTCCTGAAACGTGTAAGGACTGCACAACTTGTGACAACTTTTTGATAATAGAAGAAGCACAATGAGTTTGACTTGCCTTCTGCACTGTTCTTGAGTTGCTCTCCTGCAGCACACATGCAAATGTTGGGCCAGAGTAGTCTCACCAAGAGAAGCTATTGGATCAACTCTTCGAGGACCTAGCAAGGCCCCAAATGCAAAAACCAAACAGATTCTCCCTATTGCCACCCCAATATATGCATAGCCCTACAGTCCTACACAGAACAAGAAATAATAATCAGAAAAATACAACATGATGACATTGTTTTGTCAGTCTGGGATTTTGCATAAGGCAAACCAATGCCAAAATCAAAATGAGCATACATAAATTTCTAATGTTTATAATGTGATTCCATCTTGCATCAAAAACATGGTGGAACCAACACTATACATATATTAGTCCAAAATTTTAAATGAATTAAATGGTGGCACCATCCACCAACAATCATCTTTTTGTTGCAAATGATCTTAAAATTTTTAAAACTAGTTGATCATCTAAAATTAAATGACTGCATAAAATAAATTTACTATGTACTACATGTTATAATATGCATATGAACTAACTATAATATTTCAGTAGGAGATCAATTCAGGGCTGATTGTAGTATTGGAACTGGGACACAGGAAAGTAGCCACATCAACAACCAAAAAACTTCTGACTATTTCATCGTCAGATATGCCATCTTACAACAGCTTGTTGGGCACAGAGGAGAAGGTGGAGTAGAGAAAATTTGAGGAGACACTAGAAACTGACACTTGGTCTTCATCTAGAACTAAAGCAAACTGGAGAAAGCTGAGTAAAATTATGCAGAGCAACGAGACTAGGCCCACAAACACAGTGATAGAGCCCTCAGGTCTAGCCTATGACAAAATGATGCTCATCTTAAGACAGACAACAAAACAAAAGGCCTGCTAGCTTTGACTAACTCAACACAAGTCTTGACCTTAGATCACACAGTTACAGGATTACATAGGATTAATTAGGGTTATGTCAAATCAGATGAAATAATGAAATGGTAGTGAAATGGCCTGTTTCAAACAGTTCTTGTAGACAATATTGTTAAATGTCTCACTATCACTACAACTTGAATTAACTATAGATGCTTAAGTAATAATTTTATTATGAACCAATCGTAACTATTTTATTTGACCAAAATCAGGAGTAACAAGCACAAAACTTACAGAAGACAGCATCAATGTGATTGTGCCAACAAAAGATCCCTAAAGTTACAGAATGCCAACAAGCTTTCGACAAAAAAAAAGCTCTGTTATTCTGCTAATGGTTAATAGCTGAGAACACTAAGTCTATCGTGTCATATAGGAAACAAATGTCAAAAGCAAAGCTGTAGTCAAAATCATGTCAAATATATCATCGCCCAGAAAATTCAGGTATGTTTTACCTGAAATTACAACTAGTTTATAGGTTGTAACTGTTATACAAACTAAATATAATTATTATAATTTCCAAAATCAGATGATACAAAAACCAACACTGACAGAGAGCCACACGGCGATGAGTTAGGAACAAGCATCAGCCAGTGCAAACAAGATGAGTTTGAGCACAGGTTACCTCTCACAATGCCTAAATCACCTAGCCCACAGGCAAATTTTGCAACAATACCCCATGCATCAACAATGTTTGAAACTAAATCTGCGAAGTGCAAAGCAGAATCCTAGAAGTAAATCGTTCACCTTTCCCCAGTTGAACGCGGCACAAATACAACCAAAAAAAAAAAAGAACAGGGACCTAAATCATCTGCCAAGCATGAACCAGCTCAAGTACACTAAAAAAGCTACAAAAAAAAAACCCCCCCTACAAACTGCAAATCAAACCTAATCGCATGACGATTTTGGGAACTACTGTGAAATGGAATGAATCAAAATCCACACTAACCCCCTGCTGAGAATCTCAAATTTCAATTGATTCGAGGCACCTCGCAAATCGCCATGACGCCACCCACCTCGCTTCAAGGAAATGAACAGAGCATGGGAAGTGACAACACCAGATTATGCTGATGCAAAACACATGTAAAGGGTTTTCATAAGGCTCTATTTGGTTTGCGGAATTGGGACCTCAGAATTGAATAGGCCCGGGCTTAATTTCAAATCCATGTGGAAATGGAAATGACGTTCCAATTCACCTATTCTGTTTGGTTGGCTAAAACGGAAATTGGATCACATCTATCTAACACATGTTTTATTAGACAATTAGCAGATCAAATCAGACCACAAGCATTATTGAATGAAATTGGAGGTTAGGGCTCAGATCGGGGTAGCAAACCTGCTGGTCCTTCTGCTGATCGACGGGAGGAATCCTGGAGCTGGGTTGCTGCTGCTAGCAATGATTTGGGGCGAACCTGCTCTTGGTGGGGACGAAGGACGGCTGGCAGCGCCCTGCTGCAGTGAGGAGCGGAGGAGGGAAGGAGGCCCGCTGGTGAGACAGGCGGAGGAGGGAGTACTGCGGCCCTAGGCGTGGGTGGCGGAAGGAGCTCGCCGCCGGCGAGGTCGCCGGTCAACTGGATCGGAAGCGGCAGCAGCAGCGGAGCTCATCCCCGCGGCCGCGGTGCTGGATCTCGTTCCCGCGTCGAAGGCGGCGCTGTTCCTCATAACCCACGGCCAGGCGGAGCAGGAACCGGAAGGCGCGACCCGCCCTGGCAGCACGCCAGAGGGGAAGAACAAGGGCATGGCCCCGACGGCGCGCCGGAACCAGAACCCAAACAAACCGGAGCTTCGTCACGACTCAACCCGATGAGACAACTGCGGGATAAACAACAAGACGAAGCCGACATCCGTTCGATCATGATCGTGCGGCCACAAAATTCTACTGAAACAAACGCGCCATCTCACTCGACTGGGGAGAAGAACCATTCTCCAGTCGACTGACGTGGAGCAAATCCTATCTTGAAATGCTCCAGCTGCATTTACATGGGGTGGATTGTTGTTCTTCCGCTGCATGTTGTTTTTTTGGGATCCAAGCCCTTCTGCTCCTGAAACTCCCTGTAAGCGTGGTGATGGTGGGTGCAAACCTGCAGAAACTAAATCTTGGTCAAGAAACATCACAGAAACGATCATTTGATTTGGATGTCGGACCTTACGCAACGACGCCGAGAAGCCGCTTAGACTGGCCCTTCATGATCAACTCATCGACTCGGTTCCCCTGCGAACAGCCACATGAAGGGCCAGTCGACGCGTAGATGGACTACTCGAAAGAGCCGTGCACGAGCACTGCTTCGTCGACGAGCGAGATGTCCCCGGCCACCGCGGCACGCGAGCTGGCGAGCCCCGGCTGACGTTTATGCGCTGGCAAATCAGCAAATGAGCTGCTCGTCGCAGATTAGAGACCCACGCGGGCTCGCCGGGGGCGGAGGCACGCCACCTTCCGGTTCCGGTGCCGCTCCGGCTGACGGGGCCGCGGCACAGGTCCTCTCCTCCTCCCGGCGCCCTCTCGCCCACAGCGCGCAGCAGCTCGCTGACCATGCGCCCCACACTACCCTGGCTGAGCGTGAACCCGGTGACGCCCTCGTCCTCCTCCTCGCGGTAGCTCTGGTCGTTGGCGCTCTGGTTCGTGCGCGTCGGGCTGACCAGCCGGTATCGCGCCGCCACGCCTCTTGTTGTCATGAGCGTCGTGGAGCAGCAGCCGGTGCGGAAGTAGGAGTTGATCGAGGAGCAGCTTGCCCTGGTCCTTGCCGCTGTACCATCCGACCGTGACGACCTCGGCGTAGGCCACAGCGCCGGCGCCGTGCGCGCGGAGGCGGCTCCGCACGACGTCCACACCGACGACGCCCGCGGCGCAGCCATCCCGGAGAGGCTGAAGGTCCTGAAGTCTTGCTTTGTTGTTTGTTTTTTATTACAATTTTAAATTCAATGACATTATGAAAAAAAAGGAGTATCTCTACTATGCACCTGATTGATGATTTTTTACTTAGGATGCTAGCTTTGTCAATTGGCAGTCCTATATCTGAGATTTTCAAAGATGGCACATGGTTAGGAGACTTCAACAGACCGGCCAGTGCAAACTTTTTGACATCACATCAAAAAGACTTCAACGTGTGTTAATATGCTTTATTAGATATATGGGTTAACATACCAAAAACTTAGCACACTGTACAACGCAGACGGATGGGCATATGCTTTATATGTACAGGTTTCGTCTTCTCCAAAAATCAATATAAGACAAAGTAGTATGTCCCAGTATCATGTTACAGTAAGAAAAGACCAGACAGAAGAAATTCTGTAGCCGAATTCGCATACACCACTGAATCCATATTCAAGCGAAACGAAGGGGTTAGACCCAAAAAAATCAGCCAAAACTAGTGTCCGAAAAAGAACACAGAAGAAGAAAGGCACGCTTTTTACTCCTGCGCCTGGCGAGGACGCCAATGCGACTTGGCTATCTCTGATGTCAGAAACGCCGCGGTCACGGCTAGACCACCTGCGCCCAAACAAAGTACACAGTAAACAACCGTCAGCGTCCCAGCTGGAGGAAAGCCCCAGCTACCAAGTGACGTGAGGATTGCAAGGCATGCGCACGCCGTCCACGTGGTGAAAAGCGCCAAAACCTGCGTTCATGCATTGCAATCCAGATGAGTCATCCTATTTATTATTATTATTATTATTATTATAGCTACTGTATGAGTAAAACAAGCAAATTAAGAAGAGCTTACCCATTCGGCAGTTACGAGGAGCAGACAGAGGAACACCCACGGCGGGACGGGGCTTGTTGACCCATAATATAAACAGATCAGCTGACATATAATTCCGATAAGACAACCAGAGACTTGCATCTGTAAAGCGACCCACGCCAATCCAAAAGGTCTTAGATTAACAAGTCCCGATCCCACTTTATATATGATAACACCAGATGCGGCGAAAACGAGGCAGGCCGCCCGCGTGAAGAGAAGTAGATAATCGACCCGAACAAGCGGCATGGTGATGGATCTGCGGCAGAAACGAGCTCAAATTGTTAGCCACGTAAAGTATTAGTAGTCTGTTTAGTTGTTGGGCTTGTTTTTCTGTTCTGGCCCATTTTCTGTTTAGATATTCCTAGCCCTTTAGATCGTTTATTTGTTGTTCAGATCTTCCTGGCCCATTAGAGATTTATTTTGTTGCACAAGGAAATGGCTCTGCTATAGACTATATCCCAAAACATTCAGAACAGCAATTTTCATCCCCAATCCTAGCAAGTGAGAGATTAATATAGGCATCTCCGGCGACTACTGGAATTCTCAAACATTCTTCGCCTTTTGTTATATCATAGAAAATTAAGAATCAAAGCTAATCGGGTTATATATCTGTCTCAACTGTACCGGATGTAAGCTAATTGGGCGTGCGGCGAAATGCGTGAAGAAGCGTGCTAAAGGCCAAGAAAAACATACCAGAACGACGATTAGAACGCTCCTGAAGCTAACGTAATGGCTAAAACAGAAGAATTCGGCCCCGCCGGCGGCGACGGCGATGATCACAACGGAACCAACAAGACGAACCCACCCAAGAAAATGGACACTAAAACGCGACATCGTCACGTCAACTGATCTAGAACCAGGGCTTAAAGTCGAAGCTCAAAAGTTGAGGCTTAGGCAACGGAGAGGACTAGACGAGCAAAAGCACTACGGCAGCAGAGGAACCCTGGGAGGGGGAGAGAGGGGCTCGCGGCTCACCTAAGTCTTGAGAAGAAGACGTCCGCGTCGATCTGGTCCAGAAGTGGATGGTCGGCGCGCGGCGGCTGTTGAGGAACGGCGGTTGGCGGCGTCTTTCCGTTCCGTTACGTTGCGGATGATCTGGAACGGTAGGAACTTGTCACGAAGGATGAAGACAACAAGTAGGGGATTCAGGAAATCGTCACCATCAAGGATTCTCACCGGAGATGGCGAAACGGCCGGGGAAGGTTTGGCGGCGGCGGCGACGTACGTACGTCCGGGGTGGTGATGTTCTTCCTCGCGCCCAACTGTTCCTCAGCCTGCGTCAACGCGACATCAGTGCCACAATGAAGAGCACGGCGACGTCTACATACAGGCAGACTGGCAGAGAGAACCCGTCTCACCTTAGGCGGTCACTTTTCCACGCCTCGCGCCGGCGGCGAGGAAGAGGGCGACAAGTGATGGGTGGTCTTGCGCGGCGCCCCGAAGCAGAGACGCCGCGAAAGGGATGGAAAAGGGGAATGAGGTGAGGGCTTGAGGGATAGTGAGGGGTAGAAGTAGTAGTAGGCAGCTAGCTAGGATTTTACCGGCCGGGCGCAGGGGCTGGCGCCTCGCGGTGGTGAATTTTATGGTGATCAGCGACGTCCGTCTGACTTGGCGTCACGGATCCTCGCCACGTATCAGCGAGGGGATCGCGTTCTCGCTACGTGGAGTAGGATCGGTCCGAGAAGCGAGCGTGCTCGCCGAGAGAGTGTGGTTTGGCGGCATGCCTGCCTTTGCTTATTTTCACCCCAAGGAAGGAAAGCCTTGCGAGGTGGTAATCACTATTCAGAGTGAGGCCTAGAGCGAACCACGTCACTAGCTTCTAGAGGCTTCCTGGCGCGGTCTATGCGTGGGCACGAGCGCGGGCGCGGGACGGCGGTGCGGACGCGCGCGCGCGGTGCCGAAAACGGAAGAGCGGCGCGGCTGTACACAGCGCAGCGCAGGGAGGAAGAAAGAGGAATGGTTCTAGGTGGGCTGTTGTGATCTGGTTGGGCCGGTTCAGATGGGAGAGAGTGGGCTGGACCTAGATTGGTTAAAAGAATTCGAGCCCAATGAATGTTTCCAGGAATTCAACAGAGGGGTTTTAAACCGAATTTAACTTGAGAAATGAATCTCAGTTGTTCCGGGCTTTAGATTTAGGAGTCATGGTGTGGATTTAGACAAAAATCGAGGTAACATTCCATAAAGGAATTCAACTCTTGGTCGCTGGAGCAGGCAGGCAATTAACTGAGCGCTCGTTCCCAGTCGGTTCCGGATCGCTCTCCCCTTTACTATAAAGAGGCTGCTGCGACGATATGCCTCGGTGCACCAAGCCCTTACACAACCTTTTCACGCGGCGCGTACAGCTGCTTTCCTTCCATTGCTCACGCGCTGTCCACATCCTCTTCCTCCGCCACAGGCGACTTGAATGGAGAACCAGCCATCTTTGGACAGCTCACCTGCCTTCCACGTTCCATCTTGTCTAATTAGGCGCTGATATTACCCTGCCGTCCACATTACCATATACAGGTCGCTGATATACTCGCAGTTGCCTGCCAGCAACTTGGCCAGCTGCCTTTGCTCAAAGAGTCACAGAACCGGCCCCTTCCATAAGCTCGCAGTAGTGTACCGGCCGCTTTCTTCCAACAGCGTATCTGCCCTTGTCTCGCGCTACAAGGTAGTAGTATCACCCTGCTCCGGTGATCCGCGAATCGATCGGCGAGCGGCATTTTGCTTGCATGGCTGCAGGTTCGACGAATGGACAACCGTGGTGGAATCGGACCTCTTTTCGTGACCGCTGGTACAGTGTAGCAGGTGACAGGTTCTAGAAGGTTCCCTGGCTTCACATGAAAACATGTAAGATAATGTAAAGCTATGCACAACTTACCAAGGCATGTAAAGTTTCATACAGTAAGAGGATGAAGACATGTAAAGCTATGCAGCAGGATTAGTCATGAGCCAGTTTTCGAACAACTTACCAAGGCTTTGCAAGATAATAGTGAAGAAGCCCTAAAAACTTCATTGCGCTCTTGCACAACAGTGCCAAATCATATGCTCACTAGATCAAGAGATAAGCGCAAATGCATATTGCTTTGTAACAAAGAGAAAACCTGGAAACAAACAAGAACTAGGTAGGGTTCAGGCCTCAACTTTCCATTTACAAGACGTGCTTCTTGCGTGATGTGCATTATAAGAAGACCAATGAAGAAAATGGATGGAAAGAGAATAGGTGAATCATAACCAACAAATTCAAAGAGGAGCAATACAGTTATTCAACTTGTATCATGCTTGACACGCGCCTCCAGCTTGACACACTATAAATAAATACGTATGATGTAACCAAGCCAAATTGCAAGCAAGCTCCGCGCGCCGCAAGATAGCTTCAAGAGAAATGCAGAATAGAATGTTGAGACTTCTATAGTTTCCGGTTCTCGACAATTGCCTGGTGGTGCCACAGGTCGGAACTCGGAAATTGACTAACCGGCTGATGTGACCTTCATCGCAACCCTGTGGTGCTTTTTTTTTTTTTTTGTTAATCTAGTGTTGCAAACTGCCATGTATTCAAAAATTGGATTTGAAAATATGACTCTGGTTTGCGAAATGTGTAAAAGGAAAAAGAAAAAGACGATAGGAGTAGAGAGAGACCCAAAGAAAAGTCAAGTTGAAACAGTGGCAGACCACACTCATTTTAGGTGCGGCGGAAACGGAGAACAATACCGCGCTGCACTGCTTTGGCCTCCTCTTCATCCTCTGCATCTGGGCGTTCTCCCTCCATAGATGAGGACGCACGGTGAAATGGAATTCCCTTAGACGCAGCTCAAGGTCGCAGTTTCAAATCACGATCACGGTTGCCGCTTCGGCTTGTCTGCGCTGTTTTGGTTTCTTGCCAAGGATGAAAGGAAACGATACCCTCAAAGGCCTTAACTAGTTAACTTGGTAATTTCCGATGTGTCTTGACGCGGTCGATCCATAGGTCGAATGCAAGCACACACCTCCGTAAATTGAAGTCAAGTGGATGACGAGAGCACCGCATGGACACGATTTTACCGTGTTCTCCCCTCCGGCGTCAGTCTTTTTGCCCACCTGAGGAAGCAAGTGCACGGCCCAGCAGGAAGCACCACATGCCGCTAACAAATGTAAGCTTTCTCTTTTTATTTTCCCCTTTCATTTCAGATCTGTATTTTTGATTTATTAATTTTGAAAACCTAATTCGCTCCATGCCCAGTGCTCACCGATTGCATCTACCACTATTAAGCCCAGATGTAAACCAAACAAACAATCGAAAGTTAACCATGAGAGGAATGTTGAGATATTGCGTGTCTATTGTAACCAACTAGGAGTTAGTTGTGCGTGTGTTTGTATAGAGATCAGAGTTTATCTCCAGTTGTATGTTGTATGTCAAGTAAGCCATGAGGCTTCTATATATATAAACCGATGACCTTCTGAGAGAGACAATGCCTTCGGCATATTTTCTCTATTTTACAAGAAAAAACATAAATAATACTCCAATGACTCTCTCAGATACTCCAAATATTCCAATGGAGTAGTACCAACAGTGCGCGCACCGTTTCTTTCTTATTCTCATCACATTCAGCCACTTATTATCATTATTCATACATTCGATCTTATTAATTAAGAACAAGTTTTTAGGCAGTCCTCCTTTGTGTGATAACATGCGCCAGGACGACCGAAACAACACCAACAATGACTCTGATACGGAGGGCAATTTAGACGTCCACCCTCGATGCAATATTTTCCAACTGGAGGAACAATGATACGATGTAGTTCAAGCATTTCTCGGGCTGTTTGTCAAAGATGATCACAACAGGAAAAAAATCAATGAATGAAAATTTGCACGACCATAATATGTAACAAGCTTAGAATGAAAGATGGAAATATTTTGATATATAGTAGCACTTACATTGTGTTTGATTCACAAAGGAACAAAGCAATAACAGCGATAGAAAGGCAAGCGCATGGATGTGCTTCGTGTGCTTCTCCATCTTTGAAGGCAGCGCAACGCCTCTTGCTCCTTGGGAGTGCCTTTTTTCTTTGCGATTGCTCCTTGGAGTGCTTGTTGTGTTCTGATTTCTTCTAATGGAATGGAACGATGCAATGCTTGTGAACTATGCATATGTACCTTATATATAGTGGGGAGAGACAGGGGTGGGGTCAAAAGGCATCAAAGGAATTAATTACATCCAGGCTGGTCATCAATTTATTACCAGAATTCTAGGCTTTCTAATGGTCATCATTTCCTGTTATATTTTCATGCTTCCCAAATGATTTTATTGTGGTGTTTTGATTATGTCTTGCTGTATTTCATTAAATCCTGATAAGGATTTTGTCTCCCTTTATTACCTCCTAGAATTTAGCAAGTTTCCGGTGCCAACCTCAAAGATGGGCCTGGAACGTAGCCTGGTCATCATGCTCATATCTTGAAGTGTAAATGACAATCGTCCTCCTAGCCTAGTCATCGTGCTGATATCTTGGACTGTAACGGATAATCGTACGTTGTCAGTAAAACACAGAAAGCTAGTGCAGGGTCGCGTCTAGGCTATGAAATGCCACACGTTTTTGCCATCAACATTCCGATCCGTACCGGTAGTTGCTACTACGGCCGGTCCAAAAGCTGATGGCTCATCTTTCAATTTCATTCTTTTTCTAAAATTAAATTCATATTTAAATTATTCCATTCGTACCCTTTTTTGGAAACTCTACGAAATTAAACTAATAAAACAAACATGCAAGAGTGATCTTTATAGCAAGTAGCCCGTGGGGTATGCTTTACATTAGCACCAAGAAACGGGGATGAAAATTTCTACTTTTGCCCATCCGTCTTCGTATTTGCAAAAAAAAAAAAAAAAACGGCATCAGAAAGGGACAACCTTCATGAAAACATGATAAAAAACAGTTGGAGTTGCATTTATTTCCCTTAAGTTTTGTCACAAAAATCCCCATTTTTATTCTAATTGATTTTGTCTAGCTAGTAGCATTTCTTAATAAGAATCATTTTATGGTTTTGCCCTCTGTTTATACAGGCATGCACGAGCACATCAAGGTGCTTTGACAATCACAGGTACTTCTTTGCAATTTGACATTTCAATCGGTGAATCTGAGATTGAAGCAGCAATGGTATTCACCAGGATTCAGATACTTTCCAGATTTAGTTAGATGGTTATCTGAGATTTTCCATTGTTATCAATAATCTCTTATCAAGACGAGCCATCTGCTTGGTTGTCAAACGGTATGAAAGGAATTAATTACATCCAGGCTGGTCATCAATTTATTACCATAATTCCAGGCTTTCTAATGGTCATCATTTCCTGTTATATTTTCATGCTTTCCAAATGATTTTTATTATGGTGTTTTGATTATGTCTTGCTGTATTTCATTAAATCTTGATAAGTTTTTTGTCTCCCTTAATTACCTCCTAGAATTTAGCAAGTTTCCGGTGCCAACCTCAAAGATGGGCCTGGCGCGTAGCTTGGTCATCGTGTTGATATCTTGGAGTGTAACTGACGATCGTCCTCCTAGCCTGGTCATTGTGCCGATATCTTGGAGTCGCAGGCGAGATGCAGTGCGCGCGACGTTGTGGGAGAGGAAAAATCGCTGCGTGGGCCCACTTAACCTCCCCAATCCCTTACATTGCGGGACAAATTCAAACTCCCCCAATCCCTTACAGACTGGGACGGAATATATACATAGAGATTATATATATACGGCAAGTCTATTCTGCACATATGCGCATTCTAGTTCACCGCTGCACAGACCCCTGCAGTTGCAACGACGGGGACATGCAGTTGCAACGGTTACAATAAACCAGTTGCAACGCATCTCGGTTACAATGAAATTAATGGCAAATTGCAACACGAGTTACGCCAGTTGCAACGGAATGTATAATATATTTTGTGACATCAGTTACAACTTCGACGAGTCGTCAGTTGCAATCATGGACAATATGGGTTGCAACTGTTAACCACGTTGTAACTCGCTGTACTGGGTATTGCAGTTGGCCTATGTTACGTGTTGCAACTGGGGGTCTGTGCAGATGTGAACTAAAGTGCACATACCCGCAGAATAGACATTATATATATATATATATATATATATATATATATATATATATATATATATATATATATATATATATATACATATGCTATACTACACCTAAGGTGTAGAATAACTATTCTACACCATAGACCCAAACCAACCCAGCCAGACAGACCAGTCGGTTCGACTCAACCAACCCACCCGCGCGCTCCGCGCGCCGCGCGCGAGCCCCCGCGCTACCGGGCCCGCAGCCCCGTTCGGGAGCGACCCGCTAACGGGTCACAACCTATCGCTACAGTAACGGGCGGATCCCTCGCTCTCTATAAATAGAAGAGACCCGACTCATTTCTCATTTTTACCCAATCTCGTCCTCCATTGAAGCAATGCGGCGGCGGCGGCGGCTCGTCGACACAGCGATGCGGCATCGGCGGCAGGCGCGGTGTGGCGCAGAGGAGCCTTCGGCGAGGAGTCGCAGAGGAGCACAGCTGCGTCGCCGCGCACAGGCAAGGCGCGTCCTGGCGCGGCTAGGTTTTGGGTTGCGCGGAGGTGCGGGATCAACGACGGCGAGCGAGGGCTACACGGGCGGTCAAGCGCTTCCTCGACGATGGATCCCCGTGGTTGTGGCGCTTCCTCGATGACGGGGCATCATCGGAGCTTGCGGGAGGCGCGGTTCCTCGTCCTTTCTCGACGAAGCGGCGGCGCAGATCGGGGACGACGCGGCGGCGCAGAATCGCAGATCCGCGATGCTGCTGCAGTGCGGATCCTCGGCGACACGGTGGTGGGGTCCCGGGGATGCTGTTACTTCGTCGACTCGGGTTGGTGCTGGGACCGGAGTGCGCGCTGAGCGAGGTACCAGCGGCGGGTGGAGCTGGCTCCGGGAGGAAGCGGTGATGGCGGTTACCTTGCTTCCCTCACGCCCTCTATTTCATTTCTCCTTTGTTTCGGTGCATGTTGATACACGGCTTTGGATTCCCCTGGTTTTTCAAATCAGGTTGACTTCTGAAGCAGATGTGGTGGCGGAGCTCATCTGGAGCAGGGCAGCAACATTCTGATACATTCTGATGGAGGAGCAGCAGCGGATTCGAGTCCCCTGTTTTGCAAAGCGTTTGAGGTATTTACCGACCCGTTCCCACTCCCCTGGATTCGAATTTGCTGGATCCTTTCACCCGAGCTAGTGCTCTCGGCAACAATGTGCACCTGGACTTCCCGTGAGCATCAATTCCCACCACAACCAAATCCCCTCAATTCCGCAACTAGATTTTTGGTTCCGCTCAAGTTTGTGTATGCGTGATGAATTGGGATTTGGATTTCAATTTGAGTGTCCCCAGTTGTTTATGCTAGACTAGCAGTTGCTAGGTTGGAGCATGTGTGTGTCCTGATTGCCTGAGAAATGGAGAGGTCCGTTAAATGTCTGTTGTGCAGGATTGGATTTCGGTGATTTTGAACTTTCCAGGCGTTTATCGCTTTGGCTGATGGTTCATAATTTTGTGGGTTTCGTGCTCTGTTGGTCTGATCTGATATTTTCTCCTTGATCAATGAGATGTATATTTTCTAGAAATTCATCCGTGGCGTTAATTTAGGATAACTGACCTACTGCCAATAGGCTAAAACCTCAGTTCACCGACAGCAGCAAAGACCAAGGCACACCGGTTGCCTGAAATATCTGAAACATTTGCTATAGTAATTTCATTTTGAAAATTCTTTAGTCAGTAAATAACAGTATATCTACTTCAGTAATTTCATTTTGAAAATTCTTTGGTAGTTTCATACAAATACCCTTCAGTAAATACAAAGGTATCTACTTCAATAGTTTTATTTTAAAAATGCTATAGTAGTTTCACACCGAACGCTTCAGTAAATAACAATGCATTTACTTCAGTAATTTCATTTTTAAAAATGCTTTAGTAGTCTCACACATGTATTCTTCAGTAAATTACAAGACTACTACTTCAGTGATTTCATTTCAAAAATCCTTTGATAGTTTCAAATTGACCTTTAAGTCAGTAATTTCATCCAGTAAATAACAAGACATCTGTTTCAGTAAGTTCGTTTCAAAAATGCTTGGATACTTGTACACTCCCTTTAGTGTTTTTTTTTCATTCAGTAAATTACAAGAAATCTAGTTCAGTAATTACATGATTAGTTCGAGTCTATCGGTAGTATCATCATTCAGTAATTAACCAAACAGCCACCTCAGTAAATCTTTTGTCCGACTCTAGTAATTTATTTTGACAATTTTCAGCAGTTTCACTATAATTTTACTGCATGATTTGTTTCACTAAGGTTTACACCCGCTTGTGTAATTTCGATTCGGCAAACATCAGTAATTTCATTTTGAAAATCTTCAGTGATTACATGATTCTTTGGAGTTTATTAGTAGTATCATCGTTCAGTAGTTAACCAAACACCCACTTCAGTAAATTTTTATGTCCCCACTTTAGTAATTTTATTTTGAAAATCTTCAGTTGTTTCACTAAGATATTACTGCATAATTAGCCCACAATAATTTATTTTTCTTTGCTTTGGTAATTTATTTTCTCTCACATTTTACTGAATGACTTTCGATGGCAGATTCTCTGATTTTATAAAGTTTTAGCTTTCCCTTTCTTTACAATCCTCGTCAGTTTTTTTATTATTGACAAAATACACATCAGTTTTGTTGCCACTCATTGTATCAGCATAGCATCAAAGCTATCATCTATCAGTAATTTATTATATAAGTTGTCAGTAATTTATTGTTCAACATTTTAATTGACAACAATAATTGTTGCAGCATGCAGGATGCTGTTGAGAAATAATTGTTATTGCATAATGCAGAAGAGATGTGGGGTATTATGTGATATTTCCTGCAATGGGTCCTCAGATCACTTATGGATCGAAGGCGCGATATTGTCCAGCTCCCACCATAATAAAATGAAGCTCTTGATAGATGTGCATGGAATGAAGACCTTCTGTTTTCCTTTTATGTAATAAATACGTCTCTGGACAAGTAGTGCGTCAGAGGATGCTTGTCTGCTTGGAACCCTATGTTAAACTAGGTTGTGTTATTTTGTACTGTAAGCACATATTTCTTTTATTTTTCTGGCATTGTACCAAAAAGTATTCAGGTTCCCATGATAAGATTTGGTACCCTGCATCTATAACATGTGCTTGGAAGCTTCCTATTCTGGTTATGGTATAAGGTGCCGACCATCTTTGATCTATTTTGTGCTCGGCTTCGTAGTTTGACCAATGAAACTTCAATGCTTGATCAACACATCTGTGGCCTTTCATTTTTCCTTTGGGAAGTGTTACAAAAAATATTTTGTAACGTGGACTATTAGTATCATAGGAGAGGAAACAATTGCACGAGGAATTCTGGGTGTTTTGTATTTGGAGGTTGATTCAGTAATTATTATGACAGTAATTATTTCTCTTTTAGCAAATTCATGCTTCTGTAGTTCAAGGGCAGAGAGACATTCTGTAATTCATGCTTTTTACTACGAGCTCACAGCAAACTTCCGACTCTTATATTAGCTTTCAAGGCAAACTTTAATGTACAAGACATAGTAAAATGGAACGTCACTTTGCTGCAAACAAACATGCCTTTGTGTTCCTGCCCTGGTCAGACTACCACAATTGCTAGCAAGCATTCATCTCCACTAGCAAGCATTCATCTCCAGGAATACAGGAAGAGGCACCTCAACCGTTTCTTTAACAGGCTGCTTCCTTTTGCAAAAGTTGATTCTGCACAGCCTAGTTGAGGATGGGCCTGACGTTATTGGAGCAACATATTGAAGAAGCACCTCTTTGGCAATATAACAAGCACTTGAGCCGCACTCCCGCAACCACATCCACGTTTCGGCATCACAAATACAGGAAGAAGCTGATGAGTTGACATCACAATTAGAGCATGAGGCTTCTCTGTGGGAATCTCTAAAGCACTTTGCGTTGTTTTGCGTCAGAAGATTTTCCCTCCTAACCGCTGCCTACTTCCTCTGTCTGAGCACCTAGCGCACCAAAAATGGCAGCGTATCCTCAAGTGCCTCTCAATTCGGACAACAATGTCTTTAAATCTTGGGTGATTGATTCTTCCCGTGCGATTTGTGTTGTGGAAACACTGCCATTGTTGAGCTAGGTGCTGCAGTAACAACAGAGTCACGCCTGCGCATTCTGCAGGCTGTGAGGAACAGAGCGCCACAAGCACAGGAGCAGAGCGCCACATAGCAGAGGACGCTGCTCCTGCATCAACCGAAGAAGATGAGGAAGTTGGGACAGAGCTCGACGTGATGGTGCTTGCACGACGAGGTGGAGAGATGCCCGACGGCTGGGCTGCGGCAGCGTACCGTGGGTCCTCAGAACAGGCGGGCGTTCGTCCGCGCACAGGGCCAAAGGAGCGACGGGCTGCGCGCAGGGCCACAGGAGCGATGGGGATGCGACGCCGCGAAGCTTGCCGCCCCTCCAGCGACTACGGGGAAGCAGGCCGGCGGATCCCACGGCGATGAAGGCCGGGATCGACTCGGATGCGCCGCCGCGGAGCTCGTCGCCGCTCCCGCGGCTGACGAGGAAGAAGGCCGGGATCTCTGGGGAGCTGTGCGCCGAGCTCGTCGCCGCTCCCGCGGCGATGACGGCCGGGATCGAGGGGGACGCGCTGCCGCCGAGATCGTCGCCGCTCCCGCGGTCGACGGGGAAGAAGGCCGGGGATCCCTCGGGTGTGGTGTTATCGGGTTTGGGTGTGGGTGGGAGGACGAGTTGGACGGGAGTGGTCAGGGGCAGGCGCGCGAGCGGGTTGGGTGGCTCGGTCCGTCGGTCGGGTGGTGGCCTGGTTGGCTCGACGTGTAGAATAGTTATTCTGCACCCTTGCACTGTGGTATATATATATATATATACTGAATGTTTATTCTGTGGGTACGTGTATTTTAGTTCACATCTGCACAGACTCCCAGTTGTAACACGCAACATAGGCCAGTTGCAACACCCGACACTGTGAGTTACAATGTGATCGACAATTGCAACTCATATTGTCCACCATTGCAACTGACGACTCGCTGAAGCTGTAACTGATGTAACGAAATATATTATAAAGTGTTGCAACTAGCGTAATCGTGTTGCAACTCGTCGTTAACTTCATTGTAACCGAGATACATTGCAACTGTGGTATTGAGTGGTTTGCAACTGGATGTCCGATGCGTTGCAACTGGCGGAGTCTGTGCAGTCCAAGTGTAGTCTGCGCGTATGTGCAGAATAGACTCGCCGTGTTATTGTGGGTTTGTTGTAACTCACAGTGTCCGGTGTTGCAACTGGCCTATGTTATGTGTTGCAAATGGGGGTCTGTGCAGATGTGAACTAAAGTGCACATACCCGCAGAATAGACATTCAGTATATATATATATATATATACGGAGAATATATTCTATAGCCGGCTATAGAATAGTTATTCTATAGCCACTTTAGTTTTACGATAATTTTATCACGAATTTACGATAAATTGAAGCAAAATTACGACATTTGTGTTCACACATGTGTTACAAGCAAAGACCATGGTAAAAGTGTTGTAAATCACGTATCAAAATATCGTATATCACTATACACGAATGTCGTACATTACGATAAAAAGTAGCTACAGAATAAGCTATTCTATGACTGGCTATAGAATAATAGGTCACTATATATATATATATATATATAGAGAGAGAGAAAGAGAGAGAGAGAGTTTGAGAGTTTGAGAGAGAGAGAGAGGTATGCGGGTGGGGCTAGGGGGGTGGGGTGGGGGGGGGGGGGGGATGGACAAATGGCATGAAAGGAATGAAAGTTTCTAGTGCCGACATGAGGGATGGGCTAGGCGCCTTTAGCCTGGTCATCGTGCTGATATCTTGGAGTCTAACTGACGATCGTTCGCCTAGCCTGGTCATCGTGCCAATATCTTGAAGTGCAACGGCGGTCGTCTGTTGTCAGTAAAACATGGAAAGCTAGTGCATGGTCGTGACTATAGGCTATGAAATGCCACACGTTTTTGCCATCAACATTCCTATCCCTGCTAGTAGTTGCTACTACGTTCGGTCCAAAAGCTGATGGCTTGTCTTTCAATTTCTTTCTCTAAAATTAAAAGGGAAATATAAGGTCAAGAAGTATTTAGTGCACATGTGCAGAAACTCATTGAGAGCCATTGGATTGCATCTAAATATCTAAAATCATGGGGAAGATTCTCATTGATGAAGCAAATGTTTTTGGAAACACAATCCGTATTTATGGTTGCTAAAATCATGGCCGAGATTTTCTAAACTTCTAGTTATGTACTACTAGATGTAACTGAATTTTGAGAAAACGGTGGAGTATATATACTACTAGTATTAGCTGAGGCAGGAAGGAAGCTTCATGCCTGCATGCTCGTTACCTGTTTCGGTAAAACACGTCATAGTCCTCCTAGTCCTTGCCATGTGATACAGGATCTTTAGCTGCCGGGACTGGCCTAGCTATCCTATCCTACCTTGTCACCACACCGATCAATCTCTTCATTACGACTGTGGTAGCTATAGCTTTAAGTGTATTTCTGGTAACAGTACTGTACGCTGCGCTGCATTATTGCTTGTTGGGAGCATTGCAGCAGCGTGCGGAGGCTGTTCACATTAGAGACAAAAAAATTTAGAGACGCAAAAACTCTACTTTCTACTAGTAGCTAGCAGCTTCTTGTCGATCCAAAAAGTAATATAGCTCTCAAGCATCTTAGAGCATCTTCAAAAGAGCTCCATAAATCTCTTTTAAATTTAGTTATTGGGATTTTAGGCAAAAAACTATCTCCAACAGGGCTCTTAAACAACCCCCAACTTTCCCATATCCCCTAAACTCCTCTCATTTATAGCTACAAACAGGGGAAGAATTAGGGCCCTCATTCCTTCTTTTTTCACTACAATTAATGTTGTGGCCCCAAATGCTGATGTGGCCCAATCAAATTTGTTTTGATCCACTTTTAAGGAGAGACTGTTGGAGAAAGGAGAACAAATTACCCCTCATAATTTTTTAGTTGCTCTTAAAAACAAGTTTATGAGGCTAATTTTATGAGGTTCTCTTGGAGATGCTCTTATTACCGGCCCTTTTGATTCATGGTATCGACACCTACAGTAGAATAAACGCATTATCGTGGAAGACAACACAAATGAACAAAGTTACATCAAAAGAGATGATAAAGGCTGAATCCATACGTTCACGAAGTCAAACCTCGCCACATAGCCTCAGGCAGCTAGCATATGCACCGCATCATGCGTCCGATTCAGCACTCACAAGTGACATCGATCACATGCAACCCCTGCTCAGGCTAGCCCACAGAGATGAGATGAGATGAGATTTTTTTTTTTAATTCGCCGGCCGCCGGCGACATTAATACCCTAGGCTAAAACGGGGTGCTCAGCGCGTCAGGGTCGGAGGCCCCACTTCCTAGTTTGGCAAAAGGAACAGCTAGAGCAGGAACATTATTAATTCGACGTTAATTATTTCTTTTGATGCATGCTACCCCTTTTTCCTTTTGATCTTGTTGCCTTGTTTTCTGCACTTTGAACCGTAAGCTAGCTTTTCTTTACGGTGCGTCAAGTATCTAATTCCCACGGTGGTATATACTTTGAACGAATGAACTCTGATGCTTAATTTGCGGTGCTCTCCAAGTCTCTGTCATTCGATCACATGCAGTGCGCGATGCATCAAGAGTGAATCTAACAGTTCGTTTCCAACACTGTTATCACATTTACTGAAGATCTCGTACGGATTCCTGCAACAGGCAACTAAGACTTGTAGATACAGCCCGGAGTCTGAACGAACGGATCGGAAGACAACAAACCAAAGATTTTTTTTAGATAATGGAAACTGTTCAAGTTCCCGGCCTCTGCACAGCACGGCAGCCCGGTGTTTGTTTCTTTTTTGACTAATTATTAGAAAAAAATGTCAATCATCCTATTGACAAGAGGAGCTTAATGAAATAACAAACCAAAGATGGAGCAGAGATAGTTAGTGTCCCTAACCGATTTATTAGAGCACGTGTGAAGGACCCAACGAAGTTTCATGTTATCATATATGAAAGCAGGCCCTGGCTTGTGTCTCCTCCACACGGATGAGCTGATCCGTACGTGCATGAAATGCCCTTTGTCAAGAATGGAGATTTTTTTTTGAGACCTTGTCAAGAATGGAGCTGGGGCTCACAATTAAAGCCCTGCATGCATCCACCCTTCTTCTCGGATAAAAGGCTTACTCATGTTGGCAATAAGAAAGTAATGATGTTTTTTTTTGAAAACAAAGAAAGTAATGATCTTGTTCACTACTCCCTCTGTTCATATTTACATGTCGTTTGACTTTTTTCATCTCAAGTTTGACTGCTCGTCTTATTCAAAAAATTATGCAAAATATCATATTTTTTGTTGTGGCTTGCTTTATTAATATAAGTTCTTCGAGAATGACTTAAATTTAATTATGGTTGCACAAATTTTTTAAATAAGACGAGCAGTCAAACTTGAGATGAAAAAAGTCAAACGACATGTAATATGAACAGAGGGAGTAGTCATGTTTTATAGTTTCCTCAAAATGAAAATTCTGGATTGATCAAAACTACACGTTCACTGGACTGCATTACTAGAATCATATATTTCTTTATCTACGGTGACAACACGAGATATCAAATGCCCCGATAATTATCTTCTGTATGTTGGTTCTCGGTCGTGCCATATCTATATATTCTTTATAAGTGCAACCAACTAAAGGTCATTAACTCTTATTTCTTTGCAACCACATTGAGCCACATCACCTCAAATTCTTATCACTGTTAGATCATTACCTCACATTCACATCTATCCATCCATGTGGCCTGGTTTCAGGTTCACTATTCCACCGAATGAAGCATTATTTCCCACTTGCTCTCACAAATTTTATTCAATTCTCATGCATATTCCGTTACCATTTGCTTAGCCACACAATCATCTGACGTGATAAACCCCGTCCCCTCCTTAATGGTGGTGCTCCAGCAACCTCTTACCCACTATCTCTTACATGAGTCATTGATTATCGTTTGCTCTCAACTTTTAACTTTATGCTACAATAGTACTACCAGGAAAATTATCTAGCTGATCCGTCACGATGCCTATGGCCACTAAAATTACATACATGTTGAACCCCCTTCTTCATTGCCGCATGCATGCAGAAACGGCTCTGGCCCACTACATGCAGAAACGTATTAACTTGATGCACATGCTTGCAGAAAATCAATATACAAACGTTTCTTCTTTCAATTCCCCTCGGCGGTCCCTTTACTCATGCCATCAATGTGCATACCACACCCTGATATAAGCAGCCCTGTGGATCGCCTCAACCAAAGTGGCTTCCAGATTGGAACATATTTTGGGTTCACGGAGTTTCTCCTTTGGTATTCATCACCTCATACACTTATTTCCCTCCTTGCTTTTTCTCTGATTTTGTTTGTTCTTTGATTTTCGCTTTGAAAGTTTGTTTTTGTTTCAATTTTTGTAGTCAAACAATGGCATAAAAAATACACGCTCCTATCTTCGTATGATATTGTCACCTTAGGATGCGATCTTTTTTATCTTGATCAGTAATTGCTTATTGTTCAATTATTGATAGAATTTGCTCTGTTTTGTTTATATAAATATTAAAGGTGCAATATTCAGATTGGAATATATTTTGGGTTCACGGAGTTTCTAACTCTCCATGCCCATTGGTGTCCTCAATGAAGGCATGTATATAATGATCACTTATATATTCCATCTCAAGTTGTTTGTGATTTCCCATCACTTAACATCGACGATTTGCATACAGTGTGACCTACAAGTTTGGTTGATATTCGTATAATTTTGTAGTTGATTCCTATGAAAATGTCATCCGCACTTCTTACATCCTACCCTTTTAGTCTGGCAGGAGAGGAGTTTTAGGGCATGTACAATGGGAGGGGCTTAGTAGGGTGCTTAGGGAAAAAACCGGGTTTTTTTTGTCTACCCAGATTGGAGCGGTGCTTATAGGGGGCCAAAGCAGCTTAGTTTTGCGTCGATGCCTCCGTAGTCTGTTGGATAGTTTTTCTTCCTCGATGCCTCCGAACTACCGATCGAGTGCCACACCGTTAAGTTCGTTTTGCGTCGTTGCGGCCAGACTGATCACGCTTTGCATCGTTGCAACCGAAAAATCACGAGTTGCAATATCTTATAACAGATTGCTTGTGTCGTTAATTGTGGTCAAATAAAGAATCGTTCTTTACGGCAATGAAGTTATCGTCTGTGTAGACTGAATTCTCGCAAGATCTAACAGCATATTCAGGTGGACTGATGTAAGAGAGTTATATGAAGAATTTCAAGCACAAGCAGGTGGCCGGTTTAGTTTTATCAGTAAACGTAGAAAGGTGCATCCGTGAGCAAAAGTCAAAAAAGCTAGCACCTTGCATTGGAGGCTAGAGATGCTTAGATAAATGCTAACAGGTTGTTAATCATGTTTAAGCACCTGAAAAGCCTAATTTCCATTGTAAAAAAGAGTTGCTAGGCTCGTGCTTAACATTCTCTTTCTTTAAGCACCTCCTCCTAAGCTCCTCTCATTGTACATGCCCTTATGGTGCCCTATACTAGTGATATAGTATCACTGGTTACCGTTGTCATTTTACACCTTCCCGTCCACGTCGGCGGCTCGGCCCAGTTCGTTCCCGTGCCATCATCGTTCGATTTGGCCCTCGCTGCGCCGGCACATTCGCGAGTGCGCCGCCACCACCCAAAACACCTCCTGCTGCTCCTCTTCGTCGACGGAATGCGCCGCCAGCACTGCCGCTCCTTTTCCTCCGTGATTGCGCCGCCACCCTGCAGCTCCTCTTCCTTGACACGATTGCGCCGCCACCCTGCTGCTCCTCTTCTCGACGCGATTTTGCTCGCCCAGCTCCCTACGCCGCCACCGTGCGGCGCCCATTCCAATCGGAGGCGCACAGGCGAATCGGAGGCGCGCGCCCAGTCCCTGCGTCGCCGCCGTGCGGCGCCCATCCGAATCACCACCGAAATGACCACCCCCTGCAGTGGCAGTCCCGATCCCCTGTTCGAATGGAGGTAAATATGATCGCAGTTAAGCTGTTCGATGAAATGCCTTTGGGTTTGTCCATACTGTTGTCGTCTGTAATTCGCGCGGCATGCAGTCAGTTCGATCTTTTGGGGTTCTGTACTTTGCTCAACGCACTTGAGCTGTTGTGTTCAAAGACAACGAGAAAGCTGACTGCATGCCGCATTTGAGGCGTTTCCGTGAAAATTTTCAGAGGGGTTCACAGGGTTAGCTTGAGTCTCCTTGATCAAAATTCTATTAGCTGTTGGAGGCCCTCTTACTACTGGTCAATTATTGATTAGCAGTAATGTAGTTAGTGTGTCATTACTCTGCATTTTTTAGCTGTAAGACAACATCCTTGTCTGAATTATCTTAATTGTGTAATTTTCAGGAGGTGAGGAAGCAGCTGCAGCAGGAGCGCTTAGACATCAACAACTCGAAGCTTGTCTCGACTGCAAATCTCACAGCTCCCTTGCAATTCTAATATGTTTTTTGTTCCATGATTAGTAGAGAAATTTCAGCAAGTGTGATATTAGTTGTTAAATAAAGTTCTGGTCAACTGTTTTTTTTTTTTTTGCGGGACAACTTATCTGGCCCACAATTTGACGTGGAAACTATCCTAGTTTGCTCGGACTCGTTTAATGAATGTATGATATTTTCCAGTTTCCGATGGAATTTTGCCCTCTATCTCATCCATGATTATTTGTTTGTATACGGAGTACATCACATCAGAAACAATGTATAATGACAAATGAGAACCTGGATAAAATCCTGGAAATAATTCCACAAATATTTAGTGGAGAGCCCCAAGCTGCCGTATGTTACATAATCCCAACAGAATTTTATCAACGCACTAGATACATGCACTGGATACACCTTTTTCAAGCAGAGGCTATGTATCACTAGGGCGGCGCCGGAGCGGAAGGCTGAAGATGCAATCCCTACTCTGGTGCATTCTAAATCTCCCTTGTCCAGCTGCAGTTTTTCATGTCTGCACACCCTGAATTTGTTGTACCTTTTGCATCAGTTTCGTTGCCCCGCCATTTCATCTACGTTCATCTATGTTCTCGTGTATGCAGCCACTTAGTTCATGTAGAGTACCTTTGCATCAGACAGGAGATGACACCACTTTTGGACGGCATTGACAGTGTTAACAAGAATTATGAATCAACAAACAAAATGCTTGCTGCAACGACATAAACAGAACCTTGTCGATGGACATTGATTTCTTCTCGGCGTCACCAGCAACGGAGATGCCATCGTCATCCCTGCAACGACCATGAAGCAAATCAGAACAGAGATGGTTCAATCTCTGGGAAAAGGATAAAAAGATTTGAGGCACGAAAGTCTCAAGTCCTAGTTCTACTTCGGCAAAGAATAGAAGGTAAATCAAATCAATAGATTACGTACCTTCACCATGGCAGATGACGTTCTTCGTTGTCTTCTTACCGATGCGCACGGGCTTGAACACCGGTGACGTGATCGCTGGGACGCTGTCCCCGCCTAACCGCGGCAGCGATGCCCGGGCATACATGCGGACGAGGCAATGGCCCGTCCTGCGGTTGCGTCAGCGCGTTCAGTCAGACGAACGAGGCGCTGCGGCATGTGAAGCGCATGGCGGCGGACCGGCTGCCCCAACTCCGGCGGATCCTCCCAGCGGGCACGCTGCGAACCAGTCCACCTGGAGCCAGTTCGCCGCGTGCGTCACCTCGCCCGTCGTAGTCGCCGCCACGGCGACGCGGCACCCAAATTCGCTGAGCAAGCACGCGTGCTGCCGCGCGGAGGAGGAACTTGCACAGAGGAGGGATGGAGCCAAGATCCGCCGGAGGAGGGAGGCAGGATCCACCTCCTTCTCGAATCCACCAAATCCGCCGCCGCCATCCCCTCAACATCCGCCATCGCCGCAGCACCCGCCGCCGCCGCCATTCCTTTGAATCGAACCCTAGCGGACAAAGAAAAATTAACTTGACCATGGTTCCTTTCATTTGAAAAAAGATTTCGCCCTTAACAATTACAATGTTGCCATTAATTTTTCTTACCTAAAATGCCCTGGTATTATAAAATACTAGTGATATTAGAGGTGGGAGAGGAAACCAATCTGAACCGTCGGATTAAAAATACCACTAGATACCAGCGGTATTATATCACTATAGTATAGGGTACCGTAAAACTTCTCGTAAAGAGCGAGCACGATAGCGCGTCCTGAACACTTGCATCACCATCCATGAATCGACACGTGGGTACAGAAGAAATATCAAAGCAAAGAATCGATGTGATGTGAGACCTGCCGTCGCCTCTTTTTCATCATCTCCCAATGCAATGGAGCTGCCGGCCACTTGCATTGTCAAAAGCTAGCTTTGTGATCGAACTCCATGCATGGATGCAGAGTGACATGTGTGCAAAGTCTCTACACACATGTTTGATCAGAATGCATGATGACTCGTTTCGTAGTGAGCTCTTTTCAGAATTCAGAAGCCGGAGCTAGCTCAATATATCTCTGGCCCAGTCGATCAGCTTCAATCCACTCCTTAAGAAAGTATTTTTTACATATCAACCGCGTTAATGGCCGGGTAACTAAAAAATCCCAATTTTTGTAAACGCTTACTTTATGTAACTGAATTTTGAGAAAACAATGGAGTATATATACACACACTAGTATTTGCTGAGGCAGGAAGGAAGCTTCATGCCTGCAAGCTCGTTACCTGTTTGGGCAAAACACGTCATAGTCCTTGCTATGTGATACTCGATCTTTAGCTACCGGGGCTGGCGTTAGCTATCCTATCCTACCTTATCACCACACCGATCAATCTCTTTTTTACTGATCCATCAGAATGAACGATGCCTATCTAAGAGAGATGATCCATCAGAATGATGGCTAAGATATAATGGGTTCAACGTACCAGTACATCAACACATCTTTATTCTGTTCAGCCAAGAAATGCATAGAGAATGCGCTTTGATAGCTACAGTCTATCATGAATACATACATGTTGATCAGAATAGATGAAAAGATGCAAATGGGTAACGCACCGGCCAACCACTATGTACGATGTGCTTACACTAAAGTAACAAATCGAAACTGGAGGGAGTAATTGATAAGGTCGGTCGCATACACGCATCAAGCAAAGACTCCCAGTACGATAAGGCCTAGATCGCCAACAATCTATACATATCAGATCGAGCACAACAGTCTTGCACACGTACACTATGTAGCATCATTAACGTACATGACTAATTAATTAGATAAGAGTTCATCACAGGATTGGCAGAGGAGATAGTACACTAGTACTAGATAGTTCCACAGGTACAGCATATGCAAAGGCACTAAATCATTGTACTAGACAATTCCTGTGATAGTGGATATATAATCTATAAAGCCCCTCCAAATCTTGCTCATGATGAGAGCAATAAGCTAACTAGTTAAGGCAAAGCACTAATTAACATACTAGTATGTCGCATGCATCAAGCTAATAATTATCAGAAAGCATGGGGACGAGACGAGGTCCCAGCAGCAGAGGTACGTTGGATCGGAACACCAGAGACGACCGATCGATGCTGCTACTCCGTTCCTCCGATGAGGAGGGAGAGAATGCTGATCAGGTCGCCGGCGACGAAGACGACGGCGCCCCCGCCGCCCAGGATTCTGAAGAAGGTGTCTTCCGGGTTGGCGGCAATGAAGACGAGGACGCTCCTGCACTGCATGTAGTGGGCGGCGGCGGCGGAGACGATCGCGAAGAAGGCGAGGTACCACCGGATCTTGGCGAGGCGGCGAGGGAGGAGGAGCCCCACCGCGGCGGCGGCCGCCTGGGGCAAGGTGAACCACAGGTACCCCTCCCCAAACGATTCCACCTCAACGTCCTGAGCCGGCGTCAGGGTTGGGCACTGCACCATCGACCAGCTCTGCGTATACAGCATATAACATCATGCAAATCACATAAATTTGTTTGTTTGGAGGGAAAACAATGCCCTTCTACTTCTATCAGGCCAGGAATTTATTCTTAACTAGCTACTGATTTCCAGCATGCATCGACCAGCTGAGTGATTACCGGGCTCTCGCTGCAGGGGATGGGGAGGTTGGCAAATTCCACGACACTGACCACGGCAGCAGTGATGACCACGGTCACGGCCACGCAACCGGCGGCGAGGAGCGCCCACCCCAACACCTCCTGGACTGACAGAAGCTGCATCCGAGGCTTGTTCTTCTTGAACGACTTGACCGGCAACTGGAACGGAGCCCACTTGAAGACCTCCTCGACCGACAGGAACGGGAACACAGCCTTCTTCTTCATCTTCTTCTTGTCGTCCATGGACGACGTCACCGGCAACGGAGCTGGAACGTCGATGATAATCTTCTCGTCCATGGCCCCGGACTGCTGCAATCAATTTATTTAATCAGGGGACCATTCACGTTTCTGATGATGAACTCAACAGATCATCCATGCACCACTAAACCTAGCTAGTTCAACCAAACTGACTATCTTTGATCGAATTAATGTAACGCGGCAGGGAGGAATAAAATGAAAGGATCGAGGGAATAAAGCAAAGCAATTACCGGCTGCCGGATCGGAGCCGCGCGCGCTTCCTCGACGGATCTGCTGGAGTTTGCTTGCCTGCTGCTCTACTACTACTCTCAGGCCTAGTTTGGCAACACAGGGGAGGGCGCCCCGGACATGCGCATCCCCAGGAGAAATCCCTGCCCACTTCCACCCCGGGGCGCGCGCTCCCTGCAGCCCGCTGATTCCCCGCCTGTATTTGGCAGCACAGGGATTTATCCAGAGGAAAAAATAGAAAATTCGAGAAAATACCAAAATAATCAAACAAATTAAAAACTGCTCTGAAAATTTAGGGAAAACCCCCATAAAATGCTTGATAAATCCATAAAAAACAGAAAAAAAGTTGTTGGCACCAATATATGTGTAATTTGGGCAAGAATATATTCTAGTACCACTGGTACGTGCCTCATGTTGACAAGAAAATAAACTATCCAGTAGTTGATGCATCATTTTCACAAGCAAATAAACAATCCAAAGCTCAGAGATGCATACAAGGTGACTGATAGCACAATTACAGGTTTACAGCTCATCACATAATCACTCTGAACAATTAGTTCTTATAAAGGAGATTGCTCAATGAAACATCCAAAGCTCAACATGCTGACGGCACAAACATGACTTGTCTCTCTGTTCTTCCAACAATGATGTATCTGCAAGTTTCCCATCTCTCAAGTATCTGCAAGCCTCCTGCAAGTAACAAAAAACCCAAACATACTTGAAGTGATGAAACAAAATGGTTTTATGAGACAAAATGGTTGCCACGTAATAAAAAAAAATGTTCTGTGTGGTTCTGTTTGTGCATCAAAGCTATAAGTCTCAACCTCACACAGACGAGGAAGGTGGCATGCCAACTATATATTTGAGGTTATGAAAGTTGATATTACAAAAACAGAGTTAAAGTAAAATGTGACTATACAGCGATACAGTTGATATTACAGGCATAATTTTCTAGCACACAACAATAGCTTTCAGGAACAATGTAATGTACCAATTAGAAACATTGAATGTGCATATGATCTTCGACATCGTAAACTATCAGGCAATAATAGCCAAGCCAGTCAGCTTCCTCAAAGTGCTGCATTTACTGGAAGCTACTCACAGTGCCAATACCAACAAGAGCTAAAGAAGAACAAAACATACTTGCAAGACCTATTTTCAGATATAGGGAATGAAATAATACACAGCAGCTGGTACGTTTGATAACCAGGCAAACACTTTACTACATTTGCTTCTCAAGACTGCTGCCTCTACTCTGTTTATTGTGTTAGCATATGCAACATAGCTGGTTGGTTTATGCATCAATTTAGGTACAAACACATCAGGATTTACTCAAGATAAATATTCAGGTACGAACACACACTAGTAACATGCATGCCCATAGCTACAGGTTAGTTTTGAAAATGACAGTACCCATAATAATCTACCACTCAGCCAAATATGATAGCTACTCCTAGCGCATATGTATCTTCACTCTTCAGTTAAGTTTCAGTTAGCAGTTTAGATACGGCAATGATAGCAGTTCTTTCTAGATAGAATTTCAGTTTTACTAGGTGTTTCCTGGCAGCACCAAAATACTTTCTCTCTCATGTTCTGAAACTCTTGTGTGAGTAGCAATTCCAACGAAATAAGCGCACTAAAACAGGTAATGACAGAAAGAGAGTATCAGATCCCAACACACCTTGACGAGGCAGTACTTGCGCGAACTTCTGGAAGTTGAATGTCAAGATCGAACTACATAACACCGTTGAAGCATTGGCACCTGTTCCTGACTGAAGCTGTGCACTTGCCGCCTCTGAAGTGGGTGCAGAACTTGAAGACGAAGATGCAGATCCTTCACCTCGTACAGATTAATCTAAAAAAATACATATAAAGGAAATAATGCATTTGGCAATAAGATTTAAAATTCAGAGCTAATGCCGTGGTAGATGTCATGGAAAAATTCAGTCGGCTGAGCACTGAACTAACTGATCAGGTAAAAAAAAGTTCTTGTTCTTGGGTAAAAGTGAAGTTCACACATTCAGTTGTCGTTGTATCTCTTTTATTCAACTCGAACCACACCAGGCAGAGAGTCCTACGATGAGCAGAACTAACTCCAGCTATGCAGATTCAGTGAACAGACAATGTTGTGTGCTTCAGTTGTCGCTAAGTTAATAATTATGATACAATACTGCAACACAAACTAGAAATTCATATAGTTTTCCAAACAAGCAAGATGCTGTTCTAAAGCATACTATAATCTCCAGAAAGAGAGGTCATCTCTACCCATCACACTAGTGACCTACCCATAGCTACATATTAGTGTTGAAAATGATAGTATCCATACTAATCAACCACCCGGTCTCAAATAAGTAGGCGCATTAACAAGATGAGTGACAGAAAGGCAAGGTCGCATATTATTTTCCACGACGGCACATATCAGTAACACGCAGAATCACCAGGTTTGATTGTTGATGCTACTAGTATGATATGAGATCATGTACCAGGTTGACGGTGTCCCAGGCGGCGAGGGCGAGGATGTCAGCGCAGGACACGGAGGCGTTGCAGGACGCCTCGACCTGGGTTTCGATGGCGTCGATGACCTGCGCACCGAGTTGGCATTCGGCCCGCCGTTCTTCTCGCTGGTGAAGCTCGCGGTGTCGTCCAGCAAGATGGAGTTGGGGTCCTACACCTCCTACAGCTTCGCCAGCCTCGGATCCGCAAGGAGACACCACAGATCCAAGAGATGCCACGGACGAGCTCTCTCGCGCGGTGGAGGTAACGGCACGCGGGATTGAGAGGCGGCGACGTCGCGAGGCTGCGAGTGGGGAGAGAGAAGAGGCGTGTCCGGGGCAGGCGAGGGAGGCGGCGAGGCGAGGCGAGGCGGCGGCGCGGCGGCGAGAGAGGAGAGGCGAGGTGAGGGATTTCGTTCCCTGTGTCGCGACACGATTTTTTCTGGCCCGGGGAAAATGGCCGAACCCGGGGCAGGCCTTCCCGTGTTGATGGGTTGCCAAAGGCTGCGGTGGGCTTCCCTGGGCTGGCTTTCTCACAGGCGGCCTTCCCCGGGATTGGGCCGGGATCCCCGCGGGGAATTGAGTTCCCAAACGAGGCCTCACTTGGGTTTGGTACCGCGTCGAGCTGCCTGCAGTGTGGCTTGCTAATAAGCAGCTCGATCCATGCAGCAACGCCAGAGAGCATGTGGCCCCCACAACCAGCCACGTGTCAACCGATCTATCGCTCATGGGCATACATACGACGTGTCGATTTCTAGATGGACGCAGCGTGGTTATTTCTCATATCTTGCTTTGCTTGCATAAAAGAAAAGAGAGGGAGCTAGGGAGAGATGCAAAGCAGGTAGCTGCGTGCTGTGCTGTTCCCTTGCGAAATTTGGAGCTGACGAGCTTGCCGTTTGCGGCTATGGTGCCAGCCGGTCAGGCGTCACATCTCAGGAAAGCCATCGAGCGAGCTCACCACCCCATCTCCTCATGTATGGAGACGCATCATCCATGTGATCCATCTCAGCTAATCTTGCATTCTTCCTTCTTTCTTTTTGCGAAGTAATCTGGCATTCTTGCTTGGTTGGTTGCAGATTGCAGAACGTTAATTACCTTGCCTTTAGCTCGATCTATCAATGCCTGGCAATAAAAGAACTTGGAAGGAGGCGGACGGGTAGATGCATCAGCAGCTTGCCGTTTCAGGCTAAGGTGTGCTGCGGCCTGCTGGCCGGAACGAGATCGTCTGCTGTCGCTAGTTTAACGGCACGGCTGTGCCGTTCTTCATCTGAGCCACCGTTTGCAATTTTAACGATGGTGATTAGTCTCAATAGAAAAGCAGCCCGTGGTGCTAATATTTCTGGGCCTTCTCTGGCCTTGTTGGGCCCAATAGGCAGCACCATCTTCTGATAGCACTGAACTCATCTTCTCCACGGAGCTCACCGTCGTGGGCGCCCTGGTGGACAGCGCACATCAACATTTGCCGACGAGCACCAGCGGCAGGGAGGAGTGCAGCAACGGGGGAGCGTTACGTGAGATTGTGTGGTGGATATCATGTGGTGGTCATGGATAAGACGAAGCTTTCTATCCTTCAGCTCCATGACGCCATTAACAGGCAGGAGCTTATATCCCTATTGCGAGTTTGCGACACAGGAGCTTATAAGCATAAAAAACTCAAATATATTTCGATTGAACATACTCTCAGATTGCATGTACTATGCATCATCTCAGATAGATTGCACGAATTAATATAAGATCTGAGGAGTTTTTTTTTTTTTTGAGAACATCTGAGGAGTTGGTTGCGTGTGTATGTGCTTGACGCCAGACGCTCCGATTATCTGCCGCCGGCCAGATTACCAATTTTAATGGCCTAATTAGTGATCTTGGGCTATTAACCATCTGAGAGGGAGTCCACGTACATTATTAGGTGAAACGGCACGGCGTGCAGTTAAACTAGGGACGGCAGACGATTTCGTTCCCTGCTGGCCACGGTCGGCCAGCCGGTCAGATGTCACATTCAATCCTGACCGATGTTTCGAGCGGAGACGCATGCATGTGAACCATACTGCATTGACTCGTCACAAGATTACTGATGTCCATTGCATTGTTGGTTCGCTCGCGTGCAGCTGATTCAACCTCAGAAGAACAGAACGTGCTGACCTCAGATAGATGGACACAACTTTCCATTACTAGTAGTACACAACTAATAAATCCACACATATGTCAGAAAATAATTATTTTACATGACACAACTATAGTATTTGTTGTCATGTTGTCGTGAACCATAAGTAGGTTGCTGATTACAAGCTGTTACATGCATGTGAAATTTTCTCTCTCCTTTTTTTTTAAAAAAAATAGTCATGGAAGAATTAATGCACATAATTTTCAGAAACCATTTTAGCATTGCACTATGAATCTGCCTTCTGATCAATGAAAGCATGTCGCATAATAGGCGCATCAATGACCACTATATCTACTCCAGTAGACCTACATAGATAGTCAATCAACAATATATCTCAGAGCGAGCACAATCGATCTCTTGTTTCACACATAACTAATCAGATAGAGTCCATCATCAGTACGAAAGCGTAGTGTGCTTGATCTGCACCAGGGGAATTTGGGTATACTTCGATATCGTGAGAAAAATGCTGCCTCTGCATAACTCATGAAGAGGCACCCGGCTCACTGTTGTGCATGCTTCCATTCATGCAAAAATTGATTCTGGAGGAGAAAAACCTGTGCTAGATATGAAAGTGCATTAGAACATGAGAATGACTGCAGGGCAAGAATTGTATGACCTACCTCGCTGAATGTTATAATGGTGAAGTTCAAGGCAACAACCCAATAACTCATGATATAAATTCATCCGCAGAACGCTTTAGATGTCAGTGGCGATTGTAAGGCTACAACCATGTCTTGTTCAAGCCATGTGTTTCTAGAGTCGCTTTTGATGTAATGGTCGTCGTGAGATGTTGGAGCAAAACAAAGAAGCCTGATATGCCCGCAAGAGCTGGGAAGATGGAGTCACGTCAGGGTCAGAGATCGCCAACACGCCGTCCGGCATTTCGAACGGACTGGAAGCCGAACAAGCAAGCGGCCCCATACTTCACGAACAGTAGCGGCAGACGCGAGAGAAAGGTGCGTCTATTTATGAAGTGTAAATTCGACAGCAATCACGCATGGTGCTGTGACTGATGTTCTGTATGTCTGTAACAGGTTACAGCAAGATAGGAGAGCAAGCCAAACTATCGTACTTCGATGATGGGTACAAACCTGATATTGTGGCTTGTTGAGTCAGGGAGCCAGTCCGCTCACTTGAGCATCAATTGTTGGAAGTCTGCAAATACTCTGGAGGTGGAGGGGAGGAGGGTTCGCTGTGCTGCATGACTGCAGCGTGAGACCTCGTCGGATTGTTGGCTACCAGGCTACTAGGGTGGACTGGCGCGCTACGCCGCGCCCGGATGGACCACCTGTGTAGAACTTCCTCAGGGTTCGATTCAGAATCATGTAAATAAACAGAAGGTAAAGGTGTTTTCGAAATATTACCAAAGGGTTCGTCCTAACCTGATAAAAATACAGAGAAGGTAGAGGGTTATTTCACAAAATTGCCAAAGATCTCACGCGTTGCGCGACGTGGACACACGCTGTCCTCATTTTCTTCCTCCGCTCTTGTCCTGGTCGTCTTCTTCCACCCCCGTCCGAACTCACTCTCTCACTCTCTTCTCTAATGGCAGCGTGACAGGAGCTCCACCTACTGATCTAGCCACAAACGTTGAACCTTGAGCTCCGGTCGCCGCCCCTAGCAGCAGTGCGTCCTTTCGGACCATGCTCATGCAGCAGCGCGAGGCTCGGGCTGAGGAGGCGGGCAGGCGGCAGCTCGAGCAGCGAGCTCGACGGCTTGGTGGAGGAGAGCTGCGGAAGTGGAACGGCGAGACGACGGTCTGAGGTTAGAGGTCATTTTGTTTCAATTTGATTTCTTCCTCTCTCCCCATCACGCACAAACCTGGCGGCTTCAAAATGATGGCCGGGCACGGGCTGGTCTCCGACAGAGGAGCCCACATGGTCTGCAAGCAGGAGCAGCACGTGGTGAAGGCCCACCATGGCCGCCGACGTACGGCATCGACGTGGTCGTCGGGGAGGGTGGCCACGCCGTCAAAAAACCGACGCGGCCGTACGGTACGCGAGCACGTCGGCAGAATCGCTGGGAGAAGCGGAAACCTTTCCGCTATCAGAGTATATAGTTACTAGCTTTGTGTCGGGGGTGAGTTGGAGTTTATTTTAGTCGGCTTTAATTTCAGCCCGGCTGCTTTTTTACCTTGTTTGTAGTTGAGCTAGAGGCCGACTCATACTGTGCGCTTCAGCGCTTCCTTCTTTAATGCAAACACGAGTTGTTCCAGAAAAAAAAAGTTTATTTTTCTTTGTTCATTTTTTTTTTGGAAAGGAACTGTGGGGGAGATCCCCACAAAAAAAATTTCATTAAAAAATAGAACCAGCAAAAACCAGAGTCTTACAGGAAAAGCAAAAAGAAAAGGAAAGTCCTGCTACTGAACAAAAACCAGCAAGTTACAATGAATCAAGCCAATCCATCACTTCCTGTCGATCCTGTTACGGTCCCCTTCTTTATTCTCTCATTAAAGAAACAAAAAACATAGTAAGTTGTTAGGCTGCTTGAGTTATCAAACAAAAAGGAACTGTTTGTATTCAGTTAGAAATTAAATGTACTGATGTGATTCACTAATCCATTAGCACACGCGTGGACCTGTAGCTTATACGGGCATACCGCTATGTATGCACGCAGTATTCTTTTGGTTGCACGCACCTGCGCGTTATAGAATACAGGAGGGGAGCATGCACCAGCAACTGGTTAATGTTCGAGCTTTCAGGGATGAGTATTAGCAAGAAAACCAACCAAATGCAGCCTTTAAGAGTTAAGACCATGAAGAGGCATACTGTTCTGCTTCCTACATGCGAAAAGTGATTCAGAGAAGAACAGCATGCGCTCTAAAGTGGAATTTGCACTAACAAAGCAAAACTTGGATGATCCTCACAACTCACGAGTCTTGGTATAGTGTGGTGTTCCCCGCTAGCAACAACTCGATATAAATTCTTCCAAAATTGCTTCACCATATAATGTGAAAAGTGATTTTAGAGAAGAACAGCATGCGCCCTAGAGCGAAAGTGCAGTAACAAAGCAAAAATTGGTGAGCCCTCACGAGTCCTGGCTGGTACGGTGTGGTGTTCCAGCCCTCAATTCAATTTGAGTGTAAAATGAGTCATTATTTATCTTGGATGTGTCTTAGCTAACTCATTGTATTTGATTTTGTTTTAAAAGTGAGGTCGGTTCTAACGTGTCATGCTAAACAATTAATATATGTCATCGTAGGAAAAAAAAACATGTCCTGCTATAAATAAATATTTTGAAGAAAACATGCCATCCTAAAAATAAGAGGAGGTGCCATGTTAGCTAAAGATATGGCGGTATATTTTATAACGGTGTATTTAGAAATAGAAATTAAGTGTAGTTTGGATATTTTTATTATTCCAAAATTTAGCTATTTTGGACTCATAATGATATGGTCGGTAAATGTAACACCCCAAAATTTCCAAGCAATCAAAAAGGAATAAAAATCACTCAAATTTAATTTTTTGTCTCGCTCTTACCTTGCCACGATTTTTTTCAAAACAAAATGCACTAAATAAATTCAAACCTAGTTAGAATATGAAACTTTATAAATATTAAAACTAGTGCTCAAGTGTTTGCTTTCATTTAAAATTCACTAAAAGTTTGAACTTCTGAATTTACAACAAACTAAAAAAAATGTATGATAAACTCTAGCAAATTCACCTCGAATTTGAAACCTTTGAATTTAAACCTGCAGCCAAAACTCATCATATGCATTTTTGAGTTCCTTGTTTTATTTTGAGCGTTTGCTTGATTTTGTTCTCAGTCAAATTTGAATTCCCAATTCAAATTTGAGTTGTTGCCGAATCCCAAAAAAGAATAAACCTTTTCTTTCCCAAAACCCACGCAGGCCAATTTTCCCTCACCCCTCCTTCTTGGCACAGCCCGATACCCTCCTCCCTTTTCCTTTTTCTCCAGAAATGGTTGTGGGCCGCACCATTTCTCCTCGGCCCAACTAAACCCGACAATGGTGAGATACATTCTTTATTAGTACTCTTAATTCACAAATCAAATCTCATTCCAACAATGTAAAAGACCACCAAGAAAAGGAGGCAAGCAAGATTCAAATCACCATTCTAAAAGCATTGGTGCGTACATATGGGGCTAGAATATTAGAACCTGGCTATGTGTAGTCGTACAACTTTGTTCTAACCACAATCGTCTATCTTTGAGAGAACCAAAGGATCAACAGTTTAATTCCGTCAGTCATACATGAAACCACCTTTGGACATGTTCAGTCATATGCATACCAATTTTCATAATATAATTATGAGAACAAGATAATATGACATAATGGACTTTATACATTTGACTGTTATCAAAAGTCTGATGTTTTGTGCACGCACAAAAGATGCCTAGGATTATTAAATCACTCAACTCGTGCTCCTAAGTCCTATCAAAGCTTACCTTTGTTTCAGCGTATGTTAAAGCAAGGGTGAAAAGTCTGATGCAGGCTAGAGGTTTCAGTTTCCACGTGCAAGTAGCAGGTTATTTAGGTTGCGGTTTGGCGAGCGGAGAGGCTAGTCTAGTGCGACGTGCACGTCAAATTATGTATGTCTGTCCATGGCCATAGATGGGGTTGGGTGGAGGAAAGAGACGGTTCGGCCTGCCCACCACCGCAGACGCTGACCGTGATGATCGTATGAATATGATGCAGCACGCACGGAACAATTCGTGTCATCAAACTTTTTTTTTTTTGAAGGAATGCCATTCGGCGCACTTTATTGATACTCAAACATAGTTACATCGTTTGTTAACAGTCCTATAATGAAGCTAGGGGGGTCATCTACCCAAGTACAAGAATTCTTAGAAGAAAAAGCTACCCTAGCCAGTTCATGCGCTACTTGATTGGCATCCCTATTACAATGCTCAATAGAAATATCAGCAAAATCACGCCATAAATTAGTGCACTCCTCATAGATGGCCGCCGCCGTCGATGCCGAAAAGCCCCCTTCCTGCATGGTGTCGACAACCTGCATGCAATCAGATTGCACGATAAGGCGGTTACATCCAATTTGCTGTGCAAGTGCCAGTCCATCCTTGAGTGCATAAGCTTCTGCCATTGGCGCATCGAACACACGTTCCAGATATCTTTGGCCTGCTGCGATGCATCCTCCTCCTGCATCTCTTATCACAACGCCTGTACTGCCACATCCCGTGTCTGCGTCGAAAGCTGCATCCACATTGATCATCAACTTCCCCTCCGGTGGCTTTTTCCAGCTTTGTCGAACCCTTGTTATCTTCTTACTACTAGCCATCATATAATTACTAGCAAGGGCTGCAATCGACATCGCTGATCTGGAAGTGCGCTGTAGGCTTTCTCTATGCACGAATTGTCTTCTTTCCCACCAAATGTACCATCCACCTGTTAATATAATCTCAGCCAGACCCACATTATTAAGCGATGGAACTTGTCCGCCTATCCGAATCACTTCCTCAATCAAAACAGAGCCTGACCGATCAATGTTCAGTAGACCTTCTATCTGATTCAACACACCCAGAGAACTCCAAATCTCCTTTGCTCTGTCACATGTAAACATCATATGCTTTATATCCTCACATCCCGTATGACATATGGGGCAGCCACCAATATTGCCTATGTGTTTATTTGCAAGGACCCCTCGGCAAGGAATTAAACCATGCAAAGCACGCCAACCAAAAATTTTAATCTTCCCAGGAATATCTAGTTTCCAGAGATTTTTCCATACCTGATTATCACCCATGTCGCCTGCAAGGTCTGGATTAGAATTTCTACTCACAAAGCTGTGCTTCCATTGGCAATGGTACGCTGATCTTACTGAGAATTGACCATTCCGGTTGTGATGCCAAGCTACGAGGTCCTCCCTTCCTTGAGATATCGGAATCTGGAGAATACGATGGACATCAACCTGCCAGAACAATGATTTAATCAAGTCTTCATCCCATGTACCATCAACTGGGTTTATCAGCTCATCCACTGTTCGCACTATATTGTTTCCCCTCGGTGTTTGGATTTTCAGATTATGACTCGATGGGATCCAACTATCCTCCCATATCTTGATCTGTGTTCCATCCCCCACTCGCCATATGTACCCTTGTTTGAAACATTCGAGGCCTGCAAGTATACTCTGCCATGTGTAAGAGCTACCCGACTTCTGCTTCGCCTCAAGAAGTTTTCCATCCGGGTAATATTTGGCTCGAAGAACCCTGGCGCACAGCGAGTCTGGTTCACTTAACAATCTCCAAATTTGTTTTGCAAGCATTGCTAGATTGAAACTGTGTAAATCTCTAAAGCCCATACCTCCTTGCTGTTTCGGGATACAGAGTTTCCACCAAGCTCTCCAATGAATTCTTCTATGCTCATCGTCATCACCCCACCAGAATTGTGAGATAGCGTCTGTTATCCCTTTGCAGATTTTTTTCGGGATTTTGAACACCATCATCGCAAAGACCGGCACAGCTTGAGCAATGGATTTTATTAGAACTTCCTTTCCTCCCATACTGAGTAGCTTTTCCTTCCAGCCACTGATTCTAGCTCGGACCCTGTCTACCAAATGGCGAAAACAATCACTTCTGTCAGCCCCCACTAGAGCCGGGAGCCCTAGGTACTTATCATTCAAAGACTCCGTCATGATGTCCAGAACACCACACACATCCGCTTTGACGTCCACATGTGTATTTCCAGAGAAGTAAATGCTAGATTTTGCTACACTCAATTTCTGCCCCGAGCTACTACAGTAATTGTCAAGTATATGCTTTAGCTTCTCTGCATTGCGTCGATCGGCATGCATAAGAATCAATGAGTCATCTGCAAAAAGAAGATGGGACACAATCGGTGCATCCCTGCAGACTTGCACCCCCTCTAGCTCGCCTCTTTCTTCTGCCCCTCTGATCATGCTTGAGAGTCCTTCCGCTACAAGCAAAAATAAGTAGGGAGACAAGGGGTCTCCTTGTCTCAGACCCCTTGTTGGCGTGAAAACTTCTGTTTCCATGGAATTAAATCTTACATTATATTGTACTGAAGTAACACAAGCCATAATCAGCTTAACCCATCTTCTATCAAAACCCATCTTATTCATTATACTTTCAAGAAACCTCCACTCAACTCTGTCATACGCCTTGTGCATGTCCAGTTTTACAGCACAGAGACCCCTTTTCCCCTTCTTCCTCTTTATAGCATGTATAGTTTCATAAGCCAAAAGGATATTATCTGTAATCAACCTCCCCGGAACAAAAGCACTTTGATGATCGCTTATAATCTCGGGTAAAATAACTTTGAGCCGGTTAGCAATCATTTTTGAAATCACCTTGTAAACTACATTACACAGGCTAATAGGTCGAAACTGAGATACCTTGTCTGGGTTGTCAATTTTAGGAATCATCACAATCGTAGTATTATTCCACCCCTCCGGGATAGTAGCTGAATTCACCGCCTCGAGCACCTCCTTGACCAGGTCGTCCCCAAGCAAATTCCAAAACCGCTTGTAAAAGATAGCATGCAAACCATCCGGTCCCGGGGCTTTTAAATCTCCTATACTGAACAAAGCATTCTTTACTTCTTCATAAGAAAAAGGAGCTAGTAGTGAATCATTCATCTCAGCGGTGACTGTTCTGCGTACATCTGCCAACACTGACATGTCTGGCTCCTGAATTTCACTCGTAAAGAGGTTAATAAAATAATCCTTTACCATATCACACATGACGTCCCTGTCTTCATGTCGAACCCCTTGGTCATCGACTAGCCCTTTTATAGTATTCTTCTTCTTTCGCATTGAAGCAAAATTCTGGAAAAAACTAGTGTTACGATCACCATGTTTAAGCCAGTTAGCTCGGGCTCTTTGGATCCAGACCATCTCCTCTTGTTCCATCAACAGTTCGATGCGCACAAGCATCTCCTTTTGTGCTGCTATGTTTGCATCAGTCATTGGGCTTCTACGTAATTTTTCTAGCTCCCTCTTCAACTTTTTCATCCGTTTAACAGGACCTTTTAAAACTTCCTTATCCCAAACATGAAGCTCCTCGTGTACGCTATTGGCCTTCTGCATGAAGGTAGGGCCCTGCCCCCGAGATGCTGCTCTAGCCCATGCCGCCTTCACCATCTCCTCTACGGTTTCTTCTTGGAGCCACCTCGCTTCGAATCTCTTTGGCCTGTCTCCTTGAACTTGTGCCCCATCCAGATGGTCCATATCAACAATCAATGGTCGGATTTTAAGTAAAGTGGGGCCATTACATAGGTGTAACACCTCTGGTTACACTTTTACATTGTCGAGGGGTTACGCTGTGGGTCTAAAAATATTTTTCCCTCACCGTGAAATCATACCCGCCCGCAGTACACAGGCCCGGGGGCTTCTACCTCTGCGTGAAATTAGCTGGGTTTCCTACCGCAGCCGCCTCCCTTTCCTTCAAATGCTTTCCTTCCATTTTCTCTGCTGATTTCCTTCCTCCGCCGCCTCCCCCACGCCTTCTCTCTTCTTTCCTCCCTTCAGAACCACATCGGTGGAACTTGGAAGTGGAAGGAGGGAGACCAGACCGTGAACGGCAGGTGGTGAGCGAGCGGGACCACAGCGTGCTTCTTCATCAAGGACCGCCTCTACAACATCCTTCGCCAGCTGCAGGCACGGCGCCGACCCGAGCATCCGGCTGGGCTTCTTCGCCGAGATGACCTGACCACGCGCCTACGTTGGATCGCGGCAGCGAGGGTGTCTTCGACGCCTCCATCCTTCGCAGCGTAGACGGCGGCCTGATCTGAAGGAGGTGGCGGCCCTCACACGACCCTAACCTCCTGCCTATCGCCTGCTTATCCCCATCGACAACACCATTTATCTGAGGTAGTACCCATCCGCTCCTCAATTGCTGCAGATCGGATCCCACAGTTTCTTTCGTGAAATATTTTTCTTTGTTTCCTTCTTCTAAATTCGTTTGCAATGCTATATTTTACTCACTTTGCAACTTGATGGATTGCTAAAGCACTGAAACACCTAGATTTCGTTACTGATATCCATGTCTCCAAAGTGTTTGATAAATGTCTGTATGAACTATTAAATTACAGGTTCTTTCTATGACACTGTAGTGTCGAATGGGTACATAAATTTCATCACAGGATAGTGTTGAGTGGGTACATAAATTTCATCACCGAGATGTCTGAGTATCCAGTAATTTTAGTTAAACATCATTAAAGACAAAATTATAATCTGATTAATTTTGGAGACTTCCTCAACTCCGGGATTTATTCCAATGCAACAAATGGCTGACTGTAATAGTCAAAGCTCTGTTCATTTAGATCCTTTTTTTAATTCTCTATAATTCTGAATTCTTGTTGTAGGTCAGCAACTCCATACGGATATTTGACAATGCTTACGAAAGGCACTGGGTTCTTGAAATGTAGAAGGCAATTCTGGATTAGATGGAGTGTACCATTCTATGTCTTACTGGTGTGGAAAGAGGCTGTCGGCTGATATTTCAAGATGATGTGCCATGTAATTTTTTATTACTGAAACTGGTACAAGTTCATGTACAAGTGCCTGACCAGATGTCTTCGCCCATCGAACAAGTGTGCGTTTCTGATCCTTTTTGTCCTTCCATTTGTTTCTGATCCTTTTTTTGTTTGCTTTGCACAGGAAAATAAGCGTGTGCTTTTTTTTTTTTTTTGCGCCAGTCTGAACTCCTCTTAAATTTGGTTGATGTATATATGTTTGGACCAAGTTGGGGTCTATTCTTTTGTAGGCAATAAGATTTATTTTATTGCACTAATCATACAGGGCTAAGAAACAAGATCATTTCACCTTCCGCAATTATCGGTGATCCTTTTTAAATTTACCTATTTTTTGCACCAATATTGGTTGTTCAATTTACCATTCAAAATTTAAATTGTTTAATAGGCCTTCCTATCAACTACAGTTTTCTATTAAAGGTACATTTCCTCCTTTGAGTTTTCAGTTTCAATACGGTTTGAGCTGTTGAAGTGTGAATAATCTCTTAATTGCCAATTACCTTGATTATCAGTTTGTTCAATTCACCATTTAAAATATCACTAGGCCTTCTGTCTATCTGGAGAAATTAATTATCAATTTCTCTTACGATTTTTTCCCTGGAAATAGTGATGCATGCTCAAAAGTAGTGATGCTCATGATCAGCATTTTGTAGGGTGTCTTGTTCATTTTTGGGATAGTTAGTTCATTTCCTGGAATTTTTGTCCATACAGCTATAGCTTTTATACAAGTACTAAAAAAGTTGATTTGGATTATTTATTTCCTGCTTCGAATGCTTGGGAAAGTGGTGGCTATGAGTTTATAGTTGTGAATATACTGCATTGTGGCCCTTAACTCTTAAGACCATTATGACCCTTCAGTCTAGGATCATTTGCGCTGCAATGTGACCCTTTAGTCTCAGGAGCCTACATTGATCAAAGAATAAACTTGTGAAATTTGGTTGGCACTTGGATGAGTAATTTGTTTGTTTTAATGATCAAATGATAAGAAATTCTGATCCGAGAAAATCGTTGTTCGCTAGAATGTTGAAATGATGTGGAATAATCTTGCCGTCATGTTTCGCTAGAAAATCGTTGTAGCATCCGCCTGCTGCTTGCCTCTCCTGGCTCAGGATCCAAGCAGAGTTTCATTGAACATTTTTGTGCATATCAGGGTTACTTCAGTTCTTTCTAAATTCTAACAGTTATGGCTTTCATCAATTTTGTTCCTTTTTTTTTAAAAAAAAAATGGAGCAGACACCTTGCCTGCTATCTTTTCATTCTTTTTGCTGAAGAAGAATGAAACTTGGATTGTTTTCATTGATTCACAGACTTTATCTCTATGAACCTTGGATTGCTGGCCTGAATGTAACGTGTCAACCAGCCTACAAGCATCTTATATGTTGATGAAGATCCTAAAACACATTCTTCAAAGGTATATATTGTTTTTGTATTTCAATTGACTACAATCATTTGTCTTTAGATTTTATTTTTTACAAGATTATGAAAGTTTTGTTGTCTTCTTTGTGAAATTATATGCTGAATGAATGTACCCTTTTAAAATTTGGATCAATGTCTTGATGCTTTGATCCATTTTCTTGTACTGTGTAACCATGATTTCTTGGTGTCCTCTATATTATTTGACTTATGCAGGACTATATTGAAACCAACAGATATGAGATGAGCCAGCAGAGTAACAAGCGAACTGATTTCTGTGCTGACTCAGGAGATCTCAGGAGATCAGGCTGTCAGGTAAGCCAGTGGATGACCATAGCTAAAAGTTATTGGCATGATTATTACACTGTTACACATAGGACATGCAATTTCCTCTTGCAACCTTAATAAATATGAGTCAAGGTACCTCTTTATAATTCTTTGACCAGAGTGTGATCTGTTTCTGTTACATTATTTGATTCATTGTTGGCAGGATTATAGAGAAACCAACCGAGATCAGATGAGGTAGCAGATAAAGAATATCTTGGCGATTCATCATACCTCATGAAGAGCCACAAGGGAGCTAATTGATGTTAAGAGATCAGACTGTCGGGTAAGCCAAATGATGACCAAAGCTTGGTCTCTACCATTTTGCTTACATGAATAGTCTGTGTTCTGGTAGCTCGCTACTATACCTCGCCGTCAGTTAAGCCAAAAAGATGACCATAGCTTGGGTCTCCTCTTCATCATGTGGGCCGACAAGAAGAAATTGTGATATTAAGGTAATTGCTTACATGATCAGCTCCTCCTGGGCACGATGCGAGCCCGGAGCGGGTGCTTCATGACGACGGTGAAATCCAGCACCTCCGTCATATCGACGGGCTCACCGTCCGCCGGCGGCAGCCACTCCAGCTCCCTGACGAGGCTGCCAACCAAGGCCTCCACTTGCAGCATCCCCAGCGTGTACCCCGGACACATGCGGCGGCCGGCGCCGAAAGGCATCATCTTGATCTCCCTGCTCCCCGTGACGTCCACGTCGCAGCCCTCGCCGCCGTCGAGGAAGCGCTCCGGCCGGAACTCCAGCGGAGCCGTCCACACCGTCTCGTCGCGGCCCATCTTCGCCACCAGGAAGTTCACCTCGGCGTCCTTAGGCACCGCGTAGCCGCCGATCTCGGCGTCGGCGTCGACGCCTTGCACGCCGTGCGGGAGCAGGAAGTGGGCCGGCGGGTGCAGCCGGAGGCCCTCCATCACGACGGCCTTGAGGTACGGCATGGTCGCCTGGAGGTTGCTGCCGCTTTCTTCTGGTTCCCATGATTTCACCTCCTCGTACACCTTGGCTTGGATGTCGGGGTGGTTCACCAGCTCGGCCATGATCCACTCCAGCAGCGTCACCGTCGAGTCCGTGCCGGCGTTGAGGAACTCGGAGCAGAGGTTCACCATCTCGGAGTCGGTCAGCGGCTCGTCGGCCACGCGCAGCGCCAGGACGGAGTCGGCGTAGCACGGCGGGCCGGTGGCCGCGTCGCGCCTGGCGCGGATGAGCGGGACGAAGATCTCGTCCTGCCTCCGGCGCACGGCGACATACGACTCCCACCGCCCGCGGAAGAGCCTCTTGGTGACGGCCGGGAAGAAGGCGAAGACCGGGAAGCTGGTGATGGAGCAGAGGATCCGCAGCTGCAGATCCTGGATCTCGTCCAGCGCCTCGCCGCCGAGCCTGGCGCCGAGGCTCATGTACACCAGCAGCTCGAACAGGGCGCGCCGGAACAACGGCCTCACCTCGACAGCCCTCGGTCCGGCGCGGAGGAGGTCGGCCACGAGCGCGTCCCGCGCCCGCCGCCTCGCCGGCGCGAAGAGGCTCACGCGGGCGGGGTGCAGCGCTTCCGCGGCGAGGTTGCGGCGGACGAGGCGCCAGTAGGGCCCGTAGGGCGAGGTGCTGATGTCGCGCGAGCCGGCGGTGAAGAGACGCCCCGGCTCGAAGAGCGGCGGCCGGTCGGCGAAGGTTGCGCCGCCCTGTACCAGGACGCGGTGGGCCAAACGGCGGTCGGCGACGAAGACGAGCGTGCGGAAGAGGCGGATGGAGATGACGGGGCCATAGCGCGCGTGCAGCTCCAGGAGCAGGGGCCCCAGGTCAAAAATTGATCGGCGGAGAGCCAAAAACTTGGCCAGGAAGACCAGCGCCCAAGGTCCCGGAGGCAGCCGGCCCTTACTGTTTGATGTGGAGCTCTTCCGGCCATGGCCATGGTGAAGCAACAAGGCAAGCGAAGCTGCAAGGGAGAAGGTGACGAAGAAGAGCAGCATGGGCGAGGTGAAGTCCATGGCTGCTGCTCACAGCTTGTCTCACACTGAGCTCCGGCGTCCTGTTAGTCGTACGTTTACCATGGTTATGTATCTTCAATCCTAATCTTCCGATCAAGTGTGAGTTCTTTATCCTGAACGTCATCTAAAAAAAGTTGAGGGTAAATACCTGATATACAAATTTATGCTTCGCTGCACATGCAATCTATTGAAATTTATGTCATAAATCAATAAAAAAAACCAGCCAAATGACCCAAAACTTATGTGATTGAACAATTTTTGAGCTTGGGAATACGCGGTCACCAAATCCTGGGTTCCGCCACTGCTCTTGTCTTGTGGATGGCGACGTGGAACTGGATAATAGTTTAGACGTGATCCTGAGCCCCGTGACCAAATCAACCTTATTAAGAAAATTCAGCCCTCAAATCATGAGCCAACGGGATCGACAAAAGTCGTATCATTGTGTTGATTTGGTCACCAAATACTTGAGGCGATCCTCCCCATCCACAACGGTCATCACATTGCGGCGAGCGTTATCCCTATAGTAGGAGATAGGCAGTTTTTTGAGCTGCCTGTATCCCTGACATGCAGAGTCGCAACATAACTAATCATTCTGTAAGCTTATCTATTATTTAAGAAAGTAAGCAGTGGGAAGAGTGGCGTACAAGATAGGCATCACGAAATTCAATCAAGTAAGTAATAACTGAAGCGAATGGAAACAAGTTTATTACGAAATATGAAGCTGCGTAGGTAGGGACGTTATGTATCATCAGAAATGACTAACTACGAGGCTGCTCAAATATCCAATGCAATTCGAAGAGAAGTCACTACTACTGGAGGTGAATTGTGGTGTTCATCGTAGGCGCCAGCTGATCGACCAGCGTGTTAGCCCGGCGGACACAATTAGCCGTCGTTAATGGATCACGATGGACTTGGTCGGCGGGAAGAGCTGACGCGCCGTGATGTGCTACTTCTAGATGGTCAAAAGCCCGACATAAGTCGAGGGCGTCCAGTGCGGCGGCCATGGCGACACCCGCCGGCGTCCTGAATGGGTTCGTCGTCTCAGGGGCGCCGGCCTCGGCAGCGAAGGGCCGAGGGGCTTCAATTCATGGAGCTGGAAGCAGGCCACGGTGACCTCCCACGGGCCCTTGCTGCTCGCCTCGAACCTGTCGATTTCCTCCAACGATCTGACCACCACCACCACCTCATTCTTCTGGGGCTCCATCGCTCCGTCTTTGGAGCGTGCGATCTGATCGTCTCTTCTCTCGCTTCCTTTTATTTTGGGGAGAAAAATCCCCCTCAAACTGATACCCACTCGGAGCCGGATACCCAAAACAAGTTCGAACCGACATTTACGTTCTAAACGGCCGTTGCAAAAGTTGTGGTTACTTGCAACATATAGGACCAAATAGTTGTGGTGGTTTTGTAAAATTAACTCTTATAATTATGTCCGCATCAGACTTGAGGATGGCGATGTGAAACCGGAGAATATAGTTTGACGATCGTGTTGCTGTGTACGAATCTACACTCCAGTCAAATCTCATTCCAACTTGAAACTCTTGTACGCTGGTTTCTTTTTTGAAAATAAGGCAGGAGCACTGCCATTCATTAAGAAAGAAGAATATAGAATTACAACCTAAGATTACATAGACTAACCCAGCGAAAATGCTAGGCCCAGACCATGGTCATCACCTAGTCCGGGTAAAAGAAACAAAGCACACTGAGGCCAACTGATAAGATCGAAGCTCGGTGAAGCAGACAACAACTGTTGCAGCCAAACTTTATTCTGAACTTTCGTTCTTTTCAGCAATCAACGACTGACGATGTTCCAACTTGAAAGCTTAGCTTCTGAAAAGTGACGCAAAACCACTGCTAGCTTAGATTCTTGGATATGTGGCAGCTGCAGGTAAAAGTTTCAGCTATGTAACTCAGACTCACAAAGCTCCTCACGGTCTTCAGTAGAGTTACTGGACAACTTGGGGACAGCTCCCCACTGTATCTTCTTCTTCCTCACTTCGTTGCACATTCTAGAGTCGCGCTTGCCACTGAAATCTTTGTCTATCTTTATGAGAAATAAGCAAGAGTGCTGCTGGTACAACTGCACTTTGCGTTCGAATGACTACTAAGCAGCATGCTGATGCAGGAGGTGAGGCTTTCATTCTGCCGTAGTATGACTTACATCGCTACTGGATCTTTTTCCACCTAGGATTGCACTGTCTGCTTGCTTTCTTTCTTCTTCTTGACGGCCACTTCTGAGCGCTTCTTCCTTGTCTCCATGGTTGGTCCTGTCAGTTATTTCTTGTACCTGCCAGGATACTTTCGCAGCTTGAGATCATTCGCTTTCTGGATTTCCCCGGTGAACCCCCACTTAGCCAAAACCTTATGGACCATCTTGACAGTTAGTTTCTGTTTCTTCGGTTTTGTACGCTGGTTTCCACTTACCAAAGTTGAGTTGACACAGCTACCGATAACTGGTAGCACAGAGCAAATTCCGTACCATGGGACGCTGCTGTGCGTACGTACACAAATCCACTTAAATTCATGGCATGACAGGATGCAAAAGATTGCACATAAACCGGAAGCTATGAACACAAGCAGTTACATGTAACAGATGTGTGCGGAAACACAGAGGAGGGAAACTATTTCTATTTTCTAAAAAAGAAAAACTTACATGTGGGTTTTTCCGAAATTTTATTCGGGTCTGGCGAGACATTTCCTTTTTACCACTACTAGTTATTAAGTCGATCACTTACGCACGCTGTATGACGAGACGAGGAGGTCCTGGGTATGATGCGAGCCCGGAGCGGGTTCTTCATGACGACGGTGAAATCCAGCATCTCCGTCATGTCGACGGCCTTACCGTCCGTCGGCGGCAGCCACTCCAACTCCCTGACGAGGCTGCCAACCAAGAACTCCACTTGCAGCATCCCCAGCGTGTACCCGGGACACATGCGGCGCCCGGCGCCGAAAGGCATCATCTTGATCTCCCTGCTTCCCGTGACGTCCACGTCGCAGCCCTCGCCGCCGTCGAGGAACCGCTCCGGCCGGAACTCCAGCGGCGCCGTCCACACCGTCTCGTCGCGGCCCATCGCCGCCACCAGGAAGTTCACCTCGGCGCCCTTAGGTACCGCGTAGCCTCCGATGTCCGCGTCGCCGCCTTGCACGGCGTGCGGGAGTAGGAAGTGGCCCGGCGGGTGCAGACGGAGGCCCTCAAGCACGACGGCCTTGAGGTACGGCATCGCCGCCTTGAGGTTGCTGCTGCTTTCGTCGAGCTCCTCTGGTTGTGATCTCACCAGCTCCTCGCGCAGCTTGGCCTGGACGTCGAGCTCTTGTGGCCACGGCCATGGCGAAGCAACAAGAGGAGACAGGCTGCAAGTGAGAGGGTGACCAAGAGCACGGGCGACGTGAAGTCCATTGCTCTTGAGCTTGCCCCGTCTTGCTACATGTAAAAGCTTATCATTTGAATCTTCCTCCACTCTCGCATCTTTAGAAATTTGCCCTTCTCTCCACATGCTTTATAAATTATATGCGGCAGGCGATACGGAACTGGAGAATATAGTTACACGTGACGTGATCCTCAACACCAAAACTTTATTATTAGGAAATCTCAACTGCTCAAATCATGAGCCAAGATTCCCATTTTCTGATCTTCCCCTCCTTAGCGAGTTGTATCAATTAGTATCAGGATCTTCCACCACTGTATCCCAATGTACACTCCAGTCAGCTCATTCCGGCTTCAAATTCTTTTATTCAGCCTCACTGTATTTCAATGTATACTCAAACTGACACGGCTACTGATAAGGGAAACTTCCTACCATCACCAGACACGATACAGTACCGCACGTTCAAAAATCCACTGAAATTCATGGCATGACAGGATGCAACAGACTGTAAGTAAACCAAACACTGAAAAGCTGTAGACGCAAAACATAGGGAAATCGAAAACAGGGAATTTTGACACACTACAGGTGTTTAACAGCGTGCTCAGTGCTAAGCCTTACAGCACACAAGCTAGAAAAACGCACAAGCTTAAGCCAAACACTACATCACAGCACACAATAGCAAATAGAACATGTCCACCCAGGTCGGGAAAACACACGAATAAAACCAATTTAACCGCGCCTCAAAGTTATTATAGGTCATACAGAAACACAATAGCCAAGTCTATGGCTAAGTAGCATAAAACATGCATGAGCTACACCCAAGATAAGCAACATCTGGACAAGCTTAGAGATTACAGGAACATAACTTTCTAAAACATCAGCTCTCAGTTCAAGTCTAGAAATAAAACTGCATAAACAGCTATTCAGTTGACTGTAACTGGGTTATGCGGCTTTACTGCCTACTCCATCAACTCCCTCCAGCATCCTTTACATCGATGGCGAATTCATACTCCTGATCACAGCCAAGGTAAGAATCTGACATCAAGTAAATCATGTAATCCTTTCTCCCTGCTTCCGCCGGGGCAGCGAACTCAAGCTTCACTCTTGCCCTCTTTTGGAGCGCCACTCTTTTGATTGCCAGCAACTGGTTAGTGGAAGTATCACCGATCACCAGCCACCACCCTTCCTCCTTGGGCTTTGGGAACCTTGGTGCATGAACTGGCCCAACTTCAGAAGGCAGGTTTGCCATGTCACGCTCCAGGGTCACCTGCACAGTTACATTGTCACCAGCACCTATATCATCACCGTCACGGACCTCATAAGCCATATCAACATTGGGGAAACGTTTCAAGAATTCAACTATGTCCTGCAGCTGAGAGTTTGATAACTGCAAAAGATCCCGCATCTCATCACCACTAATCTCAGCAAGATCAAAGATATTCTCAATGGGCTTTGCTTCATTTTCCTGGCACCTCCGGGCCAAATCCTTTGTGAAATGGGGAAGTTGAAGAAGCACAGAATCACGATCCCACATGCCTTGCGTCACCATTTGACTTAACTCCATAGTATTGAGAGCAAGACTAAGCCAGCCATTGCTGGAGATAACATCAACCATTGCCTGCAGCAATCTGTGTGCAGAAAGAAGAATCTCCCGCTGATCAGCTGCCAAATTCCCTACCACAGTGTGCCTTGAAAAATGGGCTTGCAGCAGCGCATTGGCCTTGACATGTGGATCACCATACTTGGGCTTCTCTATAGAAAACCTCTGGTGCCGAACAAGCCTTTCAATGTATTCTTCCTCACCAGGTCGACTTGGAAGCTCAGCATATTCAGAAGCAGATGCCAGAATCTCCAGGAGACCTTTCATCTTAGTCTTCTGGGTTAGCATTGAACTGAAACGTTCAATAGTTGTGTAGCTAATGTAGTAGTATGACGCGATGAGACCAAGGTTGAGGGGTTTCAGGTACATATCCTCCTCTATAGCCACACACTTACTTGACTCTAGGTCATTCAATATGGTCTCAACCATCTCCGAAAGATGATCTGAAAGATGCCTGTGACTGACACCCTGAAGATTGTAGTAGTTAGGATTCTTTGTCAACCGCCGATACATGAAAGTCCAAGTAAGGTAATCCACTGCGTCTTGCTTATTTTCTACGACACCCACCACCACCTCAGCATTCATATGATCATGCAAGAAATGATGAAGATGGCTCTCAACAGGGAAGGCCTCGAAAAGGAACTTCTTGTAGTATTCTTTGCGAGGTGCATGGCACAATATGACACATTTTCCAGAGTTATCTTGGAGTGGCCTGCTGGCATGACCCATCATTTGAAGCAGATCTGTTATCGGATAATCAGTGTGAGCATTCTCACGGCCATCATAATACTGGGTCCCCATGACAACAACCAAATGAGCAGGCAATGATCTTCCCCAGCACATTGTGCTGCTCGCAACACAAACTTGGATCCTCCCACCAAGGAACAGCTGGGTTACAAGTTCTTGATCGAGTTCACTTAGACCCTCATGCAAGTAGCCTACACCACATTTAAGCGTATTTCTGAGCGTCTCTTCTTCCACACCTCCTGTGAAAGTATCCATCTCATCTTCTGATCCAAGAAGAAACGGCGTTCCACCACCCTCCGCACTAGAGTATGCACACAAGTCCAGTGCAGTCAACCTCGCATGCTTCCTAGTGGGTACAAACACCAATGCCGGTTTACCACTCTTCGCATGTTGTGTGATGGCAGTGTATGTAGGCTTTGTCATTGCTTGCATCCGTGCCTCAAAGTTTGCTATATCCACACCCTGAATATGAATTTCTAGAGGCACAGGTCGCACTGCAGGAGGAAAGTTGAAGAGACCATGAGAGGTGGCACCGATCCATTCACCGAGATCCTTGGCATTTGCAAGTGATGCTGAAAGTGCTACAATACGTATGTTGCTACCAATGTGACTTGAAATGCGCCTCATTCTTGATACAATTATTTCCAGAACATGTCCCTTCTCAGATCCGAGTAAATGAAGCTCATCAACAATAAATAAGCTGACTTGTTGGATGTGCTTTCGCTGTTTCCACCGGCGAGACAGTGCATCCCACTTTTCAGGAGTACTGATTATTATTTCCCCCTTATCAAGAAGCTTCAAATCAGCAGCAGTTTCACCTGTGAGCTCAACTACCTTGGCAAACTCACCAAATTTCCGCTCCCAGTCCTTGAATCTCTCTTTTGCAAGTGCTTCGATGGGAGCTATATACACAACCCTCATGTTACTCTCACCAGAGACTGCCTTCTGGTGGTTCCTTAGTATAGCAAACTCCGCACATATCGTCTTCCCACTGCCTGTTGGAGCAGCGACCAACACACTGTCATCACTGTTATACAAGACAGTGAACACTTGCGTCTGGATGGGATTGAAATGCTTGAACGCACTATAGAGGCCTTCGTATCGTGCATTTCTCAAGGCAGTAACGGGAAGAGGCTGCAGATCAAGCAACTCAGTTGGTGGAGCATACTTCTCTGGTAGAATTAAGTGCCTAAAACAGACAGGGAGAATTGTCTGAGAACCAAGCCACTTGTCAGACACCACACGGATAAAGTATTGAGGGGGCAACGGCTCGTATATTGGCACTGTGAAGCTCAATGTATGGTCTTCATCCACATACTGTTTCTTAAGCATAAAATACTCATGGTGAAGAATGTATTCTCCGTCATTGTCCTCAACGATAACCCAGAAGGGCTCCACATATCCATGCACCTTATCATCCCACTGGAAATCAGGTGTAATAGTCAGCTCAAAACTCAATATTGTACGAGTAATGGGTTGGACATGGGCTGACAGGTTTAACTTTGGTAACTGGTGGATGCACTTGTGCAACTGCCTCCCCATTTTGGGAAAACGGATGAGCTCACCAATTTCCTGTGATGAAAGGTCATAATATCTCTCCCAAGACAACTCCTTTTTCTCCAGTTTCATAAGGATCTCCTTTGGGATTCCAGGAAACTGACGAAGGGGTGTTTGGACACTCCACATCTGCTTATCAACCATCTTGCAAAGATTGAGAGCCTTCTCTGCTAGTTGAGCCCACCCTCTCTTCAAAACTATCTCAAATAGAGCGCGTAACAGACGACCAGCACTCTGCATTATAGAGAAGAAGAGCACATAACTATACATACCATACAAGAAAGCAATCTGAGGTTCAGGAAGTGTATAGAAGCAAGCAGCTCAAGTTAAGAAAGTGATATACAGGAAGAACATGTTACCTGTCTGATGTAGACCATATCAGAGCTAAGGGAAAGCCCCTCCAATTTCAGCCTAGAAATATATGCTTGCAGAAGAACATTGATCTTTGCGCTGGGTTCCTCCAAGCTCTCTTTCACAGGAATTGGCACACGATCCAAAAGCTTTGCCAGTTCCATTTTCTCGTCTTGCCGAACACCAACATACTTAAATTCTTCACTCAATGAGAACAGCCGACACAGCTCAATATCACCCATTGTAGGTTTCAGGTACTCGTTGTATGTGGAAATAGTTCCATGACTAATATAGTAATAACTGGCAATCCTTCCCAGGTCAGTAACTTGAAAGTACCCAGTTTTTCGGTCATACTTTATCAAATTGTTCCTATCCAATAGATTTGCAGCAGAGTGTATCTGCAGTAGCACAAAAATACAAGGAAAAATGAAGAACAGAACAAGGATAGCAAATAAGCGGTGAGAGATGACATATAAATATAAACAATTAAAAAATATGAGTATCAAAATAAATGCAGTCTAGATTAATCTGATGCTTCCTCAGATCTTGTGCTAGTACCATGAAGAACATCAAATGATCATTACAACTATGTGGATCATTGAGCACAAAAGAGCAACGGTCTATCAAGGAAATTCCATGATTTGTGAGAATCCAGCATTACTTTCCCTTCACTTTTACATGTCTATATATTCTGTGCCTCAAGAAAATGTTTCTCGCACAACAAACTATGCATCCATATTTGCTGCGTGCCTATGTAAAGAATATATTAAATGGCAACTGCATTACGTACCTACCCAATGCCCACATAAATCATGATTTATTTCTGTGAAATACCGGTGCTACACTTTATGATAGGACAGGCAATGGTGAAAAGACGAACAGGATGGACATATCAACAGACAGGTTTGTTTGGGATATTCTAAAACTAGAGCAACAAATGCGGCCACGCTGCAAGGAAGCAAGAGAACAAATAATTCCTTGGTCATCATAATGTAGTTCAAGTGTTGCATGAGTATCTTGAAGTTGCACAAGGATGCCATTGCCCAAATAGAGCAGTCATTTCTCAATAGCAGTCAAAACTGTATTGCCAACATACTGAACTTATCTACATATTTGGCCCTACTGGAGATATACTATTATAATTGTTGAAACAAAAGGCTTATTAAACCTTATTTGAATGCACGCAAGAGAACTATTTAAATCCACGCAAGAGAACCTACAGAACAGATGACTTCTAGAAGTAGATTAGGCTAAGAAAATATACTAGCAATTAGGCAAGGGCAAGGACCAAAATAGTAATGGAAAATAGAACAGTATAAGTAAGATGCATTACTACGGAACTTTACAAAGTACAGAGTGAACTTACCAAGTCAGCTCTTCTTTCATCAAGCGTTTTGTCACTCTCCAAGATATCTGCTGGTAAGCCATACAATGTAGGATTGCGGAGCATCCGAATATAGAGGTAAGTGTAGCCAAGCCAAGAGCATGCCTCCCGAGCATTCTGTATGGTCCCCAGAACAACCTCTGCATTGAGTTGATCAGCTAATTGGGATATGAACTGACTCTCAATAGGTAGCTGCTGATTCATAAGAGACAGGTAGTACTGCAATTCACTGTGTCCGGTTAAAATTATCCCCTCTCCATGTGTATCATACTGTGGCCTTCCTGCACGACCAAGCATCTGCATAACGTCCAGCGGACTTAGTTCGGTCCAAGCACCTTTTTCTGGGTTGTAAATCTGGGTACCCTTTATAATAACCGTGTGTGCAGGCAAGTTAACACCCCATGCAAGGGTAGCTGTTGATACCAGAACCTGTATATGCTTATCAGCAAAAAGCTCCTCAACAAGCTCACGGTCAACCCTTGCCATGCCAGCATGATGAATGGCAAACCCATAGGGCAGAAGCTCTTTAAGCTCACTGCTTTTGACAAGGTCAGCATGAGTACCAAGAATCTCTTGGCTTGCGCTCTCGTTCTTCAGAAAGCGGGTCAAAGTGTCGTTTGCCAAAGCAGCATCTCTGATGGCACGTGCAGTTTTCGCTGTTCCTTCCTCGAGTGTACAAATATAAGCACTTGATGCTTACCAGCAGCAGCCATAACCTTCTCATAACAAATCTCATTCATCAACTGGAACCTCTGTAACGGCTTCCTCACAGTGATCCCAATGTATTGCTGAGCAAGAGGGCACGGTCGGTAGCTATTGTCAAAATGGAAAAGGCCCTCCTTGCGAACACGCAAGAAAACCGCAACATCTTCATAGTTAGGCAGGGTCGCAGAGAGCCCCACCAGACGAATGTGTTCCTTGGTCGTCTCAATCTGCCTAACTGTCCTAGCAACAATGCTCTCCAGAACAGGTCCTCTGTTATCATGCAGTAGATGGATCTCATCAATGATCAACAGCTTGACCATTTGGGTATAGGTCCTGTCACCAGATTTTCTAGTCACAATATCCCATTTCTCAGGCGTCGTGACAATGATCTGTGTTTCGTCAATCTGCTGCTTGGTCAAATTTTGGTCCCCACTGAGCTCCCTAACAGTAACATTGTAATCAGCCAAACGCTTGGACAAATTCCCGACAACCTCAGCAACCAAAGCTTTCATAGGGGCCACATAGACAATTTTATACTTGGTGTTGTCGAACTCTCCATCCTTCATATGCAGACCAATCTGCTGCAGGATTGTAAGCACGGCCACGTTTGTTTTCCCAGCACCAGTCGGAGCACAGAGAAGGATATTATCCGGTTTGAAGAGAGCAGTATCATAGACCCTGCTCTGAACCCTGTTCAGCTGTGTCATTCCAGCAAAAGCTGGTTGTGCCCACTGTGGCATGTCAGCTATCTTCACAATCTTCTCGCCGGTTTCATACGGCTTAGCTTTCAAAGCTGGCACGTGGACCTCCTCGTAGCCCTTGTGCGGGGTTCTGAATGATCCAGGAGGAAGCTCACATTTCTTGTTAGCCATCAAGAGACCGCCCTGGTGAAAAGAGAGGCTCTCAAGATCAAGCAGCTGCCTCTGTCCTTTCAACCATCCACTCTCCATATCCCGTTCGACTGCCCTGCGCTCTCTGGCGCCATCAGCAGCAGCCACGTCACTGTTGAGAAGCCTCTTGGCCTCATCCCTGATGCTTTTCTCCAGATTCTTCTGCCTCTCCTTTGCAGATGCTCTAGTTGCATGCAGCTGCTCCAGTATTGGAGCTAAGCTTGGATCACCCACCATCTCTTCCTCTATCTTCTTGCGCTGCTCCTGATCCTCCGCCCTGGCCAATCGGGTACACCAAACGATCTTGAGGCGGTTGCGCAGCAGCAACTTAATGAGATCAAACTTCTCATAGTCCAAGAGCATGACAAGGCGATTCTCGACATCTCTGTCATCACCCTCAGCTATTATCTTGAGTATCTCCTCTGCAAGCTTCTGGTTCTGCTGGGGATCCATTTCCCCGTATGCCTGGGTTATCTTCCTCTGAAGCCAGTAGGCATCGATGTCCTGGACATTAACGGTCAAGGCCTGGTTGGCGTTCTGCATGTCATCGTCATCTAACTCGCCACCCATCTGCATACCTCCAGGACCATTCAGCTCGGGTACATCGTCCTCGTCGTCCTCATCCAGCTCATCTTGAACCTGATCAGCAGAAACAGATTGCATAAGTATCATCATCATCATCATCGGCAAGGTAAGAGAATCGCATTCGAGGTAAATGTAAGGTATAGTAAAGAGACTAGGTGCGAGTAGATACCTGATCTAGATCACTCTCCTCGTCTTCATCCGACTCTTCGAACTCGACAGCGACACCAATATCGTCATCCAGGGTGGTGTCCATGCCATCGGCACCAGAAGGCGCAGCACCAGCAGAATCCCCAGCGGGATCATGGAAGTCGGTGATGAGCTTCCCAATGGAGACGAGCTGGTCGAAGGTCTGGTTGGATAGAGTGTTGAGGAGCTTCTCGATCTCCTTCTTTTTGTCAGGGTTCTTGATCTTGTCGTTCTTGAGGGTGGCGAGCACCTCGTCTGCAGCCCCACCAAGGACGTCGAGGGGCTGGCCGCCGAGCTGGTGCTGGATGATGCTGAGCAGGGCCTCGTAGGCGGCGCGCGTCTCCTTGGTCTGGGGCTTGTAGACGACGTCGTCGGTGAGGGAGAGGACGCTGACGTCGCGGTGAGAGGGGGCGCGGCGGCGTTGGCGCTTGGAAGGGAGGTCGTCGGGGTCCCCCGAGGAGGAGGAGGAGCGCTTCTTCTTGCCCTTAGACTTGGCGAGCTTCTCCTGGAGCTCGGGCGGCTTGGTCTGGACGGCGCGGTCGCCGAAGGACCTGGGGTCGATCTTGCCCCAGAGCGTCTCGGGCTCGCCGGTGGGCTCGTGGGTGTCGCGGGGGCGGGAGTCGGTGGTGAGGACGAGACTGGAGTTGGCGCGGTACTCGTACTGCTTGAAGCGAGCGTGGGCCTCGGCGCCGCCGCCTCCCAGGTTAGACATGGCTGGCGCCTGCAAATTCAAGGAATCACTAACCAGGTTGCCTGCCCCAAATCTGAAAGGAAGGAAGACCTAATCTGGACTGGACGGAATCGATTCCAAGCAGCAGCAGCAGAGGAGTAGAGAAGAGGGGTTACCTTTGGAGCGGCGCGAGGAGGAGGAGGACTCGTCGTCGCGCTCTGCCGGACGGGGTGGGTCCGCGGCCGGCGCCGGCGGCGGAAGGGTTCGGCTAGGGGTTTGATTTGATCTGTTTTGGTTTTGGTTTTGTTTGAGGCCTCGACCTCGACTCGATTGGGAAGGAAAGCCGCGCGGCCCTAATCTACTAATGTCACCACCACCACCACCACCTTGCTTTGCTTCGCTTGGTCGGTTCCGGTCGAGGCGGCAGAATGAACCGACTCACTCTACTCTAGTGGTTTCTATGCCGGCCCAAGGGCCTCTTTCTACTAGAGTTGAGGCGGCCCAAGTTCAGATCGTACGAGCGAGCCCAGCAACACGCACGATCCAAGGGTTACGGCCCAACTGTAAGATTGAACATTTCTGCCGCTCCCTCCTCCTGAACACTTGTATCCTCAATCAAAAGACCAACCATATATATGTAGCTGCTCAACAAAAGATGCATTATTGGCAGCAATTAGGTGGGTGCTTTCCAAGCTACACCCAAACACACAGACAAATGACAGTTATTAGCAGATACAAAACACACATGATCAGTTATGTGTATACAGTTGGGTTTGGATATGCTCCTCCTCAACACATCTTTGAGTTGTTAGTAGGAGTATGTCTCAACCATAACTAATTACCTTTGGTGCTCTAGATATGATCGATTAGGATCATCATATGCATGCCTCTATTATTCAATCTGGACGGGTAGATCAATTCTTGCACGTTTGGACGAGTGTCACTTTTAGCCGTCGGTTTTCAGTATTTATGTTGTTGCTTCTTAATTTAATTTGGTGCTGCGTGATCAATGAATCGAGCCATCACATGAAAGCTAAGGTCATCGATCGAGTTGAAATTAAGCTTCTGCCGCCGCCGATAGGAGCTAGAGTCGGTTGAGTGCGTGGCTTCTTCTCTCTTTAATCTTTCGCTCTCTGATTGGTTTTCCTCTCGACCCCGTGCTTTAGTAGTGTTTTCTAAGACTTCCTTTTCATTTGTTTATGTGCATACATACATACATGATTCAGTGCTAGCTACCGCATGCTTTCCTCCCCCGGACAAAGAAAGATTGAGCAGTGCTCTTGGTAATGCATTGCTTTAGTAGAATTAATTAATGATAGGCACAGTAGGTGCGTGCGTATATATGTTCTTTCAACAGTAGTATACTGACTTTTGTCACCTTTTTTCTTTTCGAGATTATAGCTATGTACCAACTAACTGGATTCGATCCGGTGCTGGTGCAGAAAGAAAAATATATATATACGCAGTGCAGTGGTTATATACATGACAGTGAAAGTTGCAGGAATGAATGACATCACACTACATGCAATGCATTACAACAAAGTCTACACATTCTCACTCATCAGTTACTTATGCGGCACCTAACCGCTTACTTTAGATTTGTGCTTAAACTAATCCGCAAGTCTTACTAGGTGTACTTGAGACAAATGAGCTTTAAAACTGAACTGAAGCTTTCTTCGTTTTTTGAATTATCTTACCTGCGAGCATGCAAGTTGCCTCGCCACCGTGACACACTAGCAGTTCGTTTCGTTCGATTGCAGTATGAAACCAAGAAAAAGGAAGGGATGGTTCACTGCCTAAGTCGACTTTAACGCATGCGGATTGTCTGCCGTCGGTCATCAGCCTCCACATGCAGATTGCAGCATGTTGCCAAAGTCCAGCTGCACATGTATATGAGCACGAACGTGAGCTAGCTCATCTATCTTACATGAAGCTTGCTTTGCTAGGCTGCACAGCGCACACAGGTCCAGAGAAAAATCCAACCAGCAAACATGCATGGCTGCAGTATCTTGTGTCACATCCGATCGATTAACAACCTCTCATCAGCTAGATTGATGGGTTTTTAGCATTGAGCTGGAACCTCATCAACCAAACCACAAGATATATGTGGAATATATATGCATGTGTATGTACTGCCTCGTACAATGCTAGTGATGAAGCATTGGCGTACGCACGCGTACGTGTCGGCTTCCGATTGGTGTACCTGCTTAGCAAAATCCGTTGGTTAACTAACCACTGTCTAGTACTTCCAGTACATACTGATCGATCGATAGAAAACAGTAGTGTCCAGCAACTTCAGGCGTCTCGCAAGAAATGCAACCACTAAACTGTCTGGGCCTAATTACTTGTACGCCACCCTGATTAAGCTCAGCTTACTGGTAATTAAGGTCAGCACTGTTAAGGTTTGAATGTAGGCACAGTAAAATATTGGGCGGTGCACTGCACGTACGGTTGTTGTATCTAGCTACCTTGCTCAGCGCAACAACACGGTTAGTCCTAGCCTGACAGACTGATATCAGTTCACTGTTCACAGATGAGTTCAACTAATTAGGCATGCATGCTGATTACTCATTCAGAGTGTTCGGCAGCCGGTTTTTCAGCCGGCTGCTGCTGCTTTCCTCCTCTGTCTGCTACAGTGCTGCTTTCCTCCGCTACAGTGTTCTCTCTCAAAAAAAATGCAACTGCAACCTCCAACCGAACAGGCTGATTGATTGCAGTCCTCCCATCTCTCAAAGTTTTTTACTAATAACCGTGTTAGTCATCGGAACTACCGTTCATTGATTGCAGCATGAGCTAGCTAGCTGATTCACAGTTTAGGATCGAGTTGATCGATCAGTACGTACGTAGTACACTAGTTCATGCGAGACTGAGCTCGAGCCGTATAATATTACGCCGTCCACGCACAATAGTAACATTGTTAATTAATTTTGATGTATATGCTGCTGACTTGACTTCAACCTTGGCTCTCACTGCTGATATAGGAAGTCGAGCCGCAAAACGTGTCAACACTTGGTGCATCTCTATGCACTCGATTGCAAACTGCTTGTAAAAATATATAAGATTAACAGTACGTAGGTGTGCATAAACAAATAGTTGTCGTACCTGCATTAATTCTCTTACCCTGCAAATTCGGCATTCAAACCTTCACATGGATCGAATTTGTTCGATTTCTCAAAGAACCACAGTAACAGGTAGATGCATGTTAATTAATTAATTAATTACTCCAGGTTAATTTTTAGCTAGAGTACTTAATTAGTCTTTGAGCGGCACTCTTCAACAACCGAGTGAGTAGACAAACGAAGTTAGTTGATGCATGGACATCAAGCTGTGCTTTAAACTTGCCACCACTCCACTTTTAATTTCCCGTATTTATGCATCAGCTTCGCCTCTCTCTCCGTCCGTCTTCATTTCCCCACGCCGAAGCAACAAACCCAAAGCTTTTGCATTGCTTCTGTTCTGTTGTGTTCTGTTCTGCCACACACACAACAACAACAAAGGGAACAACCGCGGGAGGCGCGCGCCATGGAGCTGGCCATGGCGCTCGCCGTCCTCTTCTTCTGCCTCCTCCTCCTCTCCTCCGCCGCCATCGCCTTCCTCCTCATCCGCCACTGCCATCGCCATGGCGCCGTCGACCCCGACCCCGAGGCTCCTCCACCACCTCAGCCGCAGCCGGAGCCGGAGGTGGAGGCAGGAGCCAAAAAGGCGCCGCGCAGGCTGACGTGGCGGGAGGTGGAGGCGCTGACCGGCGGCTTCGACGAGGCGGCCGTGGTGGGGCGTGGCGGCTCCAGCATCGTCTACCTCGCCAGGCTCCGGCACGGCGGCGCTCCCGTGGCCGTCAAGGTGCACCGCTGGTCAAGCGGCGGCGAGCGGCGGCTGCGCGCGTTCCGGCAGGAGCTCGACCTGCTCCGCCGCATCCGCCACCCGCACATCGTCGCTCTCCTCGCCTACTCCGACGACCACGGTGCGTTCTCTTAATTTATTACTCTTCTCTAAATTTCCTTCCCTCTGTTTATTGTTTCAACGTTGCTCCCTCCCTTTTTCTCTGCGCGTTTGACTCAAGCATTATTTTCACATGATACTTTACCTAAACAGCACACAGTTTCTGCTGATTATCACTTGATGCTATCAATATTGGTTGAAGGTTAAGCTGACATATGGGCTCCTCTTGGTATGACAGCGTGCATTGACTTTCCAAGTCATCATGATCGAAGGCTTGAGTGTTAGTTAAGAACGAAAAACGAAACACTGCAAACTTAAAGGAAAAAAGATTTTGCTTGCGGTGAAGAAAATGCTAGAATAGCGCGCGTGACATCACTTTACTTGCTGCACCTAACAAGAAGAACGGCTTCTTCATACTGTAGCAGTGTATTTATTTTTGTACGGTGACCACCTGTTCCCCTTGAAACCACTATTTCGATCGTTTCGTCAAAGTAGAAGAAAGCTGCAGCCGAGCTTGCTCCTCCGCCTCCTCCGCTTGGTCGGTTACAGTAAAACTTTTCTTTTTCGAATGGATTACAGTAAAAACTTGCATGCGCGTGCGTCGTACAAACCTTTTGACCCTTTTAATTACGAAGGAAATAAAGTGTTTCACTGAATTACTCCACTTACGATGATGGATGAATGGTAGTAAATAACTAGTAGAGTTGTTACTTGGTTGCAGAGGAAGGAGGTGCGCTGGTCCTGGAATACCTCGCCGGCGGCACGCTCGCCGACCGTCTCCACGGCGACGCCGCTGCCCCGCTGCCATGGGCGCGCCGCATGCGCATCGTCCACGACGTCGCCTGCGCCCTGGAGCACCTCCACGACGCCTCCAGCGGCGCGCCTCCGGTGGTGCACGGCGACGTGTCGGCGTCCAACGTGCTCCTCGACGGCGGCGCCGGCGGCGCGCGGCTCTGCGACCTGGGCTCCTCCTGCGAAGGCTTCTCCGCCGCCGTGGCGCCGTCCAGGGCGGCCGTGGGCTCGCCGGGGTACGCCGACCCCTTCTTCCTCCGCTCCGGCATCGTGTCCAAGAAGTCCGACGTCTACAGCTTCGGGGTCCTGCTGCTCGAGGCCATCACGGGCTTGCCGGCCGCCGCTTCCGGACCGGTCGACGGCACAGCCAACCTGACGGCCCGGGTGCTGCCACGTGTCAGGAAGCAGGGCGTGGAGGGGCTCGTGGACGGCAGGCTAGGGGACGACTACGACGCGGAGGAGGCCGGTGATCTGGCGATGATCGCCGTCGAGTGCGTGGCGACGCAGCCGGGGCTCCGGCCGACGATGGAGCAGGTGCGGGCTGCCATTGCGGAGAAGGCGGCGAGGTCCATCGCCAGGGCTGATTACGGGCACCATATACAGCTGAGCAAGCTGCTGGAGCTCACTTGATGCATGTTATTGATTTTCATTCTCATCTTGTTTAGCTAGAGGTAAGATCGATGCTGTATTAGCCTCTCTCTGTGTGTCTGTGTTCTGATTAGTGTTCATGCTTAGGTAGTAGAAAACTTAGCTAGGCTGGTAAGAAAATCATTGTGTATTGTCCTGGAGACATCGAGCTTGAAATTATTAATTGACTTGATGAGTGAAATGTGAATATCGATTTCTTTGCCTTCTCTTCGGTCATACAATCGTCCCCACCTACAAAGGTGTGTTGGTACATGTCTCAGCTCCAGCCGATGGAGACCGAATGATGACTCTTCTTTAGAAATAGAAATCAGCGCTCAATGATTCAGCCATGATACGCAAGGGGAGTAAGTACTCCATACGCTTTGTTCCGTATGATTGTGGAAAGAATTGAAGACAAGAGCTGCTGCAATCAATAACCTATCTGAGTGGTTTCTGTGGCGCTGCTTTGTTTCCACTGGGATCCTCCGCCTATGGTCCTGCCTGCCCCTCCTGCATGCAAGGGTTTTGGTAGTACTCCACAGACAGTAGCAGGACCACAAGCATGGACAAACCAAGAAGATTAGTCTAAGTAAGCTCATCTGGCGAGCTATGGTGCATCAGAAATCATGTGTCATGCTAAGATGAACCTTACTCAGGTCGAAGTCGAAGTAGTTCCTGCCTCACACTTCGCCCATTGAAGCAAAAGACACACAGGACTGAACACACAAACTTAAAGAAGAGTAGTACTACATGGAACGCCAAACGGGACAAACCTTTGCTTCATTTATATGGAGACGGAAAGCCCGGAAGCATACATAGCAAATTTGCAAATCTCATACGAAAATAGTGTTGTAGCATCCCTTCTATCGTGTAGGGCATGGTTTCCAATGTTACAGGATCAATTACCGAAAATTACAAGCAGCCAAAAATGTTTTACGAATCAAAGGATTTACAAAGAGATGGTGTCAGCATTGTTCGTTCCAGGAATTAAGTGATCGTCTTCCCTTAGTTTATGACCCTCCGTCAATTTTGGTGAGGGCGATCCTGCCTGCCTTTTGCTCTCTTCATCTTTGCTTTGAACCTCAATTTTAGTACCAGTGTTTCCACAGTGTTGACAAAGTTGCCGACTGCCATTACCACCAGCAAGATCCCGCAGACAACAACCTGGCAAAATGGAAAACATATGTAAAATTCAGTTAAGGACAGATGTCATACCAAATCAATCTCTCTATTCAGGAAGATTTGACCCATAGTTCCATTATCGCTTTTTTTTTTATCCTTTGTCAAATATCTAGCAATTGTATATTTTTTAGCGAACCAAACAAAATCCCAAACATCAAAAAATTCAATCAAGACTGAACGATAGTGAGAACCGTTCTTGCCTGCCAATCGGAAGCAAGCCCGTGCAAAGCTGTCTGAAGAAGCAATACTCCAACGTACGCTTCAAAACCCTGCAAACATGGAGTATCCAGGTTCAAGTGCATCAGTGCTACAAAGAATTGATGTTGTGTCCGATTACATATGTAATCAAAGTATGAAGAACTAAAAACAACATGAAACAACATATCCTGGAAGGTTTAACATGAGTAGCAACTAGGAACTTGACGTGCTTTGAATGTAAACACAGCATACCTGTAATACAAAGAGGACAGGATATAGCAACAAAAGCTGCCCCTCCACACCAGCTGTTTCTCCAGCGACGACGTCCATTCTTTTAGCCTGCAAGTAATTGAGAGAAAATACAGTTGGGCTCAAGAAAGGTACACAGATATTGATACGAGATAACATTGATTGGTGGGTTCTCATTTTAGCACTGTGCCCACAAGAATTATTTTACGAGAGTTCACTAGCCAAAATCTTTGATATTAGTGCAACAGTGCTACAAACGCCTGTACTTTTCGCTTAACTGTAAAAGTCAGAAAGAAATCACAGAAATTAACTTGCCGTTCCTAAGTGTCAGGTGAAAATTATCCATGTAAACCACAGTTAGAATCATGTTTCGGAATACTGAGGTATACTCATTATCCCAACTTAGGTCGGAAACAAAGTCCCACACTGTAGAGTACAAATTGATCACTTCCTTCGATCATGATGAGACATTACCTTTCCTAGAGCTATACGGGTGCGTAATCTTTGACGCTGGTATCTATTCTGTAGATGCATTGCAATACCTTGCATGATTGCCCACCGCAGGAAAAGTTGTACCCCTTTCTGCACAATATCATTGTGTGAGATCAGTGTTCAAACATCTGTTTACCACACACACACACACACACACACACACACACACACACACACACATAAACAAAAAAGAAAAAAAAAAAAAGGAGAAAAGAACATATACCTGCTTGCTGGAACAATCAGGTTGTCCCTTTATTTCCCATGTAAGACTCACAAGTGCCATTAGCATTGCTAGATAGTGATGATATATCCACCTGAAATACAATAGTGAATCATGATAAAAGAAGTGCGCTTTGGAAAAGAATTTAACAAGAGAATAAGTTAGCTATATATGGGCGGTTGTTGACGAAAGCTTTTTTTTTCTTATTTGAGCACAATTAATTGGTTAGGGTATTCTCAGTTAATAGGTTAGACACAGCAGTAAAAAATAATTTAGTATAATGAAATTTTGGAACTGGCGATCTCTTACCATGGTCGGATATCACTTCCATTTACAATCAATACATTCTCCCGCAGAGCAAAGCTTGTGTACAGGAATAGTAACCAAGCCTGTAAAGTGGGAATACGCTACTTAGGCTGCTCTAATTGGACAGTGATTAGAGTAAGTGCATATATTCAAGGTGTATCATAGTATCATCACAATACCTGGTAAATCTGAACTGCCAATGCTGGAAGGCATCCATCCCATATCCACCATCTCAGCAGGAGGAGGGTAGATGGAAACAGCAGAAACAAATAGGCAGCTCTGTCCTGCCATAAAAAAGGTGAAAACATTGATATCACTGGGTCAAGAACTCAAGCATGCCGAAAGGTTATAAGATGAAATTTCACTTCAGCACCTAAGATCAGTTATTTAAGGATTATCCGGATTCAATGTAGAAAATATATTATTGACATGGCTTTGCAGCATAGTTAGTAACCTGCACAGAGCACAACATCACGTGTTCCTGTTGTAAATAACTAGAGGCTTACAAAAAAAAAAGTATAACACATGTAAAAGAGTTTAGATGTTTCAATGACATGGCCCCTTGAGTAATCTGATAAGGGAAATTTGAATTTCTATCAACGTCTTGCAAGCAGTGGCAGATTATGGGTGACATATGTGATATGATGTTTACTTGCATAATGCATATACATGAATTAAAATTGACTGCGACTGGAGCAATTGTTGAAATGCATCTTGTACCACGCTGGAACCAGTAAAGAATTTGAGTAGAAAATTTCTTAATTTAGTTTGTTATATCATATTCCAAAAAACTGCATACACCAGTGGAAGGAATGGAAGAAGTATCTTAAGCGTACCCTATAATTATTGTACTCATCCTTGATTTTGAGCCTATCTTCCTTCCTCGCTACCCGCACATTCACAGGGCCAAGAAACTTCCTAAGGAACTTCCCTGCGTGTTCAGAAGAAAGTATGTCTAAATTTTGTGGATCAAATTTCAGCCTGAAACAAAACATATGTCCAAATTTTGTGGATCAAGTTTCAGCCTGAAACAAAACATGTCTAACCATTTCTCTTGCTGGGGAGAAATGAAGCCACATCACTATCTGTGATTGCTACCCTGGCACGCTCCAAATCCTCCTCAACCTGCAGCAAGTACAAATGGCAGAATGAGATGCCATACACAGAGGCAAACAGAAGCATAGAGGAAAGCATATATTAGATCATAAAGCAAAAGGATGGCTTATCGGAACCAAAAGCTGCATACTAATCTGAAATTTCAAATTCCATAAAAAAGTAATACTATGAACTGCATGATGTCAATGGGCACATGAGGCAAGAGATTCCTGGCACATTCATTCCTGGCAATTAGCTTGAATCAAATTTGTCCCTAGGCTCCAATAATTCGTAAAGCTGTAGAGAGATGCAAGCGTTCCAGAGCATTCAACGTCTGGACGGCCACATCTCAATCTTCTAGGTTTACTCGCCACTAATAAAAGGCCATGCATCACAGCAAACGATGCACACGACCGGATCCTGGCGCAAAATTTGATGTTATCTCCGCCGCAAGCCTAATGAATGGCGACGCACAAATTTGGTTTTCAAGCTAGCCGCGATACGAATTATAAGGGAAGCTACTAGCGGGTTTCAAAGGTGAGGCGAGGAGCAACCGTAGGGAGAACTAAAGAGGAGAGAGATCGAATAGGGACCTTGTCGACCGTTGGGGGGTCGAGGCCGGCAAGCGACCCCTGGAGGCGTCGGAGGTCGGCATCGAGCGCGGCGGCGCGTCGCCGCAGAGCGTCCTCGTCGGAGGCGTGGCGCGCGACCAGAGCAGCGGCCGCCTCCCGGAGCTCTCTCGCGGCCTCGGCCGCAGCAGCGGCCTCCGTCTCGAGGTCACCGTCGCGTGACATTGGGTGGCGCCGGCGGCGAAGGGGGAAGAGATGAGCGGCGGAGGGGGAAAGGATTGGACCGGAAAAAGAAGAAACAAACTTTCTCGGTTGTCCGTGTTCCGTGTTCCTGCGGTGTAGCGGTGCGTTACACGTCACCGTCGACTCGCAACCTCACTGACAGGTGGGCTCCCTCTCGATTTCTTTGTTTGCTTACTTGCAGCAATCAACATCATTATCTCTCTCTGGTCCTCAGAGAGGTGCCACAAATTATCAACATCATTAGCATAAACAGTATTCATTGTGTTTCTGATGGTGTCGAGCAGCCATTAAAAAAAATCCGAATCCGCATCGAAAATGGGCGATTTGCAAGCATAGAAAACAAATGTCCGGCTGGATTTCAAAGACCATCAGCACGCTGTCAGATTTGGATGGCTAAATTGTAGCCATCACAAAACAAAGTTTAGTGCGATGTGCAAGTCTAGAGAAAACGGCACACAACAGTTTGGGTAGCAGCTGCACGTCGCCATTCAAATGTGCTTTCACGTACCGACGACATAATTAAAACAGATAACTGCCCAGCTCACTTTCATTCATATATTAGCTCTCCTCTTCTTTTTTTTATATAATGCATATATTAGCGCTCATTTATATACGGCGGTTTATAACCAAGTAGTATATGAATAGCTACGAGATCAATGCGCAACTTGTCACGATCAACTAACTAGTCAAGGAGATCCCATTTGGGTGAGTCACCAGCGCTAGGTACCTCAACTTGTAACTGAAAGCAGCTTCAGCCTTCCCAAAAGATTATCCATTGCTCAGCTAGTAGTATTCTACTAGTCAGCTGAGTGCGCAGCATCAGATGCATTTCGAAAGGTAGCCAGTTGAGGTCCAAGTGTAATATCCGCTGGATATTTACAAGCATAAAGACAAACTTTTCCACTTCAGTTGAAGTGACCGACAATCTCCCACAGATTTAACCTAAATGAGAATTCAGGTATCCTGCAAACAACAGATAAGCAGCCAGCCTCGCTTTTTAGCATGCCAATCAAACAGAATTCAAAACACTTCTTCAGAGCCGTGCATTCTAGGCCCATACATACATTGCACGGCCAATTGGCGACTTCAACGATGTACTTGTCTTTGTTTCTTGGGAAAGGGAGAGTGTTCCCAAGCGACATGATCCTCATCCAGATCTTCCTGTTTTCTGTTAAGAAGTTTAGAGAATCAGAGAAATATGCTTCAAAATATCAGGGATGATAACCGAGCTAAGTCTGCAAAACCAAAATTCTTATGCCACAATTTTCCATAAATCAGGTCACATGTTTTGTTTGTCATATTGTACTATTTTTAATAATGGATAAAAGATAAAGTACAGCTTCGAATTGCCAAGATTATCTGCTAACTATTAGCATACAGAAAAGAAAAGACACAATTACTTTTCATACTTACTAGTAATCTAAAACCGAACCAATATACTATCAATAGTCTTGAGTTGCTCCTTTTCTCCTGAATTAGCGATGCCAGGATCCACGTAACACAACTGAAACAAAACATGCAAACCAGATGAATCTTAAAAGTGTATCAAAGCTGTAAACCTTCTTAATTTCATGTGTTTCGGGTCACTGATGTACCTGATACTGTGGCTTCTTGAGAGTGTGGACGCCTCTTTTCACCAGACTCTGCCATCCTCTTTTATTTCTAAGAGTCCTTTCCAGATCTGCTGTTCTCTGCAGCCATTAAGCGAAGGGAACATTTGAATAAATTTATTTGACAGAGAAAACTCTAGCCAAACAGCAAACAAGATTCAAAATGGACAGAGAAAACAGCTGTAGACAAGCAGCAAATAAGATTCAAAATAAAGGTTTATACAGCAAAGAAACCAAGGAACAGAATAATCTGTAATATGTTGCATCACATCAAAACAATGACACAGTGCAAAAGGAAAAACGGGGGCAAGCGCATTTGAAGTCTACACTGCTGCTTTCTCAATCTACATTACAACCCATTCATATAAAAAGCAAGATACCCTGACGATTTTAACTGTGCACAAATGGGCTAAAAACCAGCTGTTCTGTTTGTGCTGGTGGTCCTGAACAGCTGGATTTTGGGGCAAATAGCGCGATACTACGTGAAATTAGAGAAGAGCCTGATACTTGTTGAGCATTGAATCCAACACAGTAATAGCATAAGCTGAACATAAATTTCAAATAACTGACAAATTAAAAGGAAAATAGTTTACGCTGACAAAAGAAATTATAGCAAAAAAACTTACATGGCCAGGATCTAAAATCAAAAGGGTGTATTGGTCCTGGGATCCTTGATGAACCTTTTTCTTTTGAATCCCAACTATGGTCCTAGAATGACCTTGATGTTGGAAATACAGAGGGCTGTGAATGGATCCATTTTAGTTAAAATAATCTGAAGAGTTACTTCTTGAATCTGTAAGCATTTCAGACTATGTGATATTACATCTCCCAAAATGGAGACAGTGAGACACTTACGTTTTATCGCTGACAATGACACGCTGCATGCCCAATCTATCAGAACACCCGCTCGCAAAGTAGTTCCAAACCCAGTCGATAAGGACCTGCCGGCCTCTCATACTTTGAGCATCCTCTTGAGAAAGTTCCGAAGATGGTATTGCATGATTATTCTTCATCACATATTTGTCCATAGGCCCTTGTACTTGACTCCGTGCACATTTTCCACTCTTACTTTGGAGGCCTGATGATTCTGTGCTATCAAAATCTACAATCCTTGCACGAAGGCCAAAAGAGCGGAAGAGGGTAGCACATTCTGTAGTCCCAATCCATTTCTTGGCACCATAAACTTTGTTATGGAAATGACTCGAACCGATAGTATCAAAATTTTTATCCCAGGCAATTTCAAGCCACCTCTGGAGTGAAGGGATGTCAGGAACAAATCCAGAGCCACCAAATAATACTTCCCTTGCTTCTGGTCTTTGCTTCAACAAATGAGAGCTCAGCATCTGAATATTTCTCCATCCACATCCCCATCCCTTGTCTTCAGATGAAAGACTCTGATGATGGTCAATATGGCCAGATATTATACTTGTTGAAGAACCGCCTTCTGACTCCAAGCAGCTCCTCAACAAGCTCATAATACCGCCTTCTATTTCTTGAACGTTGCTTCTAATTTGTGCTCCGACCAAGCAAGAAATTTGTTCATCCAATAACTCTCCATAATGAGATGAGTGTCCACTATGACTTGATGAGGTCCCTTGAGCATTAGAGTCACTAGTGAATGAACTCACACAGAGTTCAGGGCCACTCTGCAAAAAGGATGAGGTGGAATTAATTTTGCCTCAAGGAAACATGCAAATGTTTCTGGGAGCAATGGAGCATAGATTAGGAGGATAATAAGAAGAATTATTTACTAGCTGCTCAAATATAAGCATATCACTCATGACAAGTTTTTAACAATACAACAAAGAAACATGACATATGATTGTGAACCCAGGCACAAAAGAGTTGAAATGCACAACTATCCTTAACAATGAGATATAGAAACATGAGGATAGTGTGGTCAGGATGTTGTAGTAGATTCAGTTAGTGCCGTGCAGATAAAAGCTGCTGCTGCTAAGATGAATGATGACCTACAGCTAATATTGTTAAATAAAAGACGAGGGCAAAGAACAAAGTGAGCAGATACTACCATGATATGTGTACTTGATTCTGCAAGTGCCATCTGATGTGCCAACTCGATGTCCCTTTGAAGTTCATCATCCTCAAAGTGGCTATTGGCATGCCTACAGGAGAACTTTGCATAAGGTTGTATAGCATCATAATAAGGCGTCCAATTGTAGGAGCAGAAGGAAGAATTGGCCAATACCGTTCGAGCTCAGCTGTAAGAACTTGTACATTGCAGATGGGACAAGACGATATCATCTCTACACAAAAGTGCTTACATTAGAAAACAACAAGCTTCATCCACAGAAATAGAAACCGAAAATTGTTGCACTGCTAAAATTGTAAATCTTAGCTATCTGGGACGAATGAGCATTCTAGATTTGAAAAGTGAATAAACAACGTTAATTAAGCATCTATTGAGACGTCAGGATCTCCAGACACAAAGAATTGCACAGCTATGCGCCAACCATGCAACAATCAGAACGAACAAATATAGAAGGAATTTCCTGGAAATAATCATATCAAACTGCGTGGGAGGTAGATTAGCGTGATATGGCAATGTCCTATCTAGGCTGGGACATGAGTGAAAATCTTATGAAACTTTTTTTTTTAAAAAAAAAGGTAGCAGGATGCAGCGAGCGCACAAACCAACTGCGCGGAGAGGGCTTGCTGCTGCAGGGGGGAGGACGACTTGTCGAGCGGCGGCGAGAAGACTCCGCGGCGCAGAGGCGGAGGAAAACAGCGAGGGGAGGCGGCTGGACGGAGATGAGAACGACCAACGGGGAAGGAATTGCTTGGGGAAAAGAGTAAGAATGGGCCAAGAGATCGAAAGGGGCCTGCCGTTATGGGCCAAGAATTCGAAGGCCCAGGTTGAGGCGCATTCCATCATCCTCCAACGACCGGTCTCCAAAAGGTTTGCGTACAGACAGAGACAGTTTTTTTGAAAGACAGAGACAGAGACAGTTGAATGAACACAACACACCATAGCATACAGAGAAGAGAATGATCACAAGCTGCCATCTGAATAATCGATGATCTTTCTTTAATTGTGGCTAAGAATATGATTTGGGATTGAGTAGTGATCCATAACATAGGGAGGGCCAATAGAAGAAATTCGATGCATGGGGCCGGCCGTGCACAGCACAACTTGGACCCTCAAACAGGAGTAAGTACTCGTACCACTGTAGTAGTGAGTGCAGTGCAATCACCTGGATGGTTGCGTGTCCATTTCCAACGGTTGATCCAAAACGAGAGGATGACGTGTGATTAAGTAGTACACCTAGCTATACCTTTTGAAATTACGCCTAGCTATATCATAAATCTGCGGCCTTAATTCAGCGAGAAATTAGCCGTACAGTACGATGGATGCAACGATCCTCGATAGTCCACGCAGAGACTGTGGCGTGTGTGCCAATAGAATTGAAATTGCAAGTCCAGTGTCGTCCTGTGATACGTTGGTGTTGGGTACAACTTTATGTTGTTGTTGGTGCAGGCAGTGGTTAATTTCTGGATTCAGTTGGCGGAACCATGCAACAATCAAGCTCGGGTTTGTTTGATTGAGAACAAGAAGCTAGGGCAGGCACTAGCTAGTGTTCGAAGGGAAGATGACGAGTCATGCATGCAGCCGCTATCCATATATCGATCCAATGAGCTAGGGAGTTGCAAGCTCAAGTGAAGAGAGACGACGCGATCGTCAAAGGTGCTTTGGCATCAAATGATTGGCGGCGTTATTTATGATCGATGCTTCTATTCAGTTCAGATGAGGAGAAATTTTTGGTTGGGTTACCGGATGCATACGGCAGTCTGCAATTCCTCCTCATCAGGCAGGCAAGGTCCCTTTCGTTTAATGCAGCAACCACCACGCACGTACGTAAGCCGCTCGAGCCATACGTGGTCGTCTGCCTACCGCACGTATAATAACTCTCTATAGTATGCTATACGGCTGGGATGAGCTATCCTTTGCGCACATGCATTCTTCTCTTTGTTTCTCAGCAGCAAATTAGCAGCACACAGGTTTTCGCGGTGATGAAAGAATGCAGTATGGGCAAGAATAAAGCAGCAACGGATCGATCGAGTTTGTCGAAAATCGGCGGCGCCTCCCCTATCATATGATGCAGCTCTAGACAGGCAGGCGAGATCTCTATACATTTTGTTCAGACAAGTCTATGCTTCAATCCATTCCTTCCCGTCTATGCGTCATCGCTCTCATGACCCAGAAGCAAATTCATACGTCGTGTTCTGTTCTAGCTATATTACTGATTGCTCTCATCATAGTGCTGCTCTCATCCCCAGTCTATGCGTCATTGCTTTCATCCCCAACCTATCTGCTGGTAAGCTAGTACAACATAGTGCTCCATTACCTAAAAAGAAATGTAGTTCTGCTCCATTCTCAGAAACTGTTTGTTATATTTCCGCCTTGCATGTTAGGCTTATTTGCTTGTCGTCATTTGTTTGGCTCTTTAGTGTGTGTCCTATGTTGTAGACGGAGTCTACACATAGTGATGGTTTGTAATAATAAACTAACCAAATACATCACATGATGTAGAGGTCGGGACACTTTTATTTGCTTGATGAAATAGAACTTCCCTTTATCTAAAAAGCTAAGGCTGAACTGAAGGCAGATGAAGAAAACCTACAGCTAATGCACACTAGCTAATAAGATTGCATCGCCGGATAGTGGTAGTACTTCATTTTGTACTACTCCGCAGAGTAAGACTCTAGAATGAACTACATTATCCAGTTGAAGTACCATTTCAGAGCCGAAATCTAACATATAAAAACAAGTCACATCACATACTTTGGGTGGGCCCAGTGGATGGATGTGGTAGGGCCTCGATCGAGGAAGAGATAAGCATAGCTTCGGCTACTTTGCCCCATTTTCGATCGGTTTTTGATAAGGTGAACAAAGGTGAAATCGATGGATGAACACGTTGCACCATGTTTCGTCGAGTACGTCCGCCGGACAAACAAGGCGCGTGACTGGCGAGTAGTACTACATATTAATCTAGTCAACGTTTGATTGTGCAATCAGGTGGTATATGTTTCAGAGTAATTAATTCAGAGACTCGGATCGATCTTCACATGCATGTGAGCCGACGATAAAAGGTACTAGTGCGGTAATTAAGGAAGAAAAACATAACATATGCACCTTGCTTGCGTGGTGATCTGAGTGACTGAAGATTGCCTACTGTGGCACGCCTAACTGAAAAGGACACTAATTAATAGACAAGGCGGATGGATGCGTGAACAATGGTTGGATCTCGTTTAATTGGTGATGAGCATATGCATGCAGTATTGAGTGCCTCGGGTCGGGTCCATCTGATCTCAACCACTGGACACTGGACAGACACTCCAGGCCACACTGTGAACTGCGACGGCAGAGCAAGACACGAAGAAATGAAATGGTTAGGGAAAGGTGCAACACTCCACGTGTAAAAGGCTGCATGCCACATCACACACTCCCCAGCAGCAGTCCAAATCATCCCATTCCAACCCCTCGCTGCGCTCATAGATTTCACCTGCACCACCACACGAGCTCCTCACCAACGCCGGATGTATAAAGTGTCAACAGCTTACTGGTAGCTTAAACGTGCAGAGCAGAGCTCTAGCCTCATCATCAACACGACACCAGTGGCACGAGAGCTTATCCAGGCAGGCAAGGCCATGGCGACGGCGCCGCATGAGCAGGAGCACAACGAGCATGTCCACCGGCCGGAGCCCAACAACGGCAGCAGCTCCATCGCCACCAACCGGTGGGGCCCCTACTCGGGCGCCGGCGACTTCGCCAGCAACATGGCCGTCATCCTCGCCGCCCTGCTCGCCGCGCTCGCGCTGGCCCTCGCGCTCAACGCCGCCGTGCGCTACCTGCTCCGCCGCCGGCGCGGACCTGCGCCTGGCCGGCACGGAGCCGGGGAGGACGACAGCGCCGACGCTGACCCGGAGAAGCCGCCGCCGGTGGAGTCGCCTCCTCCGCCGCTGGTGTACTCGGCGTCCGGGACGAAGCTGGCTGGCGCCGCGGCGGAGTGCGCCATCTGCCTGGCCGAGTTCGTGGACGGGGACGCCGTGCGCGTTATGCCCGCCTGCGGCCACGGCTTCCACGCGCGCTGCATCGAGAGGTGGCTCGCCGGAGGCCGCCGCTCGTCGTGCCCCACGTGCCGCGCTCCGGCCGCCGCCACATCTTCTTCATGAAGTGAAGGCCACTGGCCAGGCCGGCTGCTCTTGCAGTTGCCCTTGTTCTAGTTTTACCAATCTTGGCAAGTGCTCTGTTTTCTCTAGTACGTGTACATATATGTCCTCTTTTTTTTTCTTTTTTTTTTCAGGAGAGGAATTTGACCTTGATGGACGATGATTCGATCGAGGCCTGTACTTACTAGTTTGTCCGATTAGTGCGCGCTGCTGCCTGTTCCTGGTTCGCTCCCAGATGAATTGTTAGAGCTTGGAGAGGAGTTTTGCCCTTCCTCTCTCTTTTGTTACTCTTCTTTTGATCAGAGCTCAATGTGATTTTTCATTTCATTAAGAAGAGGAGAACTTGCTTGATTTGTAATATTTCTTTCTAGATAAAGTTCTAATCGAACCAACCCAGAAGTTGAAATAAGATGGCACGTTCCATCTCAACCAAGATTAGGCCTCCTTTGGATTGAAGGAAAAATTTTCCTTTCCTGCGTTTTTCCTGTGAAATTGAACTGTTTCCTGTGAAATTCCTGTGCGATTCCTGTGAAATTCCTGTGTTCCAAAAGAGGCCTTAGACTCCTCTCGATCGATGTCTCCTATCTGCTTAATTCTCATCGATCTGACTGACACCGGTTGTTGATCACTTATATGCACTGACGACGAAGATGATCGCAGCAAACTGTTACTCATCAGTGATGTGGTAACGATGAATCAATCATGGGGTTGGGGATGGCCTAGTAGTGTCGTTTTCTTTTTGGTCCCGGGGATGGGCCGTGCCACGCGCATCAAGACGATCGCTCCATGCTTCAACACATGGTCCCCTTATCATCTACTCACCAGCTAATGAATCAATTACCGTTCAAAACGGCACCTATTTTTTTCTTCCGGAAAACACATGTATTATTACATTATTATAAGAAGAAAGTACACCTCACCAGCTTGAGACTATGCAACGCGACTCAAAACCAACTACTATCTCATTTGCGACCTTACGAACTTACCGATGAATCATGTCAAAATAACGGAGCTGGAGTTGCAGTGAAAGGGTCATACAACACACCCTACACTAGCTTTTTTTTTCAACATTCAAATTTTACACGATCTTTTACGAATTCATTACCAATCGTTCAGTTTTCAACGATCTGATTCTGAACCGTGGCAACAACTTCAACATTTTGGAGGGAAAACGTGCATTTTGGAGGCCCACTTGTTAAGCGATGCGCGCCATGGTAGGCTGGGCCGACCAGGCTCTATGATCAGATTGGGCCCTTGCCATCGTAGCAGACCAGGCCTTTCTCGTTGTTTAGACGATCGCTTCGATCACACAGATTCTTCCCCGCGCGCCATGAGCCGTCCTCTCTGCAACCAGTACGCCGCCCTCCTCTCCTCCGCCGCCGCCGGCGGCCGGACCGGGGCGCGCGTAGCCGGTGCAGTCCACTGCCTCATTCTCAGGACCTTCCCCTACCCTCCCGAGACCTACCTCCTGAACCAACTCCTTACAGCATACGGCAAGGCCGGCCGCGTCACGCGCGCCCGTCGCCTGTTCGACGCAATTCCCAACCCGAACCTCTTCACCTACAACGCGCTCCTCTCCACCCTCGCCCACGCTCGGATTTTTTCAGACATGGAAACGCTATTCGCCTCCATGCCCGAGCGCGACGTCGTCTCCTACAACGCTCTCATCGCAGGCTTCTCCGGCGGTGGCTCTCATGTGCGTGCGGCCAGGGCGTACCGCACGTTGCTTCGGGAGGACAACGTAAGGCCTAGCCGGATCACGATGTCGTCCATGGTCATTGTCGCGTCGGCCTTGGGCGACCGCGCCCTCGGCAGGCAGGTGCATTGCCAGATACTGCAGCTTGGGTTCGCCGCGTATGCTTTCGTGGGGAGCCCGTTGGTTGATATGTATGCCAAGATGGGCCTCATTGGGGATGCCAAGCGTGTTTTTGATGAACTGGAGGTCAAGAATGTGGTGATGTATAATACCATGATCACAGGGCTGCTTCGGTGCAAGATGGTTGAGGAGGCGAGGGACTTATTTGAGCTGATGATGGAAAGAGATTCTATTACCTGGACTACGATGGTTACAGGGCTCACGCAGAACGGGCTGGAGTTGGAGGCTCTGGGTGTTTTTAGGAGGATGAGAGCAGGGGGCGTCAGCATCGATCAGTACACTTTCGGAAGCACACTTACAGCCTGTGGTGCCCTTACTGCCTTGGAACAGGGGAAACAGATCCATGCCTACATAATCAGGACTAGGTATGATGACAACGTCTTTGTTGGGAGTGCGCTTGTCGACATGTATTCAAAGTGCAGGACCATCAGATCGGCAGAAATTGTTTTCAGGAAGATGACAGACAGAAATATTATCTCTTGGACTGCGATGATTGTTGGCTATGGGCAGAATGGGTGCAGCGAGGAGGCCGTAAGGGTGTTCTGTGAGATGCAAAGAGATGGCATTAAGCCTGATGATTTCACCCTGGGAAGTGTTATAAGTTCTTGCGCTAACCTAGCAAGCCTGGAGGAGGGTGCCCAGTTCCACTGCCTGGCACTTGTGTCAGGATTGGTGCCATATGTTACAGTGTCCAATGCACTTGTTACCCTGTATGGCAAGTGTGGAAGCATTGAGGATGCACACCGATTGTTTGATGAGATGTCATCTCACGATCAGGTCTCCTGGACAGCCCTTGTCTCGGGGTATGCTCAGTTCGGGAAGGCAAAAGAAACTACAGATTTGTTCGAGAAGATGTTGGCTAAGGGTGTGAAGCCTGATGGAGTAACATTTATTGGTGTCCTTTCTGCCTGTAGCCGTGCCGGATTTGTAGAGAAAGGCCGCAGCTACTTCAATTCCATGCAGAAGGATCATGGCATTTTGCCCAAAAATGATCACTACACCTGTATGATTGATTTGTATAGCAGATCAGGGAGGTTAAAAGAAGCTGAGGAGTTCATTAAGCAAATGCCCATCCCCCCTGATGCAATTGGGTGGGGGACGTTGCTGAGCGCATGTAGGTTGCGTGGTAACATGGAAATAGGCAAATGGGCTGCTGAAAATCTCTTGGAAACCGATCCCCAAAACCCGGCGAGCTATGTGTTGCTGTGCAGCATGCACGCAGCTAAAGGTCAATGGAGTGAGGTTGCCCAGCTTAGGCGTGGAATGAGGGACAGACAAATGAAGAAGGAACCAGGTTGCAGCTGGATCAAGTACAAAAATAAAGTTCACATCTTTTCAGCTGACGACCAGTCTCACCCCTTGTCAAAGGCAATTTATGAAAAGCTCGAGTGGCTCAACGCCAAGATGGTCGAAGAAGGATACAAGCCTGATGTCAGTTCAGTGCTGCATGATGTGACAGATTCGGATAAGGTTCGCATGGTCAGCCACCACAGTGAGAAGCTTGCAATTGCCTTTGGCTTAATGTTTGTTCCACAGGAAATGCCGATCCGTATAGCCAAGAATCTACGGGTATGTTTGGATTGTCACACTGCTACCAAGTACATATCTAAAGTAACTGGCCGTGATATTCTTGTGAGGGATGCTGTCAGATTTCACAAGTTCAGCAACGGTGTATGCTCTTGCGGGGACTTCTGGTGATGGCAGTCTTTCTTACCAATATACCTTATTCAACTATGGAGTTTATACCTTATTCAACTATGGAGTTTTAATGACTGGTAGCCGTTAGTGGAAGAACGGGGCTGGAGGACTGGCTGAGTGAGAGCCGAGTATAAGTTGCATGCTGTGGCCATCATCTGGGTTTATGTTTCTGAAAATATGTGAGCTGGGTTTATGTGATTTGATTATGGTATGCTGAATCGTCGAAATTACTGACCAATCATCTTCCGTGCCTTTCCAGAATTCAAAAAGGTTTGTTTATGTTACAATGTCCGTTGACTTTTTGATAGTTACTGATTTGATCATTCATTAAATTAGCTTCCTAATGGTTGATTGTTACTCTTTTGACAGCCAAAAGAGCTGAGAGGTTGCTCAACACTCTGTTTGCAATTTGTTCCATAAAAAATCTTTGACCGCATTGTCATTCACAGATTTGATTCTCTTGTCTCCTTTATTTTATCTCAAGGTGTCCCACATATTCTGACCTGTGGTACAGTGGATGGTTTTACAAAATGTAGTCCCCTTTGTCAAAACAATGATGCAGGTCTTCACCAAATGTTTGAGAAAACCGTAGGTGTCAGTTATAGGTTCTTTACCTATTAAATAACTCGATCGACATCATTTTAGGAAAATTGATTCAATGTATATTAGATTTCCGCATGCAAATTTTATAGTTATGACTTATGAGTGGTCAGGTGCTGATTCTGAATAATTCTTTACATAAACTTTATCCATATTTATAGTTTCAGATGTGTTTTTGTTTATCTTATTGTTTCTGCTTTTTTACAGGTGCAGAAGAGGTTTTACATCGCCTGGTATGCCACACCAAAGTTAGAAGAGATTTTCAGAGGACAAATTCTTGATCTGCCATACGATAGTGTTTGCAGGGAGAGAGGATGATGAGACACTGTTACAACGTGCAAATCAGGTAGATACCAGAATGGTCTTTCTTACAACTTCAGCGAGCTTAATTCAAAAGTTACCTTATAATGTCTACTTCTCATTTTTTAGTATGGATAAATTAATAGTAGTGGGGCAGGTTGAACACAAGGAACCTTCTCAGAAGAAAAAAAAACAGAGCTTTGCCTTCATATAATTGTGTTCTCTGTAATTCTCAGCAGGAGGAAACCTCCTTCACCTTTTCTTTCAATGTCCCTTGAGCAGGTGGTGTTGGAGATTCATTGGAATTTGGTGCCACAGGAACAGCATTATATTTGACGGTGCAACACTGAGCCTGAATAGATGGAAGAAAAGTTTCAAAGAGGAATTTGCCTTGGTTGCTTTAAGAGCGAAGCCGAGCACAATATTTTGCTGGATAGTTGGTTATGTAATACTGGAGTATATGCTAATTGAACTTTTATTAGGGTCTCTTTTGGGCCTAGGGCCTTTGTAAACTGTGTAAATATTCTTTGATATATATGAAAAAATGAGTAGGGGGCTCACCTGCTGTTCGGTCAATCTAACATGTAACGTTTTTGCAATAGAAACCATGTTCTATTTACCCTGCTACATTTGAATATTTCTCTTTATTATACATAGTATATCCATGCAGGCATGACATCATGTTACGGAGGTATTATGTTATCGCTGACTGTTTGATTTGTTCACTCCATGAGCACTGATTGAGTCCCTTTCTCTCGGTTGTCCTCTCCTGGATTATACATAAGTTTTTGCCATTTAGATATGTGAGCCTACAAGTCTTTTTGTGTTGTTTGCAGTATGACAATCTTATCATATATCCTTTTGTTTCCAGTTTTTAATTTATGTGCCTATATTGTGTTTTCAGGTTGATGAGCTTTCTTTCTCGGTTTCACACGCAACTTGTTGAAAATCAGAGCCAGGGTTGAAGGACACGCGACGCGAGAGTTATTGGAACAGTGAATGCTGCAGTCTCAGGAAGCGGTGAGTTATCATTTCAAAATCTCTTTAATTAGAACATTGAGGCTCACTCATCAAAAAGGGTGTGATACATGTACAAACTATAATATGTAGGGCTACGATTGCCTTGCATCTGATCGATCGGTGGCGTCTTCCACTAGGAGGTACAATTGGAAGCTGGCCACGATCGATCGATGGAGGTAATAATAATATAATATTTAAAAAGGAGGAAAATGAAAGAAGGGAAAACAAAAATGGTTGGCTCATAGCCTCAGATAGACTTGATGATTCGAATTCAGAGGTCTGCCATGTAGGCCTGGTTGTATGAGGAGTCCATCTCGTGGACGACGAGTGTCTTGGCGGTGACGCGCGCGGCGGTAGCGTTGTTGAAGAGGTAGACGCCGGCGTTGGCGTAGATGGCTTCGGTGGGGTAGACGCGCGAGGTGGCGGTGGTCCTTCCGCCCTGCGCGAAGCTCTCGACGATGGAGTGGTCGACGAGGACCCGGAGGGAGAGCGTGGCCTCGCCGCGGAGCACGGGGACGACGCTGCCGACGACGCGCTTGACGAGGTCGTTGGCGCTGGAGGACCTGGACTCGTCCTGGCAGAAGTGCGTGGTGAGCTCGCCGTCGAGGCCCTTGGCCACGTAGAAGTAGACGGCTGTCTGCTCCCGGAGGTGGAGCTTGTCGGCGAGCACGAGGAGGCCGAAGGGGCCCAGGGCGCCCCGGTTGGCGGCGCCGCCGCTGGTGCTGCAGTTGTAGCCGACGTCGGCCTCGTTGATGGCCATGACGGCGCGGCGGTCGAGCTCGAACTCGGCGAGGATGTCCAGCTGGGTGGCGCGGTGGAGGTTGAGCGGGAACACGGAGCCGTAGTCGATGGTGATGCCGCTGAAGTCGGTGGCGTTCTTGCGCAGCGTCTCCACCTCCTCCACGGGCCACTGCAGCAGGTTGCTGCCGGTCTTGGTGTCCAACAGCACAGTCCGAGGCAGCGACTGCAATTAATCAGAAATTGGTCAACTTAATTGTTTATTAAAATGCATGCTAATTAATCCTATGGTATTAGCAAACAGTTTCGTTAGGTGGTGCCAGCAGTGTTTTCAAGGCAAGTAGCTAGAGGAGCACATGACAAGAACACAATATGCTTGCAACCACCACATATATGTGTAGTACGACGACACTTGACAGCGAGATGTACTGATGGATCGATTATATTGCCATGTCATGTGCATCATGATTCAACAAGCTAATTAATACAGTGGCTGGTAACTAGCAATCAAGTGGCCGCTATCATATACTCCCATGCCGACGTGTCTGTGGAGCCCGATCGACAAAAAGTGCGTGCATAATTGGATTCCTGGGCCTAGGCTGGGCGATTCTAATCGATGACCGTTAAGATGCAGGAAAAAAGAAAGAAGGTACCTGAAGGGATGCCCATCCCTTGGCGACGTCTGCGCGCTCGGAGTCGGTCTCGGCGACCCATCCCCAGAGCACGCGGCGGCGCTTGGCCGGGTCGTAGAAGGTCTTGGAGGCGTAGAACTTGCCCCAGTCGTAGCGCAGGCCGATGCCGACGTCCTTGTCCGGGTCCAGCGGCGTCCACTCGTTGGCCGCCGCGTCGTACTTGCCCAGCGCGTAGTAGTCGTGGCGGTCGTCGTCCATGCTGGCCTTCATCACGTGCAGGACGTCGCCGACGACGCCGTTCTTGGAGATGGCGTCCGACATGTCGATGCCGTTCTCCGCGGCCTTGCCGCGCGTGCCCACGGGGTAGAAGTCGATGCACTCCCACATGCCGGTGCCGGGCACGCGGTGGAGCGCCCCGGGCATGAGCTCGTAGTTGACGAAGTCCTTGGTCTTGTAGGTGACGGCGATGCCGGCGTGGTGCGGGTCCTTGGAGCCGATGACGATGCGCCACGTGCGGTCCGAGGGGTCGTACCACGCCGTCGTCGGGTCCCGGAAGTCCTTGGGCCCGATGGCCGCCGGCGGGTACAGCACCGGGTTGCCCTCGTACTTGGTCCAGTTGGTCAGCAGCGGGTCGCTCGGGTCCGACGGCACCGCCAGGCACTGCACCTGCACCGACTCGTTCGTCGACCCCGTGTACAGCATCGCCAGCCGCCCGTCGGGGAGCACCGTCGCCGACCCCGTCCACACGCCGTTGATGTCGTACCACTGGTCCGGCACCATGGCCAGAGGAAGGTGCCGCCAGTGGACGAGGTCACGGGACACGGCGTGGCCCCAAGCGATCTTGTTACCCCATATGGCCCCGTCCGGGTTGTATTGGTAGAACAGGTGATACCACCCCTTGTAATACACGGGACCTGCATTCATGATTAAACAAGATGATGATGATGGATTGGCGCTAGGCAAAGATGCGTGACCCTACTAGTACATTGTAATTCTGGGTAAGGTTGGTGGTTGGGATCCCTCCCCTACCAGACATTTCGAAAAGAAAACGGATGAGTCAAATTATGCCTGGAATTTCGAGCGAGCTCCAGCTCCTGCATGTATTTTCTCTTTTGCTAATTAACGGCCATGACTAATTGCTAATGCGATGGTTAAGTAGTAGTAGTAAGAGCATTAATTAATCATCATACAGATGGGAGCGATTAACACGTACCGTTGGGGTCGTTCATCCAGTTCTTCTCCGGCTGGAAGTGGAAGCCGGTGCGCTGCCAATTCAGCATCGCATTGCTCCACGGGAACGCGTTCCCGCTGTCTTCCGCAGCGCCCAGCCTGGCCTCGCCGCTGCTGGCGCCCGACGTCTTCTCCGACACGCCGGCGTCCGGCCCTCTGCTCAGCACCTCCGCCGGCGCCATGCCGACGGCCTCCATCGCCTCCATCGGGGGCCCGGCGAGGCGGACGCCGGCGAGCGCCGCCACGGCTAGGAGCACCGCGGCGGAGAGGACGAGCGCGGCGACGCAGAGGGGCCTCTTGCTCCGGCGGCCATTATCGTCGGCGGCGGGCAGCGGCTTGTAGGAGTAGGGGAGCGGGGCATCCCGGGTCTCCATGGCCGAGTTTAGATCGCCTATTCTTGTGTGGAGTAAACTACTAAAAACAAAACAAAACTCTGAATTAACGCGGCGGCCTTTGTTGGTGTTTGGAAACGATCGATGGCAGGGAAGGTATTTATAACAGTGGCAGATGCCTCTCTCTCTGTTGGTTCATCCACTTGGATGGCCGCGCTTCCGTCCGGCACATGGCGCCCTCCCATTGGCATCTCCCGCCTAGGCCCGCCTTGTCAGGCCAGGCTCCTGATTGATTTGATGATTAACTTGTTTTTTCAATCTCCCATTTGATTAATTTTGAGGCCGACCTGATTCCTAGAAAGTGTTCTAGTCCTGCTCCTACACGACGGTAGTATATTCTATATTGCAGGTCGTGTGGACTGGAGTGGTACCAAGACAAGACAAGATTACTTAGCTAATGCTCAACTTTGATTCCAACAGGAGGTAACGTTGTGCATCAGAATTCTCATGGACCTGCGCTATATATGGAATTTCTTTACAACTGAATTATGCTGCCAGCTGAGACAGATCACTGAATTAATTATGCATCATCATGAGTACATACAGCTCCTTGATTAATCACTGACGGCCAGGTAATAATGTGTATTGCTCTGGATTTCATGTATCATCAGTCACAAAAAGAAGAGAGAAATCCTCGCAAAAAAAGAAGAAGAAGAAGAAGAAGAGAGAAATCAAATCCTAATTAATACGTACTACGTGTAGCTGGACCCAAGCGAGGAGTGTGGCAAGAAAGACAAGACGAATATAATGCTCGCCTTCTTCGCCCATGCCTAGAAAAACATGCTTATGCCTAGAAACATGCTTTGCTGCTTGCTCCCAACTCATAATCCGTTGGTTACGATTGATTACTAGTTAGGCAGATCCATCTCATTTCTCATGCCAACACGCTAACCTTTCGCTTCTTCAGTTTGTTGCCGCCGTGACATCAGGAAACTCTCTTCCATCTCCTGCCAGTACGTCCATGAATCTAGCTGTTCCTCCGATCCTGCCGTTTGCATGCAGCCACGCCCGCCCGGGAAGTCGCTCTGCTACGGCAGCTAGCTGTTAATTAATTTTTTTATGTTCGTACACAGCAACAAATTACTAGATGTTTTTTTTTGCGACGAAAAATGGAAATTACTACATGTTGAACGCATCCATACATCTTAACATGTTGAACGCAGGGAAAAAATATAAACAAACAAACTGGAGTTGTATATAACATCATCATGATTGAATCCGACGCGCAGATCCCATAATAATGTTGAACAAGCTGTTCGTACATGTGGTCTGCCTGTACATACCGGTGCCGTGCATGATCACCCATTGGTTCATGCATGAACCCAGCAGCTGCTAACCAGTTCTAGCACGCATGTCGGCTTGATGAATCTGTCTTGTGTTGGTATCATGGGCGTGTCACCTGGTATGGTGTTGCAGATGCAGTCTCTAATTAATGCATCGGCGATGACCGTCTCCGTTGGTCAGGTTTATCTTGTCAATTCATTCTTGTGGTTGTAGATTCAGATACTCACATTCTGTTCTTCCTTGTTACAGAGTTAATTAAGGTAGTAAATACTGCTGCAAATCCAAAATGATGATCACTCAGAACAAGTGTTTGGGTTTGTACTGCGCTAGAGCCCTGAACCTGCAGATACTACTACTAAGCTGTTCGTACGTGGACCAACTAAGCAGATTCCGATGGGAGAATAAAATAAGAGAGAATGAAAGGAAATAAGCTAGTAATCCGATTCCGTGGCCCACAAATAATGGAGCGAATCCACGCCGATGGTTTCCAACCCTGCCGCGTCAGCGTGCTGTTCAGGTAGGGATGCAGGTGGGTACCCAATGGGTAGCGTGAGTTAAGCGCTTAGTTCATTTATTTGTACTAGCTTAAGATGATAAGGGTGAATTATAGTTCATTTGAAGAAGTTTTAGGTCGACCCACCAACCCAAGAATAGGAAAACTTGCATCCCTATGTTCAGATATGGTCCATCTTAACTAACACCTTCACCCAAATTTGAGGACCAAAAATTTGTGAGTAACAGCTTTGCTGAATTGCTGGCAAGAATATATGTACCGCGTGTGGACTTGTTCCCGTAATCCTTTGTCACGAGACTGATAGTCAAATCGTTATCCCTCCCTTCCCTTGGATGGATTTATCCCCTGTCCTTTGTTCAATCTTGCGAGAACTTACCACTTTAATTCGTGGTTTTTTTTTTTTCCTTCTGCTAGTACTTTTTTTTTTCCGATTGCACAGTAGTATTACATTCTCGCTTAATTCGTATTTATTGGTTTGCACATTTGTTGGTTGCTAATTAGGCAATGCAATGCCATGTGTACCCGCGGCGATCGCATCAATCGCATCAGAGAGAGAGACACGCCACATGACTCTCTCGTGGCGTGGACCCAAACCGATGCATGCATCCATGTACTACTGCTCGTATCTTGTTGATCACCAACTGTTTGTCGGCCTCTCCGTCGCAGCTTCAGGACGATCCGTCCGATTGATGCCAAACTTTTACTCCAAATGGTAGGTTAATCTGGCTGCTTAACTTTGTGTGCATGTCCTAGTAACCATATTGGAATCACAAATTATTCAGGGAACAAACACTCCGATGATGAGAGCAGGGAAGAATTGAAGATCCACATGGCCATGCCAATAGATGGAACAAGACAGCCATGTGTGTCACTGTCCTCGATGTCTAATTGATTAATTGACCTTTTGTGCACCAGCAGCAAGAGAGAAGCAACATGGTGATGTACCAGCAATAGATCTAGTAGCTTGGCGCCAAAGCCTTGCCGATTCAGCACTGAATAGGATAGGAGCAGGGTCCAGGTCAAGTACAATAATGCAGAGAAAAGGGTCCTACTAGGCATCGCATTGCAGCTACTAACAAGTGGCAGGATGATGGAGAGAACTCAACTGGTGGCTGCGCTTATTTCCAAGTGTCTGGCTGGTGCCACGTCAGATCGAGTATTGCACTCCCACCTTCCATGGTTTTGCTGGCCAAAGACACGTCGGCCACGAATTAAGGAATCGGCCCCCGTCGTCGTTGATAGACTGTGATGCTGCTGAAAATTAAGAGGTACGCATGCATGTGTGGCCCAAGATTAATGCTTCGATTCCGATTTGTCACATGCTACAGTAGTCTCTGAAGCTCTCATGTGACTGCACGGATCGAGCTTGGTTGTCGAGTCGTCTATCAATATATCGCGCAGATTAGAAGATGTGGAGTACTTGCACGGATCCAACTACTACAACAGTTTTCACTCGACTCGATCGGCGGGCCGACAAGCCATTTCTTTGCTCAATCGATCGGCTTCTGTCTAGAGTAATTTTGCTTTGCTCGCCGTCCTTAATTATCTTACTACGTACATGCTGCCCCGACTACAATGCCACTGCAAGGATGACACCTCGATCGATCGGCATGTTTGTACTCCACACAGGATTCGATCGTAGCTTCAACACACCACTTGACAGTTGCATGCTCCATCGATCATTCAGGCTAGCTCCGGATCGAGCATTCAGGAAGTTGATGCGTGCCTTCTTCCTGAAACTGATGCAGATGATTGGCAATTATCATGGGGCCACCGCCCAGTCTGCTATTTAAATTATATTGCTATCACCCACCGGCTAGTGATTTCTTCTGTATGATTTGTTGTTCCAGAAGTTCCCTTAATTTCGTAAGAAATCAGTAGGTCAATAAAATTTGTGAATCGATCCTAGTTAATCAAGAGAGCATGCACAACGCTGGCTAGCTTAGCATTCATCCCAATCGCATGACAAACATGTTTGCTAATCGATCCTAGTAGTAGTTAATTTATTATCCCCTCTGACAGCATCCACTGACCGGTGTGCAACAATTGAGAGAGTTGCAACGAAACGAAACACGATCGATCTGCTTTGCTTCGTGTAGTACCGTAATTGGCCGTCTGTGACTTTTTTTTTAAAATAATAGTATTTTAATGATTAATTGCAGATCTGGGGTCCGATTAGCAAAAATTGCAGAAATGAGCGCCTGTCGGTAACTGGATGACCGACAGGCATGGTATCGGTAACTGGATGACCGATAGGACCCTAATCGGTCATCCAGAGCCCGATTAGTGTTCGGCAGGTTGCCACGTAGGCTACCGGGTAGTCCAAGCAGCCCTGTCGGTCGTCCAGAAAGTGCCTGTCGGTCACCCAGCGCCCGATAGGTGCCTGTCGGTCGCCCAGCGCCCGATAGGTGCCTGTCGGTCTCCCGGTGACCGACAGGCCGCGGAATCTTATCCGCTGCCGCGCCGTCCCCTCTCTCTCTCCTCCATTCGAATCGTCCCGAGCGACGGCGAGAGAGAGAGAGAGGGCGACGGGCGAGGCGGGAGGAGGAGGAGGACCGGGAGGGGCGGCGAGGGAGAGGAGCTGGCTGTCGGTCGTCCGGTGACCGACAGCCCGCTCGCCCTCTCAGCGACGGCGAGAGAGAGAGAGAGAGAGCGACGGGCGAGGTGAGTTTGTCTTTTTTTTTTTTCTGATTTGTTTAGTTAGATTAACTATGTGGATTAGTAAATTAGTATTGATTAGTGGCTGCGTAGTATAGGGATTAGTAAATTATCTTTAGATTAGTTAAATAATATTAGTGTATGGATTAGTTAACGGTAGGGAAGTTAGTGTAAGTAGTAGAGTAGTATTTTTAGTGAAGTGTAATGGTAGGTAGTTAATAAATTATGAAATGCATAATTAAATTTGTAAAAAAAAGGATGCATTGTTATCTGTTAATGAGTGTTAAAATATTTATGTATATGGATAAATTAATTATGTAAAACATATAATGCCGATAGTAATTAATATATTTTTAGCAGGATGTCTGGTGTAGTGAGTTTCCGAGTTTTTTACGGAGAAGGTCAAATTGAGCATCGTGATTATGGGGTAGATTTGAGTAATTTCCAGTATGTGGATAGTTTTTGAATGATCCGATAGAGATGCAACGGGCGAAGTGTATGGCTGGTTACATAGTCTGTTGAATGTTGATCCTTCAGAATATCGGTTTGTAGTGAGAGCTATGATTCCTAGAAAGCATGGAGGCGCATGGAGATGGGAACTTGTAGAAGTGAGAAGCACTAAACATTGGAAGCAATTTGTGAGTATGGGATTGCAACGGCATTTTGCTCACTTGTTGCTGGTGCAATGTAATCGGGTAACCACCCACCATGAAGAGGTTGATGAGAATGTCGTCAATGTGGAGCAGGATGGTGTTGTTGGCCAAATTGTTGATGCGGAGCAGTATGTTAGTGGAGAGCCTATGGTTCACGCAACCAGTGAGGATGAGCCGCAAATAAATGTTAACACACTAGAAGCAGATTCAGGGGAGGTCAATGAGGCAATTGTTGATGAAATGGATAGGGATGATGACGAGTATCGTACCTTCGTTGATGGAAAGGCCGGTCAGGGATGGGGCCTAGGATATGAAGAGCCGCAGGACTGGATCAATATGGAGAACTTAACAGTTAATGATGGACACAATTCATGTTGGCAGTATGATGCTGTAGAGGTTCGTCAAGGGCAAATGTTTCCTGATAAGATATCTTTTCAGCATGCCGTGAAGAGGTGGGCGTTCTCAGAGAAGAAGGAGTTCACGGTGGTCATTTCGAACCCGAGGACGTATGACGTCAAGTGCACGGCTCCTGATTGCACGTGGAGGGTTCACGGATTCCTGCCTAAAGCTGAGACGTCATTTGTGGCGTCTATTGTGGTAGGCCATTCCTGTTCATTGGATAGGACTCTTCTTAAACACAAGAACATGACTACACAGTTTGTAGCTGAGTACATGTATCCGGAGATTGTGCAGAAGACCGGTATGTCCCCTTTTGCTATAATGCATGCAATTGAGAATCGACTTGGCTATGAGATAAGCTATGATATGGCATGGAGAGCGAAACAAAAGGCCCTGGAAAGAAGGTTCGGGACATACGAGGACTCGTACCACAACCTACCTGGTCTTCTTGAGCTTATGCAAGCTAGGAATATAGGAACCGTGGTTGGAGTGGACGAGTTTCAAAATACAATGGGGATAGGGTCCTACGCCGAGCTTTTTGGTCATTTGGTTGTATGATACAAGCATTCATGCATTGCCGACCTGTTATTGCTGTGGACGGCACTTTCTTAACTGGTAAGTACAAGGGGCAGATCCTCACATCTATTGGAGTGGATGGGGAGAATCAGATTGTGCCAATTGCTTTTGCAATTGTGGAGAGTGAGAATACAGATAGTTGGTTGTGGTTTTTGAGGTGGTTGAAGCGAGCGGTTGTTATGCAGAGACCCAATGTCTGCATCTTACATGATCGCCATGCGGGATTATTGTCAGCAATTGAAACGCTGCAGACAGACTATAATGATCAAGAATTTTGGCCCGACCTGCATAGTCGATGGTGCATGAGGCATCTGGGGGCAAACTTCTACAGGCAGTTTAAGAGCAAGCGACTTATGGATATGTTTAAGAAGTTGTGCAAACAGAACCGAAGGAACAAATTTGACACATTATGGGGCGAGCTGGACAAGCTCACTGGCAACTACATGGATGATGTTAAAAAAAAACCTCCTATGCCACGTGATGAGGAGCCGAAGGGGTTAGATCCTTTGCCTAATGAATCGCAGGACAAAATTAGGCGCAGGAGGGGTGGACGAAGGGTGAACTGCTTCTCGGATTGGATAAAGGATGAGCCGATGGAGAAATGGGCATTGATTGCAGATACGGATGAATCGCAGGACAAAATGAGGCATCTGGAGGCGGAGGTCTTGAGGGTGGCATGGGCATGAAATCGTCGTCTTCATCGTCGTTGGCGTTTGGTTGCACACGCGTTGGCGGAGCGCGTCTGCTTGCAGTGTTTCTTCGACGGGATGTTCCTGTGTTGGATGCCTCCGAAACACTACTGTTGGCTGAGGTATGTCGCCTTCTACGTGAACCTGGCATGCAACCTCCACCGAAGAACATAAATAGATAGAAAAAGTTTGGGATAGGGTTGTCGATCAATTCTTTGTCTTCCGGAAATGCCTAACATAAGAAAAGCAGTCGAATTAGCATCGAAATATAAACCGATAACATAAAAAAAAATATTGTGTACCTGAATGTGGGAGGCATATTTATCGGGGAGCATCATTATCTTGAATCTAGTGCTAGAGAAACCTAACACCGACGGGTGGTTTGCCAGCTCGCAAACCTATGATACAAATGCCTTTGATCTTCTAAGAGGGCCCTAAGGTCATTTGTGGTGAGATGTTGCGGCGCCATTGCTGCATTTAACATCAAGACAGCTTGTGCGAGATTGTTCTCCCTAAAAGGATCATCCCGGTGTTCACGCACTACACGCCAGATTGCTTCCAGTGCTCTTTCGATGTATTGTGGTCCATGGAAAACCTTCACTAGATGGTCCTGCCATGGACGGTGTTGTTGAAGAGTGGAAGAAGAGTGGAAGAAGAGTGGATCGCTGTGATGTAAGAGAGGGTGCTGTGAAAGAAACAGAAGGTAGAGGATAAGGTTTTGTAGGAGGGAGCGGGGGAAAAAAACGATAGGGGCCTATCGGGTGGCCAATGGCCGACAGGTGCCTGTCGGTCGGCCAATGACCGACTGGTCCTATCGGTCGGCCCATGACCGATAGGCTCCTATCGGTCGGCCCGTGACCGATAGGTTCCTATCGGTCGGCCCATGACCGATAGGCCCCTATCGGGGCTGGGTGTCGGTCCGATAGGACCTATCGGTATTTGGGTGACCGACAGGTTCCCGTCCCGCCGCCACGTCGGCTGCCACGCCGCCTATCGGTCATCCGGTGACCAATTGGTCATCAAGTTACCGATACCATGCCTGTCGGTCATCCAGTTACCGACAGGCACCCATTTCTACAATTTTTGCTAATCGGACCCCAGATCTGCAATTAATCATTAAAATACTATTATTTTAAAAAAAAAGTCGGCCGTCTGGCCCCGTCGGTGTCGCGGTTCCAATTATTTCGTATTCCAGCCACGTTGGTATATTTCAGCAGGCATTTTTTTAATTATTTTGGAGTAGCTTCTTACGGATTCCTCCAGAGAATTTCTCTGGTCATGGAAGCTTCGCTTTGCTTGATTAGCTCCTGGCGTCAAGAAAGCCCACGTCGAATTCGCAAAAAAAAAAAAAAAAAAGTCCACGTGGATGGTGCGGATGCTGACCTTTCACCGATCGGTGTCGAATTTCCCCACGGGAGGTTACGGCCACAGGCTCTGAATGATCAATGATCGATCATGCTTCTTCTGACGTGTCGAAAAAGCACGGGTAAAATGTGGTAATGTAACTTGTGGCCTCGGGCACAGGAACAATCGTTTCTACACTATCAGCCACTAGCTTATTGTTCAGACATTTTTTTCGCAAGCAGCTAGCTAGCTGTCCAGGTTGAGAGGAGAGCAGTCGAGGGAATTTCGCTCTCATCTCAGTCCTCTCTTGAATGTACTCAACTTGCCAACATTATTGGTGCCATGTCAGCAGTGACAAAGCGACAGCAGAATCCAACGCCTGCTAATTGGCTGGCGTGGCCTCATTGGCACATGACCTGCCAGCTCCACCAACCAAACGCGATTCAACCTTTTTTCTGACCAGATACTTACAGTAGCCTGCCTTGCCTTGATTCCAGTTGCTTCTGTCATTGGATCTTTCCATTCGACACTTGCTCGTGTGCAGCACCTGGAGTTTTGCGTCTCCAATAATTACATTTCTTTGTCGATCGAGTCCAGCAATGGACGACGGGTTGATTCTCGGAGACGGTGGGCGGCCTCTCTAATAATTGATCCTCAATAATTCGCTTATTTAACCGTCTGATCTCGAGTGCAAGACAAGATGCAATCATTGCACAAGAGAAGAAACACACAAGGCTCTCGATCCACTGCATGACCAGCAGCACATGCGAGCAGATAGGAAATCTCGTCTATTTTCTTTTGTTTCGGCTTACATCCACCACATAGTATTAATCATATGTATGATGTTTGGCTCAATGGTTTGGGTGCTAACCTTAAAAAACAATTGTTAGTGGGTGCTTCGGCTATATGCTGGGCTATCTGGTTAAGTAGAAATGACATTGTTTTTGACAAAGCACCCATGATCACATATTTGCAGGTACTCTTTCGAGGGACACACTGGCTACGGTTCTGTGCACTATTGCAGAGGCGTGACGATGCCAAGGAGATGATGAGAAATGCTTGCCGACGTCTAGAAGTGTTGGCAATGGGAATCTTCGCACACCATGGATGAAGATTTAGTAATAGAATTTCTTATTAATGAGTCTTGTCATCCTAACTGTTTGGTGTGTTTTATTTTGCAAACAATTCCATTTGGACAGATAGAAGTGCTGCACTATTGTAATAAGACGGCTCTAACCTACTAGTGAGGCCAAGGCCGGGATGGTTTTTCCCGTTATCTAAAAAAAAAGGAAATCTCGTCTATTGTCTGTCCCAGCTAGTGCCAGTTGACAAGTGGTGGATCTCAAACAGAGCCAGGCAACGATGAAATTGGTTAGTGCAACGATCGGATCGATGGTGGAGGCACAAACCAGGGAGGGGGCCTGGCAAAGCACCTCTGTCTGAGTCTCTCTTGTTAGTTTCTCTTTGCTAATCCCCATGATTTGATGGGCTTCGCCTACCGACGTTATGCTGGGCTTGGTCCGTCGGGTCAGTCAGCCGGCCCACTACAATTTTTTTTTTGGCGAGGAAGCCGGCCCACTACAAGGTTATTATTCAGTACCATAGTTTTGAGAATGAATTGTCTGTATAGAAACAAGCACATTATGATCGCGAATAATAACTTCATCAATATATGCACCACTGCTTCAAACATATCCTGATTATAACATCATAGCTACGACTAGCTAGCTAGCAGTCATCCGGTGACTTCCATTTTGCAAAAGCCGACATCAAGCTTTTACCCGCCCTCTTCGGTCTGAAATGCTCATAATCTTTTCCAACACCTATATATACCTCAGCACTATCACATCCGATCCGAGAATGCCACAGCTGAAACTTTCAGCTCGCCCTCAACTTCAACAGAAGCAAACGCGTCGTGAGAGCTTCATCACACCATCAGCATCAACAGGCACCTTTTCATCTCCAGAAGAATCAAGCAGCAAGATTCTGTCGTCCTCCAGACTTGTGCTGAGAAATCGACCATAAAAGCCAACCGGCCATGCCTCGTCAGTGATTCGCACATTGACCGTGGCCTCCTAGTAGTAGGAGCGAACAACATAACCAAATGTCGACTCCAGCGTACTAAGCCTCCTGCTAGTGTACTCTCTATTGATCGAGCACGTATACAAACTTTCTAACGAACCGGTGAGTGCCACAGTTAAATACCTTAACTCTTTATCCTCAGATTCACTAGAGCCTTTCACTTTCAGTACAACCTCAAAGTACACAGGAGTACAACAGCACGGGTAGGACCTGTTAGTACCAAATATGGATCCTGCATGCAACCCCACCAATTCAAGTCGAATTTAATCTTTTAATACGGAGTACATATAATAATATTGATCCACTGCTGATATTGCAACCATTAATCAAGTCGAATTTCATTGAAGTAGGATGAGTTGGATCTCTCTGAGCTAATAAAATTCCTCTCCTATAGGAGATACAGTAGTGGAGAACTGAATCGCTAGGGAGATGAGATTGGGTAATCAGAAGAGACGGAATGAAGGAAGAAGACATTAATCAGGTCAGTTGATCACGTACTGATGTGATCGATGGGACCGTAGTACTAGATGGCGTTGTAGGATTCCCAGGCCTCGCGATAATCACGCGCCCAGATGGCCACCACGTCGAACCAATCCAAGCGATAATTTACTGCCAGCGTTATAAGCAAATGATGGATCAGACTGTCTTCAAATCCAACCAGATGATTGATCAGACTGCCAGCGTTTACAGCAACAGCATTCAAGTAAAATATAGTACTTACAACCAAAGGCTCTTAGGAAAAAAAAAACAACATTGGATTGGAAGCTCTCAAGATGCAGCTTGTACTCCATCTCGTTACAGTACAACAACGGTCACACACAGCATCAGCAAAAATGCTCAAATGTTAACACAAGCAGCTCAAAGGCACAGTGATGACCTGCTGCTACCTTATTTTATCAGAGTTTCACCGCATCATGATGGACGATGAATCAGTTTACACAGATCTCAGACACCTGGAACAAAGGAAATACATATATTAGGAACAAATCCAAACACAAGGTGGACTAGACTGCATGCTGCCCTCCTCCACACATTACAAGCAACAGGGCTCAAGTACTAAAGTTCGAGCAAGCACACACTGAAACCGCTCACTGGCAGCAGAGACAAGACAATGGCCGGCACAACACACTACTTGTCCTCCTCGACAATTTTGATGGCATTCTTGACACCATCCCTCATCTCCTTTGGGATTCTTCTGGGAGATCAAACTTCCTGCGGCTAAGCGTCCTCGGCTTCCCTGGTGGCTGAGGGTCCACGATCTCCAGCATCCCCTCAAGTTCCTCAAGCATGGATCTCTTCGCGTTCCGAACCATGTAGTCTGGACCCTGGAAAGCACAAATGGACGGATTGAAAAGTGGAACATGGAAATTCAGCAAGGGAGAAACTTAAAGACAGCATTGAGGGTGATGCAATTTCATAACATTTAATATCTTCAAAACAAAACCTTAATCATGAAAAGAAGTTGGAGGTTCGATTCAGTTGTGTGTGCTTACATTGTGATCCAACAGAAATAAGTCAAGAGCGTAAAGGTGCATGGAAGTGGACAAATAGTGTCTAAACATTTGATGATACAAGCAACCGACAGTGTGAAAAATGTAGCAACAGGATTCGAAGAAAATTCCTCAAAGGCCTACACTCTTACTGCTAAATCTACACAGATCGCCATGGTATAGGCTACTACGGAGTGAAATATAAACATCAGAGAACCAATTGTTTATGGCTTAGTAAATTCTGTGTCAATCATGGCATTTGATATCCATATCAGCGAACATACAAAATAATAATAAAAGAAACTGTGCAAACAAGAATTAACTATTTGACATGTTTATTAGTCTGTGCACATTTTTGATAAAAGAGACTGTAACAACAATCAACAAAGCATGTTAGACCGCTTTAATCTAAGGTGCCCATGATGACAGCAGTAACATGATTTGCACAGATTCTTGTGCAAAGAATCATAGTAAATCTAGTACGGTAGTAAACTACAATGATCACTGAAACTTAAAAAATAGGTGCTGATGCAGAGCATATATCCGGAATGCTAGTTTTTCATCCATGTGGTGAAGCAGAATATTACCTCGAGCGCATCGACAGTCAAGAGCAGGACAATGATTTTCTCAGCGAACCTCTGGCGCTCTTCAGAGTCATGCGCAACGCGGCGGCGGTAGGAGATGTTGTAGAACAAGGACCTGATGTCCTTGAGCTTGGCTTTGGCGACGGCGAGATCGCGCAGGCAACGGAGCACCTGGGAGCGATGTGCCAGGTGCGCCCTGTAGTTCATCTGGATGAGCAATGCAGCATCCTGTGGAGTGAGGTCCTTCCTCTTTCCCTTGCCGTGGCCCCTTTCGAAAGCCTTGAGAGAGGAAAGTGATGTCAGTCCTTGTCCAGTTGAGAATCGATTTGGAAATTCAAGAGAGTAAGGCTTGATGTCAGTGAGGTTGAATGCAGTTCCAGAAGGACCACAATTTCTTCATCACTAGATTAGTACAAATCCAAAGGGATTTGCGACGAAATCGAAGCTCCAAGACAAAACTTATTGAGGTGGTACTAGGGATTTTAATAAAGGGATCTGACTGGCCTTTTTGATGGCGACACATCCTGCGGTGTTGTCGTCGATCTCAACGATCTGGACGGCGGCCTTCTTCTTGTTGTTGGCAGTAGAACACTCCTCCTCATTGACTTTCTTCTTCTTGTCATGTTGGTCATCGGAATGGTGGTGGTCGCCGTAGTCCTCCTCGACGGAGTAGGAGTGCGACCAAGGGTGGAGGCATCCCTTGCCCTTGATCTCCTTGGCCCACTTGACCTTGGTGGTGCCGGCGGCGGAGGCCTTGGACTCCCATTTCCACTTGCGGTCGAATCCGTCGTGGAGGGGAGTCTTGACCTCGGCCTCCCACTTGAGCTTCCTCCCGCCGTGAGGCTCGTCCTCGGCGGTCCACTTGATCTTCCTGCCGTCGGCTTCGGTGGCGTAGGTGTACTTGCGACGGGGGCGGGGCGCGAGGGCGCGCTCGAGGGCGGAGACGCGGTTGCTGAGAGAGTCGAGGAGGAAGGGGTCAAAAGGAAGGTGGTGTTGGTGGGGGAGGAGGTCGAGGTCGAGGTGGAAGGTGTCGATGGGAGAGTTGAAGCCGAGGGGACATGAGGGAGCAGTGGGGAAGAAGGGGTGGTCGTCGATGAGGAGGCTTGACGAGGTGGGGAAGAAGGGGCAGGATGAGGAGGAGGAAGGCGGAAATGGGAAGAAGGGGTCGTCGTCGAGGAGGCGGAGGAGGTCGTCGCGGCGGCGGCTCATGGTGGGCGGGCGGAGGAGGAGTGAAACTCCGGCGATGAAACGATGAGATTGGATTCGTTCGTTCTCCTCACTATTCCATGAAGGAAGAGAACTGATAACGATGGCAGAGAGGGGTAAAACGGGAACACCAATTAGTACTCCAGGAAGAAGGAACACTCGGTCCACGTCCAGACACAGATCCGACATAAGTTGTTGAGAATAAAGTGTTTTTCTAATATTTTTTTTCTAAAATAAAATAAATTGTCAAAATATGATGTCTAGAAGTCAACAAATGCTTATACTTGTGTACGGTCCAAATTACCAACTTGTTGAATTGCACAGGCCATCGTCTCCAATCTCTTTTATTAGTAAATGTAATTTTTCTCCTGGAAATTCCGGCATCTTCCGAATCCCAATTGAGCAACCATTGGAATGTAGCAGCAAAAACTTACAATTCTTGTGATACGTGTGCTTGAACTTTATTAGTGTTGAAAGCATACATACAAGTAGCTAGTAATGATGAAATGTGAAAACAGTAAAAGTTAAACAGACCGAATACACAACGGTTGGTTACATATATAGCACGGGATTTTATTGGGAAGGAAGGAGGTAGATCACAGAAGTAACAAGAGCTGATGAAAATAATAAAAAAGATGATCAGAAACATCGATCACCACGGAGTACTAGAGGCCGAGGAGGCGGCAGTTGTCCCAGAGCGTTTTGGCTGAGCGTCTGAGCCTGTTGGTCTCTTCCTCGGTGAGCTCCATGTCGACGACGCCCAGCACGCCGGCGCGGCCCAGCCTGGCGGGGAGGCTGAGGAACACCTCGTGGTCGTCGGCGATTCCGTGGAAGCCGGTGGCGAGCACGGAGACGGGGTGGATGCGGCGCTGGTCGCGGAGCAGCGTCGACACGAGGCTGGCCACCGAGTAGCCGATGGCCCAGGAGGTGTAGCCCTTGAGGCCGATGACCTCGTAGGCGCCGTTGACGACGGCGCGGCGGATGGCTTCGAGCGCGGCCTCGTCGAAGCTGGAGTGGCTGTCCTGCAGCGTCTTGAGCACGGGCACGCCGGCGACGCTGACGGTGGACCAGATGGCCACGGAGCTGTCGCCGTGCTCCCCGACCATGTACGCCTGCACGTCCTGCGCGTTCACCTCCAGGTGCTCGGCGAGGAGGAACCTGAACCGCGACGAGTCCAGGTTGGTGCCCGACCCGATGACGCGGCTCGCCGGGAAACCCGACAGCTTCCACGCCACGTAGGTGAGCACGTCCACGGGGTTGGACACCACCAGCAGCAGCGCCTCCGGCGAGTGCTCCGCCACCGCCGGAACGATCTTCCTGAACAGGGACACGTTCCTCTGCAGCAGGTTCAGCCTTGTTTCGCCGGGAATCTGCCTGGCGCCGGCGGTGATGACGACGAGGTCGGAGCCCCTGGTCACGGCCAGGTCGGTGTCGGAGACGAGGCGCGTGCGAGGCAGGAACGCCGCCGCGTGCTGCAGGTCCAGCATCTCGCCGCGGAGCTTGTCGGGGAGCGCGTCCACCAGGGCGATCTCGTCGACGAGGTCGCGCGTCAGGATGGTCTGCGCGATGGCCATGCCCACGTTGCCCGCGCCGATCACCGAAACCTTGGTCAGACGGCGCCGGTGAGACGTCGGAGTGCAGGCGCCGTCGTCGACCGCGCGGAAGAAGCCCGAGGACGCGTCAAACCCCAGCTCCGACAGGGACGTCGCCTTCTTCATGCTCATCGATCGATCCTGCAACTGTTTCAATCGCTTACTATACACTTGGCTATTTGTGTGTATATATTTGCTGATACTACATCTGCTGGGGGAGATGATAAGAGCTGCTATTTATAAGCGAAATCCATCGGGTGCACCACTTGTTAATTAGTCTGCTGCTTTTTGAATGGAAAAAAAAAAAGGGCTTTTCCCTTGTGTGTTGATTTTTACTTAATTTGGTGGACCCGGCCTTTATTAGCTAGCTTCATCCCGGAGGAAATCTGAAGTCCATAGTAAAACAGTGGGTCTGTTTACCGCTTCCATGTATCAAAACAAAGCCACACTAGCTAGCCAGTGGATGTCGATTAATTCCTCTGCATGCTTCATTATGCATGGCGCGCCGGCCGCAACTGCAACTTCGTTTATTTAAATTTTAACTTGATCGATCGATCTTTCATTCATGTTGCGCAAACATAATGTTGCTACGAACAAGTACGTGTAAGGAACGAAAGTGGTACGTCGAGTCATGTGATGTGTTCGTGCGTGACACAAGCTATATATGGTTATCCTTTTTTCAAAGACCAAGATGGTTAACGTGAGATCAGATATATAGGGGGCGAAGAGGGAATACATATATGTCAAAAGGCCCTGAATATATAACGCAGTTTTTATCTGTGGTATTCAAATCAGGGGGCAGGCAACAACCTTTGCATTCTCAATTGTCGTCTCAAAGTAGTCACTTTTCAACGAATAATTAAGTGGAAGATTATTTCTATTTTAGGGACCGGATCGGAGTAGCATAAGTGGATGGGGTCGTCCATATATGTTGACACTTGGAGAAGAAGGCGTTGGAACTAATCTGGTGGTACGTACGGCGGTGCCAAATCCTGGAGGCTGCAGCCCCCGGGATGGCGTTCGCTGCCGCCGGTTTCCCCTTTCTCTTTCGTCGCGCTTCTTCATCACTTTCGTGGGAATAATCGATTATTTCTTGGAGATTAACGTCAAAAGCACGTACAAGAATCCTACTACTGCTTAATTAATTAACTTGGTGAGAGATTTCTGCTAGCTAGCTATAGCTAGGGATACATGTAGGGAACGTATCTGGTGGAAACCAACCTCTCTGTGCAAACTTGAAAACTTCAATCTGAGGCACACGATGTTGATCCAAAGGGGCGCTCGAGGTGGGAGAAGTGATTTGCAAGCTCAGAAGAGGTGTAAGGGGTGATTCGCAAAGGCGCTTTTGCAAATCATCCCTCCCATACATGTATCACCTAATGCAAAATTAAGTTTCCATCAACCTCAGAAATTCTGTTTCTTTTTGCGAAGGCAGAAATTTTGTTTCTTCATTTTGACAAGCTGCCAATAAGACGTCAGTTTTTGACTTTTGATCCGGGACACAGTATGAGCCCAGGATGACTTGGCCGGCATACAGGTAGGGTTTTCAAATAATGTGATTGTTCCATTGGCCGGCACATTCCATTCAAAAAAGTTATTCGCTAGCTTGCTTGCTTGACTGTTAATTAGTTGGTTCCAGCCTGCATATATATGCATGGAACTGAAGAACCGAAGCTTCCGATTACTGTGAGCATATGTACCTGCATGCGTCGAAACAAACCGCATTGTTCTTCTGATTACGTGGAAGTAGCTAAACGTAACTGTACGTCTTAGATATGCACGTTTTCCAGAACCAGATCTTTCCTCGGTCCAAAGTCACACATGCATGGGTGAAGAATTCTATCTTGATTTTATTCTTCTGTGACCAATTAATTCTTTGCCGCCCTGCGTCAAAACAAACCGCATAGATCGCCAAGCTAGCTAGCAATTCAACAACGTATGGCTTCTAGACTGATTTGCTACCTGCCCTGCTTTCATGGTCGCCAACTTATCAGATCTACTCCGTACATATACACACATACTACGAGTTTGTTTGCATTGGCTTAATCACCACGCGCGCGCTGTTTGATTTCCTCAACACCGCACGTACGTGCTGCTGCGTCCATTAACTTTTCAGTCACAAAAAAAAAATCGATCGATACGTAGTAGCTTATACTACTACTCCGCTAGCATGACTTATCATAGCCTCTCGTTTTACCCCCTTAATTTTCTCGAGGAAAATAAAGGCGAGATGTCAAAACCGGGTTCGTGCGCCAACTCGACGTACGGCAACATCAACTTTGGACTGGATCAGCCAGAGATTCTTTGTTGTTTTGCTCAACATCAACTTTAGGATTCAGATGCCTTCATTTTTTAGATGGCTCATTTTGTCCCAGTTTAAATGAAACTGGGGGCGGAGAACCAGCAGCTACAAAATCTTGGTAGCTCCGATAAAAGCCGGCCTGTTCGGCAGGCTGATAACACTGTAGCAGCTACTGAAGAAATAACTGCGAACACTGTAGCGGCTGCTGAAGAAATAACTGAAACACTGTAGCTGCTGCAAAGAAGCTGGTTGCGAAATAAGCAGCCGAACAGGCTGAGCATCGTCATATCTTTCGCAGATATGAGGTGCTTTCATACCGTTACGGCGTTACATACTGCTGGTACGGTCTCTCAAAGAAAGTACTATACTAGTAAAAGGTAGAAAATCCGTGCAACGACTTAGCTACAAAAAAGCTTCCTCTCCATTCCATTCCATTCCATTCATGACGATGACCTTTGCGACGTTTCAATTCAACCTCGTGCATCAAAATCTGACCATGTCGTCAGGCTACAAATTGGCGACCCTTAAAGTCGTCTTTAGTTTAAACAAATAAACTAGTTTTTTAAAATAAGCTTTCATTTTGAAAAATTAGTTCATTTTGTTGACTAAGGGGCACCTTTTTGCAGCTTTAGGTGTCGTGGCTGCCATCCGAGCCCACCACGCATGAACCCTGTAAAAGCCTTTGATATCCCGGTTAACTTGAAAGCTCCATTTTGATGTTACAAGCAACTTTGGCAATTCCTCTAAAATAGATTCATCAAATCCTGATTTAGGAGTTTGACGCAAGGCTGCTCCAAGGGTTCTCCTACAATCCATCTCCTTTCAGTAGACCTCATCATGCCACCTCACAACTCCTTCCTTTCCCTTCCCCTTTATCTCTCTGGTCATTCATCGAGCACCATGTGCGCGCTTGTGTGTAGGCTTAAAGCTGGGCAGACTCCGGCCGCCCTCGCCCCCGCGCGTTGCCATCCGCGACTCCGCTCCGCTGGCACCCATGCATGCCACGTGTCGTGCACTTCGACGTGCTATATATCCGTGAGTTCGCGCCACGCAGGGCTTGGCAGACGGGGCAAGCCGCGCGGTGTGGGGAGGCGGTCTACGCTCTAGTGGGCTTTCCCAACGGCGGCGCGGGGCGGGAGCGGGAAGGAGACGATGGGAAAGTGTTTCGCGCGCGCGATAGTTGGAAAGAGGGACCGCTGAAGTTGCTCTTACAACATTGCATTTTTTTTATTTTTTGTTTTGTGCGTGTGAAGTAGGCACTTACTGATATTTTAATGTTATATTGGGTTTAGACCCACACACCCTAGCTACCAACGTGGACTAGAACAGCTATGGAGATATAGAACCCTCAAAAGAGTATTGAACTTACCGGAGGCCTAGGTCTAGTTTGGCACATCCCAACTTATTAATAAAACAAGGGAAAAAACTACTTAGTGGAAGTTGTTTACTTTTCACCAATTTTGAAACACGCTCAACAACCAGAAACTGTACCAAATAGGCAAACTGGGCTTGACATGGGCTGCACAACATGAAGTATGAATTGCATGGAATTTTTGGTTCGATTTACCAATTCATTCCTGTAATAACAAGGGAGTGGGATAGTACAATATTGTTGAAAATTAATTGGTGGCAAAGGTCAGTCAATCCTTGAATCAAAATACGAACAAACATCGAAGCAGGCTAACATCACCAGTTATATGTAAATTAAACAGCAGGAACATGCAGTTGAGAATTGAAAGAGCTCAAAATCCGAGATTTTATTGACCAGCAAGTCTTCCTTGGATCGAGGAGGGGAATCAGTCAGAGGTCGAGGAGCTGGCAGTTCTCCCAGAGCGTCTTGGCTGAGCGGCGGAGCTTCTTGGCTTCCTCCTCGGTGAGCTCCATCTCCGCGACGCCGAGCACGCCGGCGCGGCCGAGCCTGGCGGGGAGGCTGAGGAAGACCTCGTGGTCGTCGGCGATGCCATGGAAGCCGGTGGCCAGCACGGAGACAGGGTGGATGCGGCGCTGGTCGCGGAGCAGCGTGGCGACGAGGCTGGCGACGGAGTAGCCGATGGCCCAGGAGGTGTATCCCTTGAGGCTGATGACCTCGTAGGCGCTGTCCACCACGGCGCGGCGGATGCCCTCCAGGGACTCCCCGTCGAAGCTGCTGTGGCTCTGCTGCAGCGACTTGAGCACCGGCATCCCCGCCACGCTCACCGACGACCACACCGCCACCGAGCTGTCGCCGTGCTCGCCAACCATGTACGCCTGCAATCATTTATTTTATGAGGGATAGCAATATTTACTAGTACTCCATTCATGTTATTAATAATCCATCCTAATTGGTCCGGTCCAACAAAAACACTCTCCTTCTTTCCCCTCTCCTCGCTACAGTCGGGAGCCGGCGAAAAAAGGACATCTCGGCGCCGACCCGCGTCCGCCGCTTCCCCCTCCCCCCTGGTGCCCTCGTCGGCGCCGGGGGGGGGGAGGGGAAGCCGGTCTCGGCCGGCTGCTGTACATACTAGCCCTAGGTGTAGGTTTCCTTAGGTTAGGGTTAGGGTTCTCCCTTGGCGGATCTGGAGTCGGCGACGTCGATGGCGGCGACGGCCCCGGTGAAGCTTCGTGGAGCTTCGGTTTCCTCGCTGACTTCTCCACCTGGCGACGGTGCGGTGGTGTCGAGGGTGTCTGCTCCCTCTACATCCCCGCCGGCTTCCCTGCCGGCTTGGAGATGGTCGGGCTGAGGCTCGTCTTCCACCTTCCATGCGGAAGGGTGGACCTTTTCTCCCTCGGCAGATCTAGCGACGGCGTCGTCGGCAGCGATGACAAGGTCAATGGTGAGTCCGTGTGGAGTTCTTGTGCCTCCCGTTCTTTTGCGGAAGGAGGGGTAGGCTTTTGGTTCCCCTTGCCGGCTCTGTCGGCGATGGTGGAGTTGGTGTCCGGGTTGTTGGCGACATGCTTTGCCGTCGACTTCTCCGGTTTTTTGTTTCTTGCTGCTGGTGCTCCGATGGTCGCGTTCGGTTTCTTCTTCCTTCTTCCGAGGTCGTCGCGATGGCCGGCTTGGTGCTTTCGTCGTGTTTATCTAATCGGCTTTGCAATCAATGAGTTGTGGTCGCGTGCTTCGATGGCGGAGGAGCCTGGATGTGGCTGTTGGCGGTCACCGGCGGCGAGGAGCTCCTGCTTCGGGAGGGTTCGTGAGGAAGAGGGAGTTCGTTGTAATTTTCTTTTCTTTGCGGGCCTTTCTGCAAATGTTCCCAGGGGCCTGGGTGTAAAAGAATGTGGGATGTACTGTTACACAAAGTATATAATTCCCCCTTCTTCCGCAAAAAAATTGGTCCGGTCCAGTGAAAGGAGAATAAAAAAAAAGCAGAAGAAGAGAGGGATGGGTCGGTCACATGGGTGGTCAGTGAAGCAGCAGCACATGTGCCCCCCACCCCCAGAACAGAAAGCAGATGCTGCGGCCCGGCCCCACGTGTCAGCAATGCACTGTGACGGAGCAGGAGGAGGGAGACCGACCTGCACGTCCTGGGCGTTGACGTCGAGGTGCTCGGCGAGGAGGAACCTGAACCGCGACGAGTCCAGGTTGGTGCCCGAGCCGATGACGCGGCTCGCCGGGAACCCCGACAGCTTCCACGCCACGTAGGTGAGCACGTCCACGGGGTTCGACACCACCAGCAGCAGCGCCTCCGGCGAGTGCTCCGCCAGCGCCGGCACGATCTTCCGGAACAGGGACACGTTCCTCTGCAGCAGGTTCAGCCGCGTCTCCCCCGGGATCTGCCTCGCGCCGGCGGTGACGATGGCCAGATCGGAGCCCCTGGTCACGGCCAGGTCGGTGTCGGAGACGAGGCGCGTGCGCGGCAGGAACGCCGCCGCGTGCTGCAGGTCAAGCATCTCCCCGCGGAGCTTGTCCGGGAGCGCGTCCACCAGGGCGATCTCGTCCGCCAGATCGCGCGTCAGGATGGTCTGCGCGATGGCCATGCCCACGTTGCCCGCGCCGATCACGGAGATCTTGGTCAGGCGCCGCCGGTGAGCCGTCGGAGTGGAGGTGCCATCGGACACCGGGCGGAAGAAGCCCGAGGAGGCGCCGTCGGCGTCGAAACCCAGCTCCGACAGGGACGAGGCCTTCTTCATCTTCTTCTTCTTGTTGTTGTGGCGATTAATGGAATGGGATTCTAATGACTGTTGGGGAGGGAGTGATTCTTTTTTCTTCAAGGAGATGAGAATGGTGGTGGGGAATGGAATGGATGATGATAGAGGCTCCTGCTATTTATATATAAACACCCCACTGATACCGCTTTTGGGAGGCGGTGCCGGTTTTATTTCTGCAAGTTTTTTTTTCTCTCTTTTAGAAGACAGTACTAGTGCAATCTGTCAAAAACAAAGGCGTTGCTGGTTTTATCAGCTTCTGTATTATTCTCATGGCGACCCAATCTTGAAAATGATAGTTACGTCAAACCTTTGATTGGAGGAGGCGCTGTTTGCAACTTGCAAGTGTTATTTGTTTATTATCACACAACAAAGCGTCGTATATTCCTTCTTTGCCCGCTAGTTTATTTCATGTGCCGGCTATCAGATCATTAAGAGAGCTTATGCTTATAGGGTCAGCAGTAATCAGAAACCACCGACCCAACTGTATGTAATTGGTCAGCATTTGTAGCAAAAGGTCTGGTGATGGATCCGGTCTCTGAAGCACGTCCACATTGATCTGCGCGTTCAAAGTTGATAGTAGCAGTCGTCCAATATATAAAAATAAAATAAAAACAGCAGCAGCAGCATATCCTGGAGGCAGCCGCCGGGATGGAGTTGCCGGTTTCTGTCCAAGGGGCCTCGTTCAATTTCTTGGAGAGGAGGCCACCAGCTTTCTTGGCAAAATAACAAAAATTCAGAGGTTAGCTTCCAGTCTTTGCCCTTCCGAGACCGTCCATAACATTGACGTTCGTCCATTCCTGTCTGCTCGGAAGCTTCCAACAATCTTGTTCCAAAACGAAGGTTCCTCCACCGACAAACTGTCACTGTAATGGTAGACTGCCGATACGAAGCGCAGACGACCATCTAGTAGCATTGACATACCTCATCGGCATCGTGGGGTAAAACTAAGCATGCATATGGGACCTCAAGCTGCCTTAAACCTCCAATCAGGCTGACAATCACAAGGAACCGATCACCTACGTGCCACACAAGTTCCAATCCACATATAGTCTCCAACCCCAAATATTATATCGACAAATCATTTATTCCGACCAATTTCTAGAAAAAAAATGCTATGCCGCCGAATTATCTAGGAAGTACCACTTCCATGGCATTACTGCCGACGACAGTAGGTAGAAAAATGAGCTCTCGTGTAACTTGATCCTACTCTCCAGTTCAAAACTGGTCAATATCAGAAGGGGAACGAAAAGAATTTTTTTTTAATCCACAAATCAGCTAACGCTGTGTTGCTTCCATGCTCTTGGTTTAAAAGTATGCCCGCCTCGATATCTCATACAAAATGGCGAAAGCATCGTTGGGTGAGTTATTCAACAGCTTGCTTGGGAAGAATAGTGTTCGGTTGGTCATCCTAACTTCACAGCAGCATTGAGGTCGGGTTCTCAATATAGCCCTTAAAGGCTTTCAGAAATTCAGCACCAATTGCACCTGCACAGAGTTTCAGTCACCAAAAAGTAAATCTCAGAAGATGCAGTTCACGTAGACATCTACAAATATAATAGATGGAGAGCTAGCGTACCATCAATAACCCTGTGATCACAGCTCAGTGTAGCTGACATGAATGAACCAAACTCATACTGACCATCAGCGGCACCAGGTATCACCCTCTTCTCAGCTGCTCAACAAATAAAAGAGGAGGTGATTAACAATGAGACCAAACCAATGGAATAGAATAACATAAAAAGATTCCTACAAGAACTTAGAGCTATCTATCAGTAAACTTTGCAAAATACAGAGCATAAACAATACACACTTCCAAGTCCCACTCATCAACTAATGAAGCTGGATTCTGTGTACGAGATTCTGATCCAAGTGCTGTAACATCGACCTTGCCCAATACAGTCCAAGAGTTTTCAGGAGTAGGAAAATACTGTAAGTTTCACACAACCATGGGCCCAATGCCTAGCTGTCATCGTCACATGTGATGGTATTCTCCAACTCAAGAAACGTCTGGGTGGTACCAGCAAAATAATTCCCACAGGGGTGTCATGCCAGGTTCTCATAAATAAGAAACAACAGAAAATGCCACAAATGCATAATGGTACTGCTACTTTAAACATGAGCAGCCAGAGCAGCATAAGTGGAATAAAAATAAAAACAAAGCAACAAAGCACTTTTACTCCCTAGCAAAGTTGGGGTAGGTTAAAGCGGCATACAAGTTGAAATGCAGTACGAATATTTGACAACACATTACCAGATCCAATGGCCAAAATCGCCGCCTGAGGAGGATTTATGATGGCACAGAATTGTTTAATTCCAAAGGGACCTCCCAAGTTTGACACGGTGAACGTGCCACCCTGAAAATAAATCACCAAATGTGTCAAGGATATTTTTTGTTCTTCTTACTTAGCAGCCACTATGTATTCCATACCTCATACTCTGCTGGTTTCAAGCTGTTATCTCTTGCTTTTTGAGCCAACTGCTTCACCTCCTCAGCAATTGTACCAAGTCCCTTCTTGTCTGCATCCTGCAACGTCAGCGAAAGTTAGACAACAGAAAAAGCAAGAGCATATGTGGACAAACTAAGAGTAATTACCCTAATTACTGGAACAAACAATCCATGCTCGGTCTGAACAGCAACATTGATGTTCACATTGTGGTATCTGCATCAGAAATACATGTCACATACAACTGCTTTAGCTAACAAATATTTTCCCAGTACAAATGATCCAAAACAACTTACTGACGAATAAACTCATTCATCCATGAGCTGTTACACTGAGGGACCTTTCGAAGAGCCAAAGCTGTAGCCTGTACTCAGATAGACAGATTCAGTACTAGACAGAATAGACGAAATAAATAGAGCCTACAATGAAATCAATAATAACAAAAAAAGAAATGCACACATCATTCTCCACAAACCCAAGGTAAACCAACGAGAAATAATTCTAAAACTGGAGCCGGTAATTACCTTTATAACAAGATCATTGATAGATATTTTCTTTCCACCAGAGGCATCCTGCAGCGGATTCAGTTCCCCTCGCAGCCTGGATCAGAATGAAATAAGGAACTCAAATAATATAGAAGTAATAAAAGCATCAGTGCTGTTCCACAAACGAATTTATACTTCAGAGTGCAAATTACATCAGAAACATACGTGATGAGTTTGTCGACACGTGCGTCAACTGTCAAGTAGTAATGTGGAATGGTTTGTTTAGATGCGAGCAGGCGATTTGCGGTAACCTAATGACAACAAAAGCAGACTCATTGTCAGACCAATAATGAAAGAGGAAAGAAGATCTTTTGCCTTTGAAATTTACCTTTCTAATCTGTGCGTTTGGAATATCCACGTAACCTAATCCTGGAGCTGCATGAGCCTCCATCTTGCCACCCTTCGCTACAGAAGCTTCAGCAATGGCAAAAGTGGGAAACAATCAGAATGTCGAATTCCATTTGATTGTGTGACAATCATTTATAGAATCGCACTTGATCAGGACACACCAGTATACAAGAATGAATGATAGATAACCCAACTAAAAGAAATATAACAATCATGACAGGAAGTACGTGGGGGAAGAATCCAAACTAAAATTGACAGACGAATGCATAGCCTAGAGTGATCTCATGGCCAGTACATAAAATTCAGTGTTGTACACAAGCAGAGAACATAATATTACACAAAATGTTAGCAACAGCAGGGATGCAACGACAGGATAAATAATAACTCACCCAAGTAATCTTCAATGTCTGCCTTCAAAATACGCCCATCAGGACCAGTACCTTTCACACTTGACAGTGGGACCTGTTTTATGGAACATAATCCTTATATTCATTAGCTATCCATTAGAATAACAATCTATACAGCTGAAATATCAAGCACTTGCATTGTTATCTTCTGCCAGTTTTCGGGCAAGAGGGCTGGCAAATATCCGGTCTCTAGATTGAGAAGCTTCCTCGGTCTTTGGGGCCTTATGCTCAGGAGCCTTGGCAGGCTCTTTCTTCTCCTCCACCTTTGGCTGTGATGGCTCGGGTTGAGCCTTTGACTCCGCAGGAGCAACAGGTTCAGCTGAAGATGAAGGCTTATAGTCCTTAAACTTCTCAATGTCACCCTCTTCTTCCACAGTAACAGCAATTATCTAAGGGAAGAACACGGATCAAATTATTCAGTTAGACAGTGTCAGTAAAAAACACACACAATAGTACTAAATAATGGGTACAAAATGTTTATTCTTCAATTAGTAAATATGTACCTCTCCAACTTTAATCTCCTTGGCACCATCTCCATGAATAATCTTAGCAAGATAGCCCTCTTCCATGCACTCCATCTCCACGGTGGCTTTATCCTAATGACAGGGAATCCACTCAATGGCTATTCGTTTGTATTGTAGAATGAATAAATAAACTGCTACATAAAATGTTATGTGATTTAAAGATTAGAAAACTTACAGTTTCCACCTCGCAGAGAACCTCACCAGGGGAAACCTTGTCTCCTTCCTTCTTCAGCCACTTGGCGATGTTTCCCTACATGCACATGTGCCGGGTAGGAAGATGTAAGTTGAGAAATAAAGACATGTCAATCCTGATTTTAGTTCAGCTGTTATTTGGTCGATAGTAATGATTTTGTGGTAAAAAATATACCTCAGTCATGGTAGGGGAGAGAGAAGGCATCCCAATTTCCTGATGAGGCGGAAGATCTGGAGTATGCAGTGTGTTAATACGTAAGGTGGACATTGATTAATAGAAATAGAATTTTACTGACAATTTGAGATACAAATAAGCTAAAAGCTTTGTTGGCGGTATAGAAAATTCAATGCAAAAAAGGAGAAAAAAGTCCCATGCATGAAAAATGAATAGCCTAACAACACAGGATATAGAACAAAATATATAAATACATAGAACGCAAAATTGTGCCAGCAGATGCTAATTTAAGCAATGCAATGAACCTTGCATTTCCACATATAAAAAAATGAATGCTGATTTAGCTAGCGATATGGTGGTCATGATATGAAGGTATTAATTAAAAAAACTAAAAGCATTACCTGCATTACTTGAGAAAGACCTTGCTGAAGCCACCTGTCTGCTGAAAACAAACGAAAAACAGGTCGAAACAGCATCAGAGTGCTACAACATGTGGGTATTCCGTGGTGAACACTATCATTTGAATAGCATATAGTGTGATCTACAATCTCATCCAACAGAGTGAAGCATATTGCCATTAGTGTGTACAACAAAAAGCGGAAGACTACGAGTATAATGGAATAACCAGTAGCCTTATCAAAGAAGACATTGACTTTTTATGGTGTATCTAAAAGCCGTTAAGATCAGATCCAATGGTCAACACATCGAGTTCTCATTTCCTACTTATAGGGATTGCTTTTCTTTCCCATACATATGAACAAGCTATTGAAAATGGGGCAGGGTTGGGGCCTTTACATCTAGAAAGGAAAAAACGAACAAGCTATTGGTGATGCATAAAAAACAGATACCTTGAGAATGAACCATTGAGGCCACTAATAGCATTTGGGATACTGTTGGTAGATGCTCTTCTCCAGATGTAGCTTCTGTTTACGCCTAGCGACACCTGAAATACAACAAATTCAATAATCGGTAAATAAAAAATATATACTGGGCACTACAGCTCTCGAAAACGTAACCTTGAATGTCTCAAGTTCTTTCGCAGGCTGGCTGTGTTGGCGAAAATTGGTACCGCCGGTTCTTTTTGCAACACCTAGGGAAATCACAAGCATCACATTTTAATTAGTAATAAGGAGCGATGAATAAAGCCAAATTTTTGCTCTTGTACAAAGTCTCACAGGAATCAGAACAGCAACTCCTGAAAACTGGGGTCCATGACAAGTCAGAAATTAACACGGTAGGAAATGCAGTGGCCAACTACTCAACCCAGCAAACCAGAAATTAACATGTTTCATATTATTTTTAGAATCAAGGAAGACAGCAAAAGAGCATGGACAATGAATTCGAGAGGATCCATGCCATACAGGTCTACATAATTGGAATTAACAATGTGAAACAGTAACAGGGCAATGGTGTAACTGCATTGTGGATAATTTTGAGCAGCAAAGTAGTTACAGCATACTGGGTGGCCAGAAAGAGCACTCAAAATATAAAACTTGAGAAGTTTGATATATTAGAAATATGTACTATTAGTGTATCATATATAAATGAGAAGTGAAAAGAAAGGTCAGAAAGATATTACATACCATTTTCCTTGAGGTGAAAGGAGGCGGAAGCACTAGAAAAGTGCCGAACAAGAGTAGTACGGTCACAATCTATAGCATTCTGCAAAGTCCGCAGCTGTAGAACAAGTGGAGGACAGTAGTGATAAGAAGGATAGTGGTGAACTGCATGACTCAATTGAGTATTTTACCGAAGAGGTCAATCAAATCTACCCACACAGATTGTTGCAATGAGGTCTAAAGCAGTCTAAATGGAGCGCAGGCAGACCATGAACTGAATGTGATATATTTGTTCTCGGCGAGTAATTCAGAAAGTAAAATTAAATCCGTACTGCACATTCCTACAACAGTCAATGCCATGAAAGTTCCAACATCCGTGCTTGTAGAACACGGAATCAATCCCTGCTCAGGATCCCAATTTCGAGTAGAGAAAAGAAATCCCCAATTAATGAACATCCGACTTGTCATGGCAGAATAACATAGGGGAGGAATATTCAACTACCACTAGATCGAAAGAATGGGACAGGACGAACTTGCCGCAGCGAACAGCGAATTATATACATCACGTTAATCCACATCCAGGAGCGATTCGCAGCGTACGGGTATAAGGAAAAAAATAAGAATAATCTGGAAATCGTTGCCTTCACTTGCCTAATCCACCAGCCCCAACAATTACATGAGGCAGGGTCAACGCAGCAGTGCGATTACCCACGACAAGGCGGATCGAGCAGATCGGCAGCCAGCGTGGAAGGGATTTCCAAGCACAGAAACAGAGGGATGCGGGGAGAGAGAGGAGCGAACCTTGCGGGAGTGGCGTAGAAGTTGAGCGGCGGACATGGCGATCGGGCAATGGTCTAGGGTTTGTGCTTCCTTCCCTCTGGGAGAGAGGAGGAAGAGGAGGCGGCGGCGGCGGCGGCGGCGGCGGGAGAGAGAGGAGGAGGAGATCGGTGGGGGGGAGATGGAGATGGGTGTGAGCCCAATGTGATTGGTCGTGTCTCTCTAGTATCGGAAAGGATGTCTACTACGACTTGGCCACATCACCCTTGATTTTCTGTCTATATATACTTCCAAAAATTCGCAACAGCCAACCACGATGATCCACACAACAACCATTTCGAATCAACATTCTCTTTTCCTTTCTTTTGGTTTTCTCGCAATTTCGTTCGCATGCTTCGCTATAGCTATCGCCGGAGTATGCAGTTTTATCGACACATTTCCCATGCCCAACTTGAGCCAATTTACAGCACATTATACAAGGCACACACAAGGGCACGCATTTACAAATCAACACCTCAAAAATACACGCGGCCTCAAAGATACAAAGTTGTCATTTAAAAAATAATAACAATGCACAATTGTCGTCAGCCAAGGTCCAAAGCGAAAATCAAGCTCAGGTCCAGCATCACATTACCATGTTCCATGCATCTCTTGACATGAAAAGAATTGATTCATCTCCAAAGAATAACTGAATAACAGTCATAATATACTGCATTGGACAGTACACAAGTATAACAACAACACTCTACGTAGCCACCATTTCTTACACTAGAACAAATCTCTTCTATCCTTCTCCAAAAACCGAAAAGAAAAAAAAATGGAGTGGGGTGCCTGTTTCTGTTTGTGCTTCAATAACTTGGGATGGAGCACATTATCTGTACAGTGGCATCCACATGCTGCTTTTCTCGTATGTAAACAAGGGACACCCGACCCTTCTTCCCTCTAAAACAACATATAGCTACAAGGTATTCAAAGACCCAGCACTGTGGTCAGGTCCAATGCACATCAGATTTGGTGTGGACTTCAGAATCTCAAGCAACGTCGCACAAGTCCATACCGGTTGCAGCATCCCCTTGATCTATCGAGTATGAGAGAAATACTCCATCCGCTTGGGGTTTCAGGAATAATCAAGGGCTTGCAATGATCGTGTGGATTAACAATCATTACTTGATATGGTCATGCTAAGCAATCAGAGCTCTACCTCATGGAGATCCTCTGTCAATCCATTGAACTGCACAGATGAGTTGCTGTTGGAACGACTATGGGAGGGCCTGCCAGGCACGAGTGGCGACGGCATGGTCTGCCTATCAGGGGATCTAGCGCCCACAATAGCACTAAACTGCTCCGAGTATGTTCCACTCCATGATGCTGCTCGCGATCTTGAAAATGAGCTGCTGTTGCTTCCTGCTGACACCCCCGAACCCTGGTACGGAGTGGAGATGTTGTCCATACTCGGATGCCGATGAATTGTGGACGACATTGGTGCCGAAAATTGTGTCGACGGTAGGGGTGAAGAAAACGATGTCTCTGCCGGAGGTGAGGCTGAACGCTCGTCATGATGGACGGTTTCACTATGTATCTCTGCTGCTTGGTGAGGCATCAGATCTGCAGAAGCAGCTGTTGCAGTCGGCATGAAGAACTTGGCACCAGCAGGTGGTGCTACAGAAGGAGCAGCCGGTTTGTTATACGATGGCATTGCTCCTGATGCACCAGCCTTATTAAATGTATCCACGTATCTTATACGAAAAACAGAAGGTCCATCAGCTCTCCTGTTAAAATTTATATTGCAATATAAATAATTGAAAGCAAACAACAATACAGTTGACTTACCTAGACCGGACGCCCATTCGCCCACGAGCAGAAAACTGGTTCTGGCTGGGTGGAATTGGCGGCATCCCCAAACCATGCTCTGAAGAATTTGGCGACTTCCATTCTGTGACTCCATTGGGAGCATGGCTTCCACTCATGGGGCCATTCAACTTATGGTCTGGCAAACCATTCTGGAAAGATGATTTTGTTGGAGGTGGGGGGAGAGGAGGCTCCTCTGCAGGAATGGCAGCTCCTTCTTCCACCCACCGCTTCAGCTTTTCATCATAGTAAAACTTGTTCTGATCCCCTAATTTTGCCTTAATAACAGAGATATGATCTTTGGTTAGCATTACATGTACAAGAGGAAAATCTGAACAAAGATACTCCAGCTTCATAACTCAGTGGTTGATAGATACCTGGCGGTGGGATTTTGATACCAATCCCATTGTCTTCTGCAGTGTGGAACCTAACCAACCAAGTCGAGAACTACCTGATCCCGATGCACTGCTTTGATTGCCATCTGATCCAGTACCCTGTTAAAAAATTGAAAACAGACTGAGGAGAAGGAAATGGAATCTTTCAAAATGTTAACTTGCCAGAAAGTAATCCTCCTTTAAGTTGCTCTTACTCTTAAGATGCCAATACCTGTTTTGGAGTTCTGCCAAAGTCCGGCTCAGAAACACTTCTGTTGTGTGCAATTTTCCTGCCATTGCCACCACTACTATTATCAGCTATCTCACTCATAGACTGCATTGAAGCGGATGGCATCAATGATGACATGGCCATTACTGATTGGCTGTTTCCAAATTTTGCAGCTGTAGGTGCAGAGTAGCTATCTTTATCACTAACAGAGCCCTGTGGCAACGGTGGAAGTTGTGCAGCTGGTGTACCCATCATGCGCGATATAGATTTATCAAGTGAGGTGAAAATCTTTCCTACAAGTTTTGTTGGTGCAAGATTTGTGCCATACCCACCCTATAGAAAGAAAAAAATATACATATGTGGGTTAGTGATAAATGATCCAAGGAAGAGGAAAGAGTATCAGATGCAGTGCCTCAAAAAAGAACGGTATCGCCATACCTGCTGGTGAGCACGTATCCTCTCCTCCAGGGAAGAAAATAATTGTTTCCATGTCTCCAATTCAGGGGCACGGCCAGAGGCTTTCAGCACCTTCATTGATGCTTGGCAATACCTGAAAAAGTTAATATTCAACTAGGTCATGATGTGCAAGAATTGAGCCTAGGGAACGCCCTGATCCATACACTTGTTACGAACAAGCCAACCACCTACCTCAAAGAATCAGAAATTCTTCCCACCTCCGCAAGCATGTATGCATATATAAGCTTATATGGCTGAAAGGGTAGCAGGATATACTGAGAATTACCAAGCACCTTCGCATATTCATAAACCTCTGTTCTCTGTTGTTTGCGATTCAAAGATATTAGTACAGACAGTTAATGACAAGGAAAATGAACCAAGAAATGAATATGCACACAATTCTGCCTATGCATTCATGTAAATTGTCCAAATTGAGTTAAAGGAGAAAATTAAGGACCTGAATGGCTTCAGGGCTGACAAATGTTCGAGGACATTTCAAGTGGTCTGCACCAATCAGGCATAACCTTGCACTTTCAGAGTACGAGTCAATATTTAGTTCAGCAACCAAGTAGCAAGAATGAGCGGCTGCAACCTGCATCAGACAGTGTGTAAGACAATCACACACTACAAAAGGTTTAAGCTACAAATGCACATCATACAAACCTCATATTTTTCTTTCCAGAGGCAATCACCAAGATGGGTAATTACTAGATCATCTCCTTTTGTCCGGTTTGCAGTTATAATAGCCAAATTCTCCTCCCAATCATCCAGCATGTCATTAGGGCCAGGCTGTTTCACAAAGACAACAAATATGAACACCACACACAAAGTAGATGAAAAAACAAGATACTACCAATAAGAATCACCCCGAAGTCATGACGCTGCATTGAGCAAGACAATAGCATATCGCATACGAGACAAGCAATGAAATAAAATTGGCATGGGGACCGCTACTTAATCATCAAAAACTCAAAATAATAATGCATCTGCTCACTGAAGGGATCATTAACTTTGCATGTACCTCCATAGATTGATGGGATGCACCAAGTGAAGCATAGTCGCTGCTGATGTTGTTCTCTGCACTAAAGACATCGGCAGGTTGTCCAGCAATGAGAAGGCACAATGTTCGCAGAGGTGACCCAGACACAAAATGGGAGTGAGCCATTTTCTTCACTGTATCCACATAAAACTGCACCACCAGTATGGGTAAAACAATGAAACTAACATGGATAAAACCTGAATCAAAGCAACGAGCTAGATTACAACAAAAGGCGGCTTATATTACGTTGAACAGACCTGATCACCAAGTTGTAAAGCCAGTATGATTGCCGGTCCCCAAAGTTGACCTCCCTGGGCACACTGAAGGGCTTCCTTTCTTCTCCAGAAACTAGAAGATTTTGGACCTCTTGTGCAACAGCCTAAAAGCACACTAGTTATCTCAGGCAAGAAGATGCGGCTAAAATAAGAAACCAAACTTAAATATGAATAAGAATTACCTGCATCTGACTTTCCGAGGGAATATTTTTCACACAGTGCACAATGGATCCGTAATCCCCCATATGAACCTTACTTTTCTTGCAAGATGAAAATAGCTTAGTTACTGCCATTTCTGGACCATTTGACTCCTGTTATTAAGAATCCATAGAATGTTAGGTGAGAATACAAAGGTAAGTAAATAGTTTAATTTGCCCCTGATGAGCTGACAGTAACCAATTGAATTCAAAGTACCCAACCATTGAACAAATGAAAACAAGCAAGGTTTTTTATGATAACGCAAATAAAATACAATTTAGATTCATAATTTTGCGGGATTGAACTACTGTATGTCAGCAAATTCCAGACCATATGAATATATACACTGATCAGTAGGTTCGGTTGCATATCTGATTTAGGAATTTTGGTTTACACTGTAAATGGGAACTTAAGGTTAGTGCTATTTACTAAGGTTAGAATGTTAGGTTTGAATTACAAAGGTAAAGTAAATAGTTAAATTTGCCCCTGATGAGCTGACAGTAATCAATTGAATTCAAAGTACCCAACCATTGAACAAATGAAACCAAGCAAGGTTTTTATGATAACGCTAATAAAGTACAATTTAGGCATTCATAATTTTGCAGGATTGAACTACTGTATGTCAGCAAATTCCAGACCATATGAACCATGTTTTCAAGTTGTCCGATTAATCACGATTAGTCGTCCTGATCGGTTCCATGGCGACTAGGGTCTACTCTTATGACCAAGCCAACTAACTGCGATTAATTGCGATTAATCGGCCTAATCGGTCCCATGGCGATAGGATCGTCTACACGACTTGAAAACATGGCATATGAATATATGCACTGATCAGTAGGTTCGGTTGCATATCTGATTTAGGAATTTGGTTTACACCGTAAATGGGAACTTAAGGTTAGTGCTAATTTTGTATGCCAATATTATCATAACACGATGTTCAAGCCATCTGGTGTAAGTAATTTTAATCGACAATGTTAGAAAAGGAAAACAGGCTAGAAATAAAACGGACACACGTACTTGATAACTATAACAGAACAAAATAAAGCACGAAGAGAAAGTACCTCCTGAGGGTCAGACCCGAAAGGTGATCGTAGTTTCCCGTAGTGCTGACATAGTATCTTCAGCAACGAAATAAGCAACTTGCGTGGATCACCTCTCTGGAAATCGCTAGCAGAAGATTCATACAATGCAATCATTTCATCAAGCCACTTATTCACATCCTTTGATGCAGCACTTCCACCGACCAGAGGACCAGGAACAGGTTGATGACATAAGGTGTGGAAGTACCCAAGGACACCGCTAATAGAGCTGCTTGCTGGATCAACTTTATCAACAACCTCCGATAGATTAAGAATTGACACCGTGCCACTAGAATTCCCCTTAAATTGCCCAAAAAAAAGGAATTAGTCATTTCAAAATATATGATGTTGCTTTGGTACAAGATGATGTATGACACGTGAAAACTATTGGGATACCTGATTTCCACTGTTAAAGTTTGTGGTCATTGAGCTGCCTTCTTTCATAACTACAAGCTTCCCTCCAAAGCCAAAAGAAACAAGGGCATGTGTGGTCGTCCAGCCGATGACCTCCCTTCATGAGGGGAGGGACCAAATTGCATGTGTGAAGCATTAGCACCAAGAAACTGTTGCTGTGTGAAGTTCATGGAGTTGTCAGTACCCAAATAGCTGTTTGACATGTGACCTTGTTGATATGCATTTGCCTGTTTCTGGCCATGGTACATGCTCTCCGTCGAGACAAAGCCATGTCCATTCACCACACCATTGACATCACCATAACCCTGGTTCGCAGACATATCAAATCCTGTGTAATTAGACGGGTGGCCTGAAGAAGGTTGGGATCCCACGTAACCAGCCTGTTGAACCGAAGAAGGTTCAAATGCCTTGAAACTGGTGTTGTGGCCCGTAGAAGGTTCAAATCCCTTGTAACCAGAATGGGAAGCCGTGGAAGGCATGAAACCCTTGTAACCACCATTGTGACCCGTGGAAGGTTCAAATGCCTTGTAATCACTCTGGCTACCCAGGGAAGGTGAAATGCCTTGTGAACTCCTTGGTTACTTGTGGATTGTTCAAACAACTTGTGGCCGGTCTGGTGAGCCGTGGCAGGTTCAAATCCTTTGTAACCGGCCTGAAAACCAGTGGAAGGCTCAAAGGCGTTGTAACTGGATTGTTGACTGTCTGTTGAGTTGTAGCCACTCTGTAGGCTTGACGATTCTAAGCCCTTATAGTTGTATGTAGCAGTATCGACAGTGTTAAAACCAGGCTGGTGGCTTGTAGAAGAAGTGGTAGTCTCAGCATTTGCTTGCTGATCAAAACCATAGGAACTACTTGTGATGCTCTCAGGCTGCATAGCGTTAGCAAATGCATCCGTCTGCCAGTGGCTCTGATGAGTGTAACTGTTGGTGAAGGAGTTATGTTGGGCTACCTGATTGCGGGCAGCGGCATCCTCAGTTTGGCTGACATTATAATCCATCCCGCCAGATGCTGCAGATACAGTGTGGTTTGTGGCATTCTGAACCGTCCCAGCCTGCTCAGCGGCTTGCTGGTACGACTCAAGCGAGTGCCACTGCTGGGTGTTGGTGTCGAAGTACCAACCGGGGTACTCTGCATAGAAGAGCATGTTGGGTGGGTACTCCGTGGCGCCACCCTGCCCCCAACTTGAGGCATTGCCTGTGGTAGTGGCCTCCTCGGCAATTGTCTCGAGCGCTGAATTCTGCAGGTACGAAGCATCGTGCGGCTGAGGGTGCTGTTGTGCATTCTGAGTGCTATTGTCCACCTGAGTTACGGCGGCATTCCCAGTTGTATCGAAACTGTCAACCTGGTACCACTGCTGCGTGGCCTCGTCGTACTTCCAGCCTGGGTACATGGTCTCGAGATACTTGAGATCTGTGGAACCACTGCTGCTTTGGTCCAGGCGGCCATCAGCACTATGGTTGGGACTGCTGCCCGCGAAGAAATCCTGATCCGTCACCTCAGCGGCCAAGCTCTGATTTGCAGTATAGATTCCATGATCTGAAGCTCCAGACGTACCTGCCGCGGAGGCATCCTGGGTCCCGAGAAAGCCGTCGTCGGCGGCGAGATCGGCAAATGGATCAGGCCCATTGTCGGCGTCGCCTCCAAAGGAGGCCCACTGCACCTGCTTGACGGCGGTGTGGACGCCGGCGCCCTTGCCCTCCGAGGCGGGAACCGGAGCGGGCGGCACCCCGGGGCCGTCGTCGGCGAGGCTGATGCTGGAGACGGCCCGAGCCAAGGGCGCTTGGTCGTTGTTGGCGGGAACAGGGACGGCGGAGTGTGTTGGCGTCGTCATCGTCGTCGACGAGCTTGTCGAAGAAGTCGGCGTCGGTAAGGTCGTCGGAGGTAGCCATGCGGAATTGGATCGAGGAGATCTCTCGGGGGAGAGGGTGGATCTAGGGTTGTTTGGTTGGTTGGTTCTGTTCTGTGGTGAAAATGGGGGAAGGGACGCGGAGGCGGAGGCGGAGGCGCAGGCTTACCGGCGGGGAGCCGGATCGGAGGCGGTTCTCTCTCTCTCTCTCTCTCTCTCTGCTGTCACGACCACCGCAGCCGACGTCGCATCGTGCCACCACTCCGCGTTTCCTCCCTCTCCTCTTCCCCCTCTTCTCTCTCTCGTCTTGGTTGCCTACGCTACGCTGCGTTCCGCTAGTTTTTCATTTTTCTTCTTTTCGTTTGTTGATTGATGTTTCTTGATTAGAAAAAAACGAGGGTTTATTTTATACTTTATTCCTTGCGAACATGGAGGGTTTTGTGGTGACGTGCGCCCGCCCACCTGGTTCATCAACTTCTTGAACCAGACGAGTCGGGGCTTGGTTGGTTTCTGCACTTTACACGCACACGTGTTGATGAGGAAGTGTCTTCCTTATTCGGACAGCATGCTCAGGCGAGGTGGGCGGGGCAGCACAACATACGTTCCCACTTGTTCTCTTTTCACATTCTCAACCCAAATACTATTTTAAATTTCGATCTTAGCTTAGCTTTGGTTTTGTTTTCCAGTTTAAGCTGGAGCTTTTCTTTTCCTTTTGGCTCGGGTTTCCTCAACTGACAGGCTTCTCTGTACACCCTTAATCACCACAGGCCGAGGAGTGAAAACTGTGGAAGTGAACCAAACAACTTGCCACAAAAAGTGTGAAAAACAACAACACACCCTTAATCACCACAGGCCCGTCCTCCCAATTCTCAATTCCAACCAAACAGCGTATGTCTGTGCTGTGCATACAAGTCTGATGGGTTCCGAAAGCACCAAGGACCCAGAGACGTAACCATCGATAGGGATGCCGATTTCTACGACACATGTTTGAAAATTCTGACTTCATTGATTTCAACAGCAGCGAATATTTCATAACATATCACTTGTCATATAGACTTAATGTTACAGCTGGAAAAGGGAAAATCATTACAACTAACTGAGTTAGAGACAACACACCTAACCAAACACAAATGCACCTCATTCCCAAACGTATAGATAACTAAACAACCTGCTAAAACAGAGAGTAAATAATCAACCCAAACTTCTCAAGCATTCTCTGCAGTACCCAGCATTATCAAATTCGCCTGCGGCTATCTACCCTCGGCTTCTTAGGTGCAGCAGCAGCAGCAGCATTGGAATCATCACCACTCGACTGTATCTGGTATAGGATGAACAAAGAAACTTTTAGCTCATCGGCATAATCTCCGAGCGCCAAACGATAGGCCACAACAGCAAAGATAGTCTTACCTTATCAAGCTTCTCCCGGACTAGATTTACAGTTGCGTTCATTGACTCAGATGGAAAATAATCCTACAAATTGGTAAAGTAGCATTCAACTTGAGGAAACGAAGCTATGAGCTGAAAAGGGGAAAAAAGGACAAAACTAGCACAAGAGTTACAGGTTTGTGCTTGCCCGCTTGGTGTCTACCTAATCAGATTAACATCATTTTACCACATACCTTATTAGAAGGAACATGACTGAACCGAGGATCGTTGATGTGAGAAGCCTGAATTGTCTTCACAAATTCCCTGAATTGAGCGAAAGGAACCTTAGAAGGACAATCAAACTGATGTTTTACACTTTTCTCAGAGAACAGTCAGATTGTAAGGTTTTAGCCTAGCATTGTAGTTTCATAACGGGGCTGTTCGTTTCTTTGACAAAAATTTAGCCTTATCACATCAAAAAGAATTTTGCCATTTAGAAGTATTAAATAAAGTCTAATTATAAAACTAATTGCAGAATCCCTGGGCTAATTCGCGAGATGAATCTAATGAGGATAATTAAGCCGTGATTAGAAGATGGTTACTGTAGCATCACTGTAGCAAAACATAGATTATTAGACTCATTAGATTCGTCTCGTAAATTAGCACCCATCTGTCAAAAAAGTTTTGTAATTAGACTTTATTTAATACTACAACAAGATGTGACAGGGCTAAAATTTTTGCCGCCCGAAACGAACACCCCTAACATCAATAATATTACTGGTCAATTGTGTTGGGAAAAAAATTAGCACTGTTCATAACATCCACAATTTTGGGAAAATATATTATCTTAAAAATGCTGGGTGCTACCAGCATCTGAAAGAACCTCTTATTGGAGTTCATCCAACCGTTTGAATTCCCACTAGATGATCCCTGAGCTATAGGATACTGAATCGTCCCTTCAGGCCTTCCAGCAGATGCTGAAAACACAAGCAAATATCTGTCAGGGTAAATAAATTAGTGACACGCATAATAATGCTAAAAGGTAGTGGTTAAGTGTTGTTATCATAATAATAAATGCGGAGCTGTGAAGACAAAAAGGATAACTGGAAGCACACTACATTTTATTCTGCCAAGGACTTCCTTCCTCCTAACTTCCAGTTTTTCCTGGGTATCCAAAAGACTCTCAAAATGAGGGGCGTATGACACCTGCAGACGGTTGCCTAGAAATACAGACTCATCAAGTTTCCTCTTTGCAAACCTGCAGCATCAAAACACCAGAACGGCAATTTATAAGAACTCTACTGATTCAAGATTTCACAGCAAGAATATGGTAACCGATGATAGGCCAACAGGTCAACAGTCTCCTTCTGTTTCCTTACAAGGTACAATAGTCGAAGTTGGTACATCATCACCGAAGTTAGAGACAATTTCGGCTAATGATAATCTTATTATAGTTTAACAAAGAGGCACCACTAAATCGGGCGCTACAGGAGTGAAAAATTCCACTAAGGCAGAGATGCAGGTGTGTTAATAATCACCTGGCGTTGCTGACCTGTGAGAATTTGATGAAGAAAACATCGGTGTAGGGTTCACAATCCTCGGCATCCATGGGCTTACACCTGAATCAAACGGGGGAATGTGAATCCCGAATTTGCCATAGTAGAACGAAAGGAAGGAAGGAGAAGAGGTGTCCACTGACTCCTCCACTGGGCCGTAGGTCCCGAAGAGATGGGCGAGCTCGTCGCCGCATCCGAGCGACGGGACGTTGCGCACGACCAGGTACCTGCGCATCCAACCAGCAGCGAGGGTAAAACACAGCGGAGGACTGGGAAGGATTTAGGGATGGGGGTGGTAACCGTACTTGGACTCGTCGCAGACGGTGTAGACGCGCACGGCGGCGGGCTCGTCGCGGTCGCGCGGCATCTCTCGGCGATCGGACAGAAGAACGGGGCTAGGTTTGGGAGGGAACAAGGAGGAGGGGAAGAGGGGGAAGGGCCAAATGGGAATTTCGATGGCAGGCCCCATCCTGACCTGGCCCAACAACAAATGATCTGTAGGCTCAATTTTTGTGGAACGAGTACTGAATCAAATGCAGAATTCACTTTCCTGTGTTTCGATTCACTACATGAACCTAGAAAAAACTTTGTTCCCAAAAAAAAAGAAAAACTAGAGAGAACTCAGGGACTGCGGTTTAACTGCGATAGCACTTGTTGATTCATCAGCAATATGTATCAGCAGCACGTTTGCTGCAGGTAATAATCCAAATTCTCATCACCAACAAGTGAGTAGTTAGATATGGGAGGTAACGCTTTCTGTGAGCTCATATAATCCACCGGATATATCATGATGCAGAGAAATACATACGCCAACAAAATGGCAGATAACATCGGGCAGACAAACACAGGCCTGCCAGTGACAAAAAAGAAATATTGTTTCCCTTTCCTTCCAAAAGGCAGTACAACATCCAACACTCTCATCCTTCACATAAGGTTATGAAAAATGGTTCCTCAGCAAGGCAGTCAGATAGGGACACCGTAATTCACAATCCTCGAGAGGGCCGTGTTAAGCACTCGCTTCTCCTTCTTACCTGAGAAGCTAGGCCAGAAATCTGAAACCAAATAAATAACATCTACTGTGAGTTTTGGTTACATAATACTCCAGCTTCAGAAGAAAAAAATATATCCACATATTTGTTGCAGTGAGGTGTTAAGATTTAAGACTTGTTCATGAATAGAATTTAGAAGTTCTCAGGCTATGCGTGAAGAACAAATTAGCACTAAAATACCAAAGCATAGAGCACAATTTGTTTTTTGGTTTTGTAAATAACTAAGCTCTCCATACATAATATGTAATTAGTGACGTGGAATAGACAGTGAAACTCAAATTGACATGTACATTTTGTTGTTTTCCTGAAACCAAATCCCAAACGAGTAGTTAGATATGAAATGCAACTTATACGGCTACGATATTGCAAATTCATTCGTGAGCAGTTAATATCCACACCATGAGCAACTAACAGAACTGCAAAGAAAATGAGGCTTCAATTCATCCCTTAGATCACAGATTTAGCCGACACAAATATTTACAGAAAACAGCAAAGCCTTTCAGTCCCTAGCAAGTTGGGGTAAGCTAGAGATTAAACCTAAAGGGGAATAAGGATCTCAATAGCTGACACAAACATGTCATTTACAAAAATTTTAATCGGCTGTAGGAAAGAGAGAAAAAAACTCTGATCAATACCAATGACCATCACCGTGCTCCATAGAGATAGGGATACAAACCTCTGATCGAAATTCAGATGCATGTGCTCTGGGAAGCTGATCCAGAATGCCCTTGAGACCTGATAAGACACAATTCATCACGTGCAAAAATAAATATAAGATATCAAAGGTCAAACGTCACCAAATAAAGCAATGATATCAAGGGAACCTTACGTACCGGTTGCTTGTCTTTCGATATCACTAATCTGGCTCAACTCATCCTGAATGGCGCGCCCTTCCTCCCTGAGAAAGAAGAACCTCATTTCTATGTCATATTAGAGCAACATAAAATCAAATGAACGATCAAAAGTTGAGAGAGAGAGAGAGAGAGAGAGAGAGAGAGAGAGAGAGAGATGCCTGAGTGTATTCCATCCTTTTTGAAATCTTTTTTCTGCAGTGGCTGCTCTATCCTGGATTCCATGTCCAATAAATCGTCCATGAATATTGTCAGAAGTAAAGTAAATAAGTCAAAGACATGGCTCAGTTCTCTTGAAATAAACAAACTTACCATCAGTTTTTGACTTTCATTGGAAACAAGATTGACAGTTTGTCGCATGTGATTCACTTCAGCTTGTATGCCAGAAAGTAGGGTCTGCAGTATGCAAACTTATGTTAGAACAAACTTAATTTCCTTGTCCTTTTTTATGTAAGCTGTTTCAAATTTCAACTCATGAGTATGCCTGGCAAGTTTGGCTTCTGCAGTAAGGGCATTAGAATGTTGAATGTAAATCACGGGGCGTAGTTTTATAAATGTGTAGTTAGTCACCTAGTTTCTAAGCAAGATGGTGAATGCAACTTTAGAGAGTATGAAGCTTTCAAAAACATACAAGAATAGTGCTAATCAAACTGACATTAGTTCTTACCTCCTTGCTAACAAACATGCGCCTTACTCGTTGGATCAGGTAGCTCCTCCTCGGCCCTGCACAAAGTCATTTCCATTAAATATAATAGTATAGAAGCGCCAGTTGTTGAGGATTGAAATAATCATGGAACCAACTTCCAGCGAATCAACAAGTTCACAACCACAGAATTTTGTACCATGATTAAAATGCTAGGGAGCTAAGCTAAGTACAAGATGCACAATTGGAACTGAACTCTGGCAAAATACGAATAATGTGTTAACACAGTTAAACCAGAAGAAAAGATAGTATATCATATCATAAGCAGATAAAACACATTGATTGATTGAGGCCTCGGCGACATTTCAATTAACAGGAACATGAAAAGGGAAAAGATTATGGATTTTGTATCAATTTAATTTACAGAAGATAGTATAGTTTAGCATGATGTATTTATGACTGTTACATTCAACCAATAGCACTTCTTTTACGAGGGAGCAAATAACTTTGTGCATAACACAAGAACCGACGAAGATCTAATGTAAACTGCTGAAACTAATCCAATATAGCACAAAAAAAAATGAGTTGCAAGGAAGCAACATTACTTTTGAACAGAACAACCCCTGCCAGGGTTGCGGAGCCTGCAGCAATGCCTGGATGCGTTATCGCCATGACAACACCCTCTGCAAACAGAAGCAAACATTCAACGCTCGAGAAAAATCGAAAGAAAAGCACAACCTCTCACCAATAAAGACGAACACCGTCTACAATCCATTAACTTGAAATCCGAAAGCATCTGATCGCTGTGAGGTAAAATACCTTTGATCTTTCCAAAGACCATCTGCTCATGAGCGGAAAACTCCTTCTTTGCCCATTCCAAATCCTCCTACGAATAGAAAAGGATTGATTGAGCTTTACGAAATTATTATGTCCGGATCGAATGGGCCGAGAGAGAGTCACCTTGGCGACAAGGGCGAGGTCGGAGGCGGCCGCGTAGGCAGACGATGCAGCAGTGGAGGAAGCAGAGGCCGCCGCGGAGGCGGATGAGGTGGCTATGGTGGCGGCAGCGGCCTATGGCGGCCTTGGCAGCGTCGGCCTTCTCGGCGCCGAAGGTCTCGGCCCAGCGGGTGAAGTCCGCAGCAGCCGCCGCGGCGGAGGAGGCAGAGGAGGCGACCATGGAGGAGATGGAGCCGATATCCTTCTGCACCGGTGGCGGGGGCGGCGGCGATTCGCCGGAGCTGGTGGTGGTGGTTGCGTCAGCCATGGCTTCGGATCCAGTGGACCAAAGTCGCCAAACCTACGAGGAAATAACAAAGGATGGCGTGTTCATGGCAGTACGCCTCCTGACTTGGTTCACGTACTCTGAGTACCACGCGCTGAGGGATGGCACTTTGAAGGATGTAACTGCTACAGCCTACCGACAGCTTGTGCACTCTATGATATTTATCAACACTTATTGATGCTAAATTTGACTTACAAGATTGCGACAATGGTATCAATAACTTCTCAGGCAGCTCCTTGCTGCGCTTGCAAGACTCCATTGTTTCAGGAATATCTTTATGATTTAGCGCTACACCACCGTCAAATTTCCTCTAGCGTATAGAATGTACAAGATACATAGAGAACTTCACTTCAAAATCTCTGCAACTGCATCCAATGTTTCCCATATTTTTTTAATCCAAAATTCTAACACTACTCATCATCATCTAAGCATATGTGATGTATTGGATTACACAAAACTGTGCTAACACACTAACTACTACTACAACAAGAATTAGGTGACAAAGTGCAACATCAATAATGCCATTTCGGCCTCAACTCTTCTTCTTCCTCCGTCAACTCCTGATACCGGTACCATTGCGATGCTGCTTTACCAACGGGCAATGTTGGACGGACAAAGATCTCAAA